>CM050448.1:46809616-48107950 GCA_027563935.2 Costus lasius
GTCAAGTCACTCTGAATCTGAAGAGGTTCCAACTCCAACACATGAGATGGATCAGGATGATACTTCCTCAAAGCAGAGACATGGAATACATTATGTACATGGTCCATAGCAGGAGGTAAAGCTAAACGGTAAGCCACTGGACCAACTCTCTCAACAATATCAAAAGGGCCTACAAACCTAGGGCTCAACTTGCCCTTTTTGCCAAACCTCATAACACCCTTAGTAGGCGACACCTTCAAGAACACATGGTCTCCTACCATAAACTCCAAAGGACGACGTCGGTCATCGGCATAACTCTTCTGTCTGTCCCGAGCAATTTTCAGCTTATCCTGGATCTCTCTGACCTTATCAGTAGTCTCCTGAACTGCATCAGATCTCAAAATCATCCTGTCACCAGTTTCCTCCCAACACAAGGGAGTCCTACACCTTCTCCCATACAAGGCCTCATAAGGAGCCATCTGAATACTGGAGTGGAAACTATTATTATAAGTGAATTCTATCAAAGATAGATCCCGGTTCCACTCAGAACTCCAATCAACCACATAGGCTCTCAACAAATCCTCTAGAGTCTGTATAGTACGCTCCGTCTGGCCATCAGACTGAGGATGGTATGCGGTACTAAAACTCAACTTAGTACCCAAACCCTCCTGTAAACTCCTCCAAAATCTGGACAGAAATCGAGAATCCCTATCAGACACAATATCAACTGGCACTCCATGCAGCCTGACTATCTCATCAATGTACAATCTAGCCAGTCTCTCTAAAGAATAAGTCATCTTGATTGGAAGAAAATGGGCTGATTTAGTGAGCCTATCAACAATCACCCAAATAGCATCATGACCCAATCTGGTTCTGGGCAAACCACATACAAAATCCATACTGATGCTTTCCCACTTCCACTCAGGAATAGGAAGAGGCTGCAACAAACCACCAGGCTTCTGGTGTTCGGCCTTTATAGTCTGACAGGTCAAACACCTAGAGACAAAATCAAGCACTTCTTTCTTCATACCCGGCCACCAAAAACTTTTCTTGAGGTCTTGATACATCTTAGTCACGCCAGGATGTAGAGAATATTTGGAGTTATGGCTGTCCTCCAATATTTCCTTCCTCAAGCTCGGTTCCTCAGGGACACATACCCTTCCACGAAACCGAAGAATACCATCAACAGACAGGCTAAAATCCTGAACTGCTCCATCAACCAAACTATCCCTGATCTGAACTAATTTCGGATCCACAGACTGCTGATCTCTGATCTTCTGCAACAAAGCAGACTGTACTCTGAGAAAAGCCACATAACCCGACTGAACTCTAGGAGAAACACTGATCTTGAGATCGCTAAACTCCTGCAGCAACTGCCACTCACTGACTCGTAAAGCAGCTACTGAAGTAACTGGATGTCTACTCAGTGCATCCGCCACCACATTGGCCTTTCCAGCCTGATACTGAATAGAGAAGTCATAATCTTTAATCAATTCCATCCATCTCCTCTGCCTCATGTTCAACTCCTTCTGAGTGAAGATGTACTTGAGACTCTGGTGATCAGTGAACAGATCAAACTCCTGACCCAACAAATAGTGACGCCATATCTTCAAAGCAAAGACTACGGCCGCCAATTCTAAGTCATGAGTAGGGTAGTTCAACTCATACTCCTTCAGTTGTCTCGACGCATAGGCTACTACAGAACCCTTCTGCATCAAGACACAACCCAACCCTTTGCCTGAAGCATCCGTATAAACAGTAAACCTTTCCCCATCACTAGGAATAATGAGGATCGGTGTACTAGTCAATCTTCTTTTCAGCTCCTGGAAGCTCTCTTCACACTTGTCATCCCAAACAAACTTGGTCTCCTTTCTGGTCAATTTGGTTAAAGGACCCGCCAGCTTGGAGAATCCCTCAACAAATCTCCGGTAGTAACCTGCTAAACCCAGAAAACTCCTGATCTCAGTAGCACTAGTAGGTCTTCCCCAATCAAGGATAGCTTGTACTTTAACAGGATCCACAGACACCCCCTGACCAGAAATCACATGTCCAAGAAAACTGATCTTCTCTAGCCAGAACTCACACTTACTAGCCTTGGCATATAACCGATTCTTCCTCAGAACCTCCAGTACTCTGCGCAAATCACTGACATGATCTGAAGTAGTCCGAGAGTACACCAATATATCGTCTATAAAGACTACTACACAAGAGTCAAGCAATTCATGGAATACCCTGTTCATCAAATCCATGAAGACAGCAGGTGCATTCGTCAGTCCAAAAGGCATAACTAAAAATTCGAAATGCCCATACCTGGTCCTGAAAGCAGTCTTAAATATATCCTCATCCTTGACTCTAAGCTGATAATACCCTGATCTCAGATCAATTTTAGAGAACACTGTAGCTCCCTGTAATTGATCAAATAGATCATCAATTCTGGGAAGAGGATACTTATTCTTAATGGTCACTTGGTTCAACTGTCTGTAGTCTATACACATCCTCAGGGTTCCATCCTTCTTCTTCACAAATAGCACTGGCGCTCCCCAGGGTGAAGCACTAGGCCGAATGTACCCTTTCTCTAACAATTCCTCCAGTTGTTTCTTAAGCTCGGCCAACTCTGAAGTAGCCATACGATAAGGAGCTCTGGAGATAGGTGCCGTACCTGGCGCCAACTCAATGCCAAATTCCACTTCTCTAACTGGTGGCAAACCTGAAAATTCCTCAGAGAACACATCAGGAAATTCTTTCACCACCGCCATCTGAGTCAGATCAGAAGTAGAATCATCCTGCACCTTAACATGTGCAAGATACCCCTTGCATCCACTAGCAAGTAACTTCCTGGCCTGCAGGAAAGATATCACATGTGGTCCTTGGTCTGACACTAGACCTCTCACAAAAATCCGATTCCCATCAAACATATTCAAAGTGATTACTTTCTCAAAGCAATCCACCGAGGCATGATGCGAAGACAACCAGTCCATTCCTAAGATGACATCATAATCTTGCATGTCTAAGAGAATTAAGTCTACCAGAAACTCATAACCCTCTACATGCACTACACAATCAGCACATACAGTGTCTGTAGACAATGACTTTCCTAAAGGAGTACTGATAGACACAGCATAATCTAGCATCTTAGGTACAACAGGTAAACAAGCAACAAACTTAACAGAGACAAAAGACAAATTTGCACCAGGGTCAAATAGAATGCGAGCTAACTGATCAAATACAAATAATGTACCTTCCACAACGGATCGGGATGCTCGTGTATCCTTCTCAGCCACAGCATACACTCTGGTCTGGACTGTGGGCTTATCTGTGCCTCTAGGCTGCATCTCAGGCTCTTTGCAGTCCTTGGCCATGTGCCCGGGTTTCTTACACCTGAAGCATACACCATTCTTCCTATGGCAGTCTTTCACTAGATGTCCTTTGAGCCCACAATGACTACAAGTGATAACGTTTCTTGCATCCCTGGCATCCCTAAACTGCTGCGGTGCATCCCTGGACTGCTGCGGTGCCTTGTAGGAGTAAGGCTTATACCTGCTCTTCTTATAATCTTTATGCCTAGGGTACTTCTTACCCTTGCCGCCACTGCCATACTGAGGAACCGCCGCCTCAGCTGCAGGAACTACAGTCACCGTAGCATGAGAACTCCTCTCAGATATATACCTCTCTATAGTGCGTGCTCGCCCAACAGTTTCAACATAGGTCTCCAAGTGTTGAGCACCAACCTGCTCTCTAATGTCCCATCTGAGACCTCTGAGAAACTTGGTAGCTCTCCTCTTTTCAGTGTTTATCAGATGAGGAGCATACTTTCCCAATTTCGTGAACTGTAGCTCATACTAGTCCACTGTCATATCACCCTGCTCCAGGTGAATAAATGCCACCTCTCGGTCCTCTACCAAGCTATCTGGAAAATACTTCTCATTAAATTGAGATAGAAAGTAAGGCCAATCCACTGTTTCCTGCCTTTCCGCTGCTAGTCTCACAACTCCTTTCCACCACTCATCTGCGTCGCCACGCATCATATAGGTGGACAAACATAGCTTATCCTCATCTGAGCAGCGCATAACTTGGAAAATCTTTTCCAAGACCAACTGCCAGTTCTCAGCAGTACTGGATTCTGAGCCCCCATAAAATGAGCTAGGACCCAGTTTCTGAAATTCACTCACTAACGAGGCATAACGCCTGTGAGCGCCCTCCTGAGAGTCATCCCCCACTGCCCGAGTAGTAGTCTGGGGTCTCTCTTGAGTCAGCTGCTGCAAAAGCTGATGTTGTGCTTCTTGGTGCTGAGTCTGCTGCTGCTGCAGCATCTGAGCTTGCCTCTCAATCATGGCACCTTGTTGCTGTACCATGCCAGTCAAGGCCTCAATAGTTCTAGTGAGGTTCGGGGTCTGCTCGCCCTCATCACTAGCATTTCCTCTGGTTCGCACCATCTTAAATTCCCAAATTCCTACACACACATATCATAGTCACACACATATCATAGTCAGGAAAACAAACATAACCTATTAGGTGTCTAGCAATACACAAACATGTTTTCCCCAAACTAAGTTTTAGCTAGCCAACTGCTCTGATACCATTCTGTAACATCCCACATACTTAACCCCAAGCAAATAACACAATCGCAAAAGTAATAGGATGTTTCATATAAGATCGATCAAATGCTAGGTAAAACCGAGTTCAAGAAAAACACGATCTGAAAATTTTCAAAACTCCAAACACAAAATCTTCGAATCACAAATCTCATAAATCACATAAAGGTACCTGCCACCACGCAATACGTGCACTAGACATATGCACGTTACAGTTGTATCAAAACCGATTGCAAAAATACACATCAACTTCAATTTCAAAACAAATCCACAAAATCGATTTTATAAACTAATACCAAACACCGAAACCAGGCCGAAGCCCGCGGTGACACAAAAATCCAACTCAGTTGATTGCCACCATCTGGCAACACAAACTCACATAGTTCACATTGTTCACATCACATGGTTCACATAGTTCATATAAATCATAAGTTTTAGCCACAACTGGCATCATAATCATAAACACATTAAGCATAATCACAGCATCCATATAATGCTAACTGCGCCCCTGCTCTACACCTGAAAATAGTGATGGGTGAGCTACACAGCCCAGTGAGTGGATAGTCTAATTGACCATCCATAACATACTCTCAAAAACATATGCAGATTATTTTAAAAATCTTTAACAGGATATCATGTCAACACATAATAACAAATTCGATGCAAAAGTCATACAAGCAGCCAAAAATATACACACCAACATATAATAACCTCAGGTTCTAGAGTTATACTCTAAACCAACCGAACACACATATTCTAAACCAACTAAACACACCATACTTAATTAACCTAGTTGTCCAGCATATTCACAAAGTGACCAATATGGTCTAACCCGGCTTGGCCAAAGCACTGGGAGCTGCAAAATCTCGTGCAACACATAAACATGGACAGTGAATAGAATCAGGAGGTGGCCCCCGTCAGGTCACGACGTGGCACGCTGGTCTATCAAGCCATAACATAAAACGAGAATAGAATCAGGAGGTGGCCCCCGTCAGGTCACGACGTGGCACGCTGGTCTATCACGCCATAACATATAACGAGAATGATGACATCAAGAGGTGGCCCCTGTCTGACCAAGACATGGCACTTTGGGTCTTATATCATTCCCAACACATAAAAGAGTAGTGACATCAAGAGGTGGCCCCTGTCTGACCAAGACATGGCACTTTGCGTCAAAACCCGTTCTCCCAAAAGGTTCCTACTGGACAACAGACACATCTTATTTCATATTTCACAAGGGTGGACATATTTCACAAAGGTCACATAAACGGACTCCTAAGTGTCAACTAGACTCTAGGATAGTCATCACAAAAAAAATCACATCGGGCAGGCTGAGCATCAACCCCCATCACAATAATCATAATAGGCAGGCTGATCATCAACCCCCTCACATATCACAATACAGGGCTGAAATTCAGACCCTTAACATATCACATAAGGACTATCCCCTTGAGTTCATAGTTACACCTAGCCTTAGTCCTAACCATCACATGATCATCACAGATAATATTCGAAAACCCCATATCAACATAATTTTCGAAATTCACATAATCACATAATATTCATATTTCACATAATCACATAATGATCAACATAAAATTCCAAAGGTCACATAATGAAGATCATATAGTGTAGTCCTTATATTTCATGCTGGTTAGTTTAATCAAATTTTTCTATGTTATCACCCAGATTTGTCTCAGACAAAAATACAAGTTACACCCACAAAGAACATAAAATTAAAACAGGCATTCATAAAATCAGCATAAAATGTAAAACATATATTCTTATAATTTACTTTACAAATTACCACAATTACCACAAATTACCATATGTAAACATGTTAAATACAATTATCAAATTTCGGTTTAACTACAATTAACAATGTTTCGGCTACAAAAAATCATTGGTTTAATATTACTAAAATTCTTTATAAAATACCTAATTAACAAGAAATTCATGCTCAATGTTCAATGATTTAATACTACCAAAATACCTTAAATTTCATACAAATTTCGGTTAAACAAACACCAAGATTAATTCGGTTTTTACAACAATTTACATGATATATACCTTCTTGCAATTTTCGGTTTTTCACATGAAGAACAACTAATGCCTTAAATTCAATTTTCATCATACAATTACCTTTGTCAAAATTCGGTTTTCATCATATAATCATCTTTACAAAAATTCGGTTTTCATCATAGTGAAATCCTGAATTTCGGTTTTAGCATGATAATGTTTCCAACAAACAAATGTCTCATCTAATACATCAATTAACACAAACAAATAGATAGCAATCAATTAGACACTCCACTCACCTCTTAAATCGAAAATTCTCCACAAAAGAAATCGTCCAAAGCTTTTGAAGTCACCCAAAGGATCTCCAAGAATCGCCAAGAAAGTTTCACCTCAAGGAAAATTCGTCAAGGGGAAGAAGATGAAGGAAGAACACCAAAAATCGCCTCCAAGCTTTCCAAGAGTCGCCAAGTTCTTCCAAGCCGCCACCTTAATTCTCTCAAGACTCCAAAATCGCCAATAATCTCACCCTAGTCGAATTTACCACTTAAACTTTGGGTTTCTAAATTTTAAACCCTATAACCCATTAATTCCAATAGGTTTAACCCACTTAACTAATAATTTCGAATTTTCAAACCCAATTAGCTAATTCGAATTTTTATTCCAAAATCCCATAGTTAACCAATTAATTTAATTAACTTATCCAATAACCAATCACTTAACCGAAAATCCAATAAGAATTTAAGTTAACATCCAATAAGGATTAAATTAATTAACCAATAAGGTCTAATTAATTAACTCACAATTTACAACCATAATTCCTAATTAATTTATCATGAACAACCCATAATAAATTATCATAATTTAACAGCCAACAATCAAATAAATAATTTCTAATTAATTAACCATCAACAACCAATACATAGAAAATATCATAATCGATAATTTTATTTAAATCAATAATTTATCATAATTTATCATAGAAAATAATGCTTACCAGAACTTAAGATCCTTGGATCTTACATTCCTCCCTCCTTATAAAGCTTTAGTCCTCTAAAGCTCAGCATCCATATCATCAAAGAGGTAAGCATAATTTTTCCTCATATCAGCTTCAGTCTCCCAAGTCGCTTCTTCAACTGATTGATTTCCCCAGATAACCTTTACCAAAGGTATAGTCTTGTTCCTCAGAACTTTATCCTTCCTATCCACAATCCGGAGAGGTCTTTCCTCAAAAGTCAAGTCACTCTGAATCTGAAGAGGTTCCAACTCCAACACATGAGATGGATCAGGATGATACTTCCTCAAAGCAGAGACATGGAATACATTATGTACATGGTCCATAGCAGGAGGTAAAGCTAAACGGTAAGCCACTGGACCAACTCTCTCAACAATATCAAAAGGGCCTACAAACCTAGGGCTCAACTTGCCCTTTTTGCCAAACCTCATAACACCCTTAGTAGGCGACACCTTCAAGAACACATGGTCTCCTACCATAAACTCCAAAGGACGACGTCGGTCATCGGCATAACTCTTCTGTCTGTCCCGAGCAATTTTCAGCTTATCCTGGATCTCTCTGACCTTATCAGTAGTCTCCTGAACTGCATCAGATCTCAAAATCATCCTGTCACCAGTTTCCTCCCAACACAAGGGAGTCCTACACCTTCTCCCATACAAGGCCTCATAAGGAGCCATCTGAATACTGGAGTGGAAACTATTATTATAAGTGAATTCTATCAAAGATAGATCCCGGTTCCACTCAGAACTCCAATCAACCACATAGGCTCTCAACAAATCCTCTAGAGTCTGTATAGTACGCTCCGTCTGGCCATCAGACTGAGGATGGTATGCGGTACTAAAACTCAACTTAGTACCCAAACCCTCCTGTAAACTCCTCCAAAATCTGGACAGAAATCGAGAATCCCTATCAGACACAATATCAACTGGCACTCCATGCAGCCTGACTATCTCATCAATGTACAATCTAGCCAGTCTCTCTAAAGAATAAGTCATCTTGATTGGAAGAAAATGGGCTGATTTAGTGAGCCTATCAACAATCACCCAAATAGCATCATGACCCAATCTGGTTCTGGGCAAACCACATACAAAATCCATACTGATGCTTTCCCACTTCCACTCAGGAATAGGAAGAGGCTGCAACAAACCACCAGGCTTCTGGTGTTCGGCCTTTATAGTCTGACAGGTCAAACACCTAGAGACAAAATCAAGCACTTCTTTCTTCATACCCGGCCACCAAAAACTTTTCTTGAGGTCTTGATACATCTTAGTCACGCCAGGATGTAGAGAATATTTGGAGTTATGGCTGTCCTCCAATATTTCCTTCCTCAAGCTCGGTTCCTCAGGGACACATACCCTTCCACGAAACCGAAGAATACCATCAACAGACAGGCTAAAATCCTGAACTGCTCCATCAACCAAACTATCCCTGATCTGAACTAATTTCGGATCCACAGACTGCTGATCTCTGATCTTCTGCAACAAAGCAGACTGTACTCTGAGAAAAGCCACATAACCCGACTGAACTCTAGGAGAAACACTGATCTTGAGATCGCTAAACTCCTGCAGCAACTGCCACTCACTGACTCGTAAAGCAGCTACTGAAGTAACTGGATGTCTACTCAGTGCATCCGCCACCACATTGGCCTTTCCAGCCTGATACTGAATAGAGAAGTCATAATCTTTAATCAATTCCATCCATCTCCTCTGCCTCATGTTCAACTCCTTCTGAGTGAAGATGTACTTGAGACTCTGGTGATCAGTGAACAGATCAAACTCCTGACCCAACAAATAGTGACGCCATATCTTCAAAGCAAAGACTACGGCCGCCAATTCTAAGTCATGAGTAGGGTAGTTCAACTCATACTCCTTCAGTTGTCTCGACGCATAGGCTACTACAGAACCCTTCTGCATCAAGACACAACCCAACCCTTTGCCTGAAGCATCCGTATAAACAGTAAACCTTTCCCCATCACTAGGAATAATGAGGATCGGTGTACTAGTCAATCTTCTTTTCAGCTCCTGGAAGCTCTCTTCACACTTGTCATCCCAAACAAACTTGGTCTCCTTTCTGGTCAATTTGGTTAAAGGACCCGCCAGCTTGGAGAATCCCTCAACAAATCTCCGGTAGTAACCTGCTAAACCCAGAAAACTCCTGATCTCAGTAGCACTAGTAGGTCTTCCCCAATCAAGGATAGCTTGTACTTTAACAGGATCCACAGACACCCCCTGACCAGAAATCACATGTCCAAGAAAACTGATCTTCTCTAGCCAGAACTCACACTTACTAGCCTTGGCATATAACCGATTCTTCCTCAGAACCTCCAGTACTCTGCGCAAATCACTGACATGATCTGAAGTAGTCCGAGAGTACACCAATATATCGTCTATAAAGACTACTACACAAGAGTCAAGCAATTCATGGAATACCCTGTTCATCAAATCCATGAAGACAGCAGGTGCATTCGTCAGTCCAAAAGGCATAACTAAAAATTCGAAATGCCCATACCTGGTCCTGAAAGCAGTCTTAAATATATCCTCATCCTTGACTCTAAGCTGATAATACCCTGATCTCAGATCAATTTTAGAGAACACTGTAGCTCCCTGTAATTGATCAAATAGATCATCAATTCTGGGAAGAGGATACTTATTCTTAATGGTCACTTGGTTCAACTGTCTGTAGTCTATACACATCCTCAGGGTTCCATCCTTCTTCTTCACAAATAGCACTGGCGCTCCCCAGGGTGAAGCACTAGGCCGAATGTACCCTTTCTCTAACAATTCCTCCAGTTGTTTCTTAAGCTCGGCCAACTCTGAAGTAGCCATACGATAAGGAGCTCTGGAGATAGGTGCCGTACCTGGCGCCAACTCAATGCCAAATTCCACTTCTCTAACTGGTGGCAAACCTGAAAATTCCTCAGAGAACACATCAGGAAATTCTTTCACCACCGCCATCTGAGTCAGATCAGAAGTAGAATCATCCTGCACCTTAACATGTGCAAGATACCCCTTGCATCCACTAGCAAGTAACTTCCTGGCCTGCAGGAAAGATATCACATGTGGTCCTTGGTCTGACACTAGACCTCTCACAAAAATCCGATTCCCATCAAACATATTCAAAGTGATTACTTTCTCAAAGCAATCCACCGAGGCATGATGCGAAGACAACCAGTCCATTCCTAAGATGACATCATAATCTTGCATGTCTAAGAGAATTAAGTCTACCAGAAACTCATAACCCTCTACATGCACTACACAATCAGCACATACAGTGTCTGTAGACAATGACTTTCCTAAAGGAGTACTGACAGACACAGCATAATCTAGCATCTTAGGTACAACAGGTAAACAAGCAGCAAACTTAACAGAGACAAAAGACAAATTTGCACCAGGGTCAAATAGAATGCGAGCTAACTGATCAAATACAAATAATGTACCTTCCACATAGTATATCAAGCAATCATATGATTATGCTTCAACCGGCGCTCTGATACCAATTGAAGTGTCCCCTTCATGGGGGAGCGCAAGTAAACAAAATCCCTTTCAAGAGGGGGGCGAAAACCTTAAAGGGGTGGCGCATCACCATTGCAAGCGGAAGCAAAAGGTTTTCAAGAATCTTAGCATAAACATATGTTCAACTTGGTGAAGTTGAGACTCATACCATAGCCATCTCGGTTTAGATGGAGCTTTGGAAGCAAAGGCGCAAGTGCCCCTTCTCCGAAGATAATCACACACAAGAGAAGATGGCTTCTCCTTGGATCTCCTTGTGCTAGCAAGGATGCGCAAGGTGTCCTTGATCGAATGTTAGGATGATGGAGAAGTTTCCTTGGCCGAGCGCTTGTTCTTGTCGTCCACTTCCTTCCACACGAGATGGCAAGCAAGCTCTCTTTTCCCCAAAAACAAAACGCAAAGACAAGAGAGCAAATGCACTTCGGCGACATCAAGACAAATGACGTTACATGACTTCCCAAAATGGAAAGTCATGAAGCCACTCTCCAACGCCAAAACGCCCCTCTTGATGAACCATGCGTTCACCTAGTGAACCGGTTCATGCTTTGGTTCAATTCGATTTGGCCCAAAGACCAAACTCAAACCAAGCCAAGCCAAGGCATGGTCTAGACCCTCTATGAACCAAATGGCTCATGATCTAGCCGTTCATCTCCTGATGCTCCTGATCTCACCGATCTAGCATCATCTCTCTCGATCGAAGCTTACCGATCTAAAGCCCTAATCAATCAAACATGATCAGGCTAGATCTCACTTGCAATCAGAGATTAAACCCCTTTAAACTGAACCCATACAATTCAGTCCACACGATCTGACTCAAGAAAGCCATATCATCAAATTGTGCGACCCTAAGGGTTTCCTTTAAATGTCGGTAACGACAACTTACGTTATCACGATCAGTGAGGGGTATCTAGCAACACATCACTGTCTCCCGATATAAAGGAAATAGTCTTCCAAGACTACACCCAAACCATGACACAAGTGTGAATCAAAACTCACAAGGCACACATATGTCCTTTGCCACTGGATGTTCTTATTGGACAAGCATGTCAAGCTTGTAACTCCAATACGATGAGCATGATTAGATCAGATGCACATAGTCATCTGGGTATGGCCATACACTACCTCAATCATCTCATATAGGGGGGCCTTTAGAACATCACACTCCTTAAACAAGGAGACGGCAATCCTTTATCTATCACTAGTGCCCTAACCTGATTCAAGCTCACCATCCAAGATAGTCTATAATCATTATATTTCAAATGATATTGAACTACCTCAAAACAATGACAATCATCATTTAGAAACACAAGTGATCTCAAGTCAAAGGACATGTGCCACTTGCTGCTTACAGGGATCATTCACATTGTGACAAGCAATGCAATATCCCAGTAGGGTCTGTCCAGTACATCCAATGTACCCATGAGTCTACATCTTATTCCATGCTCGAAGCATCCTATAAGATTAGCACTCATATTAGTCTCCATCATATCAAGGCTGTCTCATGTTCACCAAGATATCTCGACTAAGGACTTATAGCCTGTCAGCCTAGCTGAACAGCTTTGAGACATTATTCAGAAGTACACTTATTACAGCAGACAAGGTAACAACCTGAATAACAACCATGCCTTATTATAAACTTAAGAGTTTATTACATGATACTTATACAATCCCAAGGCCTCAAACATTAGCCTTAAGGGCATACCCCAACAATCTCCCACTTGCACTTAATCTAATGGTTGAGAAATCTCAAACCCATATTATTACAGTGCTTCTCATGCTTCTGCTGCGCCAGAGGCTTGGTAAGCGGGTCTGCCAGATTGTCATCTGTATGAACCTTGCAAATCTTGATCTCGCCTCGATCAATGATCTCCCGGATCAAGTGAAACCGTCTCTGTATGTGCTTGGACTTCTGGTGCGACCGTGGTTCCTTTGCTTGTGCGATTGCTCCAGTGTTATCACAGAAGATAACCAAAGGATCAGCACTCGAAGGAACGACACCAAGTTCTCTCACGAACTTACGAATCCACACTGCCTCCTTGGATGCTTCCGAGGCTGCAACATACTCGGCTTCAGTTGTGGAATCAGCAACAGTAGACTGTTTGAAACTCTTCCACACCACTGCTCCACCATTCAAGCTAAAAACATAGCCTGATTGCGATCGGAAATCATCCTGGTCCGACTGGAACGAAGCGTCAGTATATCCCTCTATACTGAGTTCTTCCTGACCACCATATATCAAGAACATATCTTTGGTCCTCCGCAGATATTTTAAGATGTTCTTGACCGCAATCCAGTGCGCCAAACCTGGATTACTTTGGAATCGACTGGTCACGCTTAACCCGTAAGCGACGTCTGGGCGAGTACACAACATCGCATACATAATGGACCCAATAGCCGAAGCATAAGGCGTATTGTCCATTTCATCTTTCTCAGTCTGTGTTTGTGGACACTAACTCTTCGAAAGATTCAGACCATGTCTGACTGGAAGATATCCACGTTTAGAATTCTCTAAATGGAATCTCTCCAGGACCTTATCGATGTAAGTACTCTGGCACAGCCCGAGAAGCCTCTTAGATCTATCCCTGTAGATCTTCACACCTAGTACATAGGCTGCTTCTCCTAAATCTTTCATCTGGAAACATTTTCCTAACCATGCTTTAACAGCATGCAGTTCAGGAATATCATTTCCAATGATCAAGATATCATCGACGTAGAGGATTAGGAATGTAATCACGCTCCCACTAAACCTCATATATACACACGGGTCATCCTCGTTCTTGATGAAACCAAACTCAGAGATTGATTCATCAAAACGAATGTTCCAGCTTCTTGATGCTTGTTTAAGTCCATAAATGGACTTCTTTAACTTGCATATTTTATGACGATCTGCTGGATTAGTGAAACCCTCAGGTTGTGTCATATACACATCCTCATCCAGATTTCCATTAAGGAAAGCTGTTTTCACATCCATCTGCCAGATCTCATAGTCGTAATATGCTGCTATCGCGAAAAGAATCCGAATAGACTTAAACATGGCTACAGGAGAGAAAGTTTCATCATAATCTATCCCGTAGATTTGTTTGAAACCTTTCGCAACTAGTCTGCCTTTATAGGTAACCACGTTACCATCCATGTCAATCTTCTTGTTGAAGATCCATTTACAGCCTATAGGGATTACTCCCGGAGGCGGATCAACCAAATCCCAGACTTGGTTATCTGACATGGAGTCCATCTCGGCTCGCATAGCATCAAGCCATCTAGCTGACTCTGGTCCACTGACCGCATCCGCATAAGTTAGGGGTTCATCATTATCAATGATGTAGACTCCGTCATAGCGCTCAGGCTGTCGACGGATCCTACCCGATCTTCGCGGTTCCCGTGATATCTGAGCCTCAGGTTGTTCAATAACCTGATCTACCGGCTCAGGCTCATCCAACTCTGCTTGACTACTTTGTCCTTCCTCTGGAATCTCATCCAGCTTTATTTCTCTCCCACTGGCCTCTTGCAGAAGAAACTCCTTCTCAAGAAATATGGCCGTCCGAGCAACAAAAACCTTGTTCTCTTTGGGATCGTAGAAATAATAACCCTTAGTTTCCTTAGGGTAACCGACAAAGATACATTTCTCAGATCTGCTTTCCAGTTTCCCAGAGGCGAGCTTTTTGACATAAGCCTCGCAACCCCAGATCCTGATAAATGTCAAGCTAGGCTGTTTCCCATACCATAACTCATATGGCGTCTTTGAAACTGCCTTGGATGGCACTCGGTTTAGTACCTTTGCAGCTGTTTCCAGTGCAAAACCCCAAAAGGAATATGGAAGAGTAGCCTGACTCATCATAGAACGAACCATATCAAGTAACGTTCTATTTCTCCTCTCGGACACACCATTCCACTGCGGTGTTCCTGGCGGAGTGAGCTGTGAGATAATCCCACACTCCTTCAGATAGTCAGTAAACGCATGACTCAGGTATTCACCACCTCGATCAGAACGAAGTGCCTTGATATTTCGGCCTAGCTGATTTTGTACTTCATTTTTGAACTCTTTGAACTTGTCAAAAGATTCACTTTTATGTCTCATTAAATAGACATACCCATACCTACTGAAATCATCAGTAAAGGTAATGAAGTACTGATAGCCACCTCTGGCATGTTTACTAAATGGCCCACACACATCACTGTGTATAAGGTCCAGTAAACCTGAAGTCCTTTGCCCTTTGTGAAGAAAAGGAGACTTCATCATTTTACCCATCAAACAAGCTTTGCATGTATCAATCTCCTCATAGGAGAATGATCCCAGCAGTCCATGATCATGCAACCGCTTAATGCGCTTCTCGTTTATATGGCCTAAACGACTATGCCATAGCAAGGTGCTGTCATCAGCATACTTGGCTTTCTTATTATCAATGTTTTGTATAGAATTTTCCATGTCCAACATGTATAACCCATTGTTAATTGAACCAGTCGCATACACAATATTATCAAAAGTTAAAACACACTTTGAAATCTTGCATTCAAAGGCAAATCCTTTCCTGACTAGAGCAGGAATGGAGATAATATTCTTGGTGATACTTGGTACAAAATAACAATTGTTCAATTCTAATACAATGCCAGATGGTAAAGTAATGAAATAGTCTCCTACAGCAACAGCAGCAACCCGTGCCCCGTTTCCAACTCGTAGGTCTACCTCATGCTGTCCCACCTGCCTTCTTCTCTTGAGTTCCTGCACATTTGAACAAATGTGAACTCCACATGCGGTGTCCAACACCCATGAAATGGTAGAAGAAGATAACATGACCTCAGTCACATATATACCTGAGCCAGAAGCGATGCTTCCCCTCTTATCTCCTTGGAGCGCTTTACAGTCCTTTTTCCAGTGACCCAGCTGGCCACAGTGGAAACACCTGTTGTCCTTCGACCGCTTCACCTTCTGTTTCAGGGCCTTGCTGTAATTCTTGACAGGGGTCTTGCCCTTCTTCCCCTTCTTCTTGTTCCATGAAGGAACCATTAAGACAGAGGTTGAAGGCTTACCCTTCAGAGTTTCCTCAGTTGTCAAGAGCATATTCAGCAGCTCTGCCGGCGTACAATCGATTTTGTTCATATTAAAATTAATGATGAACGCATCGAAAGAAGGCGGAAGAGACTGTAGAATAATGTCCACAGCAAGCTCCTGGTTGACGGTATGCCCCAGTTTCTCTAGAGCCTCCTTGTGCCCAATCATCTTGAGCACATGAGCTCCCACTGGGCTCCCCTCAGCCAGTTTGCTCTGAAAGAAGAGCTTCGTCAGATTATAGCGCTCAGTCCTCGCCTGTGCAGCATACAGCATCTTGAGGTTCGCTATAATTTCTATAGCCGACATATCCTCATGCTGACGCTGCAGCGGTGGCGTCATAGACGCTAGCATCAGGCAAGCGACATCAATGCTATCATTGACGTGCTTTTCGTAGGCATCCCGAACCGCCCTTGCGGCGTTCGGAGCGGGCTGCGGCGGTATCGCCGTCTCGAGGACATACAGTTTCCTCTCTGCCTTAAGAACAATCTTAAGGTGTCCGAACCAGTCAGAGAAGTTCGGCCCAGCAAACTTCTCCCTTTCCAGTAGGGATCGCACATTGAAGCTCATGGTGTTCGTTGCTGCAGGAATCTACAACAGGCAAGAACAGCAAGGTCAGTATCAATGTTTCAGAATCAATCCAGGACTTAAGAAAGATTCTTTTCTCACTATTTTGTCTGACTGAAAAATCCAGTAAACAGTCCGAAAGAGTAACACTCTTTTAGTGAGATGGGATCCAGATTTCATACTTGGTCTCCGCGTCCCGCTCAAGCGAGATAAGATGCACAGAGATGACAAGCACTAATTTCTGGTAGGCTGTCCCAGCCAATCGCCCAACCCGTGCGATTCCCCTTCATCTTGGCAATCCAGCAGACTGTGCCAACTGAGTTGGTACAACACAGTCTCTGATCCCAGAGATGGCTGCCTCCATGTGCTACCATATGCGCCACATATGTAGTCTACATGGTCAAGCTGACCTGACCTACTCCCTGGACCACCACGTGCTATGCTGAGCAACGAGAAGGGATAAATCCCTGCTCTGTAACACGCAGGTGTAATCCAGCACCGTCTGAAGATAGATGGACGTGCCCACTGAGTGGGTTCAACACGGCTCCAACGATAGTCAGAACGGTGAGGTTTCGCGTCAGAAGGCTTACGAGCTTGATATATTAGCGTTGGATTTTAACGGTCTTTTATCTTCTTACTATCAGGCATGTCCTATGGCTATAGCAGAAGATAAACTTAAACATGCAATTCTAATTATTAGCAATAAGTAGAAAGCATGATCTTATGTGGTAAAAGCCCATGAACCCTAGTAAGACCTTAATTTTACTTAAGTCTTCACTTGAGCTCCTTGGCCTCACATCTGGTCCAACCTAGGGCTCTAGCGCCAAGAGCACCTCAGGTGCGCCACCAGGTGAATGCTCCTCTTGGATGTGTGCCTTTGTGCTCTTGTCTAATCAAAATACATTTTTGATCTATCTAGACAAGGTTGACTCGCAGGTCAACAATACATTATAAATTAAGTACAATGTGATTCGCAGATCACAAATTAATTTACAATTTTAAATCCAGGCTCACAGGCCCCAGCACAGCACACAATAGGGCAACCCACATAAGAGTAAATAAACAAGCATATGGTTTCAATCATCATGTGATCCAATCAAGAAATTAAAATTTTGAAAACCCCATAGGCATCACTTTTAATTTCCTTATGTGCCCTACAACCTTACAATGGTCCATTGATAGGGATCCACTCATCCATCTAGATAGATCCTTTTCCCTTGCATGCACCGAGTCCTAACTGACCCGAGTTGACCTGATGGTCAACCATGCATGCGCCAAGGGCTGAACCACCCTCATGAGTTTTGGCAAGCGGGTGTGACCCCGGGCCTAACTCAAGTGTGTTCAGAAGTTGTCTCAATCAGACCTCGCTACACGCCTTGGATGCAGTCGACCTATAGCCACCTCGTGCTTGCGCACAGGTGCTATCTGGTCAACCCATCTAGGCTGTCAGATGGTCTGATCAGACTAGTTTGATCCATTCTAGATGAAGCTTTCAACCCCATCAACCCATCTAAGGGTTTACAATAGGTACTTCTTAGATCTAGTTGGGCGCGCATGTCATTTAGGTTTTAGAAAAACAACAACAACATGGTATAACCGCAACCAACATATAAGCGCCAATCAACATAACTCTCATACATGCGCAAATATAAACATACTATTATCTAGCATACTCGCATGAAGAGATAACATATGTCAAACAAGATCAACATACATGTAGATGCGCAAACATGGATCACATAGTATATCAAGCAATCATATGATTATGCTTCAACCGGCGCTCTGATACCAATTGAAGTGTCCCCTTCATGGGGGAGCGCAAGTAAACAAAATCCCTTTCAAGAGGGGGGCGAAAACCTTAAAGGGGTGGCGCATCACCATTGCAAGCGGAAGCAAAAGGTTTTCAAGAATCTTAGCATAAACATATGTTCAACTTGGTGAAGTTGAGACTCATACCATAGCCATCTCGGTTTAGATGGAGCTTTGGAAGCAAAGGCGCAAGTGCCCCTTCTCCGAAGATAATCACACACAAGAGAAGATGGCTTCTCCTTGGATCTCCTTGTGCTAGCAAGGATGCGCAAGGTGTCCTTGATCGAATGTTAGGATGATGGAGAAGTTTCCTTGGCCGAGCGCTTGTTCTTGTCGTCCACTTCCTTCCACACGAGATGGCAAGCAAGCTCTCTTTTCCCCAAAAACAAAACGCAAAGACAAGAGAGCAAATGCACTTCGGCGACATCAAGACAAATGACGTTACATGACTTCCCAAAATGGAAAGTCATGAAGCCACTCTCCAACGCCAAAACGCCCCTCTTGATGAACCATGCGTTCACCTAGTGAACCGGTTCATGCTTTGGTTCAATTCGATTTGGCCCAAAGACCAAACTCAAACCAAGCCAAGCCAAGGCATGGTCTAGACCCTCTATGAACCAAATGGCTCATGATCTAGCCGTTCATCTCCTGATGCTCCTAATCTCACCGATCTAGCATCATCTCTCTCGATCGAAGCTTACCGATCTAAAGCCCTAATCAATCAAACATGATCAGGCTAGATCTCACTTGCAATCAGAGATTAAACCCCTTTAAACTGAACCCATACAATTCAGTCCACACGATCTGACTCAAGAAAGCCATATCATCAAATTGTGCGACCCTAAGGGTTTCCTTTAAATGTCGGTAACGACAACTTATGTTATCACGATCAGTGAGGGGTATCTAGCAACACATCACTGTCTCCCGATATAAAGGAAATAGTCTTCCAAGACTACACCCAAACCATGACACAAGTGTGAATCAAAACTCACAAGGCACACATATGTCCTTTGCCACTGGATGTTCTTATTGGACAAGCATGTCAAGCTTGTAACTCCAATACGATGAGCATGATTAGATCAGATGCACATAGTCATCTGGGTATGGCCATACACTACCTCAATCATCTCATATAGGGGGGCCTTTAGAACATCACACTCCTTAAACAAGGAGACGGCAATCCTTTATCTATCACTAGTGCCCTAACCTGATTCAAGCTCACCATCCAAGATAGTCTATAATCATTATATTTCAAATGATATTGAACTACCTCAAAACAATGACAATCATCATTTAGAAACACAAGTGATCTCAAGTCAAAGGACATGTGCCACTTGCTGCTTACAGGGATCATTCACATTGTGACAAGCAATGCAATATCCCAGTAGGGTCTGTCCAGTACATCCAATGTACCCATGAGTCTACATCTTATTCCATGCTCGAAGCATCCTATAAGATTAGCACTCATATTAGTCTCCATCATATCAAGGCTGTCTCATGTTCACCAAGATATCTCGACTAAGGACTTATAGCCTGTCAGCCTAGCTGAACAGCTTTGAGACATTATTCAGAAGTACACTTATTACAGCAGACAAGGTAACAACCTGAATAACAACCATGCCTTATTATAAACTTAAGAGTTTATTACATGATACTTATACAATCCCAAGGCCTCAAACATTAGCCTTAAGGGCATACCCCAACACCTTTCCGCTGCTTTCATACTTCATATGCGCTTATAATTTAGGGTTTCGCCCCCTGTGGGAACTTTCAATTTGACCCTGGTGCAAATTTATCTTTTGTATCTGTTAGATTTGCTGCATGTTTACCTGTATTACCTAAGGTGCTGGATTATGTTGTGTCTGTAAGTACTCCCTTAGGAAAATCATCATCTACAGACACTGTTTGTGCCGATTGTGTAGTGCATGTAGAGGGTTATGAGTTTCTTGTAGATCTAATCCTTTTAGACATGCAAGACTATGATGTCATCCTAGGTATGGATTGGTTATCTTCCCATCATGCCACTGTGGATTGCTTTGAGAAAGTAATCACCTTGAATCTACTAGATGGGAATCGGCTTTTTTGTGAGAGGTCTAGTGTCAGACCAAGGACCACATGTGATATCTTTCCTGCAGGCCAGAAAGTTACTTGCTAGTGGGTGTAAGGGTTATATTGCACATGTTAAGGTGCAGGATGATTCTACTCCTGATTTGACTCAGATGGCGGTGGTGCAAGAGTTTCCTGATGTGTTCTCTGAAGAATTTTCAGGCTTGCCACCAATACGAGAGGTAGAGTTTGGCATTGAGTTGGTGCCAGGTACTGCACCTATCTCCAGAGCTCCTTACCGCATGGCTACCTCAGAGTTGGCCGAACTTAAGAAGCAACTGGAGGATTTGCTGGAGAAAGGTTACATCCGGCCTAGTGCTTCTCCCTAGGGAGCACCAGTGCTGTTCGTAAAGAAGAAGGATGGAACCCTGAGGATGTGTATAGACTACAGGCAACTGAACCAAGTGACTATCAAGAATAGGTATCCTCTCCCCAGAATTGATGATCTATTTGATCAATTACAGGGAGCTACAGTGTTCTCTAAGATTGATCTGAGATCAGGGTATTACCAGCTTAGGGTCAAGGATGAGGATATATTTAAGACTGCTTTCAGGACCAGGTATGGGCATTTTGAATTTCTAGTTATGCCTTTTGGACTGACGAATGCACCTGCTGTCTTCATGGATTTGATGAACAGGGTATTTCATGAATTACTTGATTCTTGTGTGGTAGTCTTCATAGATGATATCTTGGTGTACTCTCGGACTACTTCGGATCATGTCAGTGATTTGCGCAGAGTGCTGGAGATCCTAAGGAAAAACCGATTATATGCCAAGGCCAGTAAGTGTGAGTTTTGGCTAGAAAAGATCAGCTTCCTTGGGCATGTGATTTCTGGTCAGGGGGTGTCTGTGGATCCAGTTAAAGTGCAAGCCATCCTTAATTGGGGAAGACCGACTAGTGCTACTGAGATCAGAAGTTTCCTGGGTCTAGCAGGTTACTACCGGAGGTTTGTTGAGGGATTCTCCAAGCTGGCGGGTCCTTTAACTAAATTGACCAGAAAGGAGGCCAAGTTTAATTGGGATGACAAGTGTGAAGAGAGCTTTCAGGAGCTAAAGAGAAGGTTGACTAGTACACCGATCTTCATTATTCCTAGTGATGGGGAAAGGTTTACTGTCTATACGGATGCTTCAGGCAAGGGGTTGGGTTGTGTCTTGATGCAGAAGAGTAATGTGGTAGCTTATGCTTCGAGACAACTGAAGGAGTATGAGTTGAACTACCCTACTCATGACCTAGAATTGGCGGCCGTAGTCTTTGCTCTGAAGATATGGCGTCACTATTTGTTGGGTCAAGAGTTTGATCTGTTCACTGACCACCAGAGTCTCAAGTACATCTTCACTCAGAAGGAGTTGAACATGAGACAGAGAAGATGGATGAAGTTGATCAAAGACTATGACTTCACTATTCAGTATCAGGCTGGAAAAGCCAATGTAGTGGCTGATGCACTGAGCAGACATCCAGTAGCTTCAGTAGCGGCACTACGGGTCAGTGAGTGGCAGTTATTGCAGGAGTTCAGAGATCTCAGGATCAGTGTTTCTCCTAGAGTTCAGTCGGATTATGTGGCTTTCCTCAGAGTAGAGTCTGTTTTGTTGCAGAAGATCAGAGATCAGCAGTCTGTGGATCCGAAATTAGCTCAGATCAGGGATAGTTTGGTTGCGGGTGAAGTTCAGGATTTTAGCTTGTCTGATGATGGTGTTCTCCGGTTCCGTGGAAGGGTGTGTGTCCCTGAGGAACCGAGCTTGAGGAAAGAAATATTGGAGGATAGCCATAACTCCAAATATTCTCTACACCCTGGTGTGACTAAGATGTATCAGGACCTCAAGAAGAGTTTTTGGTGGCCGGGTATGAGGAAAGAGGTAATCGATTTTGTCTTTAGGTGTTTAACCTGTCAGACTGTAAAGGCTGAACACCAGAAGCCTGGTGGTTTGTTGCAGCCCCTTCCTATTCCTAAGTGGAAGTGTGAATGCATTAGTATGGACTTTGTGTGTGGTTTGCCCAGAACCAGATTGGGTCATGATGCTATTTGGGTGATTGTTGATAGACTCACTAAATCAGCCCACTTTCTCCCGATCAAGATGACTTATCCTTTGGAGAGACTGGCTAAGTTGTATATTGATGAGATAGTCAGACTGCATGGAGTGCCTGTTGATATTGTGTCTGATAGGGACTCTCGGTTTCTGTCCAGGTTTTGGAAGAGCTTACAGGAGGGTTTGGGTACTAAGCTGAGTTTTAGTACAGCATACCATCCTTAGTCTGATGGCCAGACGGAGCGTACTATCCAGACTCTAGAAGACCTATTGAGAGCTTATGTGGTTGATTGGAGTTCTGAGTGGAACCGGGATCTATCTTTGATAGAGTTCACCTATAATAATAGCTTCCACTCCAGTATTCAGATGGCTCCTTATGAGGCTTTGTATGGGAGAAGGTGTAGGACTCCCTTGTGTTGGGAGGAAACCGGTGATAGATTAATTTTGAGATCTGATGCAGTACAGGAGACTATTGATAAGGTCAGAGAGATTCAGGATAAACTGAAGATTTCTCGGGACAGACAGAAGAGTTATGCTGATGACCGTCGTCGTCCCCTAGAGTTTATGGTAGGGGATCATGTTTTCTTAAAGGTGTCACCGACTAAGGGTGTTATGCGGTTTGGCAAGAAAGGAAAGCTGAGCCCGAGGTTTGTGGGACCATTTGACATTATTGAGAGAGTTGGTCCAGTGGCTTACAGGTTAGCTTTACCTCCTGCTTTGGAACATGTGCATAATGTATTCCATGTTTCTACTTTGAGGAAGTATCATCCTGATCCATCTCATGTATTGGAGTTGGAACCTCTTCAGATTCAGAGTGATTTGACCTTTGAGGAAAGACCTCTCCGGATTGTGGATAGAAAGGATAAAGTTCTGAGGAACAAGTCTATACCTTTGGTAAAAGTTATCTGGGGAAATCAGTCGGTTGAGGAGGCGACCTGGGAGACTGAAGCTGATATGAGGAGGTTGTATGCTTATCTTTTTTATGATATGAATGTTGAGCTTTAGAGCACTAAAGCTTTATAAGGAGGGAGGAATGTAAGATCCAAGAATTTTAATTCCTTGTAAGTACAATTCTTGATTTAAATAAAATCATTGACTGTGATATTTTATTCTTGATTTAAATAAAATCATTTGGCTGTGATATTTTTTTTCCTATGTTTTGTTTTCGTCAACCTTAGGATGGGGGAGAATTTTATCCCTAAAAACCTTAAGGGGTTAGTTATAAATTAGTGGCAAAGGGTTAGTGGATATTAATTTAAGTCTTAATGGATTTTGACCCTAGTAATTAATTAATTAGAGCTTATTGGATGTAAATTAAATTCTTATTGGATTTTTGCTTAAGTGAATAATTAATTATGGGTTATTGGGTTTACACTTAAATTAGATGGATTTTGGGTTTAAAATTTGAATTAATCAGTAAGTGGGTTAATTCATAAACCCTATTCGAATTAATTAGTTAGCGGGTTTAAAAATTTAAAAACTGAAAATCCAAAGGGGGGCGGACGGCTAGGGCAAAGAAGTTGGCGATTTCTTGAAGGCTTGGACGAACCTTGGCGATTCTTTGAAGGCTTGGACGAAATTCTTCTTCTTCCTTCTTCCCTTGGCCGGCGTTCCTTGGTGCTTGGTGGCGTTTTCTCTTCCTTTGGTGGCGTCAACCTAAGAACATCAAGGCCTTTAGACGAGTTTGTGGAGAGAACTTCATCTTTGTGTTCACGGTTCAAGATAAGAGGTGAGTGGGGTGTCTTATTTGAATTATATCCACTTGGTTGTGCTAGATGATAGATTTGATTTCTTGGAAATTTTACCATGTTAAAAACCGAAACTCAAGGTGTATCTTTCATGAAAACCGAAACCTTGCAACATGAATTTTACGATATTTCTTGAATGGAATTTAGGTAGTTTTAAGTCAGTGATTCTTGAGCATGAAATTCTTGTTAACTAAGGTTAAGGTTTAAGTAGATAATATGTTGTAGAAACCATGGGCTACATGTAGTATTATGTGTTTAATGTTGATTTTTATGGATGTCCTGATAAATGCTAATAATGTTATAGGATCCATGATTATTTCTCTATGTGCAGTATGTTATATATTTATGGCCATGTATCCTTGTTTGAGAAACTTGGGTGATAACTTAGCAAGGTTATACTAAACTGATCAGCATGAAACCTAAGGACACTACACTACATTATGTGGTTATATGTGGTTTCGAATGTTAGGGGTTGTGGTCTGTGTAACCATTATGGATAGGACTAAGGCTAAGTGTAACTGTGTACTCAAGGGGATAGTCTATATGTGATATGTTAGGGCTTGGAGATTTCAGCCTGTGTATTGTGATATGTGAGGGTTGATGCTTCAGCCCTGCCTGTTGTGATTATTGTGTTGAAAGTGACTATCCTAGAGTCTGGTTGACACTTAGGAGTCCCCTTTTGTGAAATATGTGTGTCTAGTGGTTGTTCAGTAAAGAACCCTTTGGGAGAACGAGTGATTGAAGCAAAGTGCCATGTCTTGGTCGGACAGGGGCCACCTCTTGATTTCATCACTCTTAGACTTTTAGATTTTTGTGTTATGGGGTGGTGTAGATCAAGGTATCACATCTTGACCGGATGGGGATCACCTCTTGAGTCTACACACTGTCCATGTTTGTGTTGCATGTGATTTGCAGGCTTCTCCCAGTGCTTAGGCCAAAGCCGGGTTGGACCCTAGGGGTCACTCTTGATTTATGCTGAACAACTAAGTGGTTGGTGTGTTTAGTTAGTTTAGAGTATGGTTCTAGAACTTTGGTTACTCTGGGGTGACATTTGTGTGATGCCTGTACATTTAATTGTTTATATGAGTTCTGTTCTTTGTTTTCTGTTCTTTGTTTTAGTTATATGTTGACATAATGTTCTGCTAAAGATTTTTAAAAACAATCTGCATGTATCTTTGAGTGTATGTTATGGATGGTCGATTGAGACTATCCACTCACTGGGCTGTGTAGCTCACCCCTCATTCTTTTCAGGTGTAGAGCAGGGGCGCATTGCCTGAGTTAGCGTATGTTATGGATATTGTGATTTTCTCTACAACTATGCTGGTGCAATGTATAAGATTTTTGTGTTTAGTTAACTGGGGCCGGTTATGGCTAAACTTTGTGAACCAGTGTTGCCGGTTGTGGCAGTTTTGAGATATTGATTTTTGTGTCACCGAGGGCTTTGGCCTGTTTTCGGTGTTTGGGTCATTGATGTTAGTTCCATGAGTTTATAAAATCGATATTGTGGCTTTGCTTCGAATTTCGAGTTGATTCGTATTTTGCGATCAGATTTGATATAATTGTGAACTTGCATATGTCTAGTGCAAGTATTGCGTGGTGGCAGGTACATTTGTGAATTTGTGTTTTTTTGGAGATTCAATGTGTGGATTCTCGAAAAATTTTCAGATCGACTTTTCCTGAACTTGGTTTTACTTAGCATGTGCATCGATCCTGTGTGATAACATCCTGTTCCTTTGTGACTTGTGTTGCTTGTTTGGGGTTAAGAGATGTGACACTAATATGTGTTCTAATCTTATAGGATGCTTCGAGCATGGAATAAGATGTAGACTCATGGGTACATTGGATGTACTGGACAGACCCTACTAGGATATTCAATTGCTTGTCACAATGTGAATAATCCTTGTTTGCATCAAGTGGCACATGTCCTCTGACTTGAAATCACTTGTGTTTCTAAATGATGATTGTCATTGTTTTGAGGTAGTTCAATATCATTTGAAACATAATGGTTATAGACTATCTTGGATAATGATCATGAGTCAGGTTAGGACACTAGTGATAGATATAGGATTGACGTCTCCTTGTTTAAGGAGTGTGATGTTCTAAAGGGGCCCCCCTAAATGAGATGATTGAGAAAGTGTATGGCCATACCCAGGTGACTATGTTCATCTGATCTAATCATGCTCATCATATTGGAGTTACAGGCTTGACACGCTTGTCCAATAAGAACATCCACTGGCAAAGGAATCATGTATACCTAGTGAAGTGGATTCACACTTGTGCTGTGGTTTGGGTGTAGTCTTGGAAGACTATTTCCTTTATATCGGGAGACAGTGATGTGTTGCTAGATACCCCTCACTGATCGTGATAACGCAAGTTATCGTTACCGACATTTAAAGGAACCCTCAGGGTCGCACAATTTGATGATATGGCTTACTTAAGTCAGATCGTGTGGACTGAATTGTTTGGGTTCAGTTTAAAGGAGTTTAAACTCTGATTGTAAGTGAGATCTGGTCTGATCATGTTTTATTGATTAAGGCTTGAGATCGGTAAGCTTCGATCGAGAGTATTGATGCTAGATCGGTGAGATCAAGAGTATCAAGAGATCAACGGTTAGATCTTGAACCATTGGTTCAATGAGATCTAGACCAAATGGCTTGGGCTGGTTTGATTTGGTCTTTGAACCAAATGCATCTAAACCGAATTGCTTTGAACCGGTTCACTTATGTGAACGTATGGTTCAAAGGCAAGAGGAGTTTTCGATGGTTAAAGAGGGGTTTTAAGTGAAGTTAAAACTTGCCAAATTGGGAAGGCGTTTTGCTAGTGGAAAACGCTCCCATGCTTTGAACGCCTCTCTAGCCTCTTCCTCCTTTCGCTTTGGGTGTTCTTCACGTGAAGGTGAGCATTCGGCCAGCAAGAAGTCTTCTCTCTCAATCTCCTTCACGCGACAAGGGGCACTTGAAGATCCTTGCTAGCACAAGGAGCGACAAGAAGAAAGCTACTTCTCATCTTGTGTGCGCATCTTGTGGAGGAGACCCCTTTCGATCTCTTCTTCCAAGACACCATCCAAGCGATGGCAATGGTATGATATTTCTTCTAGATCTATCTACATTACAAGGTATTGAAAGTTGATCATATGTCATATAAATCGATCATGGAAACCCTTGCTTCCGCTCAAAAGCTCTATATGCGCTTACCTTTAGGGTTTCACCCCCTTGCGCTCCCCCTTGAAGGGGACTCTTCAATTTATGCTCATCCTTGTGTATACTAACCCATATTGCAGATTAGCTTAGCTACGCATTGTGGGCAAGAGTATGAAACTAGGAAGCTCATTTGGATATTTTGGCCAAAACATGAAATTTTGTAATCTTGGAAACATTGTATGTTCCTTAAAAGTCTTGTATTAAGGAATGACAATATGACTTATTGTGATGAGAATGTTACTAGTTTTGAAATTTGATACAATGGTCTATGTTGATGGTATATTTAGCTTTTGGATTGTGTGACTTTACCTTGATGTTGGGTATAAGACTCTGAAAGAATGGATATTATTCTGTTGCAACTTAGATGATGACATTTTAACATGTGTTTTGTTGTTCAAGGCATTAGATCTTGATTTTGATTGTTGATCCTTGCAAAAAGAATGGATATTATTCTGTTGCAACTTACCTTGATGTTGTGTATGATTTTTCTATTATGGATTGTTAATATATAAGGGTGTGACAGATTCTTCTATATAGATAGGAACATATTTTGATACAACGTAACACCTCACCGTAGTTGGAAGGTCATAATGGTTGTCATTGAGTATGTCACGACCCATATGAGAAGATCAATAGACAGATAGAGGATGTGCCCCTTCCTGAGGGTATGTCACGACCCATGGTTTTTATGACTGAAAGTGTATGGCCATACCCAGATGAGAACCTAATTTAGTCATGACCATCAGATTGGGTGAAAACAAGTGGTGATACACTTGTCCAATCAGATATCAATTTGGCAAAGAGACTATAATGCATCGGTACCTTGTTGCGATGATGGGGATGTTGATGTAGAAATCCATTCTGATAACTTGGCTAGTAGTGACGCACAGCTATGTGCCACTCACTGCTTCTGATGACCTTAGTTCATCACTACCAATGTCAGAGGAACCTACAAGGCCGCACACCTTGATACTCGAGTAATCGTATTGATCGGGTAGCCTTTTGATCGAGTTATTGGAAACCTTGGATCTATTTGGGAGATTTCATCAGCGCTAATGGGCCTAATGAGATGGAAGAGACTTATTAGAGCCAAAGATCATTCTTGGCAGGTTGACCCAAAATTGACCATGGCTGGCCATATTTGATTTTGGGTTGCATTGGATTGGATCCAATGGCTTAATCAACTTATGTAATGATGTTTGGGCTAGCCCATTACCCAATGGGGCCTTATAATAAGTTGTCATGAAGAGATGAGAGGGTATAAGGGTATAATGGGGAGAAATCATCCCCGTTGGCACCTAAGGGGCATAATGGGGCAATGGTGGTGCATAAGGCTTCATTAGGAAGGCTTTAGGTGCCGATCCCTCTTCCATGGATGGAATGCTTGCTTCTATGGCATGTCATCGGGCGCATATGGGTGATGGGAAGATGATTATGGTATAGGCTTGGAGTCTTTCCTTGTCATCTAACTATTAGTGTATATACCCTACGACCTACTTCTGGTTAACCTTTGTACTACTTAAACAATGATATCTATATCATTCTGGTATTATCATTTTCACTGTTTGTCTACATCTGCGATTGTGTACTTACATGATAATGTCCCTGGTGACAGATTAGATCTATGCTCAAATGATTGTCTATAGTCAATGTACCTGAGTGGATATGGGACAGCTCTGGTACTTGTGAGATTGGTATATGGGCTGGATAGGCATGAGGTGCTAACGCAGACACATAGGTATATCAGAGGTCATATACTGGACAGACCCACTATGAGGCTATGACTTGGTATCATGAGTTACCCTCACAAGTGATAGGAGATGCATTGATCCTTAGACTTGAGGTCATTGAGTCTTCTATATGGTTAGGGACATACTTTGATGCAACCTAACACCTCGCCATAGTTGGGAGGTTATAAAGGTTGTCATTGAGTATGTCACAGCCCATATATGAAGATCAATGTACAGACAAAGAATTTGCCCCTTCCTAAGGGAAGCATGATATCCATTGAGCACCTCTATGGTTCTATGACTGAAAGTGTATGGCCATACCCAGGTGAAAACCTGATTTAGTCATGACCATGTGATTGGGTGAAAACAAGTGATGACACACAAGTCCGATCGGATATCAGTTCGGCAAAGGGACTGTAATGTATCTGTACCTAGTTGCGATGATGGGGATGTCGATGTCGATATCCATTCCGATGACTTGGGTAGGAATGATGCACTACTATGTGCCACTCACTGCTTGTGGTGACCTTAGGTCAACACTGCCAACGTCAAAGGAACCTACAGGGTCACACACCAAGATACTCGAGTTCTCGTATTGATCGGGAAGCCTTATGATCAAGTTATTGGATAGCTCGGATTTATTTTGGAGATTTCATCAGCGCCAATGGGCCTGATGAGATGGAAGAGAGTTATTGAAGCCAAACTTCATTTATGGCAGATTGACCCGTATTTGACCATGGTTCATCACATTTGGATTAGGGTTGCATTGGATTGGTTATTCAACCCATGTAATGAAGTTTGGGGTAGCTCATTATCCAATGAGGCCCAATAACTAGTTGTCATGAAGAAGTAATGGGCTAAAAGGGTATAATGGGGAAAAAATCATCCCCATTGGTGCCTAAGGGGTATAATGGGGTGAAGGAGGCGCCTTTTGCTTCATTTGGAAGCATTATGTGCCTAGCCCTTGTGCCTTTGATGGTATTCTTGCCTCTAAGGTAAGTCTTGGGGCTGATATGGCTTGAGAGCTTCTAAGGAAACTCGTGGGGCACATATGGATTAGTGGGAGAGGTTTATGGTAAAGTCTTGGAGACTTTCCTTACCTCAAACCCTATTTGTCAACCCCTTCTTCCTAGCCACACACTTGTCATGATCTGCACCCATCCCATACCGCCTCTTGCTCTTATAGAAGAGACCCCTTCTCGCCCCATCTTGATACACTAATTCTCTTGAAGGCGTGAGCAAGTAAAGGGGCGAGTGCAAGGGGTGGCGCATCTCTTCCCTCCTAGTGGCCACAAGTCTTCTTCCTTTCCTTCCCTCTTGGCGCAAGGAACTCTTGGACTTGGTGGCTTCTACTCTCCCTTCTCTTCCATTGGCGCAACTTTTCATGAAGGTGGTGCAAGGCTTGAAGAAGGAGGAACAAAAGGCTTGGATCTTCTTCCCAAGGCTAGCACCGGGCGTGGAAGAAGAGAGCTCAAGGCATCCCTGTGTGTGAGACTGCAAAGGGCGAATGCTTGGGCGCCTAGCTCGACATCAACTCCACACTTGCTCTAGGTACTTACTATCACATCGTGTCGACTCCCTCGCATGACGATCTTCACTGGGTTTTTGGGACTAGCCTATTTCGGGGATATTCTTCCGCTGTGCAAAGTATTCTGTAATGTCTTTCTCTGCAAAATTGTAAAATATCCTCGGGGTTTCCCTAAACATGGCCATGCGACTGAACACAGGCAGGCCATGTTCACCTCGGTGAATCCTAGAGATCCTGAACATGGCCATGCGTCTGAACACGGGCAGGCCATGTTCACCCCATCGGATTTGGGAGCACCTGAACACGGCCGTGTTCACCCACATGGCCAGGCCGTGTTTGCCCCTGAAGCCCCAGAAGAGCCCCGATGACCCTGGACCCCACAACCACATCAGCAACATAGCCCAAGACCGAGCCACAATGGTTGTGGCCCAGCCCACGACTTCCAAGTTCTGCTTTTTTGTCTCAATGTGCTCAGAGCGCGTCTAACCGCCTCTGCCACCACCCGTAGGTTGAAGAATCAAAGGACCTGCGCCCATGCTGGGAGTAGTTAGTAGTTGTTAGGATTATATTCCAGCTTGTTTTATGTGGCGGCTTGACCACTTTTTGGTTTTTAGTTGTTAGGATCTTGTCCCTTTTGTCTTGTTTTCCTCCTTATCTTATAAAAGAGAGGGCCGGCTAGCATCAATCCTTAGTTCTCAAGAGTGGTAGAGTACTCCAGCTTGTGGAGATCGTGGAGAGTGCCTCGGTTCCTGAGTTATAAGAGTCACAGCTGGTGCTTTGACTCAGAGTTGTAGTGTGTGTTCCCTGCTTTCGAAGAAGTAAATCCCACCGGTGTCGGTGGGTCAGGTTCGCCTGTTTGTTCACATTTCATTCATTGTTCTATTCTACTGTGTGCTTTCCTTTGTCCCCTCACCCATGAGCATTTGAGCGTTGGAGGTGAAAGACCCCTAACTTTAAAGGGGAGAAACCCTAAACTTGCAATTCTAACAAGCTTTGCGGAAAAAGGGTTTCAAATCAAGATCGGATATGAAAACATATGATCAACTTGAAGCTAGAAATCATACCAATGCCATGGACTTGGAATTCGGCTTGGAAGAAGAGATCAAGTTAGGTCTCCTCCAAAGTGTGCCACACACAAGAAGAAGTTGGCTCACTCCTTGGTGTCGCTTGTGCTAGCAAGTCACCCAAGGAATCTATTCGAATGGAAAGGGATGAAGAGAGATCAAGCTTGGCCGAGAGCTCCTCTTGCACCACACTCCTTCTCGTCGTCCACACCACACTCCCACGAAAGTCCAAGAATGCGTTGAGGAGAAAGGAGCAAACGCATATGCGTTTTGGCATTGAAAAATGAAACCGGCCCTTGATGACATTCCATAAATGGAAGCTCATCAAGTCCATGCGCTCAACTCAACCCAAACGCATTTTAGCATTGAACCATGCGTTCACAATTGTGAACCGGTTCAATCTAAAACGTTCCAATCAATTCGGTTCAATAAACCAAACCGAAAAAGCTCAAGCCAATAGGTCTAGACCAAATTGAACCCCAAGGCTCATGATCTAACCATTCATCTCCTGATGCCCCTGATCTCTCCGATCTGGCATCATCTCTCTCGATCGAAGCTTACCGATCTCAAGCCCTAATCAATCAAACATGATCAGACCAGATCTCACTTACAATCAGAGATTAAAACCCCTTTAAACTGAACCCAAAGAATTCAGTCCACACGATCTGACTCAAGTAAGCCATATCATCATATTGTGCGACCCTAAGGGTTTCCTTCAAATGTCGGTAACGATAACTTACGTTATCACGATCAGTGAGGGGTATCTAGCAACACATCACTGTCTCCCGATATAAAGGAAAGAGTCTTCCAAGACTACACCCAAACCATAGCATAAGTGTGAATCAACTCACTTGGCATACATGATTCCTTTGCCACTGGATGTTCTTATTGGACAAGCATGTCAAGCCTGCAACTCCAATACGATGAGCATGATTAGATCAGATGAACATAGTCATCTGGGTATGGCCATACACTTCCTCAATCATCTCATATAGGGGGGCCCTTTAGAACATCACACTCCTTAAACAAGGAGACGGCAATCCTTTATCTATCACAAGTGCCCTAACCTGACTCAAGCTCACCATCCAAGATAGTCTATAATCATTATGTTTCAAATGATATTGAACTACCTCAAAACAATGACAATCATCATTTAGAAACACAAGTGATCTCAAGTCAAAGGACATGTGCCACTTAGTGCTTACAAGGATCATTCACATTGTGACAAGCAATGGAATATCCGAGTAGGGTCTGTCCAGTACATCCAATGTACCTATGAGTCTACATCTTATTCCATGCTCGAAGCATCCTATAAGATTAGCACTCCTATTAGTCTCAATCATATCAAGGCTGTCTCATGATCACCAAGATATCTCGACTAAGGACATAGAGCCTGTCAACCTAGCTGAACAGCTTTGAGACATTATTCAGAAGTACACTTATTACAGCAGACAAGGTAACAACCTGAATAACAACCATGCCTTTATAAACTCAAAAAGTTTATTACATGATACTTATACAATCCCAAAGGCCTCAAACATTAGCCTTAAGGGCATACCCCAACAATCTCCCACTTGCACTTAATCTAATGGTTGAGAAATCTCAAACCCATATTATTACAGTGCTTCTCATGCTTCTGCTACGCCAGAGGCTTGGTAAGCGGGTCTGCCAGATTGTCATCTGTATGAACCTTGCATATTTTGATCTCGCCACGATCAATGATCTCCCGGATCAAGTGAAACCGTCTCTGTATGTGCTTGGACTTCTGGTGCGACCGCGGTTCCTTTGCTTGTGCGATGGCTCCAGTGTTATCACAGAAGATAACCAAAGGATCTGCACTCGAAGGAACGACACCAAGTTCTCTCACGAACTTACGAATCCACACTGCCTCCTTGGATGCTTCCGAGGCTGCAACATACTCGGCTTCTGTTGTGGAATCAGCAACAGTTGACTGTTTGAAGCTTTTCCACACCACTGCTCCACCATTCAAGCTAAACATATAGCCTGATTGCGATCGGAAATCATCCTGGTCCGACTGGAACGAAGCGTCAGTATATCCCTCTATACTGAGTTCTTCCTGACCACCATATATCAAGAACATATCTTTGGTCCTCCGCAGATATTTTAAAATGTTCTTGACCGCAATCCAGTGCGCCAAACCTGGATTACTTTGGAATCGACTGGTCACGCTTAACCCGTAAGCGACGTCTGGGCGAGTACACAACATCGCATACATAATGGACCCAATAGCCGAAGCATAAGGCGTATTGTCCATTTCATCTTTCTCAGTCTGTGTTTGTGGACACTGACTCTTTGAAAGATTCAGACCATGTCTGACTGGAAGATATCCACGTTTAGAATTCTCTAAATGGAATCTCTCCAGGACCTTATCGATGTAAGTACTCTGGCACAGCCCGAGAAGCCTCTTAGATCTATCCCTGTAGATCTTCACACCTAATACATAGGCTGCTTCTCCTAAATCTTTCATCTGGAAACATTTTCCTAACCATGCTTTAACAGCATGCAGTTCAGGAATATCGTTTCCAATGATCAAGATATCATCGACGTAGAGGATTAGGAATGTAATCACGCTCCCACTAAACCTCTTATATACACACGGGTCATCCTCGTTCTTGATGAAACCAAACTCAGAGATTGATTCATCAAAACGAATATTCCAGCTCCTAGATGCTTGTTTAAGTCCATAAATGGACTTCTTTAACTTGCATATCTTATGACGATCTGCTGGATTAGTGAAACCTTCCGGTTGTGTCATATACACATCCTCATCCAGATTTCCATTGAGGAAAGCTGTTTTCACATCCATCTGCCAGATCTCATAATCGTAATATGCTGCTATCGCGAAAAGAATCCGAATAGACTTAAACATGGCTACAGGTGAGAAAGTTTCATCATAATCTATCCCGTAGATTTGTTTGAAACCTTTCGCAACTAGCCTGCCTTTATAGGTAACCACGTTACCATCCATGTCAATCTTCTTCTTGAAGATCCATTTACAGCCTATAGGGATTACTCCCGGAGGCGGATCAATCAAATCCCAGACTTGATTATCTGACATGGAGTCCATCTCGGCTCGCATAGCTTCAAGCCATCTAGCTGACTCTGGTCCACTGACCGCATCCGCATAAGTGAGGGGTTCATCATTATCAATGATGTAGACTCCGTCATAGCGCTCAGGCTGTTGACGGATCCTTCCCGATCTTCGCGGTTCCCGTGATATCTGAGCCTCAGGTTGTTCAATAACCTGATCTACCGGCTCAGGCTCATCCAACTGTGCTTGACTACTTTGTCCTTCCTCTGGATTCTCATCCAGCTTTATTTCTCTCCCACTGGCCTCTTGCAGAAGAAATTCCTTCTCAAGAAATATGGCCGTCCGAGCAACAAATACCTTGTTCTCCTTGGGATCGTAGAAATAATAACCCTTAGTCTCCTTAGGGTAACCGACAAAGATGCATTTATCAGATCTGCTCTCTAGTTTCCCAGAGGCGAGCTTTTTGACATAAGCCTCGCAACCCCAGATCCTGATAAATGTCAAGCTAGGCTGTTTCCCATACCATAGTTCATATGGCGTCTTTGAAACTGCCTTGGATGGCACTCGGTTTAGTACCTTTGCAGCTGTTTCCAGTGCAAAACCCCAAAAGGAATATGGAAGAGTAGCTTGACTCATCATAGAACGAACCATATCAAGTAACGTTCTATTTCTCCTCTCGGACACACCATTCCATTGCGGTGTTCCTGGCGGAGTGAGCTGTGAGATAATCCCACACTCTTTCAGATAGTCAGTAAATGCATGACTCAGGTATTCACCACCTCGATCAGAACGAAGTGCTTTGATATTTCGGCCTAGCTGATTTTGTACTTCATTTTTGAACTCTTTGAACTTGTCAAAAGATTCACTTTTATGTCTCATCAGATAGACATACCCATACCTACTGAAATCATCAGTAAAGGTAATGAAGTACTGATAGCCACCTCTGGCATGTTTACTAAAAGGCCCACACACATCACTGTGTATAAGGTCCAGTAAACCTGAAGTCCTTTGACCTTTGTTTGAAAAAGGTGACTTCGTCATTTTACCCATCAGACAAGCTTTGCATGTATCAATCTCTCCATAGGAGAATGATCCCAGCAGTCCATGATCATGCAACCGCTTAATGCGCTTCTCGTTTATATGGCCTAAACGACTATGCCATAGCAAGGTGCTGTCATCAGCATACTTGGCTTTCTTATTATCAATGTTTTGTATAGAATATTCCATGTCCAACATGAATAACCCATTGTTAATCGAACCAGTTGCATACACAATATTATCATAAGATAAAACACACTTTGAAATCTTGCATTCAAAGGCAAATCCTTTCCTGACAAGAGCAGGAATAGAGATAATATTCTTGGTAATACTTGGTACAAAATAACAATTGTTTAATTCTAATACAATGCCAGATGGTAAATTAATGAAATAGTCCCCTACAGCAACAGCAGCAACCCGTGCCCCGTTTCCAACGCGTAGGTCTACTTCATGCTGTCCCACCTGCCTTCTTCTCTTGAGTTCCTGCACATTTGAACAAATGTGAACTCCACATGCAGTGTCCAACACCCATGATATAGAAGAAGAAGATAACATGACCTCAGTCACATATATACCTGAGCCAGAAGCGATGCTTCCCCTCTTATCTCCTTGGAGCGCTTTACAGTCCTTTTTCCAGTGACCCAGCTGGCCACAGTGGAAACACCTGTTATCCTTCGACCGCTTCACCTTCTGTTTCAGGGCCTTGCTGTAATTCTTGACAGGGGCCTTGCCCTTCTTCCCCTTCTTCTTGTTCCTAGAAGGAAACATCAAGACAGAGGTTGAAGGCTTACCCTTCAGAGTTTCCTCAGTAGTCAAGAGCATATTCAGCAGCTCTGCCGGCGTACAATCGATCTTGTTCATATTAAAGTTAATAATGAACGCATCGAAAGAAGGCGGAAGAGACTGCAGAATAATGTCCACAGCAAGCTCCTGGTTGATGGTATGCCCCAGTTTCTCCAGAGCCTCCTTGTGCCCAATCATCTTGAGCACGTGAGCTCCCACTGGGCTCCCCTCAGCCAGTTTGCTCTGAAAGAAGAGCTTCGTCAGATTATAGCGTTCAGTCCTCGCCTGTGCAGCATACAGCATCTTGAGGTTCGCTATAATTTCTATAGCGGACATATCCTCATGCTGACGCTGCAGCGGTGGCGTCATAGACGCTAGCATCAGGCAAGCGACATCAATGCTATCATTGACATGCTTATCAAAGGCTTCACGAACCGCCCTTGCGGCGTTCGCAGCGGGCTGCGGCGGTATCGCCGTCTCGAGGACATACAGTTTCCTCTCTGCCTTAAGAACGATCTTAAGGTGTCCAAACCAGTCAGAGAAGTTCGGCCCAGCAAACTTCTCCCTTTCCAGTAGGGATCGCACATTGAAGCTCATGGTGTTCGTTGCTGCAGGAATCTACAACAAGCAAGAACAGCAAGGTCAGTATCAATGTTCAGAATCAATCTAGGACTTAAGAAAGATTCTTTTCTCACTATTTTGTCTGACTGAAAAATCCAGTAAACAGTCCGAAAGAGTAACACTCTTTTAGTGAGATGGGATCCAGATTTCATACTTGGTCTCCGCGTCCCGCTCAGGCGAGATAAGATGCACAGAGATGACAAGCACTAATTTCTGGTAGGCTGTCCCAGCCAATCGCCAACCCGTGCGATTCCCCTTCATCTTGGCAATCCAGCAGACTGTGCCAACTGAGTTGGTACAACACAGTCTCTGATCCCAGAGATGGCTGCCTCCATGTGCTACCATATGCGCCACATATGTAGTCTACATGGTCAAGCTGACCCGACCTACTCCCTGGACCACCACGTGCTATGCTGAGCAACGAGAGGGGATAAATCCCAACTCTGTAACACGCAGGTGAAATCCAGCACCGTCTGAAGATAGATGGACGTGCCCACTGAGTGGGTTCAACACGGCTCCAACGATAATCAGAAAGGTGAGGTTTCGCGTCAGAAGGCTTATCGAGCTTGATATGTTAGCGTTTGGATTTTAACGGTCTTTTATCTTCTTACTATCAGGCATGTTCTATGGCTATAGCAGAAGATAAACTTAAACATGCAATTCTAATTATTAGCAATAAGTAGAAAGCATGATCTTATGTGGTAAAAGCCCATGAACCCTAGTAAGACCTTAATTTTACTTAAGTCTTCACTTGAGCTCTTTGGCATCTCATCTGGTCCAACCTAGGGCCCTAGCGCCAAGAGCACCTCAGGTGCGCCACCAGGAGACTGCCCCTCTAGGATGTGTGCCTTTGCTCTTGTCTAATCAAATACATTTGATCTATCTAGACAAGGTTGACACGCAGGTCAACTACATTTCATAAATTAAAACAATGTGATTCGCAGATCACAAATTAATTTACAATTTAAACCCAGGCACGCAGGCCCCAGCACAGCACACAATAGGGCAACCCACATAAGACTAAATAGACAAGCATATGGTTCAATCAACATGTGATCCAATCATCTTGAAATTAAAAGTTTTTGAAAAACCCCATGGCATCCATTTTAATTTCCTTATGAGCCCTACAACCTTACAATGGTCCATTGATAGGGATCCACTCATCCATCTAGTTAGATCTTTTCCCCTTGCATGCACCGAGTCCTAACTGACCCGAGTTGACCTAATGGTCAACCATGCATGCGCCAAGGGCTGAACCACCCTCATGAGTTTTGGCAAGCGGGTGTGACCCCGGGCCTAACTCAAGTGTGTTCAGTAATTGTCTCAACCAGACCTCGCTACACGCCTTTGATGCAGTCAACCTATAGCCACCTCGTGCTTGCGCACAGGTGCTATCTGGTCGACCCATCTGGGCTGTCAGATGGTCTGATCAGACTAGCTTGATCTATACTAGATGATGCCATCAACCCCATCAACCCATCTAAGGATTTAATGTAGTGGCACCTTAGATCTAATCAACCGCGCAAGATATAAGTTTTGTAAAACACTTAGAGCATGCGCAAACATAGAAACAAAGTTGATAACCCTTAGATCTAAGGGGGTCCCCTTCAAGGGGGAGCGCAAACTTTAGGGGGTCCCCTTCAAGGGGGAGCGCATACTTCATCTAATCATGATACAAGCGCAACTTCATGAACATATGATACAAGCGCAACTTCATGAACATATGATACAAGCGCAACTTCATGAACATATGATACAAGCGCAACTTCATGAAAACAAAGCATGCCTCAAGAAAAAGTAAGCGCAACATGTATGGATCACCAATACTTAAAGCAATCATATCGATCATATCAAGAGCCTAGCTCTGATACCAATTGAAAGACCCCTAACTTTAAAGGGGAGAAACCCTAAACTTGCAATTCTAACAAGCTTTGCGGAAAAAGGGTTTCAAATCAAGATCGGATATGAAAACATATGATCAACTTGAAGCTAGAAATCATACCAATGCCATGGACTTGGAATTCGGCTTGGAAGAAGAGATCAAGTTAGGTCTCCTCCAAAGTGTGCCACACACAAGAAGAAGTTGGCTCACTCCTTGGTGTCGCTTGTGCTAGCAAGTCACCCAAGGAATCTATTCGAATGGAAAGGGATGAAGAGAGATCAAGCTTGGCCGAGAGCTCCTCTTGCACCACACTCCTTCTCGTCGTCCACACCACACTCCCACGAAAGTCCAAGAATGCGTTGAGGAGAAAGGAGCAAACGCATATGCGTTTTGGCATTGAAAAATGAAACCGGCCCTTGATGACATTCCATAAATGGAAGCTCATCAAGTCCATGCGCTCAACTCAACCCAAACGCATTTTAGCATTGAACCATGCGTTCACAATTGTGAACCGGTTCAATCTAAAACGTTCCAATCAATTCGGTTCAATAAACCAAACCGAAAAAGCTCAAGCCAATAGGTCTAGACCAAATTGAACCCCAAGGCTCATGATCTAACCATTCATCTCCTGATGCCCCTGATCTCTCCGATCTGGCATCATCTCTCTCGATCGAAGCTTACCGATCTCAAGCCCTAATCAATCAAACATGATCAGACCAGATCTCACTTACAATCAGAGATTAAAACCCCTTTAAACTGAACCCAAAGAATTCAGTCCACACGATCTGACTCAAGTAAGCCATATCATCATATTGTGCGACCCTAAGGGTTTCCTTCAAATGTCGGTAACGATAACTTACGTTATCACGATCAGTGAGGGGTATCTAGCAACACATCACTGTCTCCCGATATAAAGGAAAGAGTCTTCCAAGACTACACCCAAACCATAGCATAAGTGTGAATCAACTCACTTGGCATACATGATTCCTTTGCCACTGGATGTTCTTATTGGACAAGCATGTCAAGCCTGCAACTCCAATACGATGAGCATGATTAGATCAGATGAACATAGTCATCTGGGTATGGCCATACACTTCCTCAATCATCTCATATAGGGGGGCCCTTTAGAACATCACACTCCTTAAACAAGGAGACGGCAATCCTTTATCTATCACAAGTGCCCTAACCTGACTCAAGCTCACCATCCAAGATAGTCTATAATCATTATGTTTCAAATGATATTGAACTACCTCAAAACAATGACAATCATCATTTAGAAACACAAGTGATCTCAAGTCAAAGGACATGTGCCACTTAGTGCTTACAAGGATCATTCACATTGTGACAAGCAATGGAATATCCGAGTAGGGTCTGTCCAGTACATCCAATGTACCTATGAGTCTACATCTTATTCCATGCTCGAAGCATCCTATAAGATTAGCACTCCTATTAGTCTCAATCATATCAAGGCTGTCTCATGATCACCAAGATATCTCGACTAAGGACATAGAGCCTGTCAGCCTAGCTGAACAGCTTTGAGACATTATTCAGAAGTACACTTATTACAGCAGACAAGGTAACAACCTGAATAACAACCATGCCTTTATAAACTCAAAAAGTTTATTACATGATACTTATACAATCCCAAAGGCCTCAAACATTAGCCTTAAGGGCATACCCCAACAGGAGGCATGGACGATTTCCTATTTGCAGTTTGGTCGCAAGTGCATAGGCGCGCGAGCTGAACCCCGCGGACCCGCCACCCCATAACATGCTGTCCTTAAAGTTGCTTGAGAGGTTAGTGAGTAAATTTTGCATAGTTGGGTGCCATCGGTTTCTCTCTAGCATTTGTATTGCCCCAGAATGGATTTGCACTGATTTCTCGTGTTTCTTGCTATTTTTCGAACGCTTTTACTTCCCTCACCTCAAGACCCTCTCATGATTTCCGCGCATTATGTAAACATCATAGAGTATGGTTTTAAGGACCTCCCACCTATAGTAGCTTCATCACTAGTACATACTGGCATCTTCTCCCTCATCCTTCTCATTAGCACATCTTCTTGAGAAGGTGGTGCAAGTGGTGTAGAAGGACTCCAAGGCATGGATCTTCTTCCCGAGGCTAGCACTGAAGGTAAACCTAGGTCACACGCGCATCTAGAATGTGCAGCGGCGGAAATGCTAGGTTTCAAAATCGTTTGACTTAAACATATGATCAACCTTGAAAAGATAGGTTAGAACATTACCATTGCCATGCTTTGAGTGGCGACTTGGAGGAAGAAAGAGGCGAATGCTTCTTCTCCAAAGGAATCACACACAAGATGAAGTTTGCTTCTTCCTTGTGCTAGCAAAGACACTAAGGAGTCTTTGATCGTGTGATGAGATGTTTTTCTTCTTGCTGGCTGAACTCCCTGGTGCTGATCGTGAAGACGAACCACACACACACACGAGAGAAGAAAGGGGCGAGAGGCGTTCACCGTTCGAAAACGTGGGGCGTTCCAAAAGAAAAATCGACTTCCAAATATAGTAAGTACATAACTCCTTCTTTAAGTCCCCATGAAGCCATCGAAAACTCCTCACCCCTTTGAACCATGCGTTCACATAAGTGAACCAGTTCAATTTCATTTGGTTCAAGAACCAAATCGAACCAGCCATGGTCTTGATCTCTCTGAACCTCATGGTTCAAGATCTAACCACACATCTCAATGAACCTCTTGATCTTTACGATCAAGCATCAATTCTGCCGATCGAAGCTTACCGATCATATGCCCTAATCAATCAAACATGATCAGACTAGATCTCACTTCCAATCAGAGTTTAAATTGCTATAAACTGAACTAGAATAATTCCAGTCCACACGATCTGACAAAAGTAAGCCATATCATCAAATTGTGCGACCCTAAGGGTTTCCTTCATTGTCGGTAACGATAACTTATGTTATCACGATCAGAGAGGGGTATCTAGCAACACATCACTGTCTCCCGATATGAAGGAAAGAGTCTTCCAAGACTACTCCCAAACCATAGCACAAGTGTGAATCCAATTCACCCAGCATACTTGTTCCCTTTGCCACTGGATGTTCTCGTTGGACAAGCCTGTCAAGCCTGTAATTCCAACACGATGAGAATGGTTAGATCAGATGAACATAGTCATCTGGGTATGGCCATACACTTTCTCAACCATCTCATCCAGGGGGCCCCTTTAGAACATCACACTCCAACTAGGAGAGGCAATCCTATATCTATCACTAGTGTCCTAACATGACTCATGCCCACTATCCAAGATAATCCTTAACCATTATCTTTCAAATGATATTGAAGTACCTCAAGACAATGCCAATCATCACTTAGTAACACAAGTGATCTCAAGTCAGAGGGAATATACCACTTGCTTGCTTATAAGGATTTATTCACATTGTGACAAACAATTGAATATCCTAAGTAGGGTCAGTCCAGTACATCCAATGCACCTATGTGTCTAAATCTTATTCCATGCTCGTAGCATCCTATAAGACCAGAACACATATTAGTCTCAATCATATCAAGGCTGTCTCATGTTCACCAAGATATCTCGACTAAGGACAACACTGAATGTCAGCTAAGCTGAACATCATTGAGACATTACTCAGATGTATACATACAGCAGCAGATAATGTAACAATCTGAATAACAACAATTGCCTTTATAAACATATACTTAGTTTATACATGATACTGATAATAACCTAAGGCCTCAAACATTAGCCTTAAGGGCATACCCCAACAATCTCCCACTTGCACTTAAACTAATGGTTGAGAAATCTCAAACCCATATTATTACAGTGCTTCTCATGCTTCTGCTGCGCCAGAGGCTTTGTAAGTGGGTCAGCTAGATTGTCATCTGTATGTACCTTGCAGATCTTGATCTCTCCTCGATCTATGATCTCACGGATCAAATGAAACCTTCTTTGTATGTGCTTGGACTTCTGGTGTGACCGTGGTTCCTTTGCTTGTGCAATTGCTCCAGTGTTATCACAGAAGATAACCAATGGATCTGCACTCGAAGAAACAACACCAAGTTCCTGAACGAACTTACGAATCCATACTGCCTCCTTTGATGCTTCTGAGGCTGCAACATACTCAGCTTCTGTTGTGGAATCAGCAACAATTGACTGTTTGAAACTCTTCCACACCACTGCTCCTCCATTCAAGCTAAAAACATAGCCTGATTGCGATCGGAAATCGTCTTGGTCAGATTGGAACGAAGCGTCAGTATATCCTTCAATACTGAGTTCTTCCTGACCTCCATAAATCAAGAACATATCTTTGGTTCTCCGAAGATATTTCAAAATATTCTTGACTGCAATCCAGTGTGCCTTTCCTGGATTACTTTGGAACCGACTGGTCACGCTTAACCCGTAAGCGACGTCTGGGCGAGTACATAACATCGCATACATGATGGACCCAATAGCCGAAGCATAAGGCGTATTGTCCATCTCATCTTTCTCAGATTGTGTTTGAGGACACTGGCTCTTTGAAAGATTCAGACCATGTCTGACTGGAAGATATCCTCTTTTAGAATTTTCTAAATGGAATCTCTCCAGGACCTTATCGATGTAAGTACTCTGGCACAGCCCGAGAAGCCTATTAGATCTATCTCTGTAGATCTCCACACCTAATACATAGGCTGCTTCTCCCAAATCTTTCATCTGGAAACATTTTCTTAACCATGCCTTGACTGCATGTAGTTCAGGAATATCGTTTCCAATGATTAAAATATCATCGACGTAGAGGACTAGGAAAGTAATCACGCTCCCACTAAACCTCTTATATACACACGGGTCATCTTCATTTTTGATGAAACCAAATTCACAGACTGATTCATCAAAACGAATATTCCAGTTTCTCGATGCTTGTTTTAGTCCATAAATGGACTTCTTTAATTTGCATATCTTATGACGTTCTAATGGATTGATGAAACCTTCAGGCTGTGTCATATACACATCCTCTTCCAGTTTTCCATGAAGGAAAGCGGTCTTTACATCCATTTGTCAGATCTCATAATCATAATATGCTGCTATCGCGAGAATAATTCGAATGGACTTGAACATGGCTACAGGAGAGAAAGTTTCATCATAATCTATCCCGTAGATTTGTTTAAAACCTTTCGCAACTAGCCTACCTTTATAGGTAACCATGTTACCATCCATGTCTTTCTTCTTCTTGAAGATCCACTTACAGCCTATAGGGATTACTCCCGGAGGCGGATCAACCAAATCCCAGACTTAGTTTTCTGACATGGAGTCCATCTCGGCTCGCATAGCTTCAAGCCATCTTGCTGAATCCGGTCCACTGACCGCATCCGCATAAGTGAGGGGTTCATCATTAATGATGTAGACTCCGTCATAGCGCTCAGGCTGACGACGGATCCTTCCCGATCTATGCGGTTCCCGTGACATCTGAGCCTCAGGTTGAACATTAACCTGATCTATTTGCTCAGGCTCATCCAACTAAGCTTGACTACTTTGTCCCTCTTCTGGAATTTCATCCAGCTTTATTTCTTTCCCACTGGTCTCTTGTAGAAGAAATTCCTTCTCAAGAAAAATAGCCGTTCGAGCAACAAATACTTTGTTCTCTTTGGGATCGTAGAAATAATAACCCTTAGTTTCTTTAGGGTAACCGACAAATATACATTTATCTGATCTGCTCTCCAGTTTCCCAGAGGCGAGCTTTTTGACATAAGCCTCGCAACCCCAGATTTTGATAAATGTCAAGCTCGGCTGTTTTCCATACCACAACTCATATGGTGTCTTTGAAACAGCCTTGGATGGCACTCGGTTTAGCACCTTTGCAGTTGTTTCCAGTGCAAATCCCCAAAAGGAATAAGGTAGAGTAGCCTGACTCATCATAGATCGAACCATATCCAATAAGGTTCTATTTCTCCTCTCGGACACACCATTCCATTGCGGTGTTCCTGGTGGAGTGAGCTGTGAGATGATCCCACACTCCTTCAGATAGTCAGTAAATTCTCGACTCAAGTATTCTCCACCTCGATCTGAACGAAGTGCCTTGATATTTCGGCCTAACTGATTCTGTACTTCATTTTTGAATTCTTTGAACTTGTCAAAAGATTCACTCTTATGTCTCATTAGATAGACATAACCATACCTACTGAAATCATCAGTGAAAGTAATGAAGTATGAATAGCCACCTCGGGCATGTTTACTAAACGGCCCACACACATCACTGTGAATTAGGTCAAGTAAACCTGAAGCCTTTCACCTTTATTAGAAAAAGGAGTCTTCGTCATTTTACCCATTAAACAAGCTTTGCATGTATCAAGCTCCTCATAGGAGAATGATCCCAGCAGTCCATGATCATGCAACCGCTTAATGCGCTTCTTGTTAATATGGCCTAAACGACTATGCCATAGCAAGGTGCTGTCATCAGCATACTTGGCCCTTTTGTTATCAATTTGTTGTACAAAACATTCCATGTCCAACATGTATAACCCATTGTTAATCGACCCATTTGCATAAACAATATTATCATATGAAATGCTACACTGTGAAGTTTTGCATTCAAAAGAAAAACCTTTCCTGACAAGAGCAGGAATAGAGATAATATTCTTCGTTATGCTTGGTACAAAATAACAATTGTCAAGTTCTAATACAAAACCAGATGGTAAAGAGATGTTATATTCCCCTACAGCAACAGCAGCAACCCGTGCCCCGTTTCCAACTCGTAGGTCCACCTCATGCTGTCCCACCTGTCTTCTTCTCTTGAGTTCCTGCACATTTGAACAAATGTGAACTCCACATGCAGTGTCCAACACCCATGATATAGAAGAAGCAACCATGACTTCAGTCACGTAAATACCTGAGCCAGAAGTGAAAGGCTTGCTTCCCTTCTTCTCTCCTTGGAGCGCTCTACAGTCCTTCTTCCAGTGACCCAGCTGGCCACAATGGAAACATCTGTTGTCCTTTGACCGCTTCACCTTTTGTTTCAAAGCCTTGTTATAGCTCTTGATAGGGGTTTTGCCCTTCTTCCCCTTCTTCTTATTCCTTGAAGGAACCATTAAGACAGAGGATGAAGGCTTTCCTTTCTCAAGAGTCTGCTCTGTGGTGCACAGCATGTTCAGTAACTCTGCCGGAGTACAGTCGATTTTGTTCATATTAAAATTAATGATGAACGGATCGAAAGAAGCCGGGAGAGACTGCAAAATAATGTCTACAACAAGTTCTTGATTGATGGTATGTCCCAGTTTCTCTAGAGCCTCCTTGTACCCAATCATCTTGAGTACGTGAGCTCCCACTGGACTCCCTTCAGTCAGTTTGCTATGAAAGAAAAGTTTTGTCAAGTTATAGCGTTCTATCCTTGCCTGTGCAGCATACAGCATTTTGAGATTTGCTATAATATCATGCTGACGCTGGAGCTCGGGCGTCATTGACGCAAGCATAAGGCAAGCGACATCAGTACTATCACTGACGTGCTTTTCATAAGCATCTCGAACCGCCCTTGCGGCGTTCACAGCGGGTTGAGCCGGTATTGCCGACTCAAGGACATATAGCTTCCTCTCAGCTTTAAGTACAATCTTAAGCTGTCTATACTAGTCTGAGAAGTTTGGCCCAGCAAACTTCTCCTTTTCCAATATGGATCATAAATTGAGCCCTGTGGTGTTCGTTGCTGTAGGAATCTACAACATAGCAAGAACAACAAGGTCAGTATCCATGTTAGAATCAATCCAGGACTTAAGAGTGATTCTTTTCTCACTATTTTATCTGACTGAAAATCCAATAAAACAGCCCGAAAGAGTGAAACTCTTTTAGTGAGATGGGATCCAGTTTTCATACTTGATCTCCGCGTCCCGCTCAGGCGAGATAAGATACACAGAGAGTACAAGCACTAATCACCGGTAGGCTATCCATGCCAATCGCCAACCCGTGCGATTCCCCTTCATCTAGGCAATCCAGAAGACTGTGCCAACTGAGTTGGTACAACACAGTCTCTGATTCCTTAGATGGCTGCCTCCATCTAGCTATCATATGCTCAATATGTAGCATATATGGTCAAGCTGACCTGACCTACTCCATAGACCACCACGTGCTATGCTAGGCAACGAGAAGCGATAAATCCCTTCTCTGTAGCATGTAGGTGTAATCGCGCACCGTCTGAAGATAGCTGGGCATGCCCACTGAGTGGGTACAACACGGCTCCAACGATAGTCAGAACAGTGAGGTTTCGCGTCAGAAGGCTATCGAGCTTGATATTGACGTTGGATTTTAACGGTCTTTTATCTTCTTACTATCATGCAAATTCTATAGTGATAGCAGAAGATTAAAGCATGCATGTGCTAATATTACTTAAAACAGTAAATGAAAGCACCAAATATCTTATGTGGTAAACGCCCATAAAAGCCTAAGTAAAACCTTAGTTTTACAAAAGTCTTCACTTGAGCTCTTTATGGGACTCTGGCACTTCATCTGGCCCAGCCCGGATCCAAATGCCCTCCACGCAGTATGCGCCTGCTCTAGAGTCGAACTCTAGACCTCCCACCTGGTGAAGCCACTGACTGCAAGCGCCTCTGCCATGTGTGCTCATGTGCTCATGTCTGATCAAATTACATTTTAATCTATCTAGACATGGTTTGACACGCAGGTCAATTATACATTTTCATAAATTAAAGTGTGATTCGCAGATCACAGCAAAATTTATATTTAATTCCAGGCACGCAGGCCCCAGCACAGCTGTAACGCCCCCTCAGAATAAACCCCAATCACAGACAGAAACCGCGGAAGATAGGGAACGTCACACACAAACAAACAAAACAAATGCTAGGGAATAATAGCTTACAGAAACCGATTCGGAAAATTTCGGCAGCATGTCCCCAGAAAAACTAAGAAAATTCCTGTACATGCTCCATAATATCACAATGTGGGTCGACATGCCGACCACAAACTGAAACACACCATTTCGAAAACAAAATTCTCAATCCTTATCACAACATCAAACTAATAAACCACGATAATCGAATAACACTGGACAATACAGAATTCACCGAAAACAGGCTTAAGCCCTCGGTTTAACAGTCGTATCAAAACCAAATGCCAACCCGGCAACTGAAAGTCCCCTTTCAATAAGGGGGGCCGAAACCCTACAGTGGCGCATACAAAACATGGGCAGCGGATACTAGGGTTTCATGGGATCGATGCATGTATTATGATCAACATTAAAACTTTTGAATGCAAGAAAGAATGCGATTCATACCATGGCCATTTCTAGATGGCGCCTTGGAAGCAAGAGAACAAAAGAGGTCTCCTCCAAATCGTCAAACACAAGATGATCAACGGCTTGCTCCTTCTTGTCATCCCTTGTGCTAGCAAGGATCGTCCAAGGTGTCTTTGATCGTTTGAAGGGAAGAGAGAGCTTTCCTTGCTTGGCGATTTTTTTCTTCTTTCGTCTACCACCTTTTCTCACACGAATGTGTGAAGAGCCAAAGGCAAAACGGCCACAAGAGGGCGAGAGAGGGGCGACGTGAGAGAGATGTGGTCACGTTGTGACATGCTATCTAAAAAATAGCAAAACCATCTCAACGTTCAAGTGACCCCAATCGCAAATGCCAACTTGAACCATACGCTCATCCAATGAGCTGGTTCAAATCGATTTGGTTCAATAACCAAATAAACCAAGCAATTAGTCCAGATTATAATAAACCCCTAAGGCTTAAGATCTGACCATTGATCTCTTGATGCTCCTGATCTCACTGATCTAGCATCTATTCTCTCAATCGAAGCTTACCGATCTCAAGCCCTAATCAATCAAACATGATCAGACTAGATCTCACTTACAATCAGAGACTAAATCCCTTTAAACTGAACCCAAACAATTCAGTCCACACGATCTGACTTAAGTAAGCCATATCATCAAATTGTGCGACCCTAAGGGTTTCCTTTAAATGTCGGTAACGATAACTTACGTTATCACGATCAGTGAGGGGTATCTAGCAACACATCACTGTCTCGCGATATAAAGGAAAGAGTCTTCCAAGACTACACCCAAACCACAGCACAAGTGTGAATCCAATTCACAAGGCATGCAAATTTCCTTTGCCACTGGATGTTCTTATTGGACAAGCGTGTCAAGCTTGTAGCTCCAATATGATGAGCATGATTAGATCAGATGAACACTGTCACCTGGGTATGGCCATACACTTTCTCAATCATCTCATACAGAGGGGGGCCCCTTTAGAACATCACACTCCAATTAAGGAGACGGCAATCCTTTATCTATCACTAGTGCCCTAACCTGACTCAAGCTCACCATCCAAGATAGTCTATAACCATTATGTTTCAAATGATATTGAACTACCTCAAAACAATGACAATCATCATTTAGAAACACAAGTGATCTCAAGTCAGAGGAAATGTGCCACTTGTTGCAATCAAGGATTATTCACATTGTGACAAGCAATTGAATATCCTAGTAGGGTCTGTCCAGTACATCCAATGTACCCATGAGTCTACATCTTATTCCATGCTCGAAGCATCCTATAAGATTAGAACACATATTAGTCTCAATCATATCAAGGCTGTCTCATGTTCGCCAAGATATATCGACTAAGGACTTTACTGCATGTCAGCCCAGCTGAACAGCATTGAGACATTATTCAGTAGTATATGTATTGCAGCAGATAATATAACAAACTGAATAACAACCATTGCCTTTATAAACATAAGAGTTTATACATGATACTGTTACAATCCCAAGGCCTCAAACATTAGCCTTAAGGGCATACCCCAACAATCTCCCACTTGCACTTAATCTAATGGTTGAGAAATCTCAAACCCATATTATTACAGTGCTTCTCATGCTTCTGCTGCGCCAGAGGCTTGGTAAGCGGGTCTGCCAGATTGTCATCTGTATGAACCTTGCAGACTTTGATCTCGCCACGATCTATGATCTCCCTGATCAAGTGAAACCGTCTCTGTATGTGCTTGGACTTCTGGTGCGACCGTGGTTCCTTTGCTTGTGCAATTGCTCCAGTGTTATCACAGAAGATAACCAAAGGATCTGCACTCGAAGGAACAACACCAAGTTCTTGAACGAACTTACGAATCCACACTGCCTCCTTAGATGCTTCCGAGGCTGCAACATACTCGGCTTCTGTTGTGGAATCAGCAACGATTGACTGTTTGAAACTTTTCCACACCACTGCTCCTCCATTCAAGCTAAAAACATAGCCTGATTGCGATCGGAAATCATCCTGGTCAGACTGGAACGAAGCGTCAGTATATCCTTCTATACTGAGTTCTTCCTGACCACCATACACCAAGAACATATCTTTGGTCCTCCAAAGATATTTTAAAATGTTCTTGACTGCAATCCAGTGCGCCATACCTGGATTACTTTGGAACCGACTGGTCACGCTTAACCCGTAAGCGACGTCTGGGCGAGTACACAACATCGCATACATAATGGATCCAATAGCCGAAGCATAAGGCGTATTGTCCATTTCATCTTTCTCAGTCTGTGTTTGTGGACACTGACTCTTCGAAAGATTCAGACCATGTCTGACTGGAAGATATCCTCTTTTAGAATTCTCTAAATGAAATCTCTCCAGGACTTTATCGATGTAAGTACTCTGTCACAGCCCGAGAAGCCTCTTAGATCTATCCCTGTAGATCTTCACACCTAATACATAGGCTGCTTCTCCTAAATCTTTCATCTGGAAACATTTTCTTAACCATGCTTTAACCGCATGCATTTCAGGAATATCGTTTCCAATGATCAAGATATCATCGACGTAGAGGACAAGGAAAGTAATCACGCTCCCACTAAACCTCTTATATACACACGGGTCATCCTCGTTCTTGATGAAACCAAATTCAGAGATTGATTCATCAAAACGAATATTCCAGCTTCTCGATGCTTGTTTAAGTCCATAAATAGACTTCTTTAACTTGCATATTTTATGACGATCTGATGGATTAGTGAAACCTTCTGGTTGTGTCATATACACATCCTCATCCAGATTTCCATTAAGGAAAGCTGTCTTCACATCCATTTGCCAGATCTCATAATCATAATATGCTGCTATCGCGAAAAGAATCCGAATAGACTTAAACATAGCTACAGGTGAGAAAGTTTCATCATAATCAATCCCGTAGATTTGTTTGAAACCTTTCGCAACTAGCCTGCCTTTATAGGTAACCACGTTACCATCCATGTCAATCTTCTTCTTGAAGATCCATTTACAGCCTATAGGGATAACTCCCGGAGGCGGATCAACCAAATCCCAGACTTGGTTATCTGACATGGAGTCCATCTCGGCGCGCATAGCTTCAAGCCATCTCGCTGAATCCGGTCCACTGACCGCATCCGCATAAGTGAGGGGTTCATCATTATCAATGATGTAGACTCCGTCATAGCGCTTAGGCTGTCGACGGATCCTTCCCGATCTTTGCGGTTCCCGTGATATCTGAGCCTCAGGTTGTTCAGTAACCTGTTCTACCGGCTCAGGCTCATCCAACTGTGCTTGTCCACTTTGTCTTTCCTCTGGATTCTCATCCAGCTTTATTTCTCTCCCACTGGCCTCTTGCAGAAGAAACTCCTTCTCAAGAAATATGGCCGTCCGAGCAACAAACACCTTGTTCTCTTTGGGATCGTAGAAATAATAACCCTTAGTTTCCTTAGGGTAACCGACAAAGATACATTTCTCAGATCTTCTCTCTAGTTTTCCAGAGGCGAGCTTTTTGACATAAGCCTCGCAGCCCCAGATCCTGATAAATGTCAAGCTAGGCTGTTTCCCATACCATAATTCATATGGGGTCTTTGAAATTGCCTTGGATGGCACTCGGTTTAGTACCTTTGCAGCTGTCTCCAGTGCAAATCCCCAAAAGGAGTAAGGTAGAGTAGCCTGACTCATCATAGAACGAACCATATCAAGTAACGTTCTATTTCTCCTCTCGGACACACCATTCCATTGCGGTGTTCCTGGCGGAGTGAGCTGTGAGATAATCCCACACTCTTTCAGATAGTCAGTAAACTCTCGACTTAGGTATTCTCCACCTCGATCAGAACGAAGTGCCTTGATATTTCGGCCAGGCTGATTCTGTACTTCATTCTTGAACTCTTTGAACTTGTCAAAAGATTCACTTTTATGTCTCATAAGATAGACATACCCATATCTACTGAAATCATCAGTGAAGGTAATGAAGTACTGATAGCCACCTCTGGCATGTTTACTAAAAGGCCCACACACATCACTGTGTATAAGGTCAAGTAAACCTGAAGTCCTTTGACCTTTATGAGGAAAAGGCGACTTCGTCATTTTGCCCATCAAACAAGCTTTGCATGTATCAATCTCCTCATAGGAGAATGATCCCAGCAGTCCATAATCATGCAACCGCTTAATGCGTTTCTTGTTAATATGACCTAAACGACTATGCCATAGCAAGGTGCTGTCATCAGCATATTTGGCTTTCTTATTATCAATATTGTGTATAGAACATTCCATGTCCAACATGAATAACCCATTGTTAATTGAACCAGTAGCATAAACAATATTATATAAAGAAAGAACACACTTTGAAATATTGCATTCAAAGGAAAACCCCTTCCTGACAAGAGCAGGAATGGAGATAATATTTTTAGTAATGCTGGGAACAAAGTAACAATTGTCTAGTTCCAATACAAGTCCAGATGGTAAAGAGATGAAATAGTCTCCTACAGCAACAGCAGCAACCCGTGCCCCGTTTCCAACTCGTAGGTCCACCTCATGCTGTCCCACCTGTCTTCTTCTCTTGAGTTCCTGTACATTTAAACAAATGTGAACTCCACATGCAGTGTCCAACACCCATGAAATAGAAGAAGATGAAACCATGACTGCCGTCACGTATATACCTAAGCCAGAAGCGATGCTTCCCCTCTTGTCTCCTTGGAGCGCTTTACAGTCCTTTTTCCAGTGACCCAGCTGGCCACAGTGGAAACATCTGTATTCCTTCGACCGCTTGACCTTTTGCTTCAGAGCCTTGCTGTAGCTCTTGACAGGGGTCTTGCCCTTCTTCCCCTTCTTCTTGTTCCTTGAAGGAAACATCAAGACAGAGGTTGAAGGCTTTCCCTTCAGAGTCTCCTCAGTAGTCAAGAGCATATTCAGTAGCTCTGCCGGAGTACAATCGATTTTGTTCATATTAAAGTTAATGATGAACGCATCGAAAGAGGGCGGGAGAGACTGCAGAATAATGTCTACAGCAAGCTCCTGATTGATGGTATGCCCCAGTTTCTCTAGAGCCTCCTTGTGCCCAATCATCTTGAGCACGTGAGCTCCCACTGGGCTCCCTTCAGCCAGTTTGCTCTGAAAGAACAGCTTAGTCAAATTATAGCGCTCAGTCCTCGCCTGCGCAACATACAGTATCTTGAGGTTTGCTATAATTTGTATAGCAGACATATCCTCATGCTGACGCTGCAGCGGTGGCGTCATAGACGCTAGCATCAGGCAAGCGACATCAATGCTATCATTGACATGCTTTTCATAGGCATCACGAACCGCCCTTGCGGCGTTCGGAGCGGGCTGAGGCGGTATAGCCGTCTCGAGGACATACAGTTTCCTCTCTGCCTTAAGAACAATCTTAAGGTGTCCGTACCAGTCTGAGAAGTTCGGCCCAGCAAACTTCTCCCTTTCCAGTAGGGATCGCACATTGAAGCTCATGGTGTTCGTTGCTGCAGGAATCTACAACAATGCAAGAACAGCAAGGTCAGTATCAATGTTCAGAATCAATCCAGGACTTAAGAAAGATTCTTTTCTCACTATTTTATCTGGCTGAAAAATCCAGCAAAAACAGCCCGAAAGAGTAGAACTCTTTTAGTGAGATGGGATCCAGATTTCATACTTGGTCTCCGCGTCCCGCTCAGGCGAGATAAGATGCACAGAGAGTACAAGCACTAGTCTCTGGTAGGCTGTCCCAGCCAATCGCCAACCCGTGCGATTCCCCTTCATCTGGACAATCCAGCTGACTGTGCCAACTGAGTTGGTACAACACAGTCTTTGATCCCACAGATGGCTGCCTCCATGTGCTACCATATGCGCCACATATGTAGCCTACATGGTCAAGCTGACCCGACCTACTCCCTGGACCACCACGTGCTATGCTGAGCAACGAGAAGCGATAAATCCCTTCTCTGTAACACGCAGGTGTAATCCCGCACCGTCTGAAGATAGATGGACGTGCCCACTGAGTGGGTACAACACGGCTCCAACGATAATCAGAACAGTGAGGTTTCGCGTCAGAAGGCTTACGAGCTTGATATTTTAGCGTTGGATTTTAACGGTCTTTTATCTTCTTGACTATCATGCAATTCCTATGGTGATAGCAGAAGATAAACTCATGCAATTCTAATTATAAAAGCAATAAATAGAAAGCATGCTGATCTTATGTTGTAAAAGCCCATTAAGCCTAAGTTAGACCTTAAATTAAACTTAAGTCTTCACTTGCTTTTCTTCATGGGTCTTTTGCTGCTCATCTGGCCCAAACCAGGGCCCAAGCGCCATCTGCAGCACAGGTGCGCCTACTTGGGAAAATGCGCCTGGTCCCAGAGTCGAACCCTGGACCTCCCACCTGGTCAAGCCTCTGCTGCAAGCGCCTCTGCCAAGTGTGCTCTGTGCTCTTGTCTGATTAATTTACAAATTAATCTATCTAGACAAGATTGACTCGCAGGTCAATTACACTTTATAATTTAAATGAAAAGTGATGCGCAGATCACAATAAAAATATTTATTTACATTTAAATTCCAGGCACGCAGGCCCCAGCACAGCACACATTAAACATGGGCAGCCCACACAAGATTAAATAAACAAACATATGCTTACAAACATCATGCGATCCGACATAAGAAAATAAAATTTCGAAAACCCCATTGGCATCAATTTTAATTTTCCTTATTGGCCCTACTACCTTACAACTGTCCATTACAAGGGATCCACTCATCTGACCTAGTCAGATCCATTGCCCTTGCATGCACCAAGTCGTAACTGACTTGAGTCGACCTAATGGTCAACCATGCATGCGCCAGGGCTGAACAACCCTCATGAGTTCTGGCAAGCGGGTGTGACCCCGGGCCTAACTCATGTGTGTTCACTAGTCATCTCAATCAGACATCGCTACACGCCTGTCTGTAGTCGACCTATAGCCATCTCGTGCTTACGCACAGATGCTATCTGGTTGACCCATCAAGGCTGTCAGATGATCTGATCAGACTGTTTGCATCTAACCTAGGGGATGACTTCAACCCTAATAACCCGTCTAAGGGTTTAAAGCAGGCGCCTCTTAGATCTAATGAGAGTCGCGCATGAGAAGAAGTTTTGAAGAAAACATAGATGCGCCAACATACATGCGCCAACAAAAACATATACTAAGATGTATGTTAGTTTCGCATGTCATCTAGATCTAAGCATATGCGCAAGTATGGATCAAACATGAAGACCAAGCATTAAGCAATCATAAAACGATGCATAAAACCTGCTCTGATACCAATTGAAAGTCCCCTTTCAATAAGGGGGGCCGAAACCCTAAAGTGGCGCATACAAAACATGGGCAGCGGATACTAGGGTTTCATGGGATCGATGCATGTATTATGATCAACATTAAAACTTTTGAATGCAAGAAAGAATGCGATTCATACCATGGCCATTTCTAGATGGCGCCTTGGAAGCAAGAGAACAAAAGAGGTCTCCTCCAAATCGTCACACACAAGATGATCAACGGCTTGCTCCTTCTTGTCGTCCCTTGTGCTAGCAAGGATCGTCCAAGGTGTCTTTGATCGTTTGAAGGGAAGAGAGAGCTTTCCTTGCTTGGCGATTTTTTTCTTCTTTCGTCTACCACCTTTTCTCACACGAATGTGTGAAGAGCCAAAGGCAAAACGGCGACAAGAGGGCGAGAGAGGGGCGACGTGAAAGAGATGTGGTCACGTTGTGACATGCTATCTAAAAAATAGCAAAACCATCTCAACGTTCAAGTGACCCCAATCGCAAATGCCAACTTGAACCATACGCTCATCCAATGAGCTGGTTCAAATCGATTTGGTTCAATAACCAAATAAACCAAGCAATTAGTCCAGATTATAATAAACCCCTAAGGCTTAAGATCTGACCATTGATCTCTTGATGCTCCTGATCTCACTGATCTAGCATCTATTCTCTCAATCGAAGCTTACCGATCTCAAGCCCTAATCAATCAAACATGATCAGACTAGATCTCACTTACAATCAGAGACTAAATCCCTTTAAACTGAACCCAAACAATTCAGTCCACACGATCTGACTTAAGTAAGCCATATCATCAAATTGTGCGACCCTAAGGGTTTCCTTTAAATGTCGGTAACGATAACTTACGTTATCACGATCAGTGAGGGGTATCTAGCAACACATCACTGTCTCGCGATATAAAGGAAAGAGTCTTCCAAGACTACACCCAAACCACAGCACAAGTGTGAATCCAATTCACAAGGCATGCAAATTTCCTTTGCCACTGGATGTTCTTATTGGACAAGAGTGTCAAGCTTGTAGCTCCAATATGATGAGCATGATTAGATCAGATGAACACTGTCACCTGGGTATGGCCATACACTTTCTCAATCATCTCATACAGAGGGGGGCCCCTTTAGAACATCACACTCCAATTAAGGAGACGGCAATCCTTTATCTATCACTAGTGCCCTAACCTGACTCAAGCTCACCATCCAAGATAGTCTATAACCATTATGTTTCAAATGATATTGAACTACCTCAAAACAATGACAATCATCATTTAGAAACACAAGTGATCTCAAGTCAGAGGAAATGTGCCACTTGTTGCAATCAAGGATTATTCACATTGTGACAAGCAATTGAATATCCTAGTAGGGTCTGTCCAGTACATCCAATGTGCCCATGAGTCTACATCTTATTCCATGCTCGAAGCATCCTATAAGATTAGAACACATATTAGTCTCAATCATATCAAGGCTGTCTCATGTTCGCCAAGATATATCGACTAAGGACTTTACTGCATGTCAGCCCAACTGAACAGCATTGAGACATTATTCAGAAGTATATGTATTGCAGCAGATAATATAACAAACTGAATAACAACCATTGCCTTTATAAACATAAGAGTTTATACATGATACTGTTACAATCCCAAGGCCTCAAACATTAGCCTTAAGGGCATACCCCAACAGCAACAATATCACAGTAATCGAAAATCAGCAAACCAGCCACATCCGGCTAACATGTCCATAAACAAAATCATAAGAACCCTGGCCACATCCGGCCCTCAAAAAAAAGCACAAGCTCGCAGGCCCCAAAATATCAAGTCAGGAAACTAAACATCCGCTCAGGCTTTAGGCTCCTGCCCTGCATCTGGAAATATCGTGGAATGAGCTACACGGCTCAGTGAGTAGATAGTCTCGTTCGACCATGCACTAATATACAATCAATAATAGATGCAGATATCTTTTCAAAACTTTTAACGGAAGATGGAAAAGTATGATACATAATAAAACCGATAACCATAAATCACAATCATGATCAGAAAACAATACACCCACAACCCCGGGCAACAAGACTGCAAAACAGCCTATCCGGCTAACTAACTAAGACTCACACAACTATTGTCCAGTGATTTCAGAATTGACCCAGAGGGTCCAACCCGGCCTTCGTCAAGGCACTGAGAGTAACCTGCAACAAACATTGGTGAGGCGTAGATTCAAGAGGTGGCCCCCGCCAGGTCACGACGTGGCACTTTGCTCTACGACACTCAACCGCACCCCCTTACCGGGAACACAACACCCCCACAACCGGGAACGGAAACAAGAACAGAACAGAACGGGAGGTGAATGAATTCAAGAGGTGGCCCCCGTCTGACCAAGACGTGGCACTTTGCTTCAAACACCCAACTCTCAAAAGGTTTATCACTTGGACAAAATACCCTTAACACAAACCGGTAACCTGAACCTCTAACCTGGTCACTAGACTCTAGAACAGTCCCTCCATTACCGGAAACAAGTCAGAATAGGATGGGTGGATTTTCCAACCCCAAATCAAAATGACTGTTCCCTGAGTGCTCTAGTTAACCCTTAGGTTCAGTCCACCCAAGTCTAGGACCCCTATCGAACGCATACATCACGAACATTGTCTCGGACACCACATCAATCAAGTTCAGGAAAGGTCCTTAGATTTCATGCAAACATGGTTTAACCTTTTCTAAGTTATCATCCAAGGTTATCAATCAATATTCCACATCACTACTTTCTACATACACCATTCAACAAAAATACATACTAATACAGAAAATTCACCAAATTTCATCAGCAGATAACATAAATACAGAATATCACAGATTCATAGTTTTCTCCTAGTTCTTATAACAAAAGACAGAAATGCCCCTAGTTCAAAGTTTAAGTCATGCAGGAAAACTCATCCAAAAATTTCGTAAAAATAGTCATTACGTCCCTCATGATCCTTAGATTCGTAATTTCAAGTTTTCCCCCAATTTAACTAGCAAATTTACCGAATTACCCCTAGGTCAATTTCAGTCAACAGAAACTTTTATTTCCAAAAATTCCCCAAAAAAAACGGTAGAGTCCTCATACACCTAATTTCATAAAAATCTGGTTTGCCCCAATTCTTAGCCATACAATTGGGCGTAATTTCATGAAGAAGGGGCGAAATTCTCAACTAAGCCCTAATCTTCATGCAATTGAAAATCTAAAGCCACATACATGATTAATCAAAGTCTAATTGATGATTAGAAGTCTTAGAGATGAAAAGCCCTCATTTTCATGCAAACTAGGGTTTCGAAATTTGGGGAAAAACAAGGAAACGCATACAACTTTGAAATCAAGAGTTCATGTCATATTCCTAAGCATCAATCTTCTCTAAATCAAGCAACAATCCCAATATACAATATACATGAACTAGGTGAAAGAGAAGATCCACTCACCTTGATTTCGGTTCTTCCAAACCACACTTCCCCACGCCTTCCCTCACGCCACACACGTCGCCGGAAGCGCTCAAGGAGTCGCCGGAAGTCGCCTCCACCACCACTCGCCGCCGGCCACAAGAAGAGGAGAAGGGAGAATAAGGCAAGCCGCCACCTTCGCCCAAGGGAGAAAAAATCGTGAGCAATGAGGGAAATGTGGGTGAACATGGATCCCTCTAGCTTTACGATTTTTGCCCACTAAGCCTCCAAAGATCCAAACCCAATAGCAACATAAGTGGAAGATCCAATAACCCTTTAGTATAAGCTATTCTCCACCTCACCCTTATCAAGGGCTCTTACCCTTTTCTAATAGATAGACACCACTAGCCTAGTGGCGTGCAGCACACATTCTACGCCTTAAGTCGCAGGTTCGAATCCTCTCCGCGACACATATTTTTACATCGCAGGAAAAATACATAAGTCAATACATTACCTCATTGAAAAACTTCCACAACAAAGCTAGATAAACAAAATTTTATTTTCTTACCTGCTATTAAATTTCTGGATCTTACATTCCTTCCCCCCTTAAAAAGCTTTAGTCCTCTAAAGCTCACCACCCAAATCATCGAATAGCTGAGGGAACTCTCTTCTCATATCTGACTCTGTCTCCCAAGTAGCTTCTTCGACTGATTGGTTTCCCCAGATAACTTTTACAAGCGGTACTGTCTTGTTCCTTAGGACTTTGTCTTTCCTATCCACAATCCTCAGTGGTCTCTCTACAAAGGTCAGATCACTCTGGACCTGCAGGGGAGCAGAATCAAGCACATGTGATGGATCTGCACAGTATTTCCTCAGAACTGACACATGAAATACGTTATGAAGATGCTCCAGAGATGGTGGCAGAGCTAGTCTGTAAGCTACAAGACCAACCCTCTCTACAATATCGTAAGGTCCAACAAACCTCGGGCTCAGCTTTCCTTTCTTGCCAAACCGCATGACACCCTTGGTTGGTGAGACCTTCAAAAACACATGATCCCCCACCATAAACTCTAAGGGACGACGGCGATTATCTACATAACTCTTCTGCCTGTCCCGAGCAACCTTCAGTTTTTCCTGGATAACTCTGACTCTATCTGTAGCCTCCTGCACAGCCTCTGATCTTAGAATCATCCGGTCCCCCGATTCCTCCCAACTCAGAGGAGACCTGCACTTCCTGCCATACAGAGCCTCGTACGGAGCCATCTGAATACTGGAGTGAAAGCTGTTATTGTAGGTGAACTCGATCAGGGATAAATCACTGTCCCACTCAGAGCTCCAATCTACAACATAAGCCCTCAGCAAATCCTCCAAAGTCTGTATAGTACGCTCTGACTGACCATCTGACTGTGGATGGTAGGCGGTACTAAAACTCAACTTAGTGCCAAGACCCTCATGCAAGCTCTTCCAGAATATGGAAAGGAATCTGGAATGGCGGTCTGATACAATATCCACAGGCACTCCGTGTAATCTGACTATCTCATCGATGTACAGCTTAGCCAGCCGATCGAGTGGATAAGTCATCCGAATAGGCAAAAAGTGTGCAGCCTTCGTGAGCCTGTCTACGATGACCCAAACCGCATCATGCCCTCTCCTAATCCGAGGCAACCCACAGACAAAATCCATACTAATGCACTCCCACTTCCACTGCGGGATAGGGAGCTGCTGCAATAATCCCCCAGGCCTCTGGTGTTCGGCCTTCACAGTCTGACAGGTCAAACACCGAGATACGAACACCGCGACCTCCTTCTTCATGCCCGGCCACCAGAAATCTTTCTTCAAATCCTGATACATTTTTGTGACTCCGGGATGCAAGGAATACTTGGAGTTATGACCCTCCTCCAAGATCTTTCTCCTCAGACTAGGTTCCTCAGGGACACACACCCTTCCACGGAACCGCAGAATACTATCACCAGAGAAGCTGAAATCCTCCATTGGCCCGGCAGCCAACCTCTCTCTGATCTGAACTAGACTCGGATCTACCAGCTGCTGATCCCTGATCCTCTGTAGTAAAGTAGACTGAACCCGGAGAAAAGCCACATATCCAGATTGAACTCTGGGAGACACCTCAACCCTGAGCTCTCGGAACTCCTGTAGTAACTGCCACTCACTGACTCTTAGTGCTGCTACCGAAGTAACTGGGTGTCTGCTCAATGCATCAGCTACCACATTGGCTTTCCCGGCCTGATACTGAATAGAGAAATCATAATCCTTTATCAGCTCCATCCACCTTCTCTGCCTCATATTCAACTCCTTCTGAGTGAAAATGTACTTGAGACTCTGATGATCAGTAAATAAGTCAAACTCCTGTCCCAATAGATAGTGGCGCCATATCTTCAGTGCAAAAACCACTGCCGCCAACTCCAAATCGTGTGTGGGATAGTTTAACTCATACTCCTTCAGTTGCCACGAAGCATAGGCTACCACGGCCCCTTTCTGCATCAGGACGCTGCCTAGTCCTTTGCCTGAGGCATCAGTATAAACAGTAAACCTCTCCCCATCAGTAGGAATGGTAAGGATGGGTGTACTGGTTAATCTTCTTTTTAGCTCCTGGAAGCTTTCCTCACACTTCTCGTCCCAAACAAACTTAGCCTCTTTCCTAGTCAGCTTGGTTAAGGGACCCGCTAGCTTGGAGAACCCCCTCCACAAACCTCCTGTAATATCCTGCTAATCCCAGAAAGCTCCGGATCTCTGTGGCACTAGTTGGTCTTCCCCAGTTCAGGATAGCCTGTACCTTCACTGGATCCACAGACACGCCCTGACCCGATATCACATGCCCCAGAAAGCTGATCTGATCCAACCAAAACTCGCACTTGCTGGCCTTAGCATACAACTGGTGCTTCCTCAGAATTGCTAGTACCCTGCGCAAGTCCCTAGCGTGATCCTGATAAGTACGGGAGTATACCAGTATATCATCTATAAATACCACCACACAAGTGTCTAACAGCTCATGAAACACCCTGTTCATCAGATCCATAAAAACAGCAGGTGCATTGGTCAGTCCAAAAGGCATAACTACAAACTCGTAGAGTCCATACCTGGTTCTGAAAGCAGTCTTCAGGATATCCTCATCCCTGACCCTGAGCTGATAGTATCCTGACCTCAAATCGATCTTGGAGAACATAGTGGCACCCTGCAACTGATCGAACAGATCATCTATCCTCGGAAGGGGATACTTATTCTTTACAGTCACCTGATTCAGCTGGCGGTAATCTATACACATCCTCAGTGTTCCGTCCTTCTTCTTTACAAACAAGACTGGCGCTCCCCAGGGTGAAGCACTCGGTCTGATATACCCCTTTTCAAGCAGTTCCTCTAACTGCTTCTTCAACTCAGCTAACTCTGAGGTGGCCATACGATAAGGAGCCTTTGATATTGGAGCTGTACCAGGCACCAGCTCAATACCAAACTCCACGACCCTGTGGGGAGGTAAACCTGAAAACTCATATGAGAATACATCAGGAAACTCACAGACTACCTCCATCTGAGCTAAGTCTGGATCTGAGTCTTCTTGCACTTTAACATGTGCAAGGTATCCTTTGCACCCACTGGCTAGCAACCTACTGGCATGCACAAATGATATCATAAGAGGCCCTTGATCAGACACCAGGCCCCTTACCAGCAGATGACTCCCATCACGCAGATGCAGAGTAATAATCTTCTCAAAGCAATCCACTGTAGCGTGGTGAGAAGATAGCCAATCCATGCCTAGGATCAAATCATAATCCTGCATGCCTAGCAGTATCAAATCAACTATAAACTGGTACTGCTCTACGTGAATAACACAGTCAGGGTAGACTATGTCAGTGGATAAACTATCCCCCAGGGGTGTACATACTGAAACTGTGTAACCTAGTACTCTAGGTGAGACAGGTAGTCTAGAAGCAAAGTTAGCAGACACAAAGGACAAATTAGACCCCGGATCAAACAAAATACGAGCTAACTGATCAAATACAAGTAAGGTACCTTCCACGACGGATCGGGAAGCTCGAGTGTCCTTCTCTGCTACGGCATAGACTCTGGCCTGGACAGCTGGTCTATCGGTACCCCGGATATGTGGCTCAGGTGCCGTGCAATCTCTGACCCTGTGCCCCACTTTTCCGCACTTGAAGCACGCCCCGGACTTCTTGTGGCAGTCCGCCTTCAGGTGGCCCTTGGCCCCACAATGGTAGCAGACTCTGTCCTCTACCCGGCCATCAGTACCCCGCTGCTGTGGTTGAGATGCCTGCTGCGGTCTCTGAATTCCTTTCCCCTAGTGAGGTCTGTATCGGCCTTTCTTCTGGTCCTTCCCCTTATGGTATTTCCTACTGCCTCCACCAGTCTGCTGGGGAACCGGTGCCTCAGCTATAGGGGCTACAACTAGGGCCGTCTCGGTCTGCTCCTCCAGGATGTACTTCTCTGCGGTGCGGGCACGATCCAGCATCTCAGCATAAGTCTCCAAGTGCTGCAATCCTACCTTCTGTCTGATATCCCTTCTGAGACCCCTGAGAAATTTCTTAGCTCGTCTATCCTCAGTATTTATCAAGTGTGGAGCATACTTCCCAAGCTTTGAGAACATCAAGTCATATTGATCCACCGTCATGTCTCCTTGTTCCAAGTGGATAAACTTCACCTCCCTATCCTCAACCAGGCTGGTGGGAAAGAATTTCTCATTGAACCGGGACAAGAAGTATTGCCACATCACCGGTTCGGATCTGTCCACCGCGAGTCTCTGCTCACTCTTCCACCACACATCTGCGTCACCACGCATCATATAAGTGGCCAAACTTAATCTGTCCTCATCTGAACATCGCATCACTTGAAAGATCTTCTCCAAGCCCAAAAGCCAGTCCTCTGCCGTCCTGTAATCTGGACTCCCATAAAAAGAGCTAGGGCCCAACCGCTGGAATTCACCCACAAGCAAGGCATAGCGCTTATGGGTGTCCTCCGGCAAGCTAACCCCCGAGCCCGAGCCAGACTCAGACCCCCGCCCCTGCGTCGGTATCTGTGTCTGAGATAGAAGCTGCAACTGCTCTCTGAACTCGCGTTGCTGTTCGCGATTCTGCTGTAACAGCTGCTGCTGCACCTCCTGGTGCTGGGTCTGCTGCTGCTGCAGCATCTGAGCCTGTTGCTGGATTAGTGCGTTCTGTTGCTGCACCATACCAGTCAAAGACTCCATGGCCCGCAGGAATTCAGCAGTCTGATCACTGCCGCCAGCACTAGCACTCAACCTGGGGCGCACCATACTAGCTCCTTCAATACACATAGATCAAAGTTACAATCAAGTCAGTTCTCAAACAAGGTTCCTAGCTGTCTAGCAATACACAAGCAAGGTTTTTCCACCCCCAATACAGCTATTATTCGCTAGCTCATTCCTCTGATACCATTCTCTAACGCCCCCTCAGAATAAACCCCAATCACAGACAGAAACCGCGGAAGATAGGGAACGTCACACACAAACAAACAAAACAAATGCTAGGGAATAATAGCTTACAGAAACCGATTCGGAAAATTTCGGCAGCATGTCCCCAGAAAAACTAAGAAAATTCCTGTACATGCTCCATAATATCACAATGTGGGTCGACATGCCGACCACAAACTGAAACACACCATTTCGAAAACAAAATTCTCAATCCTTATCACAACATCAAACTAATAAACCACGATAATCGAATAACACTGGACAATACAGAATTCACCGAAAACAGGCTTAAGCCCTCGGTTTAAAAGTCGTATCAAAACCAAATGCCAACCCGGCAACAATATCACAGTAATCAAAAATCAGCAAACCAGCCACATCCGGCTAACATGTCCATAAACAAAATCATAAGAACCCTGGCCACATCCGGCCCTCAAAAAAAAGCACAGGCTCGCAGGCCCCAAAATATCAAGTCAGGAAACTAAACATCCGCTCAGGCTTTAGGCTCCTGCCCTGCATCTGGAAATATCGTGGAATGAGCTACACGGCTCAGTGAGTAGATAGTCTCGTTCGACCATCCACTAATATACAATCAATAATAGATGCATATATCTTTTCAAAACTTTTAATGGAAGATGGCAAAGTATGATACATAATAAAACCGATAACCATAAATCACAATCATGATCAGAAAACAATACACCCACAACCCCGGGCAACAAGACCGCAAAACAGCCTATCCGGCTAACTAACTAAGACTCACACAACTATTGTCCAGTGATTTCAGAATTGACCCAGAGGGTCCAACCCGGCCTTCGTCAAGGCACTGAGAGTAACCTGCAATGAACATTGGTGAGGCGTAGATTCAAGAGGTGGCCCCCGCCAGGTCACGACGTGGCACTTTGCTCTACGACACTCAACCGCACCCCCTTACCGGGAACACAACACCTGTAACATCCCTCAGAACACACCCCACACGCATACAAGTAAAATACGGGGCTAAAAAAAAATTTTTACTCTTCCATTAATACACAAGAAGAAAGCGGCATCGAAGGACATTACTACGGAACTGAAAACCGCACAGAACTGAGTAGGATCGATTTACTAGGAAATAGAAATCCGGAAGTTCAGAAAAAATCCGGCAGCAAGTATACTAAACTACTGCTGCACAGACACACATGTAACAACAACAAATGTCCACACTACACATATGTGGAATTTCAGAAATATGCAGAACTGATTATTCAGATACTAAAACAACACAAATTCGGTTACACATCTCAAATCGGACATTTCAAAATAAGAACCAATTCACTAAAAGAATCCAAGACTCGTATCCAATAATTTAAACGAGACAACTATAATATAATATCCTGAAAACAGGCATAAGCCCTCAGGAGATAAAACGTGTCACATAAGTCATAACAAATTAGGCACGCAGGCCTGATAAATTTTTAGAAGAAAATTCTTAGAAATTACATCAAACATTAGCATCATAACAATTAGCTGTAGCGGTTACTGTCTTGATGTCTCACCTGAAAACATTTAAACAACGGAGGTGAGCTAAAAAGCTCAGTGAGTAAAAGACACTAAAAGTCATCCATAGTACACATCAAAAATATCATGCTTAAGTTGAAATTCTTTTATTTAACAGATAAAATAAATCAGCTTAACATGCACACTCATATCAGAAACAAAACACAATCAAATATAGATACTTGTAACAATAGGCTTCAAGCAGGTAGGATATGAATATACCAACCCATACCAACTAACCACACCGCCTAATACATCTAAATACAGATCGAAACAGAACTACAGAAATCAGAACTGACAGACAGAAAATCAGAATTTTCAGAGTCCAAACGGATAGTCTACATCGGAAACAGAAAGGCCACAGAAGGCCTGATGACCACAGAAGGTCTGACCCCACCTCTGCCGAGGACGAGACAATGCATGCATATCAGAAACAGAATGGTAGAGGAGATATCAGTGGGTGGCCCCCGTCTTGTCAGGACGTGGCACTCTGGTCTCCAATACCCAGAACAGAATGGTAGAGGAGGTATCAGTGGGTGGCCCCCGTCTTGTTAGGACGTGGCACTCTGGCCTCCAATACCCAGAACTGAATGGTAGAGGAGGTATCAGTGGGTGGCCCCCGTCTTGTTAGGACGTGGCACTCTGGCCTCCAATACCCAGAACTGAATGGTAGAGGAGGTATCAGTGGGTGGCCCCCGTCTTGTTAGGACGTGGCACTCTGGCCTCCAATACCTATAACGGAACAGAAATAGTGTCTCAAGGGTCGTAGTAGACTATCAGCACCATTACAGCGCCACAGAAGGAGGGTAAGGACACGGAAGAGTGCTACACTAGGGCATAATTTTACAGAACAGATTATACTGAAACGGAGAAGTAGGATCAACCACTACTTAATTCTTACATTATGCCCAAAGTCTAACAAACCAGAAAATGACACACCCCAATATCCAGTCCTTAAACACAGAACAGAAATTATATGAGTGAATTCCTTACAACTAACCTTAATTCATGTCAAACCATTCTATGTTCTCACAAATGTTTTAACACATTCAAGGTTTTCAGAAACTTCACAACATATAAACAGAACAGGAAATATCCACATAACAAACAATTAAATACAGAATAGAAATTATTCATATAACAAACATTTAAATACAGAACAGAAATTATTCATGAAATAATCTCCTCAAAATTCCTAAAACCGTGAGCTATAAAATTACTGTAAGGGGCGCCACTTTCAGAACCTTAACAGAACGTACAAATTTCATGTAATTAATTTCAGTCCCCCACTACAGATAATTTTAATTACACGTTTGTGAAGAAAATTGACAAAAGCCCCAAAATTGGCTCGAACCATGATTTTCAAAAATTCCTAAGTTCTTAGTTAAATCCCCAATTTTGTTTTCTCTAAAATTTCTCATCAAGCAAATAAATTTTAGAAGAACTACAGACCACAATTTAAGAGATTAAACCATACAGGATAAATTTCTCTCACAAGGGAATTTTCGTCTAACCAAAACATAGCAGATTTATATTGTCAGATTGCAACATATATTTTTGGTCCAATTTCGAACCAAAGCTAGTCAATATTGTATTCAAAATGAAGCTCTCTGAATCTAGTTTCCAATAAAACTGGTTTCACAAGATTTCGAATTGTAGGCAGGAAGATATAAGGGTTCGAACATAGGTGGGTCAGAATTTCAGATTTCATGAAAACAGATTCATATATCAGAATTACGACATATATTTCAGATCCAATAACTAATCAAAAATAGGCGTTATGGGAGTCAAAATGAAGCTCTTCAAGCCTACGGTCTAATAAAACTGGTTTCACAGGATTTCGAGCTATACCTAGGGAGATACGAGAGTTCGAACACAAAAGGGTCAAGATTCTAGATTTTCAGAAAACAGATTTCGTAAGTTATATAACAATGCCGATTGCAACACGAATATAGTTCAGATGTGGTCGATATTACATAAGAATCAAAGCTGAGCGAATCTAGTTTCATACAAAATTTGTTTTGTGTGATTTGGATCTATAGATCATGAGATATTGAGGTTAAAGCACAGTAAGGTCAGATTGGCGACTACAATTTTCAGCAAGACAAAATTTCTGAATCATCATGCATATTCAGATCCGACCTATAGAATAGAAAAACACAGGATCTACTTGCAGATTTTTGGTTCATACAGATAATTATTGCAAATAGGATTAGACTCCTTAGGATCGAATTACTCACTGAAAATCGCCCACAGGAAAAAAAAAATGCCACAACAGAGGGTCAGGGATCTCCAGGAACTTCGTCCACCACCAGTCTGCCACCACCAGCGTTAGAAATTTGCAGGAGGCGCCAAACACAGTAAGGGGCGACAACCACAGGCGGCTAGGGCAAGAAAACAACAAAAATCGTGAGGGAGAGGAGCTCTCACGATATTTCTCTTTTTCTCCCACTCCAAACGGATCCAAGATCCAATAACCCAGTTAACTTAAGTGAAAATCGGTTTTATGGGCTTACCTGGGCTTAACCACCCTGCGCCACTCCAATAACATCAGAAATATGCGCCACCATGGTGGAAGAAATTCCAGGAGCAAAGAGTTAAGGTTGAGGGTTCGAATCCCAACCAAAATTATTATTTTTGCCCTGTAGGAAAAATTCCTACACTTAGGCAAAAATCCCAAAATTTTAACAGATAAAAATACAAAAACAGAATTTCTAACCTTAAATCATAATTCAGAAAAATCGAGGGCGTTACAACACCCCCACAACCGGGAATGGAAACAAGAACAGAACAGAACGGGAGGTGAATGAATTCAAGAGGTGGCCCCCGTCTGACCAAGACGTGGCACTTTGCTTCAAACACCCAACTCTCAAAAGGTTTATCACTTGGACAAAATACCCTTAACACAAACCGGTAACCTGAACCTCTAACCTGGTCACTAGACTCTAGAACAGTCCCTCCATTACCGGAAACAAGTCAGAATAGGATGGGTGGATTTTCCAACCCCAAATCAAAATGACTGTTCCCTGAGTGCTCTAGTTAACCCTTAGGTTCAGTCCACCCAAGTCTAGGACCCCTATCGAACGCATACATCACGAACATTGTCTCGGACACCACATCAATCAAGTTCAGGAAAGGTCCTTAGATTTCATGCAAACATGGTTTAACCTTTTCTAAGTTATCATCCAAGGTTATCAATCAATATTCCACATCACTACTTTCTACATACACCATTCAACAAAAATACATACTAATACAGAAAATTCACCAAATTTCATCAGCAGATAACATAAATACAGAATATCACAGATTCATAGTTTTCTCCTTGTTCTTATAACAAAAGACAGAAATGCCCCTAGTTCAAAGTTTAAGTCATGCAGGAAAACTCATCCAAAAATTTCGTAAAAATAGTCATTACGTCCCTCATGATCCTTAGATTCGTAATTTCAAGTTTTCCCCCAATTTAACTAGCAAATTTACCGAATTACCCCTAGGTCAATTCCAGTCAACAGAAACTTTTATTTCCAAAAATTCCCCAAAAAAAACGGTAGAGTCCTCATATACCTAATTTCATAAAAATCTGGTTTGCCCCAATTCTTAGCCATACAATTGGGCGTAATTTCATGAAGAAGGGGCGAAATTCTCAACTAAGCCCTAATCTTCATGCAATTGAAAATCTAAAGCCACATACATGATTAATCAAAGTCTAATTGATGATTAGAAGTCTTAGAGATGAAAAGCCCTCATTTTCATGCAAACTAGGGTTTCGAAATTTGGGGAAAAACAAGGAAACGCATACAACTTTGAAATCAAGAGTTCATGTCATATTCCTAAGCATCAATCTTCTCTAAATCAAGCAACAATCCCAATATACAATATACATGAACTAGGTGAAAGAGAAGATCCACTCACCTTGATTTCGGTTCTTCCAAACCACACTTCCCCACGCCTTCCCTCACGCCACACACGTCGCCGGAAGCGCTCAAGGAGTCGCCGGAAGTCGCCTCCACCACCACTCGCCGCCGGCCACAAGAAGAGGAGAAGGGAGAAGAAGGCAAGCCACCACCTTCGCCCAAGGGAGAAAAAATCGTGAGCAATGAGGGAAACGTGGGTGAACATGGATCCCTCTAGCTTTACGATTTTTGCCCACTAAGCCTCCAAAGATCCAAACCCAATAGCAACATAAGTGGAAGATCCAATAACCCTTTAGTATAAGCTATTCTCCACCTCACCCTTATCAAGGGCTCTTACCCTTTTCTAATAGATAGACACCACTAGCCTAGTGGCGTGCAGCACACATTCTACGCCTTAAGTCGCAGGTTCGAATCCTCTCCGTGACACCTATTTTTACATCGCAGGAAAAATACATAAGTCAATACATTACCTCATTGAAAAACTTCCACAACAAAGCTATATAAACAAAATTTTATTTTCTTACCTGCTATTAAATTTCCGGATCTTACAACAGCACACAAGATAAGGGCAGCCCACATAAGATTAAATAAACACCCATTCAACATGTTAAACATGCATACATGTGATCCAAATAGAAATAAAAGTTTTAAAAAAACCCATGGCATCAATTTTATTTCCTTATGTGTCCTACTACCTTATAACGGTCCATTAACAGGTATCCACTCGTTAGACCAAGTCAGACCTACTGCCCTTGCATGCACCCAGTCATAACTGACTTGCGTCGACCACATGGTCAAATATGCATGCCTTAAGGGCTGAACGTCCCACATGATTTCTGGCAAGTGGGTGTGACCCCGTGCCTTAATCATGATCGTTCACTAGGCGCCTCAATCATACATCGCTACACGCCCTTCTGCAGTCGGTCTATAGCCACCTGTATTGCTTGCGCACAGGTGCTATCCGGCCGACCCATCTAGGCTGTCAGATGGTCTGATTAGGCTATTGGGTCCAGACTTGACTGACGACTTCAACATTGTTAACCCGTCTAAGTATTTGAAGTAGGCTCTTAGATAGATCTAGGTGAGGGTCGCGCATGATGATAAAGTTTGATTGAAAACTTCTATAACAAGCGCAAACAAACATCACATGCGCAAGCTTAAATGAAAAATACATGTAGATCTAACATATGGTATGAACACATGGCATGTATTTTCGCATGATAACAAAAGCATGCGCATCTAGTAGATCTATCCAAAGCATAAAACCAAACATGGAACACAAGATGGCAATCATATATATCAAGCCAAAAACCTTGCTCTGATACCAATTGAAGGTAAACCTAGGTCACATGCGCATCTAGAATGTGCAGCAGCGGAAATGCTAGGTTTCAAAATCGCTTGACTTAAACATATGATCAACCTTGAAAAGATAGGTTAGAACATTACCATTGCCATGCTTTGAGTGGCGACTTGGAGGAAGAAAGAGGCGAATGCTTCTTCTCCAAAGGAATCACACACAAGATGAAGTTTGCTTCTTCCTTGTGCTCCTTGTGCTAGCAAAGACACTAAGGAGTCTTTGATCGTGTGATGAGATGTTTTTCTTCTTGCTGGCCAAACTCCCTGGTGCTGATCGTGAAGATGAACCACACACACACACGAGAGAAGAAAGGGGCGAGAGGCGTTCACCGTTCAAAAACGTGGGGCGTTCCAAAAGAAAAATCGACTTCCAAATATAGTAAGTACATAACTCCTTTAAGTCCCCATGAAGCCATCGAAAACTCCTCTCCCCTTTGAACCATGCGTTCACATAAGTGAACCGGTTCAATTTCATTTGGTTCAAGAACCAAATCGAACCAGCCATGGTCTTGATCTCTCTGAACCTCATGGTTCAAGATCTAACCACACATCTCAATGAACCTCTTGATCTTTACGATCAAGCATCAATTCTGCCGATCGAAGCTTACCGATCATATGCCCTAATCAATCAAACATGATCAGACTAGATCTCACTTCCAATCAGAGTTTAAATTGCTATAAACTGAACTAGAATAATTCCAGTCCACACGATCTGACAAAAGTAAGCCATATCATCAAATTGTGCGACCCTAAGGGTTTCCTTCATTGTCGGTAACGATAACTTATGTTATCACGATCAGAGAGGGGTATCTAGCAACACATCACTGTCTCCCGATATGAAGGAAAGAGTCTTCCAAGACTACTCCCAAACCATAGCACAAGTGTGAATCCAATTCACCCAGCATACTTGTTCCCTTTGCCACTGGATGTTCTCGTTGGACAAGCCTGTCAAGCCTGTAATTCCAACACGATGAGAATGGTTAGATCAGATGAACATAGTCATCTGGGTATGGCCATACACTTTCTCAACCATCTCATCCAGGGGGCCCCTTTAGAACATCACACTCCAACTAGGAGAGGCAATCCTATATCTATCACTAGTGTCCTAACATGACTCATGCCCACTATCCAAGATAATCCTTAACCATTATCTTTCAAATGATATTGAAGTACCTCAAGACAATGCCAATCATCACTTAGTAACACAAGTGATCTCAAGTCAGAGGGAATATACCACTTGCTTGCTTATAAGGATTTATTCACATTGTGACAAACAATTGAATATCCTAAGTAGGGTCAGTCCAGTACATCCAATGCACCTATGTGTCTAAATCTTATTCCATGCTCGTAGCATCCTATAAGACCAGAACACATATTAGTCTCAATCATATCAAGGCTGTCTCATGTTCACCAAGATATCTCGACTAAGGACAACACTGAATGTCAGCTAAGCTGAACATCATTGAGACATTACTCAGATGTATACATACAGCAGCAGATAATGTAACAATCTGAATAACAACAATTGCCTTTATAAACATATACTTAGTTTATACATGATACTGATAATAACCCAAGGCCTCAAACATTAGCCTTAAGGGCATACCCCAACAAGCACCGGGTGTGGAAGAAGAGGACTCATGCATTGGCTGTGTGTGAGACTGTAGAGGGCGCACACTTGGGCGCCTACATCGGTATCACTCTTTATTACTTCGAGGTACATTCTCCTTACATCATGTGGACTCCCTTGTTTGCATCGATCCTCTGGGTTTTTGGGACCAGCCTGTTTCGAAGATTTGATTCTGCTGTACTTGTATTAAAATTTTAAAATCCCTGGGGTTTCCCAACAACAATGTTCTTCGAGATAGATTTTATCTAGTCTCAAAGTTTGCCCCCCAGTTGAGTGCCATAGTGGATATGAGATAGCTAAGGTGTATGTGAGACTGGTATATGCGCTGGTTGAGCATGCGTTGCTAACGCAGGCATATGAGTATATCAAGGTAGATATACTGGACTAACCCGTCGTGAGGATTTCACTTGGTGTCTGAAATTAAATCTCATAATGACAGAGGTACACTTGTCCTTTGACATGAGGTCATTGATATCTCTATATAGTAAGTGGTATATTTTGATACAACCTAACGTTCCACTATAGCATGGGAGTCATAATGGTTGTCATTGAGTGCATCATAAGCCTATGAGAGATTGAATGAACCAAGACAGGATTTGCCCCTTCCTAAAGTGGAAGCTTGATATCCTTGGGCGCCCTACATATGGATGAATGACAACAAGTTTATGACCATACCCAAGTGATAACCTGATTTAGTCATGAACATTAGATTGGGTTAAACAAATGTGACACATTTGTCCAATCTAGATATCAGCTTAGTAAAAAGACTACAGTGCACAGATATTTTGTGTTAGTTTAGAGGCTATCAATGATGACATCCATTCCTATAACTTGGGTAGTAGAGATGTATTGCTTGGTGTCACTCGTTGCTTGTAATGACATGATGTTATCACTGCCAACATTAGAGGAACATGACCATTAGATTGGGTTAAACAAGTGTGACACACTTGTCCAATCTAGCTATTAGCCTACAAAAAGACTATAGTGCACAAATACTTTGTGGCAGTTTAGGGGCTATCAATGATGACAGCTATTCTGATAACTTGGGTAGCAGTGATGTATTGCTAGGTATCACTCACTACTTGTGATAACATGAGGTTAACACTGCCAATGTCTGAGGAACCTATAGGGTTGTACACCTAGAGACTCGAGATCTCGAATTGATCTAGTAGCCTATGATCGAGTCATTTAATTGATTTAGATCAGTTTGGGAGTCCGATGCATCACATATGCGTCTGATGCGTCACATATGCGTCTGATGAGTTGGAGATGTTCGTATAGAGTCTGATTATGTTTTGACATCAGTTGACCCCAGTTGACCTTCAAGTGACCACATTTGACCGCAGTTGACTAGGTCTACTCGACAGGTCAAGTGACGTAAAAAGTGCCAAATTTGTTCTGAGGCTTCTTGACTATATCTAAACATAATCTAGAGGGGTCCACACCTTAGGCACATATTGAATATTTATATTCAATAAAAGGGATTATTCGTGACTTAAGTAGTGCGATCCGCACTTAAACTTTATATATACAAGGGGCTAGAGGGGGTGCATATGACAAGCAATCTCTTATAACCCTAGCCACCAAGAATTCCTCTCTCCTAGCCCTAGCCTTTGCCATTTTCATTGAAGTCTTGCCACCCTTTCTTCCTCAAGTCGGTGAGAGCTTCATAGGCGAGAATCATAGGGTCTAGGTGCAAGTAGTAGAGAAGAGAAATCTCCGCTCTTGGGTGCCTCACTTCATCATCTTCCACGGCATCTCCCTTCTTCATTGGCGCACCTTGGAGGTTGGCACATGACTTGAAGAAGGTGCATCTCTAGGCACATCCTTGGAGGTTGGCACAAGCTAAGAGAAGCACTCCCTTAGGCATGAATCTTTTTCCCAAAGGCTAGCACCAGAAGAGGAAAAAAAGGTCTCGAGGAGCCCATGTGTGTGTGACTACAAAGGATGCTCCCTTACACAACTCAACGTCATTGTCGGCATGCTCATAAATTGCTAAAAGGTACTACTCTATCACATCTGGTGGTTTCACTTGTAAGATGGTCCTTGGTTATCTAGAAAATATATTTCAGGCCAACACTTTTGCTCTTATTTTACTTTAAACTGGCTCAGAGTTTCCCAGCAACAAACACTTGAGAGAGTTCCAAGAAAAATATTAGAAAAATTTCATTCATCATGCAATAATGGATGAGATGCAATGCTTACAAGTTTTTTAGGCCCTTTCCTCAATGTTTACAAAGAGAAAAATAAGAAAGAAATTGAGCCTTCAATGCTTTGTTGTGGCAACGGCTTCTTTTGCTTTCAAATTAGAATTTTCTTCCTTAATGGCTTGATGACTCTTCCTTATTTAGCTTGCACCAAAACTAATTTTGGAAATTCGAATTCCCTTTTTTTTCTTGACCAAAGATGGCTTAATTGGCATTTGAAAGCTTTCCTCTTTTTCATAGCAAAATTTGGAGAAGAGTGGTTTGAATGGTTGGCTTGTTTCCTTCCATGGTGTGAACACAAATCACTATTGGCTGTCATACTTGATTTTAGGAATTGTTGATTGATTATTAATGAGGATCATTGTGAGTTGGCTACTAGATGAGAATAAGGTGGCTGATTAAAGCTTGATAGGTGACCAACAATTGTGGAAAGATAAGATGAACCCCTTCGTCACAAGTCTTCACTTTGAACATAAATTTGAAGTGACTTTCCATATTTGGAGCTAGCTTATTGTAGTGAGCTTATGAGCTAGCTTTAGAACATGTTGAGCTTGTCTACATAACTTGTAAATGCAAAATGAGATCATGAGCTAACCTATCATGATGCTTGAATTTCTTTCCATATTGGGAGGATGGGTGCATGCATGATTTATAATGCACAAACCCACCATATTTGGAAGCTACATGTTATCCTTTAGGGTGTATCTAATCTATGATGATGCATGCAATGCAAGGGGGTGGTGCCTTAGGGCACCCTTAAACTAGGTAACCTTAAGCACTATTTAAATCTCCTTGGAACATGGTTCCTACCTCCATCAACTCTCCCTAGATGCGAAAAATTCTTCTCTAGAGAATTCTCCTTGTATCATTGGAGAGGCTTAGAAGTGGCCCATGTGAGCTTTTCCTTGAATAGCCATACTCCTTCACCATTAATGTTATTAATTTCGCAAGCCTTGTCAGGGGTGAAAAAGTATTAGTTGTCAAGGTTAGCCTCAAGCTCTTGCTAACAAAACATGTTTAAAATAGGTGTAGAGTGAGGCTATAAATAAATGGAATCCTCCACATTATGGGGAGTGGGGATCAAAAATAGTAGAAGGTTGGTAAGGTCAATATATTTAATAACACAACATCTAGGTCTTTGCGTTCCATGCATCCTACCAAGGCCTTGTGTCAAGTCAGGGACTCTTACGCTGAATTCCCTTTCTCGGCCAAACATGTTAGTGTACTTGTGGTAAGGAATCCTAGGACTAAGGTGACTTGGAATAACAAAGTCTATGTGCTCAACATGAAAAATAGGTAAACAATTTTGTTTTAGAAAAGCTCAAATTAAGTTGGTCATAAGGGTGTGTAGAGGATATGGGTAGAAAGACCTAAGAGACAAGTCAATTTCAAAGCTTCTATGTCTAGATGTTGTCCTAATGGTTGAGGCTTAGGATCTAAGTCAATTTCAAAGGGTTCTATTTTTTCCCTAAACAAGGTAGGGGATCCTAACTTGAGTTGGTTGTGATCTAAAGATGAAGGTTCCTCTATGTATAAGGGTAGGTGTTGGAAAATCTCGGGCAATTTTAAAATTAAAACGATAGTGGAAGCATTGCCCGAAATAGGTTTCCACAAAACAACAGGAGATCATCTTACAAGAGAAGCCAATGGATGTGAATCGAAACTACCTTTAAAGTGTGCTTAAAAGGATGGAGATGATGATGTGATGTGTGTTGGGAATCCTCGAGCCACTTTAAAATTTAAACAATAGCAGAAGCGATGGCTCCAAACAAAATTCCCACCAAAGCCAAGATCCATTACAAGAGAAGCCGAAGGATGTGAAGAGTATTATACCTCACTTGCGATAGTCCTTGTTGTTGCCGGTGATGAAGATGATCAAGTGCTTGTCCTCTCCAGTGACGCACACACGGACAGTCTCGAGATTCCTCCGCTCCACCCACGTGCTAGCTTCGGGAGAGGAGATCCACGCCAATGGGAGTTAATCCACCTTACTTGCTTGCACCTACCACCAAGAAGGCACCTCTTCAAGCTATCAACTTTCGGCTAAGGAGTGGGCAACACTTTACTTGTGCCTGTGAATGAGGAGGAAGGTAAGGAAGAGCACCAAGGAGAGCGGAAGCCTGTTCCACTCGTGAAACTCCCTTGGAACCTTGCTGCCCTCTACCTACTATTGTCACCAACTCCAAGGACAGAGATGAAGGTGGCGTCCAAGAGGAGGGAGGCAGCTAGGGTTTTGGAGAAAGGGCGGCCAGGGTTTTTCAGTAGGCGACAATGAGTGTCTCTTGCGCCCCTAGTCTCTCACATATATATAGCTTTTAGTTGCAGGCCCCGTCCACTTAAGCCGCAATATAAATATTCAATATATTACTTTTGGGCATAAGTTATGGTGATGTAGCGCCAAGCTACAGGGTGTTAAGATCTCCTAGACTAACTCTAGGGTGATGTATGTGTTGGGGTATGCCCTTAAGGCTAATGTTTGAGGCCTTGGGATTCTTTCAGTATCATGTATAAACTCTTATGTTTATAAAGGCATGGTTGTTATTCAGTTTGTTACATTGTCTGCTGCAATAAATGTGCTTCTGAATAATGTCTCAATGCTGTTCAGCTAGGCTGACATGCAATGTAGTCCTTAGTCGAGATATCTTGGTGAACATGAGACAGCCTTGATATGATTGAGACTAATATGTGTTCTAATCTTATAGGATGCTTCGAGCATGGAATAAGATGTAGACTCATGGGTACATTAGATGTACTGGACAGACCCTACTAGGATATTCAATTGCTTGTCACAATGTGAATAATCCTTGTTTGCAACTGTCACATCCCGTTATCTTAACCCCAAACAAGCAACACAAGTCACAAAGGAACAGGATGTTATCACACAGGATCGATGCACATGCTAAGTAAAACCAAGTTCAGGAAAAGTCGATCTGAAAATTTTCGAGAATCCATACATAGAATCTCCACGAAACATAATTTCACAAATGTACCTGCCACCACGCAATACTTGCACTAGACATATGCAAGTCAACAGTTATATCAAAACCACATAAAATCCGTAAAATCCATAAATCACGTAAGGGTACCTGCCACCAGGCAATACTTGCACTAGATATATGCAAGTTCACATTTATATCAAATCTGATCGCAAAATACGAATCAACTCGAAATTCGAAGCAAAGCCACAATATCGATTTTATAAACTCATGGAACTAACATCAATGACCCAAACACTGAAAACAGGCCAAAGCCCTCGGTGACACAAAAATCAAAATCTCAAAACTGCCACAACCGGCAACACTGGTTCACAAAGTTTAGCCATAACCGGCCCCAGTTAACTAAACACAAATAAATCTTATACATCGCACCAGCATAGTTGTAGAGAAAATCACAATATCCATAACATACGCTAACTCAGGCAATGCGCCCCTGCTCTACACCTGAAAAGAATGAGGTGTGAGCTACACAGCCCAGTGAGTGGATAGTCTCAATCGACCATCCATAACATACACTCAAAGATACATGCAGATTATTTTAAAAATCTTTAGCAGAACATTATGTCAACATATAACTAAAACAAAGAACAGAAAACAAAGAACAGAACTCATATAAACAATTAAATGTACAGGCATCACACAAATGTCACCCCAGAGTAACCAAAGTTCTAGAGCCATACTCTAAACCAACTAAACACACCAACCACTTAGTTGTTCAGCATAAATCAAGAGTGACCCCTAGGGTCCAACCCGGCTCTGGCCTAAGCACTGGGAGAAGCCTGCAAATCACATGCAACACAAACATGGACGGTGTGTTGACTCAAGAGGTGATCCCCATCCGGTCAAGATGTGATACCTTGATCTACACCACCCCATAACACAAAAATCTAAAAGTCTAAGAGTGATGAAATCAAGAGGTGGCCCCTGTCCGACCAAGACATGGCACTTTGCATCAATCACTCGTTCTCCCAAAGGGTTCTTTACTGAACAACCACTAGACACACCTTATATCTTATTTCACAAAAGTGGACTCCTAAGTGTTAACCAGACTCTAGGATAGTCATCTTCATCACGATAATCACAACAGACAGGCTGAAACATCAACCCCCACATATCACAATACACAGGCTGAAATCTCCAAGCCCTAACATATCATATATAGACTATCCCCTTGAGTACACAGTTACACTTAGCCTTAGTCCTATCCATAATGGTTACACAGACCACAACACCTAACATTCGAAACCACATATAACCACATAATGTAGTGTAGTGTCCTTAGGTTTCATGCTGATCAGTTTAGTATAACCTTGCTAAGTTATCACCCAAGTTTCTCAAACAAGGATACATGGCCATAAATATATAACATGCTGCACATAGAGAAATAATCATGGATCCTATAACATTATTAGCATTTATCAGGACATCCATAAAATCAACATTAAACACATAATACTACATGTAGCCCACGGTTTCTACAACATATTATCTACTTAAACTTTAACCTTAGTTAACAAGAATTTCATGCTCAAGAATCACTGACTTAAAACTACCTAAATTCCATTCAAGAAATATCGTAAAATTCAAGTTGCAAGGTTTCGGTTTTCATGAAAGATACACCTTGAGTTTCGGTTTTTAACATGGTAAAATTTCCAAGAAATCAAATCTATCATCTAGCACAACCAAGTGGATATAATTCAAATAAGACACCCCACTCACCTCTTATCTTGAACCGTGAACACCAAGAAGAAATTCTCTCCACCAAAACTCGTCTAAGGGTCTTAATGTTCCACCAAAGTTCTTAGGTAGACGCCACCAAAGGAAGAGAAAACGCCACCAAGCACCAAGGAACGCCGGCCAAGGGAAGAAGGAAGAAGAAAATTCGTCCAAGCCTTCAAGAAATCGCCCAAGCCTTCAAGAAATCGCCAACTTCTTTGCCCTAGCCGTCCGCCCCCCTTTGGATTTTCAGTTTTTTTTATTTTTAAACCCGCTAACTAATTAATTCGAATAGGGTTTATGAATTAACCCACTTACTGATTAATTCAAATTTTAAACCCAAAATCCATCTAATTTAAGTGTAAACCCAATAACCCATAATTAATTATTCACTTAAGCGAAAATCCAATAAGAATTTAATTAACATCCAATAAGCTCTAATTAATTAATTACTAGGGTCAAAATCCATTAAGACTTAAATTAATATCCACTAACCCTTTGCCACTAATTTATAAATAACCCCTAAAGGTTTTAGAGATAAAACTCTCCCCCATCCTAGAGTTTACAAAATCAAAACATAGAAAAATATCACAGCCAATGATTTTATTTAAATCAAAAAAATAAAATATCACAGTCAATGATTTTATTTATATCAAAAAATAAAATATCACAATCAAATATTTAAATCAAGAATAATACTTACAAGGACTTAAGATCCTTGGATCTTACAGCAACAAGTGGCATAATGTCATCTGACTTGAGATCACTTGTGTTTCTAAATGATGATTGTCATTGTTTTGAGGTAGTTCAATATCATTTGAAACATAATGGTTATAGACTATCTTGGATAATGATCATGAGTCATGTTAGAGCACTAGTGATAGATACAGGATTGCTGTCTCCTTGTTTAAGGAGTGTGATGTTCTAAAGGGGCCCCCCTGGATGAGATGATTGAGAAAGTGTATGGCCATACCCAGGTGACTATGTTCATCTGATCTAATCATGCTCATCATATTGGAGCTACAGGCTTGACACGCTTGTCCAATAAGAACATCCAGTGGCAAAGGAAACAAGTATGCCTTGTGAAATAGATTCACACTTGTGCTGTGGTTTGGGTGTAGTCTTGGAAGACTCTTTCCTTTATATCGGGAGATAGTGATGTGTTGCTAGATACCCCTCACTGATCGTGATAACGTAAGTTATCGTTACCGACATTTAAAGGAAACCCTCAGGGTCGCACAATTTGATGATATGGCTTACTTAAGTCAGATCGTGTGGACTGAATTGTTTTGGTTCAGTTTAAAGGGATTTAAACTCTGATTGTAAGTGAGATCTTGTCTGATCATGTTTGATTGATTAGGGCTTAAGATCGGTAAGCTTCGATCGAGAGAGTTGATGCTAGATCGATGAGATCAAGGGCATCAAGAGATGAACGGTTAGATCATGAACCTTAGGGTTTTAGGTGATCTGGACCAAGGCTTGGTTTGATTTGGTCTTTGAACCAAATTGGGTTGAACCGAATGGCTTGAACCGGTTCACATAGGTGAATGCATGGTTCAAAGGCTTGATGGCGCTTTGGGCGGTTTGCCTTGAATGAGCGCATGGTTCATGAATGCGTGAACACATGAAGTGAAGTTTTTACTATTTTTGGAAGAGGCGTTTTCCAAAATAGTTAACTCACCTCACGTTCGAGAGCACTCATCCTATTCTCGCCCTTTTTGCCTCTTCCTCTCGACGTCTTCGCGTGTGGAGAAAGGGTGGACGACAAGGAGAGACTCGGCCAAGCTAGAGACATCATCTCTTCTCCCTCAAGCGATCAGGATTCTTGGAGCCTTGCTAGCACAAGGAGCAACAAGGAGTAGGCTAAGTCTCATCTCATGTGCGCACACTTTGGAGGAGAACCTCATCGTCCTCTTGCTTCCAAATCTCCATCCAAGCGATGGCCATGGTATGAATCTCTTCCAATCTATGCAAGTTTATATAAGTTGATCAATGAAACATACATGCGATCATTGAAACCCAAGCTTCCGAAATGAAAAATTTTACACATGCGCCTATTAGGGTTTTGCTCCCCCTTGAAGGGGACTTTCAAATGGTATCAGAGCAAGGTTCTATGTATGTTCATTTGATTGCTTATTTGTGATCCTTGTTTGCGCTTGCTAAGAGTAGATCTAATTACATGCCGAAAACTACATGCTAGTTTGAGAACTTAGATGTATGTTTATTTATGATTTGCGCATGTATGATGTGTTGGCGCATTCTATAGAGTTTTATCAAAACTTAACTTGCGCGCCCCTACCTTAGATCTAAGCGCCTACTATAAACCCTTAGACGGGTTGATGGGGTTGAAGTCATCCTCTAGGTTAGATCCAAATAGTCTGATCAGACCATCTGACAGCCTAGATGGGTCGACCAGATGGCACCTATGCGCAAGCATGAGGTGGCTATAGGTCGATTGCATCACAGGCGTGTAGCGAGGTCTGATTGAGACAACCAGTGAACGCACATGAGTTAGGCCCGGGGTCACACCCGCTTGCCAGAACTCATGAGGGTTGTTCAGCCCTTGGCACATGCATGATTGACCATTAGGTCAACTCAAGTCAGTTAGGACTTGGTGCATGCAAGGGCAGTGGATCTGACTAGATATGATGAGTGGATCCCTATCAATGGACCGTTGTAAGGTTGTAGGGCACATAAGAAAATTAAAATTGATGCCAATGGGTTTTCAAAATTTTTATTTTCTTGTTAAAGGATCACATGTTGATTGGATGCCATGATATATGTTTATTTCATCTTATGTGGGTTGCCCTTTTAATGTGTGCTGTGAAGAGTCCCCTTCAAGGGGGAGCGCAGGTAGATAAAACCCCTTTCTAGAGGGGGGCGAACCCTAGAGCATGCGGAAAATGTACTCTTCTAGGGTTTCAATAAAATCGTTTGCATGAACACATATATATGATCAACTTTATATGTATTGCAAAGATCAAGTTTGAGATCTTTTACCATAGCCATGATAAAGGGTGTCGGCTTGGAAGCAAGAGGGCAAGTAAGCACTCCTCCAAAGAAAACACACACTAGATGAGAGATGGCTACCCTTTAGGATCTTCCTTGTGCTAGCAAGAGATCTCCCCAAAGTTCCTTGTCGTGTGTTGATGATGAGATGTGCTTGGCCGAGAGCTACCTTGTCCAAGAGTCCCTCTCTTTGTCGAATGAAGGAGACAAGAGAGTAATTGGCAAATTGCGTTGAGGTTTCTTTTTCATTCAAGTGATGGCGTTACACTTCCAAATATGGAAGGTTATCAAGCCATGCGACCACTTGAAGAAAAACCGCCCAAGATGCCTTTAAACCTTGAACCATACGTTCACCCATGTGAACCGGTTCAAGCCATTTAGGTTCAATTCAATTCGGTTCAAAAACCCAAATTAAACCAGCCCAAGCCATGGTCTAGATCTCTATGAACCAAACGGTTCAAGATCTAACCGTTCATCTCTTGATGCTCTTGATCTCTTCGATCTAGCATCCATACTCTCGATCAAAGCTTACCGATCTGAAGCCCTAATCAATCAAACATGATCAGACCAGATCTCACTTACAATCAGAGTCTAATCTCCTTTTAACTGAACTAAAACAATTCAGTCCACACGATCTGACTTAAGTAAGCCATATCATCAAATTGTGCGACCCTAAGGGTTTCCTTTAAATGTCGGTAACGATAACTCACGTTATCACAATCAGTGAGGGGTATCTAGCAACACATCACTGTCTCCCGATATAAAGGAAAGAGTCTTCCAAGACTACACCCAAACCACAGCACAAGTGTGAATCATTTCACAAGGCATACATGTTTCCTTTGCCACTGGATGTTCTTATTGGACAAGTGTGTCAAACTTGTAGCTCCAATATGATGAGCATGATTAGATCAGATGAACATAGTCATCTGGGTATGGCCATACACTTTCTCAATCATCTCATATAAGGGGGGCCCCTTTAGAACACCACACTCCTTCCACAAGGAGACGGCAATCCTTTATCTATCACTAGTATCCGAACCTGACTCATGATCATTATCCAAGATAGTCTATAACCATTATCTTTCAAATGATATTGAACTACCTCAAAATAATGACATTCATCATTTAGAAACACAAGTGATCTCAAGTCAAAGGACATGTGCCACTTGATGCAAACAAGGATTATTCACATTGTGACAAGCAATGGAATATCCCAGTAGGGTTTGTCCAGTACATCCAATGTACCCATGAGTCTACATCTTATTCCATGCTCGAAGCATCCTATAAGATTAGAACACATATTAGTCTCAATCATATCAAGGCTATCTCATGTTCACCAAGATATCTCGACTAAGGACATATAGCCTGTCAGCCTAGCTGAACAGCTTTGAGACATTATTCAGAAGTACACTTATTACAGCAGACAAGGTAACAACCTGAATAATAACCATGCCTTTATAAACACAAAAGTTTATTACATGATACTGCTACAATCCCAAAGGCCTCAAACATTAGCCTTAAGGGCATACCCCAACAATCTCCCACTTGCACTTAATCTAATGGTTGAGAAATCTCAAACCCATATTATTACAGTGCTTCTCATGCTTCTGCTGCGCCAGAGGCTTGGTAAGCGGGTCTGCCAGATTGTCATCTGTATGAACCTTGCATATTTTGATCTCGCCTCGATCAATGATCTCCCGGATCAAGTGAAACCGTCTCTGTATGTGCTTGGACTTCTGGTGCGACCGTGGTTCCTTTGCTTGTGCGATTGCTCCAGTGTTATCACAGAAGATAACCAAAGGATCTGCAGTCGAAGGAACGACACCAAGTTCTCTCATGAACTTACGAATCCACACTGCCTCCTTGGATGCTTCCGAGGCTGCAACATACTCGGCTTCTGTTGTGGAATCAGCAACAGTTGACTGTTTGAAACTTTTCCACACCACTGCTCCACCATTCAAGCTAAAAACATAGCCTGATTGCGATCGAAAATCATCCTGGTCCGACTGGAACGAAGCGTCAGTATATCCTTCAATACTGAGTTCTTCCTGACCACCATATATCAAGAACATATCTTTGGTCCTCCGCAGATATTTTAAAATGTTCTTGACCGCAATCCAGTGCGCCACACCTGGATTACTTTGGAATCGACTGGTCACGCTTAACCCGTAAGCGACGTCAGGGAGAGTACACAACATCGCATACATAATGGACCCAATAGCCGAAGCATAAGGCGTATTGTCCATTTCATCTTTCTCAGTCTGTGTTTGTGGACACTGACTCTTCGAAAGATTCAGACCATGTCTGACTGGAAGATATCCACGTTTAGAATTCTCTAAATGGAATCTTTCCAGGACTTTATCGATGTAAGTACTCTGGCACAGCCCGAGAAGCCTCTTAGATCTATCTCTGTAGATCTTCACACCTAGTACATAGGCTGCTTCTCCTAGATCTTTCATCTGGAAACATTTTCCTAACCATGCTTTAACAGCATGCAGTTCAGGAATATCATTTCCAATGATCAAGATATCATCGACGTAGAGGACTAGGAAAGTAATCACGCTCCCACTAAACCTTTTATATACACACGGGTCATCTTCGTTCTTGATGAAACCAAACTCAGAGATTGATTCATCAAAACGAATATTCCAGCTTCTAGATGCTTGTTTAAGTCCATAAATGGACTTCTTTAACTTGCATATTTTATGACGATCTGATGGATTCGTGAAACCTTCAGGTTGTGTCATATACACATCCTCATCCAGATTTCCATTAAGGAAAGCTGTTTTCACATCCATCTGCCAGATCTCATAATCGTAATATGCAGCTATCGTGAAAAGAATCCGAATAGACTTGAACATGGCTACAGGTGAGAAAGTTTCATCATAATCTATCCCGTAGATATGTTTGAAACCTTTCGCAACTAGCCTGCCTTTATAGGTAACCACGTTACCATCCATGTCAATCTTCTTCTTGAAGATCCATTTACAGCCTATAGGGATTACTCCCGGAGGTGGATCAACCAAATCCCAGACTTGGTTATCTGACATGGAGTCCATTTCGGCTCGCATAGCTTCAAGCCATCTTGCTGACTCCGGTCCACTGACCGCATCCGCATAAGTGAGGGGTTCATCATTATCAATGATGTAGACTCCGTCATAGCGCTCAGGCTGTCGACGGATCCTTCCCGATCTTCGCGGTTCCCGTGATATCTGAGCCTCAGGTTGTTCATTAACCTGATTTACCGGCTCAGGCTCATCCAACTGTGCTTGACTACTTTGTCCTTCCTCTGGATTCTCATCCAGCCTTATTTCTCTCCCACTGGCCTCTTGCAGAAGAAACTCCTTCTCAAGAAATATGGCCGTCCGAGCAACAAATACTTTGTTCTCTTTGGGATCGTAGAAATAATAACCCTTAGTTTCCTTAGGGTAACCGACAAATATACATTTCTCAGATCTGCTCTCCAGTTTCCCAGAGGCGAGCTTTTTGACATAAGCCTCGCAACCCCAGATCCTGATAAATGTCAAGCTTGGCTGTTTCCCATACCATAACTCATATGGCGTCTTAGAAACTGCCTTGGATGGCACTCGGTTTAGTACCTTTGCAGCTGTTTCCAGTGCAAAACCCCAAAAGGAGTATGGAAGAGTAGCCTGACTCATCATAGAATGAACCATATCAAGTAACGTTCTATTTCTCCTCTCGGACACACCATTCCATTGCGGTGTTCCTGGCGGAGTGAGCTGTGAGATAATCCCACACTCCTTTAGATAGTCAGTAAACACATGACTTAGGTATTCTCCACCTCGATCAGAACGAAGTGCCTTGATATTTCGGCCTAACTGATTTTGTACTTCATTTTTGAACTCTTTGAACTTGTCAAAAGATTCACTTTTATGTCTCATCAGATAGACATACCCATACCTACTGAAATCATCAGTAAAGGTAATGAAGTACTGATAGCCACCTCTGGCATGTTTACTAAATGGCCCACACACATCACTGTGTATGAGGTCAAGTAAACCTGAAGCCCTTTGACCTTTATTAGGAAAAGGTGACTTCGTCATTTTACCCATCAACAAGCTTTGCATGTATCAATCTCCTCATAGGAGAATGATCCCAGCAGTCCATGATCATGCAACCGCTTAATGCGTTTCTCGTTTATATGGCCTAAACGACTATGCCATAGCAAGGTGCTGTCATCAGCATTCTTGGCTTTCTTATTATCAATGTTATGTATAGAACTTTCCATGTCCAACATGTATAACCCATTGTTAATTGAACCAGTAGCATAAACAATATTACCATAAGATAAAACACACTTTGAAATATTGCATTCAAAGGCAAATCCTTTCCTGACAAGAGCAGGAATGGAGATAATATTTTTAGTTATACTGGGAACAAAATAACAACTGTTTAGTTCCAATACAAGTCCAGATGGTAAAGAAATGAAATAGTCTCCTACAGCAACAGCAGCAACCCGTGCCCCGTTTCCAATGCGTAGGTCTACCTCATGCTGTCCCACCTGTCTTCTTCTCTTGAGTTCCTGTACATTTGAACAAATGTGAACTCCACATGCAGTGTCCAACACCCATGAAATAGAAGAAGATGAAACCATGACTTCCGTCACGTATATACCTGAGCCAGAAGCGATGCTTCCCCTCTTATCTCCTTGGAGCGCTTTACAGTCCTTTTTCCAGTGACCCAGCTGGCCACAGTGGAAACACCTGTTGTCCTTCGACCGCTTCACCTTCTGTTTCAGAGCCTTACTGTAGTTCTTGACAGGGGCCTTGCCCTTCTTCCCCTTCTTCTTGTTCCTAGAAGGAACCAGTAAGACAGAGGTTGAAGGCTTTCCCTTCAGAGTTTCCTCAGTAGTCAAGAGCATATTCAGCAGCTCTGCCGGAGTACAATCGATTTTGTTCATATTAAAGTTAATAATGAACGCATCGAAAGAGGGCGGGAGAGACTGCAGAATTATGTCTACAGCAAGCTCCTGGTTAATGGTATGCCCCAGTTTCTCTAGAGCCTCCTTGTGCCCAATCATCTTGAGCACGTGAGCTCCAACTGGGCTCCCTTCAGCCAGTTTGCTCTGAAAGAAGAGCTTCATCAGATTATAGCGTTCTGTCCTCGCCTGTGCAGCATACAGCATCTTGAGGTTCGCTATAATCTCTATAGCCGACATATCCTCATGCTGACGCTGCAGCGGTGGCGTTATAGACGCTAGCATCAGGCAAGCGACATCAATGCTATCATTGACATGCTTTTCATAGGCTTCACGAACCGCCCTTGCGGCGTTCGCAGCGGGTTGAGGCGGCACTGCCGTCTCGAGGACATACAGTTTCCTCTCTGCCTTAAGAACGATCTTAAGGTGTCCGAACCAGTCAGAGAAGTTTGGCCCAGCAAACTTCTCCCTTTCCAGTAGGGATCGCACATTGAAGCTCATGGTGTTCGTTGCTGCAGGAATCTACAACAATGCAAGAACAGCAAGGTCAGTATCAATGTTCAGAATCAATCCAGGACTTAAGAAAGATTCTTTTTCTCACTATTTTGTCTCACTGAAAAATCCAGTAAACAGTCCGAAAGAGTAACACTCTTTTAGTGAGATGGGATCCAGATTTCATACTTGGTCTCCGCGTCCCGCTCAGGCGAGATAAGATGCACAGAGATGACAAGCATTAATTTCTAGTAGGCTGTCCCAGCCAATCGCCAACCCGTACGATTCCCCTTCATCTGGGCAATCTAGCAGACTGTGCCAACTGAGTTGGTACAACACAGTCTCTGATCCCATAGATGGCTGCCTCCATGCGCTACCATATGCGCCACATATGTAGCCTACATGGTCAAGCTGACCCGACCTACTCCCTGGACCACCACGTGCTATGCTGAGCAACGAGAAGCGATAAATCCCTTCTCTGTAACACGCAGGTGAAATCCCGCACCGTCTGAAGATAGATGGACGTGCCCACTGAGTGGGTACAACACGGCTCCAACGATAATCAGAACAGTGAGGTTTCGCGTCAGAAGGCTTACGAGCTTGATATGTTAGCGTTGGATTTTAACGGTCCTTTTATCTTCTTCACTATCATGCAATTCCTATGGTGATAGCAGAAGATAAACTCATGCAGTTCTAATTATATAAGCAATAAAAAGAAAGCATGGATCTTATGTGGTAAAAGCCCAAAGCCTAAGTAAGACCTTAAGATACTTAAGTCTTCACTTGCTCTTCTTGGGACTTTTGCATCTCATCTGGTCCAACCCAGGGCCCTAGCGCCAAGAGCACCTCAGGTGCGCCACCAGCTGAATGCCCCTCTAGGATGTGTGCCTTTGTGCTCTTGTCTAATCAAATACAATTTGATCTATCTAGACAAGTTTGACTCACAGGTCAATTATACAATCAATGAATTAAAAAGTGATTCGCAGATCACAAAATAATAATTTACCAGGCTCGCAGGCCCCAGCATAGCACACAATAAAAGGGCAACCCACATAAGATGAAATAAACGAGCATCATGGCATCATTCAATCAACATGTGATCCATTACAAAGAAAATAAAATTTTTGAAAACCCCATTGGCATCAATTTTAATTTTCTTATAAGCCCTACAACCTTACAATGGTCCATTGATAGGGATCCACTCATCCAACTAGTCAGATCCTCTGCCCTTGCATGCACCAAGTCCTAACTGACTCGAGTTGACCTAATGGTCAACCATGCATGCGCCAAGGGCTGAACAACCCTCATGAGTTCTGGCAAGCGGGTGTGACCCCGGGCCTAACTCATGTGTGTTCACTGAGTTGTCTCAACCAGACCTCGCTACACGCCTAAGATGCAATCGACCTATGGCCACCTCGTGCTTGTGCACAGGTGCCATCTGGTCGATCCATCTAGGCTGTCAGATGGTCTGATCAGACTAGTGGATCTAACTTAGAGGTGACTTCAACCCCATCAACCCATCTAAGGGTTTATAGTAGGCGCCACTTAGATCTAGTGAGGCGCGCAAGATGTAATGAATTTTACAAAGACATTCAACAAGCGCCATCAAGAAACATGCGCCAAGAATCATACAAGTAATAACATGTAGTTTCGCATGTTGACATTAGATCTATCCATTAGCGCAAACATGTGATATCAATCATGCGCCAACATCTAATGACTAGCATGTATTCATGGTGATGATAGATCTACAACAATGGCGCAAACATGGATAACTAAAGCAATCATAAGATTCATGCATAACCCGCTCTGATACCAATTGAAGAGTCCCCTTCAAGGGGGAGCGCAGGTAGATAAAACCCCTTTCTAGAGGGGGGCGAACCCTAGAGCATGCGGAAAATGTACTCTTCTAGGGTTTCAATAAAATCGTTTGCATGAACACATATATATGATCAACTTTATATGTATTGCAAAGATCAAGTTTGAGATCTTTTACCATAGCCATGATAAAGGGTGTCGGCTTGGAAGCAAGAGGGCAAGTAAGCACTCCTCCAAAGAAAACAAACACTAGATGAGAGATGGCTACCCTTTAGGATCTTCCTTGTGCTAGCAAGAGATCTCCCCAAAGTTCCTTGTCGTGTGTTGATGATGAGATGTGCTTGGCCGAGAGCTACCTTGTCCAAGAGTCCCTCTCTTTGTCGAATGAAGGAGACAAGAGAGTAATTGGCAAATTGCATTGAGGTTTCTTTTTCATTCAAGTGATGGCGTTACACTTCCAAATATGGAAGGTTATCAAGCCATGCGACCACTTGAAGAAAAACCGCCCAAGATGCCTTTAAACCTTGAACCATACGTTCACCCATGTGAACCGGTTCAAGCCATTTAGGTTCAATTCAATTCGGTTCAAAAACCTAAATTAAACCAGCCCAAGCCATGGTCTAGATCTCTATGAACCAAACGGTTCAAGATCTAACCGTTCATCTCTTGATGCTCTTGATCTCTTCGATCTAGCATCCATACTCTCGATCAAAGCTTACCGATCTGAAGCCCTAATCAATCAAACATGATCAGACCAGATCTCACTTACAATCAGAGTCTAATCTCCTTTTAACTGAACTAAAACAATTCAGTCCACACGATCTGACTTAAGTAAGCCATATCATCAAATTGTGTGACCCTAAGGGTTTCCTTTAAATGTCGGTAATGATAACTCACGTTATCACAATCAGTGAGGGGTATCTAGCAACACATCACTGTCTCCCGATATAAAGGAAAGAGTCTTCCAAGACTACACCCAAACCACAGCACAAGTGTGAATCATTTCACAAGGCATACATGTTTCCTTTGCCACTGGATGTTCTTATTGGACAAGTGTGTCAAACTTGTAGCTCCAATATGATGAGCATGATTAGATCAGATGAACATAGTCATCTGGGTATGGCCATACACTTTCTCAATCATCTCATATAAGGGGGGCCCCTTTAGAACACCACACTCCTTCCACAAGGAGACGACAATCCTTTATCTATCACTAGTATCCGAACCTGACTCATGATCATTATCCAAGATAGTCTATAACCATTATCTTTCAAATGATATTGAACTACCTCAAAATAATGACATTCATCATTTAGAAACACAAGTGATCTCAAGTCAAAGGACATGTGCCACTTGATGCAAACAAGGATTATTCACATTGTGACAAGCAATGGAATATCCCAGTAGGGTCTGTCCAGTACATCCAATGTACCCATGAGTCTACATCTTATTCTATGCTCGAAGCATCCTATAAGATTAGAACACATATTAGTCTCAATCATATCAAGGCTGTCTCATGTTCACCAAGATATCTCGACTAAGGACATATAGCCTGTCAGCCTAGCTGAACAGCTTTGAGACATTATTCAGAAGTACACTTATTACAGCAGACAAGGTAACAACCTGAATAATAACCATGCCTTTATAAACACAAAAGTTTATTACATGATACTGCTACAATCCCAAAGGCCTCAAACATTAGCCTTAAGGGCATACCCCAACATGCTGTGCTGGGGCCTGCGAGCCTGGATTAAAATTGTAAATTAATTTTTATTGTGATCTGCGAATCACTTTTTAATTAATTTATAAAATGTAATTGACCTGCGAGTCAATCTTGTCTAGATAGATTAAATTGTAATTTAATCAGACAAGAGCACAGAGCACACTTGGCAGAGGCGCAGCAGCTTGAGGCTTGACCAGGTGGGAGGTCTAGGGTTCGACCCTATGACAGGCGCATTTACCTGGTGGGCGCACCTGAGCTGCATTTGGCGCTTGGGCCCTAGGTTGGGCCAGACAAGATAAAACACCCATGAAGAAAGCTCAAGTGAAGACTTAAGTGAAAATTAAGGTCTTACTTAGGGTTAATGGGCTTTTACCACATAAGATCATCATGCTTTCTTTTATTGTTTAAATAATTAGAATTGCATGATTTATTTATCTTCTGCTATCACCATAGGGTTTGCTTGATAGTTAAGAAGATAAAAGACCGTTAAAATCTAACGCTATAATATCAAGCACGTAAGCCTTCTGACGCGAAACCTCACTGTTCTGACTATCGTTGGAGCCGTGTTGTACCCACTCAGTGGGCACGTCCATCTATCTTCAGACGGTGCGGGATTACACCTGCGTGTTACAGGGAAGGGATTTATCGCTTCTCGTTGCTCAGCATAGCACGTGGTGGTCCAGGGAGTAGGTCGGGTCAGCTTGACCATGTAGGCTACATATGGGGCATATGATAGCACATGGAGGCAGCCATCTGTGGGATCAGAGACTGTGTTGTACCAACTCAGTTGGCACAGTCTGCTGGTTTGCCCAGATGAAGGGGAATCGCACGGGTTGGCGATTGGCAGGGATAGCCTACTAGAAATTAGTGCTTGTACTCTCTGTGCATCTTATCTCGCCCGAGCGGGACGCGGAGACCAAGTATGAAATCTGGATCCCATCTCACTAAAAGAGTGTTACTCTTTCGGACTGTTTTAATGGATTTTTCAATCAGACAAAATAGTGAGAAAAGAATCATTCTTAAGTCCTGGATTGATTCTAAACATTGATACTGACCTTGCTGTTCTTGCATTGTTGTAGATTCCTGCAGCAACGAACACCATGAGCTTCAATGTGCGATCCCTACTGGAAAGGGAGAAGTTTGCTGGGCCAAACTTCTCAGACTGGTACGGACACCTTAAGATTGTTCTTAAGGCTGAGAGGAAACTGTATGTCCTCGAGACGGCTATACCGCCTCAACCCGCTCCGAACGCCGCAAGGGCGGTTCGGGATGCCTATGAAAAGCATGTCAATGATAGCATTGATGTCGCTTGCCTGATGCTAGCGTCTATGACGCCACCGCTGCAGCGTCAGCATGAGGATATGTCTGCTATGGAAATCATAGCAAACCTCAAGATGCTATATGCTGCACAGGCGAGGACTGAGCGCTATAATTTGACTAAGCTTTTCTTTCAGAGCAAACTGGCTGAAGGGAGTCCAGTGGGAGCTCATGTGCTCAAGATGATTGGGCACAAAGAGGCTCTAGAGAAACTGGGGCATACCATCAATCAGGAGCTTGCTGTAGACATTATTCTGCAGTCTCTCCCGGCCTCTTTCGATCCGTTCATTATTAATTTTAATATGAACAAGATCGACTGTACTCCGGCAGAGTTGCTGAATATGCTCTTGACTACAGAGGAAACTCTAAAGGGCAAGCCTTCAACCTCTGTCTTGATGTTCCCTTCCAGGAACAAGAAGAAGGGGAAGAAGGGTAAAGCCCCTGTCAAGAATTACAACAAGGCTCTGAAACAGAAGGTTAAGCGGTCGAAGGAATACAGATGTTTCCACTGTGGCCAGCTGGGTCACTGGAAAAAGGACTGTAAAGCGCTCCAAGGAGAAAAGAAGGGAAGCATCGCTTCTGGCTCAGGTATATTTGTGACTGAGGTCATGATATCTTCTTCTTCTATTTCATGGGTGTTGGACACTGCATGTGGAGTTCACATTTGTTCAAATGTACAAGAACTCAAGAGAAGAAGACAGGTGGGACAGCATGAGGTGGACCTACGAGTTGGAAACGGGGCACGGGTTGCTGCTGTTGCTGTAGGAGACTATTACATCTCATTACCATCTGGACTTGTATTGGAATTAAACAATTGTTATTTTGTACCTAGCATTACCAAAAATATTATCTCTATTCCTGTTCTTGTCAGGAAAGGATTTTCCTTTGAATGCAATATTTCAAAGTGTGTTATTTCTTTAGATAATATTGTTTATGCTACTGGTTCAATTAACAATGGCTTATTCATGTTGGACATGGAATATTCTATACAAAATATTGATAATAAGAAAGCCAAGTATGCTGATGACAGCACCTTGTTATGGCATAGTCGTTTAGGCCATATTAACAAGAAGCGCATTAAGCGGTTGCATGATCATGGACTGCTGGGATCATTCTCCTATGAGGAGATTGATACATGCAAAGCTTGTTTAATGGGCAAAATGACGAAGTCTCCTTTTCCTCACAAAGGTCAAAGGGCTTCAGGTTTACTTTGTTGGGGTATGCCCTTAAGGCTAATGTTTGAGGCCTTGGGATTGTATTAGTATCATGTAATAAACTCTTAAGTTTATAAAGGCATGGTTATTATTCAGGTTGTTACCTTGTCTGCTGTAATAAGTGTACTTCTGAATACTGTCTCAAAGCTGTTCAGCTAGGCTGACAGGCTATATGTCCTTAGTCGAGATATCTTGGTGAACATGAGACAGCCTTGATATGATTGAGACTAATATGAGTGCTAATCTTATAGGATGCTTCGAGCATGGAATAAGACGTAGACTCATGGGTACATTGGATGTACTGGACAGACCCTACTGGGATATTCCATTGCTTGTCACAATGTGAATGATCCTTGTAAGCAGCAAGTGGCACATGTCCTCTGACTTGAGATCACTTGTGTTTCTGAATGATGATTGTCATTGTCTTGAGGTAGTTCAATATCATTTGAAACATAATGATTATAGACTATCTTGGATGGTGAGCTTGAATCAGGTTAGGGCACTAGTGATAGACATAGGATTGCCGTCTCCTTGTTTAAGGAGTGTAGTGTTCTAAGGGCCCCCCCCTATATGAGATGATTGAGATAGTGTATGGCCATACCCAGATGACTATGTGCATCTGATCTAATCATGCTCATCGTATTGGAGTTACAAGCTTGACCCGCTTGTCCAATAAGAACATCCAGTGGCAAAGGACACATGTATGCCTTGTGAATTGAGTCACACTTGTGCTATGGTTTGGGAGTAGTCTTGGAAGACTCTTTCCTTTATATCGGGAGACAGTGATGTGTTGCTAGATACCCCTCACTGATCGTGATAACGTAAGTTATCGTTACCGACATTTAAAGGAAACCCTCAGGGTCGCACAATTTGGTGATATGGCTTCCTTAAGTCAGATCGTGTGGACTGAATTGTTTTGGTTCAGTTTAAAGAGATTTAATCTCTGATTGTAAGTGAGATCTGGTCTGATCATGTTTGATTGATTAGAGCTTTAGATCGGTAAGCTTCGATCGAGAGAGATGATGCTAGATCGATGCGATCAGAAGCGTCAGATGATGAATGGTCAGATCTAGGACCTTGGGGTCTAATTTGATCTAGACTTAATTTATGGGCTGATTTGGTTTCGCTATTGAACCAAGGATATTGAACCGGCTCATGGGTTGAGCGCTTGGTTCAAGAGGGAGAAGAGGTTGCGTTTGGTTCATGGAAACGTGAACGCCAACTCTTAATCGTTGCCAATTTTGGAAAGTTCCAAAAGCATAACGCATATGCGTTCATGGCTTGATGTCTCTCTAATGTTTTTCGGTTTTGCTTCTTGGACGTGGTTTTGGAACGGCTTGCTCGTGTGGAAGGCATCGTTCTTGCGCCAAGGAAGAAGAGCTCTCGAAAAGAAGGAAGCCCTTTTCATCTAATCTCCTACACACGGTTGGAAAAGCTTGGCAATCTTGCTAGCACAAGAGTTGCGCAAGGAGGAAGCTTTCATCCCTTGTGTGTGATTTCTTTGGAGAAGATCCCTTCGATCTTTCTTCTTCCAAGCCGCACCTTCCCATGGCCATGGTAATGAATCTCTCACTTGTTATTCAAGTTGATTATATGAAAGTATAGAATGCGATCTTATGTGGAAACCCTAATTCCGCTGCTATGAGAAAGAAACATATGACTTGCGCCCCCCTCATGAAAGGGGTTCTTCTCACAATAGGTTTTGCGCTCCCCTCCTGAAAGGGTACCATCAATTGGTATCAGAGCCAATCTATACTTTTTCATATGATTGCTTGCGGTTCTAATGAGTAGATCATCATGTTTGATCCATGAATATGTTGGTGAATAGATCTAAAGGTGATTGCTCACATGCCGAAACCTACATGCTAGTTTAGAACTTAGATGTATGTTTCTTCATGAGTTGCGCAAGATGTATGTTTCTTCATGAGTTGCGCATGTTGTTGTGTTGGCGCATGATAAGTATGTTGAATGATATTTCATCAAATCTTATACCTACTTGCGCGCAAACATTTAGATCTATATGCATCTACTATAAACCCTTAGATGGGTTGATGGGGCTGAAGTCACCTCTAGGTTAGATCCATTAGTCTGATCAGACCATCTGACAGCTCAGATGGGTTAACCTGATAGCACCTATGCGCAAGCACAAGGTGGCTATAGGTTGACTGCATCTAGGGCGTGTAGCGAGGTCTGGTTGAGACACTACTGAACACACTTGAGTTAGGCCCGGGGTCACACCCGCTTGCCAAAACTCATGGGGGTAGTTCAGCCCTTGGCGCATGCATGGTTGACCATTAGGTCAACTCGGGTCAGTTAGGACTCGGTGCATGCAAGGGCAAAGGATCTAACTAGATGGATGAGTGGATCCCCATCAATGCACCATTGTAAGGTTGTAGGGCTCATAAGGAAATTAAAATTGATGCCATGGGGTTTTCAAAACTTTTAATTTCAAGATGATTGGATCACATGTTGATTGAACCATATGCTTGTCTATTTAGTCTTATGTGGGTTGCCCAATTGTGTGCTGTGCTGGGGCCTGCGTGCCTGGACTTAAAAAAAATTGTAAATTAATTTGTGATCTGCGAATCACATTGTACTTAATTTATAATATGTTGTTGACCTGCGAGTCAATCTTGTCTAGATAGATCAAATGTACTTTGATTAGACAAGAACAAAGGCACACATCCAAGAGGGGCATTCACCTGGTGGTGCACCTGTGGTGCTCTTGGCGCTAGGGCACTGGGTTGGACCAGATGAGATGCAATGAAGCTCAAGTGAAGACTTAAGTAATATTAAGGTCTTACTAGGGTTCATGGGCTTTTACCACATAAGATCATGCTTTCTACTTATTGCTAATAATTAGAATTGCATATTTATGTTTATCTTCTGCTATAGCCATAGGACATGCCTGATAGTAAGAAGATAAAAGACCGTTAAAATCCAACGCTAACATATCAAGCTCGTAAGCCTTCTGACGCGAAACCTCACCTTTCTGACTATCGTTGGAGCCGTGTTGAACCCACTCAGTGGGCACGTCCATCTATCTTCAGACGGTGCTGGATTTCACCTGCGTGTTACAGAGTTGGGATTTATCCCCTCTCGTTGCTCAGCATAGCACGTGGTGGTCCAGGGAGTAGGTCAGGTCAGCTTGACCATGTAGACTACATATGTGGCGCATATGGTAGCACATGGAGGCAGCCATCTCTGGGATCAGAGACTGTGTTGTACCAACTCAGTTGGCACAGTCTGCTGGATTGCCAAGATGAAGGGGAATCGCACGGGTTGGCGATTGGCTGGGAGAGCCTACCAGAAACTAGTGCTTGTCATCTCTGTGCATCTTATCTCGCCTGAGCGGGACGCGGAGACCAAGTATGAAATCTGGATCCCATCTCACTAAAAGAGTGTTACTCTTTCGGACTGTTTACTGGATTTTTCAGTCAGACAAAATAGTGAGAAAAGAATCTTTCTTAAAGTCCTGGATTGATTCTGAAACATTGATACTAACCTTGCTGTTCTTGCTTGTTGTAGATTCCTGCAGCAACGAACACCATGAGCTTCAATGTGCGATCCCTACTGGAAAGGGAGAAGTTTGCTGGGCCGAACTTCTCTGACTGGTTCGGACACCTTAAGATCGTTCTTAAGGCAGAGAGGAAACTGTATGTCCTCGAGACGGCGATACCGCCGCAGCCCGCTCCGAACGCCGCAAGGGCGGTTCGGGATGCCTATGAAAAGCACGTCAATGATAGCATTGATGTCGCTTGCCTGATGCTAGCGTCTATGACGCCACCGCTGCAGCGTCAGCATGAGGATATGTCGGCTATAGAAATTATAGCGAACCTCAAGATGCTGTATGCTGCACAGGCGAGGACAGAACGCTATAATCTGACAAAGCTCTTCTTTCAGAGCAAACTGGCTGAGGGGAGCCCAGTGGGAGCTCACGTGCTCAAGATGATTGGGCACAAGGAGGCTCTGGAGAAACTGGGGCATACCGTCAACCAGGAGCTTGCTGTAGATATTATTCTGCAGTCTCTTCCGCCTTCTTTCGATGCGTTCATCATTAACTTTAATATGAACAAAATCGATTGTACGCCGGCAGAGCTGCTGAATATGCTCTTGACTACTGAGGAAACTCTGAAGGGCAAGCCTTCAACCTCTGTCTTAATGGTTCCTTTTAGGAACAAGAAGAAGGGGAAGAAGGGCAAGGCCCCTGTCAAGAATTACAGCAAGGCCCTGAAACAGAAGGTGAAGCGGTCGAAGGACAACAGGTGTTTCCACTGTGGCCAGCTGGGTCACTGGAAAAAGGACTGTAAAGCGCTCCAAGGAGATAAGAGGGGAAGCATCGCTTCTGGCTCAGGTATATACGTGACGGAAGTCATGGTTTCATCTTCTTCTATATCATGGGTGTTGGACACTGCATGTGGAGTTCACATTTGTTCAAATGTGCAGGAACTCAAGAGAAGAAGGCAGGTGGGACAGCATGAGGTAGACCTACGCGTTGGAAACGGGGCACGGGTTGCTGCGGTTGCTGTAGGAGACTATTTCATTACTTTACCATCTGGCATTGTATTAGAATTAAACAATTGTTATTTTGTACCCAGTATTACCAAGAATATTATCTCTATTCCTGCTCTTGTCAGGAAAGGATTTGCCTTTGAATGCAAGATTTCAAAGTGTATTTTGACTTATGATAATATTGTGTATGCCACTGGTTCAATTAACAATGGGTTATTCATGTTGGACATGGAATATTCTATACAAAACATTGATAATAAGAAAGCCAAGTATGCTGATGACAGCACCTTGCTATGGCATAGTCGTTTAGGCCATATAAACGAGAAGCGCATTAAGCGGTTGCATGAACATGGACTGCTGGGATCATTCTCCTATGAGGAGATTGATACATGCAAAGCTTGTTTGATGGGTAAAATGACGAAGTCTCCTTTTCTTCACAAAGGTCAGAGGACTTCAGGTTTACTTGACCTTATACACAGTGATGTGTGTGGGCCATTTAGTAAACATGCCAGAGGTGGCTATCAGTACTTCATTACCTTTACTGATGATTTCAGTAGGTATGGGTATGTCTATTTGATGAGACATAAAAGTGAATCTTTTGACAAGTTCAAAGAGTTCAAAAATGAAGTACAAAATCAGTTAGGCAGAAATATCAAGGCACTTCGTTCTGATCGAGGTGGTGAATACCTAAGTCATGCATTTACTGACTATCTGAAAGAGTGTGGGATTATCTCACAGCTCACTCCGCCAGGAACACCGCAATGGAATGGTGTGTCCGAGAGGAGAAATAGAACGTTACTTGATATGGTTCGTTCTATGATGAGTCAGGCTACTCTTCCATACTCCTTTTGGGGTTTTGCACTGGAAACAGCTGCAAAGGTACTAAACCGAGTGCCATCCAAGGCAGTTTCAAAGACGCCATATGAGTTATGGTACGGGAAACAGCCTAGCTTGACGTTTATCAGGATCTGGGGTTGCGAGGCTTATGTCAAAAAGCTCGCCTCTGGGAAACTAGAGAGCAGATCTGATAAATGTATCTTTGTCGGTTACCCTAAGGAAACTAAGGGTTATTATTTCTACGATCCCAAAGAGAACAAGATATTTGTTGCTCGGACGGCCATATTTCTTGAGAAGGAGTTTCTTCTGCAAGAGGCCAGTGGGAGAGAAATAAAGCTGGATGAGATTCCAGAGGAAGGACAAAGTAGTCAGGCAGAGTTGGATGTGCCTGAGCCAGTAGATCAGGTTACTGAACAACCTGAGGCTCAGATATCACGGGAACCGCGAAGATCGGGTAGGATCCGTCGACAGCCTGAGCGCTATGACGGAGTCTACATCATTGATAATGATGAACCCCTAACTTATGCGGATGCGGTCAGTGGACCGGAGTCAGCTAGATGGCTTGATGCTATGCGAGCCGAGATGGACTCCATGTCAGATAACCAAGTCTGGGATTTGGTTGATCCGCCTCCGGGAGTAATCCCTATAGGCTGTAAATGGATCTTCAAGAAGAAGATTGACATGGATGGTAACGTGGTTACCTATAAAGGCAGGCTAGTTGCGAAAGGTTTCAAACAAATCTACGGGATAGATTATGATGAAACTTTCTCTCCTGTAGCCATGTTTAAGTCTATTCGGATTCTTTTCGCGATAGCTGCATATTACGATTATGAGATCTGGCAGATGGATGTGAAAACAGCTTTCCTTAATGGAAATCTGGATGAGGATGTGTATATGACACAACCGGAAGGTTTCAACAATCCAGCAGATCGTCATAAAATATGCAAGTTAAAGAAGTCCATATATGGACTTAAACAAGCATCAAGAAGCTGGAATATTCGTTTTGATGAATCAATCTCTGAGTTTGGTTTCATCAAGAACGAAGATGACCCGTGTGTATATAAGAGGTTTAGTGGGAGCGTAATTACATTCCTAATCCTCTACGTCGATGATATCTTAATCATTGGAAATGATATTCCTGAATTGCATGCTGTTAAGGCATGGTTAGGAAAATGTTTCCAGATGAAAGATTTAGGAGAAGCAGCCTATGTACTAGGTGTGAAGATCTACAGGGATAGATCTAAAAGGCTTCTCGGGCTGTGCCAGAGTACTTACATCGATAAGGTCCTGGAGAGATTCCATTTAGAGAATTCTAAACGTGGATATCTTCCAGTCAGACATGGTCTGAATCTTTCGAAGAGTCAGTGTCCACAAACACAGACTGAGAAAGATGAAATGGACAATACGCCTTATGCTTCGGCTATTGGGTCCATTATGTATGCGATGTTGTGTACTCGCCCAGACGTCGCTTACGGGTTAAGCGTGACCAGTCGATTCCAAAGTAATCCAGGTTTGGCGCACTGGATTGCGGTCAAGAACATTTTAAAATATCTGCGGAGGACCAAAGATATGTTCTTGATATATGGTGGTCAGGAAGAACTCAGTATAGAGGGATATACTGACGCTTCGTTCCAGTCGGACCAGGATGATTTCCGATCGTAATCAGGCTATGTTTTTAGCTTGAATGGTGGAGCAGTGGTGTGGAAGAGTTTCAAACAGTCAACTGTTGCTGATTCCACAACAGAAGCCGAGTATGTTGCAGCCTCGGAAGCATCTAAGGAGGCAGTGTGGATTCGTAAGTTCGTGAGAGAACTTGGTGTCGTTCCTTCGAGTGCAGATCCTTTGGTTATCTTCTGTGATAACACTGGAGCCATCGCACAAGCAAAGGAACCGCGGTCGCACCAGAAGTCCAAGCACATACAGAGACGGTTTCACTTGATCCGGGAGATCATTGATCGAGGCGAGATCAAAATATGCAAGGTTCATACAGATGACAATCTGGCAGACCCACTTACCAAGCCTCTGGCGCAGCAGAAGCATGTGAAGCACTGTAATAATATGGGTTTGAGATTTCTCAACCATTAGATTAAGTGCAAGTGGGAGATTGTTGGGGTATGCCCTTAAGGCTAATGTTTGAGGCCTTGGGATTGTATTAGTATCATGTAATAAACTCTTAAGTTTATAAAGGCATGGTTATTATTCAGGTTGTTACCTTGTCTGCTGTAATAAGTGTACTTCTGAATACTGTCTCAAAGCTGTTCAGCTAGGCTGACAGGCTATATGTCCTTAGTCGAGATATCTTGGTGAACATGAGACAGCCTTGATATGATTGAGACTAATATGAGTGCTAATCTTATAGGATGCTTCGAGCATGGAATAAGACGTAGACTCATGGGTACATTGGATGTACTGGACAGACCCTACTGGGATATTCCATTGCTTGTCACAATGTGAATGATCCTTGTAAGCAGCAAGTGGCACATGTCCTCTGACTTGAGATCACTTGTGTTTCTGAATGATGATTGTCATTGTCTTGAGGTAGTTCAATATCATTTGAAACATAATGATTATAGACTATCTTGGATGGTGAGCTTGAATCAGGTTAGGGCACTAGTGATAGACATAGGATTGCCGTCTCCTTGTTTAAGGAGTGTAGTGTTCTAAGGGCCCCCCCCTATATGAGATGATTGAGATAGTGTATGGCCATACCCAGATGACTATGTGCATCTGATCTAATCATGCTCATCGTATTGGAGTTACAAGCTTGACCCGCTTGTCCAATAAGAACATCCAGTGGCAAAGGACACATGTATGCCTTGTGAATTGAGTCACACTTGTGCTATGGTTTGGGAGTAGTCTTGGAAGACTCTTTCCTTTATATCGGGAGACAGTGATGTGTTGCTAGATACCCCTCACTGATCGTGATAACGTAAGTTATCGTTACCGACATTTAAAGGAAACCCTCAGGGTCGCACAATTTGGTGATATGGCTTCCTTAAGTCAGATCGTGTGGACTGAATTGTTTTGGTTCAGTTTAAAGAGATTTAATCTCTGATTGTAAGTGAGATCTGGTCTGATCATGTTTGATTGATTAGAGCTTTAGATCGGTAAGCTTCGATCGAGAGAGATGATGCTAGATCGATGCGATCAGAAGCGTCAGATGATGAATGGTCAGATCTAGGACCTTGGGGTCTAATTTGATCTAGACTTAATTTATGGGCTGATTTGGTTTCGCTATTGAACCAAGGATATTGAACCGGCTCATGGGTTGAGCGCTTGGTTCAAGAGGGAGAAGAGGTTGCGTTTGGTTCATGGAAACGTGAACGCCAACTCTTAATCGTTGCCAATTTTGGAAAGTTCCAAAAGCATAACGCATATGCGTTCATGGCTTGATGTCTCTCTAATGTTTTTCGGTTTTGCTTCTTGGACGTGGTTTTGGAACGGCTTGCTCGTGTGGAAGGCATCGTTCTTGCGCCAAGGAAGAAGAGCTCTCGAAAAGAAGGAAGCCCTTTTCATCTAATCTCCTACACACGGTTGGAAAAGCTTGGCAATCTTGCTAGCACAAGAGTTGCGCAAGGAGGAAGCTTTCATCCCTTGTGTGTGATTTCTTTGGAGAAGATCCCTTCGATCTTTCTTCTTCCAAGCCGCACCTTCCCATGGCCATGGTAATGAATCTCTCACTTGTTATTCAAGTTGATTATATGAAAGTATAGAATGCGATCTTATGTGGAAACCCTAATTCCGCTGCTATGAGAAAGAAACATATGACTTGCGCCCCCCTCATGAAAGGGGTTCTTCTCACAATAGGTTTTGCGCTCCCCTCCTGAAAGGGTTCCATCATACTTGACCTTATACACAGTGATGTGTGTGGGCCATTTAGTAAACATGCCAGAGGTGGCTATTCGTACTTCATTACCTTTACTGATGATTTCAATAGATATGGGTATGTCTATCTAATGAGACATAAGAATCTTTTGACAAGTTCAAAGAGTTCAAAAATGAAGTACAGAATCAGCTAGGCCGAAATATCAAGGCACTTCGCTCAGATCGAGGTGGTGAATACCTAAGTCGAGAATTTACTGACTATCTGAAGGAGTGTGGGATTATCTCACAGTTCACTCCACCAGGAACACCGCAGTGGAATGGTGTATCCGAGAGGAGCAACAGAACCTTACTAGATATGGTTCGTTCTATGATGAGTCAGGCTACTCTACCTTACTCCTTTTGGGGTTTTGCACTGGAAATAGCTGCAAAGGTACTAAACCGAGTGCCATCCAAGGCAGTTTCAAAGACTCCATATGAATTATGGTATGGGAAACAGCCGAGCTTGACATTTATTAAGATCTGGGGTTGCGAGGCTTATGTCAAAAAGCTCGCCTCTGGGAAACTAGAGAGCAGATCTGAGAAATGCATCTTTGTCAGTTACCCTAAGGAAACTAAGGGTTATTATTTCTACGATCCCAACGAGAACAAGGTATTTGTTGCTCGGACGGCCATTTTTCTTGAGAAGGAGTTTCTTCTGCAAGAGGCCAGTGGGAGAGAAATAAAGCTGGATGAGAATCCAGAGGAAAGACAAAGTAGTCAAGCACAGTTGGATGAGCCTGAGCCAGTTGAGCAGGTTATTGAACAACCTGAGGCTCAGATATCACGGGAACCGCGAAGATCGGGAAGGCTCCATCGACAGCCTGAGCGCTATGACGGAGTCTACATCATTGATCATGATGAACCCCTCACTTATGCGGATGCGGTCAGTGGACCGGAGTCAGCTAGATGGCTTGAAGCTATGCGAGCCGAGATGGACTCCATGTCAGATAACCAAGTCTGGGATTTGGTTGATCCGCCTCCGGGAGTTATCCCTATAGGCTGTAAATGGATCTTCAAGAATAAGATTGACATGGATGGTAACGTGGTTACCTATAAAGGCAGGCTAGTTGCAAAAGGTTTCAAACAAATCTACGGGATAGATTATGATGAAACTTTCTCTCCTGTAGCCATGTTCAAGTCTATTCGGATTATTCTTGCGATAGCGGCATATTACGATTATGAGATCTGGCAGATGGATGTGAAGACTGTTAGGGTATGCCCTTAAGGCTAATGTTTGAGGCCTTGGGATTGTAACAGTATCATGTATAAACTCTTATGTTTATAAAGGCAATGGTTGTTATTCAGGTTGTTACATTGTCTGCTGCAATGAGCGTACTTCTGAATAATGTCTCTATGATGTTCAGCTAGGCTGACATGCAGTAAAGTCCTTAGTCGAGATATCTTGGTGAACATGAGACAGCCCTGATATGATTGAGACTAATATGTATTCTAATCTTATAGGATGCTTCGAGCATGGAATAAGATGTAGACTCATGGGTACATTGGATGTACTGGACAGACCCTACTAGGTTATTCAATTGCTTGTCACAATGTGAATAATCCTTGATTGCAACAAGTGGCACATGTCCTCTGACTTGAGATCACTTGTGTTTCTAAATGATGATTGTCATTGTTTTGAGATAGTTCAATATCATTTGAAACATAATGGTTATAGACTATCTTGGATGGTGAGCTTGAGTCATGTTAGGTCACTAGTGATAGATATAGGATTGCCGTCTCCTTCATTGGAGTGTGATGTTCTAAAGGGGCCCCCTGGATGAGATGATTGAGAAAGTGTATGGCCATACCCAGATGACTATGTTCATCTGATCTAATCATGCTCATCATATTGGAGTTACAAGCTTGGCAGGCTTGTCCAATAAAGAACATCCAGTGGCAAAGGAATCATGTATGCCTAGTGAATTGATTCACACTTGTGCTGTTGTTTGGGTGTAGTCTTGGAAGACTCTTTCCTTTATATCGGGAGACAGTGATGTGTTGCTAGATACCCCTCTCTGATCGTGATAACGTAAGTTATCGTTACCGACATTTAAAGGAAACCCTTAGGGTCGCAGAATTTGATGATATGGCTTACTTAAGTCAGATTGTGTGGACTGAATTGTTTTGGGTTCAGTTTAAAGGGAATTAATCTCTGATTGTGAGTGAGATCTGGTCTGATCATGTTTGATTGATTAGAGCTTGAGATCGGTAAGCTTCGATCGAGAGATTGGATGCTAGATCAGTGAGATCAGAAGCATCAAGAGATCAACGGTTAGATCTGGAGCCTTAGGGTTTAATTGAGATCTAGACTGGATTGCTTGGGTTAATTGGTCTTGGACCAAACCGAAATGAACCAGCTCATCAAGTGAGCGTGTGGTTCAAATGGAGAGGAGTTTGCGATTGGGGTAAACCCATGATCGCATGTGAGGGAGTGGATTTCTATTTTTAGAAAGCATGATCACTTACGCGACCACGCCTCATGTTGCTCGCCTCTTCACGCCTTTGTCGCCTCTTGTGATTTCGAGAGTTTTTTCATTCTCGTGTAAAAAGAGTGGACGACAAGAGGAGAAAGTTTTTTTTTGCCAAGCAAGGAGATCATCTTCCTTTTTCATACGACAAGAACCTCTTGGAACCTTGCTAGCACAAGGAGCACCAAGGGAGTAGGCGGCTTCTTCATCTTGTGTGCGCATCCTCTGGAGGAGACCCCTGTCGATCTCTTCTTCCTCGACATCATACAAACAATGGCCATGGTATGATCATTGTTGTTCTAAGTTGATCATATAATACATGCAATGCGATCCTAGGAAACCCTAGATTCCGCCCATGCAAATTCATATCTGCGCATGTCTTAGGGTTTCGCCCCCCCCCCCCTTGTGGGGACTTTCAATTGGTATCAGAGCGCTGGTTGATGCATGATTTTATGATTGCTTTAGCCTTTTTTGTGATCCTTGTATGCTTAGATCTATACATGCGAACTTTCATCTTTAGTTGTTGCATATGCGAAACTTGAATATGTTTTGATGGCGCATGTTTGTGTGGCGCATAGTTTGTTTTTCTCAAAACTATATCACTTGCGCGACCTTCACTAGATCTAAGAGGCGCCTGCTATAAACCCTTAGACGGGTTGATGGGGCTGAAGTCATCCTCTAGGTTAGATCCAATAGTCTGATCAGACCATCTGACAGCCTAGATGGGTCGACCAGATGGCACCCATGCGCGAGCACGTGGTGGCTATAGGTCGACTGCATCACAGGCGTGTAGCGATGTCTGATTGTGAGACAACTAATGAACGCACATGAGTTAGGCCCGGGGTCACGCCCGCTTGCCAGACCTCATTGTGGCTGTTCAGCCCTTGGCGCATGCATGGTTGACCTTTTGGTCGACTCAAGTCAGTTAGGACTTGGTGCATGCAAGGGCAGTGGATCTGACTAGACATGATGAGTGGATCCCTATCAATGGACTGTTGTAAGGTAGTAGGGCACATAAGGAAAATTAAAATTGATGCCAATGGGGTTTTCGAAATTTTAATTTCTTATGTTGGATCACATGATTTTTGGATGATGCCATGTGCTTGTTTATTTTATCTTATGTGGGTTGCCCCTTAATGTGTGCTGTGCTGGGGCCTGCGAGCCTGGTGAATTGTTGTAAATTAATATTTATCGTGATCTGCGCATCACATTTTATTTAATTTATAAAGTGTAATTGACCTGCGTGTCAATTTTGTCTAGATAGATTAATTTGTAAATTTATCAGACAAGAGCACAGAGCACACATGGCAGAGGCGCATGCAGCTTGAGGCTTAACCAGGTGGAAGGTCTAGGGTTCGACTCTGGGACAGGCGCATTTTCCCTGGTGGGCGCACCTCAGCTGCAATTGGTGCTTGGGCCCTAGGTTGGGCCAGATAAGAAGCAAAAGCCCATGAGGAAAAGCAAGTAAAGACTTAAGTTAGGTTAAGGTCTTACTTAGGCTTAATGGGCTTTTACCACATAAGATCAGCATGCTTTCTATTTATTGCTTATATAATTAGAAATGCATGAGTTTATCTTCTGCTATCACCATAGGAATTGCATGATAGGTAAGAAGATAAAAGACCGTTAAAATCCAACGCTAAATATCAAGCACGTAAAGCCTTCTGACGCGAAACCTCACTGTTCTGACTATCGTTGGAGCCGTGTTGTACCCACTCAGTGGGCACGTCCATCTATCTTCAGACGGTGCGGGATTACACCTGCGTGTTACAGAGAAGGGATTTATCGCTTCTCATTGCTCAGCATAGCACGTGGTGGTCCAGGGAGTAGGTCAGGTCAGCTTGACCATGTAGGCTACATACTGAGCATATGTGAGATATATGGAGGCAGCCATATGAGGGATCAGAGACTGTGTTTGTACCAACTCAGTTGGCACAGTCTGCTGGATTGCCCAGATGAAGGGGAATCGCACGGGTTGGCGATTGGCAGGAATTGCCTACCAGAAATTAGTGCTTGTACTCTCTGTGCATCTTATCTCGCCTGAGCGGGACGCGGAGACCAAGTATGAAATCTGGATCCCATCTCACTAAAAGAGTGTTTACTCTTTCGGACTGTTTAATGGATTTTTCAGTCAGATAAAATAGTGAGAAAAAGAATCATTCTTAAGTCCTGATTGATTCTTAACATTGATACTGACCTTGCTGTTCTTGCATTGTTGTAGATTCCTGCAGCAACGAACACCATGAACTTCAATGTGCGATCCCTACTGGAAAGGGAGAAGTTTGTTGGGCCAAACTTCTCAGACTGGTACGGACACCTTAAGATTGTTCTTAAGGCAGAGAGGAAACTGTATGTCCTCGAGACTGCGATACCGCCTCAACCCGCTCCGAACGCCGCAAGGGCGGTTCGGGAAGCCTATGAAAAGCATGTCAATGATAGCATTGATGTCGCTTGCCTGATGTTAGCGTCTATGACGCCACCGCTGCAGCGTCAGCATGAGGATATGTCTGCTATAGAAATTATAGCAAACCTCAAGATGCTGTATGCTGCACAGGCGAGGACTGAGCGCTATAACTTGACCAAGCTGTTCTTTCATAGCAAACTGGCTGAAGGGAGTCCAGTGGGAGCTCATGTGCTCAAGATGATTGGTCACAAGGAGGCTCTAGAGAAACTGGGACACACCATCAATCAGGAGCTTGCTGTAGACATTATTCTACAGTCTCTACCGCCTTCTTTCGATGCGTTCATTATTAACTTTAATATGAACAAAATCGACTGTACCCCGGCAGAGTTGCTGAATATGCTCTTGACTACAGAGGAAACTCTGAAGGGAAAGCCTTCATCCTCTGTCTTAATGGTTCCTTCTAGGAACAAGAAGAAGGGGAAGAAGGGAAAAACCCCAGTCAAGAACTACAATAAGGCGCTGAAACAAAAGGTTAAGCGGTCGAAGGAATACAGATGTTTCCACTGTGGCCAGCTGGGTCACTAGAAAAAGGACTGTAAAGCGCTCCAAGGAGACAAGAAGGGAAGCATCGCTTCTGGCTCAGGTATTTATGTGACTGAGGTCATGTTCTCTTCTTCTATATCATGGGTGTTGGACACTGCATGTGGAGTTCACATTTGTTCAAATGTACAGGAACTCAAGAGAAGAAGACAGGTGGGACAGCATGAGGTGGACCTACGAGTTGGAAACGGGGCACGGGTTGCTGCTGTTGCTGTAGGCACTTATTTCATTTCTCTACCATCTGGGCTTGTATTGGAACTAGACAATTGTTACTTTGTTCCTAGCATTACTAAAAATATTATCTCTATTCCTGCTCTTGTCAGGAAAGGGTTTTCCTTTGAATGCAATATTTCAAAGTGTGTTTTATCTTTTGATAATATTGTTTATGCCACTGGATCAATTAGCAATGGGTTATTCATGTTGGACATGGAATGTTCTATACAGCAGATTGATATTAAGAAAGCCAAGTATGCTGATGACAGCACCTTGCTATGGCATAGTCGTTTAGGCCATATTAACAAGAAACGCATTAAGCGGTTGCATGATCATGGACTGCTGGGATCATTCTCCTATGAGGAGATTGATACTTGTGAAGCTTGTTTAATGGGCAAAATGACGAAGTCACCTTTTCCTAATAAAGGTCAAAGGGCTTCAGGTTTACTTGACCTTATACACAGTGATGTGTGTGGGCCATTTAGTAAACATGCCAGAGGTGGCTATCAGTACTTCATTACCTTTACTGATGATTTCAGTAGGTATGGGTATGTCTATTTAATGAGACATAAAAGTGAATCTTTTGACAAGTTCAAAGAGTTCAAGAATGAAGTACAAAATCAGCTAGGCCGAAATATCCAGACACTTCGTTCTGATCGAGGTGGAGAATACCTAAGTCATGCGTTTACTGACTATCTGAAGGAGTGTGGGATTATCTCACAGCTCACTCCGCCAGGAACACCGCAATGGAATGGTGCGTCCGAGAGGAGAAATAGAACGTTACTTGATATGGTTCGTTCGATGATGAGTCAGGCTACTCTACCTTACTCCTTTTGGGGATTTGCACTGGAGACAGCTGCAAAGATACTAAACTGAGTGCCATCCAAGGCAGTTTCAAAGACCCCATATGAATTATGGTATGGGAAACAGCCTAGCTTGACATTTATCAAGATCTGGGGTTGCGAGGCTTATGACAAAAAGCTCGCCTCTGGGAAACTAGAGAGCAGATCTGACAAATGCATCTTTGTCGGTTACCCTGAGGAAACTAAGGGTTATTATTTCTATGATCCCAAAGAGAACAAGGTATTTGTTGCTCGGACGGGCATTTTTCTTGAGAAGGAGTTTCTTCTGCAAGAAGCCAGTGGGAGAGAAATAAAGCTGGATGAGAATCCAGAGGAAGGACAAAGTAGTCAAGCACAGTTGGATGAGCCTGAGCCGGTAGAACAGGTTATTGAACAACCTGAGGCTCAGATATCACGGGAACCGCGAAGATCGGGAAGGATTCATCGACAGCCTGAGCGCTATGACGGAGTCTACATCATTGATCATGATGATCCCCTCACTTATGCGGATGCGGTCAGTGGACCGGACTCAGCTAGATGGCTTGAAGCTATGCGAGCCGAGATGGACTCCATGTTAGATAACCAAGTTTGGGATTTGGTTGATCCGCCTCCGGGAGTTATCCCTATAGGCTGTAAGTGGATCTTCAAGAAGAAGATTGACATGGATGATAACGTGGTTACCTATAAAGGCAGGCTAGTTGCGAAAGGTTTCAAGCAAATCTACGGGATAGATTATGATGAAACTTTCTCTCCTGTAGCCATGTTTAAGTCTATTCGGATTCTTTTCGCGATAGCAGCATATTATGATTATGAGATCTGGCAAATGGATGTGAAGACCGCTTTCCTTAATGGAAAATTGGATGAGGATGTGTATATGACACAACCGGAAGGTTTCACTAATCCATCACATCGTCATAAGATATGCAAGTTAAAGAAGTCCATTTATGGACTTAAACAAGCATCAAGAAGCTGGAATATTCGTTTTGATGAATCAGTCAGTGAATTTGGTTTCATCAAGAACGAGGATGACCCGTGTGTATATAAGAGGTTTAGTGGGAGCGTGATTACTTTCCTAGTCCTCTACGTCGATGATATCTTAATCATTGGAAACGATATTCCCGAAATGCATGCGGTGAAAGCATGGTTAAGAAAATGTTTCCAGATGAAAGATTTAGGAGAAGCAGCCTATGTGTTAGGTGTGAAGATCTACAGGGATAGATCTAAGAGGCTTCTCGGGCTGTGCCAGAGTACTTACATCGATAAAGTCCTGGAGAGATTTCATTTAGAGAATTCTAAAAGAGGATATCTTCCAGTCAGACATGGTCTGAATCTTTCAAAGAGTCAGTGTCCACAAACACAGACTGAGAAAGATGAAATGGACAATACGCCTTATGCTTCGGCTATTGGGTCCATTATGTATGCGATGTTGTGTACTCGCCCAGACGTCGCTTACGGGTTAAGCGTGACCAGTCGGTTCCAAAGTAATCCAGGTCAGGCGCACTGGATTGCAGTCAAGAACATTTTAAAATATCTTCGGAGGACCAAAGATATATTCTTGATATATGGTGGTCAGGAAGAACTCAGTATTGAAGGATATACTGACGCTTCGTTCCAGTCTGACCAGGATGATTTCCGATCGCAATCAGGATATGTTTTTAGCTTCAATGGAGGAGCAGTGGTGTGGAAGAGTTTCAAACAGTCTATAGTTGCTGATTCCACAATAGAAGCCGAGTATGTTGCAGCCTCGGAAGCATCTAAGGAGGCAGTGTGGATTCGTAAGTTCGTTCAAGAACTTGGTGTCGTTCCTTCGAGTGCAGATCCTTTGGTTATCTTCTGTGATAACACTGGAGCAATCGCACAAGCAAAGGAACCACGGTCGCACCAGAAGTCCAAGCACATACAGAGACGGTTTCATTTGATCCGGGAGATCATTGATCGTGGCGAGATCAAAATCTGCAAGGTTCATACAGATGACAATCTGGCAGACCCGCTTACCAAGCCTCTGGCGTAGCAGAAGCATGAGAAGCACTGTAATAATATGGGTTTGAGATTTCTCAACCATTAGATTAAGTGCAAGTGGGAGATTGTTGGGGTATGCCCTTAAGGCTAATGTTTGAGGCCTTGGGATTGTAACAGTATCATGTATAAACTCTTATGTTTATAAAGGCAATGGTTGTTATTCAGGTTGTTACATTGTCTGCTGCAATGAGCGTACTTCTGAATAATGTCTCTATGATGTTCAGCTAGGTTGAGATGCAGTAAAGTCCTTAGTCGAGATATCTTGGTGAACGTGAGACAGCCCTGATATGATTGAGACTAATATGTATTCTAATCTTATAGGATGCTTCGAGCATGGAATAAGATGTAGACTCATGGGTACATTGGATGTACTGGACAGACCCTACTAGGTTATTCAATTGCTTGTCACAATGTGAATAATCCTTGATTGCAACAAGTGGCACATGTCCTCTGACTTGAGATCACTTGTGTTTCTAAATGATGATTGTCATTGTTTTGAGGTAGTTCAATATCATTTGAAACATAATGGTTATAGACTATCTTGGATGGTGAGCTTGAGTCATGTTAGGTCACTAGTGATAGATATAGGATTGCCGTCTCCTTCATTGGAGTGTGATGTTCTAAAGGGGCCCCCTGGATGAGATGATTGAGAAAGTGTATGGCCATACCCAGATGACTATGTTCATCTGATCTAATCATGCTCATCATATTGGAGTTACAAGCTTGGCAGGCTTGTCCAATAAAGAACATCCAGTGGCAAAGGAATCATGTATGCCTAGTGAATTGATTCACACTTGTGCTGTTGTTTGGGTGTAGTCTTGGAAGACTCTTTCCTTTATATCGGGAGACAGTGATGTGTTGCTAGATACCCCTCTCTGATCGTGATAACGTAAGTTATCGTTACCGACATTTAAAGGAAACCCTCAGGGTCGCACAATTTGATGATATGGCTTACTTAAGTCAGATCGTGTGGACTGAATTGTTTTGGGTTCAGTTTAAAGGGAATTAATCTCTGATTGTGAGTGAGATCTGGTCTGATCATGTTTGATTGATTAGAGCTTGAGATCGGTAAGCTTCGATCGAGAGATTGGATGCTAGATCAGTGAGATCAGAAGCATCAAGAGATCAACGGTTAGATCTGGAGCCTTAGGGTTTAATTGAGATCTAGACTGGATTGCTTGGGTTAATTGGTCTTGGACCAAACCGAAATGAACCAGCTCATCAAGTGAGCGTGTGGTTCAAATGGAGAGGAGTTTGCGATTGGGGTAAACCCATGATCGCATGTGAGGGAGTGGATTTCTATTTTTAGAAAGCATGATCACTTACGTGACCACGCCTCATGTTGCTCGCCTCTTCACGCCTTTGTCGCCTCTTGTGATTTCGAGAGTTTTTTCATTCTCGTGTAAAAAGAGTGGACGACAAGAGGAGAAAGTTTTTTTTTGCCAAGCAAGGAGATCATCTTCCTTTTTCATACGACAAGAACCTCTTGGAACCTTGCTAGCACAAGGAGCACCAAGGGAGTAGGCGGCTTCTTCATCTTGTGTGCGCATCCTCTGGAGGAGACCCCTGTCGATCTCTTCTTCCTCGACATCATACAAACAATGGCCATGGTATGATCATTGTTGTTCTAAGTTGATCATATAATACATGCTATGCGATCCTAGGAAACCCTAGATTCCGCCCATGCAAATTCATATCTGCCCATGTCTTAGGGTTTCGCCCCCCCCTTGTGGGGACTTTCAAAGACCGCTTTCCTTAATGGAAAACTGGATGAGGATGTGTATATGACACAACCTGAAGGTTTCACTAATCCATCAGATCGTCATAAAATATGCAAGTTAAAGAAGTCCATTTATAGACTTAAGCAAGCATCTAGAAGCTGGAATATTCGTTTTGATGAATCAATCTGCGAATTTGGTTTCATCAAGAACGAAGATGACCCGTGTGTATATAAGAGGTTTAGTGGGAGCGTAATTACTTTCCTAGTCCTCTACGTCGATGATATCTTAATCATTGGAAACGATATTCCTGAACTGCATGCTGTTAAAGCATGGTTAAGAAAATGTTTCCAGATGAAAGATTTAGGAGAAGCAGCCTATGTATTAGGTGTGAAGATCTACAGGGATAGATCTAAGAGGCTTCTCGGGCTGTGCCAAAGTACTTACATCGATAAAGTCCTAGAGAGATTTTATTTAGAGAATTCTAAAATAGGATATCTTCCAGTCAGACATGGTCTGAATCTTTCAAAGAGTTAGTGTCCACAAACACAGACTGAGAAAGATGAAATGGACAATACGCCTTATGCTTCGGCTATTGGATCCATTATGTATGCAATGTTGTGTACTCGCCCAGACGTCGCTTACAGGTTAAGCGTGACCAGTCGATTCCAAAGTAATCCAGGTCAGGCGCACTGGATTGCAGTCAAGAACATTTTAAAATATCTGCGGAGGACCAAAGATATGTTCTTGATATATGGTGGTCAGGAAGAACTCAGTATTGAAGGATATACTGACGCTTCGTTCCAATCTGACCAGGATGATTTCTGATCGCAATCAGGCTATGTTTTTAGCTTGAATGGAGGAGCAGTGGTGTGGAAAAGTTTCAAACAGTCTATTGTTGCTGATTCCACAACGGAAGCCGAGTATGTTGCAGCCTCGGAAGCATCTAAGGAGGCAGTGTGGATTCGCAAGTTCGTTCAGGAACTTGGTGTTGTTCCTTCGAGTGCAGATCCTTTGGTTATCTTCTGTGATAACACTGGAGCAATCGCACAAGCAAAGGAACCACGGTCGCACCAGAAGTCCAAGCACATACAGAGACGGTTTCACTTGATCCGGGAGATCATTGATCGAGGCGAGATCAAAGTCTGCAAGGTTCATATAGATGACAATCTGGCTGACCCGCTTACCAAGCCTCTGGCGCAGCAGAAGCATGAGAAGCACTGTAATAATATGGGTTTGAGATTTCTCAACCATTAGATTAAGTGCAAGTGGGAGATTGTTGGGGTATGCCCTTAAGGCTAATGTTTGAGGCCTTGGGATTCTTTCAGTATCATGTATAAACTCTTATGTTTATAAAGGCATGGTTGTTATTCAGTTTGTTACATTGTCTGCTGCAATAAGTGTGCTTCTGAATAATGTCTCAATGCTGTTCAGCTAGGCTGACATGCAATGTAGTCCTTAGTCGAGATATCTTGGTGAACATGAGACAGCCTTGATATGATTGAGACTAATATGTATTCTAATCTTATAGGATGCTTCGAGCATGGAATAAGATGTAGACTCATGGGTACATTAGATGTACTGGACAGACCCTACTAGGATATTCAATTGCTTGTCACAATGTGAATAATCCTTGTTTGCAACAAGTGGCATAATGTCCTCTGACTTGAGATCACTTGTGTTTCTAAATGATGATTGTCATTGTTTTGAGGTAGTTCAATATCATTTGAAACATAATGGTTATAGACTATCTTGGATAATGATCATGAGTCATGTTAGAGCACTAGTGATAGATACAGGATTGCCGTCTCCTTGTTTAAGGGGTGTGATGTTCTAAAGGGGCCCCCCTGGATGAGATGATTGAGAAAGTGTATGGCCATACCCAGGTGACTATGTTCATCTGATCTAATCATGCTCATCATATTGGAGCTACAGGCTTGACACGCTTGTCCAATAAGAACATCTAGTGGCAAAGGAAACAAGTATGCCTTGTGAAATAGATTCACACTTGTGCTGTGGTTTGGGTGTAGTCTTGGAAGACTCTTTCCTTTATATCGGGAGACAGTGATGTGTTGCTAGATACCCCTCACTGATCGTGATAACATAAGTTATCATTACCGACATTTAAAGGAAACCCTCAGGGTCGCACAATTTGATGATATGGCTTACTTAAGTCAGATCGTGTGGACTGAATTGTTTTGGTTCAGTTTAAAGGGATTTAAACTCTGATTGTAAGTGAGATCTGGTCTGATCATGTTTGATTGATTAGGGCTTGAGATCGGTAAGCTTCGATCGAGAGAGTTGATGCTAGATCGATGAGATCAAGGGCATCAAGAGATGAACGGTTAGATCATGAACCTTAGGGTTTTAGGTGATCTGGACCAAGGCTTGGTTTGATTTGGTCTTTGAACCAAATTGGGTTGAACCGAATGGCTTGAACCGGTTCACATAGGTGAACGCATGGTTCAAAGGCTTGATGGCGCTTTGGGCGGTTTGCCTTGAATGAGCGCATGGTTCATGAATGCGTGAATGCATGAAGTGAAGTTTTTACTATTTTTGGAAGAGGCGTTTTCCAAAATAGTTAACTCACCTCACGTTCGAGAGCACTCATCCTATTCTCGCCCTTTTTGCCTCTTCCTCTCGACGTCTTCGCGTGTGGAGAAAGGGTGGACGACAAGGAGAGACTCGGCCAAGCTAGAGACATCATCTCTTCTCCCTCAAGCGATCAGGATTCTTGGAGCCTTGCTAGCACAAGGAGCAACAAGGAGTAGGCTAAGTCTCATCTCGTGTGCGCACACTTTGGAGGAGAACCTCATCGTCCTCTTGCTTCCAAATCTCCATCCAAGCGATGGCCATGGTATGAATCTCTTCCAATCTATGCAAGTTTATATAAGTTGATCAATGAAACATACATGCGATCATTGAAACCCAAGCTTCCGAAATGAAAAATTTTACACATGCGCCTATTAGGGTTTCGCTCCCCCTTGAAGGGGACTTTCAGTATGAACGATTTAAATGTTGAGTCCCCTTCAAGGGGGAGCGCAAGGGGGTGAAACCCTAAAAGGGGGCGCACATAGAACTTTTGCAGCGGATGCAAGGGTTTCATAAGATCGCAAGTAAGAGCATATGATCAACTTAACCAAATAAGATCATACCATAGCCATTGTGTGGGTGTCGACTTGGAATCAAGAGAACAAAATAGATCTCCTCCAAACGGCGCGCACACAAGATGAAGTCGGCTACTCTTTGAGATCCTTGTGCTAGCAAGGTTCTTTCAAAGGTACTTGTCGTATGGAAGGGATGAGATGTCTCTTTCTTTGGCCGAGAGCTCCTTCTCAAAATCCACTCCTTCTCGTCAAACTCCTCTACACGAAAGTGCAAGGCATTGAAGCGAAGAGAGCAACGCATATGCGTTAGAGCGTTTTGAAAAAGGCCTTCATGACTTACCATAAATGGAAGCCATGCGCCTTGATGATCTAATAACCGATCAAAATGCCTTGAGGCTTTGAACCATGCGTTCACACATGTGAACCGGTTCAAATTGGTCTGGTTCAAAGACCAAATTAGGCCAAGCTTTGGTTTAGATCTTCTATGAACCAAATGGCTCAAGATCTAACCGCACATCTCAAGATGCTCTTGATCTCACCGATCTAGCATCCAATCTCTCGATCGAAGCTTACCGATCTCAAGCCCTAACCAATCAAACATGATCAGACCAGATCTCACTTGCAATCAGAGTTTAAATCCCTTCAAACTGAACCCAAACAATTCAGTCCACACGATCTGACTTAAGTAAGCCATATCATCAAATTGTGCGACCCTGAGGGTTTCCTTTAGATGTCGGTAACGATAACTTTCGTTATCACGATCAGTGAGGGGTATCTAGCAACACATCACTGTCTCCCGATATAAAGGAAATAGTCTTCCAAGACTACACCCAAACCACAGCACAAGTGTGAATCCACTTCACAAGGCATACATGATTCCTTTGCCACTGGATGTTCTTATTGGACAAGCATGTCAAGCCTGTAACTCCAATATGATGAGCATGATTAGACCAGATGAACATAGTCACCTGGGTATGGCCATACACTTTCTCAATCATCTCATTTAGGGGGGGCCCTCTAGAACATCACACTCCTTAAACAAGGAGACGGCAATCCTATATCTATCACTAGTGTCCTAACCTGACTCATGATCATTATCCAAGATAGTCTATAACCATTATGTTTCAAATGATATTGAACTACCTCAAAACAATGACACTCATCATTTAGAAACACAAGTGATCTCAAGTCAGAGGACATGCGCCACTTGATGCAATTAAGGATTATTCACATTGTGACAAGCAATTGAATATCCTAGTAGGGTCTGTCCAGTACATCCAATGTACCCATGAGTCTACATCTTATTCCATGCTTGAAGCATCCTATAAGATTAGAACACATATTAGTCTCAATCATATCAAGGCTGTCTCATGTTCACCAAGATATCTCGACTAAGGACATTACAGCCTGTCAGCCTAGCTGAACAGCATTGAGACATTATTCAGAAGCACACTCATTGCAGCAGACAATGTAACATACTGAATAACAACCATTGCCTTTATAAACATAAGAGTTTATATACATGATACTGATAGAGTCCCAAGGCCTCAAACATTAGCCTTAAGGGCATACCCCAACATTAAAAACTCGTGATCAAACATGTCGACTCAACGCGGTCGGATTCGTATATGAGCAACGGATGGTAAAATAGAACAACCAATGCATACAACTATGAAATGGTAATGAAACAAGCTACTAACTATCGATGCAGAATTACAACTGAGGAAGGCGAGGTATCGGGCTCAAACAAGGATCACACACCTTGTGCCGGACACTCAACCCTTTTGCACACACAATGGAGTCAAGGCACCCACCTCCCTCCACTTTTACACACTCAAGTTACAAGAACTCTCATAGCTATCGCCTGTAGGCTGCGATTCCCAAAATTGTGAACTATCTTGCTAGTAGGCCTAAGCTCCCTTTTATAAGCTAAGGGAGGGCAAAACCACACCACTCAGATGAGAGGTGGTTCCAACCAATATTCTAACCACTATTCTGTAAAAGCTGAAAAAAGGGTACATTTGACTAGAAATATTCAACCAACAAATGTGTAATGGAGAAGCTTCAGGCCAAATTAATGTGAGCCATCTGTTTGATCTTTGATGATATCTTCGGATCTGGATGCCTGATTAGAGATCAGAGGCCATGGATGGATAGATCTGGTTAAGCTTGGTGGGGATTGACACCTGGATAATCCCATAACTGATCCGATTGGAGCATATCTCATAGAAACAATGTCAACTGTTGATTGCCTATGAAGTTGATCTAGCCGTTGGATGAGGGCTGTTCAATCTAGGCCATTGGAGTCAAATAGTGTCGTATTCCTTCGTTCCGTGTAAGGGCAATGAATAGGGGTACGCCGCCGATCGCCGTTCCGGGATCAATCGCTGGGGATACTCTTTCTGGAGCTATGTGTGGCGGCTGCGGGCAGATGGGAAGCTTCTGACATAGGATTGCAGTGTGTCGGGCAGAGAATAGGGTAGAACTCGGCGAAATCGGGGAATCAGAGAATCTTTTGATTCTGGCGATCCACTAGCCGGATGGTCGATTCTTTCTAACAGTCGGTTTGTGGCATCGAGGTGACCCCGTGGCTAGAGTTTGAAGTTGATTGGTGCTACAGATGGGGTGGAATAGAGGACGAGGCACCAAACATGGTGAAACTCGATTCCGATGATCCGACCATCCGATGGCCGGATCCTTTGGACCAGGAGTTTGCACAGAGGAGGAGGTGCCATTGCCGGAGTTTCGTGCTGATCGGAGCCATAGATGGCGAGTTCTCTGGTGACCGGATGGGGCGAATACAGTGGCTTCCCAAATCACGCTGAGAGGGACATAGTTTGACCGTGAATCCTATCACTGTCGTGCTTTCCTAGGCCGAGATGGACATGGGCTAGCCATGAGTGCTGTCACTCCCGTGATTGACTCGTAGGTTGCTGGATTTGCAGGATTTGCATATTTTCGCTGCATCAACCCTCCCCTAGTTGGAGGAATTCTCCTCCAAATAATTAAATTGGCGTGTAATTCCTTGGAAACTTAGATCTTCCTCACAATTTGGTGGCCTAAAATGCAAAAGGCCTCCATTTTACACCTACAGTTGCTCAAATAGATCCGGTGCGAAAAACCATGTAAACTAACACAAGGGAACACAAATACAAACACAGACGACTGAATTAGTGGGTGTGGGTGACAAGATGAGGGCGGATGCAAATCAATAAGGAGTTTATCACGCTCAGGTGGAGGTCGATCTATGGTTTGAGGGCAGTATCATAGTCATGGGAGACCTGTTGGGGGACGATCATAATCCACGGGGTGAAACATAGAACAAGATGTAGGATCCGAGTGCAAATGGGAATTGGATGTCTAACCTTGGATCCTAACACAGTAACAAAGTTACCATCGTGGAACTCAAGCAAATGTAACGGAACAACAAACTCAATAGAAGACGTTAGGAACCAAACCATGTCGGTGCACTCTTGATGTGCATCCTTAGCCACTACAACTGTGGACTCCACTACGGACACATCTACCACAACCGTGGGCTCAACTAGGGATACAGTTACCACAACCATGGGCTCCTCTAGAGATACTGTTGGGGTATGCCCTTAAGGCTAATGTTTGAGGCCTTGGGATTCTATCAGTATCATGTATATAAACTCTTATGTTTATAAAGGCAATGGTTGTTATTCAGTATGTTACATTGTCTGCTGCAATGAGTGTGCTTCTGAATAATGTCTCAATGCTGTTCAGCTAGGCTGACAGGCTGTAATGTCCTTAGTCGAGATATCTTGGTGAACATGAGACAGCCTTGATATGATTGAGACTAATATGTGTTCTAATCTTATAGGATGCTTCGAGCATGGAATAAGATGTAGACTCATGGGTACATTGGATGTACTGGACAGACCCTACTAGGATATTCAATTGCTTGTCACAATGTGAATAATCCTTGTTTGCATCAAGTGGCACATGTCCTCTGACTTGAGATCACTTGTGTTTCTAAATGATGATTGTCATTGTTTTGAGGTAGTTCAATATCATTTGAAACATAATGGTTATAGACTATCTTGGATAATGATCATGAGTCAGGTTAGGACACTAGTGATAGATATAGGATTGCCGTCTCCTTGTTTAAGGAGTGTGATGTTCTAAAGGGGCCCCCCTAAATGAGATGATTGAGAAAGTGTATGGCCATACCTAGGTGACTATGTTCATCTGATCTAATCATGCTCATCATATTGGAGTTACAGGCTTGGCACGCTTGTCCAATAAGAACATCCAGTGGCAAAGGAATCATGTATGCCTAGTGAAGTGGATTCACACTTGTGCTGTGGTTTGGGTGTAGTCTTGGAAGACTATTTCCTTTATATCGGGAGACAGTGATGTGTTGCTAGATACCCCTCACTGATCGTGATAACGCAAGTTATCGTTACCGACATTTAAAGGAACCCTCAGGGTCGCATAATTTGATGATATGGCTTACTTAAGTCAGATCGTGTGGACTGAATTGTTTGGGTTCAGTTTAAAGGAGTTTAAACTCTGATTGTAAGTGAGATCTGGTCTGATCATGTTTGATTGATTAAGGCTTGAGATCGGTAAGCTTCGATCGAGAGTATTGATGCTAGATCAGTGAGATCAAGAGTATCAAGAGATCAACGGTCAGATCTTGAACCATTTGTTCAATGAGATCTAGACCAAATGGCTTGGGCTGGTTTGATTTGGTCTTTGAACCAAATGCATCTAAACCGAATTGCTTTGAACCGGTTCACTTATGTGAACGTATGGTTCAAAGGCAAGAGGAGTTTTCGATGGTTAAAGAGGGGTTTTAAGTGAAGTTACAACTTGCCAAATTGGGAAGGCGTTTTGCTAGTGGAAAACGCTCCCATGCTTTCAACGCCTCTCTAGCCTCTTCCTCCTTTCGCTTTGGGTGTTCTTCACGTGAAGGTGAGCATTCGGCCAGCAAGAAGTCTTCTCTCTCAATCTCCTTCACGCGACAATGGGCACTTGAAGATCCTTGCTAGCACAAGGAGCGACAAGAAGAAAGCTACTTCTCATCTTGTGTGCGCATCTTGTGGAGGAGACCCCTTTCGATCTCTTCTTCCAAGACACCATCCAAGCGATGGCAATGGTATGATATTTCTTCTAGATCTATCTACATTACAAGGTATTGAAAGTTGATCATATGTCATATAAATCGATCATGGAAACCCTTGCTTCCGCTCAAAAGCTCTATATGCGCTTACCTTTAGGGTTTCACCCCCTTGCGCTCCCCCTTGAAGGGGACTCTTCAATTGGTATCAGAGCGTAGCGGTTCTATATATGTTCATATGATTGCTTCATGTTGCTTGTTTGTGATCCGAGTATGCTATTACATGTTATAGATCTATATTGAAGTTTCATCTTGTTTGCGCATGTTACCATGTATCTAGTTGCGCATGTTAATGAAGATGAAAGCTTCTTACTTTGTTGTTGCGCATGTTGTAAGTTGTTTTTACCTAAAAAATTGTACCATCTTGCGCGCTCCATCTAAATCAATAAGCGCCTACTATAAACCCTTAGACGGGTTGATAGGGTTGAAGTCACAGTCGAGTCTAGATCCAAATAGTCTGATCAGACCATCTGACAGCCTAGATGGGTTGACCAGATAGCACCTGTGCGCAAGCACGAGGTGGCTATAGGTCGACTGCATCAAGGGCGTGTAGCGAGGTCTGGTTGAGACGACTAGTGAACACACATGAGTTAGGCCCGGGGTCACACCCGCTTGCCGAAACTCATGAGGGTTGTTCAGCCCTTTGTGCATGCATGGTTGATCATTAGGTCAACTCAAGTCAGTTAGGACTTGGTGCATGCAAGGGCAGTGGATCTGACTAGATGGATGAGTGGATCCCCATCAATGGACCGTTGTAAGGTTGTAGGGCACATAAGAAAATTAAAATTGATCCCAATGGGTTTTCAAAAAATTTATTTTCTTGTTAAAGGATCACATGTTGATTGGATGCCATGATATATGTTTATTTCATCTTATGTGGGTTGCCCTTTTAATGTCTGCTGTGCTGGGGCCTGCGAGCCTGGATTAAAATTGTAAATTAATTTATATTGTGATCTGCGCATCACTTTTATTTAATTTATAATGTGTAATTGACCTGCGAATCAATCATGTCTAGATAGATTAAATTGTAAGTTTAATCAGACATGAGCACATAGCACAGTTGGCAGAGGCGCATGCAGCAGAGGCTTGACCAGGTGGGAGGTCTAGGGTTCGACCCTATGACAGGCGCATCTACCTGGTGGGTGCACCTGAGCTGCAGAAGGCGCTTAGGCCCTGGTCTGGGCCAGATGAGAGGCAAAAGACCCAAGAAGAGCTAAAGTGAAGACTTAAGTTAACTTAAGGTCTTACTTAGGGTTAATGGGCTTTTACCACATAAGATCAGCATGCTTTCTACTTATCGTTTATAATTAGAATTGCATGATTTATTTATCTTCTGCTATCACCATAGGGTTTGCATGATAGTTAAGAAGATAAAAGATCGTTAAAATCCAACGCTAAAATATCAAGCTCGATAGCCTTCTGACGCGAAACCTCACTGTTCTGACTATCGTTGGAGCCGTGTTGTACCCACTCAGTGGGCACGTCCATCTATCTTCAGACGGTGTGCGATTTCACCTGCGTGTTACAGAGAAGGGATTTATCGCTTCTCGTTGCTCAGCATAGCATGTGGTGGTCCAGGGAGTAGGTCAGGTCAGCTTGACCATGTAGGCTACATATGTGGCGCATATGGTAGCACATGGAGGCAGCCATCTGTGGGATCAGAGACTGTGTTGTACCAACTCAGTTGGCACAGTCGGCTGGATTGCCCAGATGAAGGGGAATCGCACGGGTTGGCGATTGGCAGGGACTGCCTACCAGAAATTAATGCTTGTACTCTCTGTGCATCTTATCTCGCCTGAGCGGGACGCGGAGACCAAGTATGAAATCTGGATCCCATCTCACTAAAAGAGTGTTACTCTTTCGGACTGTTTTAATGGATTTTTTAGTCAGATAAAATAGTGAGAAAAGAATCTTTCTTAAGTTCTGGATTGATTCTAAACATTGATACTGACCTTGCTGTTCTTGCATTGTTGTAGATTCCTGCAGCAACGAACACCATGAGCTTCAATGTGCGATCCCTACTGGAAAGGGAGAAGTTTGCTGGGCCAAACTTCTCAGACTTGTACGGACACCTTAAGATTGTTCTTAAGGCTGAGAGGAAACTGTATGTCCTCGAGACGGCTATACCGCCTCAACCTGCTGCGAACGCCGCAAGGGCGGTTCGCGATGCCTATGAAAAGCATGTCAATGATAGCATTGATGTTGCTTGCCTGATGCTAGCGTCTATGACGCCACCGCTGCAGCGCCAGCATGAGGATATGTCAGCTATAGAAATTATAGCAAACCTCAAGATGCTGTATGCTGCACAGGCAAGGACTGAACGCTATAATCTGACCAAGCTTTTCTTTCAGAGCAAACTGACTGAAGGGAGTCCAGTGGGAGCTCATGTGCTCAAGATGATTGGGCACAAGGAGGCTCTAGAAAAACTGGGGCATACCATCAATCAGGAGCTTGCTGTAGACATTATTCTGCAGTCTCTCCCAGCCTCCTTCGATGCATTCATTATTAATTTTAATATGAACAAGATCGACTGTACTCCGGCAGAGTTGCTGAATATGCTCTTGACTACAGAGGAAACTCTGAAGGGAAAGCCTTCAACCTCTGTCTTGATGTTCCCTTCTAGGAACAAGAAGAAGGGGAAGAAGGGCAAAGCCCCTGTCAAGAACTACAGCAAGGCTCTGAAACAAAAGGTGAAGCGGTCGAAGGACAACAGATGTTTCCTCTGTGGCCAGCTGGGTCACTGGAAAAAGGACTGTAAAGCGCTCCAAGGAGACAAGAAGGGAAGCATCGCTTCTGGCTCAGGTATATTTGTGACTGAGGTCATGATATCTTCTTCTTCTATTTCATGGGTGTTGGACACTGCATGTGGAGTTCACATTTGTTCAAATGTACAGGAACACAAGAGAAGAAGGCAGGTGGGACAGCATGAGGTGGACCTACGAGTTGGAAACGGGGCACGGGTTGCTGCTGTTGCTGTAGGGGTTTATTACATCTCATTACCATCTGGACTTGTACTAGAACTTGACAATTGTTATTTTGTTCCAAGTATTACGAAAAATATTATCTCTATTCCTGCTCTTGTCAGGAAAGGATTTGCCTTTGAATGCAATATTTCAAAGTGTGTTCTGTCTTATGATAATATTGTTTATGCTTCTGGATCAATTAACAATGGGTTATTCATGTTGGACATGGAACGTTCTATACAAAACATTGATAATAAGAAAGCCAAGTATGCTGATGACAGCACCTTGCTATGGCATAGTCGTTTAGGCCATATTAACAAGAAACGCATTAAGCGGTTGCATGATCATGGACTGCTGGGATCATTCTCCAATGAGGAGATTGATACATGCAAAGCTTGTTTAATGGGTAAAATGACGAAGGCTCCTTTTCCTCACAAAGGTCAAAGGGCTTCGGGTTTACTTGACCTTATACACAGTGATGTGTGTGGGCCATTTAGTAAACATGCCAGAGGTGGCTATTCGTACTTCATTACCTTTACTGATGATTTCAGTAGATATGGGTATGTCTATTTAATGAGACATAAGAGTGAATCTTTTGACAAGTTCAAAGAGTTCAAAAATGAAGTACAAAATCAGCTAGGCCGAAATATCAAGGCACTTCGTTCTGATCGAGGTGGAGAATACCTAAGTCGAGAGTTTACTGACTATCTGAAGGAGTGTGGGATTATCTCACAGCTCACTCCGCCAGGAACACCGCAATGGAATGGTGTGTCCGAGAGGAGGAACAGAACCTTACTAGATATGGTTCGTTCTATGATGAGTCAGGCTACTCTACCTTACTCCTTTTGGGGATTTGCACTGGAAACAGCTGCAAAGGTACTAAACCGAGTGCCATCCAAGGCAGTTTCTAAGACTCCATATGAGCTATGGTATGGGAAACAGCCGAGCTTGACATTTATTAAGATCTAGGGTTGCGAGGCTTATGTCAAAAAGCTCGCCTCTGGGAAACTAGAGAGCAGATCTGAGAAATGTGTCTTTGTCGGATACCCTAAGGAAACTAAGGGTTATTATTTCTACGATCCCAAAGAGAACAAAGTATTTGTTGCTCGGACGGCAGTTTTTCTTGAGAAGGAATTTCTTCAGCAAGAAGCCAGTGGGAGAGAAATAAAGCTGGATGAGAATCCAGAGGAAGGACAAAGTAGTCAAGCACAGTTGGATGAGCCTGAGCCAGTAGAATAGCTTATTGAACAACCTGAGGCTCAGATATCACGGGAACCGCGTAGATCGGGAAGGATCCGTCGACAGCCTGAGCGCTATGACGGAGTCTACATCATTGAAAATGATGAACCCCTCACTTATGCGGATGCAGTCAGTGGACCGGATTCAGCTAGATGGCTTGAAGCTATGCGAGCCGAGATGGACTCCATGTCAGATAACCAGGTCTGGGATTTGGTTGATCCGCCTCCGGGAGTAATCCCTATAGGCTGTAAATGGATCTTCAAGAAGAAGATTGACATGGATGGTAACGTGGTTACCTATAAAGGCAGGCTAGTTGCGAAAGGTTTCAAACAAATCTACGGGATAGATTATGATGAAACTTTCTCTCCTGTAGCCATGTTTAAGTCTATTCGGATTCTTTTCGCGATAGCAGCATATTACGATTATGAGATCTGGCAGATGGATGTGAAGACCGGTTTCCTTAATGGAAAACTGGATGAGGATGTGTATATGACACAACCTGAAGGTTTCACTAGTCCATCAGATCGTCATAAAATATGCAAGTTAAAGAAGTCCATTTATGGACTTAAACAAGTTAAAGAAGTCCACTCAGTGGGCACGTCCATCTATCTTCAGACGGTGCGGGATTACACCTGCGTGTTACAGAGAAGGGATTTATCGCTTCTCGTTGTTCAGCATAGCACGTGGTGGTCCAGGGAGTAGGTCGGGTCAGCTTGACCATGTAGGCTACATATGTGGCGCATATGGTAGCACATGGAGGCAGCCATCTGTGGGATCAGAGATTGTGTTGTACCAACTCAGTTGGCACAGTCTGCTGGATTGCCCAGATGAAGGGGAATCGCACGGGTTGGCGATTGGCAGGGACTGCCTACCAGAAATTAGTGCTTGTAATCTCTGTGCATCTTATCTCGCCTGAGCGGGACGCGGAGACCAAGTATGAAATCTGGATCCCATCTCACTAAAAGAGTTCTACTCTTTCGGGCTGTTTTGCTGGATTTTTCAGCCAGATAAAATAGTGAGAAAAAGAATCATTCTTAAGTCCTGAATTGATTCTTTACATTGATACTGACCTTGCTGTTCTTGCATTGTTGTAGATTCCTGCAGCAACGAACACCATGAGCTTCAATGTGCGATCCCTACTGGAAAGAGAGAAGTTTGCTGGGCCGAACTTCTCAGACTGGTTCGGACACCTTAAGATTGTTCTTAAGGCAGAGAGGAAACTGTATGTCCTCGAGACGGCGATACCGCCTCAGCCCGCTCCGAACGCCGCAAGGGCGGTTCGGGAAGCTTATGAAAAGCACGTCAATGATAGCATTGATGTCGCTTGCCTGATGCTAGCGTCTATGACGCCACCGCTGCAGCGTCAGCATGAGGATATGTCTGCAATAGACATGATAGCAAACCTCAAGATGCTGTATGCTGCATAGGCGAGGACAGAACGCTATAATCTGACAAAGCTGTTCTTTCAGAGCAAACTGGCTGAAGGGAGCCCAGTGGGAGCTCACGTGCTCAAGATGATTGGGCACAAGGAAGCTCTAGAGAAATTGGGGCATACCATCAACCAGGAGCTTGCTGTAGACATTATTCTGCAGTCTCTCCCGCCCTCTTTCGATGCGTTCATTTTTAACTTTAATATGAACAAAATCGATTGTACTCCGGCAGAGCTGCTGAATATGCTCTTGACTACTGAGGAGACTCTGAAGGGAAAGCCTTCGACCTCTGTCTTAATGGTTCCTTCTAGGAACAAGAAGAAGGGGAAGAAGGGCAAGGCCCCTATCAAGAGTTACAGCAAGGCTATGAAGCAAAAAGTTAAGCGGTCAAAGGAATACAGATGTTTCCACTGTGGCCAGCTAGGTCACTGGAAAAAGGACTGTAAAGCGCTCCAAGGAGATAAGAGGGGAAGCATCGCTTCTGGCTCAGGTATTTACATGACGGAAGTCATGGTTTCATCTTCTTCTATTTCATGGGTGTTGGACACTGCATGTGGAGTTCACATTTGTTCAAATGTACAGGAACTCAAGAGAAGAAGGCAGGTGGGACAGCATGAGGTGGACCTACGAGTTGGAAACTGATGGGGACACCAAGCATGCAACATTCAAACAACGCGCTTCGAAAACATTTTGATAATTAAGTATAGCTTCATAAACCCCTTAAGCTAACGTAGTTTGAAATTAGTTTGATTATGGTATATAGTAGAGAAAACCGAAACTATTTATCAGTGAATCCTAGCATGCACTTCTAGATAAGATGAAATTGACAAAGCTTAGCATGCGGTTCTACAACATCAAATAGACCTAAGCATGCGATTCTACCATAAATAATAGAGCTACTCTAAGGGAGGAACTCACCTTGCACCCTTTGAGAATGGAAAGGGTGACCTTCCCGTTCTTCACCGGTCCAATGGTGGAATCTCACGAAGTAGGGCCCTATGAGCTTACACACATGGCATTGCAGCATTCCCACACATGCGTGGGTGAGTAGTGACAAATATTAAGAGGCCTTTTACAATCACAACCAAGGGGGAGACTAGTTCTCCAAGTTCCCTTGCTAACAATCTAGAGACTAGCTATTAGAGGGGGAGAGGGGGGGGGGGGGGGGGGAAATGACGCCTTGCATATCTTCTGAGCCTTGCGCAACCTTCATGGAATAGATGTATATAAGTGTAGATGGATGCTCAAGAACATCAAGACAAACAACAACCAAAGAAGAAGGGAGGAACTTAGCTAACTCGGGTGGATGTTTGCTCTTGACATGGTGGTTGACACCTTCTTGAGTCTCGGTTGTGTCCTGCACCTCTTCTTGGCTGAGAACTCTCCAAGGCTAAAGGGAGGAAGTGGCGTGAGCTCCCAACTTCATGACAAGCGCAAATGGTGGAGGAAGGTTGAAGAGCATGAGGGATGGAAGGGAACTCTCGGCAATGAGGGGAGGGAAAGGTGACACACACCTTGAGAAGACTAACTTCTGAAATTTGAAATTGTATTCAACCTAACTTGAGGTTTACAAGAGGTTACAACATATAGGAGACTTCCAACGGTTGTCTCCCTTCTCTAAGCGCAAAGACAAGTCACAAAAGTCAGCAGGATGTAGACAACTCAATGGGCTGATTTCTTTCCTCAAATGGGCAGATTGCTTTGAGGTTTAGCTTGAAGTTTTCTTCAGGATGGCAGGTTCAAACGCTGAGGTGATGATGGACTGAAGAGGCTGCAAAAGGCTGGCATTGTGCAGGCTGCAGATTGGTATGGGCGGCTGGCACTTGAAGGGACTGAAGTTGCTGCAAAGGCTGACATAGTTCAGCTGCTCCTTGACCTTGGTGGCTGGCGCATGGTGGACTGAAATGGGACATTGTGCAGCTGCCTCTTGACTTTGGTGGCTGGCGCATGATGGGCTGAAGTAGGACTTTGTGCAGGCTGCTTCTTGTCTTGGTTGGAGATGAAGGCAAACTCCACATGGCTGCCAACTAGGATGGTGGAAGTTGAGGTACTTGTGGTGTTGCTCCATTAGGTTGGGGTGGGCTGATTTCCTCATGAGTTGGGCTGATGGCCCATGGCATCTCTTGGAGTTGTCTTGACCTGATTTTGACTTGCATCCCAAAAGTGGAGTTGACCTATACTATTACATCAATTTCATGCACTAACCTACTATACATAAGTGGCGGATCCTAGGCATGTAACTACATGGTGTAATTGGAGGGTGGATCTATCCTACCATATGATGCACCCTAATCTAAGACAAAATAAGCAACAAAAGGGGGTCCTAAGGAAGCCATATCTAATGGCTAGGATAGCCATACCGAGAGGGCTTCTTTCGGACCCGGGTGGACCTCCGAAGGTCCTGCTTTGGTCCCACATCAGCTCTCCCGGGGTGGGAGAAATTCTCCTCTGGAGAATTATCTTTGTACCCTTGGAGAAGCTCGGGTGCGGACCTAGCAAGCTCAGCCTCGGGGAGCCAGGCTTCCTCACCATCAGTAAATTTGATGCGGTAATAAAGCTGTACCTCATCAGGGGTGAGTCGGGTCTGGTCCTCGAGTATGGCCTCAATCTCTGAGTCGTGGCAAGTGTCTGGTTCTTGTATAGAGAGAGGCGGATGATACAGTGTCAGATCCTCCACATTGGTGGTGGAGGATATCCCCAGTTCTGGTGGTAGGTCCAGGAGATAGGCGTTATTGTTGACCCTCTTCAGAATAGTGAAGGGCCCGATGCCCTTGGCGTCCAACTTGCGGCCTGGTCCTTGGATGCGTTCCTCGCGGACCCGCAACATTACCTGATCCCCTACAGAAAATACCTTCTCTCGGCGATGTTTATTAGTATCGTCACGATATTGATTAACAGAGTCTTGAATCTTACTGAATAGCTCATGATGTAATTGCGAAATATGGAAAGCATAATCTCGGGCCGAAATAGAAGTCTTGCAATGTTTAGGGGCCGAAAATAGATCAATGGGCTTGTTAGGCTGGTATCCTAAGTTTGCCTGGAAAGGAGACAGACCAGTAGTCCTGTTAGGAATACTATTGTAGAAAAACTCAGCTGTAGGTAACAGCTTGTCCCAATCACGGGGGTGCTCTCCTACAAGACTCCTAAGGATGCTCCCAAGTGATCTGTTGACCACTTCGGTCTGCCCATCCGTTTGGGGATGGTAGGCTGTCGGGAACTTCAGTTTCGTGCCCAATAGAGCCCATAGCGTCCTCCAGAAATGACTAACAAACCTAGTGTCTCTATCCGAAACTATAGTGAGAGGGGTACCATGCAACCTAACAATGTCTCTAAAGAAGATCCTAGCCATATGGGAGGCATCGGTAGTTTTAGTGCAAGGTATGAAATGAGCCATTTTTGTGAACCGGTCTACCACAACATAAATAGAGTCATGCCTAGACGCAGTCCTAGGCAATCCTAGAACAAAGTCCATACTAATGTCCTGCCACGGTGCCTGGGGAATAGGCAGAGGGGTGTACAGTCCAAAATTATGCTTCTGGACTTTAGTGGATTGACAGGTCCCACAATGCCTAACTACCTTGGCCACATCTCGGTAGAGTTGAGGCCAAAAGAATCGTTCCTCGACCAAGGCACGGGTCTTCTCTCGACCATGGTGCCCAGCAGACCCTCCTCCATGGAGTTCCCAAACTAGGAAATCCCGGATTGAGGACTTAGGCACACAGAGTGTTGGCCCAAGGAAGAGATACCCATCCCGAAGGGTGTACAAGGGGTGACTCATAACATCTCTAGTCATATCAGCATAAATAGCAGAAAAGTCAGGGCAATCTAGGTAAGCAGTTTTCATATGTTCAAATCCTACAAGTTCAGCATGCATAGTTTGCAAAATGAAGACTACCCTACTTAGAGCATCAGCAACTTTGTTGTTAACTCCAGACTTGTGTTTTAAGACAAAAGTGTACTGTTGTAAATACTCTACCCACTTGGCATGTCTAGCATTGAGTTTTCTTTGGGCACTAAGGTAAGACAGGGCTTGGTGATCACTATTTAAGGTAAACTCATGGTGGAGAAGGTAGTGCCGCCAATGCCTCAAAGATTGAACCACGGCATAGAACTCTTTGTCGTAGGTTGAGTACTTCTGCTTGGCCTCATTCAGCTTTTCACTGAAGAAGGCAATAGGGCGACCTTCTTGGCTGAGGGTCCCACCTATGCCAATGCCAGAAGCATCGCAATCAACCTCAAAGACCTTGCCAAAGTCAGGCAACCTTAAAACAGGGGCAGAGGTCATCCTACTTTTAAGTTCAGTGAAAGCCCTATTGGCTGACTTAGTCCAACTAAAGTCCCCTTGTTTCATGCAATTAGTGATAGGAGCTACTATGGTGCTAAAATTCCGTATGAACCTACGGTAGAAGGTAGCAAGGCCATGAAAACTCCTAACTTCAGTAAGGGTCTTGGGCTCTGGCCAGTCTAGTATGGCTTGGATTTTAGATGGATCAGCTTGAAGCCCTAAGTCAGAAACAATGAACCCTAGAAAGACAACTTTGGGAGATAGAAAAGAACATTTCTTCAGGTTGACATAAAGCTTTTCATCTTTAAGAAGGGTTAGAGTCTGCCTTAAGTGCCCTAGGTGCTCCTTTTGTGACTTACTATAGATAAGTATGTCATCAAAGTATACAACTAGGAACTTCCCTATGTAGGGTCTAAGCACTTGGGTCATAAGCCTCATAAAAGTGGAAGGGACATTGGTTAGCCCGAAAGGCATGACTAACCACTCATATAAGCCGTCTTTGGTTTTGAAGGCGGTCTTCCATTCATCCCCTTCTCTAATCCTAACCTGATGGTATCCACTCCTGAGGTCAAGCTTGGAAAACCATTTGGATCCTACTAGCATATCTAACATGTCATCAAGTCTAGGTATGGGAAACCTATACTTGATAGTAATTTTGTTGATAGCTCTGCAATCTATACACATGCGCCAACTGCCATCCTTCTTTGGGGTAAGAAGGGCTGGAACGGCGCAGGGACTTAGGCTTTCCCTGATGTAACCCTTACACAATAAATCATCTACTTGTCTTTTGAGCTCCTCATGCTCGGTAGGGTTCATCCTATAGTGGGGTAGGTTGGGAAGAGAGGATCCAGGGACTAGGTCTATGGCATGTTGTATATCCCTAAGAGGTGGCAGTCCTTCAGGGAGATCCTCTGGAGTGAGCTCACTAAATTCTTGGAGTATGGATTCTACTTCTGGGGAAGGCTTCTCTTCTACTTCAGGGTTGACTTCTTTGATGACTAAGGTATAAAGGGGTTGATCTGCTATAATTTCCTTAGTGAAAGTTTGAGGCCTTATAAGTTGAATGGTAGGTTGGCCTTTCTTGGGTTCCTCTATCTTACCCTTACTAGTTGTGGCTCTAAGTTCTTTGGGAAGAGAGGGTTTCAACCTAATCTTTTGATCCTTATGGGTAAAAACATAGGTATTGGTCCGACCGTAGTGGACAACATCCATGTCATATAACCAAGGGCGTCCTAAGAGGATTTGGGCTACATCCATCGTAAGGACGTCACACCAGATCTTGTCCTCATATGTACCAAACTGGATAGGTACGAGGCACCTATGGGTCACAGGGACACTGGTTTGGTTAACCCAAGAAATATTGTAAGGGCTAGGTCGGGGTTCCATTTTGAGGTTCAGTTTTGTAGCAGCTATGTGGGAGACAGCATTGAGGCTGCTTCCACCATCAATGACCACCTTGCACATGTGACTATGGCATTTGGTGTAGGTGTGGAAGATACTGGTCCGGCGCCAGTCCTCAGTGGGGGTGGGTTTGACAAGGGTACACCTAACTACCCCTAAGGTGTTGAAGATATCATCACTACTGTCATAGTCGTTGACTTCAATCTCTTGATCCGGGTCTTCCTCAAAGGTGGGCTCAGGGTCTATGTTTTCCTCAGATAAAACCATGACCTTCTTAGGGCATTCTTTTGCAAAATGTCCCTTCTGCCTACAGTTATAACAAATGGGGATGGAGTTGTCAGTAGTTTGAGCAGTTCTTGGTTTTGGGTTTGAACTAGAAGGCGGGTGCATAGGAGCTGGCCTATAGATGGGCCGGGGAGGGAGAGTTTCCTTCCTATTCTTAAGTTCTTGTTCAACTTCTATGGCCCTTTGATAGGCTATCTCCGGGGTATCTAATTGAAAATAGGTCAAGGCCCTCTTAATGTCAGGCCTAAGGCCATTCTTGAATCGACTTAGGATCATACCTTGGTCTTCATTGACTTCACACCTAATGAGGAGCTCTTCTAGCTTGTTTTGATAGGCTTCTACAGTAGAGGAGCCTTGAGTGTGACTACCAAGTTCATCCTTAAGTTTTTGCATGAAACCAGGTGGGACATACTTTTGCCTAAGTAGGTATTTCATTTCATCCCAAGACTCAACGGGTGGCTTACCATCCCTTTCTATAGTTCTTTCGACATGGGTCCAATAGAGTCTAGCGGGTCCTTCTAATAAGCACTTGGTGAACCTAACTTTACTTTCATTGTGCATAAAGCTATAATCAAAGTATTGATCTAGCTTTGTGGCCCAATCTAGGAATTCCTTGGGGTTAAGAGACCCACCAAAAGTAGGGGGATTGATCTTGATGGCACGTTGCACATCATACTCTCTAGGTCTATGATAAGGGGTTTGTGGGGCATGAGGCCCTTCCCATTCGGTTTGAGCATGATTGACTCTAGGGGTGTGTGAAGGAGATCCTTGAACATTTGGTTCCCTTGTGTGGGATCCACTATTAGGTCGGCTAGTAGTTTGGGGATCCATCTTAGAGTTAGACTCTAGGGTGTTAAGCCTATTGTCTATAACACCTATGGAGTGTTGAAGGGATGCTAGGGTTTCTTTAAGGGAAGCCATCTCCATTGAAAGGGCACTCACCTCATGGTCAATAGCTTGATTAAGACCATAGGGGGCACCGGATCTAGTAGCCATTTTCGAAATGAGTAAAGTTTTTGAAAATAGACCCTAAGGTGATAAGATATAGCTAATCAAATTCTTTCAAGCACCTAGGTCCAAAAATCGCCTTAGTAGTAGGAAAATAAAGTTTTGGTCTTATAAAATCCTACTCTAAGAGCCTAAGCTCTGATACCAAGATGATGGGGACACCAAGCATGCAACATTCAAACAACGCGCTTCGAAAACATTTTGATAATTAAGTATAGCTTCATAAACCCCTTAAGCTAACGTAGTTTGAAATTAGTTTGATTATGGTATATAGTAGAGAAAACCGAAACTATTTATCAGTGAATCCTAGCATGCACTTCTAGATAAGATGAAATTGACAAAGCTTAGCATGCGGTTCTACAACATCAAATAGACCTAAGCATGCGATTCTACCATAAATAATAGAGCTACTCTAAGGGAGGAACTCACCTTGCACCCTTTGAGAATAGAAAGGGTGACCTTCCCGTTCTTCACCGGTCCAATGGTGGAATCTCACGAAGTAGGGCCCTATGAGCTTACACACATGGCATTGCAGCATTCCCACACATGCGTGGGTGAGTAGTGACAAATATTAAGAGGCCTTTTACAATCACAACCAAGGGGGAGACTAGTTCTCCAAGTTCCCTTGCTAACAATCTAGAGACTAGCTATTAGAGGGGGAGAGGGGGGGGGGGGGAATGACGCCTTGCATATCTTCTGAGCCTTGTGCAACCTTCATGGAATAGATGTATATAAGTGTAGATGGATGCTCAAGAACATCAAGACAAACAACAACCAAAGAAGAAGGGAGGAACTTAGCTAACTCGGGTGGATGTTTGCTCTTGACATGGTGGTTGACACCTTCTTGAGTCTCGGTTGTGTCCTGCACCTCTTCTTGGCTGAGAACTCTCCAAGGCTAAAGGGAGGAAGTGGCGTGAGCTCCCAACTTCATGACAAGCGCAAATGGTGGAGGAAGGTTGAAGAGCATGAGGGATGGAAGGGAACTCTCGGCAATGAGGGGAGGGAAAGGTGACACACACCTTGAGAAGACTAACTTCTGAAATTTGAAATTGTATTCAACCTAACTTGAGGTTTACAAGAGGTTACAACATATAGGAGACTTCCAACGGTTGTCTCCCTTCTCTAAGCGCAAAGACAAGTCACAAAAGTCAGCAGGATGTAGACAACTCAATGGGCTGATTTCTTTCCTCAAATGGGCAGATTGCTTTGAGGTTTAGCTTGAAGTTTTCTTCAGGATGGCAGGTTCAAACGCTGAGGTGATGATGGACTGAAGAGGCTGCAAAAGGCTGGCATTGTGTAGGCTGCAGATTGGTATGGGCGGCTGGCACTTGAAGGGACTGAAGTTGCTGCAAAGGCTGACATAGTTCAGCTGCTCCTTGACCTTGGTGGCTGGCGCATGGTGGACTAAAATGGGACATTGTGCAGCTGCCTCTTGACTTTGGTGGCTGGCGCATGATGGGCTGAAGTAGGACTTTGTGTAGGCTGCTTCTTGTCTTGGTTGGAGATGAAGGCAAACTCCACATGGCTGCCAACTAGGATGGTGGAAGTTGAGGTACTTGTGGTGTTGCTCCATTAGGTTGGGGTGGGCTGATTTCCTCATGAGTTGGGCTGATGGCCCATGGCATCTCTTGGAGTTGTCTTGACCTGATTTTGACTTGCATCCCAAAAGTGGAGTTGACCTATACTATTACATCAATTTCATGCACTAACCTACTATACATAAGTGGCGGATCCTAGGCATGTAACTACATGGTGTAATTGGAGGGTGGATCTATCCTACCATATGATGCACCCTAATCTAAGACAAAATAAGCAACAAAAGGGGGTCCTAAGGAAGCCATATCTAATGGCTAGGATAGCCATACCAAGAGGGCTTCTTTCGGACCCGGGTGGACCTCCGAAGGTCCTGCTTTGGTCCCACATCAGAAACGGGGCACGGGTTGCTGCTGTTGCTGTAGGAGACTATTTCATCTCTTTGCCATCTGGAATTGTATTAGAACTGAACAATTGTTATTTTGTTCCCAGCATTACTAAAAATATTATCTCCATTCCTGCTCTTGTCAGGAAGGGATTTTCCTTTGAATGCAATATTTCAAATTGTGTTCTTTCTCTTGATAATATAGTTTATGCTACTGGTTCAATTAACAATGGGTTATTCATGTTAGACATGGAATGTTCTATACACAATATTGATATTAAGAAAGCCAAGTATGCTGATGACAGCACCTTAATATGGCATAGTCGTTTAGGCCATATTAACAAGAAACGCATTAAGCGGTTGCATGATCATGGACTGCTGGGATCATTCTCCTATGAGGAGATTGATACATGCAAAGCTTGTTTAATGGGTAAAATGACGAAGTCACCTTTTCCTAATAAAGGTCAAAGGGCTTCAGGTTTACTTGACCTTATACACAGTGATGTGTGTGGGCCATTTAGTAAACATGCCAGAGGTGGCTATCAGTACTTCATTACCTTTACTGATGATTTCAGTAGGTATGGGTATGTCTATCTGATGAGACATAAAAGTGAATCTTTTGACAAGTTCAAAGAGTTCAAGAATGAAGTACAGAATCAGCTTGGCCGAAATATCAAGGCACTTCATTCTGATCGAGGTGGAGAATACTTGAGTCATACGTTTACTGACTATCTAAAGGAGTGTGTGATTATCTCACAGCTCACTCCGCCAGGAACACCGCAATGGAATGGTGTGTCCGAGAGGAGAAATAGAACGTTACTTGATATGGTTCGTTCTATGATGAGTCAGGCTACTCTTCCATATTCCTTTTGGGGTTTTGCACTGGAAACAGCTGCAAAGGTACTAAACCGAGTGCCATCCAAGGCAGTTTCAAAGACGCCATATGAGTTATGGTATGGGAAACAGCCGAGCTTGACATTTATCAGGATCTGGGGCTGCGAGGCTTATGTCAAAAAGCTCGCCTCTGGGAAACTAGAGAGCAGATCTGAGAAATGTATCTTTGTCGGTTACCCTAAGGAAACTAAGGGTTATTATTTCTATGATCCCAAAGAGAACAAGGTATTTGTTGCTCGGACGGCCATATTTCTTGAGAAGGAGTTTCTTCTGCAAGAGGCCAGTGGGAGAGAAATAAAGCTGGATGAGAATCCAGAAGAAGGACAAAGTAGTCAAGCACAGTTGGATGAGCCTGAGCCGGTAGATCAGGTTATTGAACAATCTGAGGCTCAGATATCACGGGAACCGCAAAGATCGGGAAGGATCCGTCGACAGCCTGAGTGCTATGACGGAGTCTACATCGTTGATAATGATGAACCCCTCACTTATGCGGATGCGGTCAGTGGACCGGAGTCAGCGAGATGGCTTGAAGATATGCGCGCCGAGATGGACTCCATGTCAGATAACCAAGTCTGGGATTTGGTTGATCCGCCTCTGGGAGTTATCCCTATAGGCTGTAAATGGATCTTCAAGAAGAAGATTGACATGGATGGTAACGTGGTTACCTATAAAGGCAGGCTGGTTGCGAAAGGTTTCAAACAAATCTACAGGATAGATTATGATGAAACTTTCTCACCTGTGGCCATGTTTAAGTCTATTCGGATTCTTCTCGCGATAGCTGCATATTATAATTATGAGATCTGGCAGATGGATGTGAAGACAGCTTTCCTTAATGGAAATCTGGATGAGGATGTGTATATGACACAACCAGAAGGTTTCACTAATCCATCAGATCGTCATAAAATATGCAAGTTAAAGAAGTCTATTTATGGACTTAAACAAGCATCGAGAAGCTGGAATATTCATTTTGATGAATCAATCAGTGAATTTGGTTTCATCAAGAACGAGGATGACCCGTGTGTATATAAGAGGTTTAGTGGGAGCGTGATTACTTTCCTAGTCCTCTACGTCGATGATATCTTCATCATTGGAAATGACATTCCTGAAATGCATGCGGTTAAGGCATGGTTAAGGAAATGTTTCCAGATGAAAGATCTAGGAGAAGCAGCCTATGTATTAGGTGTGAAGATCTACAGGGATAGATCTAAGAGGCTTTTCGGGCTGTGCCAGAGTACTTACATCGATAAAGTCCTGGAGAGATTTCATTTAGAGAATTCTAAAGGAGGATATCTTCCAATCAGACATGGTCTGAATCTTTCGAAGAGTCAGTGTCCACAAACACAGACTGAGAAAGATGAAATGGACAATACGCCTTATGCTTCGGCTATTGGGTCCATTATGTATGCGATGTTGTGTACTCGCCCAGACGTTGCTTACGGGTTAAGCGTGACCAGTCGGTTCCAAAGTAATCCAGGTATGGCGCACTGGGTTGCAGTCAAGAACATTTTAAAATATCTGCGGAGGACCAAAGATATGTTCTTGATATATGGTGGTCAGGAAGAACTCAGTATTGAAGGATATACTGACGCGTCGTTCCAGTCTGACCAGGATGATTTCCGATCGCAATCAGGGTATGTTTTTAGCTTGAATGGAGGAGCAGTGGTGTGGAAGAGTTTCAAATAGTCAACTATTGCTGATTCCACAACAGAAGCCGAGTATGTTGCAGCCTCGGAAGCATCCAAGGAGGCAGTGTGGATTCGTAAGTTCGTGAGAGAACTTGGTGTTGTTCCTTGGAGTGCAGATCCTTTGGTTATCTTCTGTGATAACACTGGAGCAATCGCACAAGCAAAGGAACCACGGTCGCACCAGAAGTCCAAGCACATACAGAGACGGTTTCACTTGATCCGGGAGATCATAGATCGTGGCGAGATCAAAGTTTGCAAGGTTCATACCGATGACAATCTGGCAGACCCGCTTACTAAGCCTCTGGCGCAGCAGAAGCATGAGAAGCACTGTAATAATATGGGTTTGAGATTTCTCAACCATTAGATTAAGTGCAAGTGGGAGATTGTTGGGGTATGCCCTTAAGGCTAATGTTTGAGGCCTTGGGAATGTATCAGTATCATGTAATAAACTCTTATGTTTATAAAGGCATGGTTGTTATTCAGTTTGTTACATTGTCTGCTGCAATAAGTGTACTTATGAATAATGTCTCAAAGCTGTTCAGCTGGGCTGACATGCTATAAAGTCCTTAGTCGATATATCTTGGTGAACATGAGACAGCCTTGATATGGTTAAGACTAATATGTGTTCTAATCTTATAGGATGCTTCGAGCATGGAATAAGATGTAGACTCATGGGTACATTGGATGTACTGGACAGACCCTACTAGGATATTCAGTTGCTTGTCACAATGTGAATAATCCTTCAATGCAACAAGTGGCACATTTCCTTTGACTTGAGATCACTTGTGTTTTCTAAATGATGATTGTCATTGTTTTGAGGTAGTTCAATATCATTTGAAACATAATGATTATAGACTATCTTGGATGGTGAGCTTGAGTCAGGTTAGGGCACTAGTGATAGACAAAGGATTGTCGTCTCCTTGTTTAAGGAGTGTGATGTTCTAAGGGGCCCCCTGGATGAGATGATTGAGAAAAGTGTATGGCCATACCCAGGTGACTATGTTCATCTGATCTAATCATGCTCATCATATTGGAGTTACAAGCTTGACACGCTTGTCCAATAAGAACATCCAGTGGCAAAGGAAATATGCATGCCTTGTGAGTTGATTCACACTTGTGCTATGGTTTGGGTGTAGTCTTGGAAGACTCTTTTCTTTATATCGGGAGACAGTGATGTGTTGCTAGATACCCCTCACTGATCGTGATAACGTTAGTTATCGTTACCGACATTTAAAGGAAACCCTTAGGGTCGCACAATTTGATGATATGGCTTACTTAAGTCAGATCGTGTGGACTGAATTGTTTTGGTTCAGTTTAAAGGGATTTAATCTCTGATTGTAAGTGAGATCTGGTCTGATCATGTTTGATTGATTAGGGCTTAAGATCGGTAAGCTTCGATTGAGAGAATAGATGCTAGATCGGTGAGATCAGGAGCATTAAGAGATGAACGGTCAGATCTTGAACCTTTAGGTTTAATATGATCTGGACTGAAGACTTGGCTTGATTGGTTTCTTGAGCCGAACCAAATTGAACCGGCTCATATATGAGCGCATGGTTCAAAGGGAGAAGAGGTGGCGACTTGTTCACTTGGCGTGAATGTTTGAGCGAGTGGTGGTTTCTATTTTTAGAAACCATGATCTCCACTTGGAGATCTCTCACGTTCGAAGAGAATTAATTCTATTCTCGCCTCTCTACCCATTATTCCTCTCGACACTTTCGTGTGTGGCGACGCTTGGAGCTTTGAGGAGGATTCGGCCAAGAAAGGAAAATCGTCTCCATCCCTTCCATACGTTCAAGACTTCTTGGAACCTTGCTAGCACAAGGAGCACCAAGAAAGTAGGCACACTCTCATCTTGTGTGCGCATTCTCTGGAGGAGACCCCTGTCGATCTCTGCTTCCTAGACGCCATCCAAACGAAATGGCTATGGTATGAATCTAAACCTTATGAAGTTAATCATATGTCATTACGTAAGGTCTCTTGAAACCCTAGTTTCCGCTTGCAAAATTATTTGCGCCACCTGTCAGGGTTTCGCCCCCTTAGCTATAGGGGACTGTCAATTGGTATCAGAGCCTGGTTGTTATCGTATGATCATATGATTGTTTCATGATTATGTGTGATCCTTGTTTTCGGTTGTAGATCTAATTATCATCACATGCGAATCTACATGCTAGGTATTAGATGTTAGCGCATGTGTGTATTCATGTTTTATTTTAATGCATGATTAGGATTGGCGCTTGTTACATGTTTTCTAAAACGTTATCTTGCGCGCTTCCTTATTAGATCTAAGTCGCCCCTGCTATAAACCCTTAGACGGGTTGATGGGGTTGAAGTCATCCTCTAGGTTAGATCCAATAGTCTGATCAGACCATCTGACAGCCTAGATGGGTCGACCAGATGGCACCCATGCGCAAGCATGAGGTGGCTATAGGTCGACTGCATCAAAGGCGTGTAGCGAGGTCTGGTTGAGACACCTGGTGAACGCACATGAGTTAGGCCCGGGTTCACACCCGCTTGCCAGAACTCATGATGGTTGTTCAGCCCTTGGCGCATGCATAGTTGACCACTGGGTCGACTCAAGTCAGTTAGGACTTGGTGCATGCAAGGGCAGTGGATCTGACTAGATATGATGAGTGGATCCCCATCAATGGACCGTTGTAAGGTTGTAGGGCATATAAGAAAAGTAAAATTGATAACTATGCGTTTTCAAAATTTTATTTTCTTATTGCTGGATCACGTGTTATTTGGATGAGGCCTATGCTTGTTTATTTATTCTTATGTGGGCTGCCCGTTTAATGTGTGCTGTGCTGGGGCCTGCGTGCCTGGAATTTAAATGTAAATTAATTTATTGTGATCTGCGCATCACATTTATTTAATTTATAAAATGTAATTGACCTGCGAGTCAATCTTGTCTAGATAGATTAATTTGTAAATTAATCAGACAAGAGCACAGAGCACACTTGGCAGAGGCGCTTGCAGTAGAGGCTTGACCAGGAGGGAGGTCCAGGGTTTGACTCTGGGACCAGGCGCATTTTCCCTGGTAGGCGCACCTGAGCTGCAGATGGCGCTTGGGCCCTGGGTTGGGCCAGATGAGCAGCAAAAGACCCATGAAGAAAAGCAAGTGAAGACTTAAGTTAATTAAGGTCTTACTTAGGCTATGGGCTTTTACCACATAAGATCCATGCTTTCTTTTATTGTTTAAATAAGTAGAACAGCATGATTTATTTATCTTCTGCTATCACCATAGGAATTGCATGATAGTGAAGAAGATAAAAGACCGTTAAAATCCAACGCTAAAATATCAAGCTCGTAAGCCTTCTGACGCGAAACCTCACTGTTCTGACTATCGTTGGAGCCGTGTTGTACCCACTCAGTGGGCACGTCCATCTATCTTCAGACGGTGCGGGATTACACCTGCGTGTTACAGAGAAGGGATTTATCACTTCTCGTTGCTCAGCATAGCACGTGGTGGTCCAGGGAGTAGGTCGGGTCAGCTTGACCATGTAGGCTACATATGTGGCGCATATGGTAGCACATGGAGGCAGCCATCTGTGGGGTCAGAGATTGTGTTGTACCAACTCAGTTGGCACAGTCTGCTGGATTGCCCAGATGAAGGGTAATCGCACGGGTTGGCGATTGGCAGGGACTGCCTACCAGAAATTAGTGCTTGTAATCTCTGTGCATCTTATCTCGCCTGAGCGGGACGCGGAGACCAAGTATGAAATCTGGATCCCATCTCACTAAAAGAGTTCTACTCTTTCGGGCTGTTTTGCTGGATTTTTCAGCCAGATAAAATAGTGAGAAAAAGAATCATTCTTAAGTCCTGAATTGATTCTTTACATTGATACTGACCTTGCTGTTCTTGCATTGTTGTAGATTCCTGCAGCAACGAACACCATGAGCTTCAATGTGCGATCCCTACTGGAAAGAGAGAAGTTTGCTGGGCCGAACTTCTCAAACTGGTTCGGACACCTTAAGATTGTTCTTAAGGCAGAGAGGAAACTGTATGTCCTCGAGACGGCGATACCGCCTCAGCCCGCTCCGAACGCCGCAAGGGCGGTTCGGGAAGCTTATGAAAAGCACGTCAATGATAGCATTGATGTCGCTTGCCTGATGCTAGCGTCTATGACGCCACCGCTGCAGCGTCAGCATGAGGATATGTCTGCAATAGACATGATAGCAAACCTCAAGATGCTGTATGCTGCACAGGCGAGGACAGAACGCTATAATCTGACAAAGCTGTTCTTTCAGAGCAAACTGGCTGAAGGGAGCCCAGTGGGAGCTCACGTGCTCAAGATGATTGGGCACAAGGAAGCTCTAGAGAAACTGGGGCATACCATCAACCAGGAGCTTGCTGTAGACATTATTCTGCAGTCTCTCCCGCCCTCTTTCGATGCGTTCATTTTTAACTTTAATATGAACAAAATCGATTGTACTCCGGCAGAGCTGCTGAATATGCTCTTGACTACTGAGGAGACTCTAAAGGGAAAGCCTTCGACCTCTGTCTTAATGGTTCCTTCTAGGAACAAGAAGAAGGGGAAGAAGGGCAAGGCCCCTGTCAAGAGTTACAGCAAGGCTCTGAAGCAAAAAGTTAAGCGGTCAAAGGAATACAGATGTTTCCACTATGGCCAGCTAGGTCACTGGAAAAAGGACTGTAAAGCGCTCCAAGGAGATAAGAGGGGAAGCATCGCTTCTGGCTCAGGTATTTACGTGACGGAAGTCATGGTTTCATCTTCTTCTATTTCATGGGTGTTGGACACTGCATGTGGAGTTCACATTTGTTCAAATGTACAGGAACTCAAGAGAAGAAGGCAGGTGGGACAGCATGAGGTGGACCTACGAGTTGGAAACGGGGCACGGGTTGCTGCTGTTGCTGTAGGAGACTATTTCATCTCTTTGCCATCTGGAATTGTATTAGAACTGAACAATTGTTATTTTGTTCCCAGCATTACTAAAAATATTATCTCCATTCCTGCTCTTGTCAGGAAGGGATTTTCCTTTGAATGCAATATTTCAAAGTGTGTTCTTTCTCTTGATAATATAGTTTATGCTACTGGTTCAATTAACAATGAGTTATTCATGTTAGACATGGAATGTTCTATACACAATATTGATATTAAGAAAGCCAAGTATGCTGATGACAGCACCTTAATATGGCATAGTCGTTTAGGCCATATTAACAAGAAACGCATTAAGCGGTTGCATGATCATGGACTGCTGGGATCATTCTCCTATGAGGAGATTGATACATGCAAAGCTTGTTTAATGGGTAAAATGACGAAGTCACCTTTTCCTCATAAAGGTTAAAGGGCTTCAGGTTTACTTGACCTTATAAACAGTGATGTGTGTGGGCCATTTAGTAAACATGCCAGAGGTGGCTATCAGTACTTCATTACCTTTACTGATGATTTCAGTAGGTATGGGTATGTCTATATGATGAGACATAAAAGTGAATCTTTTGACAAGTTCAAAGAGTTCAAGAATGAAGTACAGAATCAGCTTGGCCGAAATATCAAGGCACTTCGTTCTGATCGAGGTGGAGAATACTTGAGTCATACGTTTACTGACTATCTAAAGGAGTGTGGGATTATCTCACAGCTCACTCCGCCAGGAACACCGCAATGGAATGGTGTGTCCGAGAGGAGAAATAGAACGTTACTTGATATGGTTCGTTCTATGATGAGTCAGGCTACTCTTCCATATTCCTTTTGGGGTTTTGCACTGGAAACAGCTGCAAAGGTACTAAACCGAGTGCCATCCAAGGCAGTTTCAAAGACGCCATATGAGTTATGGTATGGGAAACAGCCGAGCTTGACATTTATCAGGATCTGGGGCTGCGAGGCTTATGTCAAAAAGCTCGCCTCTGGGAAACTAGAGAGCAGATCTGAGAAATGTATCTTTGTCGGTTACCCTAAGGAAACTAAGGGTTATTATTTCTACGATCCCAAAGAGAACAAGGTATTTGTTGCTCGGACGGCCATATTTCTTGAGAAGGAGTTTCTTCTGCAAGAGGCCAGTGGGAGAGAAATAAAGCTGGATGAGAATCCAGAAGAAGGACAAAGTAGTCAAGCACAGTTGGATGAGCCTGAGCCGGTAGATCAGGTTATTGAACAATCTGAGGCTCAGATATCACAGGAACCGCGAAGATCGGGAAGGATCCGTCGACAGCCTGAGCGCTATGACGGAGTCTACATCGTTGATAATGATGAACCCCTCACTTATGCGGATGCGGTCAGTGGACCGGAGTCAGCGAGATGGCTTGAAGCTATGCGCGCCGAGATGGACTCCATGTCAGATAACCAAGTCTGGGATTTGGTTGATCCGCCTCCGGGAGTTATCCCTATAGGCTGTAAATGGATCTTCAAGAAGAAGATTGACATGGATGGTAACGTGGTTACCTATAAAGGCAGGCTGGTTGCGAAAGGTTTCAAACAAATCTACGGGATAGATTATGATGAAACTTTCTCACCTGTGGCCATGTTTAAGTCTATTCGGATTCTTCTCGCGATAGCTGCATATTATAATTATGAGATCTGGCAGATGGATGTGAAGACAGCTTTCCTTAATGGAAATCTGGATGAGGATGTGTATATGACACAACCAGAAGGTTTCACTAATCCATCAAATCGTCATAAAATATGCAAGTTAAAGAAGTCTATTTATGGACTTAAACAAGCATCGAGAAGCTGGAATATTCGTTTTGATGAATCAATCAGTGAATTTGGTTTCATCAAGAACGAGGATGACCCGTGTGTATATAAGAGGTTTAGTGGGAGCGTGATTACTTTCCTAGTCCTCTACGTCGATGATATCTTGATCATTGGAAATGACATTCCTGAAATGCATGCGGTTAAGGCATGGTTAAGGAAATGTTTCCAGATGAAAGATCTAGGAGAAGCAGCCTTTGTATTAGGTGTGAAGATCTACAGGGATAGATCTAAGAGGCTTCTCGGGCTGTGCCAGAGTACTTACATCGATAAAGTCCTGGAGAGATTTCATTTAGAGAATTCTAAAAGAGGATATCTTCCAGTCAGACATGGTCTGAATCTTTCGAAGAGTCAGTGTCCACAAACACAGACTGAGAAAGATGAAATGGACAATACGCCTTATGCTTCGGCTATTGGGTCCATTATGTATGCGATGTTGTGTACTCGCCCAGACGTTGCTTACGGGTTAAGCGTGACCAGTCGGTTCCAAAGTAATCCAGGTATGGCGCACTGGGTTGCAGTCAAGAACATTTTAAAATATCTGCGGAGGACCAAAGATATGTTCTTGATATATGGTGGTCAGGAAGAACTCAGTATTGAAGGATATACTGACGCTTCGTTCCAGTCTGACCAGGATGATTTCCGATCACAATCAGGCTATGTTTTTAGCTTGAATGGAGGAGCAGTGGTGTGGAAGAGTTTCAAACAGTCAACTGTTGCTGATTCCACAACAGAAGCCGAGTATGTTGCAGCCTCGGAAGCATCCAAGGAGGCAGTGTGGATTCGTAAGTTCGTGAGAGAACTTGGTGTTGTTCCTTGGAGTGCAGATCCTTTGGTTATCTTCTGTGATAACACTGGAGCAATCGCACAAGCAAAGGAACCACAGTCGCACCAGAAGTCCAAGCACATACAGAGACGGTTTCACTTGATCCGGGAGATCATAGATCGTGGCGAGATCAAAGTTTGCAAGGTTCATACAGATGACAATCTGGCAGACCCGCTTACTAAGCCTCTGGCGCAGCAGAAGCATGAGAAGCACTGTAATAATATGGGTTTGAGATTTCTCAACCATTAGATTAAGTGCATGTGGGAGATTGTTGGGGTATGCCCTTAAGGCTAATGTTTGAGGCCTTGGGAATGTATCAGTATCATGTAATAAACTCTTATGTTTATAAAGGCATGGTTGTTATTCAGTTTGTTACATTGTCTGCTGCAATAAGTGTACTTCTGAATAATGTCTCAAAGCTGTTCAGCTGGGCTGACATGCTATAAAGTCCTTAGTCGATATATCTTGGTGAACATGAGACAGCCTTGATATGGTTAAGACTAATATGTGTTCTAATCTTATAGGATGCTTCGAGCATGGAATAAGATGTAGACTCATGGGTACATTGGATGTACTGGACAGACCCTACTAGGATATTCAGTTGCTTGTCACAATGTGAATAATCCTTCAATGCAACAAGTGGCACATTTCCTTTGACTTGAGATCACTTGTGTTTTCTAAATGATGATTGTCATTGTTTTGAGGTAGTTCAATATCATTTGAAACATAATGATTATAGACTATCTTAGATGGTGAGCTTGAGTCAGGTTAGGGCACTAGTGATAGACAAAGGATTGTCGTCTCCTTGTTTAAGGAGTGTGATGTTCTAAGGGGCCCCCTGGATGAGATGATTGAGAAAAGTGTATGGCCATACCCAGGTGACTATGTTCATCTGATCTAATCATGCTCATCATATTGGAGTTACAAGCTTGACACGCTTGTCCAATAAGAACATCCAGTGGCAAAGGAAATATGCATGCCTTGTGAGTTGATTCACACTTGTGCTATGGTTTGGGTGTAGTCTTGGAAGACTCTTTTCTTTATATCGGGAGACAGTGATGTGTTGCTAGATACCCCTCACTGATCGTGATAACGTTAGTTATCGTTACCGACATTTAAAGGAAACCCTTAGGGTCGCACAATTTGATGATATGGCTTACTTAAGTCAGATCGTGTGGACTGAATTGTTTTGGTTCAGTTTAAAGGGATTTAATCTCTGATTGTAAGTGAGATCTGGTCTGATCATGTTTGATTGATTAGGGCTTAAGATCGGTAAGCTTCGATTGAGAGAATAGATGCTAGATCGGTGAGATCAGGAGCATTAAGAGATGAACGGTCAGATCTTGAACCTTTAGGTTTAATATGATCTGGACTGAAGACTTGGCTTGATTGGTTTCTTGAGCCGAACCAAATTGAACCAGCTCATATATGAGCGCATGGTTCAAAGGGAGAAGAGGTGGCGACTTGTTCACTTGGCGTGAACGTTTGAGCGAGTGGTGGTTTCTATTTTTAGAAACCATGATCTCCACTTGGAGATCTCTCACGTTCGAAGAGAATTAATTCTATTCTCGCCTCTCTACCCATTATTCCTCTCGACACTTTCGTGTGTGGCGACGCTTGGAGCTTTGAGGAGGATTCGGCCAAGAAAGGAAAATCGTCTCCATCCCTTCCATACGTTCAAGACTTCTTGGAACCTTGCTAGCACAAGGAGCACCAAGAAAGTAGGCACACTCTCATCTTGTGTGCGCATTCTCTGGAGGAGACCCCTGTCGATCTCTGCTTCCTAGACGCCATCCAAACGAAATGGCTATGGTATGAATCTAAACCTTATGAAGTTAATCATATGTCATTACGTAAGGTCTCTTGAAACCCTAGTTTCCGCTTGCAAAATTATTTGCGCCACCTGTCAGGGTTTCGCCCCCTTAGCTATAGGGGACTGTCAGATTGAGACTAATATGTGTTCTAATCTTATAGGATGCTTCGAGCATGGAATAAGATGTAGACTCATGGGTACATTGGATGTACTGGACAGACCCTACTAGGATATTCAATTGCTTGTCACAATGTGAATAATCCTTGTTTGCATCAAGTGGCACATGTCCTCTGACTTGAGATCACTTGTGTTTCTAAATGATGATTGTCATTGTTTTGAGGTAGTTCAATATCATTTGAAACATAATGGTTATAGACTATCTTGGATAATGATCATGAGTCAGGTTAGGACACTAGTGATAGATATAGGATTGTCGTCTCCTTGTTTAAGGAGTGTGATGTTCTAAAGGGGCCCCCCTAAATGAGATGATTGAGAAAGTGTATGGCCATACCCAGGTGACTATGTTCATCTGATCTAATCATGCTCATCATATTGGAGTTACAGGCTTGACATGCTTGTCCAATAAGAACATCCAGTGGCAAAGGAATCATGTATCCCTAGTGAAGTGGATTCACACTTGTGCTGTGGTTTGGGTGTAGTCTTGGAAGACTATTTCCTTTATATCGGGAGACAGTGATGTGTTGCTAGATACCCCTCACTGATCGTGATAACGCAAGTTATCGTTACCGACATTTAAAGGAACCCTCAGGGTCGCACAATTTGATGATATGGCTTACTTAAGTCAGATCGTGTGGACTGAATTATTTGGGTTCAGTTTAAAGGAGTTTAAACTCTGATTGTAAGTGAGATCTGGTCTGATCATGTTTGATTGATTAAGGCTTGAGATCGGTAAGCTTCGATCGAGAGTATTGATGCTAGATCGGTGAGATCAAGAGTATCAAGAGATCAACGGTTAGATCTTGAACCTTTGGTTCAATGAGATCTAGACCAAATGGCTTGGGCTGGTTTGATTTGGTCTTTGAACCAAATGCATCTAAACCGAATTGCTTTGAACCGGTTCACTTATGTGAACGTATGGTTCAAAGGCAAGAGGAGTTTTCGATGGTTAAAGAGGGGTTTTAAGTGAAGTTAAAACTTGCCAAATTGGGAAGGCGTTTTGCTAGTGGAAAACGCTCCCATGCTTTGAACGCCTCTCTAGCCTCTTCCTCCTTTCGCTTTGGGTGTTCTTCACGTGAAGGTGAGCATTCGGCCAGCAAGAAGTCTTCTCTCTCAATCTCCTTCACGTGACAAGGGGCACTTGAAGATCCTTGCTAGCACAAGGAGCGACAAGAAGAAAGCTACTTCTCATCTTGTGTGCGCATCTTGTGGAGGAGACCCCTTTCGATCTCTTCTTCCAAGACACCATCCAAGCGATGGCAATGGTATGATATTTCTTCTAGATCTATCTACATTACAAGGTATTGAAAGTTGATCATATGTCATATAAATCGATCATGGAAACCCTTGCTTCCGCTCAAAAGCTCTATATGCGCTTACCTTTAGGGTTTCACCCCCTTGCGCTCCCCCTTGAAGGGGACTCTTCAGATACATCAACCATGGGTGGGGACTCAATCAAGGAGGGGACTAACGGGTCCTCCTCAACTACCAACTTGGGTGGAAGAAGGCCATGGGCTAGGCAACGAGCCTCGAGGCGCTGGAATTCTGCCTCTACCCATGACATGGTGACATCAAGAAGTGGCACTATCACCACTAGCGCATCAAGGCAAATGGACAGCATGCCGCCGAGTTCTACAATAGAAAACCGATCTACCATATCCTCGAGCGCACATGCACGTGCATACAACTAGTTGTTGGGGAATGCCCTTAAGGCTAATGTTTGAGGCCTTTGGGATGATTTCAGTATCATGAATAAACTATGTATAAGTTTATAAAGGCAATGGTTGTTATTCAGGTTGTTACATTATCTGCTGTTATGTTAGTCTCAATCATATCAAGGCTGTCTCATGTTCACCAAGATATCTCGACTAAGGACAAAACTGCATGTCAGCCAAGCTGAACAGCTTTGAGACATTATTCAGAAGTATACATATTGCAGCAGATAATGTAACAACCTGAATAACAACCATTGCCTTTATAAACATTGAGTTTATACATGATACTGATATAATCCCAAGGCCTCAAACATTAGCCTTAAGGGCATACCCCAACAAGAACCTGTTCACATAAGTGAACGCATGGTTCAAAGTGAGAAGACATTTTGGTTGGTTCGAAAACATGGGCGCATGGCTTGATGACTTTCTATTTTTGGAAGCCATAAGCGTTCCCACGTTGGATAACGCCTCAACGCCTCCCTCTCTCTCGAATGAATGCTTCTCCTCTCATGTGTGTGTCGAGGCTCCACGAAAGAGAAGAGGTAGAGAGTTTTCGCTTAGCCAAGAAGAAGAACATCTCATCTTCTCCTACACATTGAAGGACACCTTGGAACTTTGCTAGCACAAAGAAGAAAAGGGAGTAGCCATCGTCACCTTGTGTGCGACTGCTTTGGAGGAGAGCCGCTCGCCCTCTATATTCTTCCAAGTCGCCATCCAAATAATGGCCATGGTAACATCCTATCTTCTCATTGCAAGAACTAATAGTTGATCATATGTTCATGCCATGCGATCTTCATGAAACCCTTGTTTTCGCCCATGAAAAATTTTATATGCGCCTGAATTAGGGTTTCGCCCCCCTTTCAATTGGTATCAGAGCTAGTGTTTTGGCTTGATCCATATGATTGCTTATTTTGTGATCCATGCGGTTTAAAAGTAGATCTAAACATGACTTGCACATGTTATAAATCATCATGCCAACATACATGCTAGACATTAGATGTGTTTTGGTTTTTACTTAAGTTGCGCATGATATTTGTTTTGCGCATGTTGAAGAGTTTTTATCAAACAGTTATGATCTTGCGCGCCCCTCACCTAGATCTCTAAAGCGCCTACTTGATATACTTAGACGGGTTACTAGGGTTGAAGTCATCAGTCTAGTCTGGACCCAACAGCCTGATCAGACCATCTGAGAGCCTAGATGGGTCGGCCAGATAGCACCTATGCGCACGCATACAGGTGGCTATAGGCCGACTGTAGAAGGGCGTGTAGCGATGTCTGATTGAGGCGCCTAGTGAACGATCATGATTAAGGCCCGGGGTCACACCCGCCTGCCAGAAATCATGTGGGACGTTCAGCCCTTAAGGCATGCATAGTTGACCACTAGGTCAACACAAGTCAGTTATGACTGGGTGCATGCAAGGGCAGTGGGTCTGACTTGGTCTGATGAGTGGATCCCTATTAATGGACCGTTGTAAGGTAGTAGGGCACACAAGGAAATAAAATTGATGCCATGGGGTTTTTTCAAAAATTTTATTTTCTGATTGGATCACATGTATGCTTATTTAACCTGATTGGGTGTCTATTTAATCTTATGTGGGCTGCCCTAATTTGTGTGCTGTGCTGGGGCCTGCGTGCCTGGAATTAATTATAAATTTTTATTGTGATCTGTGTATCACACTTTAATTTATAATAATGTACAATTGACCTGCGTGTCAATTCATGTCTAGATAGATTAAAATGTAATTTGATCAGACATGAGCACAGAGCACACATGACAGAAGCGCTTGCAGTCAGTGGCTTCACCAGGTGGGAGGTCTAGAGTTCGACTCTAGCACAGGCGCATGCTACCTAATGGGCTCATTTGAGCTGCAGAGAGGGCACTTGGGCCCGGGCTGGGCCAGATAAAGTGCAAGAGACCCATAAAGAGCTCAAGTGAAGACTTGTGTAAAACTAGGGTTTTTACTTAGGCTTTTATGGACATTTACCACATAAGATCATTGTGCTTTCTATTTACTGTTTAAGAAATATTAGCACATGCTTGATTTATTCTTTTGCTATCACCATAGATATTGCATGATAGTAAGAAGATAAAATGGACCGTTAAAATCCAACGTCAAATATCAAGCACGAAAGCCTTCTGACGCGAAACCTCACTGTTCTGACTATCGTTGGGGCCGTGTTGTACCCACTCAGTGGGCACGCCCATCTATCTTCAGACGGTGTGTGATTACACCTGCGTGTTACAGAGAAGGGATTTATCGCTTCTCGTTGCTCAGCATAGCACGTGGTGGTCCAGGGAGTAGGTCAGGTCAGCTTGACCATGTAGGCTACATATTGAGCATATGTTAGCTATATGGAGACAGCCATCTGTGGAATCAGAGACTGTGTTGTACCAACTCAGTTGGCACAGTCTGCTGGATTGCCCAGATGAAGGGGAATCGCACGGGTTGGCGATTGGCATGGATAGCCTACCAGTGATTAGTGCTTGAACTCTCTGTGCATCTTATCTCGCCTGAGCGGGACGCGGAGACCAAGTATGAAATCTGGATCCCATCTCACTAAAAAGAGTTTTACTCTTTCGGACTATTTTATTGGATTTTTCAGTCAGATAAAATAGTGAGAAAAAAATCATTCTTAAGTCCTGGATTGATTCTAACATGGATACTGACCTTTGTTGGGGTATGCCCTTAAGGCTAATGTTTGAGGCCTTGGGTTGTTATCAGTATCATGTATAAACTCTATGTTTATAAAGGCAATGGTTGTTATTCAGGTTGTTGCATTATCTGCTGCTATATGTATACTTCTGAATAATGTCTCAATGGTGTTCAGCTTGGCTGACATGCAGTATTGTCCTGCTAATCCCAGAAAGCTCTGGATCTCTGTGGCACTAGTTGGTCTTCCCCAGTTCAGGATAGCCTGTACCTTCACTGGATCCACAGACACGCCCTGACCCGATATCACATGCCCCAGAAAGCTGATCTGATCCAACCAAAACTCGCACTTGCTGGCCTTAGCATACAACTGGTGCTTCCTCAGAATTGCTAGTACCCTGCGCAAGTCCCTAGCGTGATCCTGATAAGTACGGGAGTATACCAGTATATCATCTATAAATACCACCACACAAGTGTCTAACAGCTCGTGAAACACCCTGTTCATCAGATCCATAAAAACAGCAGGTGCATTGGTCAGTCCAAAAGGCATAACTACAAACTCGTAGTGTCCATACCTGGTTCTGAAAGCAGTCCTCAGGATATCCTCATCCCTGACCCTGAGCTGATAGTATCCTGACCTCAAATCGATCTTGGAGAACATAGTGGCACCCTGCAACTGATCGAACAGATCATCTATCCTCGGAAGGGGATACTTATTCTTTACAGTCACCTGATTCAGCTGGCGGTAATCTATACACATCCTCAGTGTTCCGTCCTTCTTCTTTATAAACAAGACTGGTGCTCCCCAGGGTGAAGCACTCGGTCTGATATACCCCTTTTCAAGCAGTTCCTCTAACTGCTTCTTCAACTCAGCTTACTCTGAGGTGGCCATACGATAAGGAGCCTTTGATATTGGAGCTGTACCAGGCACCAGCTCAATACCAAATTCCACATCTCTGTAGGGAGGCAAACCTGAAAACTCATCTGAGAATACATCAAGAAACTCACAGACTACCTCCATCTGAGCTAAGTCTGGAGCTGAGTCTTCTTGCACTTTAATATGTGCAAGGTATCCTTTGCACCCACTGGCTAGCAACCTGCTGGCATGCACAAATGATATCATATGTGGCCCTTGATCAGACACCAGGCTCCTTACCAGCAGATGACTCCCATCATGCAGGTGCAGAGTAATAATCTTCTCAAAGCAATCCACTGTAGCGTGGTGAGAAGATAGCCAATCCATGCCTAGGATCAAATCATAATCCTGCATGCCTAGCAGTATCAAATCAACTGTAAACTGGTACTGCTCTACGTGAATAACACAGTCAGGGTAGACTATGTCAGTGGATAAACTATCCCCTAGGGGTGTACATACTGAAACTGTATAACCTAGTACTCTAGGTGAGACAGGTAGTCTAGAAGCAAAGTTAGCAGACACAAAGGACAAATTGGACCCCGGATCAAATAAAATACGAGCTAACTGATCAAATACAAGTAAGGTACCTTCCACGACAGATCGGGAAGCTCGAGTGTCCTTCTCTGCTACGGCATAGACTCTGGCCTAGACAGCTGGTCTATCGGTACCCCGGATCTGTGGCTCTTCGCCGTGCAATCTCTGATCCTGTGCCCCACTCTTCCGCACTTGAAGCATGCCCCGGACTTCTTTTGGCAGTCCGCCTTCAGGTGACCCTTGGCCCCACAATGGTAGCAGACTCTGTCCTCTATCCGGCCATCAGTACCCCGCTGCTGTGGCTGAGATGCCTGCTGCGGTCTCTGAATTCCTTTCCCCTGGTGAGGTCTGTATCGGCCTTTCTTCTGGTCCTTCCCCTTATGGTATTTCCTACTGCCTCCACCAGTCTGCTGGGGAACCGGTGCCTCAGCTGTAGGGGCTACAACTAGGGCCGTCTCGGCCTGCTCCTCCAGGATGTACTTCTCTGCGGTGCGGGCACGATCCAGCATCTCAGCATAAGTCTCCAAGTGTTGCAATCCTACCTTCTGTCTGATATCCCTTCTGAGACCCCTGAGAAATTTCTTAGCTCGTCTATCCTCAGTATTTATCAAGTGTGGGGCATACTTCCCAAGCTTTGAGAACATCAAGTCATATTGATCCACCGTCATGTCTCCTTGTTCCAAGTGGATAAACTCCACCTCCCTATCCTCAACCAGGCTGGTGGGAAAGAATTTCTCATTGAACCGGGACAAGAAGTATTGCCACGTCACCGGTTCGGGTCTGTCCACCGCGAGTCTCTGCTCACTCTTCCACCACACATCTGCGTCACCACGCATCATATAAGTGGCCAAACATAATCTGTCCTCATCTGAACATGGCATCACTTGAAAGATCTTCTCCAAGCCCAAAAGCCAGTCCTCTGCCGTCCTGTAATCTGGACTCCCATAAAAAGAGCTAGGGCCCAACCGCTGGAATTCACCCACAAGCAAGGTATAGCGCTTATGGGTGTCCTCCGGCAAGCTAACCCCCGAGCCCGAGCTAGACTCAGACCCCCGCCCCTGTGTCAGTATCTGTGTCTGAGATAGAAGCTGCAACTGCTCTCTGAAATCGCATTGCTGTTCGCGATTCTGCTGTAACAGCTGCTGCTGCACCTCCTGGTGCTGGGTCTGCTGCTGCCTGCAGCATCTGAGCCTGTTGCTGGATTAGTGCGTTCTGTTGCTGCACCATACCAGTCAAAGACTCCATAGCCCGCAGGAATTCAGCAGTCTGATCACTGCTGCCAGTACTAGCACTCAACTTGGGGCGCACCATACTGGCTCCTTCAATACACATAGATCAAAGTTACAATCAAGTCAGTTCTCAAACAAGGTTCCTAGCTGTCTAGCAATACACAAGCAAGGTTTTCCACCCCCAATACAGCTATTATTCGCTTGCTCATTCCTCTAATACCATTTAGTAACGCCCCCTCAGAATAAACCCCAAACATCGAACAGAAACCGCGGAAGATAGGGAACGTCACACACAAACAACAATACCGATGCTAGGGAATAATAGCTTACAGAAACCGATTCGGAAAAATTTCGGCAGCATGTCCCCAGAAAAACTAAGGAAATTCCTGTACATGTATCATAATATTACAATGTGGGTCAACATGCTGACCACAAACTGAAACACACCATTTTGAAATCAAAAGTTCTCAAGCCTTATCACAACTAATAAACCACGATAATCGAAAAACACAGGATAATACAGAATTCACCGAAAACAGGCTTAAGCCCTCGGTTTAACAGTCGTATCAAAACCAAATGCCAACCCGGCAACAATATCACAGAAATCAAAAATCAGCATACCAGCCACATCCGGCTAACATGTCCATGAACAAAATCATAAAAACCTTGGCCACATCCGGCCCACAAATAGCACAGGCTCGCAGGCCCCAAAATATCAAGTTAGAAAACTAAACATCCGCTCAGGCTGTAGGCTCCTGCCCTACATCTGGAAATATCGTGGAATGAGCTACACGGCTCAGTGAGTAGATAGTCTCGTTCGACCATCCACTAATATACAATCAAAAAAATAGATGCAGATATCTTTTCAAAACTTTTAACGGAAGATGTCAAAGTATGATACGTAATAAAACCGATAACCATAAATCACAATCATGATCAGAAAACAATACACCCACAACCCCGGGCAACAAGATCACCAAACAGCCTATCCGGCTAACAGACTAGAATCACACAACTATTGTCCAGTGATTTCAGAATTGACCCCGAGGGTCCAACCCGGCCTTCGTCAAGGCACTGAGAGTAACCTGCAACGAACATTGGTGAGGCGTAGATTCAAGAGGTGGCCCCCGCCAGGTCACGACGTGGCACTTTGCTCTACGACACTCAACCGCACCCCCTTTACCGGGAACACAACACCCCCACAACCGGGAACGGAAACAGGAACAGATCAGAACGGAAGGTGAATGAATTCAAGAGGTGGCCCCCGTCTGACCAAGACGTGGCACTTTGTTTCAAACACCCAACTCTCATAAGGTTTATCACTTGGACAAAATACCCTTAACACAAACCGGAACCCTGAACCTCTAACCTGGTCACTAGACTCTAGAACAGTCCCTCCATTACCGGAAACAAAGCAGAATAGGATGGGTGGATTCTCCAACCCCAAATCAGAATGACTGTTCACTGAGTGCTCTAGTTAACCCTTAGGTTCAGTCCACCCAAGTCTAGGACCCTTATCGAACGCATACAACACGAACATTGTCTCAGACATCACATCAATCAAGTTCAGGAAAGGTCCTTAGATTTCATGCAAACATGGTTTAACCTTTTCTAAGTTATCATCCAAGGTTATCAATCAATATTTCACATCACTACTTTCTACATACACCATTCAACTAAAAATACATACTAATACAGTAAATTCACCAAATTTCATCCGCAGATAACATAAATACAGGATATCACATATTCATAGTTTTCTCCTAGTTCTTATAACAAAAGACAGAAATGCCCCTAGTTCAAAGTTTAAGTCATGCAGGAAAACTTATCCAAAAATTTCGTAAAAATAGTCATTACGTCCCTCATGATCCTTAGATTCGAAATTTCAAGTTTTCCCCCAATTTAACTAGCAAATTTACCGAATTACCCCTAGGTCAATTTCAGTCAACATAAACTTTTATTTCCAAAAATTCCCCAAAAAAAAATGGTAGAGTCCTCATATACCTAATTTCATAAAAATCTGGTTTGCCCCAATTCTTACACTTACATTTGGGCGTAATTTCATGAAGAAGGGGTGAAATTCTCAATTAAGCCCTAATCTTCATGCAATTGAAAAATCTAAAGCCACATACATGATTAATCAAAGTCTAATTGATGATTAGAAGTCTTAGAGATGAAAAGCCCTAATTTTCATGCAAACTAGGGTTTCGAAATTTGGGGAAAAACAAGGAAACATATACAAATTTGAAATCAAGAGTTCATGTCATATTTCTAAGCATTAATCTTCTCTAAATCAAGCAACAATCCCAATATACATGAACTAGGTGGAAGAGAAGATCCACTCACCTTAATTTCGGTTCTTCCAAGCCACACGCCCCCACGCCTCCCCTCACGCCACTCACGTCGCCGGAAGATTGCCGGAAGCCGCCTCCACCACCACTCGCCGCCGGCCACAAGAAAAGGAGAAGGGAGAAGAAGGCAAGCCGCCACCTTCACCCAAGGGAGAAAAATCGTGAGCAAAGAGGGAAATGAGGGAAAACGTGGGTGAGAACATGGATCCCTCAAAATTTTAGTTTTCTACCCACTAAGCCTCCAAAGATCCAAACCCAATAGCTTAAACATAAGTGGAAGATCCAATAACCCTTTAGTATAAGTTATTCTCCACTTCACCCTTATCAAGGGCTCTTACCCTTTTCTAATAGATAGACACCACTAGCCTAGTGGCGTGCAGCACACATTCTACGCCTTAAGTCGCAGGTTCGAATCCTCTCCGCGACACATATTTTTACATTGCAGGGAAAATACATAAATCGATACCTTCTCTCACTGAAAAACTTCCACAAAAAAAATGCTAGATAAACAAAATTTTATTTTCTTACCTGCTAATAAATTTCTGGATCTTACAGGACCATGAACTTAGGACCATCTCCCAGGCTCAACCTACCATGCCCGTGCTGTGCCAGGGCACCGGTCAATGGGCCCACTATGTCAAAGTCAAAATCTGCTATGTCTTTATTACCTCAGTACCCTAGACAAGGTATTAGCATTTAAGTATGTTGTTTTGAATCTCATGAAGTTCAGTAAAGAACTCTCACTTATTCAAACTGCTTCCCAAAAGCATAATCATACTTTGCTTTTATGTAGTTTTCTCTGAAGCTCCCATAGCTTCAAGCACCACTACCTGGATAGCTAGAATGTCACTCTGGTCTGGCTGAAACAATTTGCCAAGTGCGAACACTGAGCTTTTTCTGCTATTTCATGCCAAAGAACCACCCCTTAGCTCTTTTCAGAACCTAAGTGTGTTCTGTGTTCCTTTTTCTTGCACATAACACCTGGACAGGACTTGGCACCAACAAGTCTTCAAGCTCCCACTGAACTCGGGTACTCTAAGGTGAAGATTCTTTGGCCTTGTTAGGAGTTACCCATAACACAGGCACACTTGAATGAATACAACCCTAATTCCCACATTTTATGACCCCCTAGGTTGCCTTATAACCTTTATACATGGTTCAGATTCCATTTTTGACTATTTCTGTAAGGTGGTTGACCTTGGACTGAATACAAGTCACAACTTCCTCCCACTAGCTTTTTCATAGAAAGACATTTCCATGAAAACAGCACTATGAGTAACAATCACTTGTCCTCCTGTGAGTTTTGGAAATTGTATTCCTATTGTGATCCGCAAGTGCACGGATACTCGAAGTAATAAAGAAAGTATCGAATCCACAGGGACCTACGTTGTCGAATACTAAATAGCTGATTCCTTACTATCTAGGCTAATCGAAGTAATGAGAATAGAAATTGGAAGCTGGGACTAGGGTTTCGTTCACTTTAACTTTTATGAGCTATATATGAATGAGGATTTCGTCAGTTTAAATTTATCATGATGAAGATGTAATTTACAAAAAAAAGGGTTGGTTCACTTTCGTGCAAACAACCGCACAGGGATTTATCCTCGCTTTCGCGCAAGATTCTTCCCAACGCTGAAGATAAGTAAATCATCAAGCAATGAATTCAATGATCACTTTCGTGCATCCGAATTCAATGATGATAATCTCTAGTGGAGATTCGAGGATCACTTTTGTGCATCCGAGTCTCAACACTAGTTTTACTCATGGATCTCCAACGTTCTGATCCTTGCTTTCGCACAAGATCTCCACGTTTGACAAATAGACTCGATCTATAGGTTCAAGTTATAATTATTACAATTAATATACTATAACAGATCAAATTAGATCTAACCTAAGGAAGGGATCCTAACATGCAATTCTAGGGTTCCAAATTCTCAAGCAATTACCTTTCGGTCTCAAGTGAAAATTCTAAGAACATAATTAGTAACATGAACTTATAGAGAGTCTAAGCACAATTATCGCATGAGCAAAATCATCATGGTAATATTAAACTCAACGAAATAGTAAAAATAGTCATCTAGTCATTGGAAATCAAGTGAATTACTCCCCCATGTCCCAAAAGTACTTTAAGCTATCATTATGAAGGAATTACAATAGATCATGGTTTCAGAGGATCAAAAATTGAAGTAAAAGAGAAGTTTAGAAAATACAGCACGGCTGTGAAGTATTTCACAGCCGTAATTTTGCAAGAACCGTCAATGAACAGTGTCGGCGACTCCTTTTTCTTCGATTTCTCTTCCAATCGATCTCCTTTTGTCTGAAACTTCTGGCACATTCTCTCCTCCTTCAGATGAACCTTCAGTATGAAAATCACGGCCGGATAATGTATGGATCGAGTGCGGCGGCCAAACCCTAGGCGGCGGCGTGGATTGTGATTTCTCCCTCGACTGTGTACGAAAATTGGGGCTTTTGGTCTCTCCGTAATCCTCTCATGAAAAGGCCCCTCTTTGCTTCTTACGGCATCCGATTTAGGGCTCTGGATCGCTCGCAATCATCTCCGCAAGAATCGGGCATGGAAATTGACCTGGGCGTCATGTTCAAAACCGAAATTACGGTAGTGTAATGTCTTACGGCACTGTCGTAAAATCACTCGAGTCTTCTGTTCTGATGTTGTTCGGGATTTACAGCACCGTAATCTAGTTTACAGTAGTGCCATAAAATCTGCTGAACTCTCTGTTCGCGAACGTCTGGAAATTACGGCCCATGTAGTTTCTTATGGTAGTGTCGTAAAATCGGGTGAAGTTTCAGTTCTGAAGCTCTCTGAAATACGGTACTGTAATATGGCTTACGGCAGGTGCCATAAAATCCAAAAATCTTTCTGTTCAGAAACTTCTCAAAATACGACAGGGCTCGGATTTTACGGTACCGTAAAATGGATTAGGACACTGCCGTAATTTGCTGCCTTGCTCCATTTTGCGTGAAATTTCTTGGGTGATCTCCTCATGATGATGGTAATCCTTCTATGTATTTGATTTTGCTTGGAAATGCCTAAAAATAGTGTCTTTTTACCTGAAAACCATGAAAAACCAAAATAGAAGTAGACTTTGCAATAATCGATAAATTTAGTATGAAAACAAGTAAAAGATCTTCAATCTAGCATGAAAAGATATCAAAAAATGATACAAAATATACTATATATTTTGGTGTCATCAATTCCACTTACACCTATGATATCTAGATGGAATTAAGTTCAGTGCGGAAGAACCTTTTAGCTTCACCTCAAAAGAGATATATATTACTTCCAATTCTCCCACTAGAATCACCTACTAAGGTATTCTTTAGGAGGTATAAGCTATGAGCTGACCTCATACTCATTATGATAGTCATCTGTGGCTCAAGAATTCTTCATCCTTCCTGGAGTGAAGATTACTCATGAATTTCTATAAGCTAGTTCTATATATATTTTTCAGTAAATTATGAATTCATTTCTTTTGATCTTTTAGTCCACTTCTCCATACTTAGTGAAGGTGATGCATCCGCAAGTGCACCGATTTATCGAAGTAATAAAAAAATATATTGTTCCCAACGAGGATCTGGTGGTCAAGTAATGATTACATGACTCGTTTATATCTAAGCGGATCAAATTGTGATTTTATGTGAACTCTAAGTACGAAAAGTAGCAGAGCTAGTGTTTTGGGGTTAAAATCAGGTTTTAGAAGGTCGAGACTCAGCCTTTCAACACACTAACAATTATGATTTTGATAAAAATAAATCTTTGAACAAAATAATTATAGCTTTGAAAGGGAATTTTTCCTAAGGTACAGACTACCTCTTCTCGAAGCGTAATCCAGTACTTAGCTACGCTAATTCCCTACTCTCATGACAATTAATGCAACTAAGCCCATTAAGTTCTATGAAAAACCATGAAATCCTTCAAATGAATCCAAACTACTCTCATGATCAGATTCGTAGATTTGAAAAGAATAGTTCTGACATTGCGATTTACCTCTCGGTCCTTCTCACAATGTCTAAGACACAAACATACCTGCCAAGAGTAAATTACGGAATAAACTTAATTCTAACCAAATCAATGCTATAATGATCATGACAAAGAATAAAAATCCTAAGTTTAATTCATAAACGTCAGTGGGCTACATCCCTAATCCCGAAAATAAGTTTACTCGCTCATGTTCATCATGTATAGCATGAATATAGATGAATATTGCATTGAATTCTATCAAAAGTACAAAAAATCAATAGAAAAATAATTAAAAATGCTTCCCCTCGATCTAGAGATGAAGATGAAGTGTTCAATTCGCTCATTTGCATGAATCATCACCGGAATTTTGCCCTGGAACCGAGTTTCGCGGCCTTACCCGTGAAAGTTTATGTGAACTTTTTTACTTAGCCGCAATTTCACCCTTTGAAAGCGAAACTCACGGCCAGCTGAGAAACTCACGGCCAGCCGAGAAACTCACGGCAGCGGCCATGAATGTCGCCTCTGACACTATTTTTCGCCCCAAATTTAACGTGCGACCTTGTAATTTCCTTGGGAAACATGCTATGGCTGCAAAACTCACAAATTCCATCATTTTTATGTCATTCTACCTGCATGTTCATAAAAACCAAGAAATGTGAAGATTTCATACAGTGAAGTAAAAACTCTAAAAATTAGTATAAAATCATAAAATAAGCCCAAAATATCACTTAAAATATAGGCAAAATATGTGTAAATACAATGCATCAAAATACCCTAGACTCAAAGTTTTGTTTTTCCCTTAATAATGTCCCTAGTCCACAATTTTAGCAATCAATCTTTCAGAACTTAACTAATTTAAGAAAAGTCGTAATAGAAATAAATTCCCAGGAGTTTACAATCCAATAAAGATAAAATTCACTATTCATGTCATAACATTCATTCTTTACAAACTAAGTATCAAATACTCTCATCTTAATAAATCCACTTCACTTAATAGACAAAAATTTATATTTCAAGAATTTTGGTGATCTTAAAGATAAGAGGCTTTTTTTAAAGCAATTTGGTCTTTAAACGATTATGTGCCCTTTCCTGTTAGCATCATAACATTGTTTAATGTATACCACAGAGCAGTATAATCTAACTCATTGTCTCAATCATAAAGTCGGTGGAGTTGTCCACTTAACCTACAGCTTTCTCTTTTTCTCTTCTCTTTTTTTTCATGGAGAAAACTGGCCAATGGCATGGTATTTAAATCGTTATTGATCTTTCTACAAGAGGGACAAATATTCATTTTTAAAATTTTTCCTCTATTACTTGATTGCAACAGACTTAAAGTATACCACTCATGGTATAATATAACACATGACCCTAGATTACTCAACTAGAGGAGTTGGAGTAAATCTCAATTTAAAAAAAATATCACCAAATTTTCTATTCACAAAAATTTTCCATCAAGCTAAAATATATGAATTAAACTTCAAGTATAGAAATACTATGCATATGTCACATGAACATATAACAATTCACATATCTATTTTATCAATACCATAATTGAATTTAATCAACAATTTAAGTCTAAATGAAATTTTAGAAACTCCCTAAGTTATCAAATCAAGTACTCAAAATGTTTCCTCAGTCTAAAATTAAAGATAAAACAAATTCGATTATCCTTAGAAATCATAAACATTCAAAATAAATACCTATAAAGCATGAAGAAAAAACAAAATACATGAAAACACCCTAGACTTAAATTGTTGCATATGCATAAACATTAAATCAAGCAATGATAGATTTTAAAAAAAAATTTGCGAGAGTTCCCTTTGAAATATGAGCGAAACCCTATGCAATAATAGCAAAACATGCAAGCGTGACTTAGAAAAATCCAGAAACTGCATCACATCATAGATATTCACTTTTTAAATGGTAAACAAGTTTCAAACATCAAATACCATCACGTTTCATCAACTAAATTGCATTTGCCATTTCAAAAATACTATTCATTTCAATATCGATTCCAATACCAAAATCAACTAAAAATCAATCAAAATTATCATCAGAGCATCACAAATCATTATAGACAATCACAAATACAAGGTATGCATCAATCATATACAATACCATGACAATCTAATCATGTACCGCACCAAAAGTTCTAATACCATCATGTATATGTGCAATACCAACTCAAGTATCAAATGACATGTATAAATCTAGTATCACATCATAGTATGATAAAATACAATGCACACACACAAATAAAACATAAAAGGATATGTGTGCGCTGCATCAACACCAACTCTATCAAATTCTGCTCAAGAGGAAGAATATATATAAGATATCTCTAGAGAATAATGAAAAATAATAATCTAAGCATAAAAATAAATATAATAGTAGTGATACTCACAAAACTCATCAATCTATCTCCGTGCCCTCAGAGTACTCCTCCTCGTCATCTCTAGTAGGCTGTGTCGATGATTAGGGTGATGTCACCGTAAAAGCTCGACGATTGTGCACAAGTACTCGAGTGTCCTTGTCTGTCCCTGCTCTAAGTGCGATATATCATCGTGCATCCTCTACTTCTTAGCTCGGATCTGCTACAAGGAAGGATCTGATGGCGCTGATGTAGACAGGCTGGCTGGTGAAGACGGTCCAGCAGTGATGGATGGATCGGCTGAGGAATAGGCACAGAAATCCTCGGCGGTGACGATGGAGGTGAGGCTGCCTCTCTAGGACCTCCCCCACCTCGTGTGGGATCCATGATCTAGTTCTGCTGAAAACGAACCATAGTATAGTTCATGTTCGGCAACCTTATGGTAGCATTTCAATGTCTGAACATAAGATGATACATGCTCCCAATCCTCGTAATCATCTTAATAGCTATGCATGCATCCATGTCTAATCTTGGATTGCCCTTAACCTCATTCAACCCCGAAGGGTCAATACCAAGGGCAAGGACAATGGTGGTAATCAGACCACCAATCATAAGAACTCCCTTCCGTGCCCTAGCCACCTTATGAATTTGCTTCACAAGGTAGAACGAGGTGCTGGTGTGGAATCCAGTCAGCATGGTCCATAGAAAGAATAGCTCTGAAGCTCTGATCATCCCATCGCTCTTCGCTCGCCCAAAAATGGTATGTCCGATAACCCGATGTGTATATCTGAGTGCTGGGCTAGACAAACGAGTAGCTTTGGAGGTCCTTGGATCAAATCCTGTCTCTCTAAATATTTGCTATTAGAAAGTTCGGTCGGTGTACTCACGGGGGCGATTTCGAGTACCATCCATGGGGAACCCAATAATATGACCTATCTGGTCCAAAATAAGAACATGATCCCAGTTCCCCAACTAGAAGGCCACACGCCCTGGACCTCTATCATCGTAATTATGTAGGGTAATCTTGACAAAGCTGAAGAACTCCAAGGTAAGCTGAACATAGGTGGGATGGCTCTACTGGTAAAACTCCTACCACCTTATGTTCAAGAACATCCACTGGATGTCATCAAACAATCCTAGGGTCTGAAGAGTCTAATCATCCCAATACCGGGTGCTAAGGACCCCTCAAGCTGACATAGCTCTATACCTCCTATCCTAATCTCTACTCCTATATCTGATCTATCGTGGATAGGCAACTAGGACAAGAGGTGGAGATCATGCTTGTCTCCTCTCAACTATAATAGGCTCTAGTACTAGAGGTGACGACTCTAGTGATGATGGCTCTGGTGATGCCGCTAGTGACTACTCTGGAGATGGCTCAGGTGATGGTAACACAATCTCCGGTGAGTGGGCTGATGGTACTAAAGCTAGGACAGGCACCTGTGGAATATGTGGTATCTCAAGTGCTGAAGGTGCTATCTCTGGAGCCTCATATGGCTCTGGTGCAACTGATGGTGATGAGGGTAGATCAGGAATATCTACAAAAATCTCTAATATATCAGTGAAAATCTCAGGAGACCCCTCCACATCGTCTGGTAACTCTAGTGTAGCAGCCTCAAAGACTGGTAAGTTGCCCTAGGTTGAGGATGGACAGGGAATATCTAGAGTGTGGACTGAATCAAGTACAACATCTTCTAACTCCATAGACTCCATATTAGTATGAATAGCAGACTCTGGAAGGTCAGAAAGAGGCTCAGATGTGGTAGCCTCCTCCACATCCATAGGAGCAAAAGTGGTTTGTTGCTCATCAGCATGCTCCATCTCAACGGTAATGGGAGCTAGCTCTGGGGGTGCCACTAGTGTCTCGATGGTCTCTAGTATAGGAGATAAACCTGGGGCAACTCTCCTCCCCTAGCTAGAAGTAGAGCGACCGGTACACTTTCTAGCATACCGTCTAATGATGCTTTGATCACTGCTCTCTAGCCTATCAGCAGGCCTTTTAGAAATAATCTCTAGCTCAAGAGAACTAACTGGCGTAGCTACTGTCTGCAAGGTATAGGGTCCTGCAGAAGTACTAGGGACTGTAGATGATACAGTCATGCTCTCCGATCTATCTCCCTCATCCAAAACACTTGGGTACTCCCATGATTTGTCCGAAGGAGGAAACAAACTAAATGGGATCAGGGATTCCATAGGAGACATCTGTGCTAACTCAAATCACTCTGGAAGGACCCCATAAACCATCCTATATCTAGGATAAATAGGAGGATACAGTCCTCGTAACCCTTCCTTCCAAACTGTAAGATCCAAGGATCTTAAGTCCTGGTAAGCATTATTTTTGATTTAAATAAACTCATTGTCTGTGATATTTTGTTCATGATTTAAATAAAATTATTGACTGTGATATTTTGCTATGTATTGGTTGTTAATTTATAGTTAATTAACTAGAGATTTTTGGTTGTTAATTTATAGTTAATTAACTAGAGATTTTGGTTGTTAATTTATTTGGTTGTTAATTTATTGTAAATTAATTAGAAATTAATGGTGGTTAATTTATTCGATTATTGGTTGCTAATTTATGATAAATTAATTAGAGCTTAGTGGTTAATTAAATCCTTATTGGATTTTCGTTAAGTGAGTGGTTAAATGGATTAAAACCTATGTGAATTAGCTAATTGGGTTTAAAATTCGATTTTATTAGTTAAATGGGTTAAACCCTATTTGAATTAATGGGTTAATGGGTTAAAAATTTAAAACCGAAATTTTGAGTTAGTAATTTCGGTTAGGGTAGAGTTTGTGGCGAAATTTTGGCTTGGAGGAAATTCTTGGGCGACGGCTTGAAGGCTTGGGGCGATTCTTGGAGGCTTGGAGGCGAAAATTCTTTTCTTCCTCTTCCTTCTCCCTTTGGCCGGCGTCTTGGTGTTGGTGGCGTTCCTCTTCCCTTGGTGGCAACATTGGTGGAATTTCAAGGCTTTAGGCGAATTGTTGTGGAGGATTTTCACCCTAGTGTTCTCGGTTAAGAGGTGAGTGGGGTGTCTTAATTCCTTCCATATGTGTCTTATTCGAACTCCATCAATATAGTTGTGTTAAATAATAAATTTGATTGCATGAAAAATTACCATGTGTAAAACCGAAATCTTGATAGTTGGGATAAAAACCGAAAATTTGTAACCTTGATAATTATTTATGAAAAACCGAATCCTTGATGTTAATTGTGAAATCCGAAATCTTGATGATTGTTTATGAAAACCGAAAATTTGTAATTTGAAATTTAAGGTATTCTCTTATGGAATTTGGGAAGTTTTAGACCAATGATTTTAAACATGAAATTCATGTTAATTAAGGTTTAAAATTAAATAGATAATATGTTATGTTAACCGTGGGTTACATGTAGTGATTTGTAAAATAATGTTGTATGAATACATGCTTTACATTTTATGTTGATTTTATGGATGTTTGTTGTAATTTTATGTTTCTTTATGAGTGTAGCATGTTTTATGGTTATATATTTATGGTTATGTAACCTTGTTTGAGAAATTGAGTGATAACTTAGCAAGACTACACTGAACTATCAGCATGAAACCTAAGGACTACACTACATTATGTGATTTTGAATTTTTGAATATTAGGTGATCATGTGATTTTTGAGTATTATGTAATTATGTGATTTTTGAAGAGTATGTAGTTATGTGATTTTTGGTTATTATGTGTTATGTGATGGTTAGGACTAAGGCTAAGTGTGACTGTGTACTCAAGGGGATAGTATGTGTAATATATTAAGGGTTTGAGATTTCAGCCCTGTATTGTGATATGTGAGGGGGTTGATGTTCAACCTACCTGTTATGATTATTGTGATGGGGGTTGATGTTCAGCCTGCCCGATATGATTATTGTGATGACTATCCTAGAGTCTAGTTGACACTTAGGAGTCCACCTTTGTGATATATGATATAAGATGTGTCTGTTGTCCAGTAGGAACCTTTTGGGAGAACGGGTTTTGACGCAAAGTGCCATGTCTTGGTCGGACAGGGGCCACCTCTTGATGTCATCACTCTCTTTTTGTGATATGGGGTGTCGTAGAGCAAAGTGCCACGTCGTGACCCGGCGGGGGCCACCTCTTGAATCTACACACAATCCATCGATGTGTTATGGGGTGTTTTAGAGCAAAGTGCCACGTCGTGACCTGGCGGGGGCCACCTCTTGATTCTACTCACTGTCCATGTTAATATGTTGCATGAAATTTTGCAGTCTCCCAGTGCTTAGGCCAAAGCCGGGTTAGAACATAATGGTCACTACTGAATATGCTGGACAACTAGGTTAATTAAGTGTTGGTGTGTTTAGTTGGTTTAGAGTATAACTCTAGAACCTGAGTGTGTTATATGTTGGTGTGTACATCTGACTGTTTATATGACTTCTGTTTTCTTTATGTTGTTATATGTTGACATAATGTTCCTGTTAAAGATTTTTAAATTAATCTGTCTATATTTTTGAGTGTATGTTATGGATGGTCGATTTAGACTATCCACTCACTGGGCTGTGTAGCTCACCCCTCATTATTTTCAGGTCTAGAGCAGGGGCGCAGTTAGCATTATATGGATATCGTGATTTATGCTTAATGAACTTATGATGCCGGTTGTGGCCTTAATATCTGAATTATGTGAACATGTGCTGCCGACTATGGCTAAACTATATGAATTTGTGTTGCCGGATTGTGGCAGTTAAATGATTTTGATTTTTGTGTCACCGCGGGCTTTGGCCTGGTTTCGGTGTTTGGTATGAGTTTATAAAATCGATTTTGTGATTTTGTTTTGAATTTCAGTTTGTGGTGTATTCTTTGTAATCGGATTTGATATAACTGTTGCCTTACATATGTCTAGTGCAAGGAATGCGTGGTGGCAGGTACCTTTATGAAATTGTGTTTTGTGGAGATTCGTATGTATGTATTTTCGAAATTTTCAAATCGGGTTTCCTGGACTTGGTTTTACCTAGCATATGAATCGATCTTGTATGACACATCCTGTTTCTTTTATGAATTATATTGTTTGTTTGGGGTTAAGATAACGGGATGTTACACAAACCGCCCCATAGGGTCTATTCCTCACTGACCTCCTCGGTGCCATAGTATCTCAGTCAAATCAACACAAATATACATAATTTAACAAAAATTGTGAAGCTACAGTACTCTGAGAAATCGCCCGTCCAAGATTTGCAAATATCCCACTCAAAAATCAAGTAATCTACCTCCAAATCTGTACTAAAAGCGTGCAAATCTAGTGGAGAATCCAAATATAATATCTGAGAAAGATTTGCTCACAAATCTAGGTCAAAATTGGGCTGAAATTAGTGAAAGAGGTGAAACCCGTGTTCTTCAAACTATCGGGTGCTTCTCTACGAAATCCTGCTGAAATCCGATGAAAGATCATCGAAAAACACTTGCCGGAGGTTGAGGAAGGTCATAAGGGAAAATTTGTCACCTGTGGTGGAAGGAATCGTCGAAAATCAGCGTTTAACGAGTGTGGGCGTGAACCATAGTTTTGCCGATTAAGTTTAAAATGAAAGAACTCATGGTCTGTGAGTCGTTCATCGCTTCGGCCGTGAATATCTTTGTGACTTAGCTTTTTACAAATAAAACTCATGGCCCGTGAATGACTCACGACCATGACCATGAAAATCTTGCTTCTGCACCAAAAAATCTCCAAAAAAATTTTCAAAACATTTCTGCACGTAAAACAACATATTTAGAAGACATTTCATATATAAAAGTTCATCAGATCATGCTGTTTAAAATCTCTAAAAATTCTAAGAAAATTAAAAACTAAAACTAAAAATACTAAAATTAATAAAACTCAAAAACTTTGGGTTGCCTCCCAAAAAGCGCTTGTTTAAAGTCATTAGCTCGACCATAACAAAGTTTATGAATGTTCTGGTGGATCCGAGGCATTGTAAATGATATGAAACTTTTTATCTTCACGCCTTCTTAAGTCGACTTGTGGGCTTAAATTGATCATTTGTAATTGTTCCCATGTTCCATCTTTTTTCCCTTTGTCTTTTTCATGCTTCAAATATTCTTCCAAGGGATTCTTGTCAGCTTCTATGGTATTACTACCATTAGTTCTGTTTTCCTCGTCTTCAATGTGTTGGTGAGATTCTACAAAAGAAAACTTCTTAAATTTCAAAGAAAAATCAAATACCAATTTATTCTCACCAATATTCAATATCAGCTTCTCATTCATCATATCTTTGATAGCACTTGTGCTAGCCAAAAATGGTCTACCTAAGATAATTGGTAACTTAATGTCTTCTTCCATATCGACAATTATAAAATCAATTAAAATAGAGAAGTTACCAATTCTAACAGAAATATTTTCTAAAACTCCAATAGGTTGTTGGACTGAACCACTAGTAAGTTGAAGCAAAATTTTTGTAGGTTTCATGTATCCACTGTCAATCTCCTTAGAAATAGATAAGGGCATTAAACTTACACTTGTTCCTAAATTACAGAAAGCAAGTTCAATAGAGATCTTCCCAATCTGACAGGGAATTGAAAAACTTCCAGGATATTTTACCTTCTTAATCACTTTGGGTTGACTTACCTCACTGCTTCCTAACTTAAATGTTGAAATGTCATGCTTCTCCAATTCTGCTTTTACTTGCCTCTAAGGGTATGGAATGGGTGGAACGTATTCAGGTGGACCTACATAGACTTACTCCCTCTTTTTCTCCATTGATATCTCTTATTCAGGTGAAGTTTCTTCAGGCTTGTTTTCCCATACTTCAAGTGTAGGTTCTTCATTAGGCATCCCAGGTTCATCAATATGCTCACCATTCACAATGGTGATGGCGTTATAATGCTCCCTGGGGTTCATCTTTGGTTGGCGTGGAAGCTTACCTGTACGCCAGTTGGAGATACTTGCCTGCTGAGCTATTTGGCTCTCTAGCATCTTGTTATAGGTTACCAAGGTGTCCACACGAGATGTTAGATGCTTAATAACATCAAAGACATCTTCGTTGTGTTTCTTCTAAACAACAACGAAACCTTCCAAAAGGGACTCCAAGTTAGACTTCTGAGTTTTATTGAAATGCCTGGATTGAAAACCTGTGGCGGCCTATTATTATGCTAATTAAATTGCTGAGGAATTTGCCCTTGTTATTCTTGTATGACAAATTAGGGTGGTTCCTCCTGTTGGGAAATCCCAGAAATATTTACAAAATTTTATCAAACAAAACATACACAGCGGAAGCATACCCCCGAAACAAGCTGGTCCCAAAAACCAAATGGATCGCTCTTGCGAGGAGGTCAACACAACCTAGTAAGAAAGTACCTAGAGCGAGTGTAAGTCGATGTTGAGGTAGGCCCAAGCATGCACCCTCTGTAGTCTCACACACACGGATGCCTAGAGTTCTCTTCTTCCACACCCGGTGCTAGCCTCGGTAAGAAGATCCAAGTCTTAGGGAGACCACCACTTCACTTGCACCAAGGTTGAGTAAGAGATGCGCCAAGAGAAGAGGTGAAGAGATGAAACCGACAAGCTTAATGCCTTCTTGCGCTAAGAGAAGAAGAGGATGAAACTTGCGGCTATGGATGGAAGAGGTTGCGCCACTTGGTTCTTGCTCTCGCCCCTTGTTGTTAACGCCAATTGCATTGCAATAGGGCTCTCGCATATACAATGATATATAGAGCAAAGGGGTGGCTGAACAAGAGGTATAGGCGCAAACCATAAGTGACATGCGGCTAGGGTAAGAGGGGTTGGCTAATTAGGGTTAGGGTTAAGGAAACTCTCCAAGAGCTTTCCATAAGTTCCTTCCCATCAGCGTTATGCACCAAGGACATGCCAAAGATGTCCTCCATACCATACACGTTCCATGACTTGCCTAAGAGGCAAGCTTTCCATCCAAGGAACAAAGGAGAGGTGCCAATTGCTTCCATATGAAGCAAATTGTGCCACCCACAACCCATTATGCCCTTAGGCGCCAATGGGGTTGGGTTTCTCCCCATTATACCCTTTTAGCCCATTATCTCTTCATGACAACTTGTTATTGGGCCTCATTGGGCAATGAGCTAGCCCAAGCTTCATTGCACAAGTTGATTAAGCCATTGGATCCAATCCAATGCAACCCTAACTCAAATGTGACCAACTATGGTCAATTTCGAGTCATACTGCCAAAAATGAAGTTTACCTCCAATAACTCTATTCCATCTCATCAGGCTCATTGGCGCTGACGAAATCTCCCAAATAGATCCGAGCTATCCAATAACTCAATCATAAGGCTTCCTGATCAATATGAGAACTTGAGTATCAAGGAGTGCAACCCTGTAGGTTCTCTGACGTTGGCAGTAATGTCCTAAGATCATCACAAGTAGTAAGTGGTACCTAGTAGTACATCACAGCTACCCAAGTCATTGGAATGGATATCGACATCGACATCCCCATCATCACAACTAGGTACAAATGCATTATGGTCTCTTTGCCAAACTGATATCCAATTGGACAAGTGTGTCACCACATGTTTTTACCCAATCTCATGGTCATGACTAAATCAAGTTCTTACCTGGGAATGGCCATACACTTTCAGTCATAGAACCATAGCGGGGGCCCCATGGATATCATGCTTCCCTCAGGAAGGAGCAAATCCTCTATCTGTACATTGACCTTCTCATATAGGTCATTGCAGGCTCAATGACAACCGTTATGACCTCCCAACTACGGTGAGGTGTTAGGTTGTATCAAAGCATGTTCCTAACCAAATAGAAGAGTCAATGACCTCAACTCAATGGATCAATGCATCTCCTATCACTTGTGAGGATAACTCATGTCACCAAATCATTGTCTCATAGCAGGTCGGTCTAGTATATCAAACACTGATATACCCATATGTCTGCGTTAGCACCTCGTATCCCATATACCAGTTTTACAAGTACCATAGCTATCCCATATCCACTAAGGTACATTGACTGGGGACTAGAATTTGATCACAGATCTAATCTGTCTCTAGGGATATTATCATGTAAGAACACAATCACATATGTAAACTAAACATGATAACGAAAATGCCAGTATGATATATATAAGAAATATCACTGTCAAGTAGTATAAAGATAGACCAAAACTAGGTCGTAGGGCATAACCACCAACAATCTCGCACTTGCACTTAGACATAGAGGTTGAGGAACCTCAACCCCATATCCCTCATGTCACATCCCGTTATGTTAACCCCAAACAAGCAACACAAGTCATAGAGAAACAGGATGTTATCAAACAAGATCGATTCACATGCTAGGTAAAACCAAGTTCAAGAAAACACGATCTGAAAATTTTCGAGAAATCCATACAAAAATCTCCACGAATCATAATTTCACAAATGTACCTGCCACCACGCAATACTTGCACTAGACATATGCAAGTCAACAGTTATATCAAAACCGATTGCAAAAACACAAGTCAACTCGAAATTCGAAACAAAGTCATAATATCGATTCTATAAATTCATTCAATGATACCACATTGAAACCAGGCCAAAGCCCGCGGTGACACAAAAATCAGAATATCAAACTGCCACAACTGGCAACACAAGTTCACATAATTCGGCCACAACTGGCAACACAAGTTCACATAATTCGGCCACAACCGGCCCCAGTAATTAAACACAAAAGTCTTATTCATTCAACTGGCATATCACGATGTTCATATAAAATGTTAACTGAAAATGCGCCCCTGCTCTACACCTGAAAATAATGAGGGGTGAGCTACACGGCCCAGTGAGTGGATAGTCTCAAACGACCATCCATAACATACACTCAAAATACATGCAGATTATTTTAAAAACATTGAACAGAATATCATGTCAACATATAACAAAATTAAAGCACAGAACTCATATAAAACAGTCAGATGGACACTACTAAGACATCACACCAGTGTCTACCCAAGGTTCTAGAGTTATACTCTAAACCAACTAAACATACCAACCACTTAGTTAACCTAGTTGTCCAGCATATTCAGTAGTGACCATTATGGTCCAACCCGGCTTTGGCCTAAGCACTGGGAGAAGCCTGCAAATCACATGCAACATATAGATGGACAGTGAGTAGACTCAAGAGGTAATCACCACCTGGTCAAGATGTGATACATTGATCTACACCACCCCATAATCACAAAAATCTAAGCGTCTAAGAGTGACGACATCAAGAGGTGGCCCCTGTCCGACCAAGACATGGCACTTTGCGTCTTATATCACTCGTTCTCCCATAGGGTTCCTTAACTGGACAACGTTAGACACAGCTTATATCTTATTTTACAAGGGTGGACTCCTAAGTGTAGACCAGACTCTAGGATAGTCATATCACAATAATCACAACAGGCAGGCTGAACATCAACCCCCATCACAATAATCATAATAGGCAGGCTGAACAACAACCCCCCTCACATATCACAATACAGGGCTGAACTCTCCAACCCTTAACATATCTCATGTAGACTATCCTCTTGAGTTTAAGGTAACACTTAGCCTAGTCCTATCCATTCCATGACCATAGCACACAATATTCAAAAATCCCATAACCACATAATATTCCAAAGGTCACATAATATCCAAAAATCACATAATATTCAAAAATCACATAGTAGTGTAGTCCTTAGGTTTCATGCTGATTAGTTCAGTCTAACCTTGCTATGTTATCACCCAAATTTCACAAACAAGGATACATAGCTATAAATATATAACCATAAACATATAACATGCTACACTCATGAAGAAACATTCATAAATTGCATTTAACAAGCATCTATAATATCAACATAAATTAAAACATGTATTCTTATAAACTACTTTACAATTTGCCACAAGTAAACATGTTAACTACAAATATCAAGATTTCAGTTTTCATAAACAATTATCAAGATTTCGGTTCTCATACATATTATCAAGATTTCGGTTTTTAGGTTTTCATGGAAAATACTCTAAATTCGGTTTTCATGAAGAACATCTTAATTTCGATTTTCATGGAAAAATACCCTAAATTCGGTTTTCATGAAGAACATCTTAATTTCGGTTTTCATACCCTAAATTCGGTTTTCACGATAAATACACTTTGCATAATTTCGGTTTTAACATGGTAAATAAGACATTCAAGTGTATCATTTGATAGATCAAATAAGACATTCCACTCACCTGTTAACCGTGAACACTAAGGTGAAATCTTCCCTCACAAAACTCGTCTAAAGCCTTTAAGCCGCCCAAAGAATCTCCAAGAACTCGCCAAGAAAGTTTCTTCACCTCAAGGAAATTCGCCAAGGGGAAGAAGATGGAGAATTCGCCTCAATAACTCCAAGAACACCAAGATCGCCTTCTTCCTCCAAGGTGGCGTCAAGCTCTAGGGTTGCATGAACGATCAGCCGCCAAAAGTCCTCTTCACGCCATATTTGAATTAACGGATTGGATCTTCAAGTCGCCAAGCATCCTAACCGCCAATTAGAGGATCCAAGCCCATGTCGCCAAGTGATGATCCAATTAGGTGAGAAGACTTAATCCACTAACTAATTAATTCGAATCCATCTAATTTAAGTGTAAACCCAATAACCAATTAATTCAAATTTTAAACCCAATAAGTGTAAACCCAAAATTAACTAATTAATTTAACCATTAACTAACAATTTAACCATTCACTTAACGAAATCCAATAAGGATTTAACTAACATCCAATAAGGTCCAATTAATTAACCAATAAGCTCTAATTAATTTGACAACCAATAATCTCTAATTAATTAATTATAAATTAACAATCAATAAGCCAGTTAATTAACATCCAATACTGCTTAACGTAATATCCACAGTTAATGATTTTATTTAAATCCAAAAATAATACTTACCAGGACTTAAGATCCTTGGATCTTACATCCCTCCCTCCTTATAAAGCTTTAATCCTCTAAAGCTCAGCATTCATATCATCAAAAAGATAAGCATAAAACTTCCTCATATCAGCTTCAGTCTCCCAAGTCGCCTCCTCAACCGACTGATTTCCCCAGATAACCTTTACTAAAGGTATAGACTTGTTCCTCAGAACTTTATCCTTTCTATCCACAATCCGGAGAGGTCTTTCCTCAAAGGTCAAATCACTCTGAATCTGAAGAGGTTCCAATTCCAATACATGAGATGGATCAGGATGATATTTCCTCAAAGTAGAAACATGGAACACATTATGCACATGATCCATAGCAGGAGGTAAAGCTAACCTGTAAGCCACTGGACCAACTCTCTCAATAATGTCAAAAGGGCCTACAAACCTAGGGCTCAACTTGCCCTTTTTGCCAAACCTCATAACACCCTTAGTAGGTGACACCTTTAAGAAAACATGATCCCCTACCATAAACTCCAAGGGACGACGACGGTCATCAGCATAACTTTTCTGTCTGTCCCGAGAAATCTTCAGTTTATTCTGTATCTCTCTGACCTTATCAGTAGTCTCCTGAACTGCATCAGATCTCAAAATCATCCTGTCACCAGTCTCCTCCCAACATAAGGGAGTCCTACACCTTCTTCCATACAAAGCCTCATATGGAGCCATCTGAATACTGGAGTGGAAACTATTATTATAAGTGAACTCTATCAAAGATAGATCCCGATTCCACTCAGAACTCCAATCAACTACATAAGCTCTCAACAGGTCTTCTAGAGTCTGTATAGTACGCTCCGTCTGGCCATCAGACTGAGGATGGTATGCTGTACTAAAACTCAACTTAGTACCCAAACCCTCTTGTAAGCTCTTCCAAAACCTGGACAGAAATCGAGAGTCCCTATCAGACACAATATCAACAGGCACTCCATGCAGTCTGACTATCTCATCAATATACAATCTAGCCAGTCTCTCTAAAGGATAAGTCATCTTGATCGGAAGAAAATGGGCTGATTTAGTGAGTCTATCAACAATCACCCAAATAGCATCATGACCCAATCTGGTTCTGGGCAAACCACAAACAAAGTCCATACTGATGCATTCCCACTTTCACTCAGGAATAGGAAGGGGCTGCAACAAACCACCAGGCTTCTGGTGTTCAGCCTTTACTGTCTGACAGGTTAAACACCTAGAGACAAAATCAAATACTTCTTTCTTCATACCCGGCCACCAAAAGCTTTTCTTGAGGTCCTGATACATCTTAGTCACACCAGGATGTAGAGAATATTTGGAGTTATGGCTGTCCTCCAATATTTCTTTCCTCAAGCTCGGTTCCTCAGGGACACACACCCTTCCACGAAACCGAAGAACACCATCATCAGACAAGCTAAAATTCTGAACTGTACCCGCAACCAAACTATCCCTGATCTGAACTAATTTCGGATCCACTGACTGCTGATCTCTGATTTTCTGCAACAAAGTAGACTGTACTCTGAGGAAAGCCACATAACCCGACTGAACTCTAGGAGAAACACTGATCCTGAGATCGCTGAACTCCTGTAGTAACTGCCACTCACTGACCCGTAGTGCCGCTACTGAAGTAACTGGATGTTTGCTCAGTGCATCAGCCACTACATTAGCCTTTCCAGCCTGATACTGAATAGCGAAGTCATAGTCTTTGATCAACTCCATCCATCTTCTTTGTCTCATGTTCAACTCCTTCTGAGTGAAGATGTACTTGAGACTCTGGTGGTCAGTGAACAGATCAAACTCTTGACCCAACAAATAGTGACGCCATATCTTCAGAGCAAAGACTACGGCCGCCAACTCTAAGTCATGAGTAGGGTAGTTCAACTCATACTCCTTCAGTTGTCTCGAAGCATAGGCTACCACAGAACCCTTCTGCATCAAGACACAACCCAACCCCTTGCCTGAAGCATCCGTATAGACAGTAAACCTTTCCCCATCACTAGGAATAATGAGGATCGGTGTACTAGTCAACCTTCTCTTCAGCTCCTGAAAGCTCTCTTCACACTTGTCATCCCAATTAAACTTGGCCTCCTTCCTGGTCAATTTAGTTAAAGGACCCGCCAGCTTGGAGAATCCCTCAACAAACCTCCGATAGTAACCTGCTAAACCCAGGAAACTTCTGATCTCAGTAGCACTAGTCGGTCTTCCCCAATCAAGGATGGCTTGCACTTTAACTGGATCCACAGACACCCCCTGACCAGAAATCACATGCCCAAGGAAACTAATCTTTTCTAGCCAGAACTCACACTTACTAGCCTTGGCATATAATCGGTTTTTCCTCAGGATCTCCAGCACTCTGCGCAAGTCACTGACATGATCCGAAGTAGTCCGAGAGTACACCAAGATATCATCTATGAAAACCACCACACATGAATGAAGTAATTCATGAAATACCCTGTTCATCAAATCCATGAAGACAGCAGGTGCATTCGTCAGTCCAAAAGGCATAACTAGAAATTCGAAATGCCCATACCTGGTCCTGAAAGTAGTCTTAAATATATCCTCATCCTTGACCCTAAGCTGGTAATACCCTGATCTCAGATCGATCTTAGAGAACACTGTAGCTCCCTGTAATAGATCAAACAGATCATCAATTCTGGGAAGAGGATACTTATTCTTGATAGTCACTTGGTTCAGTTGCCTGTAGTCTATACACATCCTCAGGGTTCCATCCTTCTTCTTTACGAATAGCACTGGTGCTCCCCAGGGAGAAGCACTAGGCCGGATGTAGCCTTTCTCCAGCAATTCCTCCAGTTGCTTCTTAAGTTCAGCCAACTCTGAGGTAGCCATGCGGTAAGGAGCTCTGGAGATAGGCGCAGTACCTGGCGCCAACTCAATGCCAAATTCTACTTCTCTAATTGGTGGCAAGCCTGAAAATTCCTCAGAGAACACATCAGGAAATTCTTTCACCACCGCCATCTGAGTCAAATCAGAAGTAGAATCATCCTGCACCTTAACATGCGCAAGATAACCCTTGCACCCACTAGCAAGTAACTTCCTGGCCTGCAGGAAAGATATCACATGCGGTCCTTGGTCTAACACTAGACCTCTCACAAAAATCCGATTCCCATCTAGCAGATTCAAGGTGATTACTTTCTCAAAGCAATCCACAGAGGCATGATGTGAGGATAACCAATCCATACCTAGGATGACATCATAGTCTTGCATGTCTAAAAGGATTAGATCTACAAGAAACTCATAACCCTCTACATGCACTACACAATCAGCACAAACAGTGTCTGTAGATAATGATTTTCCTAAGGGAGTACTTACAGACACAACATAATCTAGCACCTTAGGTAACACAGGTAAACATGCAGCAAATTTAACAGATACAAAAGACAAATTTGCACCAGGGTCAAATAAGATGCGAGCTAACTGATCGAATACAAATAAGGTACCTTCCACGACGGATCGGGAAGCTCGTGTATCCTTCTCAGCCACAGCATAAACTCGGGTCTGGACTGTAGGCTTATCTGCACCTCTCTGCTGCATCTCAGGTTCTTTGCAGTCCTTGACCATGTGCCCAGGTTTCTTACACCTGAAGCATACACCATTCTTCTTATAACAGTCCTTCATTAGATGTCCCTTGAGCCCACAATAATTACAATTCCGGTCCTCTGTGATACTGTTCTTTACATCCCTGGCATCCCTGGACTGCTGCGGTGCATCCCTGGACTGCTGCGGTGCCTTGTAAGAGTAAGGCTTATACCTGCTCTTCTTGTAGTCCTTATGCCTAGGGTATTTCTTACCCTTGCCGCCATTACCATACTGAGGAGCCGCCGCCTCCACTGCAGGAACCACCGTCACGGCCACACTAGAACTCCTCTCAGATATGTACCTCTCAATGGTGCGTGCTCGTCCAACAGTCTCAACATAAGTCTCCAAGTGCTGAGCACCCACCTGCTCTCGAATATCCCATCTGAGACCTCTGAGAAACTTGGTAGCCCTCCTCTTTTCAGTGTTTATCAGGTGAGGGGCATACTTTCGCAACTTAGTGAACCGTAACTCATACTGGTCCACAGTCAGATCACCCTGCTCCAGGTGAATAAATTCCACCTCTCGGTCCTCCACCAAGCTATCGGGGAAGTACTTCTCATTAAATTGAGACAAGAAATAGGGCCAATCTACTGTTTCATGTCTTTCTTCAGCAAGCCTCACCACGCCCTTCCACCACTCATCTGCGTCACCACGCATCATATAGGTGGCCAGACACAGCTTGTCCTCATCTGAGCAACGCATGACTTGAAAAATCTTTTCCAAGACTAGCTGCCAATTCTCTGCAGTACTTGATTCTGAGCCCCCATAAAAAGAACTAGGACCCAGTTTCTGGAATTCACTCACAAGTGAGGCATAGAGCCTGTGAGTGTCCTCCTGAGAGTCAGTCCCCACTCCTCGAGTAGTAGTCTGGGATCTCTCCTGAGTCAATTGCTGCAAGAGCTGCTGTTGCGCTTCTTGATGCTGAGTCTGTTGCTGCTGCAGCATCTGAGCTTGCCTCTCTATCATGGTACCCTGTTGTTGTACCATGCCTGTCAGAGTCGCAATGGCTCTCGTGAGATCCGAGGTCTGCTCGCCTTCACTGCTAGCATTTCCTCTGGATCGCACCATCTTAAATTCCTACACACACATACCAAAGTAAGGAAAACAAACATAACCCTATCAGATGTCTAGCAATACACAAACATGTTTTCCCCTGAACTAAGTTTTAGCTAGCCAACTCCTCTGATACCATTCTGTCACATCCCGTTATCTTAACCCCAAACAAGCAACACAAGTCATAGAGAAACAGGATGTTATCAAACAAGATCGATTCACATGCTAGGTAAAACCAAGTTCAAGAAAACACGATCTGAAAATTTTTGAGAAATCCATAAAAAAATCTCCACGAATCATAATTTCACAAATGTACCTGCCATAACGCAATACTTGCACTAGACATATGCAAGTCAACAGTTATATCAAAACCGATTGCAAAAACACAAGTCAACTCGAAATTCGAAACAAAGTCATAATATCGATTCTATAAATTCATTCAATGATACCACACCGAAACCAGGCCAAAGCCCGCGGTGACACAAAAATCAGAATATCAAACTGCCACAACCGGCAACACAAGTTCACATAATTCGGCCACAACTGGCAACACAAGTTCACATAATTCGGCCACAACCGGCCCCAGTAATTAAACACAAAAGTCTTATTCATTCAACTGGCATATCACGATGTTCATATAAAATGTTAACTGGAAATGCGCCCCTGCTCTACACCTGAAAATAATGAGGGGTGAGCTACACGGCCCAGTGAGTGGATAGTCTCAAACGACCATCCATAACATACACTCAAAATACATGCAGATTATTTTAAAAACATTGAACAGAATATCATGTCAACATATAACAAAATTAAAGCACAGAACTCATATAAAACAGTCAGATGGACACTGCTAAGACATCACACCAGTGTCTACCCAAGGTTCTAGAGTTATACTCTAAACCAACTAAACATACCAACCACTTAGTTAACCTAGTTGTCCAGCATATTCAGTAGTGACCATTATGGTCCAACCCGGCTTTGGCCTAAGCACTGGGAGAAGCCTGCAAATCACATGCAACATATAGATGGACAGTGAGTAGACTCAAGAGGTAATCACCACCTGGTCAAGATGTGATACATTGATCTACACCACCCCATAATCACAAAAATCTAAGCGTCTAAGAGTGACGACATCAAGAGGTGGTCCCTGTCCGACCAAGACATGGCACTTTGCGTCTTATATCACTCGTTCTCCCATAGGGTTCCTTAACTGGACAACGTTAGACACAGCTTATATCTTATTTTACAAGGGTGGACTCCTAAGTGTAGACCAGACTCTAGGATAGTCATATCACAATAATCACAACAGGCAGGCTGAACATCAACCCCCATCACAATAATCATAACAGGCAGGCTGAACAACAACCCCCCTCACATATCACAATACAGGGCTGAAATCTCCAACCCTTAACATATCTCATGTAGACTATCCTCTTGAGTTTAAGGTAACACTTAGCCTAGTCCTATCCATTCCATGACTATAGCACACAATATTCGAAAATCCCATAACCACATAATATTCCAAAGGTCACATAATATCCAAAAATCACATAATATTCAAAAATCACATAGTAGTGTAGTCCTTAGGTTTCATGCTGATTAGTTCAGTCTAACCTTGCTATGTTATCACTCAAATTTCACAAACAAGGATACATAGCTATAAATATATAACCATAAACATATAACATGCTACACTCATGAAGAAACATTCATAAATTGCATTTAACAAGCATCTATAATATCAACATAAATTAAAACATGTATTCTTATAAACTACTTTACAATTTGCCACAAGTAAACATGTTAACTACAAATATCAAGATTTCGGTTTTCATAAACAATTATCAAGATTTCGGTTTTTAGGTTTTCATGGAAAATACTCTAAATTCGGTTTTCATGAAGAACATCTTAATTTCGATTTTCATGGAAAAATACCCTAAATTCGGTTTTCATGAAGAACATCTTAATTTCGGTTTTCATACCCTAAATTCGGTTTTCACGATAAATACACTTTGCATAATTTCGGTTTTAACATGGTAAATAAGACATTCAAGTGTATCATTTGATAGATCAAATAAGACATTCCACTCACCTCTTAACCGTGAACACTAAGGTGAAATCTTCCCTCACAAAACTCGTCTAAAGCCTTTAAGCCGCCCAAAGAATCTCCAAGAACTCGCCAAGAAAGTTTCTTCACCTCAAGGAAATTCGCCAAGGGGAAGAAGATGGAGAATTCGCCTCAATAACTCCAAGAACACCAAGATCGCCTTCTTCCTCCAAGGTGGCGTCAAGCTCAAGGGTTGCATGAACGATCAGCCGCCAAAAGTCCTCTTCACGCCATATTTGAATTAACGGATTGGATCTTCAAGTCGCCAAGCATCCTAACCGCCAATTAGAGGATCCAAGTCCATGTCGCCAAGTGATGATCCAATTAGGTGAGAAGACTTAATCCACTAACTAATTAATTCGAATCCATCTAATTTAAGTGTAAACCCAATAACCAATTAATTCAAATTTTAAACCCAATAAGTGTAAACCCAAAATTAACTAATTAATTTAACCATTAACTAACAATTTAACCATTCACTTAACGAAATCCAATAAGGATTTAACTAACATCCAATAAGGTCCAATTAATTAACCAATAAGCTCTAATTAATTTGACAACCAATAATCTCTAATTAATTAATTATAAATTAACAATCAATAAGCCAGTTAATTAACATCCAATACTGCTTAACGTAATATCCACAGTTAATGATTTTATTTAAATCCAAAAATAATACTTACCAGGACTTAAGATCCTTGGATCTTACACCTCGTATGACCATCATGCTTCTGCTGCGCCATAGTCTTGCTCAGTGGGTCTGCTAGATTGTTCTCTGTGTCAATTCTGCTAATCTTGACATCACCTTGGTCAATGATCTCTCTTATCAGGTGAAATCTCCTGAGTATGTGTTTGGACCTTGGATGAGACCGTGGTTCCTTTGCCTATGCAATAGCCCCATTGTTGTCACAATAGAGTTCAATGGGATCCACAGCAGTTAGAATCACATGAAGATCAAAAATGAACTTCCTTATCCAAACGGCTTCTTTGGATGCCTCTAAAGCGGTGACATACTCAGCCTCGGTTGTGGAATTAGCTATAGTGGATTACTTGAAGCTTTTCCTGCAAATAGCGCCTCCATTCATCTTGAACACATAGCCTGCCTGCGATCTGAAGTCGTCAGGGTCAGACGGGAGTGACGCATCAGTGTAGCCCTGAACACTGAGCTCTTACTATCCCCCATAGACCAAGAATAAATCCTTAGTTCTTCTCATATACTTAAGGATGTTTTTTACAGCCACCCATTGCTGCAGACCTAAATTGGATTGGTATCGGCTAGTTATGCTCACAGCATAAGCCACATTTGGTGTAATACATAACATTGCATATATGATCGATCCTACTATCAAAGCACAGGGCACTCGACTTATATCATCTCTCTCTGTTTGTGTGGTGGGACAATGGCTCTTTGATAGAGTAAGGCCATTCTCATTGGAAGGTACCCATTCTTTGATTGCTCCAAGTTGAACCTCTCTAGAACCTTATCAATGTAAGTACTCTAACTAAGGGCCAGAAGCCTCTTAGATCTATCCCGGTAGATCCTCACGCCTAGAATATAGGTGGCCTCCCCTAAGTCCTTCATCTCGAAACACTACCCCAACCATGTCTTCACAGATGAAAGACTAGGGATGTCATTTTCGATGAGTAGTATGTCATCGACATACAAGACTAGAAAAGTCACCAAGCTCCCCCTGAATTTTCTGTACACACAGGTGTCATCTTCACTTTTGATAAACCCATAATCTCTCACAGCTTAATCAAACTGAAGATTCCAACTTTGAGATGCTTGCTTTAATATATAGATTAATTTCTTTAGCTTGCAAACTTTATTGGCATATGCAGGTTGGATGAAGCCATCAGGTTGTGTCATATACACATCCTCTGTTAGACTCTCATTAAGGAATGTCATCTTAACATCCATCTACCATATCTCATAGTCATGATATGCAGCTATAGCAAGCAGAATCTGACTGGATTTGAACATGGCAACTAGTAAGAAGGTTCCAACATAGTCCACCCCGTGGACTTGTCTAAATCCTTTAGCCACTAGTCTACCCTTATAGGTAACTATGTTGCCATCCATGTCAGTCTTCCTTTTGAAAACTCATTTACAACCTATGGGTTTTTACCCCATCAGGCAGCTCAACCAAATCCCAAACTTGGTTAGATGACATGGAATCCATCTCGGATTGCATAGCCTCAAGCCATCTCTCAAAGTCCGGTCCAGCGACTGCCTCATCATAGGTCTTGGGCTTATCCTCAATGATGAAAATCTCGTAATGTTGAGTCGGCAGTGACCCATACATCTCAGGTGCACTATGAATCCTCCCAGACCTACGTGGGACCTATGTTTGAGCCTCAGGCTACCTAGCAACCGGTGCAGGTGGCTCAGGTTCCATCTCTGTGTCTTGTGGTTGCACTTGGACCTCATCCAAGTCAAACGTCCTCTCATTAACTTCTTTCATGAGAAATTCCCGACCAACAAAGACTTTGCTCTCGGTAGGGACATAGAAGTAGTATCTTTTAGTTTCCTTAGGGTACCCCACAAATTCACATTTATCACATCTGGGTTCTAGCTTGCTAGAATCCCGACGTTTGGCATAAGCTTCACACCCCAGATCATGATAAGAAAGAGGTTAGGGTGCCTCCCACTCCATACCTCATATGGAATCTTGGAGACACTTTTAGATGGAATATTATTCATTATGAGAGAAGTTATGTCAAGTGCATGACCCCAGAATGATGGGGGGGGGGGGGGGTAGAGTTGCATGACTCATCATAGATCGGACCATGTCCAACAAGGTTTGATTTCTCCTTTCATACACACTATTCCATTGAGCTATTCCAAGACGAGTGAGTTGGGATAAGATCTCACACTCTCTACGATAGTCAAAGAGCTCACTGCTCAGGTACTCTCCACCACGATCTGATCGAAGAGTTTTGATAGATCTACTAAGCTGGTTCTCTACTTCATGTATGAACTCCTTAAATTTCTCAAAGGATTCAGATTTATGTCTCATCAGATAGACATAACCATATCTACTGAAATCATTAGTAATTGTGATGAAATAGTTGTATCCTCCTCTAGCTAGTTTACTGAATGGCCCACACACATTACTGTGTATAAGATCCAATAAACCACCTGCCCTCTCACCAATCTTGGTGAATGGCGCCTTCGTCATCTTCCCTAATAAACAAGGTTCACAAGTATCAATTTCCTCCAAGGAACTTGAATCTAACAACCCATTTGCATGGAGTTGTTGAATGCGATTCTTGCTAATATGGGCTAATCGACAATGCCACAGGAAGGCACCAATGGAACCACTTAGTTTGGTCCTCTTACTATTTATGTTACAAATAGAGTTATCCATGTCCAAGACATAAACCATTGCATAAAGTACCCTTCCCATAAAACATATTTGCAAATGAAAATGAACAAGACTTCTCTTTTACTTCAAATCTAAATCCTTTCTTTTCTAAGCAAGGAATGGATACAATATTTTTAGTAAGCGAAGGTACATAGTAGCAATGATCTAACTTTAACTGAAGTCCAGAAGGCAGGGAGAGAGTCAAAACTCTTACAGCAGCAGCAACACCCTGTGCCCCGTTTCCAACCCCTAGGTCAATCTCTCTAAGCCACACCGATCTACTTTTCTTGAGCCCCTGCATATTTGTACAAATATAAGCTCCATATGCAGTATCCAATACCCATGACATAGAAGTAGAAAGGATGATTTTTGCAACATAAATACCTGAACAAGAAGACAAGGCCTTGCCCTTCCTCTCCTCATTCTAAAGTTGCTTGTAGTCCCTACTCTAGTGACCCTGCTCGCCACAGTGAAAGCACCTCTGCTCCTTTGACTTCTTTGCCTTTTTCTTCAGTGCTTTGGTAGGACCTGTGGCACTGCCCTTAGCACGTGTCTTACCCTTTTTCTTCATCTTCTTGGTCGTAGGGACCAAAAGAACAGAATTGGGCTTAATCTTACCCATCTCTCACTCGGTCGTTTGGAGCATATTTAATAGTTCCTCCCTAGTGCACTCAATCCGGTTCATGTTAAAATTTATAATAAATGGACTGAAGCTAGAGGGCAGGGACTGAAGAATAAGATCCACAACTAGCTCATTATCTATAGTGTGTCCCAGTCTCCTGAGATGATACACATGCCCAATCATCTTAAGAACATGGGGCCCCACTAGTGCACCCTCAGATAACTTGCACTAGAAGAATACTTTGGCAGTGTCATATCTCTCAGTTCTAGCTTGAGCCTTGAATATTTGTTTCAAATGAGTGATCATCTGAAAAGTGTTCTGCTCCATATATTACACCTAAAGTTCTCACACCCCTATATGATGGTAATTTATTTTTTTTCATTTTGGGGATATTATAGAAGCTCAAGTGCCATAGTTGCTAGCATGAGTGATAGCACCCACAGATATAGTAGGCGTTTCCCGCAAGTGCACGGGTCTATCGAAGTAATTAAATATCGATCACATAGAGACTAATGGGCAAGTACTGACAGATCGCTAATTTACTAACTAGACGATATAAGAATTTGTGAAGTTTAGAGTGTTAAACTAATCAATTGCATACAAGAACGTAAATGCAGGAATTCGCACAAGAGGGAGTTGATGAGGAAATGCATCAGGATATGGGTTCACCGCTTTGATTCCTCATATTGGAATAGTTAAACTTTATCACCAATATTCTTCCTAGTTCAAGGGATTTTGCTACCCGTCGTACAGGTCGCTCCCTCCAATAGTCTTGTCTGCTCTCACAAACAAGATTATTGGTCTATTCCGTAGGGTTCTGACACTCGGTCGAAAGAGCTTCTCCCCGAAACGTCTAAGCTCCTTATAACCTCCGTAAGTAAGTACAGATTCGCAGGCGAGGATTTTCCTCCCAGAGATGCTGATTAACCAACCTTACATAGGCGATTAAAGGGTCAAGCATACTCTTCCAAGTAATGCAGGCAAGGCGCACTCATAGGGTCGAGTAAGGAATATTGGATGAATGAAGTCAAACCATTCCAACTAATAAGTAATCAAGGGCTACCCCCACATCCTGATTGAGATCTTAGCCTATCATATTAACCATGGAATCGCAAATAATAGATTTTTCCATTACACGCATATGCAGATCTATGTAAAGTTTGCATAAATATCTTGAGATCATGCAGTGTTCTTCACGTAGTTACAAAATAGCATGCAAATCGAATGCAACGTTAAGGATTTCCCTTACAAACTATCCTTGAGGTGATCTACGCAATAATGTCTTTCAGTGAAGCCCGTGCGCAATCCTCTCCCCTTTGCCGATTTGATCTCCTGATACCCGTGCGAATCCTCCACTGAGCCCAAAAACTAAGACCCTAGAAATCTCTTCTCTTCTCCATTTTATTCCTAGCTACTCTACACTTTCTCCTTCTTCCCATACCCTGCCAAAAGGAACCTACTACAAAGCTTCAGCCGAAAGAGGTCTCTGCCAGCCTTCTCCATGCCCTGCAAAGTTGCGGCTGGAGATCTTTACACGAAATCATCATTTCGTGATGGGACTTTGCTTCCAATAGGTGGTTTCAGGGCTCTTAGTCAATGGGGGAGAAAGGACATGGATGCCCTTTAGCTTCCCCTAGGGTTAGGTTGAAGAAAGCAAGGTTAAATTCGTGGTTTCGAAACAAGTGAGTCCGCGATCTCGGGTGAGAATTTGGTCGTGATTTGTCAATTTCAGCTTCAGGCATAACGACAATCACGGGAATGATTCTGATCAGGACCCGATCGTGATTTCCGACAAAGCCTCCAATGAATCCGAAAGCTTCTGGTTGGGATCATCTTGAGTTTGTATAAGCCCCCTTGCCACATAAGTGTCAGAATCTACCCCCTTTGTGGTCGAATTGACCTGAAAATGTGAAAAATACCAAAACAGGTATAGATTCCATAGATGTATCCAAATATAGGCAAATACGAGGCTTAAAGTCATAAAACGAGGATGATTTCACTAGAAAAATGACATGTAAAACTCTATATAAATCTGCGTCAACAGAATATCTATGACTTAAACCCTTGCTTGTCATCATGCAAAAAGAAAGAAATGAAATTCCATGATGGTTGCTTATATCACATGAAATCAAACTCCCTACAGTCTATAAATACTTAATAATCAGTGCTAGTCACAAGATGCACAAGTCACTGTAGACTTTATGGGTGTCAAGATGAAAAGAAAAGCATCTAGGTCATATCAATGATCAACAGTTGTACCAAAATCCGGGCAATGATAGTTCCTTATCACATGAAACATTAACTTACTATTTCATCCCAAAGATAAACTCCAAGGCAGTAGTAAAGTTTTCGCTCATTACTTCGGTACCACCGTTTTTTTTTTTCTTCTCTTTCTTTTTCTTCAGTGCCAAGCCGTAGCTTCGGTACCACTGCATTTTCTTTTCTTGATTGGCAGTGCCAAGTTACAACTTCAGTACCATTGCCCTTCTTTATCTTTCACTTTCTTCTTCTTTTAGTGGCAGTGCCAAGTCAAGACTTCGGTACCACTGCACTTTTTTTTCTTCTTTTCTCTTTTTGACGGGCAGTGCCAAGCTGCAATTTCGGTACCACTACCCTTTTGTTTTCTTTCTTTTCTTTCTTTTTCTTGTATGGTGCCAAGTTAGAGGAGTTTGAACCAAAACCAACACCAAGAGTTAGCAAGAGTGGTAAGCGTGTGTCAAGTGGGTTGGTCTATAATTACCCGAACAAGTAGTACTCATGTTGGGACTCTAATATTTCCTAGATTGAAAGCTTATCAAAGTTCTATCCTTCAGTGTTCAGTGTATAAGGAATCAAGTGACTAGATTAATTGCTTAGCATGAGAGGTGTCCTTAAGGTACTATGGGAGTACAAATCAATCAAGCATGAGGAAAATATCAATCAATGAAAAATAAGAAATTGCAGCTGGGATCTACGACTTAGGCTTTTACGTGTCTGGTAAGCAATCATCAACAAGGTTCAAAGCTTATCAACAAAGTCATGATAAAAGCACGGTGGAAAGATGCGGACCTGATAAAGATGTCCTTGCAAAGTTAAAGAATTGCCAAAGTAATTTGTCATAAAGATAGTACGGAAGTGGACTACATTATCCAAATGCTATTTATCATATTTAGCATCAGTTTGGTAGCAAAGAGGTTTAAAGTTTCAGCAGGTCCGCTACAGTAGCATATCAGTAGTATCACATCAAACAGAAATAGTTCAACCGCACATGCAACATCATAAAGTTAAGTACCAGTACAACATCTCATCATAAACTGCATAAAGTCATGACGACCCATCAAAATATGTAGGTCCCCTCACCCAAAGCAAAATGCTGCATCGTCTGCGATGCATAAAGTATAGGTATGTATCAAATGGGGTGAGGGAAGACTTACTAGAGTGCAACCCTACTCACTGCACTCAGTCGGATCATCATCATCATCAGCTAGCTCAAAGGAATCAGAAACATGGATGGTATTGTCGGCGTCCTCGTCTTCGTCCTACGGTGGCGGTGGGGCCATGTTACTATGGAGGAAAATCTCAATGCATTTTACCGTGTCCACCAGGGTGGTTAGCAGCTTGATATACCTGGTGTTGGTGATCCTCCGATTAGAGAGCACTTGATACCTAGCAGCTTGATGGTTGTCGTGCATTTGTATTTCCGACGGTGTGGTTTGCTGCGGGTGGCACCGCGAGTCGAGGGATCGTGGCTCCAGCCGGGCATTTTCTGGTGTTCTTCCGATGAGGCAGCATAGCTTCTTGAGCAATGAAGGGAAGATAAGGAGAGATCAGTAGCTAATTGAGGCGTAGTCCGCGGCAATATAGACACTGAGAACCCGAAATGAAAGCTCATCGGAAGTTGTTGGTGTCGCCGGAAGAGTCGTCGGCTGGTCAATGGTCGGTGGCGGAACGAATGGCAGCGACAGGTGGGGTCGAGCAGTGGGGTCGGCACAATGTACGGTTAGAAGATCGGGAACCCTAGCAACAAGATTTGGGGCAGAAGTTAAATGGGTGGCCAAATGGGTCGGGCTAGCCAGGTGGATCTGTTAAGCTGCCGAGGTTTAGTGATCACGCCCAATATTTTCATCAAGATCCGGTCATGATATTTTGTATAAACCTCTACTGGGAAATATTGGTCGAGAATTTCGTCGATACCCAGGTGTGATCTTCTCACAGATTTTTAGTGCAAGTTTTTACAGCCATGACTGGAATCACTGGACAGCCGTGATGCTCTCGTCAAAATTGCACACATTAAGTCTTTTTAGAAATCCTGCCCATGATTTTCGTCACGACCCGCTTGTGATTGCCTTATGTAAGATTGCGTGCATATTTTACGCCCGTGAGCAAAGTCACAACACTGCTGTAATATTCTCGGCAAATAAATCCTCGTTCTGTCTTCTTGCAAGATCTCGGTCATGACTTTCAGCGTACCTTGGTCAAGATTGGCTTGTGTAATTTCTGTGTTTGTTGAATACGGCCGCGCCTTCAATTAGATTCTAGCCGTAATTCTTTCAGCAAGTTTTCTGATGTTGGAGTGAGCAAGAGTCACAGTCAGGATTTCTGTCGGGACCCACCAGTGATTTTGAAAAAAAACTGGCAGGAAATGCCTCCTCTTACTACTTCCATTTGCGATATTCCTATGTCATTCAAAGCCAAATGGAAACATCAATGTCCACAGGATAACAGGTCGGAATATAACAAGCAATGCTAGTAATGAAAAGGGTACAACAAAGCCCAAATATCACTTCGAACTTTTATAAGAAATGATTGCCAATGCCGAAGATAAATAAAATTAGTTCATCAATGCACATATGCTCCAAATAGGTAGGTTTTAAAATTGATTTTTGTAGATGTAGTTTGCATCCTTCCTGGCGAATGCTTCTTGTTGAGGACCTTCATGAATATCTACGACTTGAATATTGATATCTTATGCCGGTATTTGGTGTTGATATAGTGTACGCGCGTCACCTGCAGGATTACCATTTTTAGATACCAAAATCATGCATTAGAAGAGAGTGAACACACTAGGAAACGAAATTCAAACTTAAAGCAGGGGAGGCTAGAATATGCTAAGGTCAGTTAATATGTCCTAGTGTCAACCGAATGTGTATCAGGAATGTATGTCTACTTAAAGATTTTAGACCAATCATTAAGAGAACTCCTCAAAATATGCAAACTAACTAAATTTTCACAAAATCATGAAAAAAAAAACAAGAGAAAGGGAAATGCTGAGAATAAATTTAAGTAGAGTGAGGTGCTTGGGCTGCCTCCCAAGAAGCGCTGATTTAATGGTCCATTAGCTTGACCATGTTTAGTGTCATTTTGGTGAAGAAGGGTCTGTGAGGATCAGAGCACTCCTCTCTGGTATTGGTTCATGGGAAATGTAGCGCTTAAGTCCTTGTCCATTAAGTTTGAATGTGCTAGTTGATTCTCATAAAATGTCTACAACACCGTGAGGATAAACCTTTTGTACTACATACGGCCCCGTCCATTTAGTTCAAAGCTTAGTAGGGAAAAGCCTGATCTTGGGGTTAAACAAGAGTACTAACTCGCCTTCGCGGAGTTCCCTCCTTATGATCCTCTGATCGTGCCATCTTTTGGTGCATTCTTTATAAATCCTGGCGTTTTCATAGGATTCTTGTCAAAATTCCTCGAGCTCATTGACCTAAAGCTTTCTGGCCTTGCTAGCTTGTTTTCCGTCAAAATTCATTTGTCGTATCGCCCAATAGGTCTTATGTTCAATTTCAACTGGTACGTGGCATGACTCACCATATATCAATTGGAATGGGAACATACCTATTGGAGTTTTGAATGTTGTACGGTATACCCATAATGCATCGTCAAGTTTAAGTGACCAGTCGGTGCGAGTGCACGATACTGTCTTTTCAAGGATGTGCTTTATCTCTCAGTTTGATACCTCCACCTGGCCACTAGTTTGAGATGGTAAGCAGTGGCCACCTTGTGCACTACCCCATGTCTTTTTAAGAAGCGATTCAAACTTTCGTTCGATGAAGTGAGACCCTCCGTCGCTAATCACCACGCAAGGCGTTCCGAATCGTGAAAGAATTAATTTCTTGAAAAATTTGGCAACTACCTTGGAATCATTTGTTCGTGCAGCTAAAGGTTCTACCCACTTGGAGACGTAATCAACTCCAACCAAAATGTACTTGTTACCACAAGAAGGTGGAAATGGACCCATAAAGTCAATTCCCCATATGTAAAAAATTTCGATTTATAGGATGGTATTGAGAGGCATCTCATTTCTTCGTGATATTCCACCCGTTCTTTGGCAGCGATCACATGATTTAACATAATCCCTTGCGTCTCTGAATAGGGTCGGCCAAAGAAACCACTTTGGAGAACTTTATTGAAATACCCTAAAATTTATGAAACCCCCCTTATGATGTTATGCAAATAATAAGTTTGGTAAATAATATTACTTGGTCAATTATGCATGCTTGAAACCTTGTTATTTTCTAGGGTGATGATGGTATCTTAGTACTATGGGCTTAAATGTCCTTATTGGAGTCTTAAAAGGGCCATTTTTGGAAAAGCTTGCCACATAAGCTTTGAGGGTTAGTAATGTGAGAGGAAAAATCGTGATAGGAAGGGGAGAAGGCTGGTCACGTTGGTTTGGAAAGAACCCTAGGAGGGAGCCGCCACCAAGAGGAAGGATTGGGAGAAGAACTTCATCATCTTAAGGCAAGTAAATCTTATTCTTGTTTTCGTTAATCTGGTTCCTCCTCCACGCCTCACCTAATTTTGATGTCTCTTGTGTCTTCTATGCTTGATTTGGGTTTTGAATCTCATGATATTCATTTCTATGGGGTCGGATTCAAATATTTATAGGGTTTTAAAATCCTGTTCTGCTGAAATCTGCATTCTCTAATCTGACCTTTGTGTGCTTTAACCCAAATATCTCATGACCTATAGATCCAAATCGCACGAAATAAATTTTGTATGAAACTAGATTCATTCCTCTTTAATTGGAATGTGATATCGACCATATCCGAACTGTATTCGTGTTTCAATCTGTATTGTAATCTAGCTGTACAAAATCAGTTTCTGGAAATCTGGATTTTCAACCTTTATGCGTTCGAATCCTCATATCTCCCTAGGTATAGTTCGAAATCTTGTGAAACTAGACTCATTGGAAAGTACACTCGTAGTGCTACATTGGGAATACCATGTTTTGGTTACATGCTTAACATCAAAGTGGATATTGTGTTTTGAGCTTGAAATTATTCTAGAAGCAACAAAATCATTATGAATCTATTTCTTATGCCTTAACTCATGACTGTGAACTCATGGTATGCCCTATGACAAATATTGTGTTCAATGACTTATGTTATATCTTATCTTCAATGTGATGCTCATGTTCATTGTCTTAGTATTCTTCTTTTGAAAGCTATTGTGGGGAGAATTTGTGTGAACCCAAATGAGAGATTTGTGGATGGATGTGGAGCAAAGTGTCACACCCCTAAAAAGGTGGGGGGCCACCTCTTGAATCCCTCCATTCAAAAGAGTTGTGGAGCAAAGTGCCACACCCCTAAAAAGGTTAGGGCCACCTCTTGAATCCCACTACATCATGATAGATGTGGAGCAAAGTGCCACACCCCTAAAAAAGGTGAGGGCCACCTCTTGAATTCGTGGGAGCCACCGCTTGAATCCCTCTATCTATTTGTACGAAGAGCCCTAAGATGCTCTAGCTAGCTTTTGTTTGTTCTCTCCTGACGAGGATGGGTTCAACTTCCAGACGTGGAAGGAATTTTGAATTATGATTATTTCCCCCACATCTATGATCCATGACTACTCATGATATGAATGCACAACAATGATCAATGATTACTGTGATATGAATGCTCAATGATGATTAATGACTACTTGTGACCCGAATGCCTTATCGAAGGAATGTATGGCTATCTTGTTTTCCCTATCCAATTCATGTGCTCAAGGGGAAATTCTATTATCTTTCATTATGTCTTTATTGTGTTGACTATTTCGTTGATATGTTTATCCTCCTTAGTTCGTTTTCCCTTAGCCTTTGGGATTACTTGCTGGGCAATTTATGCTCATTCTTGCTTGCACTAACCCTTATTGCAGATTAGATTGGCTACGCATTGTGGGCAGAAGTTTGAAAGTTTTGGAAGCTCATTTTGGAATTTTGGCTAAATCATGAGACTTTGTAATCTTGGAAAACATTGTATGCTCCATAAAAGACTTGTATTAAGAGTTGTCATGAGACTTGTTTTGAGGAGTATGTTACTAGTTTTGAATGTTGATTGCAATGGCTTATGTTGGTAGCATGTTTTAGTTCTCGGATTTTGGGATTGTATGACTCTACTCTGCTTGGGTAAAAGTTTTTGATGGAATGGATATTTTTCTGTTGCAACTTGGATAACGACATTATATCACTTGTTTTATTGTTCAAGGCATTAAACTTGATATTGATTGTCGATCTTGCGAAAAAAATTATGTCGTATGATTATCTTTTATGGATTGTTGTTATCTAAGGGTATGACAGCAGTGGTATCAGAGGATTGATTTGATGAGTTAGTCTTGATTTGATTATGATGATAATTATGATTGATGATCCCTTAATTGATGTTTATATAGGTGGATACAATGGGAAGATCAAATCAGCCCTCGAGTGATTCAGTTGATCAAATGGCTGGAGTTTTAAAGGATTTGGAGACTATGTCTAGTTTGATGCAACAACAAGTAGCAAGAGATGAAAATCTTAACAATTCAAATGCATCTAGTCAACAAAATCATGATCAATTCGGAATTGAGAGGTTTAAGAGACTGAATCCTCCACCATTTTCAAGCAAGCCAGATCCCTTGATGGCTGAAAGATGGATTATGCAACTAGAAAAGATCTTTGGTGTACTCAATAGTTCAGATAGCCAAAAGGTGTTATTTGCATCATTTATGCGTGAGGGTGAAGCTGAGCATTGGTGGAGAATGATTAAGAGAGTTGCTGATTCTTAGGAAGAAACAATTACCTGGGCTTATTTTCTTTAAAAGTTTAATGAGAAGTTCTTCCCGGAATGTCTTAGGGATCAAAAGGAAAAGGAATTCATAAATCTAACTCAAGGGAATCTTACAGTGGCACAATATGAAGCTAAATTCACTGAATTATCTAGATTTGCACCACATTTGGTTTCAGATGAAGCACGAAGGGCAAAGAGATTTGAAGGTAGTTTGAGACACAACATAAGGACAAGACTTTCAGCCTTAAAATTGAGATGCTATGGTGACTTAGTTGATCGGGCAACTATTGTTGAGAGGGATGTGGATGAAAGTGGGGCGAAACCCTAAGCAGGCGCATATAAAAAAATTTTCTAGGGTTTCATGAAGATCGCATAGGGCATGAATATATGATCAACTTAAAACTTGCAAAGATCAAGTTGTGATCTTACCATAGCCATTGCTTGGATGGCGTCTTGGAAGCAAGAGGGCGAGCGGCTCTCCTCCAAAGCAATCACACACAAGATGGTGGTGGCTTCCTCCCTTGGCGTGAACCTTGTGCTAGCAAAGCTCTCCAAAGTGTCCTAGTCGCATGAAGGAGATCAGATGTTTTCTTGGCTGGCCGAATACCTTCTTTTTCACCCTCGTGGAGACGAGACACACGAGAGAGATTAAGGCGAGAGAGGCGTTGAGGCGGTTTCTATTCGTGGGAAGTGTCATGGCTTCCAAAAATAGTAAGTCATGACTTCATACGTTCACGCTTAGTGAACCAATCAAAACGCCCCCTTAATCGAACCATGCGTTCACATAAGTGAACCGGTTCAATTGACTTTGGTTCAAAGACCAAATCAAACCAAGACATGGTCTAGATCTCATTAAACCAAAAGGCTCAAGATCTAACCACACATCTCTTGATGCTCTTGATCTCACCGATCAAGCATCAATTCTCTCGATCGAAGCTTACCGATCTCAAGCCCTAATCAATCAAACATGATCAGACCAGATCTCACTTCCAATTAGAGTTTAAACTCCTATAAACTGAACCAAAACAATTCAGTCCCCACGATCTGACATAAGTAAGCCATATCATCAAATTGTGCGACCCTAAGGGTTTCCTTTAAATGTCGGTAACGATAACTTACGTTATCACGAACAGAGAGGGGTATCTAGCAACACATCACTGTCTCCCGATATAAAGGAAAGAGTCTTCCAAGACTACACCCAAACCATAGCACAAGTGTGAACCCAAGTCACATGACATATGTGTTTCCTTTGCCACTGGATGTTCTTATTAGACAAGCGTGTCAAGCCTGTAATTCCAATATGATGAGAGTGGTTAGATCAGATGAACATAGTCATCTGGGTATGGCCATACACTTTCTCAACCATCTCATCCAGGGGGCCCCTTTAGAACATCACACTCCAAACAAGGAGAAGGCAATCCTATATCTATCACTAGTCCCCTAACATGACTCATGTTCATTATCCAAGATAATCTATAACCATTATATTTCAAATGATATTGAACTACCTCAAGACAATGCCAATCATCATTTAGAAACACAAGTGATCTCAAGTCAGAGGAAATATGCCACTTGTTTGCATATAAGGATTATTCACATTGTGACAAACAATTGAATATCCTAAGTAGGGTCAGTCCAGTACATCCAATGTACCTATGAGTCTACATCTTATTCCATGCTCGAAGCATCCTGTAAGATTAGAACACATATTAGTCTCAATCATATCAAGGCTGTCTCATGTTCACCAAGATATCTCGACTAAGGACAATACTGCATGTCAGCCAAGCTGAACACCATTGAGACATTATTCAGAAGTATACATATAGCAGCAGATAATGCAACAACCTGAATAACAACTATTGCCTTTATAAACATAGAGTTTATACATGATACTGATAACAACCCAAGGCCTCAAACATTAGCCTTAAGGGCATACCCCAACAGTGGACGAGATGCTTGAGGTGAGAAAATAAAGAGGAAAGGAAAGGACAATTGGCTACAAAGATAAAAGGACAAACAAAAATGAAGGGTCCTTCAAAAAGTTTAAACGATCCAATGAAGAGTCAAGAATGACCAAGAATGTTCAATCTTGTGCAAATTGTGGAGGAAATCATGAATCAAAGGCTTGTTATAGAGTTACTGGAGCGTGCTTTGCTTGTGGAAAGTTTGGCCATCGGATAAAAGATTGTAAATTTAACAAGGCAAAGGAATCAATGCCCACAAAGCCTGTAGCCCATGCTAAAGTCTATGTCATTGCCGAACGTGATTCCAAAGCTTTAAAGTCGGTAGTGGAAGGTACTCTTTGTATTTCCAATAAAGTTGCAAGAGTTTTGTTTGATCCTGGCTCTAATTTATCTTTTGTTGCACGTCACTTTGCACTTCATTTGGAAAAGGAACCCAAACAATTCGATCTTATGATATTAGTCTCTACAGCTATTGGTGACTCTCTAACTGCTAATCTTGTCTATCCTTCTTGCTTATTCATGGTGGGAGAACATGAACTTTTAGCTGATTTAATCCTTCTAGATCTCCAAGATTATGATATCATACTCGGTATGGATTGGCTTTCATCTTATCATGCTACTGTTGATTGTTATCAAAAGGTAGTTACCTTAAATCTTTCGAATGAAATCCAATTGCAAATCAAGGGTCTTTCTCATGATCAATATCCAAACCTTATATCATTTATGTATGCTTCTAAGCTCCTTCAGAATGGTTGTGTATGTTATTTAGCTTATGTCAAGCAATGTCAGGAACTTGAACCTAGCTTAGATGAAATACCTGTGGCTAGAGATTTTTCAGATGTGTTTTCAGATGACCTGCCTGGCTTGCCCCCAGAAAGAGAAGTGGATTTTGGTATTGATCATGTTCCAAATACTGCACCAATATCTAAAGCTCCTTACAGAATGGCAGCGACAGAGCTAGCTGAGTTGAAAAAGCAATTGCAAGAGCTTTTGGACAAGGGCTTTATTAGACCCAGTGTGTCACCATGGGGTGCTCCAGCATTATTTGTCAAGAAGAAAGATGGCACATTAAGGCTTTGCATAGATTATAGGCAACTGAATCAGGTAACCATTAAGAATAAATATCCTTTACCTAGAATTGATTATTTGTTTGATCAGTTGCAAGGAGCACAAGTGTTTTCAAAGATTGACTTGAGATCCGGTTACTATCAAGTAAAGATCAAGAATGAAGACATTCCAAAGACAGCTTTTAGAACTCGGTATGGGCACTATGAATTCTTAGTCATGCCTTTTGGACTAACAAATGCACCTGTAGTTTTCATGGATCTAATGAACCGAGTATTTCACTCCTTGTTGGACAAATGTGTGACTGTATTTATCGATGATATTCTGATTTACTCCAAGAATGACCAAGATTATCAAAGGGATTTAAAGATTGTTTTGTCTATTCTAAGAGAGAAGAAGCTTTATGCAAAGTTGAGCAAGAGTGAATTTTGGTTAAGGGAAATTGGCTTCCTAGGGCATGTCATTTCCAGTGAAGGTATATCTGTCGATCCAAAGAAAGTGGAAGCTATTGTGAATTGGGAGAGACCAAGCAATGTGGCAGAGATTAGGAGTTTCTTGGGCATGGCCGGTTACTATAGAAGGTTTGTTTAAGGATTCTCCAAGATTGCAAGCCCTCTCACTAGGCTAATCAGAAAGAGTGTGAAGTATGATTGGAATGAAGCATGTCAAAGTTTTCAAGAGCTAAAGAGAAGATTGACGAGTGCTCCAATCTTCACTATTCCTAATGCAAATGATAAATTTATGGTTTACACTGATGCTTCAGGCAAGGGCCTTGGGTGTGTGTTGATGCAAGCAGATAAAGTGGTTGCTTATGCTTCAAGGCAATTGAAAGATTATGAGCAGAATTACCCAACCCATGATTTAGAGTTAGCTGCTATCATCTTTGCGTTGAAAATTTGGAGACACTATTTGTATGGGCAAACATTTGAGATCTACACCAATCACAAGAGCTTAAAGTATATCTTCACTCAAAAGGAGTTGAACATGAGACAGAGGAGATGGATAGAGCTATTGAAAGACTATGATTGCACCATTCTTTATCAGTTAGGTAAAGCTAATGTGATAGCAGTGTTGGGGTATGCCCTTAAGGCTAATGTTTGAGGCCTTTGGGATTGTAATAAGTATCATGTAATAAACTCTTGTGTTTATAAAGGCATGGTTATTATTCAGGTTGTTACCTTGTCTGCTGTAATAAGTGTACTTCTGAATAATGTCTCAAAGCTGTTCAGCTAGGCTGACAGGCTATATGTCCTTAGTCGAGATATCTTGGTGAACATGAGACAGCCTTGATATGATTGAGACTAATATGTGTGCTAATCTTATAGGATGCTTCGAGCATGGAATAAGATGTAGACTCATGGGTACATTGGATGTACTGGACAGACCCTACTGGGATATTCCATTGCTTGTCACAATGTGAATGATCCTTGTAAGCAGCAAGTGGCACATGTCCTTTGACTTGAGATCACTTGTGTTTCTAAATGATGATTGTCATTGTTTTGAGGTAGTTCAATATCATTTGAAACATAATGATTATAGACTATCTTGGATGGTGAGCTTGAGTCAGGTTAGGGCACTTGTGATAGATAAAGGATTGCCGTCTCCTTGTTTAAGGAGTGTGATGTTCTAAAGGGCCCCCCCTATATGAGATGATTGAGATAGTGTATGGCCATACCCAGATGACTGTGTTCATCTGATCTAATCATGCTCATCGTATTGGAGTTACAGGCTTGACATGCTTATCCAATAAGAACATCCAGTGGCAAAGGAAACATGCATGCCTCGTGAGTTTGATTCACACTTGTGCCATGGTTTGGGTGTAGTCTTGGAAGACTCTTTCCTTTATATCGGGAGACAGTGATGTGTTGCTAGATACCCCTCACTGATCGTGATAACGAAAGTTATCGTTACCGACATTTAAAGGAAACCCTTAGGGTCGCACAATTTGGTGATATGGCTTGCTTAAGTCAGATCGTGTGGACTGAATTGTTTCGGTTCAATTTAAAGGGATTTAATCTCTGATTGTAAGTGAGATCTGGTCTGATCATGTTTGATTGATTAGGGCTTTAGATCGGTAAGCTTCGATCGAGAGAGATGATGCTAGATCGATGCGATCAGAAGCGTCAGATGATGAATGGTCAGATCTTGGACTTTGGGGTCTAATTTGATCTAGACTTAATGCTTGGGCTGATTTGGTTTCGCTATTGAACCAAGGGTATTGAACCGGCTCATGGGTTGAGCGAATGGTTCAAGAGGGAGAAGGAGTTGCGTTTGGTTCATGGAGACATGAACGCATGAACGCATACTCTTAATGGTTGCCATTTTTGGAAAGTTCCAAAATGAAAACGCATATGCGTTCATGGCTTGAAGTCTCCCTAATGTTTTTCGGTTACACCTCTCTCTGGTTTTTGGAAAAATGATTTTTGCTCTCGAGCAAGTGAGGGTGTTGACGAGAAGAGGAGGAACCGGCCAAGCAAAAGAAAGTCTTCATCTCTTCCCTACACTCGATCATTGACATCTTGGCACTTTTGCTAGCACAAGAGGTGCGCAAGTTGGGAGTCTTCATCGCCTTTGTGTGTGAACTTTTGGAGGAGATCAAAGTTGCTCTCTTCTTCCAAGCCGACCTCCAATCTATGGCTATGGTATAGATCTAAACTCATAGCTTCAAGTTGATCATATGGTTGTCATATACGATCTTTTAGAAACCCTCTTTCCGTCATGCTTGCTAGATGCGCATGTTTAGGGTTTCACCCCCTTAATCTGGGTTTCTTTTCAATTGGTATCAGAGCTAGGCTTTCGATATGATCTATATGATTGCTTTGAAGTGTTTGTGATCCATACATGTTGCGCTTACTTGATGCTTTGTTTTCATGATGCATGGTTTACATTGGCTATGTTTGCGCTTGTATCATGGTTACATGAAGTTTGCGCTCCCCCTTGAAGGGGACCCCCTAAAGTTTGCGCTCCCCCTTGAAGGGGACCCCCCTTAGATCTAAGGGTTATCAATATGCTAGATATGAGATATATCTTATGTTCTCAAGTGAAGCATGTTGTTTTGTTTGTTTGCGCATGTTCTAGATGTTTTATAAAACTTACATCTTGCGCGCCTACTTAGATCTAAGGTGCCCCTACTATAAATCCTTAGATGGGTTGATGGGGTTGAAAGCATCTTCTAGGTTAGATCCAACTAGTCTGATCAGACCATCTGACAGCCTAGATGGGTTGACCAGATAGCACCTGTGCGCAAGCACGAGGTGGCTATAGGTCGACTGCATCCAGGGCGTGTAGCGAGGTCTGGTTGAGACAACTACTGAACACACATGAGTTAGGCCCGGGGTCACACCCGCTTGCCAAAACTCATGAGGGTGGTTTAGCCCTTGGCGCATGCATGGTTGACCATTAGGTCAACACGGGTCAGTTAGGACTCGGTGCATGCAAGGGCAGAGGATCTGACTAGATGGATGAGTGGATCCCTATCAATGGACCATTGTAAGGTTGTAGAGCACATAAGGAAATTAAAATTGATACCATGGGGTTTTTCAAAATTTAATTTCATGAATGGATCACATGTTGTTTTGATACCATATGCTTGTTTATTTAATCTTATGTGGGTTGCCCTAATGTGTGCTGTGCTGGGGCCTGCGTGCCTGGTAAATTACAAGTTAATATTATTGTGATCTGCGAATCACATTTTTTTATTAATTTATTGTATAATTGACCTGCGAGTCAAAGCTTGTCTAGATAGATCAAAATGTTTTTGATTAGACAAGAGCATAAAGGCACACATCCTAGATGGGCATTCACCTGGTGGCGCACCTGAGGTGCTCTTGGCGCTAGGGCCCTGGGTTGGACCAGATGAGATGCAAAAGAGCTCAAGTGAAGACTTAAGTAAAATTAAGGTCTTTCTAGGGTTCATGGGCTTTTACCACATAAGATCATGCTTTCTATTTATTGCTTATATAATTAGAATTGCATGTGTTTATCTTCTGCTATAGCCATAGGATATGCCTGATAGTAAGAAGATAAAAGACCGTTAAAATCCAACGCTAATATATCAAGCACGTAATGCCTTCTGACGCGAAACCTCACTGTTCTGACTATCGTTGGAGCCGTGTTGAACCCACTCAGTGGGCACGTCCATCTATCTTCAGACGGTGCGCGATTACACCTGCGTGTTACAGAGTAGGGATTTATCCCTTCTCGTTGCTCAGCATAGCACGTGGTGGTCCAGGGAGTAGGTCAGGTCAGCTTGACCATGTAGGCTACATATGTGGCGCATATGGTAGCACATGGAGGCAGCCATCTGTGGGATCAGAGACTGTGTTGTACCAACTCAGTTGGCACAGTCTGCTGGATTGCCCAGATGAAGGGGAATCGCACGGGTTGGCGATTGGCTGGGACAGCCTACCAGAAATTAGTGCTTGTCATCTCTGTGCATCTTATCTCGCCTGAGCGGGACGCGGAGACCAAGTATGAAATCTGGATCCCATCTCACTAAAAGAGTGTTACTCTTTCGGACTGTTTACTGGATTTTTCAGTCAGACAAAATAGTGAGAAAAGAATCTTTCTTAAGTCCTGGATTGATTCTGAACATTGATACTAACCTTGCTGTTCTTGCATTGTTGTAGATAACTGCAGCAACGAACACCATGAGCTTCAATGTGCGATCCCTACTGGAAAGGGAGAAGTTTGCTGGGCCGAACTTCTCTGACTGGTTTGGACACCTTAAGATCGTTCTTAAGGCAGAGAGGAAACTGTATGTCCTCGAGACGGCGATACCGCCGCAGCCCGCTCCGAACGCCGCAAGGGCGGTTCGGGATGCCTATGAAAAGCACGTCAATGATAGCATTGATGTCGCTTGCCTGATGCTTGCGTCTATGACGCCACCGCTGCAGCGTCAGCATGAGGATATGTCGGCTATAGAGATTATAGCGAACCTCAAGATGCTGTATGCTGCACAGGCGAGGACAGAACGCTATAATCTGACAAAGCTCTTCTTTCAGAGCAAACTGGCTGAGGGGAGCCCAGTGGGAGCTCACGTGCTCAAGATGATTGGGCACAAGGAGGCTCTGGAGAAACTGGGGCATACCATCAACCAGGAGCTTGCTGTTGATATTATTCTGCAGTCTCTCCCGCCTTCTTTCGATGCGTTCATTATTAACTTTAATATGAACAAAATCGATTGTACACCGGCAGAGCTGTTGAATATGCTCTTGACAACTGAGGAAACTCTGAAGGGTAAGCCTTCAACCTCTGTCTTGATGGTTCCTTCTAGGAACAAGAAGAAGGGGAAGAAGGGCAAGGCCCCTGTCAAGAATTACAGCAAGGCTCTGAAACAGAAGGTGAAGCGGTCGAAGGACAACAGGTGTTTCCACTGTGGCCAGCTGGGTCACTGGAAAAAGGACTGTAAAGCGCTCCAAGGAGATAAGAGGGGAAGCATCGCTTCTGGCTCTGGTATATATGTGACTGAGGTCATGTTATCTTCTTCTTCTATTTCATGGGTGTTGGACACTGCATGTGGAGTTCACATTTGTTCAAATGTACAGGAACTCAAGAGAAGAAGACAGGTGGGACAGCATGAGGTAGACCTACGAGTTGGAAACGGGGCACGGGTTGCTGCTGTTGCTGTAGGAGACTATTTCATTTCTTTACCATCTGGCATTGTATTGGAATTAAACAATTGTTATTTTGTACCAAGTATCACGAAGAATATTATCTCTATTCCTGCTCTTGTCAGGAAAGGATTTGCCTTTGAATGCAATATTTCAAAGTGTGTTTTATCTCTAGATAATATTGTGTATGGAACTGGTTCAATTAACAATGGGTTATTCATGTTGGACATGGAAAATTCTATACAAAACATTGATAATAAGAAAGCCAAGTATGCTGATGACAGCACCTTGCTATGGCACAGTCGTTTAGGCCATATAAACGAGAAGCGCATTAAGCGGTTGCATGATCATGGACTGCTGGGATCATTCTCCTATAAGGAGATTGATACATGCAAAGCTTGTTTAATGGGTAAAATGACGAAGTCACCTTTTTCTAAGAAAGGTCAAAGGGCTTCAGGTTTACTTGACCTTATACACAGTGATGTGTGTGGGCCATTTAGTAAACATGCCAGAGGTGGCTATCAGTACTTCATTACCTTTACTGATGATTTCAGTAGGTATGGGTATGTCTATTTAATGAGACATAAAAGTGAATCTTTTGACAAGTTCAAAGAGTTCAAGAATGAAGTACAAAATCAGTTAGGCCAAAATATCAAGGCACTTCGTTCTGATCGAGGTGGAGAATACCTAAGTCATGCGTTTACTGACTATCTGAAAGAGTGTGGGATTATCTCACAGCTCACTCCGCCAGGAACACCGCAATGGAATGGTGTGTCCGAGAGGAGAAATAGAACGTTACTTGATATGGTTCGTTCTATGATGAGTCAGGCTACACTTCCATACTCCTTTTGGGGTTTTGCACTGGAAACAGCTGCAAAGGTACTAAACCGAGTGCCATCTAAGGCAGTTTCAATGACGCCATATGAATTATGGTATGGGAAACAGCCAAGCTTGACATTTATCAGGATCTGGGGTTGCGAGGCTTATGTCAAAAAGCTCGCCTCTGGGAAACTAGAGAGCAGATCTGACAAATGCATCTTTGTCGGTTACCCTAAGGAAACTAAGGGTTATTATTTCTACGATCCCAAGGAGAACAAAGTTTTTGTTGCTCGGACGGCCATATTCCTTGAGAAGGAGTTTCTTCTGCAAGAGGCCAGTGGGAGAGAAATAAAGCTGGATGAAAATCCAGAGGAAGGACAAAGTAGTCAAGCTCAGTTGGATGAGCCTGAGCCAGTGGATCAGGTTATTGAACAACCTGAGGCTCAGATAACACGGGAACCGCGAAGATCGGGAAGGATCCGTCGACAGCCTGAGCGCTATGACGGAGTCTACATCATTGATAATGATGAACCCCTAACTTATGCGGATGCGGTCAGTGGACCGGAGTCAGCTAGATGGCTTGATGCTATGCGAGCCGAGATGGACTCCATGTCAGATAACCAAGTCTGGGATTTGGTTGATCCGCCTCCGGGAGTAATCCCTATAGGCTGTAAATGGATCTTCAAGAAGAAGATTGACATGGATGGTAACGTGGTTACCTATAAAGGCAGGCTAGTTGCGAAAGGTTTCAAACAAATCTACGGGATAGATTATGATGAAACTTTCTCACCTGTAGCCATGTTTAAGTCTATTCGGATTCTTTTCGCGATAGCAGCATATTATGATTATGAGATCTGGCAGATGGATGTGAAGACAGCTTTCCATAATGGAAATCTGGATGAGGATGTGTATATGACACAACCTGAGGGTTTCACTAATCCAGCAGATCGTCATAAAATATGCAAGTTAAAGAAATCCATTTATGGATTGAAACAAGCATCTAGGAGCTGGAATATTCGTTTTGATGAATCAATCTCTGAGTTTGGTTTCATCAAGAACGAGGATGACCCGTGTGTATATAAGAGGTTTAGTGGGAGCGTAATTACATTCCTAATCCTCTACGTCGATGATATCTTAATCATTGGAAATGATATTCCTGAACTGCATGCTGTTAAAGCATGGTTAGGAAAATGTTTCCAGATGAAAGATCTAGGAGAAGCAGCCTATGTGTTAGGTGTAAAGATCTACCGGGATAGATCTAAGAGGCTTCTCGGGCTGTGCCAGAGTACTTACATCGATAAGGTCCTGGAGAGATTCCATTTAGAGAATTCTAAACGTGGATATCTTCCAGTCAGACATGGTCTGAATCTTTCGAAGAGTCAGTGTCCACAAACACAGACTGAGAAAGATGAAATGGACAATACGCCTTATGCTTCGGCTATTGGGTCCATCATGTATGCGATGTTGTGTACTCGCCCAGACGTCGCTTACGGGTTAAGAATGACCAGTCGATTCCAAAGTAATCCAGGTATGGCGCACTGGATTGCAGTCAAGAACATTATAAAATATCTGCGGAGGACCAAAGATATGTTCTTGATATATGGTGGTTAGGAAGAACTCAGTATAGAGGGATATACTGACGCTTCATTCCAGACGGACCAGGATGATTTCCGATCGCAATCAGGCTATGTTTTTAGCTTGAATGGAGGTGCTGTGGTGTGGAAGAGTTTCAAACAGTCAACTGTTGCTGATTCCACAACAGAAGCCGAGTATGTTGCAGCCTCGGAAGCATCCAAGGAGGCAGTGTGGATTCGTAAGTTCGTGAGAGAACTTGGTGTCGTTCCTTCGAGTGCTGATCCTTTGGTTATCTTCTGTGATAACACTGGAGCAATCGCACAAGCAAAGGAACCACGGTCGCACCAGAAGTCCAAGCACATACAGAGACGGTTTCACTTGATCCGGGAGATCATTGATCGAGGCGAGATCAAAATATGCAAGGTTCATACAGATGACAATCTGGCAGACCCGCTTACCAAGCCTCTGGCGCAGCAGAAGCATGAGCAGCACTGTAATAATATGGGTTTGAGATTTCTCAACCATTAGATTAAGTGCAAGTGGGAGATTGTTGGGGTATGCCCTTAAGGCTAATGTTTGAGGCCTTTGGGATTGTAATAAGTATCATGTAATAAACTCTTGTGTTTATAAAGGCATGGTTATTATTCAGGTTGTTACCTTGTCTGCTGTAATAAGTGTACTTCTGAATAATGTCTCAAAGCTGTTCAGCTAGGCTGACAGGCTATATGTCCTTAGTCGAGATATCTTGGTGAACATGAGACAGCCTTGATATGATTGAGACTAATATGTGTGCTAATCTTATAGGATGCTTCGAGCATGGAATAAGATGTAGACTCATGGGTACATTGGATGTACTGGACAGACCCTACTGGGATATTCCATTGCTTGTCACAATGTGAATGATCCTTGTAAGCAGCAAGTGGCACATGTCCTTTGACTTGAGATCACTTGTGTTTCTAAATGATGATTGTCATTGTTTTGAGGTAGTTCAATATCATTTGAAACATAATGATTATAGACTATCTTGGATGGTGAGCTTGAGTCAGGTTAGGGCACTTGTGATAGATAAAGGATTGCCGTCTCCTTGTTTAAGGAGTGTGATGTTCTAAAGGGCCCCCCCTATATGAGATGATTGAGATAGTGTATGGCCATATCCAGATGACTGTGTTCATCTGATCTAATCATGCTCATCGTATTGGAGTTACAGGCTTGACATGCTTATCCAATAAGAACATCCAGTGGCAAAGGAAACATGCATGCCTCGTGAGTTTGATTCACACTTGTGCCATGGTTTGGGTGTAGTCTTGGAAGACTCTTTCCTTTATATCGGGAGACAGTGATGTGTTGCTAGATACCCCTCACTGATCGTGATAACGAAAGTTATCGTTACCGACATTTAAAGGAAACCCTTAGGGTCGCACAATTTGGTGATATGGCTTGCTTAAGTCAGATCGTGTGGACTGAATTGTTTCGGTTCAATTTAAAGGGATTTAATCTCTGATTGTAAGTGAGATCTGGTCTGATCATGTTTGATTGATTAGGGCTTTAGATCGGTAAGCTTCGATCGAGAGAGATGATGCTAGATCGATGCGATCAGAAGCGTCAGATGATGAATGGTCAGATCTTGGACTTTGGGGTCTAATTTGATCTAGACTTAATGCTTGGGCTGATTTGGTTTCGCTATTGAACCAAGGGTATTGAACCGGCTCATGGGTTGAGCGAATGGTTCAAGAGGGAGAAGGAGTTGCGTTTGGTTCATGGAGACATGAACGCATGAACGCATACTCTTAATGGTTGCCATTTTTGGAAAGTTCCAAAATGAAAACGCATATGCGTTCATGGCTTGAAGTCTCCCTAATGTTTTTCGGTTACACCTCTCTCTGGTTTTTGGAAAAACGATTTTTGCTCTCGAGCAAGTGAGGGTGTTGACGAGAAGAGGAGGAACCGGCCAAGCAAAAGAAAGTCTTCATCTCTTCCCTACACTCGATCATTGACATCTTGGCACTTTTGCTAGCACAAGAGGTGCGCAAGTTGGGAGTCTTCATCGCCTTTGTGTGTGAACTTTTGGAGGAGATCAAAGTTGCTCTCTTCTTCCAAGCCGACCTCCAATCTATGGCTATGGTATAGATCTAAACTCATAGCTTCAAGTTGATCATATGGTTGTCATATACGATCTTTTAGAAACCCTCTTTCCGTCATGCTTGCTAGATGCGCATGTTTAGGGTTTCACCCCCTTAATAAGGGTTTCTTTTCAAGCAGATGCACTTAGTAGGAAATCTTCAACTATAATAGCATCATTAATGGTGAAACAATGACAATTACTTGAAGAATTCAGTACCTTGAGTCTTAAAGTGATCAAACATGTGTTGGGAAACCCCGGGGACATTATACAATTTTTCAGAGTCATGGACATACATTTTACGCAGCGGAAGAATGTCCCCGAAATAGGCCGGTCCCAAAAACCCAGTGAAGATCTCTTGCGAGGGGGTCGACACGATGTGATAGTAAGTACCTTTAAGCAATTAGAAGCCGATGTCGATGAAGGCGCCCAAGTGTTCGGCCTCTGCAGTCTCGCACACACGGATTCCTCAAGTTTTCTTCTTCCTCACCCGGTGCTAGCCTCGGGAAGAAGATCCATGCCTTAGGAGAGTTCTCCAAGCAACTTGCGCCACCACCAAGATGTGATGCGCCAAGGAGATGGAAAGAGAAGGGAACGCCGCAAGCCTTCTTGTTCCTTTGCGCCAAGGAAAGGAAGAGGAGAAAGATGAAGCATGCTTGCGCCCTTGATGGAAGAAGAAGAGCTCTAAGCTCTCCAAGCCGTCGCCCTCTGATGCTTCACGCCTCCAAGGAATTAGCATCATCAAGAGAGGGGGCGGCAAGGGCTTATTTATAGGAGCAAGAGACGGTTAGGGGTGATAGGCAAGTGTTGACAATTAGGGCATGATTCTAGGAGATTATTTAATCAAATATACTGATTAAATCTCCACTCCCATATGCGCCTAAGACTTGCCAAAGCAAGTATCAGCCATATGCGCCCATATCATGCCATATGAGGCATCAATCCCATCTATGCGCCTAGACCTAGTCAAGGCAATATAATGGATTGCCTAATGTGGCTTGGGCGCAAGTCCTAATCCAATTAGGACTCTAATTATATTAATAATCAGCCCACAATTGTCAAACACAATCCAATCAATTATCTTGGGTGATTTATTCAAATCCAATTTGATTTAATCACCTTGGAGATACCAAACAAGGCATAGGCGCAAATTCTAGTCCAACCAGAATCCCATATGCGCCTATCCTATTAATTCATCCCCATTATACCCTTCAAGACTCATAGCCCTTCAATACAACTTATTAGCAAGCCCAACTAAACAATGGGCCAAGCCCAAAGTCCATTATGCATGTTAACCAAGCTATTGGTGAAAGTACCCCCTTTCATGAGGGGGGCGAAACCCTAAAGCATGCGCATTCAAGAAATTTTCTAGGGCTTCATAAGATCGCATGTGGTATAACCATATGATCAACTTAAGTTTTACTAAGATCAAGATGTGATCTTACCATAGCCATCGCTTGGATGGTGCCTTGGAAGCAAGAGGGCGAAAGGGGCTCTCCTCCAAAGGTGGCGCACACAAGAGGATGATGGCTACTCCTTGTGTTCCTTGTGCTAGCAAGGCTTCAAGGGTCCTTGTCGAATGGAAGGGAAGAGATCTACTCTTTGCTTGGCCGAATCCTCTCTTGTCGTCAACCTTCACAACGCAAGCCGTGAGTCGTGAGTTGTGTGTCGTGTGTCATCAAGAGCAAAGGGGCGAGAGATGATAATCGAGAGGCGTTGCTTTCGAACGTGGAGACGTTCCCATTTTAGAAAACCGAAATTCCAAAAATAGCAACCACTTGATTACATGCGTTATGCGTTCACTTGAAATGAACCAAACGCATATCCCTTCTCCCATATGAACCATGCGCTCACACATGAGCCGGTTCAATGTATTTGGTTCAATGACCAAACCAAATCAGCCCAAGCTTTTAGTCCAGATCGAATCAAACCCTAAGGTTCCAGATCTGACCATTCATCTCCTGATGCTTCTGATCTCACCGATCTAGCATCAACACTCTCGATCGAAGCTTACCGATCTCAAGCCCTAATCAATCAAACATGATCAGACCAGATCTCACTTATAATCAGAGTTTAAATCCCTTTAAACTGAACTAAATAATTCAGTCCACACGATCTGACTTAAGTAAGCCATATCATCAAATTGTGCGACCCTGAGGGTTTCCTTTAAATGTCGGTAACGATAACTTACATTATCACGATCAGTGAGGGGTATCTAGCAACACATCACTGTCTCCCGATATAGAGGAAAGAGTCTTCCAAGACTACACCCAAACCACAGCACAAGTGTGAATCAACTCACTAGGCATACATATTTCCTTTGCCACTGGATGTTCTTATTGGACAAGCGTGTCAAGCTTGTAGCTCCAATATGATGAGCATGATTAGATCAGATGAACATAGTCACCTGGGTATGGCCATACACTTTCTCAATCATCTCATTTAAGGGGGGGCCCATTAGAACATCACACTCCAATTAAGGAGACGGCAATCCTATATCTATCACTAGTGCCCTAACCTGACTCATGATCATTATCCAAGATAGTCTATAACCATTATGTTTCAAATGATATTGAACTACCTCAAAACAATGACAATCATCATTTAGAAACACAAGTGATCTCAAGTCAGAGGACATGTGCCACTTGAAGCAAAACAAGGATTATTCACATTGTGACAAGCAATTGAATATCCTAGTAGGGTCTGTCCAGTACATCCAATGTACCCATGAGTCTACATCTTATTCCATGCTCGAAGCATCCTATAAGATTAGAACACATATTAGTCTCAATCATATCAAGGCTGTCTCATGTTCACCAAGATATCTCGACTAAGGACTTTATAGCATGTCAGCCTAGCTGAACAGCATTGAGACATTATTCAGAAGCACAGTTATTGCAGCAGACAATGTAACAAACTGAATAAAAACCATTGCCATTATAAACAAAAGAGTTTATACATGATACTGTTACAATCCCAAGGCCTCAAACATTAGCCTTAAGGGCATACCCCAACAATCTCCCACTTGCACTTAATCTAATGGTTGAGGAATCTCAAACCCATATTATCACAGAAGATAACCAAAGGATCAGCACTCGAAGGAACAACACCAAGTTCCTGAATGAACTTACGAATCCAAACTGCCTCCTTAGATGCTTCCGAGGCTGCAACATACTCGGCTTCTGTTGTGGAATCAGCAACAATAGACTGTTTGAAACTTTTCCACACCACTGCTCCTCCATTCAAGCTAAAAACATAGCCTGATTGCGATCGGAAATCATCCTGGTCCGACTGGAACGAAGCGTCAGTATATCCTTCTATACTGAGTTCTTCCTGACCACCATATATCAAGAACATATCTTTGGTCCTCCGCAGATATTTCAAGATGTTCTTGACTGCAATCTAGTGTGCCTGACCTGGATTACTTTGGAATCGACTGGTCACGCTTAACCCGTAAGCGACGTCTGGGCGAGTACACAACATCGCATACATAATGGACCCAATAGCCGAAGCATAAGGCGTATTGTCCATTTCATCTTTCTCAGTCTGGGTTTGTGGACACTGACTCTTCGAAAGATTCAGACCATGTCTGACTGGAAGATATCCACGTTTAGAATTCTCTAAATGGAATCTCTCCAGGACTTTATCGATGTAAGTACTCTGGCACAGCCCGAGAAGCCTCTTAGATCTATCCCTGTAGATCTTCACACCTAATACATAGGCTGCTTCTCCTAAATCTTTCATCTGGAAACATTTTCTTAACCATGCTTTAACAGCATGCATTTCAGGAATATCATTTCCAATGATTAAGATATCATCGACGTAGAGGACTAGGAAAGTAATTACGCTCCCACTAAACCTCTTATATACACACGGGTCATCTTCATTCTTGATGAAACCAAATTCACTGATTGATTCATCAAAACGAATATTCCAGCTTCTTGATGCTTGTTTAAGTCCATAAATGGACTTCTTTAACTTGCATATTTTATGACGATCTGATGGATTTGTGAAACCTTCAGGTTGTGTCATATACACATCCTCATCCAGTTTTCCATTAAGGAAAGCAGTCTTCACATCCATCTGCCAGATCTCATAATCATAATATGTAGCTATCGCGAGAAGAATCCGAATAGACTTAAAAATGGCTACAGGAGAGAAAGTTTCATCATAATCTATCCCGTAGATTTGTTTGAAACCTTTCGCAACTAGCCTGCCTTTATAGGTAACCACGTTACCATCCATGTCAATCTTCTTCTTGAAGATCCATTTACAGCCAGTAGGGATTACTCCCGGAGGCGGATCAACCAAATCCCAGACTTGGTTATCTGACATGGAGTCCATCTCGGCTCGCATAGCTTCAAGCCATCTAGCTGACTCCGGTCCACTGACCGCATCCGCATAAGTGAGGGGTTCATCATTATCAATGATGTAGACTCCGTCATAGCGCTCAGGCTGTCGACGGATCCTTCCTGATCTTCGCGGTTCCCGTGATATCTGAGCCTCAGGTTGTTCAGTAACCTGTTCTACCTGCTCAGGCTCATCCAACTGTGCTTGACTACTTTGTCCTTCCTCTGGATTCTCATCCAGCTTTATTTCTCTCCCACTGGCTTCTTGCAGAAGAAACTCCTTCTCAAGAAAAATAGCCATCCGAGCAACAAATACCTTGTTCTCTTTGGGATCGTAGAAATAATAACCCTTAGTTTCCTTAGGGTATCCGACAAAGATACATTTCTCAGATCTGCTCTCCAGTTTCCCAGAGGCGAGCTTTTTGACATAAGCCTCGCAACCCCAGATCCTGATAAATGTCAAGCTCGGCTGTTTCCCATACCATAACTCATATGGAGTCTTTGAAACTGCCTTGGATGGCACTCGGTTTAGTACCTTTGCAGCTGTCTCCAGTGCAAATCCCCAAAAGGAGTAAGGTACAGTAGCCTGACTCATCATAGAACGAACCATATCCAGTAACGTTCTATTTCTCCTCTCGGACACACCATTCCATTGCGGTGTTCCTGGCGGAGTAAGCTGTGAGATAATCCCACACTCCTTTAGATAGTCAGTAAACGCATGACTCAAGTATTCTCCACCTCGATCAGAACGAAGTGCCTTGATATTTCGGCCTAGCTGATTCTGTACTTCATTCTTGAACTCTTTGAACTTGTCAAAAGATTCACTTTTATGTCTCATTAAATAGACATACCCATATCTACTGAAATCATGAGTAAAGGTAATGAAGTACGAATAGCCACCTCTGGCATGTTTACTAAATGGCCCACACACATCACTGTGTATAAGGTCAAGTAAACCTGAAGCCCTTTGACCTTTATTAGGAAAAGGAGACTTCGTCATTTTGCCCATTAAACAAGCTTTGCATGTATCAATCTCCTCATAGGAGAATGATCCCAGCAGTCCATTGTCATGCAACCGCTTAATGCGTTTCTTGTTAATATGGCCTAAACGACTATGCCATAGCAAGGTGCTATCATCAGCATACTTGGCTTTCTTATTATCAATAGTTTGTATAGAACATTCCATGTCCAACATGAATAACCCATTGTTAATTGATCCAGAAGCATAAACAATATTATCATAAGAAATTACACACTTTGAAATATTGCATTCAAAGGAAAATCCTTTCCTGACAAGAGCAGGAATAGAGATAATATTTTTCGTAATACTTGGAACAAAATAACAATTGTCAAGTTCTAGTACAAGTCCAGATGGTAATGAGATGTAATATTCTCCTACAGCAACAGCAGCAACCCGTGCCCCGTTTCCAACTCGTAGGTCCACCTCATGCTGCCCCACCTGTCTTCTTCTCTTGAGTTCCTGTACATTTGAACAAATGTGAACTCCACATGCAGTGTCCAACACCCATGAAATAAAAGAAGAAGAGATCATGACCTCAGTCACAAATATACCTGAGCCAGAAGCGATGCTTCCCTTCTTGTCTCCTTGGAGCGCTTTACAGTCCTTTTTCCAGTGACCCAGCTGGCCACAGTGGAAACATCTGTATTCCTTCGACTGCTTAACCTTTTGTTTCAGCGCCTTGTTGTAGTTCTTGACTGGGGCTTTGCCCTTCTTCCCCTTCTTCTTGTTCCTAGAAGGAACCATTAAGACAGAGGTTGAAGGCTTTCCCTTCAGAGTTTCCTCAGTAGTCAAGAGCATATTCAGCAACTCTGCCGGAGTACAATCGATTTTGTTCATATTAAAGTTAATAATGAACGCATCGAAAGAAGGCGGGAGAGACTGCAGAATAATGTCTACAGCAAGCTCCTGATTGATGGTATGCCCCAGTTTCTCTAGAGCCTCCTTGTGCCCAATCATCTTGAGCACGTGAGCTCCCACTGGGCTCCCTTCAGCCAGTTTGCTCTGAAAGAACAGCTTGGTCAAGTTATAGCGCTCAGTCCTCGCCTGTGCAGCATACAACATCTTGAGGTTTGCTATAATTTCTATAGCAGACATATCCTCATGCTGACGCTACAGCGGTGGCGTCATAGACAGTAGCATCAGGCAAGCGACATCAATGCTATCATTGACATGCTTTTCATAGGCTTCACGAACCGCCCTTGCGGCGTTCGCAGCGGGTTGAGGCGGTATTGCCGTCTCGAGGACATACAGTTTCCTCTCTGCCTTAAGAACAATCTTAAGGTGTCCGTACCAGTCTGAGAAGTTTGGCTCAGCAAACTTCTCCCTTTCCAGTAGGGATCACACATTGAAGTTCATGGTGTTCGTTGCTGCAGGAATCTACAACAATGCAAGAACAGCAAGGTCAGTATCAATGTTTAGAATCAATCCAGGACTTAAGAAAGATTCTTTTCTCACTATTTTATCTGACTGAAAAATCCAGTAAAACAGTCCGAAAGAGTAAGACTCTTTTAGTGAGATGGGATCCAGATTTCATACTTGGTCTCCGCGTCCCGCTCAGGCGAGATAAGATGCACAGAGAGTACAAGCACTAATCTCTGGTAGGCCGTCCCTGCCAATCGCCAACCCGTGCGATTCCCCTTCATCTGGGCAATCCAGCTGACTGTGCCAACTGAGTTGGTACAACACAGTCTCTGATCCCACAGATGGCTGCCTCCATATAGCTAACATATGCCCCATATGTAGCCTACATGGTCAAGCTGACCTGACCTACTCCCTGGACCACCACGTGCTATGCTGAGCAACGAGAAGCGATAAATCCCTTCTCTGTAACACGCAGGTGAAATCACACACCGTCTGAAGATAGATGGGCGTGCCCACTGAGTGGGTACAACACGGCCCCAACGATAGTCAGAACAGTGAGGTTTCGCGCCAGAAGGCATTTCGTGCTTGATATTTAGCGTTGGATTTTAACGGTCTTTTATCTTCTTACTATCAGGCAAATCCTATGGCTATAGCAGAAGATAAATAACTCATGCAATTCTAATTATTCAACAATAAAAGAAAGCATGGATCTTATGTGGTAAAAGCCCATTAAGCCTAAGTAAGACCTTAACCTAAATTAAGTCTTCACTTGCTTTCTTCATGGGGCTTTTTCTTCTCATCTGGCCCAACCTAGGGCCCAAGTGCCAATTGCAGCTCAGGTGCGCCCACCAGGAAAATGCGCCTGTCCTAGGGTCGAACCCTAGACCTCCCACCTGGTCAAGCCACTGCTGCATGCGCCTCTGCCATGGGTGCTTTGTGCTCTTGTCTGATTAAATTACAAATTAATCTATCTAGACAAGATTGACACGCAGGTCAATTACACTTATAAATTAAATACAATGTGATTCGCAGATCACAATTAAATATTAATTTACAATTAACCAGGCTCGCAGGGCCCAGCACAGCACACAATAAAGGGCAACCCACATAAGATGAAATAAACAAGCACATGGCATCCACTCAAACATGTGATCCAATAATAATAAGAAAATAAAATTTTGAAAACCCATTGGCATCAATTTTAATTTTCTTATATGCCCTACAACCTTACAACGGTCCATTGATAGGGATCCACTCATCATTTCTAGTTAGATCCATTACCCTTGCATGCACCAAGTCCTAACTGACTTGAGTTGACCTAATGGTCAACCATGCATGCGCCAAGGGCTGAACAACCATCATGAGTTCTGGCAAGCGGGTGTGACCCCGGGCCTAACTCATGTGCGTTCAATGGTTGTCTCAACCAGACCTCGCTACACGCCTGTGATGCAATCGACCTATAGCCACCTCGTGCTTGCGCACAGGTGCCATCTGGTCGATCCATCTAGGCTGTCAGATGGTCTGATCAGACTGGTTGGATCTACTCTAGAAGATGACTTCAACCCCATCAACCCATCTAAGGGTTTATAGCAGGCGCTTAGTCTAAAGAGGGGCGCGCAAGTTAAGTTTTTCTATGACAAAACAACAACAAGCACCAATACATGCGCCAAAGAGCAATAAACATCATAAATGTTGTTTTCGCATCATGAACTTTCATGAACTTGCGCATGTAATCAACCATAGATCTAAGCATGAGAGTAAACATGGATCACACAAAGTATCAAGCAATCATATGAATTATACCGAGAACATCAGCTCTGATACCAATTGAAAGTACCCCTTTCATGAGGGGGGCGAAACCCTAAAGCATGCGCATTCAAGAAATTTTCTAGGGCTTCATAAGATCGCATGTGGTATAACCATATGATCAACTTAAGTTTTACTAAGATCAAGATGTGATCTTACCATAGCCATCGCTTGGATGGTGCCTTGGAAGCAAGAGGGCGAAAGGGGCTCTCCTCCAAAGGTGGTGCACACAAGAGGATGATGGCTACTCCTTGTGTTCCTTGTGCTAGCAAGGCTTCAAGGGTCCTTGTCGAATGGAAGGGAAGAGATCTACTCTTTGCTTGGCCGAATCCTCTCTTGTTGTCAACCTTCACAACGCAAGCCGTGAGTCGTGAGTTGTGTGTCGTGTGTCATCAAGAGCAAAGGGGCGAGAGATGATAATCGAGAGGCGTTGCTTTCGAACGTGGAGACGTTCCCATTTTGGAAAACCGAAATTCCAAAAATAGCAACCACTTGATTACATGCGTTATGCGTTCACTTGAAATGAACCAAACGCATATCCCTTCTCCCATATGAACCATGCGCTCACACATGAGCCGGTTCAATGTATTTGGTTCAATGACCAAACCAAATCAGCCCAAGCTTTTAGTCCAGATCGAATCAAACCCTAAGGTTCCAGATCTGACCATTCATCTCCTGATGCTTCTGATCTCACCGATCTAGCATCAACACTCTCGATCGAAGCTTACCGATCTCAAGCCCTAATCAATCAAACATGATCAGACCAGATCTCACTTATAATCAGAGTTTAAATCCCTTTAAACTGAACTAAACAATTCAGTCCACACGATCTGACTTAAGTAAGCCATATCATCAAATTGTGCGACCCTGAGGGTTTCCTTTAAATGTCGGTAACGATAACTTACATTATCACGATCAGTGAGGGGTATCTAGCAACACATCACTGTCTCCCGATATAGAGGAAAGAGTCTTCCAAGACTACACCCAAACCACAGCACAAGTGTGAATCAACTCACTAGGCATACATATTTCCTTTGCCACTGGATGTTCTTATTGGACAAGCGTGTCAAGCTTGTAGCTCCAATATGATGAGCATGATTAGATCAGATGAACATAGTCACCTGGGTATGGCCATACACTTTCTCAATCATCTCATTTAAGGGGGGGCCCATTAGAACATCACACTCCAATTAAGGAGACGGCAATCCTATATCTATCACTAGTGCCCTAACCTGACTCATGATCATTATCCAAGATAGTCTATAACCATTATGTTTCAAATGATATTGAACTACCTCAAAACAATGACAATCATCATTTAGAAACACAAGTGATCTCAAGTCAGAGGACATGTGCCACTTGAAGCAAAACAAGGATTATTCACATTGTGACAAGCAATTGAATATCCTAGTAGGGTCTGTCCAGTACATCCAATGTACCCATGTGTCTACATCTTATTCCATGCTCGAAGCATCCTATAAGATTAGAACACATATTAGTCTCAATCATATCAAGGCTGTCTCATGTTCACCAAGATATCTCGACTAAGGACTTTATAGCATGTCAGCTTAGCTGAACAGCATTGAGACATTATTCAGAAGCACAGTTATTGCAGCAGACAATGTAACAAACTGAATAACAACCATTGCCTTTATAAACAAAAGAGTTTATACATGATACTGTTACAATCCCAAGGCCTCAAACATTAGCCTTAAGGTCATACCCCAACAATTGGATCCAATCCAATTTAACCCATGGTCAAATGAGGTTAACCATGGTTAATTTGATCAATATGCTAAAAACGGAAGTTGGCTCCAATAAGTTTCCTCCATCTCATCAGGCCCATTGGCAATGATGAAATCTCCCAAATAGATCCGAGTTATCCAATAACTCGATCTAAAGGCTACCCGATCAATATGAAAACTCGAGTATCAAGGTGTGCGACCCTGTAGGTTCCTCTAACGCTGGCAGTGCTAACCAAAGGTCATCACAAGCAGTGAGTGGCACCTAGCAGTGCATTGCTACTACCCAGGTCATTGGAATGGATATCGACATCGACATCCCCATCATCGCAACTAGGTACAGATGCATTACAATCTCTTTGCCGAACTGATATCCGATTGGACAAGTGTGTCACCACTTGTTTTCACCCAATCACATGGTTATTACTAATTCAGGTTTTCACCTGGGTATGGCCATACACTTTCAGTCATAGAACCATAGAGGAGCTCCATGGATATCATGTTTCCCTAAGGAAGGGGCAAATCCTATGTCTGTCCATTGGCCTTCTCATATGGGTCGTGACATGCTCAATGACAACCGTTATGACCTCCCAACTACGGCGAGGTGTTAGGTTGTATCAAAGCAAGTCCCTAACCATATAGAATGGTCAATGACCTCAAGTCAAGGGATCAATGCATCTCCTGTCACTTTTTAGGATAACTCATGACACCAAGTCATAGCCTCATAGCGGGTCTATCCAGTATATCCTCCAATGATATACCCATGTGTCTGCGTTAGCACCACGTGCCTAACCAGCCCACATACCAGTCTCACAAGTACCAGAGCTGTCCCATATCCACTCAGGTACATCGACTAGGGATAATCATTTGAGCACAGATCCAATCTGTCTCCAGGGACATTATCATGTAAGTACACAATCGCAGGTGTAGACAAACAATGATAACGACAATGCCAGAAAGATATATGAATATCAGAGTTAAGTAGTACAAAGATGGACCAAAACTTGGTCCTAGGGCATATACACCAACAATCTCCCACTTGCACTAAGACCTAGAGGTTGAGCAACCTCAACCCCATATCTCTAGTACGACCATCATGCTTCTGCTGCGCCAAAGCCTTGGTTAGTGGGTCGGCTAGATTGCTCTCTGTGTCAACTCTGATAATCTTGACATCACCTCGATCAATGATCTCTCTGATCAGGCGAAATCTCCTGAGTATGTGTTTGGACCTTTGATGAGACCATGGTTCCTTAACATATGCAATTCCCATTGTTGTCTTAGTAGAGCTCAATGGGATCCATTGCACTTGGAACCACCTGAAGTTCAGAAAAGAACTTCCTGATCCAAACGGCTTCATTGGCTGCCTCAGAAGCAACCACATACTCAGCTTCAGTTGTAGAATTAGCTATGGTGGATTGCTTGAAGCTCTTTCAGCATACAGCACCTCCAACAAATAGCTGGTCTGCGATCTGAAGTCGTCAGGATCAGACTGGAATGACTCATTAGTGAAGCCCTGCACACTGAGCTCTTCCAGTCCCCGTAGACCATACAGAATAAATCCTTAGTCCTTTTCAGGAAACTCAAGGATATTCTTTACAGCCACCCAGTGCTGCAAACCTGGATTGGATTGGTATCGACTGGTTATGCTTATAGCATAACCCACATCTGGTCTAGTACACAGCATTGCATACATGATTGATCCCATTGCCGAAGCATAGGGAATTCGACTCATGTTATCCCTCTCAGCCCGTGTTGTAGGACACTGGCTCTTTGAGAGAGTAAGGCCATATCTCACTGGAAGGTATCCTTTCTTGGATTGCTGCAAGTTGAACCTCTCCAGGACCTTATCAATGTGGGTACTCTGACTAAGGGCCAAGTGTTGGGGTATGCCCTTAAGGCTAATGTTTGAGGCCTTGGGATTCTTTCAGTATCATGTATAAACTCTTATGTTTATAAAGGCGATGGTTGTTATTCAGTTTGTTACATTGTTTGCTGCAATAAGTGTGCTTCTGAATAATGTCTCAATGCTGTTCAGCTTGGCTGACATGCTGTAATGTCCTTAGTCGAGATATCTTGGTGAACATGAGACAGCCTTGATATGATTGAGACTAATATGTGTTCTAATCTTGTAGGATGCTTCGAGCATGGAATAAGATGTAGACTCATGGGTACATTGGATGTACTGGACAGACCCTACTAGGATATTCAATTGCTTGTCACAATGTGAATAATCCTTGTTTGCAATAAGTGGCACATGTCCTCTGACTTGAGATCACTTGTGTTTCTAAATGATGATTGTCATTGTTTTGAGGTAGTTCAATATCATTTGAAACATAATGGTTATAGACTATCTTGGATAATGATCATGAGTCAGGTTAGGGCACTAGTGATAGATATAGGATTGACGTCTCCTTGATTGGAGTGTGATGTTCTAAAGGGGCCCCCCCTGGATGAGATGATTGAGAAAGTGTATGGCCATACCCAGGTGACTATGTTCATCTGATCTAATCATGCTCATCATATTTGAGTCACAGGCTTGACACGCTTGTCCAATAAGAACATCCAGTGGCAAAGGAAACATGTATGCCTAGTGAAGTGGATTCACACTTATGCTATGGTTTGGGTGTAGTCTTGGAAGACTCTTTCCTTTATATCGGGAGACAGTGATGTGTTGCTAGATACCCCTCACTGATCGTGATAACGTAAGTTATCGTTACCGACATTTAAAGGAAACCCTCAGGGTCGCACAATTTGATGATATGGCTTACTCATGTCAGATCGTGTGGACTGAATTGTTTTGGTTCAGTTTAAAGGAATTTAAACTCTGATTGTAAGTGAGATCTGGTCTGATCATGTTTGATTGATTAGGACTTGAGATCGGTAAACTTCGATCGAGAGTATTGATGCTAGATCGGTGAGATCAAGAGCATCGAGAGATCAACGGTTAGATCTTGAACCTTTAGGTTCAATGAGATCTAGACCATGGCTTGGGCTGATTTGATTTGGTCTTTGAACCAAATTCAATTGAACCGGCTCATCATGTGAGCGCTTGGTTCAAAGGTTCAAAGAGTGAAAAGAAGTTGCGTTCGGTTCACTTGGAGTGAACGCATAACGCTAGAGAAATAAAGGGTTGCTATTTTTGGAAATCGTTTTGGCAACGCCTCCATGTTCATGAGGAACGTTTTTCTCTTGTCGCCTCTCTTCACTTCTTGACGCCTCTCCCTCTCGTGTGGCTTCTCTCGATGAGTGTAGAGGAAGGCTTTCGAAAAGCCAAGAGATCTCATCTCCTCCACACAAAGGACCCTTGAAGCCTTGCTAGCACAAGAAGCAACAAGGAGTAGGCCATCACATCTTGTGTGCGATGCCTTTGGAGAAGAAGCGCTTGCATCTTTCTCTTCCAAGTTGCCATCCAAGTCATGGCAATGGTATGATTCCTTCATCATCTTTACAAAGATTTAAAGTTGATCATATGAATATATCACATGTGATCCTAAGACACCCTAATTCCGCCCATGCAATTTTAAGTTGCGCATGCTTAGGGTTTCGCCCCCTATTTCATAGGGAGCTTTCAATTGGTATCAGAGGTGGTTTTTAGATATGTTCATATGATTGCTTTGTGTGATCCATGTTTGCACTTAAGATTAGATCTAATGTTAACATGCGTATCTACATGCTTGTCCTTATATGTTGGCGCATGTATCTTGTTTCATGTTGGCGCTTGTTAGATGTTTGTTTTTCCAAAACTTATCTTGCGCGCCTCCTTATTAGATCTAAGCTGCGCTTGCTATAAACCCTTAGACGGGTTAGTAGGGTTGAAGTCATCACCTAGCTAAGATCCAACCAGTCTGATCAGACCATCTGACAGCCTAGATGGGTCGACCAGATGGCACCTATGCGCAAGCATGAGGTGGCTATAGGTCGACTGCAGACAGGCGTGTAGCGAGGTCTGGTTGAGACAACTAGTGAACGCGCATGAGTTAGGCCCGGGGTCACACCCGTTTGCCAGAACTCATGAAGGTTGTTCAGCCCTTATCGCATGCATGGTTGACCATTAGGTCAACTCAAGTCAGTTAGGACTTGGTGCATGCAAGGGCAGTGGATCTGACTAGACATGATGAGTGGATCCCTATTAATGGACCGTTGTAAGGTAGTAGGGCACATAAGAAAATTAAAATTGATGCCAATGGGTTTTCAAAAATTTTATTTTCTTAGTATTGGATCACATGTTGATTGGATGCCATGATGCTTGTTTATTTAATCTTATGTGGGTTGCCCAATTAATGTGTGCTGTGCTGGGGCCTGCGAACCTGGATTAAAATGTAAATTATTAAATTTGTGATCTGCGCATCACATTTTAATTAATTTATTGTGTAATTGACCTGCGTGTCAATCTTGTCTAGATAGATTAAATTGTAATTTTAATTAGACAAGAGCACAGAGCACACTTGGCAGAGGCGCATGCAGCAGAGGCTTGACCAGGTGGGAGGTCTAGGGTTCGACCCTATGACAGGCGCATTTACCTGGTGGGCGCACCTGAGCTGCAATGGGCGCTTGGGCCCTGGTCTGGGCCAGTTGAGATGCAAATGACTCATGAAGAGCTCAAGTGAAGACTTAAGTTATCTTAAGGTCTTACCTAGGCTTAATGGGCGTTTACCACATAAGATCATCATGCTTTCTTTTATTGTTTAAATAAGGAGAATTGCATGATTTATTTATCTTCTGCTATCGCCATAGGGCTTGCATGATAGTTAAGAAGATAAAAGACCGTTAAAATCCAAACGTTGAAATATCAAGCACGATAGCCTTCTGACGCGAAACCTCACTGTTCTGACTATCGTTGGGGCCGTGTTGTACCCACTCAGTGGGCACGCCCATCTATCTTCAGACGGTGTGTGATTTCACCTGCGTGTTACAGGGAAGGGATTTATCGCATCTCGTTGCTCAGCATAGCACGTGGTGGTCCAGGGAGTAGGTCAGGTCAGCTTGACCATGTAGGCTACATATGGGGCATATGTTAGCTATATGGAGGCAGCCATCTGTGGGATCAGAGACTGTGTTGTACCAACTCAGTTGGCACAGTTTGCTGGATTGCCCAGATGAAGGGGAATCGCACGGGTTGGCGATTGGCAGGGACTGCCTACCAGAAATTAGTGCTTGTACTCTCTGTGCATCTTATCTCGCCTGAGCGGGACGCGGAGACCAAGTATGAAATCTGGATCCCATCTCACTAAAAGAGTGTTACTCTTTCGGACTGTTTTAATGGATTTTTCAGTCAGATAAAATAGTGAGAAAAGAATCTTTCTTAAGTCCTGGATTGATTCTAAACATTGATACTGACCTTGCTGTTCTTGCATTGTTGTAGATTCCTGCAGCAACGAACACCATGAGCTTCAATGTGCGATCCCTACTGGAAAGGGAGAAATTTGCTGGGCCAAACTTCTCGGACTGGTACGGACACCTTAAGATTGTTCTTAAGGCAGAGAGGAAACTGTATGTCCTCGAGACGGCTATACCGCCTCAGCCCGCTCCGAACGCCGCAAGGGCGGTTCGGGAAGCCTATGAAAAGCATGTCAATGATAGCATTGATGTCGCTTGCCTGATGCTAGCGTCTATGACGCCACAGCTGCAGCGTCAGCATGAGGATATGTCTGCTATAGAAATTATAGCAAACCTCAAGATGCTGTATGCTGCACAGGCGAGGACTGAACGCTATTATTTGACCAAGCTTTTCTTTCAGAGCAAACTGGCTGAAGGGAGTCCAGTGGGAGCTCACGTGCTCAAGATGATTGGGCACAAAGAGGCTCTAGAGAAACTAGGGCATACCATCAATCAGGAGCTTGCTGTAGACATAATTCTGCAGTCTGTCCTGGCCTCTTTCGATCCGTTCATTATTAATTTTAATATGAACAAGATCGACTGTACTCCGGCAGAATTGCTGAATATGCTATTGACTACAGAGGAGACTCTAAAGGGAAAGCCTTCAACCTTTGTCTTGATGTTTCCTTCCAGGAACAAGAAGAAGGGGAAGAAGGGCAAAGCCCCTGTCAGAACTACAACAAGGCTCTGAAACAAAAGGTTAAGCGGTCGAAGGAATACAGATGTTTCCCTTGTGGCCAGCTGGGTCACTGGAAAAAGGACTGTAAAGCGCTCCAAGGAGACAAGAAGGGAAGCATTGCTTCTGGCTCAGGTATATTTGTGACTGAAGTCATGATATCCTCTTCTTCTTTTTCATGGGTGTTGGACACTGCATGTGGAGTTCACATTTGTTCAAATGTACAGGAACTCAAGAGAAGAAGACAGGTGGGACAGCATGAGGTGGACCTACGAGTTGGAAACGGGGCACGTGTTGCTGCTGTTGCTGTAGGAGAATATCACATCTCATTACCATCTGGACTTGTATTAGAACTGAACAATTGTTATTTTGTACCTAGCATTACCAAGAATATTATCTCTATTCCGGCTCTTGTCAGGAAAGGGTTTTCCTTTGAATGCAAGACTTCAAAGTGTTATCTTTCTCTTGATAATATTATTTATGCTACTGGGTCAATTAACAATGGGTTATTCATGTTGGACATGGAATGTTCTATACAAAATATTGATAATAAGAAAGCCAAGTATGCTGATGACAGCACCTTGCTATGGCATAGTCGTTTAGGCCATATTAACAAGAAGCGCATTAAGCGGTTGCATGACCATGGACTACTGGGATCATACTCCTATGAGGAGATTGATACATGCAAAGCTTGTTTATTGGGCAAAATGACGAAGTCTCCTTTTCCTAACAAAGGTCAAAGAGCTTCAGGTTTACTTGACCTTATACACAGTGATGTGTGTGGGCCATTTAGTAAACATACCAGAGGTGGCTATTCATACTTCATTACCTTTACTGATGATTTCAGTAGATATGGGTATGTCTATCTAATGAGACATAAGAGTGAATCTTTTGACAAGTTCAAAGAGTTCAAAAATGAAGTACAGAATCAGCTAGGCCGAAATATCAAGGCACTTCGCTCAGATCGAGGTGGAGAATACCTAAGTCGAGAGTTTACTAACTATCTGAAGGAGTGTGGGATTATCTCACAGCTCACTCCACCAGGAACACCGCAATGGAATGGTGTGTCCGAGAGGAGGAACAGAACCTTACTGGATATGGTTCGTTCTATGATGAGTCAGGCTACTCTACCTTACTCCTTTTGGGGATTTGCACTGGAAACAGCTGCAAAGGTACTAAACGAGTGTCATCCAAGGCAGTTTCAAAGACTCCATATGAGTTATGGTATGGGAAACAGCCGAGCTTGACATTTATCAAGATCTGGGGTTGCGAGGCTTATGTCAAAAAGCTCGCCTCTGGGAAACTAGAGAGCAGATCTGAGAAATGTATCTTTGTCGGTTACCCTAAGGAAACTAAGGGTTATTATTTCTACGATCCCAAAGAGAACAAGGTATTTGTTGCTCGGACGGCCATTTTTCTTGAGAAGGAATTTCTTCTGCAAGAGGCCAGTGGGAGAGAAATAAAGCTGGATGAGAATCCAGAGGAAGGACAAAGTAGTCAAGCACAGTTGGATGAGCCTGAGCCAGTTGGACAGGTTATTGAACAACCTGAGGCTCAGATATCACGGGAACCGCGAAGATCGGGAAGGATCCGTCGACAGCCTGAGCGCTATGACGGAGTCTACATCATTGATCATGATGAACCCCTTACTTATGCGGATGCGATCAGTGGACCGGACTCAGCGAGATGGCTTGAAGCTATGCGAGCTGAGATGGACTCCATGTCAGATAATCAAGTCTGGGATTTGGTTGATCCGCCTCCGGGAGTAATCCCTATAGGCTGTAAATGGATCTTCAAGAAGAAGATTGACATGGATGGTAACGTAGTTACCTATAAAGGCAGGCTAGTTGCGAAAGGTTTCAAACAAATCTACGGGATAGATTATGATGAAACTTTCTCTCCTGTAGCCATGTTCAAGTCTATTCGGATTATTCTTGTGATAGCAGCATATTACGATTATGAGATCTGGCAGATGGATGTGAAGACCGCTTTCCTTAATGGAAAACTGGATGAGGATGTGTATATGACACAACCTGAAGGTTTCACTAATCCATCAGATCGTCATAAAATATGCAAGTTAAAGAAGTCCATTTATGGACTTAAGCAAGCATCTAGAAGCTGGAATATTCGTTTTGATGAATCAATCTGTGAATTTGGTTTCATCAAGAATGAAGATGACCCGTGTGTATATAAGAGGTTTAGTGGGAGCGTGATTACTTTCCTAGTCCTCTACGTCGATGATATCTTAATCATTGGAAACGATATTCCTGAACTGCATGCTGTTAAAGCATGGTTAAGAAAATGTTTCCAGATGAAAGATCTAGGAGAAGCAGCCTATGTATTAGGTGTGAAGATCTACAGAGATAGATCTAAGAGGCTTCTCGGGCTGTGCCAAAGTACTTACATCGATAAAGTCCTGGAGAGATTTCATTTAGAGAATTCTAAAAGAGGATATCTTCCAGTCAGACATGGTCTGAATCTTTCAAAGAGTCAGTGTCCACAAACACAGACTGAGAAAGATGAAATGGACAATACGCCTTATGCTTCGGCTATTGGGTCCATTATGTATGTGATGTTATGTACTCGCCCAGACGTCGCTTACGGGTTAAGCGTGACCAGTCGGTTCCAAAGTAATCCAGGTCAGGCGCACTGGATTGCGGTCAAGAACATTTTGAAATATCTTCGGAGAACAAAAGATATGTCCTTGATATATGGAGGTCAGGAAGAACTCAGTATTGAAGGATATACTGACACTTCGTTCCAATCTGACCAGGATGTTTTCCGATCGCAATCAGGCTATATTTTTAGCTTGAATGGTGGAGCAGTGGTGTGGAAAAGTTTCAAACAGTCTATCGTTACTGATTCCACAACAGAAGCCGAGTATGTTGCAGCCTCGGAAGCATCCAAGGAGGCAGTGTGGATTCGTAAGTTCGTTCAGGAACTTGGTGTTGTTCCTTCGAGTGCAGATCCTTTGGTTATCTTCTGTGATAACACTGGAGCAATCGCACAAGCAAAGGAACCACGGTCGCACTAGAAGTCCAAGCACATACAGAGACGGTTTCACTTGATCCGGGAGATCATTGATCGTGGTGAGATCAAAATCTGCAAGTTTCATACAGATGACAATCTGGCTGACCCGCTTACCAAGCCTCTGGCGCAGCAGAAGCATGAGAAGCACTGTAATAATATGGGTTTGAGATTTCTCAACCATTAGATTAAGTGCAAGTGGAAGATTGTTGGGGTATGCCCTTAAGGCTAATGTTTGAGGCCTTGGGATTCTTTCAGTATCATGTATAAACTCTTATGTTTATAAAGGCGATGGTTGTTATTCAGTTTGTTACATTGTCTGCTGCAATAAGTGTGCTTCTGAATAATGTCTCAATGCTGTTCAGCTTGGCTGACATACTGTAATGTCCTTAGTCGAGATATCTGTTGGGGTATGCCCTTAAGGCTAATGTTTGAGGCCTTGGGATTGTAACAGTATCATGTATAAACTCTTTTGTTTATAAAGGCAATGGTTGTTATTCAGTTTGTTACATTGTCTGCTGCAATACATGTGCTTCTGAATAATGTCTCAAAGCTGTTCAGCTAGGCTGACATGTACTTTTGTCCTTAGTCGATATATCTTGGTGAACATGAGACAGCCTTGATATGATTGAGACTAATATGTGTTCTAATCTTATAGGATGCTTCGAGCATGGAATAAGATGTAGACTCATGGGTACATTGGATGTACTGGACAGACCCTACTAGGATATTCAATTGCTTGTCACAATGTGAATAATCCTTGTTTGCAACAAGTGGCACATGTCCTCTGACTTGAAATCACTTGTGTTTCTAAATGATGATTGTCATTGTTTTGAGGTAGTTCAATATCATTTGAAACATAATGGTTATAGACTATCTTGGTGTAGGGTCCCCTTCAAGGGGGAGCGCAAGCAGATAAAACCCCTTTCAAGAGGGGGGCGAAAACCCTAAGGGGGTGGCGCATGAAAAATCGCAAGCGGAAGCAAGGGTTTTCAAGATCTTAGCATGAACACATGATCAACTTTGATGAAGTTGAGATCCATACCATAGCCATCACGGTTAGATGGAATCTTGGAAGCAAAGGCGTAAGTGCTCCTTCTCCAAAGATAATCGCACACAAGGTGAAGATGGCTTCTCCTTGGATCTCCTTGTGCTAGCAAGGATCTACAAGATGTCCTTGATCGAATGGTAGGATGATGAGATGCTTCCTTGGCCGAGCGCTCTTCCTTGTCGTTCACTTCCTTCCACACGAGATGGCAAGCAAGCAAGATTTAAGACCAAGACGCAAATGCGTTTAGGCGATATTATGAAAATGGCGTTACATGACTTCCCAAAATGGAAAGTCATGAAGCCATGCTTCAATGCCAAAACGCCTCCCTTCATGAACCATGCGTTCACATAGTGAACCGGTTCAATCTATGGTTCAATTCGATTTGGCTCAAAGACCAAAATCAAACCAAGCCAAGCCAATACATGGTCTAGACCTTCTATGAACCTAATGGCTCAAGATCTAACCGTTCATCTCCTGATGCTCTTGATCTCACCGATCTAGCATCTCCTCTCTCGATCGAAGCTTACCGATCTCAAGCCCTAATCAATCAAACATGATCAGACCAGATCTCACTTACAATCAGAGTTTAAATCCCTTTAAACTGAATCAAAACAATTCAGTCCACACGATCTGACTCAAGAAAGCCATATCAACAAATTGTGCGACCCTGAGGGTTTCCTTTAAATGTCGGTAACGATAACTTACGTTATCACGATCAGTGAGGGGTATCTAGCAACACATCACTGTCTCCCGATATAAAGGAAATAGTCTTCCAAGACTTCACCCAAAACATGGCACAAGTGTGAATCAAACTCACGAGGCATGCATGTTTCCTTTGCCACTGGATGTTCTTATTGGACAAGCATGTCAAGCCTGTAACTCCAATACTATGAGCATGATTAGCTCAGATGAACATAGTCATCTGGGTATGGCCATACACTATCTCAATCATCTCATACAGGGGGGCCCTTTAGAACATCACACTCCTTGAACAAGGAGACGGCAATCCTTTATCTATCACTAGTGCCCTAACCTGACTCAAGTTCATCATCCAAGATAGTCTATAATCATTATGTTTCAAATGATATTGAACTACCTCAAAACAATGACAATCATCATTTAGAAACACAAGTGATCTCAAGTCAAAGGAAAATGTGCCACTTGCTGCTATCAAGGATTATTCACATTGTGACAAACAATTGAATATCCTAGAAGGGTCTGTCCAGTACATCCAATGTACCCATGAGTCTACATCTTATTCCATGCTCGAAGCATCCTATAAGATTAGCACACATATTAGTCTCAATCATATCAAGGCTGTCTCATGTTCACCAAGATATCTCGACTAAGGACATATAGCCTGTCAGCCTAGCTGAACAGCTTTGAGACATTATTCAGAAGTATACTTATTACAGCAGACAAGGTAACAACCTGAATAATAACCATGCCTTTATAAACATAAGAGTTTATTACATGATACTTATACAATCCCAAGGCCTCAAACATTAGCCTTAAGGGCATACCCCAACAATCTCCCACTTGCACTTAATCTAATGGTTGAGAAATCTCAAACCCATATTATTACAGTGCTTCTCATGCTTCTGCTGCGCCAGAGGCTTGGTAAGCGGGTCTGCCAGATTGTCATCTGTATGAACCTTGCAAATCTTGATCTCGCCTCGATCAATGATCTCCCGGATCAAGTGAAACCGTCTCTGTATGTGCTTGGACTTCTGGTGCGACCGTGGTTCCTTTGCTTGTGCGAATGCTCCAGTGTTATCACAGAAGATAACCAAAGGATCTGCACTCGAAGGAACGACACCAAGTTCTCTCACGAACTTGCGAATCCAAACTGCCTCCTTGGATGCTTCCGAGGCTGCAACATACTCGGCTTCTGTTGTGGAATCAGCAACAGTTGACTGTTTGAAACTCTTCCACACCACTGCTCCACCATTCAAGCTAAAAACATAGCCTGATTGCGATCGGAAATCATCCTGGTCCGACTGGAACGAAGCGTCAGTATATCCTTCTATACTGAGTTCTTCCTGACCACCATATATCAAGAACATATCTTTGGTCCTCCGCAGATATTTTATAATGTTCTTGACTGCAATCCAGTGCGCCAAACCTGGATTACTTTGGAACCGACTGGTCACGCTTAACCCGTAAGCGACGTCTGGGCGGGTACACAACATTGCATACATTATGGACCCAATAGCCGAAGCATAAGGCGTATTGTCCATTTCATCTTTCTTAGTCTGTGTTTGTGGACACTGACTCTTCGAAAGATTCAGACCATGTCTGACTGGAAGATATCCACGTTTAGAATTCTCTAAATGGAATCTCTCCAGGACTTTATCGATGTAAGTACTCTGGCACAGCCCGAGAAGCCTCTTAGATCTATCCCGGTAGATCTTCACACCTAACACATAGGCTGCTTCTCCTAGATCTTTCATCTGGAAACATTTTCCTAACCATGCTTTAACAGCATGCAGTTCAGGAATATCATTTCCAATGATTAAGATATCATCGACGTAGAGGATTAGGAATGTAATTATGCTCCCACTAAACCTCTTATATACACACGGGTCATCTTCGTTCTTGATGAAACCAAACTCAGAGATTGAATCATCAAAACGAATGTTCCAGCTTCTAGATGCTTGCTTAAGTCCATAAATGGACTTCTTTAACTTGCATATTTTATGACGATCTGATGGATCAGTGAAACCTTCCGGTTGTGTCATATACACATCCTCATCCAGATTTCCATTAAGGAAAGCTGTTTTCACATCCATCTGCCAGATCTCATAATCGTAATATGCAGCTATCGCGAAAAGAATCCGAATAGACTTAAACATGGCTACAGGAGAGAAAGTTTCATCATAATCTATCCCGTAGATTTGTTTGAAACCTTTCGCAACTAGCCTGCCTTTATAGGTAACTACGTTACCATCCATGTCAATCTTCTTCTTGAAGATCCATTTACAGCCTATTGGGATTACTCCCGGAGGCGGATCAACCAAATCCCAGACCTGGTTATCTGACATGGAGTCCATCTCGGCTCGCATAGCTTCAAGCCATCTCGCTGACTCTGGTCCACTGACCGCATCCGCATAAGTTAGGGGTTCATCATTATCAATGATGTAGACTCCGTCATAGCGCTCAGGCTGTCGACGGATCCTTCCCGATCTTCGCGGTTCCCGTGTTATCTGAGCCTCAGGTTGTTCAATAACCTGATCCACCGGCTCAGGCTCATCCAACTGTGCTTGACTACTTTGTCCTTCTTCTGGAATCTCATCCAGCTTTATTTCTCTCCCACTGGCCTCTTGCAGAAGAAATTCCTTCTCAAGAAATATGGCCGTCCGAGCAACAAAAACCTTGTTCTCTTTGGGATCGTAGAAATAATAACCCTTAGTTTCCTTAGGGTAACCGACAAAGATACATTTCTCAGATCTGCTCTCCAGTTTCCCAGAGGCGAGCTTTTTGACATAAGCCTCGCAACCCCAGATCCTGATAAATGTCAAGCTAGGCTGTTTCCCATACCATAACTCATATGGCGTCTTTGAAACTGCCTTGGATGGCACTTGGTTTAGTACCTTTGCAGCTGTCTCCAGTGCAAAACCCCAAAAGGAGTATGGAAGAGTAGCCTGACTCATCATAGAACGAACCATATCAAGTAACGTTCTATTTCTCCTCTCGGACACACCATTCCATTGCGGTGTTCCTGGCGGAGTGAGCTGTGAGATAATCCCACACTCCTTTAGATAGTCAGTAAATTCTCGACTTAGGTATTCACCACCTCGATCAGAACGAAGTGCCTTGATATTTCGGCCTAGCTGATTTTGTACTTCATTCTTGAACTCTTTGAACTTGTCAAAAGATTCACTCTTATGTCTCATAAGATAGACATAACCATACCTACTGAAATCATCAGTAAAGGTAATGAAGTACTGATAGCCACCTCTAGCATGTTTACTAAATGGCCCACACACATCACTGTGTATGAGGTCAAGTAAACCTGAAGCCCTTTGACCTTTGTTAGGAAAAGGTGACTTCGTCATTTTACCCATCAAACAAGCTTTGCATGTATCAATCTCCTTGTAGGAGAATGATCCCAGCAGTCCATGATCATGCAACCGCTTAATGCGCTTCTTGTTAATATGGCCTAAACGACTATGCCATAGCAAGGTGCTGTCATCAGCATACTTGGCTTTCTTATTATCAATGTTTTGTATAGAATTTTCCATGTCCAACATGAATAACCCATTGTTAATTGAACCAGTTGCATACACAATATTATCTAGAGATAAAACACACTTTGAAATCTTGCATTCAAAGGCAAATCCTTTCCTGACAAGAGCAGGAATAGAGATAATATTCTTGGTGATACTCGGTACAAAATAACAATTGTTTAATTCTAATACAATGCCAGATGGTAAAGAAATGAAATAGTCTCCTACAGCAACAGCAGCAACCCGTGCCCCGTTTCCAACGCGTAGGTCTACCTCATGCTGTGCCACCTGCCTTCTTCTCTTGAGTTCCTGTACATTTGAACAAATGTGAACTCCACATGCAGTGTCCAACACCCATGATATAGAAGAAGATGAAACCATGACTTCCGTCACGTATATACCTGAGCCAGAAGCGATGCTTCCCCTCTTATCTCCTTGGAGCGCTTTACAGTCCTTTTTCCAGTGACGCAGCTGGCCACAGTGGAAACACCTGTTGTCCTTCGACCGCTTCACCTTCTGTTTCAGCGCCTTACTGTAGTTCTTGACAGGGGCCTTGCCCTTCTTCCCCTTCTTCTTGTTCCTAGAAGGAACCATTAAGACAGAGGTTGAAGGCTTGCCCTTCAGAGTTTCCTCAGTAGTCAAGAGCATATTCAGCAGCTCTGCCGGTGTACAATCGATTTTGTTCATATTAAAGTTAATGATGAACGCATCGAAAGAAGGCGGAAGAGACTGCAGAATAATATCTACAGCAAGCTCCTGGTTGATGGTATGCCCCAGTTTCTCCAGAGCCTCCTTGTGCCCAATCATCTTGAGCACGTGAGCTCCCACTGGGCTCCCCTCAGCCAGTTTGCTCTGAAAGAAGAGCTTCGTCAGATTATAGCGTTCTGTCCTCGCCTGTGCAGCATACAACATCTTGAGGTTCGCTATAATCTCTATAGCCGACATATCCTCATGCTGACGCTGCAGCGGGTGGCGTCATAGACGCTAGCATCAGGCAAGCGACATCAATGCTATCATTGACGTGCTTTTCATAGGCATCCCGAACCGCCCTTGCGGCGTTCGGAGCGGGCTGCGGCGGTATCGCCGTCTCGAGGACATACAGTTTCCTCTCTGCCTTAAGAACGATCTTAAGGTGTCCGAACCAGTCAAAGAAGTTCGGCCCAGCAAACTTCTCCCTTTCCAGTAGGGATCGCACATTGAAGCTCATGGTGTTCGTTGCTGCAGGAATTTACAACAAGCAAGAACAGCAAGGTCAGTATCAATGTTCAGAATCAATCCAGGACTTAAGAAAGATTCTTTTCTCACTATTTTGTCTGACTGAAAAATCCAGTAAACAGTCCGAAAGAGTAACACTCTTTTAGTGAGATGGGATCCAGATTTCTTACTTGGTCTCCGCGTCCCGCTCAGGCGAGATAAGATGCACAGAGAAGACAAGCACTAATTTCTGGTAGGCTGTCCCAGCCAATCGCCAACCCGTGCGATTCCCCTTCACCTGGGCAATCCAGCAGACTGTGCCAACTGAGTTGGTACAACACAGTCTCTGATCCCTCAGATGGCTGCCTCCATGTGCTACCATATGCGCCACATATGTAGCCTACATGGTCAAGCTGACCCGACCTACTCCCTGGACCACCACGTGCTATGCTGAGCAATGAGAAGCGATAAATCCCTTCTCTGTAACACGCAGGTGAAATCCAGCACCGTCTGAAGATAGATGGACGTGCCCACTGAGTGGGTACAACACGGCTCCAACGATAGTCAGAACGGTGAGGTTTCGCGTCAGAAGGCTTTCCGAGCTTGATATGTTAGCGTTGGATTTTACCGGTCTTTTATCTTCTTAACTATCATACATGTTCCTATGGTGATAGCAGAAGATAAACTCATGCATTTCTAATTATAAAACAATAAAGAGAAAGCATGCTGATCTTATGTGGTAAATGCCCATGAACCCTAAGTAAGACCTTAATTTTACTTAAGTCTTCACTTGAGCTCTTTTCGCATCTCATCTGGTCCAACCCAGGGCCCTAGCGCCAAGAGCACCTCAGGTGCGCCACCAGGTGAATGCCCCTCTTGGATGTGTGCCTTTGTGCTCTTGTCTAATCAAAATACATTTTGATCTATCTAGACAAGCTTTGACTCGCAGGTCAATTATACAATAGATTAATGGAAAAAGTGATTCGCAGATCACAATAATATTAACTTATAATTAACCAGGCACGCAGGCCCCAGTACAGCACACATTAGGGCAACCCACATAAGATTAAATAAACAAGCATATGGTCTCAATCATCATGTGATCCAATCAAGAAATTAAATTTTGAAAACCCCATAGGCATCAATTTTAACTTCCTTATGTGTCCTACAACCTTACAATGGTCCATTGATAGGGATCCACTCATCCATCTAGTTAGATCCCCTGCCCTTGCATGCACCGAGTCCTAACTGACCTGAGTTGACCTAATGGTCAACCATGCATGCGCTAAGGGCTGAACAGCTTTCAAGAGTTCTGGCAAGCGGGTGTGACCCCGGGCCTAACTCAAGAGTGTTCACTGGTTGTCTCAACCAGACCTCGCTACACGCCTAAGATGCAATCGACCTATGGCCACCTCGTGCTTGCGCACAGGTGCCATCTGGTCGATCCATCTAGGCTGTCAGATGGTTTGATCAGACTAATGGATCTAACCTAGAGGTGACTTCAGCCCCATCAACCCATCTAAGGGTTTATAGTAGGCGCCACTTTAGATCTAGTTATAGGCGCGCAAGTTAGGTTTTGTTTTAAAAAACAACATAAACAAAGCGCCAATAGAAGACATGCGACATCATGAACAAACTACATGCGCTAAGAGAAGTAAACATCTTACTTTCGCATGAAGAAATAACATGTCAATTTTCGCATGTGAACAAGATCTAAGCATAAGCAAACATATAGATGCGCAAACATGGATCACATCATATATTAAGCAATCATATTAACATGCTTCAACCTGCTCTGATACCAATTGTAGGGTCCCCTTCAAGGGGGAGCGCAAGCAGATAAAACCCCTTTCAAGAGGGGGGCGAAAACCCTAAGGGGGTGGCGCATGAAAAATCGCAAGCGGAAGCAAGGGTTTTCAAGATCTTAGCATGAACACATGATCAACTTTGATGAAGTTGAGATCCATACCATAGCCATCACGGTTAGATGGAATCTTGGAAGCAAAGGCGCAAGTGCTCCTTCTCCAAAGATAATCGCACACAAGGTGAAGATGGCTTCTCCTTGGATCTCCTTGTGCTAGCAAGGATCTACAAGATGTCCTTGATCGAATGGTAGGATGATGAGATGCTTCCTTGGCCGAGCGCTCTTCCTTGTCGTTCACTTCCTTCCACACGAGATGGCAAGCAAGCAAGATTTAAGACCAAGACGCAAATGCGTTTAGGCGATATTATGAAAATGGCGTTACATGACTTCCCAAAATGGAAAGTCATGAAGCCATGCTTCAATGCCAAAACGCCTCCCTTCATGAACCATGCGTTCACATAGTGAACCGGTTCAATCTATGGTTCAATTCGATTTGGCTCAAAGACCAAAATCAAACCAAGCCAAGCCAATACATGGTCTAGACCTTCTATGAACCTAATGGCTCAAGATCTAACCGTTCATCTCCTGATGCTCTTGATCTCACCGATCTAGCATCTCCTCTCTCGATCGAAGCTTACCGATCTCAAGCCCTAATCAATCAAACATGATCAGACCAGATCTCACTTACAATCAGAGTTTAAATCCCTTTAAACTGAATCAAAACAATTCAGTCCACACGATCTGACTCAAGAAAGCCATATCAACAAATTGTGCGACCCTGAGGGTTTCCTTTAAATGTCGGTAACGATAACTTACGTTATCACGATCAGTGAGGGGTATCTAGCAACACATCACTGTCTCCCGATATAAAGGAAATAGTCTTCCAAGACTTCACCCAAAACATGGCACAAGTGTGAATCAAACTCACGAGGCATGCATGTTTCCTTTGCCACTGGATGTTCTTATTGGACAAGCATGTCAAGCCTGTAACTCCAATACTATGAGCATGATTAGCTCAGATGAACATAGTCATCTGGGTATGGCCATACACTATCTCAATCATCTCATACAGGGGGGCCCTTTAGAACATCACACTCCTTGAACAAGGAGACGGCAATCCTTTATCTATCACTAGTGCCCTAACCTGACTCAAGCTCATCATCCAAGATAGTCTATAATCATTATGTTTCAAATGATATTGAACTACCTCAAAACAATGACAATCATCATTTAGAAACACAAGTGATCTCAAGTCAAAGGAAAATGTGCCACTTGCTGCTATCAAGGATTATTCACATTGTGACAAACAATTGAATATCCTAGAAGGGTCTGTCCAGTACATCCAATGTACCCATGAGTCTACATCTTATTCCATGCTCGAAGCATCCTATAAGATTAGCACACATATTAGTCTCAATCATATCAAGGCTGTCTCATGTTCACCAAGATATCTCGACTAAGGACATATAGCCTGTCAGCCTAGCTGAACAGCTTTGAGACATTATTCAGAAGTATACTTATTACAGCAGACAAGGTAACAACCTGAATAATAACCATGCCTTTATAAACATAAGAGTTTATTACATGATACTTATACAATCCCAAGGCCTCAAACATTAGCCTTAAGGGCATACCCCAACACTTGGATGGTGAACTTGAGTCATGTTAGGGCGCTAGTGATAGATATAGGATTGCCGTCTCCTTGTTTGGAGTGTGATGTTCTAAAGGGGCCCCCCTGGATGAGATGATTGAGAAAGTGTATGGCCATACCCAGGTGACTATGTTCATCTGATCTAATCATGCTCATCATATTGGAGCTACAGGCTTGACACGCTTGTCCAATAAGAACATCCAGTGGCAAAGGAATCATGTATGCCTAGTGAAGTGGATTCACACTTGTGCTGTGGTTTGGGTGTAGTCTTGGAAGACTCTTTCTTTTATATCGGGAGACAGTGATGTGTTGCTAGATACCCCTCACTGATCGTGATGACGTAAGTTATCGTTACCGACATTTAAAGGAAACCCTTAGGGTCGCACAATTTGATGATATGGCTTACTTAAGTCAGATCGTGTGGACTGAATTGTTTAGGTTCAGTTTAAAGGGATTTAATCCCTGATTGTGAGTGAGATCTGGTCTGATCATGTTTGATTGATTAGGGCTTGAGATCGGTAAGCTTCGATTGAGAGAATGGATGCTAGATCGGTGAGATCAGGAGCATCAAGAGATCAACGGTCAGATCAAGAACCTTAGGGTTTAATGTGATCTGGACTAATAGCTTGGGTTAATTGGTCTTTGAACCAAACAAAATTGAACTAGCTCATCATGTGAGCGCACGGTTCAAGTTAAGAGAAATATGAGATTGGGAAAAACCCTTGATCGCATGTTGAGGAGTGGCTTTCTATTTTTAGAAAGCATGATCACATACGTGACCACGCCTCACCTCTTCACTCCTATTGTTGTCGCCCCTCTCTTCTCGTGTAATTTTTGGGGGCATTCTCGTGGAAGAGGCTTTGACGACAAGGAAGAATCGCCAAGCAGTGGATCTCATCTTCTTCATCCCTTCTCACACGACAAGGTCACTTGGAGAACCTTGCTAGCACAAGGAGCGTCCAAGGAGCAAGCCATCGATCATCTTCTGTGTGGCGCTTTGGAGGAGAACCCCATCGTTCTCTCTTCTTCCTAGACACCATCCAAGCGATGGCCATGGTATGAGTCGCTACCATTCTATGCAATTGATTTTAAAGTTGATCATATATCATGCATTCGATCCCTAGAAACCCCTTCCGCTGCATGAAAACCTCCATATGCGCCTATTAGGGTTTCGCTCCCCGAATCTTAGGGGACTTTCAATATCTTGGTGAACATGAGACAGCCTTGATATGATTGAGACTAATATGTGTTCTAATCTTGTAGGATGCTTTGAGCATGGAATAATATGTAGACTCATGGGTACATTGGATGTACTGGACAGACCCTACTAGGATATTCAATTGCTTGTCACAATGTGAATAATCCTTGTTTGCAATAAGTGGCACATGTCCTCTGACTTGAGATCACTTGTGTTTCTAAATGATGATTGTCATTGTTTTGAGGTAGTTCAATATCATTTGAAACATAATGGTTATAGACTATCTTGGATAATGATCATGAGTCAGGTTAGGGCACTAGTGATAGATATAGGATTGCCGTCTCCTTGATTGGAGTGTGATGTTCTAAAGGGGCCCCCCTGGATGAGATGATTGAGAAAGTGTATGGCCATACCCAGGTGACTATGTTCATCTGATCTAATCATGCTCATCATATTGGAGTCACAGGCTTGACACGCTTGTCCAATAAGAACATCCAGTGGCAAAGGAAACATGTATGCCTAGTGAAGTGGATTCACACTTATGCTATGGTTTGGGTGTAGTCTTGGAAGACTCTTTCCTTTATATCGGGAGACAGTGATGTGTTGCTAGATACCCCTCACTGATCGTGATAACGTAAGTTATCGTTACCGATATTTAAAGGAAACCCTCAGGGTCGCACAATTTGATGATATGGCTTACTCATGTCAGATCGTGTGGACTGAATTGTTTTGGTTCAGTTTAAAGGAATTTAAACTCTGATTGTAAGTGAGATCTGGTCTGATCATGTTTGATTGATTAGGACTTGAGATCGGTAAACTTCGATCGAGAGTATTGATGCTAGATCGGTGAGATCAAGAGCATCGAGAGATCAACGGTTAGATCTTGAACCTTTAGGTTCAATGAGATCTAGACCATGGCTTGGGCTGATTTGATTTGGTCTTTGAACCAAATTCAATTGAACCGGCTCATCATGTGAGCACTTGGTTCAAAGGTTCAAAGAGTGAAAAGAAGTTGCGTTCGGTTCACTTGGAGTGAACGCATAACGCTAGAGAAATAAAGGGTTGCTATTTTTGGAAATCGTTTTGGCAACGCCTCCACGTTCATGAGGAACGTTTTTCTCTTGTCGCCTCTCTTCACTTCTTGACGCCTCTCCCTCTCGTGTGGCTTCTCTCGACGAGTGTAGAGGAAGGCTTTCGAAAAGCCAAGAGATCTCATCTCCTCCACACAAAGGACCCTTGAAGCCTTGCTAGCACAAGAAGCAACAAGGAGTAGGCCATCACATCTTGTGTGCGGTGCCTTTGGAGAAGAAGCGCTTGCATCTTTCTCTTCCAAGTTGCCATCCAAGTCATGGCAATGGTATGATTCCTTCATCATCTTTACAAAGATTTAAAGTTGATCATATGAATATATCACATGCGATCCTAAGACACCCTAATTCCGCCCATGCAATTTTAAGTTGCGCATGCTTAGGGTTTCGCCCCCTATTTCATAGGGACCTTTCACCAAGAGCCTCTTGGATCTATCCCGGTAGATCCTCACGCCTAGTATATAGGCGGCCTCCCCAAAGTCCTTCATCTCGAAACACTTCCCTAACCATGTCTTCATAGCTTGAAGACTAGGGATGTCGTTTCCAATGAGCAGTATGTCATCGACATACATGACCAGAAAAGTCATCAAGCTCCCCCTGAATTTTCTGTATACACAGGCGTCATCTTTACTTTTGATAAAGCCATAATCTCTCATAGCTTCATCAAAGTGAAGATTCTAACTTCGAGATGCTTGCTTTAATCCATAATTGGATTTCTTTAGCCTGCAGACTTTATTAGTATCTGTAGGATGGATGAAGTCATTAGGTTGTGTCATATACACATCCTCAGTCAGCTTCCCGTTAAGGAACGCTGTCTTCACATCCATCTGCCATATCTCATAGTTATGATATGCAGCTATAGCAAGCAGAATCCGAATGGATTTGATCATGGCAACTAGCGAGAAGGTTTCATCATAGTCCACCCCGTGGACTTGTTTAAATCCTTTAGCCACTAGTCTACCCTTATAGGTAACTATTTTTCCATCCATGTCTGTCTTCCTCTTGAAGACCCATTAACACCCTATGGGTTTTACCCCATCAGGCAGCTCAACCAAATCCCAGACTTGGTTAGCCGACATGGAATCCATCTCGGATCGCATGGCCTCAAGCCATCTCTCGGAGTCCGGTCCACTGACTGCCTCATCATAAGTCCTGGGTTCATCCTCAATGATGAAGATCTCGTCGTGTTGGGTCGGCAGCGACCCATACCTCTCAGGTGCACGACGAAACCTCCCAGACCTACATGGGACCTGTGTCTGAGCCTCAGGTTGCCTAGTAACCGGTGCAGGTGGCTCAAATTCCATCTCTTTGTCTTTGTGGTTGCACTTGTTCCTCATCCAAGTCAAACTTCCAGCCGCTAACTTCTTTCATGAGAAATTCTTTCTCTAGAAAGACAGCACCCCAAGCAACAAAAACTTTGTTCTCGGTTGGGACATAGAAGTAGTATCCTTTAGTTTCCGTAGGATACCCCACAAACACACATTTATCAGATCTAGGTTCTTGCTTGCTAGAATCCTGACGTTTGACATAAGCCTTACATCCCCAGATCCTGATAAAAGTGAGATTTGGGCGTCTCCCACTCCATACCTCGTATGGAATCTTTAAGACACTCTCAGATGGAACATTATTCAGTATTATAGAAGCTGTCTCATGTGCATGTCCCCAGAATGAGGGAGGTAGAGTTGCATGACTCATCATAGATCGAACCATGTCCAACAAAGTTCGATTTCTCCTTTCAGACACATCATTCTATTGAGGTGTTCCAGGAGGAGTGAGTTGGGATATGATCCCACACTCTCTCAGATAGTCAAAGAACTCACCGCTCAGGTACTCTCCACTACGATCTGATCGAAGAGCCTTAATGGATCTACTAAGCTGGTTCTCTACTTCATGTCTAAACTCCTTAAATTTCTCAAAGGATTCAGACTTATGTCTCATCAGATAGACATAACCATATCTACTGAAGTCATCAGTAAACGTGATGAAGTAGTTGTACCCTCCTCTGGCTTGTTTATTGAAAGGCCCACACACATCAGTATGTATGAGATCTAATAAACCTCCTGCCCTCTCACCAGTCTCGGTGAAAGGTTCCTTTGTCATTTTCCCTAATAAGCAAGTCTCACATGTATCAAGTTCCTCCAAGGAACTCGAATCTAACAACCCATTTTCATGGAGTTGTCGAATGCGATTCTTATTTATATGGGCTAATCGACAATGCCGTAGGAAAGCACCAACTGAACCACTCAGTTTGGTCCTTTTATTATTTATGTTACAAATAGAGCTATCCATGTCCAAGACATGCTGACCATTGCACAAAGTACCCTTCCCATAAAACATGTTTGCAAAAGAAAAAGAACATAAGTTCTCCTTTATTTCAAACTTAAATCCTTTCTTTGCCAGGCAAGGAGTGGATACAATGTTGTGGTAAGGGAAGGTACATAATAGCAATTGTCTAGCTTTAACTGAAGTCCAAAAGGCAGGGAGAGAAACTCCTACAGCAACAGCAGCAACTTGTGCCCTGTTACCTATCCGTAGGTCAATCTCTCTAGGCCTTACCGATCTATCCTTTCTGAGCCTTTGCATATTTGTACAAATATGAGCTCCATATGCAGTATCCAATACCCATGTCATAGGAGTAGAAAGGTTGACTTTGGTAACATAAATACTTGAGCATGAAGACAAGGCCTTGCCTTTCTTCTCCTCATTCTGAAGTTGCAACATGTCCTTCAACATGTGAAGTGGCCCTCCACATGAATAGCACCTATTATTCCTGATCATATCCATCTTTAATTTCAGTTCCTTGGTCAAGCCTTTCGGCTCAACACACTGAATATCAACTTTAGGAGGATTGAGCTCAACCAATTCATCAAAGAGCTGCCTTAGATTAAAAATAATCTTAGAGGCACTCTTCGATTCATATCACCCTCTAAGTTCAGGTGACATGTTGGTTAGCAATCTCCAAAGTATCAACCTGATGCTTATCATAAGCATCCCTCTCAGCCGCTGAGGCCGAGCATGGAGGTGGGTCAGGAAAAGGACGCTCAAGGACACAAAGCTTCCTTTTGAGCTTGAGCACGATTCTCAAGTTCAGATACCAATCCAGTAAGTTGGATCCAGCCAACTTATCCCTTTCTAGGGGAGATCATAGTGACCAACTACTATTGTTCACAGCCATTGTTCTACAACAACCAAGAAACAGCAGATTAGTACTACTTCGAGTCATTTAAACTGGACTTATTTTAAATGACCATGGCTCCCACTATTTTTCATCGAATTGACAACCCACAAAGTCAATCGAGAAATCCAAGATTTCCTAGTGAGATGAGATCCTCATTCCACACAGGGCTTCGCGTCCCACGAGGGTGGGATGAGATGCACAAAGTGACCCATGTTTCCTAAGGTGGGCTCGCCGGCCGATTGCTCCAAGCAATTCCCCTTATTGAGACAGTCCAGGCATTTCATGTCCAGCGAGGGCTGGATACAGCATGAAACCCTAACCTCTCAACGATGCCTCTAGAGTTTCATCATGTGCCTAGCACACATGAAAATCTAGTCAAGTCCATTCCTAACCGTTATGCCCAGGGCCAACGAGTTTCCTTGCGAAGGCACGCCCAGGTTAAAACTGGACTGGGGAAACCATTGCCACCATGCACTTTCTAAAGATAAGTGGGTGTGTCCCACGAGGGTGGGAATGAAAAGGTCCCCTTCAAGGGGGAGCGCAAGGGGGTGAAACCCTAAATGGGGGCACATTGAAAATTTTGCAGCGGATGCAAGGGTTTCATAGGATCGCAAGTAAGAGCATATGATCAACTTAACCAAATAAGATCATACCATAGCCATTGTGTGGGTGACGACTTGGAAGCAAGAGAACAAAATAGATCTCCTCCAAACGGTGCGCACACAAGATGAAGTCGGCCACTCTTTGAGATCCTTGTGCTAGCAAGGTTCTTCAAAGGTACTTGTCGTATGGAAGGGATGAGATGTCTCCTTCTTGGCCGAGAGCTCCTTGTCCAAAACCTCTCTTCCTCGTCAACCTCCTCTACACGAGAGTGCAAGTTTTCCACACGAGAAGAGGGGAACGTATTTGCGTTTTGGCGTTGAGAGGAATCGGCATTGAAGACATTCCAAAAATGGAACATCATTAAGCCATGCGCTCATGCCAACCCAAAAACGCATACTAGCATTGAACCAAGCGTTCACCTTTGTGAACCGGTTCAAGCCAAAACGTCCCAATCGAATTTGGTTCATAAACCAAATCAAAATAGCCCAAGCCATTTGGTCTAGACCATAGTAAACCCTAAGGTTCCAGATCTAACCGTTCATCTCTTTGATGCTCCTGATCTTACCGATCTAGCATCATCTCTCTCGATCGAAGCTTACCGATCTCAAGCCCTAATCAATCAAACATGATCAGACCAGATCTCACTTACAATCAGAGTCTATATCCCTTTAAACTGAACCCAAACAATTCAGTCCACACGATCTGACTTAAGTAAGCCATATCATCAAATTGTGCGACCCTGAGGGTCTCCTTTAAATGTCGGTAACGATAACTTACGTTATCATGATCAGTGAGGGGTATCTAGCAACACATCACTGTCTCCCGATGTAAAGGAAAGAGTCTTCCAAGACTCCACCCAAACCACAGCACAAGAGTGAATCAACTTCACGAGGCATGCATGTTTCCTTTGCCACTGGATGTTCTTATTGGACAAGCGTGTCAAGCCTGTGGCTCCAATATGATGAGCATGATTAGATCAGATGAACATAGTCACCTGGGTATGGCCATACACTTTCTCAATCATCTCATTCAGGGGGGCCCCTTTAGAACATCACACTCCTTATACAAGGAGACGGCAATCCTGTATCTATCACTAGTGTCCTAACCTGACTCATGATCATCATCCAAGATAGTCTATAATCATTATGTTTCAAATGATATTGAACTACCTCAAAACAATGACAATCATCATTTAGAAACACAAGTGATCTCAAGTCAGAGGACATGTGCCACTTGTTGCAAACAAGGATTATTCACATTGTGACAAGCAATTGAATAACCTAGTAGGGTCTGTCCAGTACATCCAATGTACCCATGAGTCTACATCTTATTCCATGCTCGAAGCATCCTATAAGATTAGAACACATATTAGTCTCAATCATATCAAGGCTGTCTCATGTTCACCAAGATATCTCGACTAAGGACATTACAGCATGTCAGCCTAGCTGAACAGCATTGAGACATTATTCAGAAGCACACTTATTGCAGCAGACAATGTAACATACTGAATAACAACCATTGCCTTTATAAACATAAGAGTTTATATATACATGATACGGATAGAATCCCAAGGCCTCAAACATTAGCCTTAAGGGCATACCCCAACAATCTCCCACTTGCACTTAATCTTAATGGTTGAGAAATCTCAAACCCATATTATTACAGTGCTTCTCATGCTTCTGCTGCGCCAGAGGCTTGGTAAGCGGGTCAGCCAGATTGTCATCTGTATGAACCTTGCAAATTTTGATCTCGCCACGATCAATGATCTCCCGGATCAAGTGAAACCTCCTCTGTATGTGCTTGGACTTCTGGTGCGACCGTGGTTCCTTTGCTTGTGCTATTGCTCCAGTGTTATCACAGAAGATAACCAAAGGATCTGCACTCGAAGGAACAACACCAAGTTCTTGAACGAACTTACGAATCCACACAGCCTCCTTGGATGCTTCCGAGGCTGCAACATACTCGGCTTCTGTTGTGGAATCAGCAACAGTAGACTGTTTGAAACTTTTCCACACCACTGCTCCTCCATTCAAGCTAAAGACATAGCCTGATTGCGATCGGAAATCATCCTGGTCCGACTGGAACGAAGCGTCAGTATATCCTTCAATACTGAGTTCTTCCTGACCACCATATGTCAAGAACATATCTTTGGTCCTCCGCAGATATTTTAAAATGTTCTTGACCGCAATCCAGTGTGCCTGTAAGATCCAAGGATCTTAAGTTCTGGTAAGCATTATTTTGATTTAAATAAACTCGTTGGTTGTGATATTTTGTTCATGATTTAAATAAAATTATTGACTGTGATATTTTTCTATGTATTGGTTGTTAATTTATAGTTAAATAACTAGAGATTTTTGGTTGTTAATTTATAGTTAATTAGATTAGAGATTATTGGTTGTTAATTTTGTTGGACGTTAATTAGCTTAATGGATGTTAAATTTAATTAGTTAACTAGCTTATTGGATGTTAGTTTAACCCTTATTGGATTTTCACTTAAACTATGGGTTATTGGGTTACACTTAAATTAGATGGATATTAGATTTAAAATTCGAATTAGTTAGTTAAATGGGTTAAACCCTATTTGAATTATGATTAACGGGTTTAAAATTGGATAAACCGAAATTTTAGATGGGTAATCTCGGTTAGGGTAGGAAATTGGTGTTTTTGGCTTGGGAGAAATTTTGGGCGACGGCTTGAGAAGAAGTGGCGATTCTTGAAGAGTTCTTGAGGCGATTTTCTCCATCTTCTTCCCTTGGCGAATTTTCCTTGAGGTGAAGAAACTTCCTTGGCGAGTTCTTGGAGACTCTTTGGGCGGTTTAAAGGCTTTAGACGATTTCTTTGTAGAGGATTTTCACCTTGGTGTTCACAGTTAAGAGGTGAGTGGGGTGTCTTAATCGATTTCTAGCAATTTGGTTGTGTTAATTGATGCATTAGATTGATTAGAAATTTTACCATGTTAAAAACCGAAAACTCAAGACTTCTCCTTGTTATAAAACGAAAGTTGCAAAAGTATATTTATCATGGAAACCGAATTTAGGATATTTCTTCATGAGATTCTTGTTAACTAAGGTTTAACTTAAGTTGGAAACTTTATCATGCTAAAAACCGAATTAAGATGTATCTTCCTGAAAACCGAAATTTTGTATAGGTGTATATCTCATGAAAACCGAAACTTGTAGCTTGAAATTTAAGGTATTTTATAGGGAATTTTGGTAGCATTAAATCATTGATTTTTGAGTATGAAATTCCTGTTAACTAGGTATTTTATAGGGAAATTTGGTAACATTAAATCATTGATTTTTGGTAGCATGAAAATCTTGTTAACTAAGGTTAATATTTTAAGTAGATATTATGTTTGAAACCGTGGGCTATATATATATATCTGTTGAATTTTAATCTTATGTTAAATGTTTGAATGCCCTGATAATTGCCAGTAATGCTAATAATTTATGGTCATGTATTTTTATTGGAGAAATTTGGGTGATAACATAGCAAAGTTAGACTGAACTAATCAGCATGAAATCTAAGGACTACACTACTATGTGATTATGTGATTTTTATTATGTGATGTGATTATGTAATTTTTATTATGTGATGTGATTATGTGATTTTTATTATGTGATGTGATTATGTGATTTTTATTATGTGATGTGATTATATGATTTTTATTATGTGATTATGTGATTCACGAATGTTATGTGTTGTGGTCATGGAATAGTTAGGACTAAGGCTAAGTGTTACCTTAAACTCAAGAGGATAGTCTATATGTGATATGTTAAGGGTTTGAATTTCAGCCCTGTATGGTGATATGTGAGGGGGTTGTCGTTCAGCCTGCCTAATGTGATTATTGTGATAAAAGAGGGGGTTGTTGTTCAGCCTGCCTGTTGTGATTATTGTGATGACTATCCTAGAGTCTAGTTGACACTTAGGAGTCCACCGTTGTGAAATAAGATATAAGATGTGTCTATTGTTGTCCAGTAGGAACCCTTTGGGAGAACGGGTGATATAAGACGCAAAGTGCCATGTCTTGGTCAGACAGGGGCCACCTCTTGATGTCATCACTCTTAGACGCTTAGATTTTTGAGTTATGGGGTGATCGTAGAGCAAAGTGCCACGTCGTGACCTGGTGGGGGCCACCTCTTGAATCTACACACCGTCCATCTATATGTTGCATGTGATTTGCAGTCTCCCAGTGCTTAGGCCAAAGCCGGGTTAGACCATAATGGTCACTACTGAATATGCTGGACAACTAGGTTAATTAAGTGGTTGGTATGTTTAGTTGGTTAGAGTATAGCTCTAGAACCCTGGTTACCCTATGGTGACAATGATGTCTTAGCAGTGTACACCTGACTGTTTTATATGAGGTCTGTTCTTTAACTTTGTTGAGTTCTGTGCTTTAATTATTGTTATATGTTGACACGATATTCTGTTATATGTTTTTAAAGTTATATGTTTTTAAAATAATCTGCATATATTTTTGAGTGTATGTTATGGATGGTCGATTTAGACTATCCACTCACTGGGCTGTGTAGCTCACCCCTCACTATTTTCAGGCATAGAGCAGGGGCGCAATTCTTGAGTTAGTATTGGCGTGGATATTATGCTAGTTTGCTGTTAAAGAATTTTTGTGCTTAAGTTTCTGGGGCCAGTTGTGGCCGAACCATACAAATTATATGAACTATATGAACTATGTGAACTATGTGAATTATGAGAACTTGTGTTGCCAGTGTGGCTAAACTATGTGATATTATGTTGCCGGTTGTGGCAGTTTTAAGAGTTTGATTTTTGTGTCACCGCGGGCTTTGGCCTGGTTTCGGTGTTTGGTATGGGTTTATAAAATCGGTTTTGTGGCGTTGCTTTGAATTTCGAATCGAATTGTATTTATGCCATCGGATTTGATATAACTGTTGCCTTGCATATGTCTAGTGCAAGGATTGCGTGGTGGCAGGTACATTTATGAAATTTGTGTTTCTTGGAGATTGTATGTATGAATTTTGAAAATTTTCAGATCGTGATTTCCTGAACTTGGTTTTACCTAGCATATGCATCGATCTTGTATGATAACATCCTGTATCTTTCATGACTTGTGTTGCTTGTTTGGGTTTAAGATAACGGGATGTGACAGAATGGTATCAGAGGAGTTGACTAGCTAAAACTTAGTTCGGGGGAAAACATGTTTGTGTATTGCTAGACACCTGATAGGTTTATGTTTGATTTCCTTACTGTGTTATGTGTGTGTAGGAATTTAAGATGGTGCGAACTAGAGGAAATGCTAGCGGCGAGGATGAGCAGCCCTCGAATTTCTCGAGCGCTATTGAGGCTCTGACGGGCATGGTACAGCAACAGGGTGCCATGATTGAGAGGCAAGCTCAGATGCTGCAGCAGCAACAGACTCAGCATCAAGAAGCGCAACAACAGCTCTTGCAGCAGTTGACGCAAGAGAGACCCCAGACTACTACCCGGGCGGTGGGGGATGACTCTCAGGAGGACACTCACAGGCGCTATTCCTCACTTGTGAGTGAATTCCAGAAACTGGGTCCTAGCTCTTTTTATGGGGGCTCAGAATCAAGTACTGCATGTTGGGGTATGCCCTTAAGGCTAATGTTTGAGGCCTTGGGATTGTATTAGTATCATGTAATAAACTCTTAAGTTTATAAAGGCATGGTTATTATTCAGGTTGTTACCTTGTCTGCTGTAATAAGTGTACTTCTGAATACTGTCTCAAAGCTGTTCAGCTAGGCTGACAGGCTATATGTCCTTAGTCGAGATATCTTGGTGAACATGAGACAGCCTTGATATGATTGAGACTAATATGAGTGCTAGTCTTATAGGATGCTTCGAGCATGGAATAAGACGTAGACTCATGGGTACATTGGATGTACTGGACAGACCCTACTGGGATATTCCATTGCTTGTCACAATGTGAATGATCCTTGTAAGCAGCAAGTGGCACATGTCCTCTGACTTGAGATCACTTGTGTTTCTGAATGATGATTGTCATTGTCTTGAGGTAGTTCAATATCATTTGAAACATAATGATTATAGACTATCTTGGATGGTGAGCTTGAATCAGGTTAGGGCACTAGTGATAGACATAGGATTGCCGTCTCCTTGTTTAAGGAGTGTAGTGTTCTAAGGGCCCCCCTATATGAGATGATTGAGATAGTGTATGGCCATACCCAGATGACTATGTGCATCTGATCTAATCATGCTCATCGTATTGGAGTTACAAGCTTGACCCGCTTGTCCAATAAGAACATCCAGTGGCAAAGGACACATGTATGCCTTGTGAATTGAGTCACACTTGTGCTATGGTTTGGGAGTAGTCTTGGAAGACTCTTTCCTTTATATCGGGAGACAGTGATGTGTTGCTAGATACCCCTCACTGATCGTGATAACGTAAGTTATCGTTACCGACATTTAAAGGAAACCCTCAGGGTCGCACAATTTGGTGATATGGCTTCCTTAAGTCAGATCGTGTGGACTGAATTGTTTTGGTTCAGTTTAAAGAGATTTAATCTCTGATTGTAAGTGAGATCTGGTCTGATCATGTTTGATTGATTAGAGCTTTAGATCGGTAAGCTTCGATCGAGAGAGATGATGCTAGATCGATGCGATCAGAAGCGTCAGATGATGAATGGTCAGATCTAGGACCTTGGGGTCTAATTTGATCTAGACTTAATTTATGGGCTGATTTGGTTTCGCTATTGAACCAAGGATATTGAACCGGCTCATGGGTTGAGCGCTTGGTTCAAGAGGGAGAAGAGGTTGCGTTTGGTTCATGGAAACGTGAACGCCAACTCTTAATCGTTGCCAATTTTGGAAAGTTCCAAAAGCATAACGCATATGCGTTCATGGCTTGATGTCTCTCTAATGTTTTTCGGTTTTGCTTCTGGGACGTGGTTTTGGAACGGCTTGCTCGTGTGGAAGGCATCGTTCTTGCGCCAAGGAAGAAGAGCTCTCGAAAAGAAGGAAGCCCTTTTCATCTAATCTCCTACACACGGTTGGAAAAGCTTGGCAATCTTGCTAGCACAAGAGTTGCGCAAGGAGGAAGCTTTCATCCCTTGTGTGTGATTTCTTTGGAGAAGATCCCTTCGATCTTTCTTCTTCCAAGCCGCACCTTCCCATGGCCATGGTAATGAATCTCTCACTTGTTATTCAAGTTGATTATATGAAAGTATAGAATGCGATCTTATGTGGAAACCCTAATTCCGCTGCTATGAGAAAGAAACATATGACTTGCGCCCCCCTCATGAAAGGGGTTCTTCTCACAATAGGTTTTGCGCTCCCCTCCTGAAAGGGTTCCATCAATTGGTATCAGAGCCAATCTATACTTTTTCATATGATTGCTTGCGGTTCTAATGAGTAGATCATCATGTTTGATCCATGAATATGTTGGTGAATAGATCTAAAGGTGATTGCTCACATGCCGAAACCTACATGCTAGTTTAGAACTTAGATGTATGTTTCTTCATGAGTTGCGCAAGATGTATGTTTCTTCATGAGTTGCGCATGTTGTTGTGTTGGCGCATGATAAGTATGTTGAATGGTTGAATGATATTTCATCAAATCTTATACCTACTTGCGCGCAAACATTTAGATCTATATGCATCTACTATAAACCCTTAGATGGGTTGATGGGGCTGAAGTCACCTCTAGGTTAGATCCATTAGTCTGATCAGACCATCTGACAGCTCAGATGGGTTAACCTGATAGCACCTATGCGCAAGCACAAGGTGGCTATAGGTTGACTGCATCTAGGGCGTGTAGCGAGGTCTGGTTGAGACACTACTGAACACACTTGAGTTAGGCCCGGGGTCACACCCGCTTGCCAAAACTCATGGGGGTAGTTCAGCCCTTGGCGCATGCATGGTTGACCATTAGGTCAACTCGGGTCAGTTAGGACTCGGTGCATGCAAGGGCAAAGGATCTAACTAGATGGATGAGTGGATCCCCATCAATGCACCATTGTAAGGTTGTAGGGCTCATAAGGAAATTAAAATTGATGCCATGGGGTTTTCAAAACTTTTAATTTCAAGATGATTGGATCACATGTTGATTGAACCATATGCTTGTCTATTTAGTCTTATGTGGGTTGCCCAATTGTGTGTTGTGCTGGGGCCTGCGTGCCTGGACTTAAAAAAAATTGTAAATTAATTTGTGATCTGCGAATCACATTGTACTTAATTTATAATATGTTGTTGACCTGCGAGTCAATCTTGTCTAGATAGATCAAATGTACTTTGATTAGACAAGAACAAAGGCACACATCCAAGAGGGGCATTCACCTGGTGGTGCACCTGTGGTGCTCTTGGCGCTAGGGCACTGGGTTGGACCAGATGAGATGCAATGAAGCTCAAGTGAAGACTTAAGTAATATTAAGGTCTTACTAGGGTTCATGGGCTTTTACCACATAAGATCATGCTTTCTACTTATTGCTAATAATTAGAATTGCATATTTATGTTTATCTTCTGCTATAGCCATAGGACATGCCTGATAGTAAGAAGATAAAAGACCGTTAAAATCCAACGCTAACATATCAAGCTCGTAAGCCTTCTGACGCGAAACCTCACCTTTCTGACTATCGTTGGAGCCGTGTTGAACCCACTCAGTGGGCACGTCCATCTATCTTCAGACGGTGCTGGATTTCACCTGCGTGTTACAGAGTTGGGATTTATCCCCTCTCGTTGCTCAGCATAGCACGTGGTGGTCCAGGGAGTAGGTCAGGTCAGCTTGACCATGTAGACTACATATGTGGCGCATATGGTAGCACATGGAGGCAGCCATCTCTGGGATCAGAGACTGTGTTGTACCAACTCAGTTGGCACAGTCTGCTGGATTGCCAAGATGAAGGGGAATCGCACGGGTTGGCGATTGGCTGGGAGAGCCTACCAGAAACTAGTGCTTGTCATCTCTGTGCATCTTATCTCGCCTGAGCGGGACGCGGAGACCAAGTATGAAATCTGGATCCCATCTCACTAAAAGAGTGTTACTCTTTCGGACTGTTTACTGGATTTTTCAGTCAGACAAAATAGTGAGAAAAGAATCTTTCTTAAAGTCCTGGATTGATTCTGAAACATTGATACTAACCTTGCTGTTCTTGCTTGTTGTAGATTCCTGCAGCAACGAACACCATGAGCTTCAATGTGCGATCCCTACTGGAAAGGGAGAAGTTTGCTGGGCCGAACTTCTCTGACTGGTTCGGACACCTTAAGATCGTTCTTAAGGCAGAGAGGAAACTGTATGTCCTCGAGACGGCGATACCGCCGCAGCCCGCTCCGAACGCCGCAAGGGCGGTTCGGGATGCCTATGAAAAGCACGTCAATGATAGCATTGATGTCGCTTGCCTGATGCTAGCGTCTATGACGCCACCGCTGCAGCGTCAGCATGAGGATATGTCGGCTATAGAAATTATAGCGAACCTCAAGATGCTGTATGCTGCACAGGCGAGGACAGAACGCTATAATCTGACAAAGCTCTTCTTTCAGAGCAAACTGGCTGAGGGGAGCCCAGTGGGAGCTCACGTGCTCAAGATGATTGGGCACAAGGAGGCTCTGGAGAAACTGGGGCATACCGTCAACCAGGAGCTTGCTGTAGATATTATTCTGCAGTCTCTTCCGCCTTCTTTCGATGCGTTCATCATTAACTTTAATATGAACAAAATCGATTGTACGCCGGCAGAGCTGCTGAATATGCTCTTGACTACTGAGGAAACTCTGAAGGGCAAGCCTTCAACCTCTGTCTTAATGGTTCCTTTTAGGAACAAGAAGAAGGGGAAGAAGGGCAAGGCCCCTGTCAAGAATTACAGCAAGGCCCTGAAACAGAAGGTGAAGCGGTCGAAGGACAACAGGTGTTTCCACTGTGGCCAGCTGGGTCACTGGAAAAAGGACTGTAAAGCGCTCCAAGGAGATAAGAGGGGAAGCATCGCTTCTGGCTCAGGTATATACGTGACGGAAGTCATGGTTTCATCTTCTTCTATATCATGGGTGTTGGACACTGCATGTGGAGTTCACATTTGTTCAAATGTGCAGGAACTCAAGAGAAGAAGGCAGGTGGGACAGCATGAGGTAGACCTACGCGTTGGAAACGGGGCACGGGTTGCTGCGGTTGCTGTAGGAGACTATTTCATTACTTTACCATCTGGCATTGTATTAGAATTAAACAATTGTTATTTTGTACCCAGTATTACCAAGAATATTATCTCTATTCCTGCTCTTGTCAGGAAAGGATTTGCCTTTGAATGCAAGATTTCAAAGTGTATTTTGACTTATGATAATATTGTGTATGCCACTGGTTCAATTAACAATGGGTTATTCATGTTGGACATGGAATATTCTATACAAAACATTGATAATAAGAAAGCCAAGTATGCTGATGACAGCACCTTGCTATGGCATAGTCGTTTAGGCCATATAAACGAGAAGCGCATTAAGCGGTTGCATGAACATGGACTGCTGGGATCATTCTCCTATGAGGAGATTGATACATGCAAAGCTTGTTTGATGGGTAAAATGACGAAGTCTCCTTTTCCTCACAAAGGTCAGAGGACTTCAGGTTTACTTGACCTTATACACAGTGATGTGTGTGGGCCATTTAGTAAACATGCCAGAGGTGGCTATCAGTACTTCATTACCTTTACTGATGATTTCAGTAGGTATGGGTATGTCTATTTGATGAGACATAAAAGTGAATCTTTTGACAAGTTCAAAGAGTTCAAAAATGAAGTACAAAATCAGTTAGGCAGAAATATCAAGGCACTTCGTTCTGATCGAGGTGGTGAATACCTAAGTCATGCATTTACTGACTATCTGAAAGAGTGTGGGATTATCTCACAGCTCACTCCGCCAGGAACACCGCAATGGAATGGTGTGTCCGAGAGGAGAAATAGAACGTTACTTGATATGGTTCGTTCTATGATGAGTCAGGCTACTCTTCCATACTCCTTTTGGGGTTTTGCACTGGAAACAGCTGCAAAGGTACTAAACCGAGTGCCATCCAAGGCAGTTTCAAAGACGCCATATGAGTTATGGTACGGGAAACAGCCTAGCTTGACGTTTATCAGGATCTGGGGTTGCGAGGCTTATGTCAAAAAGCTCGCCTCTGGGAAACTAGAGAGCAGATCTGATAAATGTATCTTTGTCGGTTACCCTAAGGAAACTAAGGGTTATTATTTCTACGATCCCAAAGAGAACAAGATATTTGTTGCTCGGACGGCCATATTTCTTGAGAAGGAGTTTCTTCTGCAAGAGGCCAGTGGGAGAGAAATAAAGCTGGATGAGATTCCAGAGGAAGGACAAAGTAGTTAGGCAGAGTTGGATGTGCCTGAGCCAGTAGATCAGGTTACTGAACAACCTGAGGCTCAGATATCACGGGAACCGCGAAGATCGGGTAGGATCCGTCGACAGCCTGAGCGCTATGACGGAATCTACATCATTGATAATGATGAACCCCTAACTTATGCGGATGCGGTCAGTGGACCGGAGTCAGCTAGATGGCTTGATGCTATGCGAGCCGAGATGGACTCCATGTCAGATAACCAAGTCTGGGATTTGGTTGATCCGCCTCCGGGAGTAATCCCTATAGGCTGTAAATGGATCTTCAAGAAGAAGATTGACATGGATGGTAACGTGGTTACCTATAAAGGCAGGCTAGTTGCGAAAGGTTTCAAACAAATCTACGGGATAGATTATGATGAAACTTTCTCTCCTGTAGCCATGTTTAAGTCTATTCGGATTCTTTTCGCGATAGCTGCATATTACGATTATGAGATCTGGCAGATGGATGTGAAAACAGCTTTCCTTAATGGAAATCTGGATGAGGATGTGTATATGACACAACCGGAAGGTTTCAACAATCCAGCAGATCGTCATAAAATATGCAAGTTAAAGAAGTCCATATATGGACTTAAACAAGCATCAAGAAGCTGGAATATTCGTTTTGATGAATCAATCTCTGAGTTTGGTTTCATCAAGAACGAAGATGACCCGTGTGTATATAAGAGGTTTAGTGGGAGCGTAATTACATTCCTAATCCTCTACGTCGATGATATCTTAATCATTGGAAATGATATTCCTGAATTGCATGCTGTTAAGGCATGGTTAGGAAAATGTTTCCAGATGAAAGATTTAGGAGAAGCAGCCTATGTACTAGGTGTGAAGATCTACAGGGATAGATCTAAAAGGCTTCTCGGGCTGTGCCAGAGTACTTACATCGATAAGGTCCTGGAGAGATTCCATTTAGAGAATTCTAAACGTGGATATCTTCCAGTCAGACATGGTCTGAATCTTTCGAAGAGTCAGTGTCCACAAACACAGACTGAGAAAGATGAAATGGACAATACGCCTTATGCTTCGGCTATTGGGTCCATTATGTATGCGATGTTGTGTACTCGCCCAGACGTCGCTTACGGGTTAAGCGTGACCAGTCGATTCCAAAGTAATCCAGGTTTGGCGCACTGGATTGCGGTCAAGAACATTTTAAAATATCTGCGGAGGACCAAAGATATGTTCTTGATATATGGTGGTCAGGAAGAACTCAGTATAGAGGGATATACTGACGCTTCGTTCCAGTCGGACCAGGATGATTTCCGATCGCAATCAGGCTATGTTTTTAGCTTGAATGGTGGAGCAGTGGTGTGGAAGAGTTTCAAACAGTCAACTGTTGCTGATTCCACAACAGAAGCCGAGTATGTTGCAGCCTCGGAAGCATCTAAGGAGGCAGTGTGGATTCGTAAGTTCGTGAGAGAACTTGGTGTCGTTCCTTCGATTGCAGATCCTTTGGTTATCTTCTGTGATAACACTGGAGCCATCGCACAAGCAAAGGAACCGCGGTCGCACCAGAAGTCCAAGCACATACAGAGACGGTTTCACTTGATCCGGGAGATCATTGATCGAGGCGAGATCAAAATATGCAAGGTTCATACAGATGACAATCTGGCAGACCCACTTACCAAGCCTCTGGCGCAGCAGAAGCATGTGAAGCACTGTAATAATATGGGTTTGAGATTTCTCAACCATTAGATTAAGTGCAAGTGGGAGATTGTTGGGGTATGCCCTTAAGGCTAATGTTTGAGGCCTTGGGATTGTATTAGTATCATGTAATAAACTCTTAAGTTTATAAAGGCATGGTTATTATTCAGGTTGTTACCTTGTCTGCTGTAATAAGTGTACTTCTGAATACTGTCTCAAAGCTGTTCAGCTAGGCTGACAGGCTATATGTCCTTAGTCGAGATATCTTGGTGAACATGAGACAGCCTTGATATGATTGAGACTAATATGAGTGCTAATCTTATAGGATGCTTCGAGCATGGAATAAGACGTAGACTCATGGGTACATTGGATGTACTGGACAGACCCTACTGGGATATTCCATTGCTTGTCACAATGTGAATGATCCTTGTAAGCAGCAAGTGGCACATGTCCTCTGACTTGAGATCACTTGTGTTTCTGAATGATGATTGTCATTGTCTTGAGGTAGTTCAATATCATTTGAAACATAATGATTATAGACTATCTTGGATGGTGAGCTTGAATCAGGTTAGGGCACTAGTGATAGACATAGGATTGCCGTCTCCTTGTTTAAGGAGTGTAGTGTTCTAAGGGCCCCCCTATATGAGATGATTGAGATAGTGTATGGCCATACCCAGATGACTATGTGCATCTGATCTAATCATGCTCATCGTATTGGAGTTACAAGCTTGACCCGCTTGTCCAATAAGAACATCCAGTGGCAAAGGACACATGTATGCCTTGTGAATTGAGTCACACTTGTGCTATGGTTTGGGAGTAGTCTTGGAAGACTCTTTCCTTTATATCGGGAGACAGTGATGTGTTGCTAGATACCCCTCACTGATCGTGATAACGTAAGTTATCGTTACCGACATTTAAAGGAAACCCTCAGGGTCGCACAATTTGGTGATATGGCTTCCTTAAGTCAGATCGTGTGGACTGAATTGTTTTGGTTCAGTTTAAAGAGATTTAATCTCTGATTGTAAGTGAGATCTGGTCTGATCATGTTTGATTGATTAGAGCTTTAGATCGGTAAGCTTCGATCGAGAGAGATGATGCTAGATCGATGCGATCAGAAGCGTCAGATGATGAATGGTCAGATCTAGGACCTTGGGGTCTAATTTGATCTAGACTTAATTTATGGGCTGATTTGGTTTCGCTATTGAACCAAGGATATTGAACCGGCTCATGGGTTGAGCGCTTGGTTCAAGAGGGAGAAGAGGTTGCGTTTGGTTCATGGAAACGTGAACGCCAACTCTTAATCGTTGCCAATTTTGGAAAGTTCCAAAAGCATAACGCATATGCGTTCATGGCTTGATGTCTCTCTAATGTTTTTCGGTTTTGCTTCTGGGACGTGGTTTTGGAACGGCTTGCTCGTGTGGAAGGCATCGTTCTTGCGCCAAGGAAGAAGAGCTCTCGAAAAGAAGGAAGCCCTTTTCATCTAATCTCCTACACACGGTTGGAAAAGCTTGGCAATCTTGCTAGCACAAGAGTTGCGCAAGGAGGAAGCTTTCATCCCTTGTGTGTGATTTCTTTGGAGAAGATCCCTTCGATCTTTCTTCTTCCAAGCCGCACCTTCCCATGGCCATGGTAATGAATCTCTCACTTGTTATTCAAGTTGATTATATGAAAGTATAGAATGCGATCTTATGTGGAAACCCTAATTCCGCTGCTATGAGAAAGAAACATATGACTTGCGCCCCCCTCATGAAAGGGGTTCTTCTCACAATAGGTTTTGCGCTCCCCTCCTGAAAGGGTTCCATCAATTGGTATCAGAGCCAATCTATACTTTTTCATATGATTGCTTGCGGTTCTAATGAGTAGATCATCATGTTTGATCCATGAATATGTTGGTGAATAGATCTAAAGGTGATTGCTCACATGCCGAAACCTACATGCTAGTTTAGAACTTAGATGTATGTTTCTTCATGAGTTGCGCAAGATGTATGTTTCTTCATGAGTTGCGCATGTTGTTGTGTTGGCGCATGATAAGTATGTTGAATGGTTGAATGATATTTCATCAAATCTTATACCTACTTGCGCGCAAACATTTAGATCTATATGCATCTACTATAAACCCTTAGATGGGTTGATGGGGCTGAAGTCACCTCTAGGTTAGATCCATTAGTCTGATCAGACCATCTGACAGCTCAGATGGGTTAACCTGATAGCACCTATGCGCAAGCACAAGGTGGCTATAGGTTGACTGCATCTAGGGCGTGTAGCGAGGTCTGGTTGAGACACTACTGAACACACTTGAGTTAGGCCCGGGGTCACACCCGCTTGCCAAAACTCATGGGGGTAGTTCAGCCCTTGGCGCATGCATGGTTGACCATTAGGTCAACTCGGGTCAGTTAGGACTCGGTGCATGCAAGGGCAAAGGATCTAACTAGATGGATGAGTGGATCCCCATCAATGCACCATTGTAAGGTTGTAGGGCTCATAAGGAAATTAAAATTGATGCCATGGGGTTTTCAAAACTTTTAATTTCAAGATGATTGGATCACATGTTGATTGAACCATATGCTTGTCTATTTAGTCTTATGTGGGTTGCCCAATTGTGTGCTGTGCTGGGGCCTGCGTGCCTGGACTTAAAAAAAATTGTAAATTAATTTGTGATCTGCGAATCACATTGTACTTAATTTATAATATGTTGTTGACCTGCGAGTCAATCTTGTCTAGATAGATCAAATGTACTTTGATTAGACAAGAACAAAGGCACACATCCAAGAGGGGCATTCACCTGGTGGTGCACCTGTGGTGCTCTTGGCGCTAGGGCACTGGGTTGGACCAGTATGAGTTGCGGTTCACTAAGTTGGGAAAGTATGCCCCTCACCTGATAAACACTGAAAAGAGGAGGGCTACTAAGTTTCTCAGAGGTCTCAGATGGGACATCAGGGAGCAGGTTGGCGCTCAGCACTTGGAGACTTATGTTGAGACTGTTGGGCGAGCACGCACCATAGAGAGATATATATCTGAGAGGAGTTCTAATGCTGCCGTGACTGTGATTCCTGCAATTGAGGCGATAGTTCCTCAGTATGGTAATGGCGGCAAGGGTAAGAAGTACCCTAAGCATAAGGACTACAAGAAGAGCAAGTATAAGCCTTACTCTTACAAGGCACCGCAGCAGTTCAGGGATGTACCGCAGCAGTCCAGGGATGCAAGGGATGTAAGGAACAGTAACACAGAGGACCGAACTTGCAATTATTGTGGGATCAAGGGACATCTAATGAAGGACTGTTATAAGAAGAATGGTGTATGCTTCAGGTGTAAGAAACCTGGGCACATGGTCAAGGACTGCAAAGAACCAGAGATGCAGCAGAGAGGCGCAGATAAGCCTACAGTCCAGACCCGAGTTTATGCTGTGGCTGAGAAGGATACACGAGCTTCCCGATCCGTCGTGGAAGGTACCTTATTTGTATTTGATCAGTTAGCTCGCATCTTATTTGACCTTGGTGCAAATTTATCTTTTGTATCTGTTAGATTTGCTGCATGTTTACCTGTATTGCCTAAGGTGCTAGATTATGTTGTGTCTGTGAGTACTCCCTTAGGAAAGTCATTATCTACAGACACTGTTTGTGCTGATTGTGTAGTGCATGTAGAGGGTTATGAATTTCTTGTGGACCTAATCCTTTTAGACATGCAAGACTATGATGTCATCCTAGGTATGGATTGGTTATCCTCACACCATGCCTCTGTGGATTGCTTTGAGAAAGTAATCACCCTGAATTTACTTGATGGAAATCGGATTTTTGTGAGAGGTCTAGTGTCAGACCAAGGACCACATGTGATATCTTTCCTACAGGCCAGGAAGTTGCTTGCTAGTGGGTGCAAGGGTTATCTTGCACATGTTAAGGTGCAGGATGATTCTACTTCTGATTTGACTCAGATGGCGGTGGTGAAAGAGTTTCCTGATGTGTTCTCTGAGGAATTTTCAGGCTTGCCACCAATTAGAGAAGTAGAGTTTGGCATTGAGTTGGCGCCAGGTACGGCACCTATCTCCAGAGCTCCTTACCGTATGGCTACTTCAGAGTTGGCCGAGCTTAAGAAACAACTGGAGGAATTGCTAGAGAAAGGGTATATCCGGCCTAGTGCTTCTCCCTGGGGAGCGCCAGTGCTGTTCGTAAAGAAGAAAGATGGAACCCTGAGGATGTGTATAGACTACAGGCAACTGAATCAAGTGACTATCAAGAATAAGTATCCTCTTCCCAGAATTGATGATCTATTTGATCAATTACAGGGAGCGACAGTGTTCTCTAAGATTGACCTGAGATCAGGGTATTACCAGCTTAGGGTCAAGGATGAGGATATATTTAAGACTGCTTTCAGGACCAGGTATGGGCATTTTGAATTTCTAGTTATGCCTTTTGGACTGACGAATGCACCTGCTGTCTTCATGGATTTGATGAATAGGGTATTCCATGAATTGCTTGATTCTTGTGTGGTAGTCTTCATAGATGATATCTTGGTGTATTCTCAGACTACTTCAGATCATGTCAGTGACTTGCGCAAAGTGCTGGAGATTCTGAGGAAGAATCGATTATATGCCAAGGCTAGTAAGTGTGAGTTCTGGCTAGAGAAGATCAGTTTCCTGGGGCATGTGATTTCTGGTCAGGGGGTGTCTGTGGATCCAGTTAAAGTGCAAGCCATCCTTGATTGGGGAAGACCGACTAGTGCTACTGAGATCAGAAGTTTTCTGGGTCTAGCAGGTTACTACCGGAGGTTTGTTGAGGGATTCTCCAAGCTGGCGGGTCCTTTAACTAAATTGACCAGAAAGGAGGCCAAGTTTATTTGGGATGACAAGTGTGAAGAGAGCTTTCAGGAGCTGAAGAGGAGGTTGACTAGTACACCGATCCTCATTATTCCTAGTGATGGGGAAAGGTTTACTGTTTATACGGATGCTTCAGGGAGAGGGTTGGGTTGTGTCTTGATGCAGAAGGGTTCTGTGGTAGCCTATGCTTCGAGACAACTGAAGGAGTATGAGTTGAACTACCCTACTCATGACTTAGAGTTGGCGGCCGTAGTCTTTGCCCTGAAGATATGGCGTCACTATTTGTTGGGTCAAGAGTTTGATCTGTTCACTGACCACCAGAGTCTCAAGTACATCTTCACTCAGAAGGAGTTGAACATGAGACAGAGAAGATGGATGGAGTTGATCAAAGACTATGACTTCTCTATTCAGTATCAGGCTGGAAAGGCCAATGTAGTGGCGGATGCACTGAGCAGACATCCAGTTACTTCAGTAGCTGCTTTACGGGTCAGTGAGTGGCAGTTACTGCAGGAGTTCAGAGATCTCAGGATCAGTGTTACTCCTAGAGTTCAGTCTGGATATGTGGCTTTCCTCAGAGTACAGTCTGCTTTGTTGCAGAAAATCAGAGATCAGCAGTCAGTGGATCCGAAATTAGTTCAGATCAGGGATAGTTTGGTTGCGGGTACAGTTCAGGATTTTAGCTTGTCTGATGATGGTGTTCTTCGGTTTCGTGGAAGGGTGTGTGTCCCTGAGGAACCGAGCTTGAGGAAAGAAATATTGGAGGACAACCATAATTCCAAATATTCTCTACATCCTGGTGTGACTAAGATGTATCAGGACCTCAAGAAAAGCTTTTGGTGGCCGGGTATGAAGAAAGAAGTATTTGATTTTGTCTCTAGGTGTTTAACCTGTCAGACTGTAAAGGCTGAACATCAGAAACCTGGTGGTTTGTTGCAGCCTCTTCCTATTCCTGAGTGGAAGTGGGAATGCATCAGTATGGATTTTGTGTGTGGTTTGCCCAGAACCAGATTGGGTCATGATGCTATTTAGGTGATTGTTGATAGACTCACTAAATCAGCCCATTTTCTTCCGATCAAGATGACTTATCCTTTAGGGAGACTGGCTAGATTGTATATTGATGAGATAGTCAGACTACATGGAGTGCCTGTTGATATTGTGTCTGATAGGGACTCTCGATTTCTGTCCAGATTTTGGAAGAGCTTACAGGAGGGTTTGGGTACTAAGTTGAGTTTTAGTACAGCATACCATCCTCAGTCTGATGGCCAGACGGAGCGTACTATACAGACTCTAGAAGACTTATTGAGAGCTTATGTGGTTGATTGGAGTTCTGAGTGGAACCGGGATCTATCTTTGATAGAGTTTACTTATAATAATAGTTTCCACTCCAGTATTCAGATGGCTCCTTATGAGGCTTTGTATGGAAGAAGGTGTAGGACTCCCTTGTGTTGGGAGGAAACTGGTGACAGAATGATTTTGAGATCTGATGCAGTTCAGGAGACTACTGATAAGGTCAGAGAGATACAGAATAAACTGAAGATTTCTCGGGACAGACAGAAGAGTTATGCTGATGACCGTCGTCGTCCCTTGGAGTTTATGGTAGGGGATCATGTTTTCTTAAAGGTGTCACCTACTAAGGGTGTTATGAGGTTTGGCAAAAAGGGCAAGTTGAGCCCTAGGTTTGTAGGACCTTTTGACGTTATTGAGAGAGTTGGTCCAGTGGCTTACCGGTTAGCTTTACCTCCTGCTATGGATCATGTACATAATGTGTTCCATGTTTCTGCGTTGAGGAAATATCATCCTGATCCATCTCATGTGTTGGAGTTGGAACCTCTTCAGATTCAGAGTGATTTGACCTTTGAGGAAAGACCTCTCCGGATTGTTGATAGAAAGGATAAAGTTCTGAGGAACAAGTCTATACCTTTGGTAAAGGTTATCTGGGGAAATCAGTCGGTTGAGGAGGCGACTTGGGAGACTGAAGCTGATATGAGAAAGTTTTATGCTTATCTCTTTGATGATATGAATTGAGCTTTAGAGGACTAAAGCTTTATAAGGAGGGAGGGATGTAAGATCCAAGGATCTTAAGTTCTAGTAAGCATTATTTTGATTTAAATAAACTCGTTGGCTGTGATATTTTGTTCATGATTTAAATAAAATTATTGACTGTAATATTTTTCTATGTATTGGTTGTTAATTTATAGTTAAATAACTAGAGATTTTTGGTTGTTAATTTATAGTTAATTAGATTAGAGATTATTGGTTGTTAATTTTGTTGGACGTTAATTAGCTTAATGGATGTTAAATTTAATTAGTTAACTAGCTTATTGGATGTTAGTTTAACCCTTATTGGATTTTCACTTAAACTATGGGTTATTGGGTTACACTTAAATTAGATGGATATTAGATTTAAAATTCGAATTAGTTAGTTAAATGGGTTAAACCCTATTTGAATTATGATTAACGGGTTTAAAATTGGATAAATCGAAATTTTAGATGGGTAATCTCGGTTAGGGTAGGAAATTGGTGTTTTTGGCTTGGGAGAAATTTTGGGCGACGGCTTGAGAAGAAGTGGCGATTCTTGAAGAGTTCTTGAGGCGATTTTCTCCATCTTCTTCCCTTGGCGAATTTTCCTTGAGGTGAAGAAACTTCCTTGGCGAGTTCTTGGAGACTCTTTGGGCGGTTTAAAGGCTTTAGACGATTTCTTTGTAGAGGATTTTCACCTTGGTGTTCACGGTTAAGAGGTGAGTGGGGTGTCTTAATCAATTTCTAGCAATTTGGTTGTGTTAATTGATGCATTAGATTGATTAGAAATTTTACCATGTTAAAAACCGAAAACTCAAGACTTCTCCTTGTTATAAAACGAAAGTTGCAAAAGTATATTTATCATGGAAACCGAATTTAGGATATTTCTTCATGAGATTCTTGTTAACTAAGGTTTAACTTAAGTTGGAAACTTTATCATGCTAAAAACCGAATTAAGATGTATCTTCCTGAAAACCGAAATTTTGTATAGGTGTATATCTCATGAAAACTGAAACTTGTAGCTTGAAATTTAAGGTATTTTATAGGGAATTTTGGTAGCATTAAATCATTGATTTTTGAGTATGAAATTCCTGTTAACTAGGTATTTTATAGGGAAATTTGGTAACATTAAATCATTGATTTTTGGTAGCATGAAAATCTTGTTAACTAAGGTTAATATTTTAAGTAGATATTATGTTTGAAACCGTGGGCTATATATATATATCTGTTGAATTTTAATCTTATGTTAAATGTTTGAATGCCCTGATAATTGCCAGTAATGCTAATAATTTATGGTCATGTATTTTTATTGGAGAAATTTGGGTGATAACATAGCAAAGTTAGACTGAACTAATCAGCATGAAATCTAAGGACTACACTACTATGTGATTATGTGATTTTTATTATGTGATGTGATTATGTAATTTTTATTATGTGATGTGATTATGTGATTTTTATCATGTGATGTGATTATGTGATTTTTATTATGTGATGTGATTATATGATTTTTATTATGTGATTATGTGATTCACGAATGTTATGTGTTGTGGTCATGGAATAGTTAGGACTAAGGCTAAGTGTTACCTTAAACTCAAGAGGATAATCTATATGTGATATGTTAAGGGTTTGAATTTCAGCCCTGTATGGTGATATGTGAGGGGGTTGTCGTTCAGCCTGCCTAATGTGATTATTGTGATAAAAGAGGGGGTTGTTGTTCAGCCTGCCTGTTGTGATTATTGTGATGACTATCCTAGAGTCTAGTTGACACTTAGGAGTCCACCGTTGTGAAATAAGATATAAGATGTGTCTATTGTTGTCCAGTAGGAACCCTTTGGGAGAACGGGTGATATAAGACGCAAAGTGCCATGTCTTGGTCAGACAGGGGCCACCTCTTGATGTCATCACTCTTAGACGCTTAGATTTTTGTGTTATGGGGTGATCGTAGAGCAAAGTGCCACGTCGTGACCTGGCGGGGGCCACCTCTTGAATCTACACACCGTCCATCTATATGTTGCATGTGATTTGCAGTCTCCCAGTGCTTAGGCCAAAGCCGGGTTAGACCATAATGGTCACTACTGAATATGCTGGACAACTAGGTTAATTAAGTGGTTGGTATGTTTAGTTGGTTAGAGTATAGCTCTAGAACCCTGGTTACCCTATGGTGACAATGATGTCTTAGCAGTGTACACTTGACTGTTTTATATGAGGTCTGTTCTTTATCTTTGTTGAGTTCTGTGCTTTAATTATTGTTATATGTTGACACGATATTCTGTTATATGTTTTTAAAGTTATATGTTTTTAAAATAATCTGCATATATTTTTGAGTGTATGTTATGGATGGTCGATTTAGACTATCCACTCACTGGGCTGTGTAGCTCACCCCTCACTATTTTCAGGCATAGAGCAGGGGCGCAATTCTTGAGTTAGTATTGGCGTGGATATTATGCTAGTTTGCTGTTAAAGAATTTTTGTGCTTAAGTTTCTGGGGCCAGTTGTGGCCGAACCATACGAATTATATGAACTATATGAACTATGTGAACTATGTGAATTATGAGAACTTGTGTTGCCAGTGTGGCTAAACTATGTGATATTATGTTGCCGGTTGTGGCAGTTTTAAGAGTTTGATTTTTGTGTCACCGCGGGCTTTGGCCTGGTTTCGGTGTTTGGTATGGGTTTATAAAATCGGTTTTGTGGCGTTGCTTTGAATTTCGAATCGAATTGTATTTATGCCATCGGATTTGATATAACTGTTGCCTTGCATATGTCTAGTGCAAGGATTGCGTGGTGGCAGGTACATTTATGAAATTTGTGTTTCTTGGAGATTGTATGTATGAATTTTGAAAATTTTCAGATCGTGATTTCCTGAACTTGGTTTTACCTAGCATATGCATCGATCTTGTATGATAACATCCTGTATCTTTCATGACTTGTGTTGCTTGTTTGGGGTTAAGATAACGGGATGTGACAGTGCCTGACCTGGATTACTTTGGAACCGACTGGTCACGCTTAACCCGTAAGCGACGTCTGGGCGAGTACACAACATCGCATACATTATGGACCCAATAGCCGAAGCATAAGGCGTATTGTCCATTTCATCTTTCTCAGTCTGTGTTTGTGGACACTGACTCTTTGAAAGATTCAGACCATGTCTGACTGGAAGATATCCTCTTTTAGAATTCTCTAAATGGAATCTCTCCAGGACTTTATCGATGTAAGTACTCTGGCACAGCCCGAGAAGCCTCTTAGATCTATCCCTGTAGATCTTCACACCTAATACATAGGCTGCTTCTCCTAGATCTTTCATCTGGAAACATTTTCCTAACCATGCTTTAACAGCATGCAGTTCAGGAATATCGTTTCCAATGATTAAGATATCATCGACGTAGAGGACTAGGAAAGTAATCACGCTCCCACTAAACCTCTTATATACACACGGGTCATCTTCATTCTTGATGAAACCAAACTCAGAGATTGATTCATCAAAACGAATATTCCAGCTTCTAGATGCTTGCTTAAGTCCATAAATGGACTTCTTTAACTTGCATATTTTATGACGATCTGATGGATTAGTGAAACCTTCTGGTTGTGTCATATACACATCCTCATCCAGATTTCCATTAAGGAAAGCTGTCTTCACATCCATTTGCCAGATCTCATAAACATAATATGCTGCTATCGCGAAAAGAATCCGAATAGACTTGAACATGGCTACAGGAGAGAAAGTTTCATCATAATCTATCCCGTAGATTTGTTTGAAACCTTTTGCAACTAGCCTGCCTTTATAGGTAACCACGTTACCATCCATGTCAATCTTCTTCTTGAAGATCCATTTACAGCCTATAGGGATTACTCCCGGAGGCGGATCAACCAAATCCCAGACTTGGTTATCTGACATGGAGTCCATCTCGTCTCGCATAGCTTCAAGCCATCTCGCTGACTCCGGTCCACTGACCGCATCCGCATAAGTGAGGGGTTCATCATTATCAATGATGTAGACTCCGTCATAGCGCTCAGGCTGTCGACGGATCCTTCCCGATCTTCGCGGTTCCCGTGATATCTGAGTCTCAGGTTGTTCAATAACCTGTTCTACCGGCTCAGGCTCATCCAACTGTGCTTGACTACTTTGTCCTTCCTCTGGATTCTCATCCAGCTTTATTTCTCTCCCACTGGCTTCTTGCAGAAGAAACTCCTTCTCAAGAAAAATTGCCGTCCGAGCAACAAATACTTTGTTCTCTTTGGGATCGTAGAAATAATAACCCTTAGTTTCCTTAGGGTAACCGACAAAGATACATTTCTCAGATCTGCTCTCTAGTTTCCCAGAGGCGAGCTTTTTGACATAAGCCTCGCAACCCTAGATCTTAACAAATGTCAAGCTAGGCTGTTTCCCATACCATAACTCATATGGAGTCTTAGAAACTGCCTTGGATGGCACTCGGTTTAGTACCTTTGCAGCTGTTTCCAGTGCAAATCCCCAAAAGGAGTAAGGTAGAGTAGACTAACTCATCATAGAACGAACCATATCTATTAAGGTTCTGTTCCTCCTCTCGGACACACCATTCCATTGCGGTGTTCCTGGCGGAGTGAGCTGTGAGATAATCCCACACTCCTTCAGATAGTCAATAAACTCTCGACTTAGGTATTCACCACCTCGATCAGAACGAAGTGCCTTGATATTTCGGCCTAGCTGATTCTGTACTTCATTTTTGAACTCTTTGAACTTGTCAAAAGATTCACTCTTATGTCTCATTAGATAGACATATCCATACCTACTGAAATCATCAGTGAAGGTAATGAAGTATGAATAGCCACCTCTGGCATGTTTACTAAATGGCCCACACACATCACTGTGTATAAGGTCAAGTAAACCTGAAGCCCTTTGACCTTTGTGAGGAAAAGGAGCCTTCGTCATTTTACCCATTAAACAAGCTTTGCATGTATCAATCTCCTCATAGGAGAATGATCCCAGCAGTCCATGATCATGCAACCGCTTAATGCGTTTCTTGTTAATATGGCCTAAACGACTATGCCATAGCAAGGTGCTGTCATCAGCATACTTGGCTTTCTTATTATCAATGTTTTGTATAGAATATTCCATGTCCAACATGAATAACCCATTGTTAATTGAACCAGTAGCATAAACAATATTATCAAGAGTAAGATAACACTTTGAAATCTTGCATTCAAAGGAAAACCCTTTCCTGACAAGAGCAGGAATAGAGATAATATTTTTGGTAATACTGGGTACAAAGTAACAATTGTTTAATTCTAATACAATGCCAGATGGTAATGAGATGTAATAATCCCCTACAGCAACAGCAGCAACCCGTGCCCCGTTTCCAACTCGTAGGTCCACCTCATGCTGTCCCACCTGTCTTCTTCTCTTGAGTTCCTGTACATTTGAACAAATGTGAACTCCACATGCAGTGTCCAACACCTATGAAATAGAAGAAGAAGATATCATGACCTCAGTCACAAATATACCTGAGCCAGAAGCTATGCTTCCCTTCTTGTCTCCTTGGAGCGCTTTACAGTCCTTTTTCCAGTGACCCAGCTGGCCACAGTGGAAACATCTGTTGTCCTTTGACCGCTTCACCTTCTGTTTCAGAGCCTTACTGTAGTTCTTGACAGGGGCTTTGCCCTTCTTCCCCTTCTTCTTGTTCCTGGAGGGGAACATCAAGACAGAGGTTGAAGGCTTTCCCTTCAGAGTCTCCTCCGTAGTCAAGAGCATATTCAGCAACTCTGCCGGAGTACAGTCGATCTTGTTCATATTAAAATTAATAATGAACGCATCGAAAGAGGCCGGGAGAGACTGCAGAATAATGTCTATAGCAAGCTCCTGGTTGATGGTATGCCCCAGTTTCTCTAGAGCCTCCTTGTGCCCAATCATCTTGAGCACATGAGCTCCCACTGGACTCCCTTCAGCCAGTTTGCTCTGAAAGAAAAGCTTGGTCAGATTATAGCGTTCAGTCCTCGCCTGTGCAGCATACAGCATCTTGAGGTTTGCTATAATTTCTATAGCAGACATATCCTCATGCTGACGCTGCAGCGGTGGCGTCATAGACGCTAGCATCAGGCAAGCGACATCAATGCTATCATTGACATGCTTTTCATAGGCATCGCGAACCGCCCTTGCGGCGTTCGCAGCGAGTTGAGGCGGTATAGCCGTGTCGAGGACATACAGTTTCCTCTCTGCCTTAAGAACAATCTTAAGGTGTCCGTACTAGTCCGAGAAGTTTGGCCCAGCAAACTTCTCCCTTTCCAGTAGGGATCGCACATTGAAGCTCATGGTGTTCGTTGCTGCAGGAATCTACAACAATGCAAGAACAGCAAGGTCAGTATCAATGTTTAGAATCAATCCAGGACTTAAGAAAGATTCTTTTCTCACTATTTTATCTAGCTGAAAAATCCAGCAAAACAGCCCGAAAGAGTAACACTCTTTTAGTGAGATGGGATCCAGATTTCATACTTGGTCTCCGCGTCCCGCTCAGGCGAGATAAGATGCACAGAGAGTACAAGCACTAATTTCTGGTAGGCAGTCCCTTGCCAATCGCCAACCCGTGCAATTCCCCTTCATTTGGGCAATCCAGTAGACTGTGCCAACTGAGTTGGTACAACACAGTCTCTGATCCCACAGATGGCTGCCTCCATATAGCTACCATATGCCCCATATGTAGCCTACATGGTCAAGCTGACCCGACCTACTCCCTGGACCACCACGTGCTATGCTGAGCAACGAGAAGCGATAAATCCCTTCTCTGTAACACGCAGGTGAAATCACACACCGTCTGAAGATAGATGGACGTGCCCACTGAGTGGGTACAACACGGCTCCAACGATAGTCAGAACAGTGAGGTTTCGCGTCAGAAGGCTATCGAGCTTGATATTTTAGCGTTGGATTTTAACGGTCTTTTAATCTTCTTAACTATCATGCAAACCCTATGGTGATAGCAGAAGATAAATAAATCATGCAATTCTAATTATTCAAACAATAAAAGAAAGCATGATGATCTTATGTGGTAAATGCCCATAAAGCCTAGGTAAGACCTTAAGTTATCTTAAGTCTTCATTTGCTTCTTGGGTCTTTTGCCTCTCATCTGGCCCAGACCAGGGCCCAAGCGCCCTTTGCAGCTCAGGTGCCCCCACCAGGTATATGCGCCTGTCCTAGGGTCAAACCCTAGACTTCCCACCTGGTCAAGCCTCAAGCTGCAAGCGCCTCATCCATGTGTGCTTTGAGCTCTTGTCTGATTAAAAGTACATTTTAATCTATCTAGACAAGATTGACTCGCAGGTCAATTACATTTTATAAATTAATTTAAAAGTGATGCACAGATCACAATAATATTAATTTACAATTTTATTCCAGGCACGCAGGCCCCAGCACAGCACACAATAAAAGGGCAACCCACATAAGATGAAATAAACAAGCACATGGCATCAAATCAACATGTGATCCATCAACAAAATAAAATTTTTCAAAATCCCATCGGAATCAATTTTATTTGTCTTATTTCCCCTACTACCTTACAACGGTACATCAATAGGGATCCACTCATCATATCTAGTCAGATCCACTGCCCTTGCATGCACCAAGTCCTAACTGACTTGAGTTGACCTAATGGTCAACCATGCATGCGCCAAGGGCTGAACTGCCTTCATGAGTTCTAGCAAGCGGGTGTGACCCCGGGCCTAACTCATGCGCGTTCAATGGTTGTCTCAACCAGACCTCGCTACACGCCCTTGATGCAGTCGACCTATAGCCACCTCGTGCTTGCGCACAGGTGCTATCTGGTCAACCCATCTAGGCTGTCAGATGGTCTGATCAGACTATTTGGATCCATCTTAGAAGATGATTTCAACCCTACTAACCAGTCTAAGGGTTTATAGCAAGGGCATAGATCTAGGTGAGCGCGCAAGTGATGTAGGTTTGTGACAAAATATTAACATGCGCTAATACATGCGCCAAGAGTGACATACTTCATATTTGCGCAGATAAACATGCATGTAACCCTTTCGCATGATCATAAGCCTAGATCTATACAACTAAAACATGGATCACAAAGCATCAAGCAATCATAAGCTTCATACCGAAAACATCCTCTGATACCAATTGAAAAGGTCCCCTTCAAGGGGGAGCGCAAGGGGGTGAAACCCTAAATGGGGGCACATTGAAAATTTTGCTGCGGATGCAAGGGTTTCATAGGATCGCAAGTAAGAGCATATGATCAACTTAACCAAATAAGATCATACCATAGCCATTGTGTGGGTGACGATTTGGAAGCAAGAGAACAAAATAGATCTCCTCCAAACGGTGCGCACACAAGATGAAGTCGGCCACTCTTTGAGATCCTTGTGCTAGCAAGGTTCTTCAAAGGTACTTGTCGTATGGAAGGGATGAGATGTCTCCTTCTTGGCCGAGAGCTCCTTGTCCAAAACCTCTCTTCCTCGTCAACCTCCTCTACACGAGAGTGCAAGTTTTCCACACGAGAAGAGGGGAACGTATTTGCGTTTTGGCGTTGAGAGGAATCGGCATTGAAGACATTCCAAAAATGGAACATCATTAAGCCATGCGCTCATGCCAACCCAAAAACGCATACTAGCATTGAACCAAGCATTCACCTTTGTGAACCGGTTCAAGCCAAAATGTCCCAATCGAATTTGGTTCATAAACCAAATCAAAATAGCCCAAGCCATTTGGTCTAGACCATAGTAAACCCTAAGGTTCCAGATCTAACCGTTCAACTCTTTGATGCTCCTGATCTTACCGATCTAGCATCATCTCTCTCGATCGAAGCTTACCGATCTCAAGCCCTAATCAATCAAACATGATCAGACCAGATCTCACTTACAATCAGAGTCTATATCCCTTTAAACTGAACCCAAACAATTCAGTCCACACGATCTGACTTAAGTAAGCCATATCATCAAATTGTGCGACCCTGAGGGTTTCCTTTAAATGTCGGTAACGATAACTTACGTTATCACGATCAGTGAGGGGTATCTAGCAACACATCACTGTCTCCCGATGTAAAGGAAAGAGTCTTCCAAGACTCCACCCAAACCACAGCACAAGAGTGAATCAACTTCATGAGGCATGCATGTTTCCTTTGCCACTGGATGTTCTTATTGGACAAGCGTGTCAAGCCTGTGGCTCCAATATGATGAGCATGATTAGATCAGATGAACATAGTCACCTGGGTATGGCCATACACTTTCTCAATCATCTCATTCAGGGGGGCCCCTTTAGAACATCACACTCCTTAAACAAGGAGACGGCAATCCTGTATCTATCACTAGTGTCCTAACCTGACTCATGATCATCATCCAAGATAGTCTATAATCATTATGTTTCAAATGATATTGAACTACCTCAAAACAATGACAATCATCATTTAGAAACACAAGTGATCTCAAGTCAGAGGACATGTGCCACTTGTTGCAAACAAGGATTATTCACATTGTGACAAGCAATTGAATATCCTAGTAGGGTCTGTCCAGTACATCCAATGTACCCATGAGTCTACATCTTATTCCATGCTCGAAGCATCCTATAAGATTAGAACACATATTAGTCTCAATCATATCAAGGCTGTCTCATGTTCACCAAGATATCTCGACTAAGGACATTACAGCATGTCAGCCTAGCTGAACAGCATTGAGACATTATTCAGAAGCACACTTATTGCAGCAGACAATGTAACATACTGAATAACAACCATTGCCTTTATAAACATAAGAGTTTATATATACATGATACGGATAGAATCCCAAGGCCTCAAACATTAGCCTTAAGGGCATACCCCAACAGGGAAACAATTCACAACTCCACTGATCGATAGCTTAGTGAGGGCTACGCGTTAGAAGGCTACTAGACTTGATATTTTAATTGAGGGTTTTTGTTTAAGGTCTCATCATCTCAGTTTTATCTTATGTCTATCATTACAGGCATACAATCCTATGGTGATAACATAACAATAAAACATCACAGGCATGCTTTAGCTTTTGTAAAGAAAGCAATAAAAGGATGATGTGATCATAGCCCATTCAAGACATTGAACCAATTCTTGCCAAAAAGGGGTTCAACTCTTGACCTAGGATTCAAGCCCCAAGACGAGACCTAGCCTAGCCGACCTCTAGCTCTATCTTCAAGGTTGGCTCCAAGGTCCTTCTCTCTGTTGGGGTATGCCCTTAAGGCTATTGTTTGAGGCCTTGGGATTATATCAGTATCATGTATAAACTTAATGTTTATAAAGGCAATGGTTGTTATTCAGGTTGTTGCAATATCTGCTGCCATATGTATACTTCTGAATAATGTCTCAATGCTGTTCAGCTTGGCTGACATGCAGTATTGTCCTTAGTCGAGATATCTTGGTGAACATGAGACAGCCTTGATATGATTGAGACTAATATGATTGGATGTACTAGACAGACCCTACTAGGATATTCAATTGCTTGTCACAATGTGAATAATCCTTGTATGCAAACAAGTGGCATATTTCCTCTGACTTGAGATCACTTGTGTTTCTAAATGATGATTGGCATTGTTTTGAGGTAGTTCCATATCATTTGAAACATAATGGTTATAGACTATCTTGGATAATGAGCATGAGTCATGTTAGGGCACTAGTGATAGATATAGGATTGCCGTCTCCTTGTTTGGAGTGTGATGTTCTGAAGGGGCCCCCTGGATGAGATGATTGAGAAAGTGTATGGCCATACCCAGATGACTATGTTCATCTGATCTAATCATTCTCATCATATTGGAATTACAGGCTTTACACGCTTGTCCAATAAGAACATCCAATGGCAAAGGAAACACATATGTCAAGTGACTTGGGTTCACACTTGTGCTGTGGTTTGGGTGTAGTCTTGGAGGACTCTTTCCTTTATATCGGGAGACAGTGATGTGTTGCTAGATACCCCTCACTGATCGTGATAACATAAGTTATCGTTACCGACATTTAAAGGAAACCCTTAGGGTCGCACAATTTGATGATATGGCTTACTTATGTCAGATCGTGTGGACTGAATTGTTTTGGTTCAGTTTAATGGGATTTAAACTCTGATTGTAAGTGAGATCTGGTCTGATCATGTTTGATTGATTAGGGCTTGAGATCGGTAAGTTTCGATCGAGAGAATTGATGCTAGATCGATGAGATCAAGAGCATTAAGAGATGAATGGTTAGATCTTGAGCCTTATGGTTTAATATGATCTAGACCAATGCTTGGTTTGATTTGGTCTTTAAACCAAATGAGATTGAACCGGTTCATCAAGTGAACGCTTGGTTCAAAGAGGAGAATGTTGCGACTTGTTCACTTGGCGTGAACGCTTGAACACATTGAGGGTTTACTATTTTTGGAAGTCATGCTTTCCAAAATAGGGAGCACGCCTCACGTTCGAGAGCATTGCTCTATTCTCGCTCGCAACTTCCTCTTGTCGCCTCTCTCCTCTCGTGTGGTGAGTCTTGACGCTCAAGGAGGATTCGGCCTAGCCAAGAGATCATCTCATCTTCCCTTCAAGCGATCAGGAGACTTGGAGATCCTTGCTAGCACAAGGAACGACAAGGAGAAAGCCATTTCTCATTTTGTGTGCGGCACCTTTGGAGGAGAGCCACATTGACCTCTAGCTTCCAAGGCACTATCCAAGCAATGGCTATGGTATGATCCCTTCTCGATCTATACATGTTATTAAAGTTGATCATATATTCATCCATGCGATCTTAGAAACCCTAGCTTCCGCTATGCAAAAGGTTTTCATCTGCGCATATTAGGGTTTCGCTCTCCATTTAGAAACTTTCAATTGGTATCAGAGCGAGGTTCATGTATGAATCATATGATTACTTATTGTGATCCTTGTTTGCGCTTATGAATAGATCTAAGGATATCATCATGCGAAACTACATGCTAGTTTGCGAAAATAGATGTATGTTTTACATTTAGCGCATGTATGATGTTTATTGTTGGCGCTTGATGAATGTTATTTTTATCACCACCTTATAACAACTTGCGCGCATCCTTTTAGATCTAAGCGCCTACTTTAAAACTTAGACGGGTTATTAGGGTTGAAGTCATCGTCCTGTCAAGACTCAACAGTCTGATCAGACTATCTGGCAGCCTAGATGGGTCGACCAGATGGCACCTATGCGCAAGCATGAGGTGGCTATAGGTCGACTGCAGAAAGGCGTGTAGCGATGTCTAATTGAGACAACCAGTGAACGCTCATGATGAAGGCCCGGGGTCACACCCGCTTGCCAGAACTCATGAGGGACGTTCAGCCCTTAACGCATGCATTATTGACCATGAGGTCGACTCAAGTCGGTTATGACTTGGTGCATGCAAGGGCAGTGGGTCTGACTAGGTCTGATGAGTGGATCCCTATTAATGGACCGTTGTAAGGTAGTAGGGCACATAAGGAAATAAAATTGATGCCAATGGGATTTTCAAAAATTTTATTTTCTTGAATGGATCACATGATGTTTGTATAACATGATTGAGTGTTTATTTAATCTTATGTGGGCTGCCCAAAATTTAATGTGTGCTGTGCTGGGGCCTGCGTGCCTGGATTATTTTTGTAAATTATTTATTGTGATCTGCGCATCACATTTTAATTAATTTATACATGTGTAATTGACCTACGTGTCAATCATGTCTAGATAGATTAAATTGTAATTTAATCAGACATGAGCACAGAGCACACATGGCAGAAGCACTTGCAGCAAGTGGCTTCACCAGTGGGAGGTCTAGGGTTCGACTCTAGGACAGGCGCATTTTACCTGGTGGGCGCATCTGAGCTGTAGTGGGCGCTTGGGCCCGGGTTGGGCCAGAGGAAATGCTAAAGACCCATCAAGAGCTCAAGTGAAGACTTAAGTTAATTAAGGTCTTACTTAGGCTTAATGGGCTTTTACCACATAAGATCATCATGCTTTCAATTTACTGTTTAAGTAATTTAGTAACTGCATGATTTATTCTTCTCCTATCACCATAGGATTTGCATGATAGTAAGAAGATAAAAGGACCGTTAAAATCCAACGTTAAATATCAAGCACGTAAGCCTTCTGACGCGAAACCTCACTGTTCTGACTATCGTTGGGGTCGTGTTGTACCCACTCAGTGGGCACGCCCATCTATCTTCAGACGGTGTGTGATTACACCTGCGTGTTACAGAGAAGGGATTTATCGCTTCTCGTTGCTCAGCATAGCACGTGGTGGTCCAGGGAGTAGGTCGGGTCAGCTTGACCATGTAGGCTACATATTGAGCATATGGTAGCTATATGGAGGCAGCCATCTGTGGGATCAGAGACTGTGTTGTACCAACTCAGTTGGCACAGTCTGCTGGATTGCCCAGATGAAGGGGAATCGCATGGGTTGGCGATTGGCAGGGATTGCCTACCAGAGATTAGTGCTTGTACTCTCTGTGCATCTTATCTCGCCTGAGCGGGACGCGGAGACCAAGTATGAAATCTGGATCCCATCTCACTAAAAGAGTTTTACTCTTTCGGACTGTTTTACTGGATTTTTCAGTCAGATAAAATAGTGAGAAAAGAATCATTCTTAAGTCCTGAATTGATTCTAACATTGATACTGACCTTGCTGTTCTTGCAATGTTGTAGATTACTGCAGCAACGAACACCACAGCGTTCAATGTGCGATCCTTACTGGAAAGGGAGAAGTTTGCTGGGCCAAACTTCTCAGACTGGTACGGACACCTTAAGATTGTTCTTGTTGGGGTATGCCCTTAAGGCTAATGTTTGAGGCCTTGGGATTGTATCAGTATCATGTATATAAACTTTTATGTTTATAAAGGCAATGGTTGTTATTCAGTTTGTTACATTGTCTGCTGCAATAAGTGTACTTCTGAATAATGTCTCAATGCTGTTCAGCTAGGCTGACATGCTGTATTGTCCTTAGTCGAGATATCTTGGTGAACATGAGACAGCCTTGATATGATTGAGACTAATATGTGTTCTAATCTTATAGGATGCTTCGAGCATGGAATAAGATGTAGACTCATGGGTACATTGGATGTACTGGACAGACCCTACTAGGATATTCAATTGCTTGTCACAATGTGAATAATCCTTGTTTGCATCAAGTGGCACATGTCCTCTGACTTGAGATCACTTATGTTTCTAAATGATGATTGTCATTGTTTTGAGGTAGTTCGATATCATTTGAAACATAATGGTTATAGACTATCTTGGATAATGATCATGAGTCAGGTTGGGACACTAGTGATAGATATAGGATTGCCGTCTCCTTGTTGAAGGAGTGTGATGTTCTATAGGGGCCCCCTAGATGAGATGATTGAGAAAGTGTATGGCCATACCCAGGTGACTATGTTCATCTGATCTAATCATGCTCATCATATTGGAGTTACAAGCTTGACCTGCTTGTCCAATAAGAACATCCAGTGGCAAAGGATACATGCATGCCTTGTGAAGTTGATTCACACTTGTGCTATGGTTTGGGTGTAGTCTTGGAAGACTCTTTCCTTTATATCGGGAGACAGTGATGTGTTGCTAGATACCCTGTTAGGGTATGCCCTTAAGGCTAATGTTTGAGGCCTTGGGATTGTAAAAGTATCATGTAATAAACTCTTGTGTTTATAAAGGCAATGGTTATTATTCAGTTTGTTACATTGTCTGCTGCAATAACTGTGCTTCTGAATAATGTCTCAAAGCTGTTCAGCTAGGCTGACATGCATATGTCCTTAGTCGAGATATCTTGGTGAACATGAGATAGCCTTGATATGATTGAGACTAATATGTGTTCTAATCTTATAGGATGCTTCGAGCATGGAATAAGATGTAGAGTCATGGGTACATTGGATGTACTGGACAGACCCTACTAGGATATTCGATTGCTTGTCACAATGTGAATAATCCTTGTTTGCATCAAGTGGCACATGTCCTCTGACTTGAGATCACTTGTGTTTCTAGATGATGATTGTCATTGTTTTGAGGTAGTTCAATATCATTTGAAACATAATGATTATAGACTATCTTGGATAATGATCATGAGTCAGGTTAGGACACTAGTGATAGATAAAGGATTGCCGTCTCCTTGTTCAAGGAGTGTGGTGTTCTAAAGGGGCCCCCCCTGAATGAGATGATTGAGAAAGTGTATGGCCATACCCAGGTGACTATGTTCATCTGATCTAATCATGCTCATCATATTGGAGTCACAGGCTTGACACGCTTGTCCAATAAGAACATCCAGTGGCAAAGGAAACATGTATGCCTAGTGAACTGCATTCACCCTTGTGCTGTGTTTTGGGAGTAGTCTTGGAAGACTCTTTCCTTTATATCGGGAGACAGTGATGTGTTGCTAGATACCCCTCACTGATCGTGATAACGAAAGTTATCGTTACCGACATTCAAAGGAAACCCTCAGGGTCGCACAATTTGATGATATGGCTTACTTGAGTCAGATCGTGTGGACTGAATTGTTTGGGTTCAGTTTAAAGGGATTTAATCTCTGATTGTAAGTGAGATCTGGTCTGATCATATTTGATTGATTAGGGCTTGAGATCGGTAAGCTTCGATCGAGAGAGGTGATGCTAGATCGGTGAGATCAGGAGCATCAGGAGATGAACGGTTAGATCTTGAACCTTAGGGTTTGATATGATCTAGACCAAAGGGGGCTTGGGCTTATTTGATTTGGTTTGTTGAACCAAATGCAATTAAACCAAAAGAGAACCGGTTCACTTTTGTGAACGCATGGTTCGAAAGGGTGATGGCGTTTTGGTCGTTTATGAGTGCATGCTTCCATTTATGGTAAGTCATCATGGCCTCTTCTTCAAAACGCCTAACGCCAAGCCGTTCACCACTTGACTTCACTTCGCTTGGCTTCTTGCAATTAGCGTGTGGAGAAGAGGTGGACGAACGTGTGGAGCTCTCGCCCAAGCAAGATCTCGTCTCCCATCCCTTCCATTCGGCAAGGACACTTGAAGATCTTTGCTAGCACAAAGATCAACAAGAAGAAGCCATCTCTCTTCTTGTGTGCGTCACTTGTGGAGAAGATCTCTCTTGGTCTTTGCTTCCAAGCCGCCTCCTTCTCATGGCCATGGTAACGCATCTTTCACTTGATGTTTAAGTTGATCATATGAATGTATAGCATGCGATCAAATGTGAAACCCTAATTCCGCTGCTAAAATAAAGAAAGGTCACTTGCGCCCCCCTCTTCAAAGGGGTACTCACCTTAGGGTTTCTCGCTTCCCCTTGAAGGGGACCCTAACAATTGGTATCAGAGTGGTTAATATATGTTCATATGATTGCTTTGTTTGTTTTGTGATCCTTGTTAGTATAGATCTATTTCACATGCGCAACCACATGCTAGGTTTTAGGTGTTTGGCGCATGTGTGATGTTCATGTTTATGCATGTTCTTGTTGGCGCATGTTAAGTATGTTGAATGGTATTTCATCAAAACTTATATCTACTTGCGCGCAAACATTTAGATCTATATGCACTTACTATAAACCCTTAGACGGGTTGATGGGGTTGAAGTCACCCTCTAGGTTAGATCCAATAGTCTGATCAGACCATCTGACAGCCTAGATGGATCGACCAGATGGCACCTGTGCGCAAGCACAAGGTGGCTATAGGTCGATTGCATCATAGGCGTGTAGCGAGGTCTGGTTGAGACAACCAGTGAACACACATGAGTTAGGCCCAGGGTCACACCCGCTTGCCAGAACTCATGTTGGTTGTTCAGCCCTTGGCGCATGCATGGTTGACCATTAGGTCAACTCGAGTCAGTTAGGACTTGGTGCATGAAAGGGCATGGATGTAACTAGATTGATGAGTGGATCTCTATCAATGGACCGTTGTAAGGTTGTAGGGCACATAAGAAAATTAAAATTGATGCCAATGGGTTTTCAAAACTTTTATTTTCTTTATAATGGATCACATGTTGATTGGATGATGCCATGATGTTTGTTTATTTAATCTTATGTGGGATGCCCAATTTAATGTGTGCTGTGCTGGGGCCTGCCAGCCTGGAATTAAACTTGTAAATTAATTTTTATTGTGATCTGCGAATCACATTTTTAATTAATTTATTGTATAATTGACCTGCGAGTCAAGCTTGTCTAGATAGATCAAAATGTATTTGATTAGACAAGAGCACAAAAGCACACATCGCAGAGGCGCATTCAGCTGGTGGGCGCACCTGAGCTGCATTGAGCGCTAGGGCCCTGGGTTGGACCAGATGAGATGCAAAAGACCCAAGAAAAGCAAGTGAAGACTTAAGTTAATTAAGGTCTTACTTAGGCTATGGGCTTTTACCACATAAGATCCATGCTTTCTTTTATTGTTTAATAATTAGAATTGCATGAGTTATTTATCTTCTGCTATAGCCATAGGATTTGCCTGATAGTAAGAAGATAAAAGACCGTTAAAATCCAAACGCTAAAATATCAAGCACGTAATGCCTTCTGACGCGAAACCTCACTGTTTTGACTATCGTTGGAGCCGTGTTGTACCCACTCAGTGGGCACGTCCATCTATCTTCAGACAGTGCGGGATTACACCTGCGTGTTACAGAGAAGGGATTTATCGCTTCTCGTTGCTCAGCATAGCACGTGGTGGTCCAGGGAGTAGGTCGGGTCAGCTTGACCATGTAGGCTACATATGTGGCGCATATGGTAGCGCATGGAGGCAGCCATCTGAGGGATCAGAGACTGTGTTGTACCAACTCAGTTGGCACAGTCTGCTGGATTGCCCAGGTGAAGGGGAATCGCACGGGTTGGCGATTGGCTGGGACAGCCTACCAGAAATTAGTGCTTGTCATCTCTGTGCATCTTATCTCGCCTGAGCGGGACGCGGAGACCAAGTATGAAATCTGGATCCCATCTCACTAAAAGAGTTCTACTCTTTCGGCCTGTTTTGCTGGATTTTTCAGCCAGATAAAATAGTGAGAAAAAGAATCATTCTTAAGTCCTGATTGATTCTTAACATTGATACTGACCTTGCTGTTCTTGCATTGTTGTAGATTCCTGCAGCAACGAACACCATGAGCTTCAATGTGCGATCCCTACTGGAAAGGGAGAAGTTTGCTGGGCCAAACTTCTCAGACTAGTTCGGACACCTTAAGATCGTTCTTAAGGCAGAGAGGAAACTGTATGTCCTCGAGACGGCTGTGCCGCCTCAACCCGCTGCGAACGCCGCAAGGGCGGTTCGTGATGCCTATGAAAAGCACGTCAATGATAGCATTGATGTCGCTTGCCTGATGCTAGCGTCTATGACGCCACCGCTGCAGCGTCAGCATGAGGATATGTCGGCTATAGAGATTATAGCGAACCTCAAGATGCTGTATGCTGCACAGGCGAGGACAGAACGCTATAATCTGACAAAGCTTTTCTTTTAGAGCAAACTGGCTGAAGGGAGCCCAGTGGGAGCTCACGTGCTCAAGATGATTGGGCACAAGGAGGCTCTGGAGAAACTGGGGCATACCATCAACCAGGAGCTTGCTGTAGACATTATTCTGCAGTCTCTCCCGCCCTCTTTCGATGCGTTCATTATTAACTTTAATATGAACAAAATCGATTGTACTACGGCAGAGCTGCTGAATATGCTCTTGACTACTGAGGAAACTCTGAAGGGAAAGCCTTCAACCTCTGTCTTAATGGTTCCTTCCAGGAACAAGAAGAAGGGGAAGAAGGGCAAAGCCCCTGTCAAGAGTTACAGCAAGGCTCTGAAACAGAAGGTAAAGCGGTCAAAGGACAACAGGTGTTTCCACTGTGGCCAGCTGGGTCACTGGAAAAAGGACTGTAAAGCGCTCCAAGGAGATAAGAGGGGAAGCATTGCTTCTGGCTCAGGTATATATGTGACTGAGGTCATGTTATCTTCTTCTTCCATTTCATGGGTGTTGGACACTGCATGTGGAGTTCACATTTGTTCAAATGTGCAGGAACTCAAGAGAAGAAGGCAGGTGGGACAGCATGAGGTGGTCCTATGCGTTGGAAACGGGGCACGGGTTGCTGCTGTTGCTGTAGGGGATTATTACATCTCATTACCATCTGGCATTGTATTAGAATTAAACAATTGTTATTTTGTACCCAGTATTACCAAAAATATTATCTCTATTCCTGCTCTTGTCAGGAAAGGGTTTTCCTTTGAATGCAAGATTTCAAAGTGTTATCTTACTCTTGATAATATTGTTTATGCTACTGGTTCAATTAACAATGGGTTATTCATGTTGGACATGGAATATTCTATACAAAACATTGATAATAAGAAAGCCAAGTATGCTGATGACAGCACCTTGCTATGGCATAGTCGTTTAGGCCATATTAACAAGAAGCGCATTAAGCGGTTGCATGATCATGGACTGCTGGGATCATTCTCCTATGAGGAGATTGATACATGCAAAGCTTGTTTAATGGGTAAAATGACGAAGTCTCCTTTTCCTCACAAAGGTCAAAGGGCTTCAGGTTTACTTGACCTTATACACAGTGATGTGTGTGGGCCATTTAGTAAACATGCCAGAGGTGGCTATCAGTACTTCATTACCTTTACTAATGATTTCAGTAGATATGGGTATGTCTATTTAATGAGACATAAAAGTGAATCTTTTGACAAGTTCAAAGAGTTCAAAAATGAAGTACAGAATCAGCTAGGCCGAAATATCAAGGCACTTCGTTCTGATCGAGGTGGAGAATACTTGAGTCATGCGTTTACTGACTATCTGAAGGAGTGTGGGATTATCTCACAGCTCACTCCACCAGGAACACCGCAATGGAATGGTGTGTCCGAGAGGAGAAATAGAACGTTACTTGATATGGTTCGTTCTATGATGAGTCAGGCTACTCTTCCTTACTCCTTTTGGGGATTTGCACTGGAAACAGCTGCAAAGGTACTAAACCGAGTGCCATCCAAGGCAGTTTCAAAGACTCCATATGAATTATGGTATGGGAAACAGCCGAGCTTGACATTTATCAGGATCTGGGGTTGCGAGGCTTATGTCAAAAAGCTCGCCTCTGGGAAACTGGAGAGCAGATCTGAGAAATGTATCTTTGTCGGTTACCCTAAGGAAACTAAGGGTTATTATTTCTACGATCCCAAAGAGAACAAGGTATTTGTTGCTCGAACGGCCATATTTCTTGAGAAGGAGTTTCTTCTGCAAGAAGCCAGTGGGAGAGAAATAAAGCTGGATGAGAATCCAGAGGAAGGACAAAGTAGTCAAGCACAGTTGGATGAGCCTGAGCCGGTAGAACAGGTTACTGAACAACCTGAGGCTCAGATATCACGGGAACCGCGAAGATCGGGAAGGATCCGTCGACAGCCTAAGCGCTATGACGGAGTCTACATCATTGATAATGATGAACCCCTGACTTATGCGGATGCGGTCAGTGGACCGGAGTCAGCTAGATGGCTTGAAGCTATGCGAGCCGAGATGGACTCCATGTCAGATAACCAAGTCTGGGATTTGGTTGATCCGCCTCCGGGAGTTATCCCTATAGGCTGTAAATGGATCTTCAAGAAGAAGATTGACATGGATGGTAACGTGGTTACCTATAAAGGCAGGCTTGTTGCGAAAGGTTTCAAACAAATCTACGGGATAGATTATGATGAAACTTTCTCACCTGTGGCCATGTTTAAGTCTATTCGGATTCTTTTCGCGATAGCAGCATATTACGATTATGAGATCTGGCAGATGGATGTGATGACCGCTTTCCTTAATGGAAATCTGGATGAGGATGTGTATATGACACAACCTGAAGGTTTCACTAATCCATCAGATCGTCATAAAATATGCAAGTTAAAGAAGTCCATTTATGGACTTAAACAAGCATCTAGAAGCTGGAATATTCGTTTTGATGAATCAATCTCTGAGTTTGGTTTCATCAAGAACGAGGATGACCCGTGTGTATATAAGAGGTTTAGTGGGAGCGTGATTACTTTCCTAGTCCTCTACATCGATGATATCTTAATCATTGGAAACGATATTCCTGAAATGCATGCTGTTAAAGCATGGCTAAGGAAATGTTTCCAGATGAAAGATCTAGGAGAAGCAGCCTATGTATTAGGTGTGAAGATCTACAGGGATAGATCTAAGAGGCTTCTCGGGCTGTGCCAGAGTACTTACATCGATAAAGTCCTGGAGAGATTTCATTTAGAGAATTCTAAACGAGGATATCTTCCAGTCAGACATAGTCTGAATCTTTCGAAGAGTCAGTGTCCACAAACACAGACTGAGAAAGATGAAATGGACAATACGCCTTATGCTTCGGCTATTGGGTCCATTATGTATGCGGTGTTGTGTACTCGCCCTGACGTCGCTTACGGGTTAAGCGTGACCAGTCGATTCCAAAGTAATCCAGGTATGGCGCACTGGATTGCAGTCAAGAACATTTTAAAATATCTGCGGAGGACCAAAGATATGTTCTTGATATATGGTGGTCAGGAAGAACTCAGTATAGAAGGATATACTGACGCTTCGTTCCAGTCGGACCAGGATGATTTCCGATCGCAATCAGGCTATGTTTTTAGCTTGAATGGTGGAGCAGTGGTGTGGAAGAGTTTCAAACAGTCTACTGTTGCTGATTCCACAACAGAAGCCGAGTATGTTGCAGCCTCGGAAGCATCCAAGGAGGCAGTGTGGATTCGTAAGTTCGTGAGAGAACTTGGTGTTATTCCTTCGAGTGCAGATCCTTTGGTTATCTTCTGTGATAACACTGGAGCCATCGCACAAGCAAAGGAACCACGGTCGCACCAGAAGTCCAAGCACATACAGAGACGGTTTCACTTGATCCGGGAGATCATTGATCGTGGCGAGATCAAAATATGCAAGGTTCATACAGACGACAATCTGCCTGACCCGCTTACCAAGCCTCTGGCGCAGCAGAAGCATGAGAAGCACTGTAATAATATGGGTTTGAGATTTCTCAACCATTAGATTAAGTGCAAGTGGGAGATTGTTAGGGTATGCCCTTAAGGCTAATGTTTGAGGCCTTGGGATTGTAAAAGTATCATGTAATAAACTCTTGTGTTTATAAAGGCAATGGTTATTATTCAGTTTGTTACATTGTCTGCTGCAATAACTGTGCTTCTGAATAATGTCTCAAAGCTGTTCAGCTAGGCTGACATGCATATGTCCTTAGTCGAGATATCTTGGTGAACATGAGACAGCCTTGATATGATTGAGACTAATATGTGTTCTAATCTTATAGGATGCTTCGAGCATGGAATAAGATGTAGACTCATGGGTACATTGGATGTACTAGACAGACCCTACTAGGATATTCGATTGCTTGTCACAATGTGAATAATCCTTGTTTGCATCAAGTGGCACATGTCCTCTGACTTGAGATCACTTGTGTTTCTAGATGATGATTGTCATTGTTTTGAGGTAGTTCAATATCATTTGAAACATATTGATTATAGACTATCTTGGATAATGATCATGAGTCAGGTTAGGACACTAGTGATAGATAAAGGATTGCCGTCTCCTTGTTCAAGGAGTGTGGTGTTCTAAAGGGGCCCCCCTGAATGAGATGATTGAGAAAGTGTATGGCCATACCCAGGTGACTATGTTCATCTGATCTAATCATGCTCATCATATTGGAGTCACAGGCTTGACACGCTTGTCCAATAAGAACATCCAGTGGCAAAGGAAACATGTATGCCTAGTGAAGTGCATTCACCCTTGTGCTGTGTTTTGGGAGTAGTCTTGGAAGACTCTTTCCTTTATATCGGGAGACAGTGATGTGTTGCTAGATACCCCTCACTGATCGTGATAACGAAAGTTATCGTTATCGACATTCAAAGGAAACCCTCAGGGTCGCACAATTTGATGATATGGCTTACTTGAGTCAGATCGTGTGGACTGAATTGTTTGGGTTCAGTTTAAAGGGATTTAATCTCTGATTGTAAGTGAGATCTGGTCTGATCATGTTTGATTGATTAGGGCTTGAGATCGGTAAGCTTCGATCGAGAGAGGTGATGCTAGATCGGTGAGATCAGGAGCATCAGGAGATGAACGGTTAGATCTTGAACCTTAGGGTTTGATATGATCTAGACCAAAGGGGGCTTGGGCTTATTTGATTTGGTTTGTTGAACCAAATGCAATTAAACCAAAAGAGAACCGGTTCACTTATGTGAACGCATGGTTCGAAAGGGTGATGGCGTTTTGGTCGTTTATGAGTGCATGCTTCCATTTATGGTAAGTCATCATGGCCTCTTCTTCAAAACGCCTAACGCCAAGCCGTTCACCACTTGACTTCACTTCGCTTGGCTTCTTGCAATTAGCATGTGGAGAAGAGGTGGACGAACGTGTGGAGCTCTCGCCCAAGCAAGATCTCGTCTCCCATCCCTTCCATTCGGCAAGGACACTTGAAGATCTTTGCTAGCACAAAGATCAACAAGAAGAAGCCATCTCTCTTCTTGTGTGCGTCACTTGTGGAGAAGATCTCTCTTGGTCTTTGCTTCCAAGCCGCCTCCTTCTCATGGCCATGGTAACGCATCTTTCACTTGATGTTTAAGTTGATCATATGAATGTATAGCATGCGATCAAATGTGAAACCCTAATTCCGCTACTAAAATAAAGAAAGGTCACTTGCGCCCCCCTCTTGAAAGGGGTACTCACCTTAGGGTTTCTCACTCCCCCTTGAAGGGGACCCTAACATACCCCTCACTGATCGTGATAACGTAAGTTATCGTTACCGACATTTAAAGGAAACCCTCAGGGTCGCACAATTTGATGATATGGCTTTCTTATGTCAGATCGTGTGGACTGAATTGTTTTGGTTCAGTTAAAAGGAGTTTAGACTCTGATTGTAAGTGAGATCTGGTCTGATCATGTTTGATTGATTAGAGCTTTAGATCGGTAAGCTTCGATCGAGAGTATTGATGCTAGATCGGTGAGATCAAGTGCATCTGGATATGAATGGTTAGATCTTGAACCTTCTTGGTTCATATTAGATTTAGACCATGGCATGTCTTGGTTTGGTCTTGGTTTGATTTGGTCGTTGAACCAAAGTCAATTGAACCGGTTCAAGAGTGTGAACGCATGGTTCAAGTAATTAGGCATTTTGATTAGTTCACTAAGCGTGAACGCGCGAGAGTGAAGGCTTACCATATTTGGAAGCCTCAACGCCTCAACGCCATAAGCCAAGAAAAAAACGCCTTTGCTTCAATGCTTCTCTCTTGGGCGAAGTGTTGGGGTATGCCCTTAAGGCTAATGTTTGAGGCCTTGGGAATGTAACAGTATCATGTATAAACTCTTATGTTTATAAAGGCATGGTTGTTATTCAGTTTGTTACATTGTCTGCTGCAATAATTGTACTTCTGAATAATGTCTCAAAGCTGTTCAGCTGGGCTGACATGCTATAAAGTCCTTAGTCGATATATCTTGGTGAACATGAGACAGCCTTGATATGATTGAGACTAATATGTGTTCTAATCTTATAGGATGCTTCGAGCATGGAATAAGATGTAGACTCATGGGTACATTGGATGTACTGGACAGACCCTACTAGGATATTCAATTGCTTGTCACAATGTGAATAATCCTTGAATGCGACAAGTGGCACATTTCCTCTGACTTGAGATCACTTGTGTTTTCTAAATGATGATTGTCATTGTTTTGAGGTAGTTCAATATCATTTGAAACATAATGATTATAGACTATCTTGGATGGTGAGCTTGAGTCAGGTTAGGGCACTAGTGATAGACAAAGGATTGCCGTCTCCTTGTTTAAGGAGTGTGATGTTCTAAAGGGGCCCCCTGGATGAGATGATTGAGAAAAGAGTATGGCCATACCTAGGTGACTATGTTCATCTGATCTAATCATGCTCATCATATTGGAGTTACAAGCTTGACACGCTTGTCCAATAAGAACATCCAGTGGCAAAGGAAATATGCATGCCTTGTGAGTTGGATTCACACTTGTGCTGTGGTTTGGGTGTAGTCTTGGAAGACTCTTTTCTTTATATCGGGAGACAGTGATGTGTTGCTAGATACCCCTCACTGATCGTGATAACGTGAGTTATCGTTACCGACATTTAAAGGAAACCCTCAGGGTCGCACAATTTGATGATATGGCTTACTTAAGTCAGATCGTGTGGACTGAATTATTCAGGTTCAGTTTAAAGGGATTTAATCTCTGATTGTAAGTGAGATCTGGTCTGATCATGTTTGATTGATTAGGGCTTGAGATCGGTAAGCTTCGATCGAGAGATTGGATGCTAGATCGGTGAGATCAGGAGCATCAAGAGATCGACGGTCAGATCAAGAGCCTTAGGGTTTAATGTGATCTGGACTAATGGCTTGGGTCGATTGGTCTATGAACCAAATCAAATTGAACCAGCTCATTGAGTGAGCGTGTGGTTCAAATTGAGAGGAGTTTGCGATTGGGGTAAACCCATGATCGCATGTGAGTGAGTGGCTTTCTATTTTTAGAAAGCATGATCACATACGTGACCACTACTCACGTTCACGCCTAAGGCGCTCTACTCTCTCGCCTCTCCTCCTCTCGCGTCACCAACTTGAGTTATTCGGTCTTGCACTCTCGTGTGGTGAAGAGGTTGATGCAAGGAGAAGGAAGTAATCGCCAAGCAAAGGAGATCTCTCCCCTTCCATTCGACAACGACTTCTTGGAACCTTGCTAGCACAAGGAGCACCAAGGAAGAGTAGGCGACACCAATTGTGTGCGTCACCTTTGGAGAAGGAGCACTTGCGCCTTTCCTTCCAAGACACCATCTAAGCGATGGCAATGGTGAGAATCATTTTTCATGCAAGTTGAACATATTACATGCATAGATCCTTGAAACCCCTTCCGCTGTGTCAAAATTTTCATATGCGCCTCCTATAGGGTTTCGCCCCCCCTTGTTCTAGGGGACTTTCAATTGGTATCAGAGCGAGGTTATTCCATGCTAATATGTTTGCTTTCTATGTGATCCATATATGCGATAGTATGATTATGCTTAGATCTATAACATGCGCATATTAGATGTTTCATGCGACAAATATTTCATGTTACATTTTTATGTTGGCGCATGTTCTTGGCGCTTGTTTCATTATGTTTTCTAAACAAAAAAAAAACTTGCGCGACTCTCATTAGATCTAAGAGGCGCCTGCTATAAACCCTTAGACGGGTTATTAGGGTTGAAGTCATCCCCTAGGTTAGATCCAAACAGTCTGATCAGACTATCTGACAGCCTTGATGGGTCGACCAGATAGCATCTGTGCGCAAGCACGAGATGGCTATAGGTCGACTGCAGACAGGCGTGTAGCGATGTCTGATTGAGACGACTAGTGAACACACATGAGTTAGGCCCGGGGTCACACCCGCTTGCCAGAACTCATGAGGGTTGTTCGGCCCTGGTGCATGCATGGTTGACCTTTGGTCGACTCAAGTCAGTTAGGACTTGGTGCATGCAAGGGCAGTGGATCTGACTAGGTTGGATGAGTGGATCCCTAGTAATGGACCGTTGTAAGGTTGTAGGGCAAATAAGGAAATTAAAATTGATGCCTATGGGGTTTTTCGAAATTTAATTTTCATGATTGGATCACATGTTGATTAATGCCTATGTTTGTTTATTTATTCTTATGTGGGCTGCCCATATTTAATGTGTGCTGTGCTGGGGCCTGCGTGCCTGGAATTTAAAGTTGTAAATTAATTATTGTGATCTGCGTATCACATTGTATTTAATTTATAAAGTGTAATTGACCTGCGTGTCAAGCTTGTCTAGATAGATTAATTTGTAAATTAATCAGACAAGAGCACAAAGCACACTTGGCAGAGGCACATGCAGCAGTGGCTTGACCAGGTGGGAGGTCCAGGGTTCGACTCTGGGACCAGGCGCATTTTCCCTGGTAGGCGCACCTGAACTGCAGTAGGCGCTTGGGCCCTGGTTTGGGCCAGATGAGCAGCAAAAGACCCATGAAGAAAAGCAAGTGAAGACTTAAGTTAATTAAGGTCTTACTTAGGCTATGGGCTTTTACCACATAAGATCCATGCTTTCTTTTATTGTTTAAATAAGTAGAATAGCATGATTTATTTATCTTCTGCTATCACCATAGGAATTGCATGATAGTGAAGAAGATAAAAGACCGTTAAAATCCAACGCTATAATATCAAGCTCGTATGTCTTCTGACGCGAAACCTCACTGTTCTGATTATCGTTGGAGCCGTGTTGTACCCACTCAGTGGGCACGTCCATCTATCTTCAGATGGTGCGGGATTACACCTGCGTGTTACAGAGAAGGGATTTATCGCTTCTCGTTGCTCAGCATAGCACGTGGTGGTCCAGGGAGTAGGTCGGGTCAGCTTGACCATGTAGGCTACATATGTGGCGCATATGGTAGCACATGGAGGCAGCCATCTGTGGGGTCAGAGATTGTGTTGTACCAACTCAGTTGGCACAGTCTGCTGGATTGCCCAGATGAAGGGGAATCGCACGGGTTGGCGATTGGCTGGGACAGCCTACCAGAAATTAGTGCTTGTACTCTCTGTGCATCTTATCTCGCCTGAGCGGGACGCAGAGACCAAGTATGAAATCTGGATCCCATCTCACTAAAAGAGTTCTACTCTTTCGGGTTGTTTTGCTGGATTTTTCAGCCAGATAAAATAGTGAGAAAAAGAATCATTCTTAAGTCCTGAATTGATTCTTTACATTGATACTGACCTTGCTGTTCTTGGATTGTTGTAGATACCTGCAGCAACGAACACCATGAGCTTCAATGTGCGATCCCTACTGGAAAGAGAGAAGTTTGCTGGGCCAAACTTCTCAGACTGGTTCGGACACCTTAAGATTGTTCTTAAGGCAGAGAGGAAACTGTATGTCCTCGAGACGGCGATACCGCCTCAGCCCGCTCCGAACGCCGCAAGGGCGGTTCGGGAAGCTTATGAAAAGCACGTCAATGATAGCATTGATGTCGCTTGCCTGATGCTAGCGTCTATGACGCCACCGCTGCAGCGTCCGCATGAGGATATGTCTGCAATAGACATGATAGCAAACCTCAAGATGCTGTATGCTGCACAGGCGAGGACAGAACGCTATAATCTGACAAAGCTGTTCTTTCAGAGCAAACTGGCTGAAGGGAGCCCAGTGGGAGCTCACGTGCTCAAGATGATTGGGCACAAGGAGGCTCTAGAGAAACTGGGGCATACCATCAATCAGGAGCTTGCTGTAGACATCATTCTGCAGTCTCTCCCACCCTCTTTCGATGCGTTCATTATTAACTTTAATATGAACAAAATCGACTATACTCCGGCAGAGCTGCTGAATATGCTCTTGACTACTGAGGAAACTCTGAAGGGAAAGCCTTCAACCTCTGTCTTAATGGTTCCTTCAAGGAACAACAAGAAGAAGGGGAAGAAGGGCAAGACCCCTGTCAAGAGTTACAGCAAGGCACTGAAGCAAAAAGTTAAGCGGTCAAAGGAATATAGATGTTTCCACTGTGGCCAGCTGGGTCACTGGAAAAAGGACTGTAAAGCGCTCCAAGCAGACAAGAGGGGAAGCATCGCTTCTGGCTCAGGTATATACGTGACGGAAGTCATGGTTTCATCTTCTTCTATATCATGGGTGTTGGACACTGCATGTGGAGTTCACATTTGTTCAAATGTACAGGAACTCAAGAGAAGAAGACAGGTGGGACAGCATGAGGTGGACCTACGAGTTGGAAACGGGGCACGGGTTGCTGCTGTTACTGTAGGAGACTATTTCATCTCTTTGCCATCTGGGCTTGTATTAGAACTAAACAGTTGTTATTTTGTTCCCAGCATTACTAAGAATATTATCTCCATTCCTGCTCTTGTCAGGAAGGGATTTTCCTTTGAATGCAATATTTCAAAGTGTGTTTTATCTTTTGATAATATTGTTTATGCTACTGGTTCAATTAACAATGGGTTATTCATGTTGGACATGGAATATTCTATACAAAATATTGATATTAAGAAAGCCAAGTATGCTGATGACAGCACCTTGCTATGGCATAGTCGTTTAGGCCATATTAACAAGAAACGCATTAAGCGGTTGCATGATCATGGATTGCTGGGATCATTCTCCTATGAGGAGATTGATACATGCAAAGCTTGTTTAATGGGTAAAATGACGAAGTCACCTTTTCCTAACAAAGGTCAAAGGGCTTCAGGTTTACTTGACCTTGTACACAGTGATGTGTGTGGGCCATTTAGTAAACATGCCAGAGGTGGCTATCAGTACTTCATTACCTTTACTGATGATTTCAGTAGGTATGGGTATGTCTATCTTATGAGACATAAAAGTGAATCTTTTGACAAGTTCAAAGAGTTCAAGAATGAAGTACAGAATCAGCTAGGCCAAAATATCAAGGCACTTCGTTCTGATCGAGGTGGAGAATACTTGAGTCATGCGTTTACTGACTATCTAAAGGAGTGTGGGATTATCTCACAGCTCACTCCGCCAGGAACACCGCAATGGAATGGTGTGTCCGAGAGGAGAAATAGAACGTTACTTGATATGGTTCGTTCTATGATGAGTCAGGCTACTCTTCCATATTCCTTTTGGGGATTTGCACTGGAAACAGCTGCAAAGGTACTAAACCGAGTGCCATCCAAGGCAGTTTCTAAGACGCCATATGAGTTATGGTATGGGAAACAGCCGAGCTTAACATTTATCAGGATCTGGGGCTGCGAGGCTTATGTCAAAAAGCTCGCCTCTGGGAAACTAGAGAGCAGATCTGAGAAATGTATCTTTGTTGGTTACCCTAAGGAAACTAAGGGTTATTATTTCTACGATCCCAAAGAGAACAAGGTATTTGTTGCTCGGACGGCCATATTTCTTGAGAAGGAGTTTCTTCTGCAAGAGGCCAGTGGGAGAGAAATAAAGTTGGATGAGAATCCAGAGGAAGGACAAAGTGCTCAAGCACAGTTGGATGAGCCTGAGCCGGTAGATCAGGTTATTCAACAACCTGTGGCTCAGATATCACGGGAACCGCGAAGATCGGGAAGGATCCATCGACAGGTTAAACACCTAGAGACAAAATCAAATACTTCTTTCTTCATACCCGGCCACCAAAAGCTCTTCTTAAGGTCCTGATACATCTTAGTTACACCAGGATGTAGAGAATATTTGGAGTTATGGCTGTCCTCCAATATTTCTTTCCTCAAGCTCGGTTCCTCAGGGACACACACCCTTCCACGAAACCGAAGAACACCATCATCAGACAAGCTAAAATCCTGAACTATACCCGCAACCAAACTATCCCTGATCTGAACTAATTTCGGATCCACTGACTGCTGATCTCTGATTTTCTGCAACAAAGCAGACTGTACTCTGAGGAAAGTCACATAACCCGCCTGAACTTTAGGAGAAACACTGATCCTGAGATCTCTGAACTCCTGCAGTAACTACCACTCACTGACCCGTAGTGCCGCTACTGAAGTAACTGGATGTCTGCTCAGTGCATCAGCCACTACATTGGCCTTTCCAGCCTGATACTGAATAGAGAAGTCATAGTCTTTGATCAACTCCATCCATCTTCTCTGTCTCATGTTCAACTCCTTCTGAGTGAAGATGTACTTGAGACTCTGGTGGTCAGTGAACAGATCAAACTCTTGACCCAACAAATAGTGACGCCATATCTTCAGAGCAAAGACTACGGCCGCCAACTCTAAGTCATGAGTAGGGTAGTTCAACTCATACTCCTTCAGTTGTCTCGAAGCATAGGCTACCACAGAACCCTTCTGCATCAAGACACAACCCAACCCTTTGCCTGAAGCATCCGTATAAACAGTAAACCTTTCCCCATCACTAGGAATAATGAGGATCGGTGTACTAGTCAACCTTCTCTTCAGCTCTTGAAAGCTTTCTTCACACTTGTCATCCCAATTAAACTTGGCCTCCTTTCTGGTCAATTTAGTTAAAGGACCCGCCAGCTTGGAGAATCCCTCAACAAATCTCCGGTAGTAACCTGCTAATCCCAGGAAACTTCTGATCTCAGTAGCACTAGTCGGTCTTCCCCAATCAAGGATGGCTTGCACTTTAACTGGATCCACAGACACCCCCTGACCAGAAATCACATGCCCAAGGAAACTAATCTTTTCTAGCCAGAACTCACACTTACTAGCCTTGGCATATAATCGGTTTTTTCTCAGAATCTCTAGCACTCTGCACAAGTCACTAACGTGATCCGAAGTAGTCCAAGAGTACACCAAGATATCATCTATGAAAACTACCACACAAGAATTGAGCAATTCATGAAATACCCTGTTCATCAAATACCTGAAAAGACAACAGGTGCATTCGTCAATCCAAAAGGCATAACTAGAAATTCGAAATGCCCATACCTGGTCCTGAAAGCAGTCTTAAATATATCCTCATCCTTGACCCTAAGTTGGTAATACCCTGATCTCAGGTCAATCTTAGAGAACACTGTCGCTCCCTGTAATTGATCAAATAGATCATCAATTCTGGGGAGAGGATACTTATTCTTGATAGTCACTTGGTTCAGTTGCCTGTAGTCTATACACATCCTCAGGGTTCCATCTTTCTTCTTTACAAACAGCACTGGCGCTCCCTTGGGAGAAGCACTAGGCCGGATGTAACCCTTTTCCAGCAATTCCTCCAGTTGTTTCTTAAGTTCGGCCAACTCTAATGTAGCCATGCGGTAAGGAGCTCTGGAGATAGGTGCTGTACCTGGCGCCAACTCAATGCCAAACTCTACCTCTCGAATTGGAGGCAAGTCTGAAAATTCCTCAGAGAACACATCAGGAAACTCTTTCACCACCGCCATCTGAGTCAAATCAGAAGTAGAATCATCCTGCACCTTAACATGCGCAAGATAACCTTTGCACCCACTAGCAAGTAACTTCCTGGCCTGCAGGAAAGATATCACATGCGGTCCTTGGTCTGACACTAGACCTCTCACAAAAATCCGATTCCCATCTAGCAGATTCAAGGTGATTACTTTCTCAAAGCAATCCACAGTGGCATGATGTGAGGATAACCAATCCATACCTAGGATGACATCATAGTCTTGCATGTCTAAGAGGATTAGATCTACAAGAAACTCATAACCCTCTACATGCACTACACAATCAGCACAAACAGTGTCTGTAGATAATGAACTGCTGCGATACTGTTCTTTACATCCCTGGTATCCCTGAACTGCTGCGGTGCCTTGTAAGAGTAAGGCTTATACCTGCTCTTCTTGTAGTCTTTATGCCTAGGGTACTTCTTACCCTTGCCGCCATTACCATACTGAGGAGCCGCCGCCTCAGCTGCAGGAACCACCGTCACGGCCACACAAGAACTCCTCTCAGATATGTACCTCTCAATGGTGCGTGCTCGCCCAACAGTCTCAACATAAGTCTCCAAGTGCTGAGCACCAACCTGCTCTCGAATATCCCATCTGAGACCTCTGAGAAACTTGGTAGCCCTCCTCTTTTCAGTGTTTATCAGGTGAGGGGCATACTTTCCCAACTTAGTGAACCGTAACTCATACTGGTCCACAGTCATATCACCCTGCTCCAGATGAATAAATTCCACCTCTCGGTCCTCCACCAAGCTATCGGGGAAGTACTTCTCATTAAATTGAGACAAGAAGTAGGGCCAATTTACTGTTTCATGTCTTTCTTCAGCTAACCTCACCACGCCCTTCCACCACTCATCTGCGTCACCACGCATCATATAGGTGGCCAGACACAGCTTGTCCTCATCTGAGCAACGCATGACTTGAAAAATCTTTTCCAAGCATAACTGCCAGTTCTCTGCATTACTTGATTCTGAGCCCCCATAAAAAGAACTAGGACCCAGTTTCTGGAATTCACTCACAAGTGAGGCATAGCGCCTGTGAGCGTCCTCCTGAGAGTCAGTCCCCACCCCTCGAGTAGTAGTCTGGGATCTCTCCTGAGTCAATTGCTGCAAGAGCTGCTGTTGCGCTTCTTGATGCTGAGTCTGTTGCTGCTGCAGCATCTGAGCTTGCCTCTCTATCATGGCACCCTGTTGTTGTACCATGCCTGTCAGAGTCGCAATGGCTCTCGTGAGATCCGAGGTCTGCTCGCCTTCACTGCTAGCATTTCCTCTGGATCGCACCATCTTAATTCCTACACACACACATACCATAATAAGGAAACAAACATAAACCTATCAGATGTCTAGCAATACACAAACATGTTTTCCCCCGAACTAAGTTTTAGCTAGCCAACTCCTCTGATACCATTCTGTCACATCCCGTTATCTTAACCCCAAACAAGCAACACAAGTCATAGAGAAACAGGATGTTATCATACAAGATCGATTCACATGCTAGGTAAAACCAAGTCCAGGAAATCCGATCTGAAAATTTCGAAAATCCATACATACAATCTCCACAAAAACACAATTTCATAAAGGTACCTGCCACCACGCAATACTTGCACTAGACATATGCAAGTCACATTTATATCAAATCCGATCGCAAAAGTATAAATCGACTCGAACTTAGAAACAAAACCACAATGTCGATTCTATAAATTCATTCAATGATACCACACCGAAACCAGGCCAAAGCCCGCGGTGACACAAAAATCAGAATATCAAACTGCCATAACCGGCAACACAAGTTCACATAGTTTGGCCACAACTGGCAACACAAGTTCATATAATTCGGCCACAACCGGCCCCAGTAATTAAGCACAAAAGTTTTATTCATTCAACTGGCATATCACGATATTCATATAAAATGCTAACTGGAAATGCGCCCCTGCTCTACACCTGAAAATAATGAGGGGTGAGCTACACAGCCCAGTGAGTGGATAGTCTCAAACGACCATCCATAACATACACTCAAAAATACATGCAGATTATTTTAAAAACATTTAACAGAATATCATGTCAACATATGACAAACTTAAAGAACAGAATTCATATAAAACAGTCAGATGTACACTGCTAAAACATCACATAGTTATCACTATAGAGTAACCAAGGTTCTAGAGTTATACTCTAAACCAACTAAACACACCAACCACTTAATTAACCTAGTTGTCCAGCATATTCAGTAGTGACCATTATGGTCTAACCCGGCTTTGGCCTAAGCACTGGGAGAAGCCTGCAAATCACATGCAACATATAGATGGACGGTGTGTAGATTCAAGAGGTGGCCCCCGCCAGGTCACGACGTGGCACTTTGCTCTACGATCACCCCATAACACGAAAATCTAAGCGTCTAAGAGTGATGACATCAAGAGGTGGCCCCTGTCCGACCAAGACATGGCACTTTGCGTCTTATATCACTCGTTCTCCCAAAGGGTTCCTACTGGACAACAATAGACACATCTTATATTTTATTTCACAACGGTGGACTCCTAAGTGTCAACTAAACTCTAGGATAGTCATTTTTATCACAATAATCACATCAGGCAGGCTGAACAACAACCCCCTCACATATCACAATACAGGGCTGAAATCTCCAACCCATTTTTATCACAATAATCACATCAGGCAGGCTGAACAACAACCCCCTCACATATCACAATACATGGCTGAAATCTCCAACCCTTAACATATCACATATAGACTATCCCCTTGAGTACACAGTTACACTTAGCCTTAGTCCTAACCATTCCATGACCACAACACATATTATTCGAAAATCACATAACCACATAATATTCGAAAATCACATAACCACATAATATTCAAAAATCACATAATCACATAATATTCAAAAATCACATAATATTTTATAGAGTCTTAGATTTCATGCTGATCAGTTCAGTATAATCATGCTAAGTTATCACCCAAAGTTATCAATCAATATTTCATGTCATTACTTTCTGCATACACCATTCAATTAAAAATACATAATAATACAGAAAATTCACTAAATTTCGTTCACAATTAACATAAATGCAGAATATCATATATTCATAGTTTTCTACTAGTTCTGATAACAAAAGACAGAAATACCCCTAGTTCAAAGTTTAAGTCATACACGAAAAGTTATCCAAAAATTTCGTAAAAATATTCATTACGTCCCTCATGATCCCTAGATTCGTAATTTCAAGTTTTCCCCAATTTTAACTGGGAAATTTACCGAATTACCCCTAGGTCAATTTCAGTCAACAGAAACTTTTATTTCTAAAAATTCCCAAAAAAATACAGTAGAATCCTCATATACCTAATTTCATGAATATCAAGTTTTCCCCAATTTTTACCCATGAATTTGGACGTAATTTCATGAAGAAGGGTCGAAATTCTCCTTCAAGCCCTAATTTTCATGCAATTGAAATTCTAAAGCTACATACATGTTTAATCAAGGTCCAATTTAGGATTAAGAGTCTTAAAAACGAAAAGCCCTAATTTTCATGCAAGCTAGGGTTTCAAAAATTTGGGAAAAACAAGGAAAACATGTACAATTGAAATTAAGAGATCATGCCATACTCCTATGCATTAATCTTCTCTAAAACAAGCAATGCATCCAATTTTTCGTGAACTAGGTGAAGGAGAACATCCACTCACCTCAACCGTGAACACCAAGATGAAAAAAATCTCTCTTACAAACTCGTCTAAGGCCTTGAAAGACGCCACCAATGGAAGAAGAAACGCCACCAATCACCCAAGAACGCCGGCCAAGGGAAGAAAGGAAGAGGAAGAAAGGAATTTCGCCTCCAAGCCTCCAAGAATCGCCCAAGCCTTCAAGCCGTCGTCCTAAGGTTTCTTCCAAGCCAAAAACGCCAATTCTCCTACCCTAGTCGAAATTACCAACTTGAATTTTCGGTTTTTAAATTTTAAACCCGCTAACCAATTAATTCAAATAGGGTTTAACCCACTAACTAATTAATTCGAATTTTAAACTCAAAATCCATCTAATTTAAGTGCAAACCCAATAACTAATTAATTTAACCATTAACTAACAATTTAACCATTCACTTAAACGAAAATCCAATAAGGATTAACTTAACATCCAATAAGGTCTATTTAATTAATTACAAATTAACAACCAATAAATTTCTAATTAATTAATTATAAATTAACAACCAATAAACTCTAATCAATTAATTACAAATTAACAATCAATAAGCCAGTTAATTAACATCCAATAAGCTAGTTAATTAACATCCAATACTGCTTAACGTAATATCCACAATCAATGATTTTATTTAAATCAAAATAATACTTACCAGGACTTAAGATCCTTGGATCTTACATCCCTCCCTCCTTATAAAGCTTTAGTCCTCTAAAGCTCAGCATTCATATCATCAAAAAGATAAGCATAAAACTTCCTCATATCAGCTTCAGTCTCCCAAGTCGCCTCCTCAACCGACTGATTTCCCCAGATAACCTTTACCAAAGGTATAGACTTATTCCTCAGAACCTTATCCTTTCTATCAACAATCCGGAGAGGTCTTTCTTCAAAGGTCAAATCACTCTGAATCTGAAGAGGTTCCAATTCCAATACATGAGATGGATCAGGATGATATTTCCTCAAAGCAGAAACATGGAACACATTATGCACATGATCCATAGCAGGAGGTAAAGCTAACCGGTAAGCCACTGGACCAATTCTCTCAATAATGTCAAAAGGTCCTATAAACCTAGGGCTCAACTTGCCCTTTCTGCCAAACCTCATAACACCCTTAGTAGGTGACACCTTTAAGAAAACATGATCCCCTACCATAAACTCCAAGGAACGACGACGGTCATCAGCATAACTCTTTTGTCTGTCCCGAGAAATCTTCAGTTTATTCTGTATCTCTCTGACCTTATCAGTAGTCTCCTGAACTGCATCAGATTTCAAAATCATTCTGTCACCAGTTCCTCCCAACACAAGGGAGTCCTACACCTTCTCCCATATAAAGCCTCATAAGGAGCCATCTGAAACTGGAGTGGAAGCTATTATTATAAGTGAACTCTATCAAAGATAGATCCCGATTCCACTCAGAACTCCAATCAACCACATAAGCTCTCAACAGGTCTTCTAGAGTTTGTATAGTACGCTCCGTCTGGCCATCAGACTGAGGATGGTATGCTGTACTAAAACTCAACTTAGTACCCAAACCCTCCTGTAAGCTCTTCCAAAATCTGGACAAAAATCGAGAGTCCCTATCAGACACAATATCAACAGGCACTCCATGCAGTCTGACTATCTCATCAATATACAATCTAGCCAGTCTCTCTAAAGGATAAGTCATCTTGACCGGAAGAAAATGGGCTGATTTAGTGAGTCTATCAACAATCACCCAAATAGCATCATGACCCAATCTGGTTCTAGGCAAACCACAAACAAAGTCCATACTGATGCATTCCCACTTCCACTCAGGAATAGGAAGGGGCTGCAACAAACCACCAGGCTTCTGGTGTTCAGCCTTTACTGTCTGACAGGTTAAACACCTAGAGACAAAATCAAATACTTCTTTCTTCATACCCGGCCACCAAAAGCTCTTCTTAAGGTCCTGATACATCCTAGTTACACCAGGATGTAGAGAATATTTGGAGTTATGGCTGTCCTCCAATATTTCTTTCCTCAAGCTCGGTTCCTCAGGGACACACACCCTTCCACGAAACCGAAGAACACCATCATCAGACAAGCTAAAATCCTGAACTGTACCCGCAACCAAACTATCCCTGATCTGAACTAATTTCGGATCCACTGACTGCTGATCTCTGATTTTCTGCAACAAAGCAGACTGTACTCTGAGGAAAGTCACATAACCCGCCTGAACTTTAGGAGAAACACTGATCCTGAGATCTCTGAACTCCTGCAGTAACTGCCACTCACTGACCCGTAGTGCCGCTACTGAAGTAATTGGATGTCTGCTCAGTGCATCAGCCACTACATTGGCCTTTCCAGCCTGATACTGAATAGAGAAGTCATAGTCTTTGATCAACTCCATCCATCTTCTCTGTCTCATGTTCAACTCCTTCTGAGTGAAGATGTACTTGAGACTCTGGTGGTCAGTGAACAGATCAAACTCTTGACCCAACAAATAGTGACGCCATATCTTCAGAGCAAAGACTACGGCCGCCAACTCTAAGTCATGAGTAGGGTAGTTCAACTCATACTCCTTCAGTTGTCTCGAAGCATAGGCTACCACAGAACCCTTCTGCATCAAGACACAACCCAACCCTTTGCCTGAAGCATCCGTATAAACAGTAAACCATTCCCCATCACTAGGAATAATGAGGATCGGTGTACTAGTCAACCTTCTCTTCAGCTCTTGAAAGCTTTCTTCACACTTGTCATTGTTGGGGTATGCCCTTAAGGCTAATGTTTGAGGCCTGTGGGAATGTATCAGTATCATGTAATAAACTCTTATGTTTATAAAGGCATGGTTGTTATTCAGTTAGCTACATTGTCTGCTGCAATATATGTTCTTCTGAATAATGTCTCAAAGCTGTTCAGCTGGGCTGACATGCTATTAAGTCCTTAGTCGATGTATCTTGGTGAACATGAGACAGCCTTGATATGGTTAAGACTAATATGTGTTCTAATCTTATAGGATGCTTCGAGCATGGAATAAGATGTAGACTCATGGGTACATGGGATGTACTGGACAGACCCTACTAGAATGTTCAATTGTTTGTCACAATGTGAATATTCCTTGATTATGACAAGTGGCACATTTTCTCTGACTTGAGATCACTTGTGTTTTCTAAATGATGATTGTCATTGTTTTGAGATAGTTCAATATCGTTTGAAACATAATGATTATAGACTATCTTGGATGGTGAGCTTGAGTCAGGTTAGAGCATTAGTGATAGACAAAGGATTGCCGTCTCCTTGTTTAAGGAGTGTGATGTTCTAAAGGGGCCCCCTGGATGAGATGATTGAGAAAAGTGTATGGCCATACCCAGGTGACAGTGTTCATCTGATCTAATCATGCTCATCATATTGGAGTTACGAGCTTGACAGGCTTGTCCAATAAGAACATCCAGTGGCAAAGGAAATATGCATGCCTTGTGAATTGATTCACACTTGTGCTGTTTTTGGGTGTAGTCTTGGAAGACTCTTTCCTTTATATCGGGAGACAGTGATGTGTTGCTAGATACCTCTCACTGGTCGTGATAACGTGAGTTATCGTTACCGACGCTTAAAGGAAACCCTCAGGGTCGCACAATTTGATGATATGGCTTACTTAAGTCAGATCGTGTGGACTGAATTGTTCGGGTTCAGTTTAAAGGGATTTAATCTCTGATTGTAAGTGAGATCTGGTCTGATCATGTTTGATTGATTAGGGCTTGAGATCGGTAAGCTTCGATCGAGAGAACGGATGCTAGATCGGTCAGATCAGAAGCATCAAGAGATCGATGGTCAGATCAAGCACCTTAGGGTTTTAATGTGATCTGGACTAATTGCTTGGGTTATTTGGTTTATAGACCAGACCGAATTGAACCGGCTCTAGATGTGAGCGCTTGGTTCAAAGTAATGAGGAAAATGCGATTGGTTCATGTGGGCATGAACACATGATCGCATGTAAGAGAGGTTGGCTATTTTTAGCAACCACGCCCCCCATGTTTACATGGAGCGCATCTCTTGTTGCCTCAACCTCTAATTCTCGTCGCTCTCTCTCGTAAGAGACTTCTTTTTCACGTCTTGGAGACTCGAGAATCAAGCAAGGAAAGGCGATCTTCTTCCCTTCTCACGCGATCAAAGACACCTAGGAATCTTGCTAGCACAAGATATTCCGTAGGGAGTAGGCGCATCCTCATCTTGTGTGCGCGTCCTAAGGAGGAAATCTTCGTTGCTTTCTATCTTCCAAGGCGCCATCTTTAAATGGCATTGGTATGAATCGCATCTCCTTCTTTCATGTTTTAAAGGTTGATCATATATTGCATGTTTTCGATTCTTGAATCCGCTGCCTATCGAGTTTGCGCCAACTAGGGTTTCGCCCCCCTCTTGAAAGGGGTTCCCTTCAATTGGTATCAGAGCACAAAGTTTACATGCAAATTTATATGATTGCTTTGATTATGTGTTCCAAGTATTCTAGATCTTCACCATGCGAAATTCATCATGATAACATGTTTCATGCTGAAACTTATTTCATGTTTTACTTGCGCATGTATGTTGGCGCATGTAGTAGTTTTTTTTCTCAAAAATTATATCATTTGCGCGACTCATTGTAGATCTAAGATGCGCCTGCATTAAAACCCTTAGACGGGTTATTAGGGTTGAAGTCAACCCCTAAGTTAGATCCAAACATGTCTGATCAGATCATCTGACAGCCTGAATGGGTCGACCAGATAGCACCTTGGCGCAAGCCTATGGTGGCTATAGGTCGACTGCAGACAGGTGTGTAGCGATGTCTGATTGAGACGACTACTGAACGCACCTGAGTTAGGCCCGGGGTCACGCCCGCTTGCCACACCTCAGTGTGGTCGTTCAGCCCTGGCGCATGCATAGTTGACCTTATGGTCGACGCAAGTCAGTTAGGACTTGGTGCATGCAAGGGCAGTGGATCTGACTAGGTTGGATGAGTGGATCCCTAGTAATGGACCGTTGTAAGGTTGTAGGGCAAATAAGGAAAATTAAAATTGATCCTATGGGGTTTTCGAAAATTTTAATTTTTATGGATCACATGGTTATTGATTGATGCATATGCTTGTTTATTTAGTCTTATGTGGGCTGCTCATATTATTTGTGTGCTGTGCTGGGGCCTGCGTGCCTGAATTAAAAAAATTGTAAATTAATTATTGTGATCTGCGCATCACTGTGTTTTAATTTATAAATGTAAGTGACCTGCGTGTCACTCTTGTCTAGATAGTTAAATTTGTAATTTAATTAGACAAGAGCACAGAGCACACTTGGCAGAGGCGCTTGCAGCAGTGGCTGGACCAGGTGGGAGGTCTAGGGTTCGACCCTAGGACCTGGCGCAATTTCCTGGTGGGCGCATCAGAGCTGCTGATGGCGCTTGGGCCCAGGTTTGGGCCAGATGAGCAGCTAAAGACCCATGAAGAGCAAGTGAAGACTTAAGTTAGGTTAAGGTCTCACTAGGGCTATGGGCTTTTACCACATAAGATTCATGCTTTCTTTTATTGCTTAATATTAGAATTGCATGATTAAATTATCTTCTGCTATCACCATAGGAATTGCATGATAGGCAAGAAGATAAAAGACCGTTAAAATCCAACGCTTAAATATCAAGCTCGTAAGCCTTCTGACGCGAAACCTCACTGTTCTGATTATCGTTGGAGCCGTGTTGTACCCACTCAGTGGGCACGTCCATCTATCTTCAGACGGTGCGGGATTACACCTGTGTGTTACAGAGTAGGGATTTATCCCTTCTCGTTGCTCAGCATAGCACATGGTGGTCCAGGGAGTAGGTCGGGTCAGCTTGACCGTGTAGACTACATATGTGGCGCATATGGTAGCACATGGAGGCAGCCATCTGTGGAGTCAGAGATTGTGTTGTACCAACTCAGTTGGCACAGTCTGCTGGACTGCCCAGATGAAGGGGAATCGCACGGGTTGGCGATCGGCAGTGACTGCCTACCAGAAACTAGTGCTTGTACTCTCTGTGCATCTTATCTCGCCTGAGCGGGACGCGGAGACCAAGTATGAAATCTGGATCCCATCTCACTAAAAGAGTTCTACTCTTTCGGGCTGTTTTGCTGGATTTTTCACGCCTGATAAAATAGTGAGAAAAAGAATCTTTCTTAAGTCCTGATTGATTCTTATACATTGATACTGACCTTGCTGTTCTTGTATTGTTGTAGATACCTGCAGCAACGAACACCATGAACTTCAATGTGCGATCCCTACTGGAAAGGGAGAAGTTTGGTGGGCCGAACTTCTCTGACTGGTTTGGACACCTTAAGATCGTTCTTAAGGCAGAGAGGAAACTGTATGTCCTCGAGACGGCGATACCGCCGCAGCCCGCTCCGAACGCCGCAAGGGCGGTTCGGGAAGCCTATGAAAAGCACGTCAATGATAGCATTGATGTCGCTTGCCTGATGCTAGCGTCTATGACGCCACCGCTGCAGCGTCAGCATGAGGATATGTCTGCTATAGACATGATAGCGAACCTCAAGATGCTGTATGCTGCACAGGCGAGGACTGAACGCTATAATTTGACAAAGCTCTTCTTTCAGAGCAAACTGGCTGAAGGGAGCCCAGTGGGAGCTCACGTGCTCAAGATGATTGGGCACAAGGAGGCTCTAGAGAAACTGGGGCATACCATCAACCAGGAGCTTGCTGTGGACATTATTCTGCAGTCTCTCCCGCCTTCATTCGACGCGTTCATTATTAATTTTAATATGAACAAAATCGATTGTACTCCGGCAGAGCTGCTGAATATGCTCTTGACCACTGAGGAGACTCTGAAGGGTAAGCCTTCAACCTCTGTCTTGATGGTTCCTTCTAGGAACAAGAAGAAGGGGAAGAAGGGCAAGGCCCCTGTCAAGAGTTACAGCAAGGCTCTGAAGCAGAAGGTCAAGCGGTCTAAGGAATACATGTGTTTCCACTGTGGCCAGCTGGGTCACTGGAAAAAGGACTGTAAAGCGCTCCAAGGAGATAAGAGGGGAAGCTTTGCTTCTGGCTCAGGTATATTCGTGACTGAGGTCATGTTTTCTTCTTCTGTATCATGGGTGTTGGACACTGCATGTGGAGTTCACATTTGTTCAAATGTACAGGAACTCAAGAGAAGAAGGCAGGTGGGACAGCATAAGGTGGACCTACGAGTTGGAAACGGGGCACGGGTTGCTGCTGTTGCTGTAGGAGACTACTTTATTTCTTTACCATCTGGACTTGTATTGGAACTAAACAGTTGTTACTTTGTTCCCAGTATAACTAAAAATATTATCTCCATTCCTGCTCTTGTCAGGAAGGGGTTTTCCTTTGAATGCAATATTTCAAAGTGTATTTTGTTTTATGATAATATTGTTTATGCAACTGGTTCAATTAACAATGGGTTATTCATGTTGGACATGGAATGTTCAATACAGCAAATTGATATTAAGAAAGCCAAGTATGCTGATGACAGCACCTTGCTATGGCATAGTCGTTTAGGCGATATTAACGAGAAACGCATTAAGCGGTTGCATGAAAATGGACTGCTGGGATCATTCTCCTATAAGGAGATTGATACATGCAAAGCTTGTTTGATGGGTAAAATGACGAAGTCACCTTTTCCTCACAAAGGTCAAAGGGCTTCAGGTTTACTTGACCTTATACACAGTGATGTGTGTGGGCCATTTAGTAAACATGCCAGAGGTGGCTATCAGTACTTCATTACCTTTACTGATGATTTCAGTAGATATGGTTATGTCTATCTGATGAGACATAAAAGTGAATCTTTTGACAAGTTCAAAGAGTTCAAAAATGAAGTACAGAATCAGCTAGGCCGTAATATCAAGGCACTTCGCTCAGATCGAGGTGGTGAATACCTAAGTCATGCATTTACTGACTATCTAAAGGAGTGTGGGATTATCTCACAGCTCACTCCACCAGGAACACCGCAATGGAATGGTATGTCCGAGAGGAGAAATAGAACGCTACTTGATATGGTTCGTTCTATGATGAGTCAGGCTACTCTACCCTACTCCTTTTGGGGTTTTGCACTGGAAACAGCTGCAAAGGTACTAAACCGAGTGCCATCCAAGGCAGTTTCCAAGACGCCATATGAGTTATGGTATGGGAAACAGCCAAGCTTGACATTTATCAGGATCTGGGGTTGCGAAGCTTATGTAAAGAAGCTCGCCTCTGGGAAACTAGAGAGCAGATCTGACAAATGTATCTTTGTCGGTTACCCTAAGGAAACTAAGGGTTATTATTTCTTCGATCCCAAGGAGAACAAGGTTTTTGTTGCTCGGACGGCCATATTTCTTGAGAAGGAGTTTCTTCTGCAAGAGGCCAGTGGGAGAGAAATAAAACTGGATGAGAATCCAGAGGAAGGACAAAGTGCTCAAGCAGAGTTGGATGAGCCTGAGCCGGTAGAACAGGTTATTGAACAACCTGAGGCTCAGATATCACGGGAACCGCGAAGATCGGGTAGGATCCGTCGACAGCCTGAGCGCTATGACGGAGTCTACATCATTAACAATGATGAACCCCTCACTTATGCGGATGCGGTCAGTGGACCGGAGTCAGCGAGATGGCTTGAAGCTATGCGCGCCGAGATGGACTCCATGTCAGATAACCAAGTCTGGGATTTGGTTGATCCACCTCCGGGAGTTATCCCTATAGGCTGTAAATGGATCTTCAAGAAGAAGATTGACATGGATGGTAACGTGGTTACCTATAAAGGCAGGCTAGTTGCGAAAGGTTTCAAACAAATCTACGGGATAGATTATGATGAAACTTTCTCACCTGTAGCCATGTTTAAGTCTATTCGGATTCTTTTCGCGATAGCTGCATATTATGATTATGAGATTTGGCAGATGGATGTGAAAACAGCTTTCCTTAATGGAAATCTGGATGAGGATGTGTATATGACACAACCAGAAGGTTTCACTAATCCAGCAGATCGTCATAAGATATGCAAGTTAAAGAAGTCTATTTATGGACTTAAACAAGCATCAAGAAGCTGGAATATTCGTTTTGATGAATCAGTCACTGAATTTGGTTTCATCAAGAACGAAGATGACCCGTGTGTATATAAGAGGTTTAGTGGGAGCGTGATTACTTTCCTAGTCCTCTACGTCGATGACATCTTGATCATTGGAAATGATATTCCTGAAATGCATGCTGTTAAAGCATGGCTAAGGAAATGTTTCCAGATGAAAGATCTAGGAGAAGCAGCCTATGTGTTAGGTGTGAAGATCTACAGGGATAGATCTAAGAGGCTTCTCGGGCTGTGCCAGAGTACTTACATCGAAAAAGTCCTGGAGAGATTTCATTTAGAGAATTCTAAACGAGGATATCTTCCAGTCAGACATGGTCTGAATCTTTCGAAGAGTCAGTGTCCACAAACACAGACTGAGAAAGATGAAATGGACAATACGCCTTATGCTTCGGCTATTGGTTCCACTATGTATGCGATGTTGTGTACTCGCCCAGACGTTGCTTACGGGTTAAGCGTAACCAGTCGTTTCCAAAGTAATCCAGGTGTGGCGCACTGGATTGCAGTCAAGAACATCTTAAAATATCTGCGGAGGACCAAAGATATGTTCTTGATATATGGTGGTCAGGAAGAACTCAGTATTGAAGGATATACTGACGCTTCGTTCCAGTCTGACCAGGATGATTTCCGATCGTAATCAGGCTATGTTTTTAGCTTGAATGGAGGTGCAGTGGTGTGGAAAAGTTTCAAACAGTCAACTGTTGCTGATTCTACAACAGAAGCCGAGTATGTTGCAGCCTCGGAAGCATCCAAGGAGGCAGTGTGGATTCGTAAGTTCGTGAGAGAACTTGGTGTCATTCCTTCGAGTGCAGATCCTTTGGTTATCTTTTGTGATAACACTGGAGCAATCGCACAAGCAAAGGAACCACGGTCGCACCAGAAGTCCAAGCACATACAGAGACGGTTTCACTTGATCCGGGAGATCATTGATCGTGGCGAGATCAAAATCTGCAAGGTACATACAGATGACAATCTGGCAGACCCGCTTACCAAGCCTCTGGCGCAGCAGAAGCATGAGAAGCACTGTAATAATATGGGTTTGAGATTTCTCAACCATTAGATTAAGTGCAAGTGGGAGATTGTTGGGGTATGCCCTTAAGGCTAATGTTTGAGGCCTGTGGGAATGTATCAGTATCATGTAATAAACTCTTATGTTTATAAAGGCATGGTTGTTATTCAGTTAGCTACATTGTCTGCTGCAATATATGTTCTTCTGAATAATGTCTCAAAGCTGTTCAGCTGGGCTGACATGCTATTAAGTCCTTAGTCGATGTATCTTGGTGAACATGAGACAGCCTTGATATGGTTAAGACTAATATGTGTTCTAATCTTATAGGATGCTTCGAGCATGGAATAAGATGTAGACTCATGGGTACATGGGATGTACTGGACAGACCCTACTAGAATGTTCAATTGTTTGTCACAATGTGAATATTCCTTGATTATGACAAGTGGCACATTTTCTCTGACTTGAGATCACTTGTGTTTTCTAAATGATGATTGTCATTGTTTTGAGATAGTTCAATATCGTTTGAAACATAATGATTATAGACTATCTTGGATGGTGAGCTTGAGTCAGGTTAGAGCATTAGTGATAGACAAAGGATTGCCGTCTCCTTGTTTAAGGAGTGTGATGTTCTAAAGGGGCCCCCTGGATGAGATGATTGAGAAAAGTGTATGGCCATACCCAGGTGACAGTGTTCATCTGATCTAATCATGCTCATCATATTGGAGTTACGAGCTTGACAGGCTTGTCCAATAAGAACATCCAGTGGCAAAGGAAATATGCATGCCTTGTGAATTGATTCACACTTGTGCTGTTTTTGGGTGTAGTCTTGGAAGACTCTTTCCTTTATATCGGGAGACAGTGATGTGTTGCTAGATACCTCTCACTGGTCGTGATAACGTGAGTTATCGTTACCGACGCTTAAAGGAAACCCTCAGGGTCGCACAATTTGATGATATGGCTTACTTAAGTCAGATCGTGTGGACTGAATTGTTCGGGTTCAGTTTAAAGGGATTTAATCTCTGATTGTAAGTGAGATCTGGTCTGATCATGTTTGATTGATTAGGGCTTGAGATCGGTAAGCTTCGATCGAGAGAACGGATGCTAGATCGGTCAGATCAGAAGCATCAAGAGATCGATGGTCAGATCAAGCACCTTAGGGTTTTAATGTGATCTGGACTAATTGCTTGGGTTATTTGGTTTATAGACCAGACCGAATTGAACCGGCTCTAGATGTGAGCGCTTGGTTCAAAGTAATGAGGAAAATGCGATTGGTTCATGTGGGCATGAACACATGATCGTATGTAAGAGAGGTTGGCTATTTTTAGCAACCACGCCCCCCATGTTTACATGGAGCGCATCTCTTGTTGCCTCAACCTCTAATTCTCGTCGCTCTCTCTCGTAAGAGACTTCTTTTTCACGTCTTGGAGACTCGAGAATCAAGCAAGGAAAGGCGATCTTCTTCCCTTCTCACGCGATCAAAGACACCTAGGAATCTTGCTAGCACAAGATATTCCGTAGGGAGTAGGCGCATCCTCATCTTGTGTGCGCGTCCTAAGGAGGAAATCTTCGTTGCTTTCTATCTTCCAAGGCGCCATCTTTAAATGGCATTGGTATGAATCGCATCTCCTTCTTTCATGTTTTAAAGGTTGATCATATATTGCATGTTTTCGATTCTTGAATCCGCTGCCTATCGAGTTTGCGCCAACTAGGGTTTCGCCCCCCTCTTGAAAGGGGTTCCCTTCAGTCATCCCAATTAAACTTGGCCTCCTTTCTGGTCAATTTAGTTAAAGGACCCGCCAGCTTGGAGAATCCCTCAACAAATCTCCGGTAGTAACCTGCTAATCCCAGGAAACTTCTGATCTCAGTAGCACTAGTCGGTCTTCCCCAATCAAGGATGGCTTGCACTTTAACTGGATCCACAGACACCCCCTGACCAGAAATCACATGCCCAAGGAAACTAATCTTTTCTAGCCAGAACTCACACTTACTAGCCTTGGCATATAATCGGTTTTTCCTCAGAATCTCTAGCACTCTGCGCAAGTCACTAACATGATTCGAAGTAGTCCAAGAGTACACCAAGATATCATCTATGAAAACTACCACACAAGAATCGAGCAATTCATGAAATACCCTGTTCATCAAATCCATGAAGACAGCAGGTGCATTCATCAGTCCAAAAGGCATAACTAGAAATTCGAAATGCCCATACCTGGTCCTGAAAGCAGTCTTAAATATATCCTCATCCTTGACCCTAAGTTGGTAATACCCTGATCTCAGGTCAATCTTAGAGAACACTGTCGCTCCCTGTAATTGATCAAATAGATCATCAATTCTGGGGAGAGGATACTTATTCTTCATAGTCACTTGGTTCAGTTGCCTGTAGTCTATACACATCCTCAGGGTTCCATCTCTCTTCTTTACAAACAGCACTGGCGCTCCCCAGGGAGAAGCACTAGGCCGGATGTAACCCTTTTCCAGCAATTCCTCCAGTTGTTTCTTAAGTTCGGCCAACTCTGATGTAGCCATGCGGTAAGGAGCTCTGGAGATAGGTGTCGTACCTGGCGCCAACTCAATGCCAAACTCTACCTCTCGAATTGGTGGCAAGTCTGAAAATTCCTCAGAGAACACATCAGGAAACTCTTTCACCACCGCCATCTGAGTCAAATCAGAAGTAGAATCATCCTGCACCTTAACATGCGCAAGATAACCTTTGCACCCACTAGCAAGTAACTTCCTGGCCTGCAGGAAAGATATCACATGCGGTCCTTGGTCTGACACTAGACCTCTCACAAAAATCCGATTCCCATCTAGCAGATTCAAGGTGATTACTTTCTCAAAGCAATCCACAGTGGCATGATGTGAGGATAACCAATCCATACCTAGGATGACATCATAGTCTTGCATGTCTAAGAGGATTAGATCTACAAGAAACTCATAACCCTCTACATGCACTACACAATCAGCACAAACAGTGTCTATAGATAATGAACTGCTGCGATACTGTTCTTTACATCCCTGGTATCCCTGAACTGCTGCGGTGCCTTGTAAGAGTAAGGCTTATACCTGCTCTTCTTGTAGTCTTTATGCCTAGGGTACTTCTTACCCTTGCCGCCATTACCATACTGAGGAGCCGCCGCCTCAGCTGCAGGAACCACCGTCACGGCCACACTAGAACTCCTCTCAGATATGTACCTCTCAATGGTGCGTGCTCGCCCAACAGTCTCAACATAAGTCTCCAAGTGCTGAGCACCAACCTGCTCTCGAATATCCCATCTGAGACCTCTGAGAAACTTGGTAGCCCTCCTCTTTTCAGTGTTTATCAGGTGAGGGGCATACTTTCCCAACTTAGTGAACCGTAACTCATACTGGTCCACAGTCATATCACCCTGCTCCAAATGAATAAATTCCACCTCTCGGTCCTCCACCAAGCTATCGGGGAAGTACTTCTCATTAAATTGAGACAAGAAGTAGGGCCAATTTACTGTTTCATGTCTTTCTTCAGCTAACCTCACCACGCCCTTCCACCACTCATCTGCGTCACCATGCATCATATAGGTGGCCAGACACAGCTTGTCCTCATCTGAGCAACGCATGACTTGAAAAATCTTTTCCAAGCATAACTGCCAGTTCTCTGCATTACTTGATTCTGAGCCCCCATAAAAAGAACTAGGACCCAGTTTCTGGAATTCACTCACAAGTGAGGCATAGCGCCTGTGAGCGTCCTCCTGAGAGTCAGTCCCCACCCCTCGAGTAGTAGTCTGGGATCTCTCCTGAGTCAATTGCTGCAAGAGCTGCTGTTGTGCTTCTTGATGCTGAGTCTGTTGCTGCTGCAGCATCTGAGCTTGCCTCTCTATCATGGCACCCTGTTGTTGTACCATGCCTGTCAGAGTCGCAATGGGTCTCGTGAGATCCGAGGTCTGCTCGCCTTCACTGCTAGCATTTCCTCTGGATCGCACCATCTTAATTCCTACACACACACATACCATAATAAGGAAACAAACATAAACCTATCAGATGTCTAGCAATACACAAACATGTTTTCCCCCGAACTAAGTTTTAGCTAGCCAACTCCTTTGATACCATTCTGTCACATCCCGTTATCTTAACCCCAAACAAGCAACACAAGTCATAGAGAAACAGGATGTTATCATACAAGATCGATTCACATGCTAGGTAAAACCAAGTCCAGGAAATCCGATCTGAAAATTTCAAAAATCCATACATACAATCTCCACAAAAACACAATTTCATAAAGGTACCTGCCACCATGCAATACTTGCACTAGACATATGCAAGTCACATTTATATCAAATCCGATCGCAAAAGTATAAATCGACTCGAACTTAGAAACAAAACCACAATGTCGATTCTATAAATTCATTCAATGATACCACACCGAAACCAGGCCAAAGCCAACGGTGACACAAAAATCAGAATATCAAACTGCCATAACCGGCAACACAAGTTCACATAGTTTGGCCACAACTGGCAACACAAGTTCATATAATTCGGCCACAACCGGCCCCAGTAATTAAGCACAAAAGTCTTATTCATTCAACTGGCATATCACGATATTCATATAAAATGCTAACTGGAAATGCGCCCCTGCTCTACACCTGAAAATAATGAGGGGTGAGCTACACAGCCCAGTGAGTGGATAGTCTCAAACGACCATCCATAACATACACTCAAAAATACATGCAGATTATTTTAAAAACATTTAACAGAATATCATGTCAACATATGACAAACTTAAAGAACAGAATTCATATAAAACAGTCAGATGTACACTGCTAAAACATCACATAGTTATCACTACAGAGTAACCAAGGTTCTAGAGTTATACTCTAAACAAACTAAACACACCAACCACTTAATTAAGCTAGTTGTCCAGCATATTCAGTAGTGACCATTATGGTCTAACCCGGCTTTGGCCTAAGCACTGGGAGAAGCCTGCAAATCACATGCAACATATAGATGGACGGTGTGTAGATTCAAGAGGTGGCCCCCGCCAGGTCACGACGTGGCACTTTGCTCTACGATCACCCCATAACACGAAAATCTAAGCGTCTAAGAGTGATGACATCAAGAGGTGGCCCCTGTCCGACCAAGACATGGCACTTTGCGTCTTATATCACTCGTTCTCCCAAAGGGTTCCTACTGGACAACAATAGACACATCTTATATTTTATTTCACAACGGTGGACTCCTAAGTGTCAACTAAACTCTAGGATAGTCATTTTTATCACAATAATCACATCAGGCAGGCTGAACAACAACCCCCTCACATATCACAATACAGGGCTGAAATCTCCAACCCATTTTTATCACAATAATCACATCAGGTAGGCTGAACAACAACCCCCTCACATATCACAATACAGGGCTGAAATCTCCAACCCTTAACATATCACATATAGACTATCCCCTTGAGTACACAGTTACACTTAGCCTTAGTCCTAACCATTCCATGACCACAACACATATTATTCGAAAATCACATAACCACATAATATTCGAAAATCACATAACCACATAATATTCAAAAATCACATAATCACATAATATTCAAAAATCACATAATATTTTATAGAGTCTTAGATTTCATGCTGATCAGTTCAGTATAATCATGCTAAGTTATCACCCAAAGTTATCAATCAATATTTCATGTCATTACTTTCTGCATACACCATTCAATTAAAAATACATAATAATACAGAAAATTCACTAAATTTCGTTCACAATTAACATAAATGCAGAATATCACATATTCATAGTTTTCTACTAGTTCTGATAACAAAAGACAGAAATACCCCTAGTTCAAAGTTTAAGTAATACACGAAAAGTTATCCAAAAATTTCGTAAAAATATTCATTACGTCCCTCATGATCCCTAGATTCGTAATTTCAAGTTTTCCCCAATTTTAACTAGGAAATTTACCGAATTACCCCTAGGTCAATTTCAGTCAACAGAAACTTTTATTTCTAAAAATTCCCAAAAAAATACAGTAGAATCCTCATATACCTAATTTCATCAATATCAAGTTTTCCCCAATTTTTACCCATGCATTTGGACGTAATTTCATGAAGAAGGGTCGAAATTCTCCTTCAAGCCCTAATTTTCATGCAATTGAAATTCTAAAGCTACATACATGTTTAATCAAGGTCCAATTTAGGATTAAGAGTCTTAAAAACGAAAAGCCCTAATTTTCATGCAAGCTAGGGTTTCGAAAATTTGGGAAAAACAAGGAAAACATGTACAATTGAAATTAAGAGATCATGCCATACTCCTATGCATTAATCTTCTCTAAAACAAGCAATGCATCCAATTTTTCGTGAACTAGGTGAAGGAGAACATCCACTCACCTCAACCGTGAACACCAAGATGAAAAAAATCTCTCTTACAAACTCGTCTAAGGCCTTGAAAGACGCCACCAATGGAAGAAGAAACGCCACCAATCACCCAAGAACGCCGGCCAAGGGAAGAAAGGAAGAGGAAGAAAGGAATTTCGCCTCCAAGCCTCCAAGAATCGCCCAAGCCTTCAAGCCGTCGCCCTAAGGTTTCTTCCAAGCCAAAAACGCCAATTCTCCTACCCTAGTCGAAATTACCAACTTGAATTTTCGGTTTTTAAATTTTAAACCCGCTAACCAATTAATTCAAATAGGGTTTAACCCACTAACTAATTAATTCAAATTTTAAACTCAAAATCCATCTAATTTAAGTGCAAACCCAATAACTAATTAATTTAACCATTAACTAACAATTTAACCATTCACTTAAACGAAAATCCAATAAGGATTAACTTAACATCCAATAAGGTCTATTTAATTAATTACAAATTAACAACCAATAAATTTCTAATTAATTAATTATAAATTAACAACCAATAAACTCTAATCAATTAATTACAAATTAACAATCAATAAGCCAGTTAATTAACATCCAATAAGCTAGTTAATTAACATCCAATACTGCTTAACGTAATATCCACAATCAATGATTTTATTTAAATCAAAATAATACTTACCAGGACTTAAGATCCTTGGATCTTACAGTAGCTATGTTTAAGTCTATTCGGATTCTTTTCGCGATAGCAGCATATTATGATTATGAGATTTGGCAAATGGATGTGAAGACAGCTTTCCTGAATGGAAATCTGGATGAGGATGTGTATATGACACAACCAGAAGGTTTCACTAATCCATCAGATCGTCATAAGATATGCAAGTTAAAGAAGTCTATTTATGGACTTAAACAAGCATCGAGAAGCTGGAATATTCGTTTTGATGAATCAATCTTTGAGTTTGGTTTCATCAAGAACGAGGATGACCCGTGTGTATATAAGAGGTTTAGTGGGAGCGTGATTACTTTTCTAGTCCTCTACGTCGATGATATCTTGATCATTGGAAATGACATTCCTGAAATGCATGCGGTTAAGGCATGGTTAAGGAAATGTTTCCAGATGAAAGATCTAGGAGAAGCAACCTATGTATTAGGTGTGAAGATCTACAGGGATAGATCTAAGAGGCTTCTCGGGCTGTGCCAGAGTACTTACATCGATAAAGTCCTGGAGAGATTTCATTTAGAGAATTCTAAAAGAGGATATCTTCCAGTCAGACATGGTCTGAATCTTTCGAAGAGTCAGTGTCCACAAACACAGACTGAGAAAGATGAAATGGACAATACGCCTTATGCTTCGGCTATTGGGTCCATAATGTATGCGATGTTGTGTACTCGCCCTGACGTCGCTTATGGGTTAAGCGTGACCAGTCGGTTCCAAAGTAATCCAGGTATGGCGCACTAGATTGCAGTCAAGAACATTTTAAAATATCTGCGGAGGACCAAAGATATGTTCTTGATATATGATGGTCAGGAAGAACTCAGTATTGAAGGATATACTGACGCTTCGTTCCAGTCAGACCAGGATGATTTCCGATCGCAATTAGGCTATGTTTTTAGCTTGAATGGAGGAGCAGTGGTGTGGAAGAGTTTCAAACAGTCAACTGTTGCTGATTCCACAACAGAAGCCGAGTATGTTGCAGCCTCGGAAGCATCCAAGGAGGCAGTGTGGATTCGTAAGTTCGTGAGAGAACTTGGTGTTGTTCCTTCGAGTGCAGATCCTTTGGTTATCTTCTGTGATAACACTGGAGCAATCGCACAAGCAAAGGAACCACGGTCGCACCAGAAGTCCAAGCACATACAGAGACGGTTTCATTTGATCAGGGAGATGATAGATCGTGGCGAGATCAAAGTCTGCAAGGTACATACAGATGACAATCTGGCAGACCCGCTTACCAAGCCTCTGGCGCAGCAGAAGCATGAGAAGCACTGTAATAATATGGGTTTGAGATTTCTCAACCATTAGATTAAGTGCAAGTGGGAGATTGTTGGGGTATGCCCATAAGGCTAATGTTTGAGGCCTTGGGAATGTAACAGTATCATGTATAAACTCTTATGTTTATAAAGGCATGGTTGTTATTCAGTTTGTTACATTGTCTGCTGCAATAATTGTACTTCTGAATAATGTCTCAAAGCTGTTCAGCTGGGCTGACATGCTATAAAGTCCTTAGTCGATATATCTTGGTGAACATGAGACAGCCTTGATATGATTGAGACTAATATGTGTTCTAATCTTATAGGATGCTTCGAGCATGGAATAAGATGTAGACTCATGGGTACATTGGATGTACTGGACAGACCCTACTAGGATATTCAATTGCTTGTCACAATGTGAATAATCCTTGAATGCGACAAGTGGCACATTTCCTCTGACTTGAGATCACTTGTGTTTTCTAAATGATGATTGTCATTGTTTTGAGGTAGTTCAATATCATTTGAAACATAATGATTATAGACTATCTTGGGTGGTGAGCTTGAGTCAGGTTAGGGCACTAGTGATAGACAAAGGATTGCCGTCTCCTTGTTTAAGGAGTGTGATGTTCTAAAGGGGCCCCCTGGATGAGATGATTGAGAAAAGAGTATGGCCATACCCAGGTGACTATGTTCATCTGATCTAATCATGCTCATCATATTGGAGTTACAAGCTTGACACGCTTGTCCAATAAGAACATCCAGTGGCAAAGGAAATATGCATGCCTTGTGAGTTGGATTCACACTTGTGCTGTGGTTTGGGTGTAGTCTTGGAAGACTCTTTTCTTTATATCGGGAGACAGTGATGTGTTGCTAGATACCCCTCACTGATCGTGATAACGTGAGTTATCATTACCGACATTTAAAGGAAACCCTCAGGGTCGCACAATTTGATGATATGGCTTACTTAAGTCAGATCGTGTGGACTGAATTATTCAGGTTCAGTTTAAAGGGATTTAATCTCTGATTGTAAGTGAGATCTGGTCTGATCATGTTTGATTGATTAGGGCTTGAGATCGGTAAGCTTCGATCGAGAGATTGGATGCTAGATCGGTGAGATCAGGAGCATCAAGAGATCGACGGTCAGATCAAGAGCCTTAGGGTTTAATGTGATCTGGACTAATGGCTTGGGTCGATTGGTCTATGAACCAAATCAAATTGAACCAGCTCATTGAGTGAGCGTGTGGTTCAAATTGAGAGGAGTTTGCGATTGGGGTAAACCCATGATCGCATGTGAGTGAGTGGCTTTCTATTTTTAGAAAGCATGATCACATACGTGACCACTACTCACGTTCACGCCTAAGGCGCTCTACTCTCTCGCCTCTCCTCCTCTCGCGTTGCCAACTTGAGTTATTCGGTCTTGCACTCTCGTGTGGTGAAGAGGTTGACGCAAGGAGAAGGAAGTAATCGCCAAGCAAAGGAGATCTCTCCCCTTCCATTCGACAACGACTTCTTGGAACCTTGCTAGCACAAGGAGCACCAAGGAAGAGTAGGCGACACCAATTGTGTGCGTCACCTTTGGAGAAGGAGCACTTGCGCCTTTCCTTCCAAGACACCATCTAAGCGATGGCAATGGTGAGAATCATTTTTCATGCAAGTTGAACATATTACATGCATAGATCCTTGAAACCCCTTCCGCTGTGTCAAAATTTTCATATGCGCCTCCTATAGGGTTTCGCCCCCCCTTGTTCTAGGGGACTTTCACGAAGTAGAGCTCTTGAGTGTGTCTCATCGCCGAGAGTGAAGAGGAGGTATTCGGCAAGCCAAGAAGACATCCAAGGATTCTCCTTCAAGCGATTAGGACTCTTGAAGCCCTTTGCTAGCACAAAGGACGACAAGGAGAAAGCTAACTTCTTCTTGTGTGCGCGCCTTTTGGAGGAGATCAATTTTGTTCTCTACTTCCAAGTCGCCATCTTCCTCATGGCTATGGTATGATTCGATTTAAGATATATGCAACTTCAAGTTGATCATATATGATGCATGCGATTCTTGAAGCCCTATTTCCGCCCATGCAAAAAGCTTCCATATGCGCATGTTTAGGGTTTCGCCCCCCTCTTGAAAGGGGTCCTTCAAATTGGTATCAGAGCAGGATTTATGCATGCTAATATGATTGCTATGTTTGCTCTTGTGATCCATGCTTGCGCAAGTGTTTAGATCTAATAGTTTCTTCATGCTTTCGCATAACTTGTTGTTGGCGCTTGGCTCATGTTGTTTTATCAAAACTTAACTTGCGCGCCTATGATTAGATCTAAGATGCGCCTATTGTAAACCCTTAGACGGGTTGATGGGGTTGAAAGCATCATCTAGTATAGATCAAATTAGTCTGATCAGACCATCTGACAGCCTAGATGGATCGACCTGATGGCACCTGTGCGCAAGCACGAGGTGGCTATAGGTCGATTGCATCACAGGCGTGTAGCGAGGTCTGGTTGAGACAACCAGTGAACACACATGAGTTAGGCCCGGGGTCACACCCGCTTGCCAGAACTCATGTTGGTTGTTCAGCCCTTGGCGCATGCATGGTTGACCATGAGGTCAACTCGAGTCAGTTACGACTTGGTGCATGCAAGGGCATGGATCTAACTAGATATGATGAGTGGATCCCTATCAATGGACCGTTGTAAGGTTGTAGGGCAGATAAGAAAATTAAAATTGATGCCAATGGGTTTTCAAAATTTTATTTTCTTTGTAATGGATCACATGTTGATTGAATGATGCCATGATGCTTGTTTATTTAATCTTATGTGGGTTGCCCTTTTAATGTGTGCTGTGCTGGGGCCTGCGAGCCTGGTAAATTGTAAATTATTATTTTTTGTGATCTGCGAATCACATTTTTAATTAATTTACTGTATAATTGACCTGCGAGTCAAGCTTGTCTAGATAGATTAAAATGTATTTTAATTAGACAAGAGCACAAAAGCACACATCGCAGAGGCGCATTCAGCTGGTGGGCGCACCTGAGCTGCCATGAGCGCTAGGGCCCTGGGTTGGACCAGATGAGATGCAAAAGACCCAAGAAGAGCAAGTGAAGACTTAAGTTGATTTAAGGTCTTACTTAGGCTCTATGGGCTTTTACCACATAAGATCCATGCTTTCTTTTATTTTCTAAATAATTAGAATTGCATGACTTATTTATCTTCTGCTATAGCCATAGGATTTGCCTGATAGTAAGAAGATAAAAAGGACCGTTAAAATCCAACGCTAAAATATCAAGCACGTAATGCCTTCTGGCGCGAAACCTCACTGTTCTGACTATCGTTGGGGCCGTGTTGTACCCACTCAGTGGGCACGCCCATCTATCTTCAGACGGTGTGTGATTTCACCTGCGTGTTACAGAGAAGGGATTTATCGCTTCTCGTTGCTCAGCATAGCACGTGGTGGTCCAGGGAGTAGGTCAGGTCAGCTTGACCATGTAGGCTACATATGGGGCATATGGTAGCTATATGGAGGCAGCCATCTGTGGGGTCAGAGACTGTGTTGTACCAACTCAGTTGGCACAGTCTGCTGGATTGCCCGGATGAAGGGGAATCGCACGGGTTGGCGATTGGCAGGGAATGCCTACCAGAGATTAGTGCTTGTACTCTCTGTGCATCTTATCTCGCCTGAGCGGGACGCGGAGACCAAGTATGAAATCTGGATCCCATCTCACTAAAAGAGTGTTACTCTTTCGGACTGTTTTAATGGATTTTTCAGTCAGATAAAATAGTGAGAAAAGAATCTTTCTTAAGTCCTGGATTGATTCTAAACATTGATACTGACCTTGCTGTTCTTGCATTGTTGTAGATTCCTGCAGCAACGAACACCATGAGCTTCAATGTGCGATCCCTACTGGAAAGGGAGAAGTTTGCTGGGCCAAACTTCTCAGACTGGTACGGACACCTTAAGATTGTTCTTAAGGCAGAGAGGAAACTGTATGTCCTCGAGACGGCTGTGCCGCCTCAACCCGCTGCGAACGCCGCAAGGGCGGTTCGCGATGCCTATGAAAAGCATGTCAATGATAGCATTGATGTCGCTTGCCTGATGCTAGCGTCTGTGACGCCACCGCTGCAGCGTCAGCATGAGGATATGTCTGCTATAGAAATTATAGCAAACCTCAAGATGCTGTATGCTGCACAGGCGAGGACTGAACGCTATAATCTGACTAAGCTTTTCTTTCAGAGCAAACTGGCTGAAGGGAGCCCAGTGGGAGCTCACGTGCTCAAGATGATTGGGCACAAAGAGGCTCTCGAGAAACTGGGGCATACCATCAATCAGGAGCTTGCTGTAGACATTATTCTGCAGTCTCTCCCGCCCTCTTTCGATGCGTTCATTATTAATTTTAATATGAACAAGATCGATTGTACTCCGGCAGAGCTGCTGAATATGCTCTTGACTACTGAGGAAACTCTGAAGGGAAAGCCTTCAACCTCTGTCTTAATGTTCCCTTCCAGGAACAAGAAGAAGGGGAAGAAGGGCAAAGCCCCTGTCAAGAACTACAGTAAGGCTCTGAAACAAAAGGTCAAGCGGTCGAAGGACAACAGGTGTTTCCACTGTGGCCAGCTTGGTCACTGGAAAAAGGACTGTAAAGCGCTCCAAGGAGACAAGAAGGGAAGCATCGCTTCTGGCTCAGGTATATTTGTGACTGAAGTCATGATATCCTCTTCTTCTATTTCATGGGTGTTGGACACTGCATGTGGAGTTCACATTTGTTCAAATGTACAGGAACTCAAGAGAAGAAGGCAGGTGGGACAGCATGAGGTGGACCTACGAGTTGGAAACGGGGCACGGGTTGCTGCTGTTGCTGTAGGAACTTATTTCATCTCATTACCATCTGGATTTGTACTAGAACTGGATAATTGTTATTTTGTTCCAAGTATTACTAAAAATATTATCTCGATTCCTGCTCTTGTCAGGAAAGGATTTGCCTTTGAATGCAATATTTCAAAGTGTATTCTATCTTATGATAATATTGTTTATGCTTCTGGATCAATTAACAATGGGTTATTCATGTTGGACATGGAATGTTCTATACAAAATATTGATAATAAGAAAGCCAAGTATGCTGATGACAGCACCTTGCTATGGCATAGTCGTTTAGGCCATATTAACAAGAAGCGCATTAAGCGGTTGCATGATCATGGACTGCTGGGATCATTCTCCTATGAGGAGATTGATACATGCAAAGCTTGTTTAATGGGTAAAATGACGAAGGCTCCTTTTCCTCACAAAGGTCAAAGGGCTTCAGGTTTACTTGACCTTATACACAGTGATGTGTGTGGGCCATTTAGTAAACATGCCAGAGGTGGCTATTCGTACTTCATTACCTTTACTGATGATTTCAGTAGATATGGTTATGTCTATCTTATGAGACATAAGAGTGAATCTTTTGACAAGTTCAAAGAGTTCAAGAATGAAGTACAGAATCAGCTAGGCCGAAATATCAAGACACTTCATTCTGATCGAGGTGGAGAATACCTAAGTCGAGAGTTTACTGACTATCTAAAGGAGTGTGGGATTATCTCACAGCTCACTCCACCAGGAACACCGCAATGGAATGGTGTGTCCGAGAGGAGAAATAGAACGTTACTTGATATGGTTCGTTCTATGATGAGTCAGGCTACTCTTCCTTACTCTTTTTGGGGATTTGCACTGGAAACAGCTGCAAAAGTACTAAACCGAGTGCCATCCAAGGCAGTTTCAAAGACTCCATATGAGTTATGGTATGGGAAACAGCCTAGCTTGACATTTATTAAGATCTGGGGTTGCGAGGCTTATGTCAAAAAGCTCGCCTCTGGGAAACTGGAAAGCAGATCTGAAAAATGCATCTTTGTCGGTTACCCTAAGGAAACTAAGGGTTATTATTTCTTCGATCCCAAAGAGAACAAAGTATTTGTTGCTCGGACGGCAGTTTTTCTTGAGAAGGAGTTTCTTCTGCAAGAAGCCAGTGGGAGAGAAATAAAGCTGGATGAGAATCCAGAGGAAGGACAAAGTAGTCAAGCACAGTTGGATGAGCCTGAGCCAGTGGATCAGGTTACTGAACAACCTGAGGCTCAGATATCACGGGAACCGCGAAGATCGGGAAGGATCCGTCGACAGCCTGAGCGCTATGACGGAGTCTACATCATTGATAATGATGAACCCCTTACTTATGCGGATGCGGTCAGTGGACCGGAGTCAGCGAGATGGCTTGAAGCTATGCGAGCCGAGATGGACTCCATGTCAGATAACCAAGTCTGGGATTTGGTTGATCCGCCTCCGGGAGTAATCCCTATAGGCTGTAAATGGATGTTCAAAAGGAAGATTGACATGGATGGTAACGTGGTTACCTATAAAGGCAGGCTAGTAGCGAAAGGTTTCAAACAAATCTACGGGATAGATTATGATGAAACTTTCTCTCCTGTAGCCATGTTTAAGTCTATTCGGATTCTTTTCGCGATAGCTGCATATTACGATTATGAGATCTGGCAGATGGATGTGAAGATGGCTTTCCTTAATGGAAAACTGGATGAGGATGTGTATATGACACAACCTGAAGGTTTCACTAATCCATCAGATCGTCATAAAATATGCAAGTTAAAGAAGTCCATTTATGGACTTAAACAAGCATCTAGAAGCTGGAATATTCGTTTTGATGAATCAATCTCTGAGTTTGGTTTCATCAAGAACGAAGATGACCCGTGTGTATATAAGAGGTTTAGTGGGAGCGTGATTACTTTCCTAGTCCTCTACGTCGATGATATCTTAATCATTGGAAACGATATTCCTGAACTGCATGCTGTTAAAGCATGGTTAGGAAAATGTTTTCAGATGAAAGATTTAGGAGAAGCAGCCTAAGTGTTAGGTGTGAAGATCTACAGGGATAGATCTAAGAGGCTTCTCGGGCTGTGCCAGAGTACTTACATCGATAAAGTCCTGGAGAGATTTCATTTAGAGAATTCTAAAAGAGGATATCTTCCAGTCAGACATGGTCTGAATCTTTCGAAGAGTCAGTGTCCACAAACACAGACTGAGAAAGATGAAATGGACAATACGCCTTATGCTTCGGCTATTGGGTCCATAATGTATGCGATGTTGTGTACTCGCCCAGACGTCGCTTACGGGTTAAGCGTCACCAGTCGATTCCAAAGTAATCCAGGTCAGGCACACTGGATTGCAGTCAAGAACATTTTAAAATATCTGCGGAGGACCAAAGATATGTTCTTGATATATGGTGGTCAGGAAGAACTCAGTATAGAAGGATATACTGACGCTTCGTTCCAGTCGGACCAGGATGATTTCCGATCACAATCAGGCTATGTTTTTAGCTTGAATGGAGGAGCAGTGGTATGGAAAAGTTTCAAACAGTCAACTGTTGCTGATTCCACAACAGAAGCCGAGTATGTTGCAGCCTCGGAAGCATCCAAGGAGGCAGTGTGGATTCGTAAGTTCATTCAGGAACTTGGTGTTGTTCCTTCGAGTGCAAATCCTTTGGTTATCTTTTGTGATAACACTGGAGCAATCGCACAAGCAAAGGAACCACGGTCGCACCAGAAGTCCAAGCACATACAGAGACGGTTTCACTTGATCCGGGAGATCATTGATCGAGGCGAGATCAAAATCTGCAAGGTTCATACATATGACAATCTGGCTGACCCGCTTACCAAGCCTCTGGCGCAGCAGAAGCATGAGAAGCACTGTAATAATATGGGTTTGAGATTTCTCAACCATTAGATTAAGTGCAAGTGGGAGATTGTTGGGGTATGCCCTTAAGGCTAATGTTTGAGGCCTTGGGATTGTATCAGTATCATGTATATAAACTTTTATGTTTATAAAGGCAATGGTTGTTATTCAGTTTGTTACATTGTCTGCTGCAATAAGTGTACTTCTGAATAATGTCTCAATGCTGTTCAGCTAGGCTGACATGCTGTATTGTCCTTAGTCGAGATATCTTGGTGAACATGAGACAGGCTTGATATGATTGAGACTAATATGTGTTCTAATCTTATAGGATGCTTCGAGCATGGAATAAGATGTAGACTCATGGGTACATTGGATGTACTGGACAGACCCTACTAGGATATTCAATTGCTTGTCACAATGTGAATAATCCTTGTTTGCATCAAGTGGCACATGTCCTCTGACTTGAGATCACTTATGTTTCTAAATGATGATTGTCATTGTTTTGAGGTAGTTCGATATCATTTGAAACATAATGGTTATAGACTATCTTGGATAATGATCATGAGTCAGGTTGGGACACTAGTGATAGATATAGGATTGCCGTCTCCTTGTTGAAGGAGTGTGATGTTCTATAGGGGCCCCCTAGATGAGATGATTGAGAAAGTGTATGGTCATACCCAGGTGACTATGTTCATCTGATCTAATCATGCTCATCATATTGGAGTTACAAGCTTGACCTGCTTGTCCAATAAGAACATCCAGTGGCAAAGGATACATGCATGCCTTGTGAAGTTGATTCACACTTGTGCTATGGTTTGGGTGTAGTCTTGGAAGACTCTTTCCTTTATATCGGGAGACAGTGATGTGTTGCTAGATACCCCTCACTGATCGTGATAACGTAAGTTATCGTTACCGACATTTAAAGGAAACCCTCAGGGTCGCACAATTTGATGATATGGCTTTCTTATGTCAGATCGTGTGGACTGAATTGTTTTGGTTCAGTTAAAAGGAGTTTAGACTCTGATTGTAAGTGAGATCTGGTCTAATCATGTTTGATTGATTAGAGCTTTAGATCGGTAAGCTTCGATCGAGAGTATTGATGCTAGATCGGTGAGATCAAGTGCATCTGGATATGAATGGTTAGATCTTGAACCTTCTTGGTTCATATTAGATTTAGACCATGGCATGTTTGGTTCATATTAGATTTAGACCATGGCATGTCTTGGTTTGGTCTTGGTTTGATTTGGTCGTTGAACCAAAGTCAATTGAACCGGTTCAAGAGTGTGAACGCATGGTTCAAGTAATTAGGCGTTTTGATTAGTTCACTAAGCGTGAACGCGCGAGAGTGAAGGCTTACCATATTTGGAAGCCTCAACGCCTCAACGCCATAAGCCAAGAAAAAAATGCCTTTGCTTCAATGCTTCTCTCTTGGGCGAAGTAGAGCTCTTGAGTGTGTCTCATCGCCGAGAGTGAAGAGGAGGTATTCGGCAAGCCAAGAAGACATCCAAGGATTCTCCTTCAAGCGATTAGGACTCTTGAAGCCCTTTGCTAGCACAAAGGACGACAAGGAGAAAGCCAACTTCTTCTTGTGTGCGCGCCTTTTGGAGGAGATCAATTTTGTTCTCTACTTCCAAGTCGCCATCTTCCTCATGGCTATGGTATGATTCGATTTAAGATATATGCAACTTCAAGTTGATCATATATGATGCATGCGATTCTTGAAGCCCTATTTCCGCCCATGCAAAAAGCTTCCATATGCGCATGTTTAGGGTTTCGCCCCCCTCTTGAAAGGGGTCCTTCAGTTCTTAAGGTTGAGAGGAAGCTGTATGTCCTCGAGACGGCTATACCGCAAGGGCGGTTCGGGAAGCTTATGAGAAGCATGTCAATGATAGCATTGATGTCGCTTGCCTTATACTTGCGTCTATGACGCCAGAGCTTCAGCGTCAGCATGAAGATTTATCTGCTATTGAAATTATAGCAAATCTCAAGATGCTGTATGCTGCACAGGCAAGGACTGAACGCTATAACTTGACTAAACTTTTCTTTCAGAGCAAACTGACTGAAGGGAGTCCAGTGGGAGCTCACGTACTCAAGATGATTGGGTACAAGGCGGCTCTAGAGAAACTGGGACATACCATCAATCAGGAGCTTGTTGTAGATATCATCTTGCAGTCTCTCCCGGCCTCTTTCGATCCGTTCATCATTAATTTTAATATGAACAAGATCGACTGTACCCCGGCAGAGTTACTGAACATGCTCTTGACTACAGAGCAGACTCAGTCTCGTGAGAAGGGAAAGCCTTCATCCTCTGTCCTAATGGTTCCTTCAAGGAACAAGAAGAAGGGGAAGAAGGGCAAAGCCCCTGTCAAGAGCTACAACAAGGCTCTGAAACAAAAGGTAAAGCGGTCAAAGGAATACAGATGTTTCCATTGTGGCCAGCTAGGTCACTGGAAGAAGGACTGTAAAGCGCTCCAAGGAGATAAGAAGGGAAGCAACCCTTTCGCTTCTGGCTCAGGTATTTTTGTGACTGAAGTCATGCTATCTTCTTCTATTTCATGGGTGTTAGACACTGCATGTGGAGTTCACATTTGTTCAAATGTACAAGAACTCAAGAGAAGAAGACAGGTGGGACAGCATAAGGTGGACCTACGAGTAGGAAACGGGGCACGGGTTGCTGCTGTTGCTGTAGGAGAATATCACATCTCTTTACCATCTGGTCTTGTATTAGAACTGGACAATTGTTATTTTGTACCGAGCATAACTAAGAATATTATCTCTATTCCTGCTCTTGTCAGGAAAGGGTTTTCCTTTGAATGCAAGATTTCAAAGTGTTATATTTCTTTTGATAATATTGTTTATGCTACTGGGTTGATTAACAATGGGTTATTCATGTTGGACATGGAATGTTCTGTACAACAGATTGATAATAAGAAAGCCAAGTATGCTGATGACAGCACCTTGCTATGGCATAGTCGTTTAGGCCATATTAACAAGAAGCGCATTAAGCGGTTGCATGAACATGGACTGCTGGGATCATTCTCCTATGAGGAGCTTGATACATGCAAAGCTTGTTTATTGGGCAAAATGACGAAGACTCCTTTTTCCAACAAAAGTCAAAGGGCTTCAGGTTTACTTGATCTCATTCACAGTGATGTGTGTGGGCCATTTAGTAAACATGCCAGAGGTGGCTATTCATACTTCATTACCTTTACTGATGATTTCAGTAGGTATGGTTATGTCTATCTAATGAGACATAAAAGTGAATCTTTTGACAAGTTCAAAGAGTTCAAAAATGAAGTACAAAATCAGCTAGGCCGAAATATCAAGGCACTTCGCTCAGATCGAGGTGGAGAATACTTGAGTCGAGAGTTTACTGACTATCTGAAGGAGTGTGGGATTATCTCACAGCTCACTCCGCCAGGAACACCGCAATGGAATGGTGTGTCCGAGAGGAGAAATAGAACCTTACTGGATATGGTTCGTTCTATGATGAGTCAGGCTACTCTACCTTACTCCTTTTGGGGATTTGCACTGGAAACAGCTGCAAAGGTACTAAACCGAGTGCCATCCAAGGCAGTTTCAAAGACTCCATATGAGTTATGGTATGGGAAACAGCCGAGCGTGACATTTATTAAGATCTGGGGTTGCGAGGCTTATGTCAAAAAGCTCGCCTCTGGGAAACTGGAGAGTAGATCTGATAAATGTATCTTTGTCGGTTACCCTAAAGAAACAAAGGGTTATTGTTTCTACGATCCCAAAGAGAACAAAGTATTTGTTGCTCGGACGGCTATTTTTCTTGAGAAAGAATTTCTTCTGCAAGAAGCCAGTGGGAGAGAAATAAAGCTGGATGAGAATCCAGAAGAAGGACAAAGTAGTCAAGCACAGTTGGATGAGCCTGAGCCAGTAGATCAGGTTACTGAACAACCTGAGGCTCAGATATCACAGGAACCGCGAAGATCGGGAAGGATCCGTCGACAGCCTGAGCGCTATGACGGAGTCTACATCATTAATGATGAACCCCTCACTTATGCGGATGCGGTTAGTGGACCGGAATCAGCAAGATGGCTTGAAGCTATGCGAGCCGAGATGGACTCCATGTCAGATAACCAAGTCTGGGATTTGGTTGATCCGCCTCCGGGAGTAATCCCTATAGGCTGTAAGTGGATCTTCAAGAAGAAGATAGACATGGATGGTAACGTGGTTACCTATAAAGGCAGGCTAGTTGCGAAAGGTTTCAAACAAATCTACGGGATAGATTATGATGAAACTTTCACTCCTGTAGCCCTGTTCAAGTCTATTCGGATTATTCTCGCGATAGCGGCATATTATGATTATGAGATCTGGCAAATGGATGTTAAGACCGCTTTCCTTAATGGAAAATTAGAAGAGGATGTGTATATGACACAACCTGAAGGTTTCATCAATCCATCAGATCGTCATAAAATATGCAAATTAAAGAAGTCCATTTATGGACTTAAACAAGCATCAAGAAGCTGGAATATTCGTTTTGATGAATCAATCTGTGAATTTGGTTTCATAAAAAATGAAGATGACCCGTGTGTATATAAGAGGTTTAGTGGGAGCGTGATTACTTTCCTAGTCCTCTACGTCGATGATATCTTGATCATTGGAAACGATGTTCCTGAACTGCATGCCGTCAAGGCATGGTTAAGAAAATGTTTCCAGATGAAAGATTTAGGAGAAGCAGCCTATGTATTAGGTGTGAAGATCTACAGAGATAGATCAAAGAGGCTTCTCGGGCTGTGCCAGAGTACTTACATCGATAAAGTCATGGAGAGATTCCATTTAGAAAATTCTAAAAGAGGATATCTTCCAGTCAGACATGGTCTGAATCTTTCAAAGAGTCAGTGTCCACAAACACAGACTGAGAAAGATGAAATGGACAATACGCCTTATGCTTCGGCTATTGGGTCCATTATGTATGCGATGTTGTGTACTCGCCCAGACGTCGCTTACGGGTTAAGCGTGACCAGTCGATTCCAAAGTAATCCAGGTAAGGCACACTGGATTGCGGTCAAGAACATTTTGAAATATCTTCGGAGGACCAAAGATATGTTCTTGATTTATGGAGGTCAGGAAGAACTCAGTATTGAAGGATATACTGACGCTTCGTTCCAATCTGACCAGGATGATTTCCGATCGCAATCAGGCTATGTTTTTAGCTTGAATGGAGGAGCAGTGGTGTGGAAAAGTTTCAAACAATCAATTGTTGCTGATTCCATAACAGAAGCCGAGTATGTTGTAGCCTCAGAAGCATCCAAGGAGGCAGTGTGGATTCGTAAGTTCGTTCAGGAACTTGGTGTTGTTCCTTCGAGTGCAGATCCTTTGGTTATCTTCTGTGATAACACTGGAGCAATAGCACAAGCAAAGGAACCACGGTCGCACCAGAAGTCCAAGCACATACAGAGAAGGTTTCACTTGATCCGGGAGATCATTGATCGTGGCGAGATCAAAATCTGCAAGGTTCATACAGATGACAATCTTGCTGACCCGATTACAAAGCCTCTAGCGCAGCAGAAGCATGAGAAACACTGTAATAATATGGGTTTGAGATTTCTCAACCATTAGATTAAGTGCAAGTGGGAGATTGTTGGGGTATGCCCTTAAGGCTAATGTTTGAGGCCTTGGGATTATATCAGTATTATGTATAAACTTAATGTTTATAAAGGCAATGGTTGTTATTCAGGTTGTTGCATTATCTGCTGCCATATGTATACTTCTGAATAATGTCTCAATGCTGTTCAGCTTGGCTGACATGCAGTATTGTCCTTAGTCGAGATATCTTGGTGAACATGAGACAGCCTTGATATGATTGAGACTAATATGTGTTCTAATCTTATAGGATGCTTCGAGCATGGAATAAGATGTAGACTCATGGGTACATTGGATGTACAGGACAGACCCTACTTAGGATATTCGATTGCTTGTCACAATGTGAATAATCCTTGTATGCAAACAAGTGGCATATTTCCTCTGACTTGAGATCACTTGTGTTTCTAAATGATGATTGGCATTATTTTGAGGTAGTTCAATATCATTTGAAACATAATGGTTATAGACTATCTTGGATAATGAGCATGAGTCATGTTAGGGCACTAGTGATAGATATAGGATTGCCGTCTCCTTGTTTGGAGTGTGATGTTCTGAAGGGGCCCCCTGGATGAGATGATTGAGAAAGTGTATGGCCATACCCAGATGACTATGTTCATCTGATCTAATCATTCTCATCATATTGGAATTACAGGCTTGACACGCTTGTCCAATAAGAACATCCAGTGGCAAAGGAAACACATATGTCAAGTGACTTGGGTTCACACTTGTGCTGTGGTTTGGGTGTAGTCTTGGAGGACTCTTTCCTTTATATCGGGAGACAGTGATGTGTTGTTAGATACCCCTCACTGATCGTGATAACGTAAGTTATCGTTACCGACATTTAAAGGAAACCCTTAGGGTCGCACAATTTGATGATATGGCTTACTTATGTCAGATCGTGTGGACTGAATTGTTTTGGTTCAGTTTAATGGGATTTAAACTCTGATTGTAAGTGAGATCTGGTCTGATCATGTTTGATTGATTAGGGCTTGAGATCGGTAAGCTTCGATCGAGAGAATTGATGCTAGATCGATGAGATCAAGAGCATTAAGAGATGAATGGTTAGATCTTGAGCCTTATGGTTTAATATGATCTAGACCAATGCTTGGTTTGATTTGGTCTTTAAACCAAATGAGATTGAACCGGTTCATCAAGTGAACGCTTGGTTCAAAGAGGAGAATGTTGCGACTTGTTCACTTGGCGTGAACTCTTGAACACATTGAGGGTTTACTATTTTTGGAAGTCATGCTTTCCAAAATAGGGAGCACGCCTCACGTTCGAGAGCATTGCTCTATTCTCGCTCGCAACTTCCTCTTGTCGCCTCTCTCCTCTCGTGTGGTGAGTCTTGACGCTCAAGGAGGATTCGGCCTAGCAAAGAGATCATCTCATCTTCCCTTCAAGCTATCAGGAGACTTGGAGATCCTTGCTAGCACAAGGAACGACAAGGAGAAAGCCATTTCTCATCTTGTGTGCGGCACCTTTGGAGGAGAGCCACATTGCCCTCTAGCTTCCAAGGCACTATCCAAGCAATGGCTATGGTATGATCCCTTCTCGATCTATACATGTTATTAAAGTTGATCATATATTCATCCATGCGATCTTAGAAACCCTAGCTTCCGCTATGCAAAAGGTTTTCATCTGCGCATATTAGGGTTTCGCTCTCCATTTAGAAACTTTCACTCTCATGGTTTAGCTCTCAAACCCTAGGGGTACACCCACAAGGTTCGGCCAATGCCATGGTCTTCCTCCAAGGAAGGTGCGCCATCTAGCAAGCCACAAGAGGGATAGCACACAAGCACAAGGCTCGGCCAAACCCTAACTTGTGCCCCTATGCAAGGATGTGCCACCTTTGAAGCTTGTTGCGCCATCAGGCAAGGATGCGCAACCAAGGAAGCATGCACCTTGCTCCAAGTAGATGCGCCACCCTAATCTTCTTCTTAGTTAAAAGCAAAAATAAAAGCGGCACGCAGGCCTCACAAGGATACATCACAGGCATGCTAAGGGGCTTGACATATGACCATAACATCATGCACAATCAAGTACTTACTCATGCAATTCTACATGCTCATGAAAAACATAAAATCTAAAATTTTACTTTTTCATAAAACATGTCTCTCTTCCTTCCCTTCATATCACAAATCTTTGATTCTAAGTTTCTCTCAGGAGTCTACAAGAGGCATACTGGTTGCCCTACTTGCAATCCCGAACTTGTTAGGATAAGGGCAATCACCCAGTCCATGCCCTATCCCAACAAGTCTCTCAAGATAGGTCTATCCTATTATGAGAGGAGAAATTTTCTCTTCCACGTGTGGGTCTATCCCATCACATGAAGAGAGCAAAGAACCACAAGAAGTTAATTAGAAGTAAGAAACAAGAGACTTACAATTTTTCTACTTAAAGAAAAACCATGCGCCAACATCTATGCAATATGCGAAAATGTAGATATGGCATGTGAGCATGAAAAGCATGAAAGAACATCGTTCGAGGCTCGCAAGTAGCAATGATACCACTGTTGGGAAACCCCGGGGACATTATACAATTTTCAGAGTCATGGACATACATTTTACGCAGCGGAAGAATGTCCCCGAAATAGGCCGGTCCCAAAAACCCAGTGAAGATCTCTTGCGAGGGGGTCGACACGATGTGATAGTAAGTACCTTTAAGCAATTAGAAGCCGATGTCGATGAAGGTGCCCAAGTGTTCGCCCTCTGCAGTCTCGCACACACGGATTCCTCAAGTTTTCTTCTTCCTCGCCCGGTGCTAGCCTCGGGAAGAAGATCCATGCCTTAGGAGAGTTCTCCAAGCAACTTGTGCCACCACTAAGATGTGATGCGCCAAGGAGATGGAAAGAGAAGGGAACGCCGCAAGCCTTCTTGTTCCTTTGCGCCAAGGAAAGGAAGAGGAGAAAGATGAAGCATGCTTGCGCCCTTGATGGAAGAAGAAGAGCTCTAAGCTCTCCAAGCCGTCGCCCTCTAATGCTTCACGCCTCCAAGGAATTAGCATCATCAAGAGAGGGGGCTGAAAGATCCCCTAGAATAAGGGGAGGTAAAACCCTACAGGCGCATATGGAGATATAGATGCAGCGGAAAAAGGGTTTCAATGATCTTTGCATGCATTATGATTAGCTTATAAAATCAGCATGAATAAAACGATTCATACCATAGCCATTTCTAGATGGCGCCTTGGAAGAAAAATCGCAAATGCCACTTCTCCAAAGTCTCGCACACAAGAGGATGATGGCAAACTCTTTGTTGCTCCTTGTGCTAGCAAGGCTACAAAGTGTCCTTGATCGAATGGAAAGGGATGATGAACTTCTTGGCCGAATCCTCCTCAACCTTCAAGACGTCGCCACACACGAAAGCGTCAAGAGAAGAGGTCGCTTGAGAGGCGAGAGTAGTAAGCACTATTCGAACGTGAGCGTTATCTCCAAGTGGAGATCATGGTTACTAAAAATAGCCACCACGTTCGCTCCAATGTTCACGCCAAGTGAACAACTCGCCAAGCCTTGAACCATGCGCTCATTTCATGAGCCGGTTCACATTGGTTCGGTTTAAGAACTAATCAAGCCAAGCAACCAGTCCAAATCATAATTAAACCACAAGGTTCTTGATCTGACCGTTGATCTCTTAATGCTTCTGATCTGACCGATCTAGCATTCATTCTATCGATCGAAGCTTACCGATCTCAAGCCCTAATCAATCAAACATGATCAGACCAGATCTCACTTACAATCAGAGATTAAATCCCTTTAAACTGAATCCGAACAATACAGTCCATACGATCTGACTTAAGTAAGCCATATCATCAAATTGTGCGACCCTGAGGGTTTCCTTTAAATGTCGGTAACGATAACTCACATTATCACGATCAGTGAGGGGTATCTAGCAACACATCACTGTCTCCCGATATAAAGGAAAGAGTCTTCCAAGACTACACCCAAAAACAGCACAAGTGTGAATCAAATCACAAGGCATGCATATTTCCTTTACCACTGGACGTTCTTATTGGACAAGCATGTCAAGCTTGTAACTCCAATATGATGAGCATGATTAGAACAGATGAACACTGTCACCTGGGTATGGCCATACTCTTTTCTCAATCATCTCATCCAGGGGGCCCCTTTAGAACATCACACTCCTTAAACAAGGAGACGGCAATCCTATGTCTATCACTAGTGCCCTAACCTGATTCAAGCTCACCATCCAAGATAGTCTATAATCATTATGTTTCAAATGATATTGAACTACCTCAAAACAATGGCAATCATCATTTAGATAACACAAGTGATCTCAAGTCAGAGGAAATGTGCCACTTGTCACATTCAAGGAATATTCACATTGTGACAAACAATTGAACATCCTAGTAGGGTCTGTCCAGTACATCCAATGTACCCATGAGTCTACATCTTATTCCATGCTCGAAGCATCCTATAAGATTAGAACACATATTAGTCTTGACCATATCAAGGCTGTCTCATGTTCACCAAGATATATCGACTAAGGACATAATTGCATGTCAGCCCAGCTGAACAGCTTTGAGACATTATTCAGAAGAACATATATTGCAGCAGACAATGTAACTAACTGAATAACAACCATGCCTTTATAAACATAAGAGTTTATTACATGATACAGATACATTCCCATAGGCCTCAAACATTAGCCTTAAGGGCATACCCCAACAATCTCCCACTTGCACTTAATCTAATGGTTGAGAAATCTCAAACCCATATTATTACAGTGCTTCTCATGCTTCTGCTGCGCCAGAGGCTTAGTAAGCGGGTCTGCCAGATTGTCATCTGTATGTACCTTGCAAACTTTGATCTCGCCACGATCAATGATCTCCCTGATCAAATGAAACCGTCTCTGTATGTGCTTGGACTTCTGGTGCGACCGTGGTTCCTTTGCTTGTGCGATTGCTCCAGTGTTATCACAGAAGATAACCAAAGGATCTGCACTCGAAGGAACAACACCAAGTTCTCTCACGAACTTACGAATCCAAACTGCCTCCTTGGATGCTTCCGAGGCTGCAACATACTCGGCTTCTGTTGTGGAATCAGCAACAGTTGACTGTTTGAAACTCTTCCACACCACTGCACCTCCATTCAAGCTAAAAACATAGCCTGATTGCGATCGGAAATCATCCTGGTCCGACTGGAACGAAGCGTCAGTATATCCCTCTATACTGAGTTCTTCCTGACCACCATAAATCAAGAACATATCTTTGGTCCTCCGCAGATATTTTAAAATGTTCTTGACTGCAATCCAGTGCGCCATACCTGGATTACTCTGGTAACGACTGGTCACGCTTAACCCGTAAGCGACGTCTGGGCGAGTACACAACATCGCATACATAATGGAACCAATAGCCGAAGCATAAGGCGTATTGTCCATTTCATCTTTCTCAGTCTGTGTTTGTGGACACTGACTCTTCGAAAGATTCAGACCATGTCTGACTGGAAGATATCCTCGTTTAGAATTCTCTAAATGAAATCTCACCAGGACCTTATCGATGTAAGTACTCTGGCACAGCCCGAGAAGCCTCTTAGATCTATCCCTGTAGATCTTCACACCTAATACATAGGCTGCTTCTCCTAAATCTTTCATCTGGAAACATTTCCTCAGCCATGCCTTCACAGCATGCATTTCAGGAATGTCATTTCCAATGATCAAGATGTCATCGACGTAGAGGACTAGGAAAGTAATCACGCTCCCACTAAACCTCTTATAAACACACGGGTCATCCTCGTTCTTGATGAAACCAAATTCACTGATTGATTCATCAAAACGAATATTGCAGCTTCTAGATGCTTGCTTAAGTCCATAAATGGACTTCTTTAACTTGCATATCTTATGACGATCCGCTGGATTAGTGAAACCCTCAGGTTGTGTCATATACACATCCTCATCCAGATTTCCATTAAGGAAAGCTGTTTTCACATCCATCTGCCAGATCTCATAATCATAATATGCAGCTATCGCGAAAAGAATCCGAATAGACTTAAACATGGCAACAGGTGAGAAAGTTTCATCATAATCTATCCCGTAGATTTGTTTGAAACCTTTCGCAACTAGCCTGCCTTTATAGGTAACCACGTTACCATCCATGTCAATCTTCTTCTTGAAGATCCATTTACAGCCTATAGGGATTATTCCCGGAGGCGGATCAACCAAATCCCAGACTTGGTTATCTGACATGGAGTCCATCTCGGCGCGCATAGCTTCAAGCCATCTCGCTGACTCCGGTCCACTGACCGCATCCGCATAAGTGAGGGGTTCATCATGATCAATGATGTAGACTCCGTCATAGCGCTCAGGCTGTCGACGGATCCTTCCCGATCTTCGCGGTTCCCGTGATATCTGAGCCTCAGGTTGTTCAATAACCTGTTCTACCGGCTCAGGCTCATCCAATTCTGCTTGGTCACTTTGTCCTACCTCTGGATTCTCATCCAGCTTTATTTCTCTCCCACTGGCCTCTTGCAGAAGAAACTCCTTCTCAAGAAATATGGCCGTCCGAGCAACAAAAACCTTGTTCTCCTTGGGATCGAAGAAATAATAACCCTTAGTTTCCTTAGGGTAACCGACAAAGATACATTTGTCAGATCTGCTCTCTAGTTTCCCAGAGGCGAGCTTTTTGACATAAGCCTCGCAGCCCCAGATCCTGATAAATGTCAAGCTCGGCTGTTTCCCATACCATAACTCATATGGCGTCTTAGAAACTGCCTTGGATGGCACTCGGTTTAGTACCTTTGCAGCTGTTTCCAGTGCAAAACCCCAAAAGGAGTATGGAAGAGTAGCCTGACTCATCATAGAACGAACCATATCTAGTAATGTTCTATTTCTCCTTTCGGACACACCATTCCATTGCGGTGTTCCTGGTGGAGTGAGCTGTGAGATAATCCCACACTCTTTTAGATAGTCAGTAAACGCATGACTTAGGTATTCACCACCTCGATCTGAGCGAAGTGTTTTGATATTACGGCCTAGCTGATTTTGTACTTCATTCTTGAACTCTTTGAACTTGTCAAAAGATTCACTCTTATGTCTCATCAGATAGACATACCCATATCTACTGAAATCATCAGTAAAGGTAATGAAGTACTGATAGCCACCTCTGGCATGTTTACTAAATGGCCCACACACATCACTGTGTATAAGGTCAAGTAAACCTGAAGCCCTTTGACCTTTGTGAGGAAAAGGTGACTTCGTCATTTTACCCATTAAACAAGCCTTGCATGTATCAATTTCCTTGTAGGAGAATGATCCCAGCAGTCCATGATGATGCAACCGCTTAATGCGTTTCTCGTTAATATGGCCTAAACGACTATGCCATAGCAAGGTGCTGTCATCAGCATACTTGGCTTTCTTAATATCAATTTGCTGTATCGAACATTCCATGTCCAACATGTATAACCCATTGTTAATTGAACCAGTTGCATAAACAATATTATCTAAAGACAAAATACACTTTGAAATATTGCATTCAAAGGAAAATCCCTTCCTGACAAGAGCAGGAATGGAGATAATATTTTTAGTTATACTGGGAACAAAGTAACAACTGTTTAGTTCCAATACAATTCCAGATGGTAAAGAAATGAAGTAGTCTCCTACAGCAACAGCAGCAACCCGTGCCCCGTTTCCAACGCGTAGGTCCACCTCATGCTGTCCCACCTGCCTTCTTCTCTTGAGTTCCTGCACATTTGAACAAATGTGAACTCCAGATGCAGTGTCCAACACCCATGATATAGAAGAAGAAAACATGACCTCAGTCACGAATATACCTGAGCCAGAAGCAAAGCTTCCCCTCTTGTCTCCTTGGAGCGCTTTACAGTCCTTTTTCCAGTGACCCAGCTGGCCACAGTGGAAACACCTGTATTCCTTGGACCGCTTCACCTTCTGCTTCAGAGCCTTGCTGTAATTCTTGACCGGGGCCTTGCCCTTCTTCCCCTTCTTCTTGTTCCTAGAAGGAACCATCAAGACAGAGGTTGAAGGCTTACCCTTCAGAGTTTCCTCAGTAGTCAAGAGCATATTCAACAGCTCTGCCGGCGTACAATCGATTTTGTTCATATTAAAGTTAATAATGAACGCGTCGAATGATGGCGGGAGAGACTGCAGAATAATGTCCACAGCAAGCTCCTGGTTGATGGTGTGCCCCAGTTTCTCCAGAGCCTCCTTGTGCCCAATCATCTTGAGCACGTGAGCTCCCACTGGGCTCCCTTCAGCCAGTTTGCTCTGAAAGAAGAGCTTAGTCAAATTATAGCGTTCAGTCCTCGCCTGTGCAGCATACAGCATCTTGAGGTTTGCTATAATCTGTATAGCTGACATATCCTCATGCTGACGCTGCAGCGGTGGCGTCATAGACGCTAGCATCAGGCAAGCGACATCAATGCTATCATTGACGTGCTTTTCATAGGCTTCCCGAACTGCCCTTGCGGCGTTCGGAGCGGGCTGCGGCGGTATCGCCGTCTCGAGGACATACAGTTTCCTCTCTGCCTTAAGAACGATCTTAAGGTGTCCAAACCAGTCAGAGAAGTTCGGCCCAGCAAACTTCTCCCTTTCCAGTAGGGATCGCACATTGAAGTTCATGGTGTTCGTTGCTGCAGGTATCTACAACAATGCAAGAACAGCAAGGTCAGTATCAATGTATAAGAATCGATCAGGACTTAAGAAAGATTCCTTTTCTCACTATTTTATCAGGCGTGAAAAATCCAGCAAAACAGCCCGAAAGAGTAGAACTCTTTTAGTGAGATGGGATCCAGATTTCATACTTGGTCTCCGCGTCCCGCTCAGGCGAGATAAGATGCACAGAGAGTACAAGCACTAGTTTCTGGTAGGCGTCCCAGCCAATCGCCAACCCGTGCGATTCCCCTTCATCTGGGCAATCCAGCAGACTGTGCCAACTGAGTTGGTACAACACAGTCTCTGATCCCACAGATGGTTGCCTCCATGTGCTACCATATGCGCCACATATGTAGCCTACACGGTCAAGCTGACCCGACCTACTCCCTGGACCACCATGTGCTATGCTGAGCAACGAGAAGGGATAAATCCCTACTCTGTAACACACAGGTGTAATCCCACACCCTCTGAAGATAGATGGACGTGCCCACTGAGTGGGTACAACACGGCTCCAACGATAATCAGAACAGTGAGGTTTCGCGTCAGAAGGCTTACGAGCTTGATATTTTAGCGTTGGATTTTAACGGTCTTTTATCTTCTTGCCTATCATGCAATTCCTATGGTGATAGCAGAAGATAATTTGATCATGCAATTCCAATATTTAAGCAATAAAAGAAAGCATGTATCTTATGTGGTAAAAGCCCATAGCCCTAGAAGACCTTAACCTAACTTAAGTCTTCATTTGCTCTTCATGGGTCTTTTGCTGCTCATCTGGCCCAAACCTGGGCCCAAGCGCCATCTGCAGCACAGGTGCGCCCACCAGGAATTTGCGCCTGGTCCCAGAGTCGAACCCTGGACCTCCCACCTGGTCCAGCCACTGCTGCATGCGCCTCTGCCAAGTGTGCTTTGTGCTCTTGTCTAATTAAATTACAAATTTAACTATCTAGACAAGAGTGACACGCAGGTCACTAACATTTATAAATTAAAACACAGTGATGCGCAGATCACAATAATTAATTTACAATTTAATACAGGCACGCAGGCCCCAGCACAGCACACAATTAATATGAGCAGCCCACATAAGACTAAATAGACAAACATATGCATCCAATCAGCATCATGTGATCCATCATAAAAATTAAAATTTTCGAAAACCCCTTGGGATCAATTTTAATTTTTTTTCTTATTTCCCCTACAACCTTACAACGGTCCATTACTAGGGATCCACTCAACCAACCTAGTCAAATCCACTGCCCTTGCATGCACCAAGTCCTAACTGACTTGTGTTGACCATAAGGTCAACCATGCATGCGCCAGGGCTGAACGACCACACTGAGGTCTGGCAAGCGGGCGTGACCCCGGGCCTAACTCAGGTGCGTTCATTGGGTGTCTCAATCAGACATCGCTACACACCTGTCTGCAGTCGACCTATAGCCACCATAGGCTTGCGCCAAAGTGCTAACTGGTCGACCCATTCAGGCTGTCAGATGGTCTGATCAGACTGTTTGGATCTAACACAGGGGATGATTTCAACCCTAATAACCCGTCTAAGGGTTTAATGCAGGCGGCACTTAGATCTAATGGTGTGCGCGCAAGTCGTTTGAGTTTTTAAGAAAACATCAACAAGAACATATAGAAGCGCTACCTTACTACATGCGTCAACTACAATACACAACAAGTAAAGGTTCGCATGTAGCCTAGATCTAGCAATATGGCGCATACAAGGATCACAAAAATGGCTCAAGCGTTAAGCAATCATAAAAAACATGCTTCAACCAGCGCTCTGATACCAATTGAAAGATCCCCTAGAATAAGGGGAGGTAAAACCCTACAGGCGCATATGGAGATATAGATGCAGCGGAAAAAGGGTTTCAATGATCTTTGCATGCATTATGATTAGCTTATAAAATCAGCATGAATAAAACGATTCATACCATAGCCATTTCTAGATGGCGCCTTGGAAGAAAAATCGCAAATGCCACTTCTCCAAAGTCTCGCACACAAGAGGATGATGGCAAACTCTTTGTTGCTCCTTGTGCTAGCAAGGCTACAAAGTGTCCTTGATCGAATGGAAAGGGATGATGAACTTCTTGGCCGAATCCTCCTCAACCTTCAAGACGTCGCCACACACGAAAGCGTCAAGAGAAGAGGTCGCTTGAGAGGCGAGAGTAGTAAGCACTATTCGAACGTGAGCGTTATCTCCAAGTGGAGATCATGGTTACTAAAAATAGCCACCACGTTCGCTCCAATGTTCACGCCAAGTGAACAACTCGCCAAGCCTTGAACCATGCGCTCATTTCATGAGCCGGTTCACATTGGTTCGGTTTAAGAACTAATCAAGCCAAGCAACCAGTCCAAATCATAATTAAACCACAAGGTTCTTGATCTGACCGTTGATCTCTTAATGCTTCTGATCTGACCGATCTAGCATTCATTCTATCGATCGAAGCTTACCGATCTCAAGCCCTAATCAATCAAACATGATCAGACCAGATCTCACTTACAATCAGAGATTAAATCCCTTTAAACTGAATCCGAACAATACAGTCCATACGATCTGACTTAAGTAAGCCATATCATCAAATTGTGCGACCCTGAGGGTTTCCTTTAAATGTCGGTAACGATAACTCACATTATCACGATCAGTGAGGGGTATCTAGCAACACATCACTGTCTCCCGATATAAAGGAAAGAGTCTTCCAAGACTACACCCAAAAACAGCACAAGTGTGAATCAAATCACAAGGCATGCATATTTCCTTTACCACTGGACGTTCTTATTGGACAAGCATGTCAAGCTTGTAACTCCAATATGATGAGCATGATTAGAACAGATGAACACTGTCACCTGGGTATGGCCATACTCTTTTCTCAATCATCTCATCCAGGGGGCCCCTTTAGAACATCACACTCCTTAAACAAGGAGACGGCAATCCTATGTCTATCACTAGTGCCCTAACCTGATTCAAGCTCACCATCCAAGATAGTCTATAATCATTATGTTTCAAATGATATTGAACTACCTCAAAACAATGGCAATCATCATTTAGATAACACAAGTGATCTCAAGTCAGAGGAAATGTGCCACTTGTCACATTCAAGGAATATTCACATTGTGACAAACAATTGAACATCCTAGTAGGGTCTGTCCAGTACATCCAATGTACCCATGAGTCTACATCTTATTCCATGCTCGAAGCATCCTATAAGATTAGAACACATATTAGTCTTGACCATATCAAGGCTGTCTCATGTTCACCAAGATATATCGACTAAGGACATAATTGCATGTCAGCCCAGCTGAACAGCTTTGAGACATTATTCAGAAGAACATATATTGCAGCAGACAATGTAACTAACTGAATAACAACCATGCCTTTATAAACATAAGAGTTTATTACATGATACAGATACATTCCCATAGGCCTCAAACATTAGCCTTAAGGGCATACCCCAACAGGGGCGGCAAGGGCTTATTTATAGGAGCAAGAGGCAGTTAGGGGAGATAGGCAAGTGTTGACAATTAGGGCATGATTCTAGGAGATTATTTAATCAAATATACTGATTAGATCTCCACTCCCATATGCGCCTAAGACTTGCCAAAGCAAGTATCAGCCATATGCGCCCATATCATGCCATATGAGGCATCAATCCGATCTATGCGCCTAGACCTAGTCAAGGCAATATAATGGATTGCCTAATGTGGCTTGGGCGCAAGTCCTAATCCAATTAGGACTCTAATTATGTTAATAATCTGCCCACAATTGTCAAACACAATCCAATCAATTATCTTGGGTGATTTATTCAAATCCAATTTGATTTAATCACCTAGGAGATACCAAACAAGGCATAGGCGCAAATTCTAGTCCAACCAGAATCCCATATGCGCCTATCCTATTAATTCATCCCCATTATACCCTTCAAGCCTCATAGCCCTTCAATACAACTTATTAGCAAGCCCAACTAAACAATGGGCCAAGCCCAAAGTCCATTATGCATGTTAACCAAGCTATTGGATCCAATCCAATTTAACCCATGGTCAAATGAGGTTAACCATGGTTAATTTGATCAATATGCTAAAAACGAAAGTTGGCTCCAATAAGTTTCCTCCATCTCATCAGGCCCATTGGCGCTGATGAAATCTCCCAAATAGATCCGAGTTATCCAATAACTCGATCTAAAGGCTACCCGATCAATATGAAAACTCGAGTATCAAGGTGTGCGACCCTGTAGGTTCCTCTAACGCTGGCAGTGCTAACCAAAGGTCATCACAAGCAGTGAGTGGCACCTAGCAGTGCATCGCTGCTACCCAGGTCATTGGAATGGATATCGACATCGACATCCCCATCATCGCAACTAGGTACATATGCATTACAGTCTCTTTGCCGAACTGATATCCGATTGGACAAGTGTGTCACCACTTGTTTTCACCCAATCACATGGTTATGACTAAATCAGGTTTTCACCTGGGTATGGCCATACACTTTCAGTCATAGAACCATAGAGGAGCTCCATGGATATCATGCTTCCCTAAGGAAGGGGCAAATCCTATGTCTGTCCATTGGCCTTCTCATATGGGTCGTGACATGCTCAATGACAACCGTTATGACCTCCCAACTACGGCGAGGTGTTAGGTTGTATCAAAGCAAGTCCCTAACCATATAGAATGGTCAATGACCTCAAGTCAAGGGATCAATGCATCTCCTGTCACTTGTGAGGATAACTCATGACACCAAGTCATAGACTCACAGCGGGTCTATCCAGTATATCCTCCAATGATATACCCATGTGTCTGCGTTAGCACCACATGCCTAACCAGCCCACATACCAGTCTCACAAGTACCAGAGCTATCCCATATCCACTCAGGTACATCGACTAGGGACAATCATTTGAGCACAGATCCAATCTGTCTCCAGGGACATTATCATGTAAGTACACAATCGCAGGTGTAGACAAACAATGATAACGACAATGCCAGAAAGATATATGAATATCAGAGTTAAGTAGTACAAAGATGGACCAAAACTAGGTCCTAGGGCATATACACCAACAACATGAGCCAAAGCTATTACTTGCTTCTTTTAGGATTGAATCTGATTTTCTTCAACAAATTAAGGATGGACAGCTTCAGGACCTAAGTCTAATGCAACTTAGAGAAGATAGTGTAAATGGATTGAGGAAAGACTTTTGCATGAGAGGGGATGACATTTTGAGGTTCAAGGATAGAATATGTGCTCATAAGGATTCGAAAATTAAGGCCAGCATATTGCAAGAATCTCACAACTCAAAGTATTCTATTCACGCAGGCAGCACTAAGATGTATCTAATAGAGATTCAAGATTCCTTTCTAGATTTTGGAAGAGACTGCAAGAAGCTTTGGGAACTAAACTCAAATTTAGCACAGCTTATCATCCTCAAACAGACGGGCAATCAGAAAGAACCATTCAGACTCTTGGAGATTTGCTAAGGGCTTACATCATGGATTGGAAGGGTGAGTGGGATAAGGATCTTGCTCTTATTGAATTCACCTATAATAACAGCTTTCATTCAAGTATTCAAATGGCTCCTTATGAAGCTTTGTATGGGAGGAAGTGTAGGACTCCTATTTGTTGGGAAGAGGTTGGTGATAGAAGACTCTTAAGTCCACATGCAGTGCAAGAGACCACTGAGAAAATACATGTGATAAAGGATAAACTAAAAGTAGCTCAAAGCCGCCAAAAGAGTTATGCAGACAATAGAAGAAGGGAACTTGAGTTTCAAGTTGGGGATCATGTTTTTGTAAAAATTTCTCCTTCTAAAGGTGTTATGAGATTTGGGAAGAAGGGGAAACTAAGCCCAAGATTTATTGGACCTTTTGAAATTCTTGAAAGGGTTGGCCCGTTTGCTTATACAGTTGCTTTACCACCATCCTTGGTTCATGTCCATAATGTGTTCCATGTTTCCATGTTGAGGAAGTATCATCATGATCCATCGCATGTCATTGAGCATGAGCCTATTCAGATTGAAGAAGACCTATCTTATGTTGAAAGACCAATAAGAATTGTGGATATGAAGGAAAAGATCTTGAGAAACCGGGTTATACCACTTGTGAAGGTTATTTGGCAGCATCACTCCATTGAAGAGCCAACGTGGGAATTGGAAGCAGATATGATAAGAATCCATCCATATCTTTTTGATAATCAAGGTAATGCAACTTTAGGGGACTAAAGTTCTTTTGAGGAGGGAGAGATATAATACCCTAAAATTTATGAAACCCCCCTTATGATGTTATGCAAATAATAAGTTTTGTAAATAATATTACTTGGTCAATTATGCATGCCTGAAACCTTGTTATTTTCTAGGGTGATGATGGTATCTTGGTACTATGGGCTTAAATGTCCTTATTGGAGTCTTAAAAGGGGCATTTTTGGAAAAGCTTGCCACATAAGACTTGAGGGTTAGTAATGTGAGAGGAAAATTCGTGATAGGAAGGGGAGAAGGCTGGTCACGTTGGTTTGGAAAGAACCCTAGGAGGGAGCCGCCACCAAGAGGAAGGATTGGGAGAAGAACTTCATCATCTTAAGGAAAGTAAATCTTATTCTTGTTTTCGTTAATCTGGTTCCTCCTCCATGCCTCACCTAATTTCGATGTCTCTTGTGTCTTGTATGCTTCATTTGGGTTTTGAATCTCATGATATTCGTTTCTATGGGGTTGGATTCAAATATTTATAGGGTTTTAAAATCCTGTTCTCCTGAAATTTGCATTCTCTCATCTGACCTTTGTGTGCTTTAACCCCAATATCTCATGACCTATAGATCCAAATCGCACAAAATAAATTTTGTATGAAACTAGATTCATTCCTCTTTAATGTGAATTGATATCGACCATATCCGAGATGTATTAGTGTATCAATCGGTATTGTAATCCAGCTGTACAAAATCCGTTTCTGGAAATCTGGATTTTCATCCTTTATGCGTTCGAATCCTCATATCTCCCTAGGTACAGTTCGAAATCTTGTGAAACTAGACTCATTGGTAAGTACACTCGTATTGCTACATTTTGAATACCATTTTTCCTAATTTCGATTGGGTATTCATTCTGAAACATATATCACATTCCTAACATACGAAGCTATTTTCTGGAAATCTGGAATTCCGACCCTCCTATGTTCGACCGCTCATATCTCTCTGACTATAACTCCAAATCCGACGAATTCAGTTCTATTGAAAGGTAGATTCAAATAGCTTCATTTTTAATATTATATTGCTTATTTTAGGTTACTTACATGGTCGGAAACATTTGTTCCAAGTATGATATATGAATCTGTTTTCTGAAAATCTAACATCCAGACCTTCCTATGTTCGACCGCCCATATCTCCCTGCCTACAACTCAAACTCTTGTGAAACCAGTTTTAGTGGAAACTAGACTCATAGAGCTTCATTTTGAATATAATATTGACTATTTGTGATTAAGTATTCGACCTAAAATATAAGTTGAAATCGGATATGATGAATCTGCCCTGTTTTGGTTACATGCTTAACATCAAAGTGGATATTGTGTTTTGAGCTTGAATTATTCTAGAAGCAATAAGATCATTATGAATCTATTTCCTATGCCTTAACTCATGACTGTGAACTCATGGTATGCCCTATGACAAATATTGTGTTCAATGACTTATGTTATATCTTATCTTCAATGTGATGCTCAAGCTCATTATCTTAGTATTCTTCTTATAAAAGCTATTGTGGGGAGAATTTGTGGATGGATGTGGAGCAAAGTGCCACACCCCTAAAAATGTGGGGGCCACCTCTTGAATCCCTCCATTCAAAAGAGTTGTGAGAGCAAAGTGCCACACCCCTAAAAAGGTGGGGGCCACCTCTTGAATTTCACTTCTCATATGGTAGTTGTGGAGCAAAGTGCCACACCCCTAAAAAGGTGGGGGCCACCTCTTGAATCCCACTACATCATGATAGATGTGGAGCAAAGTGCTACATGGAGCAAAGTGCCACACCACTTAAAAAGGTGGGGGCCACCTCTTGAATTCATGAGAGCCACCGCTTGAATCCCTCTATCTATTTGTACGAAGAGCCCTAAGATGCTCTAGCTAGCTTTTGTTTGCTCTCTCCTGACGAGGATGGGTTCAACTTCCAGACATAGAAGGAATTTTGAATTATGATTATTTCCCCCACATCTATGATCCATGACTACTCATGATATCAATGCACAATAATGATCAATGATTACTATGATATGAATGCTCAATGATGATTAATGACTACTTGTGACCCAAATGCCTTAACTAAGGAATGTATGACTATCTTTTTTTCCCTCTCCAATGTTGGGAAACCCCGGGGACATTTTACAATTTTCAGAGTTATGGACATACATTTTTCGCAGCGAAAGAATGTCCCCGAAACAGGCTAGTCCCAAAAACCCAGTGAAGATCGCATGCAAGGGAGTCGACACGATGAGTTAGGAAATACCTTAAGCGCAATGTAGAGCGATGTCGATGAAGGTGCCCAAGTGTTCGCCCTCTGCAGTCTCGCACACACAGATCTCTTGAGTTCTCTTCTTCCACGCCCGGTGCTAGCCTCGGGAAGAAGATCCAAGCCTTAGGGAGATACTCTACTTCACTTGCGCCACCAAGAGAGATGAGGCGCCAAGAGAAGAAAGAAAACCGCCCAAGCCGCCAAGCCCTAGATCTCCTTGCGCCAAGAGGAAAGGAGGAAGAGGGTTGCGGTTATGGAAGATGCGCCCTTGCTCTAAGCACTCGCCCCTCTCCTTGTGTTCACGCCTTCAGGGATTAATTGCACACAAGAGGGGGCGACTAGGGTCATATTTATAGGGCAAGAGGCGGTTAGGGTAATGGCTAGGATCATGACAAGTGTAGGGCTAGGATGAGGAGGTTTGAGATAAGGAAAGTCTCCAAGACATTTCCATAATTCTCATTCAACCTTACCTTTTGTTCCCACGCCTTTCCTTGTACGCCAAGGCCTTGCCTTGCGCCTCAAGCAATGCCATAGAGGCATGCATTCCATCCTAGGAAGAGAGGGGGAGGCGCCCTTTACTTCCATAATGAAGCAAAGGCGCCAACATGACCCCATTATGCCCCTAGGCGCCTAATGGTTCATGTTTCTCCCCATTATACCCTTTTAGCCTCTCATCTCTTCATGAGAACTTGTTATTGGGCCTCATTGGATAATGAGCTAGCCCAAACATCATTGCATAGGTTGATTAAGCACTTGGATCCAATCCAATGCAACCCTAATCCAAATGTGACCAACCATGGTCAAATACGGGTCAACCTGCCAAAAATGAAGTTTGGCTCCAATAACATTCTTCCATCTCATCAGGCCCATTGGCGCTGATGAAATCTCCCAATTAGATCTGAGTTATCCAATAACTCGATCATAAGGCTTCCCAATCAATATGAGAACTCAAGTATCAAGGTGTGCGACCCTGTAGGTTCCTCTGACGCTGGCAGTGCTGACCAAAGGTCATCACAAGCAGTGAGTGGCACCTAGTAGTGCATCGCTGCTACCCAGGTCGTTGGAATGGATATCGACATCGACATCCCCATCATCGCAACTAGGTACAGATGCATTACAGTCTCTTTGCCGTACTAATATCCGATTGGACAAGTGTGTCACCACTTGTTTTCATACAATCACATGGCTATGACTAAAACAGGTTCTCACCTGGGTATGGCCATACACTCTCAGTCATAGAACCATAAAGGAGCTCCATGGATATCATACTTCCTTAGGGAAGGGGCAAATCCTATGTCTGTCCATTGATCTTCTCATATGGGTCGTGACATGCTCAACAACAACCGTTATGACCTCCCAGCTACGGCAAGGTGTTAGGTTGTATCAAAGCAAGTTCCTAACCATATAGAATGATCAATGACCTCAAGTCAAGGGATCAATGCATCTCCTGTCACTTATGAGGATAACTCATGACACCAAGTCATAGCCTCATAGCGGGTCTATCCAGTATATCCCCAATGATATACCCATGTGTCTGCGTTAGCACCACGTGCCTAACCAGCCCACATACCAGTCTTACAACTACCATAGCTGTCCCATATCCACTAAGGTACATCGACTGGGGATTATAATTCGAGCACAGATCCAATCTGTCTCCAGGGACATTATCATGTAAGTACACAATCGCAGGTGTAGTCAAACAATGATAACGACAATGCCAGAATGATATATAAATATCAATGTCAAGTAGTACATAAGTTGACCAAAACTAGGTCCTAGGGCATATACACCAACAATCTCCCACTTGCACTAAGACCTAGAAGTTGAGGAATCTCAACCCCATATCTCTAGCGTGACCATCATGCTTCTGCTGCGCCAAAGCCTTGGTCAATGGGCCTGCCAGATTGTTCTCTGTGTCTACTCTGCTAATATTGACATCACCTCTGTCAATGATCTCTCTGATCTGGTGAAATCTTCTGAGTATGTGTTTGGATCTTTGATGAGACCGTGGTTCCTTGGCTTGTGCAATTGCTCCATTGTTGTCACAGTAGAGTTCAATGGGATCCATTGCACTAGGTACCACTTGAAGATCACATAAGAACTTCCTTATCCAAACAGCTTCCTTGGCTGCCTCAGAAGCAGCCACATACTCAGCTTCGGTTGTAGAATCTGCTATGGTGGATTGCTTGAAGCTCTTCCAACATACAGCGCCTCCATTTATCTTGAACACATAGCCGGCCTGCGATCTAAAGTCGTCAGGGTCAAACTGGAACGATGCGTCAGTATAGCCCAGCATACTGAGCTCTTCCTGTCCCCCATAGACCAAGAACAAATCCTTAGTTCTTCTCAGATACTTTAGGATGTTCTTTACAGCCACCCAGTGCTGTAGACCTAGATTGGATTGGTATCGGTTGGTAATGCTCACAGCATATGCCACATCTGGTCTAGTACATAACATTGCATACATGATCGATCCTACTGCCGAAGCATACGGAATTCGACTCATGTCATCCCTCTCAGCCTGTGTTGTAGGACACTGGCTCTTTGAGAGAGTAAGGCCATGTCTCACTGGAAGGTATCCTTTCTTGGATTGCTCCATGTAGAACCTCTCCAGTACCTTATCAATGTAAGTACATTGACTAAGGGCCAAGAGCCTCTTGGATCTATCCCGATAGATCCTCACGCCTAGAATATAGGCGGCCTCCCCTAAGTCTTTCATCTCGAAACACTTCCCCAACCATGTCTTCACAGCTTAAAGACTAGGATATCATTTCCGATGAGCAGTATGTCATCAACATACAAGACCAGAAAAATTACCAAGCTCCCACTTAATTTTCTGTATACACAGGCGTCATCTTCGCTTTTGATAAAGCCATAATCTCTCACGTGTTGGGGTTATGCCCTTAAGGCTAATGTTTGAGGCCTTGGGATTGTAACAGTATCATGTATAAACTTTTATGTTTATAAAGGCATGGTTGTTATTCAGTTTGTTACCTTGTCTGCTGTAAAAAGTGTACTTCTGAATAATGTCTCAAAGCTGTTCAGCTAGGCTGACATGAAGTAAAGTCCTTAGTCGAGATATCTTGGTGAACATGAGACAACCTTGATATGATTGAGACTAATATGTGTTCTAATCTTATAGGATGCTTCGAGCATGGAATAAGATGTAGACTCATGGGTACATTGGATGTACTGGACAGACCCTACTAGGATATTCAATTGCTTGTCACAATGTGAATATTCCTTGATTGCGACAAGTGGCACATTTCCTCTGACTTGAGATCACTTGTGTTTTCTAAATGATGATTGTCATTGTTTTGAGGTAGTTCAATATCATTTGAAACATAATGGTTATAGACTATCTTGGATGGTGAGCTTGAGTCAGGTTAGGGCACTAGTGATAGACATAGGATTGCCGTCTCCTTGTTTAAGGAGTGTGATGTTCTAAAGGGGCCCCCTGGATGAGATGATTGAGAATAGTGTATGGCCATACCCAGATGACTATGTTCATCTGATCTAATCATGCTCATCATATTGGAGTTACAAGCTTGACACGCTTGTCCAATAAGAACATCTAGTGGCAAAGGAAATATGCATGCCTTGTGAGTTGATTCACACTTGTGCTGTGGTTTGGGTGTAGTCTTGGAAGACTCTTTTCTTTATATCGGGAGACAGTGATGTGTTGCTAGATACCCCTCACTGATCGTGATAACGTGAGTTATCGTTACCGACATTTAAAGGAAACCCTCAGGGTCGCACAATTTGATGATATGGCTTACTTAAGTTAGATCGTGTGGACTGAATTGTTCAAGTTCAGTTTAAAGGGATTTAATCTCTGATTGTAAGTGAGATCTGGTCTGATCATGTTTGATTGATTAGGGCTTAAGATCAGTAAGCTTCGATTGAGAGAATGGATGCTGGATCGGTGAGATCAAGAGCATCAGGAGATCAACGGTTAGATCTGGAGCCTTAGGGTTTTAATTTGGTCTAGACCATGTCGCTTGGCTTATTTGGTCTTTGAACCAGACCAACATGAACCGGCTCATAAATGAGCGCATGGTTCAAAAGTGAAGTGGTTTTGCGAATGGGTAAACCCATGATCGCATGAAGAGAAGTGGCATGCTATTTTTAGATAGCACTTCTCTTACGTGACCACATCTCACGTTCACGCCTCTCATCTCTTCGTTCGTCGCCTTGTCTCTTGCTCTTGACGAGAGAACATTCGGGTGGTGAAGAGTTTGACGAGAAGAGGAAAAAAATTGCCAAGCCAAGACATCTCTTCCCTTCCACTCGACAAGGACATCTTTGGGCCTTGCTAGCACAAGGATCGCAAGGAGGAGTAGGCGACATCAATTGTGTGCGTCACCTCTGGAGAAGATCCAGTTCGGTCTTTGCTTCCAAGGCGCCATCTAGAAATGGCTATGGTATGATCCTTCTCTATATGCAATTGGGTCATTTTTGTTAATCATACAGCAAGCAAGATCTAGAAACCCCCTTTCCGCTGCCTTCATTCCCATATGCGCCTATGAGATAGGGTTTCGCCCCCTTGTGGGTACCTTCAATTGGTATCAGAGCCATGGTTAACGCATGTTTTATGATTGCTTAAGCCATTTTGTGATCCTTGTTTGCGAACTCATGATTAGATCTAAGGTTACATGCGATACATCTTGTATATGTTAGTTGGCGAAAATGCATTGCATAGTTTCTCCTTTGCGCATGTATGTGGCGCATCTAATGTTTTTCTCAAAACTATATTACATGCGCGATTCACACTAGATCTAAGCTGTCCCTGCTATAAACCCTTAGACAGGTTGATGGGGTTGAAGTCATCCTCTAGGATAGATCCAATAGTCTGATCAGACCCTCTGACAGCCTAGATGGGTCGACCAGATGGCACCCATGCGCAAGCATGAGGTGGCTATAGGTCGACTGCATCACAGGCGTGTAGCGAGGTCTGGTTGAGACAACTGGTGAACGCATATGAGTTAGGCCCGGGTTCACACCCGCTTGCCAGAACTCATGATGGTTGTTCAGCCCTTGGCGCTTGCATAGTTGACCACTGGGTCGACTCAAGTCAGTTAGGACTTGGTGCATGCAAGGGCAGTGGATCTGACTAGACATGATGAGTGGATCCCTATCAATGGACCGTTGTAAGGTTGTAGGGCACATAAGGAAAAATAAAATTGATCTCAATGGGGTTTTTCAAAAAATTTTATTTTTCATGATTGGATCAAATGATGTATGATGCCATATGCATGTTTATTTATTCTTATGTGGGCTGCCCATGTTAAATGTGTGCTGTGCTGGGGCCTGCGTGCCTGGAAATTATTTTGTAAATTAATTTTTAATTGTGATCTGCGCATCACCTTGTACTTAATTTATAAAATGTAATTGACCTGCGTGTCAATCTTGTCTAGATAGATTAATTTGTAAGTTAATCAGACAAGAGCACAGAGCACACTTGGCAGAGGCGCTTGCAGCAGTGGCTTGACCAGGTGGGAGGTCCAGGGTTCGACTCTGGGACCAGGCGCATTTTCCCTGGTGGGCGCACCTCAGCTGCAAATGGCGCTTAGGCCCTGGTTTGGGCCAGATGAGCAGCAAAAGCCCCATGAAGAAAAGCAAGAGAAGACTTAAGTTCTTAAGGTCTTACTAGGGCTATGGGCTTTTACCACATAAGATCCATGCTTTCTTTTATTGTTTAAATAAGTAGAACAGCATGATTTATTTATCTTCAGTTATCACCATAGGAATTGCATGATAGTGATGAAGATAAAAGACCGTTAAAATCCAACGCTAAAATATCAAGCTCGTAAGCCTTCTGACGCGAAACCTCACTGTTCTGATTATCGTTGGAGCCGTGTTGTACCCACTCAGTGGGCACGTCCATCTATCTTCAGACGGTGCGGGATTACACCTGCGTGTTACAGAGAAGGGATTTATCGCTTCTCGTTGCTCAGCATAGCACGTGGTGGTCCAGGGAGTAGGTCGGGTCAGCTTGACCATGCAGGCTACATATGTGGCGCATATGGTAGCACATGGAGGCAGCCATCTGTGGGGTCAGAGACTGTGTTGTACCAACTCAGTTGGCACAGTCTGCTGGATTGCCCAGATGAAGGGGAATCGCACGGGTTGGCGATTGGCTAGGGCAGCCTACCAGAGATTAGTGCTTGTACTCTCTGTGCATCTTATCTTGCCTGAGTGGGACGTGGAGACCAAGTATGAAATCCGGATCCCATCTCACTAAAAGAGTTCTACTCTTTCGGGCTGTTTTGCTGGATTTTTCAGCCAGATAAAATAGTGAGAAAAAGAATCATTCTTAAGTCCTGATTGATTCTTAACATTGATACTGACCTTGCTGTTCTTGCATTGTTGTAGATTCCTGCAGCAACGAACACCATGAACTTCAATGTGCGATCCCTACTGGAAAGGGAGAAGTTTGCTGGGCCAAACTTCTCAGACTGGTTCGGACACCTTAAGATCGTTCTTAAGGCAGAGAGGAAACTGTATGTCCTTGAGACGGCGATACCGCCTCAGCCCGCTCCGAACGCCGCAAGGGCGGTTCGGGAAGCTTATGAAAAGCACGTCAATGATAGCATTGATGTCGCTTGCCTGATGCTAGCGTCTATGACGCCACCGCTGCAGCGTCAGCATGAGGATATGTCTGCAATAGACATGATAGCAAACCTCAAAATGCTGTATGCTGCACAGGCGAGGACAGAACGCTATAATCTGACAAAGCTGTTCTTTCAGAGCAAACTGGCTGAAGGGAGCCCAGTAGGAGCTCACGTGCTCAAGATGATTGGGCACAAGGAGGCTCTAGAGAAACTGGGGCATACCATCAATCAGGAGCTTGCTGTAGACATTATTCTGCAGTCTCTCCCGCCCTCTTTCGATGCGTTCATTATTAACTTTAATATGAACAAAATCGATTGTACTCCGGCAGAGCTGCTGAATATGCTCTTGACTACTGAGGAGACTCTGAAGGGAAAGCCTTCAACCTCTGTCTTGATGGTTCCTTCGAGGAACAAGAAGAAGGGGAAGAAGGGCAAAGCCCCTGTCAAGAGTTACAGCAAGGCTCTGAAACAAAAATTTAAGCGGTCAAAGGAATACAGATGTTTCCACTGTGGCCAGCTGGGTCACTGGAAAAAGGACTATAAAGCACTCCAAGGAGATAAGAGGGGAAGCTTCGCTTCTGGCTCAGGTATATACGTGACGGAAGTCATGGTTTCATCTTCTTCTATATCATGGGTGTTGGACACTGCATGTGGAGTTCACATTTGTTCAAATGTACAGGAACTCAAGAGAAGAAGACAGGTGGGACAGCATGAGGTAGACCTACGCGTTGGAAACGGGGCACGGGTTGCTGCTGTTGCTGTAGGAAACTATTTCATTTCTTTACCATCTGGACCTGTATTGGAACTAGACAATTGTTACTTTGTTCCCAGTATTACCAAAAATATTATCTCTATTCCTGCTCTTGTCAGGAAGGGGTTTTCCTTTGAATGCAATATTTCAAAGTGTACTTTGTCTTTAGATAATATTGTTTATGCAACTGGTTCAATTAACAATGGGTTATTCATGTTGGACATGGAATGTTCTATACAAAATATTGATATTAAGAAAGCCAAGTATGCTGATGACAGCACCTTGCTATGGCATAGTCGTTTAGGCCATATTAACAAGAAGCGCATTAAGCGGTTGCATGATAATGGACTGCTGGGATCATTCTCCTATGAGGAGATTGATACATGCAAGGCTTGTTTAATGGGTAAAATGACGAAGTCACCTTTTCCTAACAAAGGTCAAAGGGCTTCAGGTTTACTTGACCTTATACACAGTGATGTGTGTGGGCCATTTAGTAAACATGCCAGAGGTGGCTATCAGTACTTCATAACCTTTACTGATGATTTCAGTAGATATGGGTATGTCTATCTGATGAGACATAAAAGTGAATCTTTTGACAAGTTCAAAGAGTTCAAGAATGAAGTACAGAATCAGCTAGGCCGAAATATCAAGGCACTTCGTTCTGATCGAGGTGGAGAATACCTAAGTCGAGAATTTACTGACTATCTGAAGGAGTGTGGGATTATCTCACAGCTCACTCCACCAGGAACACCCCAATGGAATGGTGTAACCGAGAGGAGAAATAGAACGTTACTTGATATGGTTCGTTCTATGATGAGTCAGGCTACTCTTCCATATTCCTTTTGGGGATTTGCACTGGAAACAGCTGCAAAGGTACTAAACCGAGTGCCATCCAAGGCAGTTTCTAAGACTCCATATGAGTTATGGTATGGGAAACAGCCGAGCTTGACATTTATCAGGATCTGGGGCTGCGAGGCTTATGTCAAAAAGCTCGCCTCTGGGAAACTAGAGAGCAGATCTGACAAATGTATCTTTGTCGGTTACCCTAAGGAAACTAAGGGTTATTATTTCTTCGATCCCAAAGAGAACAAGGTATTTGTTGCTCGGACGGCCATATTTCTTGAGAAGGAGTTTCTTCTGCAAGAGGCCAGTGGGAGAGAAATAAAGCTGGATGAGAATCCAGAGGAAGGACAAAGTAGTCAAGCACAGTTGGATGAGCCTGAGCCAGTGGATCAGGTTATTGAACAACCTGAGGCTCAGATATCATGGGAACCGCGAAGATCGGGAAGGATCCGTCGACAGCCTGAGCGCTATGACGGAGTCTACATCATTGATAATGATGAACCCCTCACTTATGCGGATGCGGTCAGTGGACCGGAGTCAGCTAGATGGCTTGAAGCTATGCGAGCCGAGATGGACTCCATGTCAGATAACCAAGTCTGGGATTTGGTTGATCCGCCTCCGGGAGTAATCCCTATAGGCTGTAAATGGATCTTCAAGAAGAAGATTGACATGGATGGTAACGTAGTTATCTATAAAGGCAGGCTAGTTGCGAAAGGTTTCAAACAAATCTACGGGATAGATTATGATGAAACTTTCTCACCTGTAGCCATGTTTAAGTCTATTCGGATTCTTTTCGCGATAGCAGCATATTACGATTATGAGATTTGGCAAATGGATGTGAAAACAGCTTTCCTGAATGGAAATCTGGATGAGGATGTGTATATGACACAACCAGAAGGTTTCACTAATCCATCAGATCGTCATAAAATATGCAAGTTAAAGAAGTCCATTTATGGACTTAAACAAGCATCAAGAAGCTGGAATATTCGTTTTGATGAATCAGTCACTGAATTTGGTTTCATCAAGAACGAGGATGACCCGTGTGTATATAAGAGGTTTAGTGGGAGCGTGATTACTTTCCTAGTCCACTACGTCGATGATATCTTGATCATTGGAAATGACATTCCTGAAATGCATGCCGTAAAGGCATGGTTAAGGAAATGTTTCCAGATGAAAGATCTAGGAGAAGCAGCCTATGTGTTAGGTGTGAAGATCTACAGAGATAGATCTAAGAGGCTTCTCGGGCTGTGCCAGAGTACTTACATCGATAAGGTCCTGGAGAGATTTCATTTAGAGAATTCTAAAAGAGGGTATCTTCCAGTCAGACATGGTCTGAATCTTTCGAAGAGTCAGTGTCCACAAACACAGACTGAGAAAGATGAAATGGACAATACGCCTTATGCTTCGGCTATTGGGTCCATTATGTATGCGATGTTGTGTACTCGCCCAGATGTCGCTTACGGGTTAAGCGTGACCAGTCGGTTCCAAAGTAATCCAGGTCAGGCACACTGGATTGCGGTCAAGAACATTTTAAAATATCTGCGGAGGACCAAAGATATGTTCTTGATATATGGTGGTCAGGAAGAACTCAGTATTGAAGGATATACTGACGCTTCGTTCCAGTCGGACCAGGATGATTTCCGATCGCAATCAGGCTATGTTTTTAGCTTGAATGGAGGAGCAGTGGTGTGGAAGAGTTTCAAACAGTCAATCGTTGCTGATTCCACAACAGAAGCCGAGTATGTTGCAGCCTCGGAAGCATCCAAGGAGGCAGTGTGGATTCGTAAGTTCGTGAGAGAACTTGGTGTCGTTCCTTCGAGTGCAGATCCTTTGGTTATCTTCTGTGATAACACTGGAGCAATCGCACAAGCAAAGGAACCACGGTCGCACCAGAAGTCCAAGCACATACAGAGACGGTTTCATTTAATCAGGGAGATCATTGATCGTGGCGAGATCAAAGTCTGCAAGGTACATACAGATGACAATCTGGCAGACCCGCTTACTAAGCCTCTGGCGCAGCAGAAGCATGAGAAGCACTATAATAATATGGGTTTGAGATTCCTCAACCATTAGATTAAGTGCAAGTGGGAGATTGTTGGGGGTAGGCCCTTAAGGCTAATGTTTGAGGCCTTGGGATTGTAACAGTATCATGTATAAACTTTTATGTTTATAAAGGCATGGTTGTTATTCAGTTTGTTACCTTGTCTGCTGTAATAAGTGTACTTCTAAATAATGTCTCAAAGCTGTTCAGCTAGGCTGACATGAAGTAAAGTCCTTAGTCGAGATATCTTGGTGAACATGAGACAACCTTGATATGATTGAGACTAATATGTGTTCTAATCTTATAGGATGCTTCGAGCATGGAATAAGATGTAGACTCATGGGTACATTGGATGTACTGGACAGACCCTACTAGGATATTCAATTGCTTGTCACAATGTGAATATTCCTTGATTGCGACAAGTGGCACATTTCCTCTGACTTGAGATCACTTGTGTTTTCTAAATGATGATTGTCATTGTTTTGAGGTAGTTCAATATCATTTGAAACATAATGGTTATAGACTATCTTGGATGGTGAGCTTGAGTCAGGTTAGGGCACTAGTGATAGACATAGGATTGCCGTCTCCTTGTTTAAGGAGTGTGATGTTCTAAAGGGGCCCCCTGGATGAGATGATTGAGAATAGTGTATGGCCATACCCAGATGACTATGTTCATCTGATCTAATCATGCTCATCATATTGGAGTTACAAGCTTGACACGCTTGTCCAATAAGAACATCCAGTGGCAAAGGAAATATGCATGCCTTGTGAGTTGATTCACACTTGTGCTGTGGTTTGGGTGTAGTCTTGGAAGACTCTTTTCTTTATATCGGGAGATAGTGATGTGTTGCTAGATACCCTTCACTGATCGTGATAACGTGAGTTATCGTTACCGACATTTAAAGGAAACCCTCAGGGTCGCACAATTTGATGATATGGCTTACTTAAGTCAGATCGTGTGGACTGAATTGTTCAGGTTCAGTTTAAAGGGATTTAATCTCTGATTGTAAGTGAGATCTGGTCTGATCATGTTTGATTGATTAGGGCTTAAGATCGGTAAGCTTCGATTGAGAGAATGGATGCTGGATCGGTGAGATCAAGAGCATCAGGAGATCAATGGTTAGATCTAGAGCCTTAGGGTTTTAATTTTGTCTAGACCATGTCGCTTGGCTTATTTGGTCTTTGAACCAGACCAACATGAACCGGCTCATAAATGAGCGCATGGTTCAAAAGCGAAGTGGTTTTGCGAATGGGTAAACCCATGATCGCATGAAGAGAAGTGGCATGCTATTTTTAGATAGCACTTCTCTTACGTGACCACATCTCACGTTCACGCCTCTCATCTCTTCGTTCGTCGCCTTGTCTCTTGCTCTTGACGAGAGAACATTCGGGTGGTGAAGAGTTTGACGAGAAGAGGAAAAAAATTGCCAAGCCAAGACATCTCTTCCCTTCCACTCGACAAGGACATCTTTGGGCCTTGCTAGCACAAGGATCGCAAGGAGGAGTAGGCGACATCAATTGTGTGCGTCACCTCTGGAGAAGATCCAGTTCGGTCTTTGCTTCCAAGGCGCCATCTAGAAATGGCTATGGTATGATCCTTCTCTATATGCAATTGGGTCATTTTTGTTAATCATACAGCAAGCAAGATCTAGAAACCCCCTTTCCGTTGCCTTCATTCCCATATGCGCCTATGAGATAGGGTTTCGCCCCCTTGTGGGTACCTTCATCACGGCCTCATCAATTCGAAGATTCCAACTTCGAGATGCTTGCTTTAATCCATAAATGGACCTCTTTAGCCTGCAGACCTTATTAGCCTCTGCAGGATGGATGAAGCCATCAGGTTGTGTCATATACACATCCTCAGTCATCTTCCCGTTAAGGAACGCTGTTTTCACATCCATCTGCCACATCTCATAGTCATGATATGCAGCTATAGCAAGCAGAATCCGAATGGATTTAATCATGGCAACTGGCGAGAAGGTTTCATCATAGTCCACCCCGTGGACTTGTTTAAATCCTTTAGCTACTAGTCTACCCTTATAGGTAACTATTTTGCCATCCATGTCTGTCTTCTTCTTGAAGACCCATTTACACCCTATGGGTTTTACCCCATCAGGCAGCTCAACCAAATCCCAGACTTGGTTAGCCGACATGGAATCCATCTCAGATTTCATGGCGTCAAGCCATTTCTCGGAGTCCGGTCCACTGACCGCCTCATCATAGGTTCTAGGTTCATCCTCAATGATGAAGATCCCATCGTGTTGGGTCGGTAGCGACCCATACCTTTCAGGTGCACGACGAATTCTCCCAGACCTACGCGGGACCTGTGTCTGAGCCTCAGGTTGCCTAGCAACCGGTGCAGGTGGCTCAGATTCCATCTCTTTGTCTTGTGCTTGCACTTGGACCTCATCCAAGTCAAACTTCCTCCCACTAACTTCTTTCATAAGAAATTCTTTCTCAAGAAAGACAGCACCCCGAGCAACAAAAACTTTGTTCTCGGTTGGGACATAGAAGTAGTATCCTTTAGTTTCCTTAGGATACCCCACAAACACACACTTATCAGATCTAGGTTCTAGCTTGCTAGAATCTTGACGTTTGACATAAGCCTCACATCCCCAGATCCTGATAAACGTGAGATTAGGGCGTCTCCCACTCCACACCTCATATGGTATTTGGAGACACTCTTAGATGGAACATTATTCAGTATCAGCCCCCAGAATGATGAAGGTAGAGTTGCATGACTCATCATGGATCGAACCATATCCAATAAAGTTCGATTTCTCCTTTCAGACACACCATTCCATTGACGTGTTCTAGGAGGAGTGAGTTGGGATATGATCCCACACTCTCTCAGATAGTCAAAGAACTCACCACTCAGGTATTCTCCACCTCGATCTTGATCGAAGAGCCTTAATGGATCTTCCAAGCTAGTTCTCTACTTCATTCTTGAACTCCTTGAATTTCTCAAAGGATTCAGATTTATGTCTCATTAAGTAGACATAACCATACCTACTGAAGTCATCAGTAAAGGTAATGAAGTAGCTGTACCCTCCTCTGGCTTGTTTATTGAAGGGCCCACACACATTAGTATGTATGAGATCCAATAAACCTTCTGCCCTCTCACCAATCTTGGTGAAGGGCGCCTTTGTCATCTTCCCTAATAAACAAGGTTCACAAGTATCAAATTCCTCCAAGGAACTTGAATCTAACAATCCATTTGCATGGAGTTGTTGGATGCGATTCTTGTTTATATGGGCTAATCGACAGTGCCATAGGAAAGCACCAACTGAACCACTCAGTTTGGTCCGCTTATTGCTTATGTTACAAATAGAACTTTCCATATCCAAGATATATAGACCATTGCACAAAGTACCCTTCCCATAGAACATATTTGCAAATGAAAAAGAACAGGAGTTCTTATTTATTTCAAATTTAAATCCTTTCCTCGCCAAGCAAGGAATGGATACAATGTTCTTTGTTAGCGAAGGTACAAAAAAGCAATTGTCTAGTTCTAATTGAATTCCAGAAGGCAAGGAGAGAGTCAAAACGCCTACTGTAACATCCCTCAGAATCACACCCCACACGCATACAAGTAAAAATACGGGGTTTTAAAAATTTTTACTCTTCCATTAAAACATAAGAAGAAAGCGGCATCGAAGGACATTACTACGGAACTGAAAACCGCACAGAACTGAGTAGGATCGATTACTAGGAAATAGAAATCCGGAAATCCAAAAAAAATCCGGCAGCAAGTATACTAATTACTGCTGCACAGACGCACATATCCTGGAAACAAAACAGATGTCCACACTACACATATGTGGAGAACACAAATTTTGGAAATATTGCATAAACTGATTATTCAGACACCAATCACAATAATAATTCGGTTATACATCTCAGAATAAAAACAATTTCAATTCTCATGACTCCAAAACTCGTATCCAACAATAAAACGAGACAACTATATTATAATATCCTGAAAACAGGCATAAGCCCTCAGGAGATAAAACGTGTCATATAAGTAAGTTAGGCACGCAGGCCTGATAGATCTTTAGAAAACAACTCTTATAAATTATATAAAACTTTAGCATCATAACAACTTAAGTAGCTGTAAGACACTTAACATGCACACTCATATCAGAAACAAAACATAATCAAATTCAGACACTTATAACAATAGGCATCAAGCATGAAGTAGGATATAAGTCTACCAACCCATTCCAACTAATCACACCGCCCAACACATCTATAATACAGATCAGAACAGAACTACAGAAAATCAGAGCTGACAGACAGAACAGATTGAAACAAAACTACAGAAATCAGAGCTGACAGACAGAAAATCAGAATTTTCAGAATCCAAACAGATAGTCTACATCGGAAACAGAAAGGCCACAGAAGGCCGGAAGACCACAGAAGGTCTGATGACCACAGAAGGTCTGACCCCACCTCTGCCGAGGACGAGACATGCATGCATATCAGAAACAGAATGGTAGAGGAGGTATCAGTGGGTGGCCCCCGTCTCGCCAAGACGTGGCACTCTGGCCTCCAATACTGGTAGAGGAGGTATCAGTGGGTGGCCCCCGTCTCGTCAGGACGTGGCACTCTGGCCTCCAATACCCAGAACATAACAGAAATAGTGGAGGGAGAACGGAATGAAGGTCTGCATAAGGGGGCGAAACCCTATCTCATAGGCGCATATGGGAATGAAGGCAGCGGAAAGGGGGTTTCTAGATCTTGCATGCTATATGATCAACAAAAATGATACGATTGCAAATAGAGAAGGATCATACCATAGCCATTTCTAGATGGCGCCTTGGAAACAAAGATCGAAATGGATCTTCTCCAGAGGTGACGCACACAATTGATGTCGCCTACTCCCTTTGGCGATCCTTGTGCTAGCAAGGTCCCAAGGAGTCCTTGTCGAGTGATAGGGAAGAGAACTTCTTGGCTTGGCGATTTTTCTCTTGTCGTCTATTCCTCTCCTTCACCCAAGAATGCCTCAAGACCGAAAGCCAAAAATGGCGACAAGGCGTGAAGAGGGAAAACGTGAAGCGTGGTCACGTTGAGAAGTGCTATCCAAAAATAGCATGCCACTTCTCCACATGCGATCTTGGGTTTACCCCAATCGCAAACTCCACTTCACCTTTGAACCACGCGCTCATTCATGAGCCGGTTCATTTTGGTTTGGTTCAATGACCAAACACCCCAAGCCATAAGTCCAGATCACATTAAACCCTAAGGCTCCAGATCTGACCGTTCATCTCTTTGATGCTCCTGATCTCACCGATCTAGCATCCATTCTCTCGATCGAAGCTTACCAATCTAAAGCCCTAATCAATCAAACATGATCAGACCAGATCTCACTTACAATCAGAGATTAAATCCCTTTAAACTGAACCCAAACAATTCAGTCCACACGATCTGACTTAAGTAAGCCATATCATCAAATTGTGCGACCCTGAGGGTTTCCTTTAAATGTCGGTAACGATAACTCACGTTATCACGATCAGTGAGGGGTATCTAGCAACACATCACTGTCTCCCGATATAAAGAAAAGAGTCTTCCAAGACTACACCCAAACCACAGCACAAGTGTGAATCAACTCACTAGGCATGCATAATTCCTTTGCCACTGGATGTTCTTATTGGACAAGCGTGTCAAGCCTGTAACTCCAATATGATGAGCATGATTAGATCAGATGAACACAGTCACCTGGGTATGGCCATACACTTTCTCCATCATCTCATCCAGGGGGGCCCCTTTAGAACATCACACTCCAATTAAGGAGACGGCAATCCTATATCTATCACTAGTGCCCTAACCTGACTCAAGCTCATCATCCAAGATAGTCTATAATCATTATGTTTCAAATGATATTGAACTACCTCAAAACAATGACAATCATCATTTAGAAAACACAAGTGATCTCAAGTCAGAGGAAATGTGCCACTTGTTACATTCAAGGATTATTCACATTGTGACAAGCAATTGAATAACCTAGTAGGGTCTGTCCAGTACATCCAATGCACCCATGAGTCTACATCTTATTCCATGCTCGAAGCATCCTATAAGATTAGAACACATATTAGTCTCAATCATATCAAGGCTGTCTCATGTTCACCAAGATATATCGACTAAGGACTTAACTGCATGTCAGCCTAGCTGAACAGCTTTGAGACATTATTCAGAAGTACAATCATTGCAGCAGACAATGTAACAAACTGAATAACAACCATGCCTTTATAAACATAAGAGTTTATTACATGATACTGATACAATCCCAAGGCCTCAAACATTAGCCTTAAGGGCATACCCCAACACGGAAGGTGAGACCAGCTCACATCTACCCTTCACTAGTGTCTCATGGGTCGTAGTAGACTATCAGCACCATTACAGTGCCACAGAAGGAGGGTAAGGACACGGAAGAGTGCTACACTAGAGCATAATTTTTACAGAACAGGTCATGCTGAAACGGAGGAGTAGGACCAACCACTACTCAATTCTCACATCATGCCCAAAGTGTCTCACAAACCAGAAAATGACACACCCTAATATCCAGTCCTTAACAAAATTACAATTTGCAGAAAATCAAAGCTGAACACACTTCATAATTTTTACCATCAACCAGAAGTAATATATGAGTGAATTCCTTGAATTCCTTAGATTTCATGCAACTATCCTTAATTCATGTCAAACCATTCTATGTTCTCACAAGGTTATAACACATTCAAAGTTTCAGAAATTCACTACATATGTACAGAACAGAAATTATTCGCGTAACAAACAATTAAACAGATGTTTCAAAAAAAAATAGATTAATATATCATACTTGCAACAGATGTTTCAGACTGAGTAAGTAATCTAAAATAGGCAATATGATATTCACAATGAAGCTATTTGGACCTACTTTCCAATAGAACTGAATCCATCGGATTTGGAGTTATAACCGGGGAGGTATGGGTGTTCGAACATAGAAAGGTCGGGATTTCAGAATTCCAGAAAACAGATTCGTAAATCAGAATTGCGACACAAATTTCAGATCCAATAACTAACAGAAAATAGGCGATATGGTAATAAAAATGAATCCCTTCGAGTCTACTTTCTAATAAAACTGATTTGACAAGATTTCGAGCTATACCTAGGGAGATATGATGGTTCGAACACATAAAGGTCGAAATCCAGATTTCCAGAAAACTGATTTTGTACAGCTAGATTGCAATACAGATTGAAATACGAATACAGCTCGGATATGGTCGATATCATATTCAAATTAAAGCCGAATGTATCTAGTTTCATACAAAATTTATTTCGTGCGATTTGGATCTATAGGCCATGAGATATTGGGGTTATAGTACACAAAGGTCAGATTAGAGAATGCAAATTTCAGCAGAACAGGATTTTAAAACCCTATAAATATTTGAATTCGACCCCATACGGATAATCATTGCAAATAACGAATTTTAATTGAATGATAATCTACAATTTAGCGGATTAGACTCCTTAGGATCGAATTACTCACCGAAAAACGTTCACAGAAGAAAAACGCCAAGATAGAGGATCACCAGGAATTTCATCCACCACCAGTCTGCCACCACCAGCGTCAAAAATTTCAGGAGGCACCAAGCACAGTGAGGGGCGACAACCAAAGGCGGCTAGGGCAAGAAAAATCAACAAAAGTCGTGAGGGAGAGGAGCCTTCACGCAATCCCTCTTTTTCTCCCACCCCAAACGGATCCAAGATCCAATAACCCAATTAACTTAAGTGAAAAATTGGTTTTATGGGCTTACCTGGGCTTAACCACCCTGCGCCACTCCAATAACATCAGAAATGTGCGCCACCATTGTGGAAATAATTCCAGGAGCAAAGAATCAAGGTTGAGGGTTCGAATGCCACGTCCTGACAAGACGGGGGCCACCCACTGATACCTCCTCTACCATTCTGTTTCTGATATGCATGCATGTCTCGTCCTCGGTAGAGGTGGGGTCAGACCTTCTGTGGTCATCAGACCTTCTGTGGTCTTCAGGCCTTCTGTGGCCTTTCTATTTCCGATGTAGACTATCCGTTTGGATTATGAAAATTCTGATTTTCTGTCTGTCAGCTCTGATTTCTGTAGATCTGTTTCGATCTGTTCTGTCTGTCAGCTCTGATTTTCTGTAGTTCTGTTCCGATCTGTATTATAGATGTGTTGGGCGGTGTGATTAGTTGGAATGGGTTGGTAGACTTATATCCTACTTCATGCTTGATGCCTATTGTTATAAGTGTCTGAATTTGATTATGTTTTGTTTCTGATATGAGTGTGCATGTTAAGTGTCTTATCTACAAGCATGATATTTTTGATGTGTACTATGGATGGCTTTTAGTGTCTTTTACTCACTGAGCTTTTTAGCTCACCCCCGTTGTTTAAATATTTTCAGGTGAGACATCAGGACAGTGATTGCTACAGCTACTTAAGTTGTTATGATGCTAAAGTTTTATATAATTTATAAGAGTTGTTTTCTAAAGATCTATCAGGCCTGCGTGCCTAACTTACTTATATGACACGTTTTATCTCCTGAGGGCTTATGCCTGTTTTCAGGATATTATAATATAGTTGTCTCATTTTATTGTTGGATGCGAGTTTTGGAGTCATGAGAATTGAAATTGTTTTTATTCTGAGATGTATAACCGAATTATTATTGTGATTGGTGTCTGAATAATCAGTTTATGCAATATTTCCAAAATTTGTGTTCTCCACATATGTGTAGTGTGGACATCTGTTTTGTTTCCAGGATATGTGCGTCTGTGCAGCAGTAATTAGTATACTTGCTACCGGATTTTTTTTGGATTTTCGGATTTCTATTTCCTAGTAACCGATCCTACTCAGTTCTGTGCGGTTTTCAGTTCCGTAGTAATGTCCTTCGATGCCGCTTTCTTCTTATGTTTTAATGGAAGAGTAAAAAATTTTTTAAAACCCCGTATTTTTACTTGTATGCGTGTGGGGTGTGATTCTGAGGGATGTTACAGATGGTATCAGAGCAATATTACTAGCAATTAGAAACTCCGGGAAAGGAAAACTCTGTTTGTGTATTGCTAGAAACCAAGATAGGATATGAATATTGGAAAACTCTGTTTGTGTATTGCTAGAAACCAAGATAGGATCTGATCCGTGATTGAATATTGGTTGTTATTCTACCGTGTTATGTGATGCAGGTACAAAAAAAAAATGGTGCGACCAAGATCTAGCAGTAGCAACGGTGATCAACAGTCTGATCTGAGGCAGGCCATGGAGGCTATGACTGCTATGATGCAACAACAGAACGCATTCATCCAGCAGCAAACTCAGATGATGCAGCAGCAGCAGGCGCAGCACATGGAGGTTCAACAACAGTTATTGCAGCGGCTGTCGCAGACACAGCCTCAGTCACAGTCACAACCGGCTGGACACTGTATGGGTGGCGCTGGTTCTCCTCTGGGTGATGGCGCACATCAACGATATGCTCGGTTGGTTTGAGAGTTTCAGCACCTGAACCCAACTACATTTTATGGTAGTCCGGAGACCAGAGCGGCTGAGGATTGGCTGTTGGCACTGGAAAAGATTTTCCAGGTTTTGCGCTGTGATGATGCAGACAAGCTATGTTTGTCTGTCTTCATGTTGCGTGGAGATGCCGAAGACTGGTGGAAGGGAGTCGTCAGACTGGCGGCAACTGAATCCAGAGTTGTTGATTGGCAGTATTTCATGATGAAGTTCAATGCCAAGTTTTTCCCCTCTAGCTTATCTGAGGAGCGCGAGGTGGAGTTTATTCATCTTGAGCAGGGCGACCTGACGGTGGATCAGTATGAGGCCACATTCGCTCGGTTGTCGGGGTATGCTCCTCACTTAGTCAACACCGAGGAAAGAAGAGCCAAGAAGTTTCAGCGGGGTTTGAGGAAAGACATCAGGACAAGGGTAGCTATGCTACACTTGGAGTCTTATGCTGAAGTGGTAGACAGGGCTCGAACTGCTGAGAGGTGCATTGCTGAGATGGCTGTTGATACTATTTCAGTCACTGCATCCGCCCCTACTTCTGTGACTTACGCACCCACTCTGGGTGGTAAGGATAAGAAGAATTTCAAGAAAGAGAAGAAAGACAATAAGGGCAGATACAAACCTTATCAGAAGCCAGCCAGCACAGTTTCTCAGAATGGCAAGAAGTGTCTCCACTATGGGAGCACTAAACATCATGATAATGAGTGCTACAGGAAGACTGGCGCTTGCTTCAGATGTGGTAAGGTGGGGCATATGATTAAGGACTGTCCTATGCCGGATGCTAGAGGACAGGGTGAGAAGCCTACTGTGCAGACTCGCGTGTATGCCATCGCGGAGAGGGATGCTTCGGCTTCGAAGTCCGTGGTAGAAGGTACACTTTATGTGTTTAGTAATTTGGCACGCATTCTTTTTGATCCTGGTGCCAATTTATCCTTTGTGTCTGCATGTTTTGCACTATGTCTGCCTGTGTTACCTAGGATACTTGATTTCTGTATTTCTGTTCATACACCTATGGGTGAGGCCGTATCTACAGATATAGCATATCCTGACTGTTTGATTAAGGTTGAAGGATATGATTTACCTATTGATTTGATTAGTCTTCCTATGAAAGACTATGACATCATTCTGGGCATGGATTGGCTGTCTGCCTATCATGCTACTTTAGATTGTTTTGAAAAGTTAATTACTCTACATCTAAGTGATGGACAGCAACTGGTTATCCAAGGCCGGATTTCAGAACAGGAGCCTTTGGTGATATCTCATCTGCAGGCCAGGAAGCTTTTAGCCCAGGGCTGCAAGGGGTATCTGGCGCATGTCAAGGTGCAGACTGAGCCTGATTTGGATCTGGCTAGAATTCCTGTGGAAAGAGAGTTTACTGACGTCTTCTCTGATGATTTATCTGGGTTACCACCCAGCAGAGAAGTTGAGTTTGGTATCGAGTTGTTGCCAGGCACGGCACCGGTATCTAAAGCTCCTTACAGGATGGCAACTTCAGAACTGACAGAGCTGAAGAAGCAACTGGAAGAACTATTAGAGAAGGGGTATATTCGACCCAGTGTTTCTCCAAGGGGAGCACCTGTGTTATTTGTGAAGAAGAAGGATGGTACTTTGCGCATGTGCATCGATTATCGTCAACTCAACCAAGTGACCGTTAAGAATAAGTACCCATTACCCCGTATTGATGATCTCTTTGATCAGTTGCAGGGAGCTACCGTATTCTCTAAAATTGACCTAAGGTCTGGCTATTATCAGCTGAGAGTTCAGGAGGAGGATGTACCAAAAACTGCATTCAGGACCAGGTATGGGCACTATGAGTTTCTTGTTATGCCCTTTGGACTGACAAATGCCCCTGCGGTGTTTATGGATCTGATGAACAGGGTATTTCATGAGCTCCTGGACAAATGTGTGGTCGTCTTCATTGATGATATTCTGATCTACTCCAAGAATGCGCAAGATCACTCTCAGGATTTGCGCAAGGTGCTGGAGATTCTGCGGCTGAAGCAGCTGTATGCTAAGGCCAGCAAATGTGAGTTCTGGCTATATCAGATTGGCTTTCTGGGGCACATTATTTCTGGCCAGGGTGTGTCTGTGGATCCAGTGAAGGTGGAGGCCATTCTTCACTGGGGAAGACCAACTACAGCGACTGAGGTCAGAAGTTTTCTGGGCTTAGCTGGATACTACCGCCGCTTTGTGGAGGGTTTTTCTAAGCTGGCTGGTCCTCTGACTAAGCTAACTAGAAAGAATTTGAAGTTTGAGTGGTCTGATAATTGTGAGTCTAGTTTTCAGGAACTGAAAAGGAGACTGACCAGTGCTCCTATCCTCATCGTTCCCTGTGATGGAGAAAAGTTCACTGTGTACACTGATGCCTCTGGTAAGGGTCTGGGTGCTGTACTGATGCAGCAAGGAAAGGTAGTTGCTTATGCTTCAAGGCAACTCAAAGACTATGAGGTAAACTACCCCACTCATGATCTGGAGTTGGGAGCTGTAGTTTTTGCCTTGAAGATCTGGAGGCACTATCTGTTTGGACAGACATTTGAATTATTTACAGATCATCAGAGCTTGAAGTATATCTTCACTCAGAAAGAGCTGAATATGAGATAGAGGCGATGGCTTGAATGGATAAAGGATTATGACTTCACCATCCAATATCAGTCTGGTAAAGCCAATGTGGTGGCTGATGCTCTTAGTCGGTATCCTGTGACTCAGATAGCTGCACTGCGAGTCCAGGAGTGGCGACTATTGCGGGAGTTCAGTGACTTACGTCTGAGTGTGACTCCGGGTGAGGGAGGCGGTCTTCTAGCTTCTCTCAGGGTTCAGTCAGACTTACTGCAGAGACTGAGATCGGGGCAGCAGTCAGATCCGGATATTCTACGGTGGAAAGAGAGGTCGGAGCAAGGTTGTGTTGAGAATTTCAGTATGTCGGATGATGGTCTTCTCAGATTCCGTGGAAGGGTCTGTGTCCCTGAGGACCCTGAGTTGAGAAATGAAATTCTTAAGGAAAGCCATTGCACTAAGTATACCGTTCATCCTGGTAGTACCAAGATGTATCAGGATCTGAAAAAGACTTTCTGGTGGCATGGTATGAAGAAGGATGTGCATTTGTTTGGGTCCAGATGTTTAACTTGCCAAACCGTGAAGGCTGAGCATCAGAGCCCGGGCGGTTTGATGCAGTCTCTCCCTATTCCTCAGTGGAAGTGGGAGCATATCAGTATGGACTTTGTGTGTGGACTGCCCAATACCAGAAGGAATCATGATGCCGTATGGGTGATTGTGGACAGACTCACGAAGTCAGCTCACTTCTTACCGATCAAAATGACTTACAGTTTGGATCGGTTAGCAAAACTGTACATCGATGAGATTGTCAGATTGCATGGAGTTCCCTTGGACATTGTCTCTGACCGTGATCCTCGATTTCTGTCCAGGTTTTGGAAGAAATTACAGGAAGATTTGGGAACTAATCTGAGTTTCAGCACTGCATATCATCCTCAATCTGATGGTCAGATAGAGAGAACTATTCAGACACTTGAGGATCTTCTGAGATCTTATGTGGTTGACTGGTCTGTTGAGTGGGATCTGGACTTATCACTGATAGAGTTCACCTACAACAATAGCTTTCACTCTAGCATACAGATGGCTCCGTATGAGGCCCTATATGGGAGGAAATGCAGAACACCTATATGCTGGGAGGAAACTGGGGACAGAACAGTGCTAAGGTCTGATGCTGTTCAGGAAGCCACTGAGAAGATCAGAGAAATTCAGAGAAAGATGAAGATTGCTCAGGATAGACAGAAGAGTTATGCTGATGTGAGGCGTCGTCCTCTTGAGTTTTTGGTGGGAGAGCATGTGTTCCTAAAAGTCTCACCTATGAAAGGGGTGATGAGATTTGGGAAGAGGGGGAAATTGAGTCCCAGGTACATTGGTCCCTTTGATATCATTGAGAGGGTCGGACCTGTAGCATACAGACTTGCTCTGCCCCCATCCCTGGAACACCTCCATAATGTGTTCCATGTTTCTGCACTCAGAAAATATTGTTCTGATCCTTCTCATGTTCTAGAGTTGGAACCTCTTCAGCTTGAAGAGAACATGACTTTTGTGGTGAAACCTCTCAGAATTGAAGATAGAAAAGAGAAAGTGCTGAGGAATAAGGTTATTCCACTTGTGAAAGTCATCTGGGGAAATCAGTCTGTTGAAGAAGCCTCTTGGGAGGTCGAAGCAGATATGAGAAAGGAGCATCCTCACCTGTTCAGTGACGGGCTTGGTCAGCTTTAGAGGACTAAAGCTCTATAAGGGGGGGAGAATGTAACGCCCTCGATTTTTCTGAATTATGATTTAAGGTTAGAAATTCTGTTTCTGTATTTTTATCTGTTAAAATTTTGGGATTTTTGCCTAAGTGTAGGAATTTTTCCTACAGGGCAAAAATAATTATTTTGGTTGGGGATTCGAACCCTCAACCTTGATAATTATTTTTGCCCTGTAGGAAAAATTCCTACACTTAGGCAAAAATCCCAAAATTTTAACAGATAAAAATATAGAAACAGAATTTCTAACCTTAAATCATAATTCAGAAAAATCGAGGGCGTTACACCTACAGCAACAGCAGCAACCTGTGCCCCGTTTCCAATGCGTAGGTCAATCTCTCCAAGCCGCACCGATCTACTTTTCTTGAGCCCCTGCATATTTGTACAAATATGAGCTCCACATGCGGTATCCAATACCCATGACATAGAAGTAGAAAGGTTGACTTCTGTAACATAAATACCTGAGCTAGAAGTTAAGGCCAAGCCTTTCTTCTCCTCATTCTGAAGCTGCCTGCAGTCCCTTCTCCAGTGGCCCTGCTCGCCACAGTGGAAACACCTTTGTTCCTTTGACTTCTTCGCCCTTTTCTTTAGTGCTTTGGTAGGACCTCTAGCACGTGCCTTACACTTCTTCTTTATCTTCTTGGTCGCAGGGACCAAAAGAACAGAATTGGGTTTGGTCTTACCCATCTCTCGCTCGGCTGTTTGGAGCATATTCATCAATTCCTCCCGTGTGCACTCAATCCGGTTCATGTTGAAGTTAATGATAAACGGACTGAAGCTAGGGGGCAGGGAATGAAGAATAAGATCCACAACCAGCTCGTTGTGTATGGTGTGTCCCAGTCTCCTGAGATGATCCACATTCCCAATGAGTTTGAGAACATGGGGTCTCACTGGTGCACCTTCAGACAACTTGCACCGAAAGACTGCTTTGGCGGTGTCAAATCTCTCAGTTCTAGCCTGAGCCTCGAACATCTGTTTCAGACGAGTAATCATCTGAAAAGCGTTCTGCTCCTCATATTGCACCTGCAGTTCAGGTGCCATACTGGCTAGCATAAGACATGCAACCTCCAAAGAGTCATCCTGATGCTTTCTATAAGCATCTCTGTCTGCCGTTCGGGCATTAGGCGGAGGAGCCGCAGGAAGAGGCTGTTCAAGGACATACAGCTTCTTCTCGAGCTTGAGGACTATCCTCAAATTCTGATGCCAGTCCATAAAGTTAGTTCCAACTAACTTATCCTTATCAAGGAGTGATCGCAGTGATAATCCGCCAGTGTTCATAGCCATTGTTCTACAACACCCAAGAAGAACAGATTAGTACTACTTCGAATCATTTAATCTGGACTTGTTTTAAATGACCATGGCTCCCACTATTTTATATTCGAATTGACAACCCACAAAGTCAATCGGGAAGTTTAAAACTTCCTAGTGAGATGGGATCCTTATTTCACATGAGGCTTTGCGTCCCACGAGGGTGGGATGAGATGCACAAAGAAACCCATGCTTCCTAAGGTGGGCGCGCCGGCCGGTTGCTCCAAGCAACTCCCCTTGTCGAGACAGTCTGGGCATTTCATGTCCAGCGAGGGCTGGATACAACATGAAACCTTTACCTCTCGACGATGCCTCTAGACTTTCACCATGTGCCCAGCATATGTGAACTTCTAGTCAAGTCCATTCCTAACCGTTATGCCCAGGGCCAACGAGTTTCCTTGCGAAGGCACGCCCAGGTTAAAACTGGACTGGGGAAACCATTGCCACCACGCACTTTCTAAAGATAAGTGGGTGTGTCCCACGAGGGTGGGAAACAATTCACAACTCCACTGATCGATAGCTTAGTGAGGGCTACGCGTTAGAAGGCTACCAGACTTGATATTTTAATTGAGGATTTTTGTTTAAGGTCTCATCATCTCAGTTTTATCTTATGTCTATCATTACAGGCATGCAATCCTATAGTGATAACATAACGGTAAAACATTTCAGGCATGCTTCTGCAGATAATAATAAAAGCAGTAAAGGATGATGTGATCATATCCTATACAAGACATTGAACCAATCCATGCCATGAAATAGGTTCAACTCTTGTCCTAGAACTCAAGCCGCAAAAACTAGACCTAACCTAGCCGACCTCTAGCTTGAACTTCAAGGTTGGCTCCAAGGTCCTTCTCTCATGGTTTAGCTCTCAAACCGTAGAGGAATACATTCGAAGTTCCCCATAGGTTCGGCCAATGCCATGGTCTTCCTCCAAGGAAGGTGCGCCACCATGCAAGGGGACAAGACCTTTTGCGCCACCAAGCAACCAAGCACCAGCTTGCATGCGCCACCTTGCATGCTTGCGCCATCAAGCAAGATGCGAGCATCAAGGTCCAAGAAGGATGCGCCTAGCCCTTAATCTTCCTCTTAATTTTTACAAAAATAATGAAAAAGATGGCACGCAGGCCGCACAAGGATACATCACAGGCATGCAAGAGGGGCTTGACTCATGATCACAACATTATGCACAATCAAGGTATTTACTCATGCAATTCTACATGCTCATGAAAAACATAAAATCTGAAATTTTACTTTTTCATAAAACCAGTTTCTTTTTCTCATCTTCTTCTCACAAGTCTTTTGGTTTATTGCGATTTATTTTTCATGATGATTTCAGAGTTCCTTTCGGCTGGCAATTTTGTCAGATCAAGAGACTTGGCCAGTCCGAAGACACAATGCCCGTCCTACTTGACAAAATTACGTGCGCCTTTGATCTTTAAATCAAACAAGAAAAATAGTCCAAAAATTCCAAAAGAGATTGAGAGGATGATAGAAACAAGAAACCCTAATTTTTCTACTTTTAGAAAAATCGATTGCCATGCATCATGCTATTTACGAAAATAGAAATATGGCATGTGAGCATGGAAGAAAAGCATAAAACATCGTTCGAGTCTTGCAAGTCGCTCTGATACCACTGTTGGGAAACCCCGGGGACATTTTACAATTTTCAGTGTTATGGACATACATTTTTCGCAGCGGAAGAATGTCCCCGAAACAGGCCAGTCCCAAAAACCCAGTGAAGATCGCATGCAAGGGAGTCGACACGATGAGTTAGGAAATACCTTAAGAGCAATGTAGAGCGATGTCGATGAAGGCGCCCAAGTGTTCGCCCTCTGCAGTCTCGCACACACAGATCTCTTGAGTTCTCTTCTTCCACGCCCGGTGCTAGCCTCGGGAAGAAGATCCAAGCCTTAGGGAGATACTCTAATTCACTTGCGCCACCAAGAGAGATGAGGCGCCAAGAGAAGAAAGAAAATCGCCCAAGCCGCCAAGACCTAGATCTCCTTGCGCCAAGAGGAAAGGAGGAAGAGGGTTGCGGTTATGGAAGATGCGCCCCTGCTCTAAGCACTCGCCCCTCTCCTTGTGTTCATGCCTTCAAGGATTAATTGCACACAAGAGGGGGCGACTAGGGTCATATTTATAGGGCAAGAGGCGGTTAGGGTAATGGCTAGGATCATGACAAGTGTAGGGCTAGGATGAGGAGGTTTGAGATAAGGAAAGTCTCCAAGACATTTCCATAATTCTCATTCAACCTTACCTTTTGTTCCCACGCCTTTCCTTGTGCGCCAAGGCCTTGCCTTGCGCCTCAAGCAATGCCATAGAGGCATGCATTCCATCCTAGGAAGAGAGGGGGAGGCGCCCTTTACTTCCATAATGAAGCAAAGGCGCCAACATGACCCCATTATGCCCCTAGGCGCCTAATGGTTCATGTTTCTCCCCATTATACCCTTTTAGCCTCTCATCTCTTCATGAGAACTTGTTATTGGGCCTCATTGGATAATGAGCTAGCCCAAACATCATTGCATAGGTTGATTAAGCACTTGGATCCAATCCAATGCAACCCTAATCCAAATGTGACCAACCATGGTCAAATACGGGTCAACCTGCCAAACATGAAGTTTGGCTCCAATAACATTCTTCCATCTCATCAGGCCCATTGGCACTGATGAAATCTCCCAATTAGATCCGAGTTATCCAATAACTCGATCATAAGGCTTCCCAATCAATACGAGAACTCAAGTATCAAGGTGTGCGACCCTGTAGGTTCCTCTGACGCTGGCAATGCTGACCAAAGGTCATCACAAGCAGTGAGTGGCACCTAGCAGTGCATCGCTGCTACCCAGGTCGTTGGAATGGATATCGACATCGACATCCCCATCATCGCAACTAGGTACAGATGCATTACAGTCTCTTTGCCATACTGATATCCGATTGGACAAGTGTGTCACCACTTGTTTTCATCCAATCACATGGCTATGACTAAAACAGGTTCTCACCTGGGTATGGCCATACACTCTCAGTCATAGAACCATAAAGGAGCTCCATGGATATCATACTTCCTTAGGGAAGGGGCAAATCCTATGTCTGTCCATTGATCTTCTCATATGGGTCGTGACATGCTCAACAACAACCGTTATGACCTCCCAGCTACGGCAAGGTGTTAGGTTGTATCAAAGCAAGTCCCTAACCATATAGAATGATCAATGACCTCAAGTCAAGGGTTCAATGCATCTCCTATCACTTATGAGGATAACTCATGACACCAAGTCATAGCCTCATAGCGGGTCTATCAGTATATCCCCAATGATATACCCATGTGTCTGCGTTAGCACATAACGACAATGCCAGAATGATATATAAATATCAATGTCAAGTAGTACATTAGTTGACCAAAACTAGGTCCTAGGGCATATACACCAACATCCAATTCATGTGCTCAAGGGGAAATTCTGTTATCTTTCATTATGTCTTTATTGTGTTGACTATTTCATTGATATGTTTATTCTCCTTATTTCGTTTTCCCTTAGCCTTTGGGATTACTTGCTGGGCAATTTATGCTCATTCTTGCTTGCACTAACCCTTATTGCAGATTAGCTTGGCTACGCATTGTGGGCAGAAGTTTGAAAGTTTTGGAAGCTCATTTTGGAATGTTGGCTAAATCATGAGACTTTGTAATCTTGGAAAACATTGTATGCTCCATAAAAGACTTGTATTAAGAATTTTCATGAGACTTGTTTTGAGGAGTATGTTACTAGTTTTGAATGTTGATTGCAATGGCTTATGTTGGTAGCATGTTTTAGTTCTCGGTTTTTGGGATTGTATTAATCTACTCTGCTTGGGTAAAAGCTTTTGATGGAATGGATATTTTTCTGTTGTAACTTGGATAACGACATTATATCACTTGTTTTATTGTTCAAGGCATTAAACTTTATATTGATTGTCGATCTTGCAAAAAAAATTATGTCGTATGATTATCTTTTATGGATTGTTGTTATCTAAGGGTGTGACATTTATACGCTGTTTTCTTACCACTACAATGCCCTCCATAGGAGGTGGAATGACATTGGAATAAGACAACGGAGATCTCCTCTTCTGGTAGGCATCTTCGAATGATACAATCAGCACAACGTTTGAACAAAAGTGGTTCGTCCCAACAATAGTACTTCGCATTTGATCTAAATCTCTTTCGTTGCTGGTATGAGAGATTTGGAGGCAAAATACCGGCTGCCAAGAAATTTACCAAATCCGCATACCACGGTATTTTCATTGCAGTGACGGCAAAAAATTTTTCATCTGGGAATGCATCATTAATCTCTTCTTCCGAATTGCCCTCAGGAGCAGGCATTAGATGGGAGAGATGATCAGTTACTAAATTATTGGCTCCCTTCTTATCTTTGATCTCAACGTCAAATTCTTGCAGCAATAGTATCCACCTAATTAGCCGTGGTTTCGCATCCTTCTTCGTCATAAGGTATTGGATTGCCGCATGATCTGCATAAACAATAACACGTGAGTCAATTATATATGACCGGAATTTGTCGAATGCGAAAACAATAGCTAATAGTTCTTTTTCCGTCGTGGCATAATTGCTCTGTGCTCCATCCAACGTTCGGCTAGCATAATAAATGGCATGAGTTCGGTTGTCTTTCCGCTGTCCTAATACGGCTCCAACCGCATAGTCGCTTGCATCGCACATAACTTCAAAGGGTAGCGACCAATCCGAAGGTCGTATTATTGGTGCAGAAATCAACGCCTTCTTCAATTATTGGAATGCATCAATGTAGTTCTGGTCAAAAACAAATGGAACATCCTTAGCAAGTAAAGATGTTAAAGTTCGAGCAATTTTAGAAAAATTTTTAATGAAACGCCAATAGAAGCCCACATGTCCTAAGAAACTTCTTATTCCTCTAACAGAGTTCGGAGGCGGCATTCTCTCTATCACATCGATCTTCGCCTTATCAACTTCAATACCATACTCTGATATTAGATGACCAAGAACGATCCCTTCTTTTACCATAAAGTGGCATTTCTCCCAATTAAGTACCAAGTTCGTCTCTTCGCAACACTACAATACACGGGTTAGGTTAGATAAACAAGAATCAAAACTAGACCCATATACCAAAAAGTCGTCCATGATGTCTTCGATGAAATCTGAAAAGATTGCCATCATCCACCGCTGAAAGGTAGCTGGCGCATTACATAAACCAAACGGCATACGTCGATAAGCGAAAGTACCGAAGGGACATGTGAATGTAGTTTTCTCTTGGTCGTCGGGATGTAGCAGTATTTGGAAAAATTCTGAGTATCCATCCAAGAAACAGAAATAAGAGTTAGTGGCTAATCTTTCAAGCATTTGATCAATAAAGGGAAGAGGAAAATGGTCCTTCTAGGTGGCTTTGTTCATGTTCTGGTAGTCAATACACAAACGCCACCTAGTAACGGTTCTCGTCGGTATCAACTCATCATCTTCATTCTTCACTACCGTTACACCTCCTTTCTTTAGTACCACATGTACCGGACTTACCTATTGGCTGTCTGAAATAGGGTAAATGACTCCAGCATCTAATAATTTCATAATTTCCTTCTTGACCTCAGGTTCGGGTTCAAACGTTTGTAGTATTCGATATATCCTATGCATGCATAACGAAGGGTTAATACCTTTTATGTCATCTAAGGTGTAGCCAATTACCTTCTTATGTTGTCGAAGCTTATCCAGGAGAAGGCTCGTTTGTTCCGAATCAAGATGGGCAGCTATAATGACGGGGTAAGTAGAATTCTCACCTAAAAATTCATACCTGAGGTTGCTCGGCAAGGATTTGAGTTCTAGGTTAAGTTGCTTATAGGCCTCAGATTTCGGTCTAAATGATTCCTCAAGTTTCGCTATTTTTGACTCAACTGTTGTGCTTGAGTCAAGAATATCGGCATAAGCATGAGCTTCTTCATCCTGCTCTTCATCATAGTCACCCATTAGACACACATCGAGAGGGTCCACGTTTGTCTAAGGGATGTAAGACGGGTCAAGCTCATCGTCGACGACTCTGATACTATAGCAGGAATATGCAAAAAGAGGTTTCTTTAAGCTCTTGGTAATATCAAATTCAACCGTGTCTTCACCTACGCAGAGTGTTAACTTCCCATTTTTAACATCGATTATGGCACCAGCAGTTGCCAAAAATGGTCTACCCAATATAATAGGAAGTTTGGAGTCTTCCTCCATCTCAAGTACAACGAAATCAGCTGGAACAAAAAATTTACCGACCTTTATAAGCACGTCCTCTAGAATTCCTACCGGATATCGTACGAAACGGTCAACCAATTGCAAAGAGATGTTCATCAGCTTTAAGTCTCCGATATCCAGTTTCTTGCAAAGGGAGAGTGGCATCAGACTTATACTGGCGCCAAGATCGCACAAAGCACCGTCGAAAGATGTATTTCCGATCAGGCATTGAATGGTAAAGCTGCCTGGATCCTTTAGCTTTGGCGGTAACTTGTTTTGGATGATTGCGCTACATTCTTTAGTAAACGCCACTGTGCCGTGTCCTTCCATTTTTCTTTTGTTTGACAAGATTTCCTTTGAAAACTTATCATAGGACGGCATTTGTGATAAAGCATCAGTAAATGGTATGTTAATGTACAATTTCTTTGAAACTTCCAAAAACTTACCGAATTAACGAATTCAATAACTGGGACGAAATTGAAATTGAACCGCTCAATCTGTTGAGCCGGTTCAAATCAATTTCAAAACTCAGCCAGCCGGGTTTATTTCAAATAAACCCAAACCCAAACCCTAAAACGAACTAAGCCAGTCGCTCGGCTGCGCCACCACATCGCCGCCGTGCAAGGCCGCCGGACTGGCATCCGTTGCTTGCGTCGGCGAGCTCCTAAGGGCGCGTCGAGCCTCTGCTCGCTTCGAGACTTCACCAGGACGCTTCTGACAACAAGGTGAAGCATCTAAGCCAGCTGCGGCGAGCTTTCGACAGGCGGACGAAGCGCTCACGACAGTCGACGGTGTCGATGGTGGCACTGCCGCCGTCGACAACCTAAACTACCCAGAAACTCAACGAAACTTAATAGAAACACCAGGAGAAAGTGAATACCTTGCTACGACACTGTATCGAAGCTAACTCGTATCGATGGAGGTGCTAGAAGGTCAGAACTTGAGGCGGCGCTGATCAAACCCCGGCAACTGGTTCGAGTGAAATTTCTTCCTCCAGACGGCGCGATGCGGCTTGGAGATCAGCTAGGGTTAGATTTGCCTCCAAACGAGTCGAAGCCCTCTTAAATAGACGCGAGACGCGTCCCAAAAATAGCAAGATGCGGCGGCGACTCGGTCACTGCAAAAGGCGGAGAAGACGACGATTCAACTCATTGCCCAAAACTAAACCAAAATCTGAATCAAAATAAATCGACGCGGTTTAATATTGAACCGCACAGATAGCTTGGTGGTTCAGCTAAACCATAAACAAAGTTGCGGCGTGGGTTCGAGCCTCCATGAACGCAACTTAAACTTTTAATACTAAAACTATTTATTTTTAACTCAAATAAATTCCATAAAAATCATCGAAAAATCCTGAAACAAAAATCTGCATTTTCTAAAATTATTTTTCAAAAATTTGGGTTATAACACTCTAGGGTTCTGATTCTCCTCGAGTCGAGCGGAAGCCCTCCAATATAGAGGTAAAATGCGTCCGATATCGGCGAGAACGCGGCGGCGACTTGATCGCCACAAAAATCAGAGAAGACGACGAGTTGACTCGGCGTCCGAAATAACATAACTTTGAATTAAGTAAAACAAGCGCAGTTTAATAATAAAACTGTAAGTCCCCTAAAAAGGGGGGCGAAACCCTAATAGGCGCAATCAGAGGTTTTAACACAGCGGAAGAAAGGATTTCTAGATCGATTGCATGCTTGTCATATGATCAACTTGATAAACTTGTATACATCAATCGATACATACCGATGCCATTTCTTGGATGGCGTCTTGGAAGCAGAGATCGAAAGGGCTCTCCTCCAAAGCGTGCGCACACAAGATGAATCTTGGCTTCTCCTTGTCGCTCCTTGTGCTAGCAAGGTTCTCCAAGTCTCCTGATCGAATGGAAAGAAAAGGGATGTTTTCTTTGCTTGGCCGAATCCTCTCCAAAGCGTCAAAGCTTTACCATACAAGAATGTGTCGAGAGGAGTGGGCGAGAGGCGAGAATAGAGCTTGCTCTCTACAAACGTGAGACGTGGTCTCAACTTGAGATCATGGCTTCTAAAAATAGCAAACCAGCAACGTTCATGCGACCATGGGTTTACCCGAACGCATTTTGCTCTCCCCTTGAACCATGCGCTCACATGATGAGCTGGTTCAATTTTGGTTTGGTTCAAAGACCAATTAAGCCAAGCATCTGGTTCAGATCACAATAAACCCTAAAGGTTCAAGATCCAACAGTTCATCTCTTGATGCTCTTGATCTCACCGATCTAGCATCAATTCTCTCGATCGAAGCTTACCGATCTCAAGCCCTAATCAATCAAACATGACCAGACCAGATCTCACTTACAATCAGAGATTAAATCCCTTTAAACTAAACCAGAACAATTCAGTCCACACGATCTGACTTAAGTAAGCCATATCATCAAATTGTGCGACCCTAAGGGTTTCCTTTAAATGTCGGTAACGATAACTTACGTTATCACGATCAGTGAGGGGTATCTAGCAACACATCACTGTCTCCCGATATAAAGGAAAGAGTCTTCCAAGACTACACCCAAACCACAGCACAAGTGTGAACCCAACTCACTAGGCATATGTGTTGCCTTTGCCACTGGATGTTCTTATTGGACAAGCGTGTCAAGCCTGTAATTCCAATATGATGAGAATGATTAGATCAGATGAAACATAGTCATCTGGGTATGGCCATACACTTTCTCAATCATCTCATCCAGGGGGCCCCTATACAACATCACACTCCAATCAAGGAGACGACAATCCTATATCTATCACTAGTGCCCTAACATGACTCATGTTCATTATCCAAGATAGTCTATAACCATTATGTTTCAAATGATATTGAACTACCTCAAAACAATGCCAATCATCATTTAGAAACACAAGTGATCTCAAGTCAGAGGAAATATGCCACTTGTTTGCATATAAGGATTATTCACATTGTGACAAGCAATTGAATATCCTAAGTAGGGTCTGTCCAGTACATCCAATGTACCCATGAGTCTACATCTTATTCCATGCTCGAAGCATCCTATAAGATTAGAACACATATTAGTCTTAATCATATCATGGCTGTCTCATGTTCACCAAGATATCTCGACTAAGGACAAAACTGCATGTCAGCCAAGCTGAACAGCATTGAGACATTATTCAGAAGTATACATATTGCAGCAGATGATGTAACAACCTGAATAACAACCATTGCCTTTATAAACGTAGAGTTTAAACATGATACTGAAATAATCCCAACGCTTCAAACATTAGCCTTAAGGGCATACCCAACAATCTCCCACTTGCACTTAATCTAATGGTTGAGAAATCTCAAACCCATATTATTACAGTGCTTCTCATGCTTCTGCTGCGCCTGAGGCTTAGTAAGCGGGTCAGCTAGATTGTCATCTGTATGAACCTTGCAGATTTTGATCTCGCCACGATTAATGATCTCCTGGATCAAGTGAAACCTTCTCTGTATGTGCTTGGACTTCTGGTGTGACCGTGGTTCCTTTGCTTGTGCTATTGCTCCAGTGTTATCACAGAAGATAACCAATGGATCTGCACTCGAAGGAACAACACCAAGTTCCTGAACGAACTTACGAATCCAGACTGCCTCCTTGGAGGCTTCCGAGGCGGCAACATACTCGGCTTCTGTTGTGGAATCAGCAACAATTGACTGTTTGAAACTTTTCCACACCACTGCTCCTCCATTCAAGCTAAAAACATAGCCTGATTGCGATCGGAAATCATCCTGGTCAGATTGGAACGAAGCATCAGTATATCCTTCAATACTGAGTTCTTCCTGACCTCCATAAATCAAGAACATATCTTTGGTCCTCCGAAGATATTTCAAAATGTTCTTGACTGCAATCCAGTGTGCCTTACCTGGATTACTTTGGAATCGACTGGTTACGCTTAACCCGTAAGCGACGTCTGGGCGAGTACACAACATCGCATACATAATGGACCCAATAGCCGAAGCATAAGGCGTATTGTCCATTTCATCTTTCTCAGTCTGTGTTTGTGGACACTGACTCTTTGAAAGATTCAGACCATGTCTGACTGGAAGATATCCTCTTTTAGAATTCTCTAAATGAAATCTCTCCAGGACATTATCGATGTAAGTACTCTGGCACAGCCCGAGAAGCCTCTTAGATCTATCTCTGTAGATCTTCACACCTAATACATAGGCTGCTTCTCCTAAATCTTTCATCTGGAAACATTTTCTTAACCATGCTTTGATAGCATGCAGTTCAGGAATATCGTTTCCAATGATCAAGATATCATCGACGTAGAGGATTAGGAAAGTAATCACGCTCCCACTAAACCTCTTATATACACACGGGTCATCTTCATTCTTGATGAAACCAAACTTACAGATTGATTCATCAAAATGAATATTCCAGCTTCGTGATGCTTGTTTAAGTCCATAAATGGACTTCTTTAACTTGCATATTTTATGACGATCTGATGGATTGATGAAACCTTCAGGTTGTGTCATATACACATCCTCGTCTAGTTTTCCATTAAGGAAAGCGGTCTTCACATCCATTGTTGGGGTATGCCCTTAAGGCTAATGTTTGAGGCCTTGGGAATGTATCAGTATCATGTAATAAACTTTTATGTTTATAAAGGCATGGTTGTTATTCAGTTTGTTACATTGTCTGCTGCAATAAGTGTACTTCTGAATAATGTCTCAAAGCTGTTCAGCTAGGCTGACATGCAGTTAAGTCCTTAGTTGATATATCTTGGTGAACATGAGACAGCCTTGATATGGTTAAGACTAATATGTGTTCTAATCTTATAGGATGCTTCGAGCATGGAATAAGATGTAGACTCATGGGTACATTGGATGTACTGGATAGACCCTATTTGGATATTCAATTGCTTGTCACAATGTGAATAATCCTTGATTGCGACAAGTGGCACATTTCCTCTGACTTGAGATCACTTGTGTTTTCTAAATGATGATTGTCATTGTTTTGAGGTAGTTCAATATCATTTGAAACATAATGGTTATAGACTATCTTGGATGGTGAGCTTGAGTCATGTTAGGGCACTAGTGATAGATATAGGATTGCCGTCTCCTTGTTTGGAGTGTGATGTTCTAATGGGGCCCCCTGGATGAGATGATTGAGAGAGTGTATGGCCATACCCAGGTGACTGTGTTCATCTGATCTAATCATGCTCATCATATTGGAGTTACAAGCTTGACACGCTTGTCCAATAAGAACATCCAGTGGCAAAGGAATCATGTATGCCTAGTGAGTTGATTCACACTTGTGCTGTTGTTTGGGTGTAGTCTTGGAAGACTCTTTTCTTTATATCGGGAGACAGTGATGTGTTGCTAGATACCCCTCACTGATCGTGATAACGTAAGTTATCGTTACCGACATTTAAAGGAAACCCTCAGGGTCGCACAATTTGATGATATGGCTTACTTAAGTCAGATCGTGTGGACTGAATTGTTTAAGTTCAGTTTAAAGGAATTTAGTCTCTGATTGTAAGTGAGATCTGGTCTGATCATGTTTGATTGATTAGGGCTTGAGATCGGTAAGCTTCGATTGAGAGAATGGATGCTAGATCGGTGAGATCAGAAGCATTGAGAGATCAACGGTTAGATCTGAAGCCTTAGGGTTTAATTGAGATCTAGACTAATTGCTTGGCTTATTTGGTTTCTTGAACTGAACCAACTTGAACCGGCTCATCATATGAGCGCATGGTTCAAAGGGGAGAGCTAATAGCGTTAAGGAAAATTCATGGTCGCATGAATTGGAGACTTTGCTATTTTTAGATAGCACTTCTCTAAACGTGACCACGCCTCACGTTCACGCAAAAGGGAAGCTCTATTCTCGCCTCTCGCCCTTCTCTCTCGACACACTCATGTGTGGTGACGACTTCAAGTCTCTAGGAGAGGATTCGGCCAAGAAGAAAAACATCTCTTTCCTTCCATACGACAAGCACCTCTTGGAACCTTGCTAGCACAAGGAGCACCAAGGGAGTAGGCGGCTTCTTCATCTTGTGTGCGCATCCTTTGGAGGAGATCCTCTCGCTCTCTGCTTCTGTAAGATCCAAGGATCTTAAGTTCTGGTAAGCATTATTTTCTATGATAAATTATGATAAATTATTTGGATTTAAATAAAATCATTAGCTGTGATATTGTATTATGATTTAAATAAAATTGTTGGGTGCTAATTAATTGGCTAATTGATTGTTAATTTGTAATTAATTGATTTGAGGTTATTTGGTTGTTAATTTATTGTAAATTAATTAGAGATTATTTATTTGTTTATTGACTGTTAATTTATGATAAATTATCATTGGTTGTTTGTGATAAATTAATTAGGATTTTGGGTTGCAAATTTTAAGTTAATTAATTAGACCTTATTGGTTAATTAATTATACTCTATTGGATAATTAAATCCTTATTGGATGTTAGTTAAATCCTTAATGGATTTTCGTTAAGTGATTGGTTAATGGTTAAGTTAATTAAATAATTAGTTAATTATGAGATATTGGGTTATTGGGTTTAAAATTCGAAATTATTAGTTAAATGGGTTAAACCCTATTGGAATAAATTGGTTATTGGGTTTAAAATTTTAAAACCCAAAGTTTAGGTGATAATATCGATTAGGGTGAGATTAGTGGCGATTTTGGAGTCTTGAGAAAATTGAGGTGGCGGCTTGAAAGAACTTGGCGACTCTTGGAAAGCTTGGAGGCGATTTTTTTTGGTGTTTCTTCTTCATCTTCTTCCTCTTGGCGATCTTCTTGAAGTGAAGAAATTTCCTTGGTGAGTCTTGGAGATCCTTTGGGCGACCCCAAGGCTTTGGACGAAATTTTGGAAGGGTTTTCATCCTTGTGTTCACGGTTTAAGAGGTGAGTGGAGTGTTTTTTTGATTTCTAGTAATTTGGTTGTATTAATTGATGCATGAGATTGATTAGAAATTTGATCATGCTAAATCGAAATTCAAGATTTCACCATGTTAAATACCGAATTTAAGATCTTCTTATTTTGATGAAAAACCGAATTTTTACAATGGTAGAACTTCTTATTTTGATGAAAAACCGAATTTATGCAAAGGTATATATATAACATGAAAAACCGAAAGTTTAATGGATGTATATCTCATGTGAAGAATCGAAAATAGCAAGGAGATATTTATAATGAAAACCTAATTTATTCATGATGATTCTTGTTAACTAAGGGTTTGATTTAAGTTGGGAATTTTATCATGCTAACAATGGAATTAAGATGTATTTTTGTGAAAACCGAAATTTGGCAAATGTGTGTATATTTTGAAAACCGAAATTTTGATGATTTTATTTATGAAATCCGAAAGTTAGCAACATGAAAGTTAAGGTATTCTTTTATGGAATTTAGGAGGTTTTAAATCAATGATTTTGAGCATGAGATTGATGTTAACTGAGGTTTAAAATTTAGTAAATAATATGTTATGTTAACCGTGGATCACATGTAGTAATTAATATGAATACATGATTTTTATGTCAATTTTTGGATGCTTGTTAAATGCAAATCATGAATATTCCTTTATGTGTATTTATGGATTGTTTGATAAATTGTGGTAATTTGTATGTATTACATTTTATGTTGATTTTATGATGAATGCTTGTTGTAATTTTATGTTTCTTTATGAGTGTAGCATGTACCCTTGTTTGAGAAGAATTGGGTGATAACATAGCAAGATTACACTGAACTAATCAGCATGAAATATAAGGACTACACTATGTGATCTTCATTATGTGATTCTTTGATAATTATGTGGGGTTGTGTTTTTGGAAAATTATGTGGTCATGTGATGGTTAGGACTAAGGCTAGGTGTGACTATGAACTCAAGGGGATAGTTCTTATGTGATATGTGAAGGGTTTGAATTTCAGCCCTGTACTGTGATATGTGAGGGGGTTGATGTTCAACCTGCCTATTATGATTATTGTGATGGGGGTTGAAGTTCAGCCTGTCCGATGTGATTTTTGTGATGGCTATCCTAGAGTCAAGTTGACACTTAGGAGTCCACCTTTGTGAAATATGTCCACCTATGTGAAATTATGAAATAAGATATGTGTGTTGTCCAGTAGGAACCTTTTGGGAGAACGGGTTTTGACCCAAAGTGCCATGTCTTGGTCGGACAGGGGCCACCTCTTGATGTCATTACTCTTTTATGTGTTGGGAATGATATAAGACCCAAAGTGCCATGTCTTGGTCAGACAGGGGCCACCTCTTGATGTCATCATTCTCATTTTATGTTATGGCGTGATAGACCAGCGTGCCACGTCGTGACCTGACGGGGGCCACCTCCTGATTCTATTCTCGTTTTATGTTATGGCGTGATAGACCAGCGTGCCACGTCGTGACCTGACGGGGGCCACCTCCTGATTCTATTCTCGTTTTATGTTATGGCGTGATAGACCAGCGTGCCACGTCGTGACCTGACGGGGGCCACCTCCTGATTCTACTCACTATCCATGTTTATGTGTTGCATGCGGCTCCCAGTGCTTTGGCCAAGCCGGGTTAGACCATATTGGTCACTACTGAATATGCTGGACAACTAGGTTATAAGTGTGTTGGTATGTTTAGTTGGTTTAGAATATATGTGTTCGGTTGGTTTATAGTATAACTCTAGAACCTAAGTTGTTATATGTTGGTGTGTACATCTGGATATCTATATGACTTCTGTTTCTTTATGTTGTTATATCTTGACATAATATCCTGTTAAAGATTTTTAAAACAATTTGCCTATGTTTTTGAGAGTATGTTATGGATGGTCAATTAGACTATCCACTCACTGGGCTGTGTAGCTCACCCCTCACTATTTTCAGGTGTAGAGCAGGGGCGCAGTTAGCATTATAGGGATGCTGTGAATTATGCTTAATGTATTTATGCTTATGATGCCGGTTGTGGCTAAATTCTATGAATTATGTGAACCATGTGATGTGAACTATGTGAATTTGTGTTGCCAGATCGTGGCAGTTAACTGAGTTGGATTTTTGTGTCACCGCGGGCTTCGGCCTGGTTTCGGTGTTTGGTATTAGTTTATAAAATCGATTTTGTGGATTTGTTTTGAAATTGAAGTTGATGTGTATTTTTGCAATCGGTTTTGAGATAACTGTAACGTGCATATGTCTAGTGCACGTATTGCGTGGTGGCAGGTACCTTTATGTGATTTATGAGAATTGTGATTCGAAGATTTTATGTGTTTGGAGTTTTGAAAATTTTCAGATCGTGTTTTTCTTGAACTCGGTTTTACCTAGCATTTGATCGATCTTATATGAAACATCCTATTACTTTTGCGATTGTGTTATTTGCTTGGGGTTAAGTATGTGGGATGTTACAGAATGGTATCAGAGGAGTTGGCTAGCTAAAACTTAGTTTGGGGGAAAACATGTTTGTGTATTGCTAGACACCTAATAGGTTTATGATTGTTTTCCTGACTATGATATGTGTGTGACTATGATATGTGTGTGTAGGAATTTAAGATGGTGCGAACCAGAGGTAATGCTAGTGATGAGGGCGAGCAGACCCCGAATCTCACTAGGACTATTGAGGCTTTGACTGGCATGGTACAGCAATAAGGTGCCATGATTGAGAGGCAAGCTCAGATGCTGCAGCAGCAGCAGACTCAGCATCAAGAGGCGCAACAGCAGCTTTTGCAGCAGCTGACTCAGGAGAGACCCCAGACTACTACTAGAGCAGTGGGGGATGACTCTCAGGAGGGTGCTCACAGGCGCTATGCTTCACTTGTAAGTGAATTCCAGAAACTGGGTCCGAGCTCTTTTTATGGGGGCTCAGAATCCAGTAATGCTGAAAATTGGCAGCTGTGCTTGGAAAAGATTTTCCAAGTTATGCGTTGCTCGGATGAAGACAAGCTGTGTCTGGCCACTTATATGATGCGTGGTGACGCAGACGAGTGGTGGAAAGGTGTGGTGAGGCTAGCAGCAGAAAGACATGAGATAGTGGATTGGCCTTATTTCTTGTCTCAATTTAATGAGAAGTACTTCCCAGACAGCTTGGTGGAGGACCGAGAGGTGGCTTTTATTCATCTGGAGCAGGGTGATATGACAGTGGACCAGTATGAGCTACAGTTCACGAAATTAGGAAAGTATGCTCCTCATCTGATAAATACTGAAAAGAGGAGAGCTACCAAGTTTCTCAGAGGTCTCAGATGGGATATTAGGGAGCAGGTTGGTGCTCAGCACTTGGAGACCTATGTTGAGACAGTTGGTCGAGCACGCACTATTGAGAGATACATAGCTGAGAGGAGTTCTCATGCTACGGTGACTGTAGTTCCTGCAGCTGAGGCGGCGGTTCCTCAGTATGGCAGTGGCGGCAAGGGTAAGAAGTACCCTAGGCATAAAGATTATAAGAAGAGCAGGTATAAGCCTTACTCCTACAAGGCACCGCAGCAGTCCAGGGATGCACCGCAGCAGTTCAGGGATGCCAGGGATGCAAGAAACGGTATCACTTGTAGTCATTGTGGGCTCAAGGGACATCTAGTGAAAAACTGCCATAGGAAGAATGGTGTATGCTTCAGGTGTAAGAAACTAGGGCACATGGCTAAGGACTGCAAAGAACCTGAGATGCAACCTGGAGGCGCAGATAAGCCTACAGTCCAGACTAGAGTGTATGCTGTGGCTGAGAAGGATACACGAGCTTCCCGATCCGTCGTGGAAGGTACTTTATTCGTATTTGATCAGTTAGCCCGTATTTTATTTGACCCTGGTGCAAATTTATCTTTTGTATCTGTTAAGTTTGCTGCATGTTTACCTGTGATACCTAAGGTGATGAACTATGCTGTGTCTGTGAGTACTCCCTTAGGAAAGTCGTTATCTACAGATACTATTTGTACTGACTGTGTAGTACATGTAGAGGGTTATGAGTTTTTGGTAGATCTAATCCTTTTAGACATGCAAGATTATGATGTCATCCTAGGAATGGATTGGTTGTCTTCACATCATGCCTCTGTGGATTGCTTTGAGAAAGTGATCACTTTGAATATGCTTGATGGGAATCGGATTTTTGTGAGAGGTCTAGTGTCAGACCAAGGACCACATGTGATATCTTTCCTGCAGGCCAGGAAGTTACTTGCTAGTGGGTGCAAGGGTTATCTTGCACATGTCAAGGTGCAGGATGATTCTAATTCTGATCTGACTCAGATGGCAGTGGTGAAAGAGTTTCCTGATGTATTCTCTGAGGAATTTTCAGGTTTACCACCAGTTAGAGAAGTGGAGTTTGGCATTGAGTTGGCGCCGGGTACGGCACCCATCTCCAGAGCTCCTTATCGTATGGCTACTTCAGAGTTGGCCGAGCTTAAGAAACAACTGGAGGAATTGTTAGAGAAAGGGTACATTCGGCCTAGTGCTTCACCCTGGGGAGCGCCAGTGCTATTTGTGAAGAAGAAGGATGGAACCCTGAGGATGTGTATAGACTACAGGCAGTTGAACCAAGTGACCATTAAGAATAAGTATCCTCTTCCCAGAATTGATGATCTATTTGATCAATTACAGGGAGCTACAGTGTTCTCTAAAATTGATCTGAGATCAGGGTATTATCAGCTTAGAGTCAAGGATGAGGATATATTTAAGACTGCTTTCAGGACCAGGTATGGGCATTTCGAATTTTTAGTTATGCCTTTTGGACTGACAAATGCACCTGCTGTCTTCATGGATTTGATGAACAGGGTATTCCATGAATTGCTTGACTCTTGTGTGGTAGTTTTTATAGACGATATATTGGTGTACTCTCGGACTACTTCAGATCATGTCAGTGATTTGCGCAGAGTACTGGAGGTTCTGAGGAAGAATCGGTTATATGCCAAGGCTAGTAAGTGTGAGTTCTGGCTAGAGAAGATCAGTTTTCTTGGACATGTGATTTCTGGTCAGGGGGTGTCTGTGGATCCAGTTAAAGTGCAAGCCATTCTTGATTGGGGAAGACCGACTAGTGCTACTGAGATCAGGAGTTTTCTGGGTTTAGCAGGTTATTACCGGAGATTTGTTGAGGGATTCTCCAAGCTGGCGGGTCCTCTAACTAAATTGACCAGAAAGGAGGCTAAGTTTATTTGGGATGATAAGTGTGAAGAGAGTTTTCAAGAGCTGAAAAGGAGATTGATTAGTACACCGATCCTCATTATTCCTAGTGATGGGGAAAGGTTTACTGTCTATACAGATGCTTCAGGCAAAGGGTTGGGTTGTGTCTTGATGCAGAAGGGTTCTGTAGTAGCCTATGCTTCGAGACAACTGAAGGAGTATGAATTGAACTACCCTACTCATGATTTAGAGTTGGCGGCCGTAGTCTTTGCATTGAAGATATGGCGTCACTATTTGTTGGGTCAGGAATTTGATCTGTTCACTGATCACCAGAGTCTCAAGTATATCTTCACTCAGAAGGAGTTGAACATGAGACAGAGAAGATGGATGGAGTTGATCAAAGACTATGACTTCTCTATTCAGTATCAGGCTGGAAAGGCCAATGTGGTGGCGGATGCACTGAGCAGGCATCCAGTTACTTCAGTAGCTGCTTTACGGGTCAGTGAGTGGCAGTTACTGCAGGAGTTCAGAGATCTCAGGATCAGTGTTACTCCTGGAGTTCAGTCGGGTTATGTGGCTTTTCTCAGAGTACAGTCTGCTTTGTTGCAGAAGATCAGAGATCAGCAGTCTGTAGATCCCAAATTAGTTCAGATCAGGGATAGTCTGGTGGATGGCGCAGTCCAGGATTTTAGCCTGTCTGATGATGGTATTCTTCGGTTTCGTGGAAGGGTATGTGTCCCTGAGGAACCAAGCTTGAGGAAAGAAATATTGGAGGACAGCCATAACTCCAAATATTCTCTACATCCTGGCGTGACTAAGATGTATCAGGATCTCAAGAAAAGTTTTTGGTGGCCGGGTATGAAGAAAGAAGTGCTTGATTTTGTCTCTAGGTGTTTGACCTGTCAGACTATAAAGGCTGAACATCAAAAGCCTGGTGGTTTGTTGCAGCCTCTTCCTATTCCTGAGTGGAAGTGGGAATGCATCAGTATGGATTTTGTGTGTGGTTTGCCCAGAACCAGATTGGGTCATGATGCTATTTGGGTGATTGTTGATAGACTTACTAAATCAGCCCATTTTCTCCCGATCAAGATGACTTATTCTTTAGAGAGACTGGCTAGATTGTACATTGATGAGATAGTCAGGCTGCATGAGTGCCAGTTGATATTGTGTCTGATAGGGATTCTCGATTTCTGTCCAGATTTTGGAGGAGTTTACAGGAGGGTTTGGGTACTAAGTTGAGTTTTAGTACCGCATACCATCCTCAGTCTGATGGCCAGACGGAGCGTACTATACAGACTCTAGAAGATTTGTTGAGAGCCTATGTGGTTGATTGGAGTTCTGAGTGGAACCGGGATCTATCTTTGATAGAGTTCACTTATAATAATAGTTTCCACTCTAGTATTCAGATGGCTCCTTATGAGGCTTTGTATGGGAGAAGGTGTAGGACTCCCTTGTGTTGGGAGGAAACTGGTGACAGGATGATTTTGAGATCTGATGCAGTCCAGGAGACTACTGATAAGGTCAGAGAGATCCGGGATAAGCTGAAAATTGCTCGGGACAGACAGAAGAGTTATGCTGATGACCGTCGTCGTCCTTTGGAGTTTATGGTAGGGGATCATGTGTTCTTGAAGGTGTCGCCTACTAAGGGTGTTATGAGATTTGGCAAAAAGGGCAAGTTGAGCCCTAGGTTTGTAGGCCCTTTTGATATTGTTGAGAGAGTTGGTCCAGTGGCTTACCGATTGGCTTTACCTCCTGCTATGGATCATGTGCATAATGTATTCCATGTCTCTGCTTTGAGGAAATATTATCCTGATCCATCTCATGTGTTGGAGTTGGAACCTCTTCAGATTCAGAGTGATTTAACCTTTGAGGAAAGACCTCTCCGGATTGTGGATAGAAAGGATAAAGTTCTGAGGAACAAGACTATACCTTTGGTAAAGGTCATCTGGGGACATCAGTCGGTTGAAGAAGCGACTTGGGAGACTGAAGCTGATATGAGGAAAAATTATGCTTACCTTTTTGATGATATGGATGCTGAGCTTTAGAGGACTAAAGCTTTATAAGGAGGGAGGAATGTAAGATCCAAGGATCTTAAGTTCTGGTAAGCATTATTTTCTATGATAAATTATGATAAATTATTTGGATTTAAATAAAATCATTAGCTATGATATTGTATTATGATTTAAATAAAATTGTTGGGTGCTAATTAATTGGCTAATTGATTGTTAATTTGTAATTAATTGATTTGAGGTTATTTGGTTGTTAATTTATTGTAAATTAATTAGAGATTATTTATTTGTTTATTGACTGTTAATTTATGATAAATTATCATTGGTTGTTTGTGATAAATTAATTAGGATTTTGGGTTGCAAATTTTAAGTTAATTAATTAGACCTTATTGGTTAATTAATTATACTCTATTGGATAATTAAATCCTTATTGGATGTTAGTTAAATCCTTAATGGATTTTCGTTAAGTGATTGGTTAATGGTTAAGTTAATTAAATAATTAGTTAATTATGAGATATTGGGTTATTGGGTTTAAAATTCGAAATTATTAGTTAAATGGGTTAAACCCTATTGGAATAAATTGGTTATTGGGTTTAAAATTTTAAAACCCAAAGTTTAGGTGATAATATCGATTAGGGTGAGATTAGTGGCGATTTTGGAGTCTTGAGAAAATTGAGGTGGCGGCTTGAAAGAACTTGGCGACTCTTGGAAAGCTTGGAGGCGATTTTTTTTGGTGTTTCTTCTTCATCTTCTTCCTCTTGGCGATCTTCTTGAAGTGAAGAAATTTCCTTGGTGAGTCTTGGAGATCCTTTGGGCGACCCCAAGGCTTTGGACGAAATTTTGGAAGGGTTTTCATCCTTGTGTTCACGGTTTAAGAGGTGAGTGGAGTGTTTTTTTGATTTCTAGTAATTTGGTTGTATTAATTGATGCATGAGATTGATTAGAAATTTGATCATGCTAAATCGAAATTCAAGATTTCACCATGTTAAATACCGAATTTAAGATCTTCTTATTTTGATGAAAAACCGAATTTTTACAATGGTAGAACTTCTTATTTTGATGAAAAACCGAATTTATGCAAAGGTATATATATAACATGAAAAACCGAAAGTTTAATGGATGTATATCTCATGTGAAGAATCGAAAATAGCAAGGAGATATTTATAATGAAAACCTAATTTATTCATGATGATTCTTGTTAACTAAGGGTTTGATTTAAGTTGGGAATTTTATCATGCTAACAATGGAATTAAGATGTATTTTTGTGAAAACCGAAATTTGGCAAATGTGTGTATATTTTGAAAACCGAAATTTTGATGATTTTATTTATGAAATCCGAAAGTTAGCAACATGAAAGTTAAGGTATTCTTTTATGGAATTTAGGAGGTTTTAAATCAATGATTTTGAGCATGAGATTGATGTTAACTGAGGTTTAAAATTTAGTAAATAATATGTTATGTTAACCGTGGATCACATGTAGTAATTAATATGAATACATGATTTTTATGTCAATTTTTGGATGCTTGTTAAATGCAAATCATGAATATTCCTTTATGTGTATTTATGGATTGTTTGATAAATTGTGGTAATTTGTATGTATTACATTTTATGTTGATTTTATGATGAATGCTTGTTGTAATTTTATGTTTCTTTATGAGTGTAGCATGTACCCTTGTTTGAGAAGAATTGGGTGATAACATAGCAAGATTACACTGAACTAATCAGCATGAAATATAAGGACTACACTATGTGATCTTCATTATGTGATTCTTTGATAATTATGTGGGGTTGTGTTTTTGGAAAATTATGTGGTCATGTGATGGTTAGGACTAAGGCTAGGTGTGACTATGAACTCAAGGGGATAGTTCTTATGTGATATGTGAAGGGTTTGAATTTCAGCCCTGTACTGTGATATGTGAGGGGGTTGATGTTCAACCTGCCTATTATGATTATTGTGATGGGGGTTGAAGTTCAGCCTGTCCGATGTGATTTTTGTGATGGCTATCCTAGAGTCAAGTTGACACTTAGGAGTCCACCTTTGTGAAATATGTCCACCTATGTGAAATTATGAAATAAGATATGTGTGTTGTCCAGTAGGAACCTTTTGGGAGAACGGGTTTTGACCCAAAGTGCCATGTCTTGGTCGGACAGGGGCCACCTCTTGATGTCATTACTCTTTTATGTGTTGGGAATGATATAAGACCCAAAGTGCCATGTCTTGGTCAGACAGGGGCCACCTCTTGATGTCATCATTCTCGTTTTATGTTATGGCGTGATAGACCAGCGTGCCACGTCGTGACCTGACGGGGGCCACCTCCTGATTCTATTCTCGTTTTATGTTATGGCGTGATAGACCAGCGTGCCACGTCGTGACCTGACGGGGGCCACCTCCTGATTCTATTCTCGTTTTATGTTATGGCGTGATAGACCAGCGTGCCACGTCGTGACCTGACGGGGGCCACCTCCTGATTCTACTCACTATCCATGTTTATGTGTTGCATGCGGCTCCCAGTGCTTTGGCCAAGCCGGGTTAGACCATATTGGTCACTACTGAATATGCTGGACAACTAGGTTATAAGTGTGTTGGTATGTTTAGTTGGTTTAGAATATATGTGTTCGGTTGGTTTATAGTATAACTCTAGAACCTAAGTTGTTATATGTTGGTGTGTACATCTGGATATCTATATGACTTCTGTTTCTTTATGTTGTTATATCTTGACATAATATCCTGTTAAAGATTTTTAAAATAATTTGCCTATGTTTTTGAGAGTATGTTATGGATGGTCAATTAGACTATCCACTCACTGGGCTGTGTAGCTCACCCCTCACTATTTTCAGGTGTAGAGCAGGGGCGCAGTTAGCATTATAGGGATGCTGTGAATTATGCTTAATGTATTTATGCTTATGATGCCGGTTGTGGCTAAATTCTATGAATTATGTGAACCATGTGATGTGAACTATGTGAATTTGTGTTGCCAGATCGTGGCAGTTAACTGAGTTGGATTTTTGTGTCACCGCGGGCTTCGGCCTGGTTTCGGTGTTTGGTATTAGTTTATAAAATCGATTTTGTGGATTTGTTTTGAAATTGAAGTTGATGTGTATTTTTGCAATCGGTTTTGAGATAACTGTAACGTGCATATGTCTAGTGCACGTATTGCGTGGTGGCAGGTACCTTTATGTGATTTATGAGATTTGTGATTCGAAGATTTTATGTGTTTGGAGTTTTGAAAATTTTCAGATCGTGTTTTTCTTGAACTCGGTTTTACCTAGCATTTGATCGATCTTATATGAAACATCCTATTACTTTTGCGATTGTGTTATTTGCTTGGGGTTAAGTATGTGGGATGTTACAGCTTCCAAGACACCATCCAAGAGATGGCGATGGTATGGATCTTTCTCTTCTATACTAGCATTCGAAAGTTGATCATAAGATATATTAAGATATCTTGAAACCCTAGCTTCCCATGCGAATTTTTATATGCGCCTCCCTTAGGGTTTCGGCCCCCTAGATTAAGGGGACTTTCAATTGGTATCAGAGCCTAGGTTTTTATATATTCATATGATTGCTTATGGTGATCCATGTATGTTGAATGTTTAGATCTAATATGTAACATCCCACATACTTAACCCCAAGCAAATAACACAATCGCAAAAGTAATAGGATGTTTCATATAAGATCGATCAAATGCTAGGTAAAACCGAGTTCAAGAAAAACACGATCTGAAAATTTTCATAATTCATAACACATAAAATCTTCAAAGCACAAATCTCATAAATCACATAAAGGTACCTGCCACCACGCAATACGTGCACTAGACATATGCACGTTACAGTTGTATCAAAACCGATTGCAAAAATACACATCAACTTCAATTTCAAAACAAATCCACAAAATCGATTTTATAAACTAATACCAAACACCGAAACCAGGCCGAAGCCCGCGGTGACACAAAAATCCAACTCAGTTGATTGCCACCATCTGGCAACACAAATTCACATAGTTCACATTGTTCACATCACATGGTTCACATAGTTCATATAAATCATAAGTTTTAGCCACAACCGGCATCATAATCATAAACACATTAAGCATAATTCACAGCATCCCTATAATGCTAACTGCGCCCCTGCTCTACACCTGAAAATAGTGAGGGGTGAGCTACACAGCCCAGTGAGTGGATAGTCTAATTGACCATCCATAACATACTCTCAAAAACATATGCAGATTATTTTAAAAATCTTTAACAGGATATCATGTCAACACATAATAACAAATTCAATGCAAAAGTCATATAAGCAGCCAAAAATATACACACCAACATATAATAACCTCAGGTTCTAGAGTTATACTCTAAACCAACCGAACACACATATTCTAAACCAACTAAACACACCATACTTAATTAACCTAGTTGTCCAGCATATTCACAAAGTGACCAATATGGTCTAACCCGGCTTGGCCAAAGCACTGGGAGCTGCAAAATCTCGTGCAACACATAAACATGGACAGTGAATAGAATCAGGAGGTGGCCCCCGTCAGGTCACGACGTGGCACGCTGGTCTATCACGCCATAACATAAAACGAGAATAGAATCAGGAGGTGGCCCCCGTCAGGTCACGACGTGGCACGCTGGTCTATCACGCCATAACATAAAACGAGAATGATGACATCAAGAGGTGGCCCCTGTCTGACCAAGACATGGCACTTTGGGTCTTATATCATTCCCAACACATAAAAGAGTAGTGACATCAAGAGGTGGCCCCTGTCTGACCAAGACATGGCACTTTGCGTCAAAACCCGTTCTCCCAAAAGGTTCCTACTGGACAACAGACACATCTTATTTCATATTTCACAAGGGTGGACATATTTCACAAAGGTCACATAAACGGACTCCTAAGTGTCAACTAGACTCTAGGATAGTCATCACAAAAAAATCACATCGGGCAGGCTGAGCATCAACCCCCATCACAATAATCATAATAGGCAGGCTGATCATCAACCCCCTCACATATCACAATACAGGGCTGAAATTCAGACCCTTAACATATCACATAAGGACTATCCCCTTGAGTTCATAGTTACACCTAGCCTTAGTCCTAACCATCACATGATCATCACAGATAATATTCGAAAACCCCATATCAACATAATTTTCGAAATTCACATAATCACATAATATTCATATTTCACATAATCACATAATGATCAACATAAAATTCCAAAGGTCACATAATGAAGATCATATAGTGTAGTCCTTATATTTCATGCTGGTTAGTTTAATCAAATTTTTCTATGTTATCACCCAGATTTGTCTCAGACAAAAATACAAGTTACACCCACAAAGAACATAAAATTAAAACAGGCATTCATAAAACCAGCATAAAATGTAAAACATATATTCTTATAATTTACTTTACAAATTACCACAATTACCACAAATTACCATATGTAAACATGTTAAATACAATTATCAAATTTCGGTTTAACTACAATTAACAATGTTTCGGCTACAAAAAAAATCATTGGTTTAATATTACTAAAATTCTTTATAAAATACCTAATTAACAAGAAATTCATGCTCAATGTTCAATGATTTAATACTACCAAAATACCTTAAATTTCATACAAATTTCGGTTAAACAAACACCAAGATTAATTCGGTTTTTACAACAATTTACATGATATATACCTTCTTGCAATTTTCGGTTTTTCACATGAAGAACAACTAATGCCTTAAATTCAATTTTCATCATATAATTACCTTTGTCAAAATTCGGTTTTCATCATATAATCATCTTTACAAAAATTCGGTTTTCATCATAGTGAAATCCTGAATTTCGGTTTTAGCATGATAATGTTTCCAACAAACAAATGTCTCATCTAATACATCAATTAACACAAACAAATAGATAGCAATCAATTAGACACTCCACTCACCTCTTAAATCGAAAATTCTCCACAAAAGAAATCGTCCAAAGCTTTTGAAGTCACCCAAAGGATCTCCAAGAATCGCCAAGAAAGTTTCACCTCAAGGAAAATTCGTCAAGGGGAAGAAGATGAAGGAAGAACACCAAAAATCGCCTCCAAGCTTTCCAAGAGTCGCCAAGTTCTTCCAAGCCGCCACCTTAATTCTCTCAAGACTCCAAAATCGCCAATAATCTCACCCTAGTCGAATTTACCACTTAAACTTTGGGTTTCTAAATTTTAAACCCTATAACCCATTAATTCCAATAGGTTTAACCCACTTAACTAATAATTTCGAATTTTCAAACCCAATTAGCTAATTCGAATTTTTATTCCAATATCCCATAGTTAACCAATTAATTTAATTAACTTGTCCAATAACCAATCACTTAACCGAAAATCCAATAAGAATTTAAGTTAACATCCAATAAGGATTAAATTAATTAACCAATAAGGTCTAATTAATTAACTCACAATTTACAACCATAATTCCTAATTAATTTATCATGAACAACCCATAATAAATTATCATAATTTAACAGCCAACAATCAAATAAATAATTTCTAATTAATTAACTATCAACAACCAATACATAGAAAATATCATAATCGATAATTTTATTTAAATCAATACTTTATCATAATTTATCATAGAAAATAATGCTTACCAGAACTTAAGATCCTTGGATCTTACATTCCTCCCTCCTTATAAAGCTTTAGTCCTCTAAAGCTCAGCATCCATATCATCAAAGAGGTAAGCATAATTTTTCCTCATATCAGCTTCAGTCTCCCAAGTCGCTTCTTCAACTGATTGATTTCCCCAGATAACCTTTACCAAAGGTATAGTCTTGTTCCTCAGAACTTTATCCTTCCTATCCACAATCCGGAGAGGTCTTTCCTCAAAAGTCAAGTCACTCTGAATCTGAAGAGGTTCCAACTCCAACACATGAGATGGATCAGGATGATACTTCCTCAAAGCAGAGACATGGAATACATTATGTACATGGTCCATAGCAGGAGGTAAAGCTAAACGGTAAGCCACTGGACCAACTCTCTCAATAATATCAAAAGGACCTACAAACCTAGGGCTCAACTTGCCCTTTTTGCCAAACCTCATAACACCCTTAGTAGGCGACACCTTCAAGAACACATGGTCTCCTACCATAAACTCCAAAGGACGACGTCGGTCATCGGCATAACTCTTCTGTCTGTCCCGAGCAATTTTCAGCTTATCCTGGATCTCTCTGACCTTATCAGTAGTCTCCTGAACTGCCTCAGATCTCAAAATCATCCTGTCACCAGTTTCCTCCCAACACAAGGGAGTCCTACACCTTCTCCCATACAAGGCCTCATAAGGAGCCATCTGAATACTGGAGTGGAAACTATTATTATAAGTGAATTCTATCAAAGATAGATCCCGGTTCCACTCAGAACTCCAATCAACCACATAGGCTCTCAACAAATCCTCTAGAGTCTGTATAGTACGCTCCGTCTGGCCATCAGACTGAGGATGGTATGCGGTACTAAAACTCAACTTAGTACCCAAACCCTCCTGTAAACTCCTCCAAAATCTGGACAGAAATCGAGAATCCCTATCAGACACAATATCAACTGGCACTCCATGCAGCCTGACTATCTCATCAATGTACAATCTAGCCAGTCTCTCTAAAGAATAAGTCATCTTGATTGGAAGAAAATGGGCTGATTTAGTGAGCCTATCAACAATCACCCAAATAGCATCATGACCCAATCTGGTTCTGGGCAAACCACATACAAAATCCATACTGATGCATTCCCACTTCCACTCAGGAATAGGAAGGGGCTGCAACAAACCACCAGGCTTTTGATGTTCAGCCTTTATAGTCTGACAGGTCAAACACCTAGAGACAAAATCAAGCACTTCTTTCTTCATACCCGGCCACCAAAAATTTTTCTTAAGGTCCTGATACATCTTAGTCACACCAGGATGTAGAGAATATTTGGAGTTATGGCTGTCCTCCAATATTTCTTTCCTCAAGCTCGGTTCCTCAGGGACACATACCCTTCCACGAAACCGAAGAATACCATCATCAGACACACTAAAGTCCTGAACTGCGCCATCAACCAGACCATCCCTGATCTGAACTAATCTCGGATCCACAGACTGCTGATCTCTGATCTTCTGCAACAAAGCAGACTGTACTCTGAGAAAAGCCACATAACCAGTCTGGACTCTAGGAGAAACACTGATCCTGAGATCTCTGAACTCCTGCAGTAACTGCCATTCACTGACCCGTAGTGCAGCTACTGAAGTAACTGGATGTCTACTTAGTGCATCCGCCACCACATTGGCCTTTCCAGCCTGATACTGAATAGAGAAGTCATAATCTTTAATCAATTCCATCCATCTCCTCTGCCTCATGTTCAACTCCTTCTGAGTGAAGATGTACTTGAGACTCTGGTGATCAGTGAACAGATCAAACTCCTGACCCAACAAATAGTGACGCCATATCTTCAAAGCAAAGACTATGGCCGCCAACTCTAAATCATGCGTAGGATAGTTCAATTCATACTCCTTCAGTTGTCTCGAAGCATAGGCTACCACAGAACCCTTCTGCATCAAGACACAACCCAGTCCTTTGCCTGAAGCATCAGTATAAACAGTAAACCTTTCCCCATCACTAGGAATAATGAGGATCGGTGTACTAGTCAATCTTCTTTTCAGCTCCTGGAAGCTCTCTTCACACTTGTCATCCCAAACAAACTTGGCCTCCTTTCTGGTCAATTTGGTTAAAGGACCCGCCAGCTTGGAGAATCCCTCAACAAATCTCCGGTAGTAACCTGCTAAACCCAGAAAACTCCTGATCTCAGTAGCACTAGTAGGTCTTCCCCAATCAAGGATAGCTTGTACTTTAACAGGATCCACAGACACCCCCTGACCAGAAATCACATGTCCAAGAAAACTGATCTTCTCTAGCCAGAACTCACACTTACTAGCCTTGGCATATAACCGATTCTTCCTCAGAACCTCCAGTACTCTGCGCAAATCACTGACATGATTTGAAGTAGTCCGAGAGTACACCAATATATCGTCTATAAAGACTACTACACAAGAGTCAAGCAATTCATGGAATACCCTGTTCATCAAATCCATGAAGACAGCAGGTGCATTCGTCAGTCCAAAAGGCATAACTAAAAATTCGAAATGCCCATACCTGGTCCTGAAAGCAGTCTTAAATATATCCTCATCCTTGACTCTAAGCTGATAATACCCTGATCTCAGATCAATTTTAGAGAACACTGTAGCTCCCTGTAATTGATCAAATAGATCATCAATTCTGGGAAGAGGATACTTATTCTTAATGGTCACTTGGTTCAACTGCCTGTAGTCTATACACATCCTCAGGGTTCCATCCTTCTTCTTCACAAATAGCACTGGCGCTCCCCAGGGTGAAGCACTAGGCCGAATGTACCCTTTCTCTAACAATTCCTCCAGTTGTTTCTTAAGCTCGGCCAACTCTGAAGTAGCCATACGATAAGGAGCTCTGGAGATAGGTGCCGTACCTGGCGCCAACTCAATGCCAAATTCCACTTCTCTAACTGGTGGCAAACCTGAAAATTCCTCAGAGAACACATCAGGAAATTCTTTCACCACCGCCATCTGAGTCAGATCAGAAGTAGAATCATCCTGCACCTTAACATGTGCAAGATACCCCTTGCATCCACTAGCAAGTAACTTCCTGGCCTGCAGGAAAGATATCACATGTGGTCCTTGGTCTGACACTAGACCTCTCACAAAAATCCGATTCCCATCAAGCATATTCAAAGTGATCACTTTCTCAAAGCAATCCACAGAGGCATGATGTGAAGACAACCAATCCATTCCTAGGATGACATCATAATCTTGCATGTCTAAAAGGATTAGATCTACCAAAAACTCATAACCCTCTACATGTACTACACAGTCAGCACAAACAGTGTCTGTAGACAATGACTTTCCCAAAGGAGTACTAACAGACACAGCATAATCTAGCATCTTAGGTACAACAGGTAAACATGCAGCAAACTTAACAGAGACAAAAGACAAGTTTGCACCAGGATCAAATAGAATGCGAGCTAACTGATCAAATACAAATAATGTACCTTCCACAACGGATCGGGAAGCTCGTGTATCCTTCTCAGCCACAGCATAAACTCTAGTCTGGACTGTAGGCTTATCTGCGCCTCTAGGCTGCATCTCAGGCTCCTTGCAGTCCCTGGCCATGTGCCCAGGTTTCTTACATTTGAAGCACACGCCATTCTTCCTATGACAATCTTTCATTAGATGTCCCCTGAGCCCACAGTAGCTGCAAGTCCCGTTCTCAGTGTTACTGTTTCTTACATCCCTGGCACCTCTGAACTGCTGCGGTGCATCCCTGGACTGCTGCGGTGCCTTGTAGGAGTAAGGCTTATACCTGCTCTTCTTATAATCTTTATGCCTAGGGTACTTCTTACCCTTGCCGCCACTGCCATACTGAGGAACCGCCGCCTCAGCTGCAGGAACTACTGTCACCGTAGCATGAGAACTCCTCTCAGATATATACCTCTCTATAGTGCGTGCTCGCCCAACTGTCTCTACATAGGTCTCCAAGTGCTGAGCACCAACCTGCTCTCGAATATCCCATCTGAGACCTCTCAGAAACTTGGTAGCTCTCCTCTTTTCAGTGTTTATCAGGTGAGGAGCATACTTTCCCAATTTCGTGAACTGTAGCTCATACTGGTCCACTGTCATATCACCCTGCTCCAGGTGAATAAATGCCACCTCTCGGTCCTCTACCAAGCTATCTGGAAAATACTTCTCATTAAATTGAGATAGGAAGTAAGGCCAATCCACTGTTTCCTGCCTTTCCGCTGCTAGTCTCACAACTCCTTTCCACCACTCATCTGCGTCGCCACGCATCATATAGGTGGACAAACATAGCTTATCCTCATCTGAGCAGCGCATAACTTGGAAAATCTTTTCCAAGACCAACTGCCAGTTCTCAGCAGTACTGGATTCTGAGCCCCCATAAAATGAGCTAGGACCCAGTTTCTGAAATTCACTCACTAACGAAGCATAGCGCCTGTGAGCGCCCTCCACACACATACCATAGTCAGGAAAACAACATAACCTATTAGGTGTCTAGCAATACACAAACATGTTTTCCCCAAACTAAGTTTTAGCTAGCCAACTCCTCTGATACCATTCTGTAACATCCCACATACTTAACCCCAAGCAAATAACACAATCGCAAAAGTAATAGGATGTTTCATATAAGATCGATCAAATGCTAGGTAAAACCGAGTTCAAGAAAAACACGATCTGAAAATTTTCATAATTCATAACACATAAAATCTTCAAAGCACAAATCTCATAAATCACATAAAGGTACCTGCCACCACGCAATACGTGCACTAGACATATGCACGTTACAGTTGTATCAAAACCGATTGCAAAAATACACATCAACTTCAATTTCAAAACAAATCCACAAAATCGATTTTATAAACTAATACCAAACACCGAAACCAGGCCGAAGCCCGCGGTGACACAAAAATCCAACTCAGTTGATTGCCACCATCTGGCAACACAAATTCACATAGTTCACATTGTTCACATCACATGGTTCACATAGTTCATATAAATCATAAGTTTTAGCCACAACCGGCATCATAATCATAAACACATTAAGCATAATTCACAGCATCCCTATAATGCTAACTGCGCCCCTGCTCTACACCTGAAAATAGTGAGGGGTGAGCTACACAGCCCAGTGAGTGGATAGTCTAATTGACCATCCATAACATACTCTCAAAAACATATGCAGATTATTTTAAAAATCTTTAACAGGATATCATGTCAACACATAATAACAAATTCAATGCAAAAGTCATATAAGCAGCCAAAAATATACACACCAACATATAATAACCTCAGGTTCTAGAGTTATACTCTAAACCAACCGAACACACATATTCTAAACCAACTAAACACACCATACTTAATTAACCTAGTTGTCCAGCATATTCACAAAGTGACCAATATGGTCTAACCCGGCTTGGCCAAAGCACTGGGAGCTGCAAAATCTCGTGCAACACATAAACATGGACAGTGAATAGAATCAGGAGGTGGCCCCCGTCAGGTCACGACGTGGCACGCTGGTCTATCACGCCATAACATAAAACGAGAATAGAATCAGGAGGTGGCCCCCGTCAGGTCACAACGTGGCACGCTGGTCTATCACGCCATAACATAAAACGAGAATGATGACATCAAGAGGTGGCCCCTGTCTGACCAAGACATGGCACTTTGGGTCTTATATCATTCCCAACACATAAAAGAGTAGTGACATCAAGAGGTGGCCCCTGTCTGACCAAGACATGGCACTTTGCGTCAAAACCCGTTCTCCCAAAAGGTTCCTACTGGACAACAGACACATCTTATTTCATATTTCACAAGGGTGGACATATTTCACAAAGGTCACATAAACGGACTCCTAAGTGTCAACTAGACTCTAGGATAGTCATCACAAAAAAATCACATCGGGCAGGCTGAGCATCAACCCCCATCACAATAATCATAATAGGCAGGCTGATCATCAACCCCCTCACATATCACAATACAGGGCTGAAATTCAGACCCTTAACATATCACATAAGGACTATCCCCTTGAGTTCATAGTTACACCTAGCCTTAGTCCTAACCATCACATGATCATCACAGATAATATTCGAAAACCCCATATCAACATAATTTTCGAAATTCACATAATCACATAATATTCATATTTCACATAATCACATAATGATCAACATAAAATTCCAAAGGTCACATAATGAAGATCATATAGTGTAGTCCTTATATTTCATGCTGGTTAGTTTAATCAAATTTTTCTATGTTATCACCCAGATTTGTCTCAGACAAAAATACAAGTTACACCCACAAAGAACATAAAATTAAAACAGGCATTCATAAAACCAGCATAAAATGTAAAACATATATTCTTATAATTTACTTTACAAATTACCACAATTACCACAAATTACCATATGTAAACATGTTAAATACAATTATCAAATTTCGGTTTAACTACAATTAACAATGTTTCGGCTACAAAAAAAATCATTGGTTTAATATTACTAAAATTCTTTATAAAATACCTAATTAACAAGAAATTCATGCTCAATGTTCAATGATTTAATACTACCAAAATACCTTAAATTTCATACAAATTTCGGTTAAACAAACACCAAGATTAATTCGGTTTTTACAACAATTTACATGATATATACCTTCTTGCAATTTTCGGTTTTTCACATGAAGAACAACTAATGCCTTAAATTCAATTTTCATCATATAATTACCTTTGTCAAAATTCGGTTTTCATCATATAATCATCTTTACAAAAATTCGGTTTTCATCATAGTGAAATCCTGAATTTCGGTTTTAGCATGATAATGTTTCCAACAAACAAATGTCTCATCTAATACATCAATTAACACAAACAAATAGATAGCAATCAATTAGACACTCCACTCACCTCTTAAATCGAAAATTCTCCACAAAAGAAATCGTCCAAAGCTTTTGAAGTCACCCAAAGGATCTCCAAGAATCGCCAAGAAAGTTTCACCTCAAGGAAAATTCGTCAAGGGGAAGAAGATGAAGGAAGAACACCAAAAATCGCCTCCAAGCTTTCCAAGAGTCGCCAAGTTCTTCCAAGCCGCCACCTTAATTCTCTCAAGACTCCAAAATCGCCAATAATCTCACCCTAGTCGAATTTACCACTTAAACTTTGGGTTTCTAAATTTTAAACCCTATAACCCATTAATTCCAATAGGTTTAACCCACTTAACTAATAATTTCGAATTTTCAAACCCAATTAGCTAATTCGAATTTTTATTCCAATATCCCATAGTTAACCAATTAATTTAATTAACTTGTCCAATAACCAATCACTTAACCGAAAATCCAATAAGAATTTAAGTTAACATCCAATAAGGATTAAATTAATTAACCAATAAGGTCTAATTAATTAACTCACAATTTACAACCATAATTCCTAATTAATTTATCATGAACAACCCATAATAAATTATCATAATTTAACAGCCAACAATCAAATAAATAATTTCTAATTAATTAACTATCAACAACCAATACATAGAAAATATCATAATCGATAATTTTATTTAAATCAATACTTTATCATAATTTATCATAGAAAATAATGCTTACCAGAACTTAAGATCCTTGGATCTTACATTCCTCCCTCCTTATAAAGCTTTAGTCCTCTAAAGCTCAGCATCCATATCATCAAAGAGGTAAGCATAATTTTTCCTCATATCAGCTTCAGTCTCCCAAGTCGCTTCTTCAACTGATTGATTTCCCCAGATTACCTTTACCAAAGGTATAGTCTTGTTCCTCAGAACTTTATCCTTCCTATCCACAATCCGGAGAGGTCTTTCCTCAAAAGTCAAGTCACTCTGAATCTGAAGAGGTTCCAACTCCAACACATGAGATGGATCAGGATGATACTTCCTCAAAGCAGAGACATGGAATACATTATGTACATGGTCCATAGCAGGAGGTAAAGCTAAACGGTAAGCCACTGGACCAACTCTCTCAATAATATCAAAAGGACCTACAAACCTAGGGCTCAACTTGCCCTTTTTGCCAAACCTCATAACACCCTTAGTAGGCGACACCTTCAAGAACACATGGTCTCCTACCATAAACTCCAAAGGACGACGTCGGTCATCGGCATAACTCTTCTGTCTGTCCCGAGCAATTTTCAGCTTATCCTGGATCTCTCTGACCTTATCAGTAGTCTCCTGAACTGCCTCAGATCTCAAAATCATCCTGTCACCAGTTTCCTCCCAACACAAGGGAGTCCTACACCTTCTCCCATACAAGGCCTCATAAGGAGCCATCTGAATACTGGAGTGGAAACTATTATTATAAGTGAATTCTATCAAAGATAGATCCCGGTTCCACTCAGAACTCCAATCAACCACATAGGCTCTCAACAAATCCTCTAGAGTCTGTATAGTACGCTCCGTCTGGCCATCAGACTGAGGATGGTATGCGGTACTAAAACTCAACTTAGTACCCAAACCCTCCTGTAAACTCCTCCAAAATCTGGACAGAAATCGAGAATCCCTATCAGACACAATATCAACTGGCACTCCATGCAGCCTGACTATCTCATCAATGTACAATCTAGCCAGTCTCTCTAAAGAATAAGTCATCTTGATTGGAAGAAAATGGGCTGATTTAGTGAGCCTATCAACAATCACCCAAATAGCATCATGACCCAATCTGGTTCTGGGCAAACCACATACAAAATCCATACTGATGCATTCCCACTTCCACTCAGGAATAGGAAGGGGCTGCAACAAACCACCAGGCTTTTGATGTTCAGCCTTTATAGTCTGACAGGTCAAACACCTAGAGACAAAATCAAGCACTTCTTTCTTCATACCCGGCCACCAAAAATTTTTCTTAAGGTCCTGATACATCTTAGTCACACCAGGATGTAGAGAATATTTGGAGTTATGGCTGTCCTCCAATATTTCTTTCCTCAAGCTCGGTTCCTCAGGGACACATACCCTTCCACGAAACCGAAGAATACCATCATCAGACACACTAAAGTCCTGAACTGCGCCATCAACCAGACCATCCCTGATCTGAACTAATCTCGGATCCACAGACTGCTGATCTCTGATCTTCTGCAACAAAGCAGACTGTACTCTGAGAAAAGCCACATAACCAGTCTGGACTCTAGGAGAAACACTGATCCTGAGATCTCTGAACTCCTGCAGTAACTGCCATTCACTGACCCGTAGTGCAGCTACTGAAGTAACTGGATGTCTACTTAGTGCATCCGCCACCACATTGGCCTTTCCAGCCTGATACTGAATAGAGAAGTCATAATCTTTAATCAATTCCATCCATCTCCTCTGCCTCATGTTCAACTCCTTCTGAGTGAAGATGTACTTGAGACTCTGGTGATCAGTGAACAGATCAAACTCCTGACCCAACAAATAGTGACGCCATATCTTCAAAGCAAAGACTATGGCCGCCAACTCTAAATCATGCGTAGGATAGTTCAATTCATACTCCTTCAGTTGTCTCGAAGCATAGGCTACCACAGAACCCTTCTGCATCAAGACACAACCCAGTCCTTTGCCTGAAGCATCAGTATAAACAGTAAACCTTTCCCCATCACTAGGAATAATGAGGATCGGTGTACTAGTCAATCTTCTTTTCAGCTCCTGGAAGCTCTCTTCACACTTGTCATCCCAAACAAACTTGGCCTCCTTTCTGGTCAATTTGGTTAAAGGACCCGCCAGCTTGGAGAATCCCTCAACAAATCTCCGGTAGTAACCTGCTAAACCCAGAAAACTCCTGATCTCAGTAGCACTAGTAGGTCTTCCCCAATCAAGGATAGCTTGTACTTTAACAGGATCCACAGACACCCCCTGACCAGAAATCACATGTCCAAGAAAACTGATCTTCTCTAGCCAGAACTCACACTTACTAGCCTTGGCATATAACCGATTCTTCCTCAGAACCTCCAGTACTCTGCGCAAATCACTGACATGATCTGAAGTAGTCCGAGAGTACACCAATATATCGTCTATAAAGACTACTACACAAGAGTCAAGCAATTCATGGAATACCCTGTTCATCAAATCCATGAAGACAGCAGGTGCATTCGTCAGTCCAAAAGGCATAACTAAAAATTCGAAATGCCCATACCTGGTCCTGAAAGCAGTCTTAAATATATCCTCATCCTTGACTCTAAGCTGATAATACCCTGATCTCAGATCAATTTTAGAGAACACTGTAGCTCCCTGTAATTGATCAAATAGATCATCAATTCTGGGAAGAGGATACTTATTCTTAATGGTCACTTGGTTCAACTGCCTGTAGTCTATACACATCCTCAGGGTTCCATCCTTCTTCTTCACAAATAGCACTGGCGCTCCCCAGGGTGAAGCACTAGGCCGAATGTACCCTTTCTCTAACAATTCTTCACAAATGTGTGCTGTGCTGGGGCCTGCGTGCCTGGAATTTAAAATGTAAATTAATTATTGTGATCTGCGCATCACATTGTTTTAATTTATAAAATGTAATTGACCTGCGAGTCAATCTTGTCTAGATAGATTAATTTGTAAGTTAATCAGACAAGAGCACAGAGTACACTTGGCAGAGGCGCATGCAGCTTGATGCTAGACCAGGAGGGAGGTCCAGGGTTCGACTCTGGGACCAGGCGCATTTTCCCTGGTAGGCGCACCTGAGCTGCAGATGGCGCTTGAGCCCTGGTTTGGGCCTGATGAGCAGCTAAAGACCCATGAAGAAAAGCAAGTGAAGACTTAAGTATCTTAAGGTCTTACTTAGGCTATGGGCTTTTACCACATAAGATCCATGCTTTCTTTTATTGTTTAAATAAGTAGAATAGCATGATTTATTTATCTTCTGCTATCACCATAGGAATTGCATGATAGTGAAGAAGATAAAAGACCGATAAAATCCAACGCCGAAATATCAAGCTCGTATGCCTTCTGACGCGAAACCTCACTGTTCTGATTATCGTTGGAGCCGTGTTGTACCCACTCAGTGGGCACGTCCATCTATCTTCAGACGGTGCGGGATTACACCTGCGTGTTACAGAGAAGGGATTTATCGCTTCTCGTTGCTCAGCATAGCACGTGGTGGTCCAGGGAGTAGGTCGGGTCAGCTTGACCATGTAGGCTACATATGTGGCGCATATGGTAGCGCATGGAGGCAGCCATCTGTGGGGTCAGAGATTGTGTTGTACCAACTCAGTTGGCACAGTCTGCTGGATTGCCCAGATGAAGGGGAATCGCACGGGTTGGCGATTGGCAGGGACTGCCTACCAGAAATTAGTGCTTATACTCTCTGTGCATCTTATCTCGCCTGAGCGGGACGCGGAGACCAAGTATGAAATCTGGATCCCATCTCACTAAAAGAGTTCTACTCTTTCGGGCTGTTTTGCTGGATTTTTCAGCCAGATAAAATAGTGAGAAAAAGAATCTTTCTTATGTCCTGGATTGATTCTGAACATTGATACTGACCTTGCTGTTCTTGCATTGTTGTAGATTCCTGTAGCAACGAACACCATGAACTTCAATATGCGATCCCTACTGGAAAGAGAGAAGTTTGCTGGGCCAAACTTCTCAGACTGGTTCGGACACCTTAAGATTGTTCTTAAGGCAGAGAGGAAACTGTATGTCCTCGAGACGGCGATACCGCCTCAGCCCGCTCCGAACGCCGCAAGGGCGGTTCGGGAAGCCTATGAAAAGCACGTCAATGATAGCATTGATGTCGCTTGCCTGATGCTAGCGTCTATGACGCCACCGCTGCAGCGTCAGCATGAGGATATGTCTGCTATAGACATGATAGCAAACCTCAAGATGCTGTATGCTGCACAGGCGAGGACAGAACGCTATAATCTGACAAAGCTGTTCTTTCAGAGCAAACTGGCTGAAGGGAGCCCAGTGGGAGCTCACGTGCTCAAGATGATTGGGCACAAGGAAGCTCTAGAGAAACTGGGGCATACCATCAATCAGGAGCTTGCTGTAGACATTATTCTGCAGTCTCTCCCGCCCTCTTTCGATGCGTTCATTATTAACTTTAATATGAACAAAATCGATTGTACTCCGGCAGAGCTGCTGAATATGCTCTTGACCACTGAGGAGACTCTGAAGGGAAAGCCTTCAACCTCTATCTTAATGGTTCCTTCAAGGAACAACAAGAAGAAGGGGAAGAAGGGCAAGACCCCTGTCAAGAGTTACAGCAAGGCTCTGAAGCAAAAGGTCAAGCGGTCCAAGGAATACAGATGTTTCCACTGTGGCCAGCTAGGTCACTGGAAAAAGGACTGTAAAGCGCTCCAAGGAGACAAGAAGGGAAGCATCGCTTCTGGCTCAGGTATATTTGTGACTGAAGTCATGATATCTTCTTCTTCTATATCATGGGTGTTGGACACTGCATGTGGAGTTCACATTTGTTCAAATGTACAGGAACTCAAGAGAAGAAGACAGGTGGGACAGCATGAGGTGGACCTACGAGTTGGAAACGGGGCACGGGTTGCTGCTGTTACTGTAGGAGACTATTTCATCTCTTTGCCATCTGGACTTGTATTAGAACTAAACAGTTGTTACTTTGTTCCCAGCATTACTAAGAATATTATCTCTATTCCTGCTCTTGTCAGGAAGGGATTTTCCTTTGAATGCAATATTTCAAAGTGTGTTTTATCTTTTGATAATATTGTTTATGCTACTGGTTCAATTAACAATGGGTTATTCATGTTGGACATGGAATGTTCTATACAAAATATTGATATTAAGAAAGCCAAGTATGCTGATGACAGCACCTTGCTATGGCATAGTCGTTTAGGCCATATTAACAAGAAGCGCATTAAGCGGTTGCATGATCATGGACTGCTGGGATCATTCTCCTATGAGGAGATTGATATATGCAAAGCTTGTTTAATGGGTAAAATGACGAAGTCACCTTTTCCTCACAAAGGTCAAAGGGCTTCAGGTTTACTTGACCTTATACACAGTGATGTGTGTGGGCCATTTAGTAAACATGCCAGAGGTGGCTATCAATACTTCATCACATTTACTGATGATTTCAGTAGATATGGTTATGTCTATTTAATGAGACATAAAAGTGAATCTTTTGACAAGTTCAAAGAGTTCAAGAATGAAGTACAAAATCAGCTAGGCCGAAATATCAAGGCACTTCATTCTGATCGAGGTGGAGAATACCTAAGTCATGCGTTTACTGACTATCTAAAGGAGTGTGGGATTATCTCACAGCTCACTCCGCCAGGAACACTGCAATGGAATGGTGTGTCCGAGAGGAGGAACAGAACCCTACTTGATATGGTTCGTTCCATGATGAGTCAGGCTACTCTACCTTACTCCTTTTGGGGATTTGCACTGGAGACAGCTGCAAAGGTACTAAACCGAGTGCCATCCAAGGCAGTTTCAAAGACCCCATATGAATTATTGTATGGGAAACAGCCTAGCTAGACATTTATCAGGATCTGGGGCTGCGAGGCTTATGTTAAAAGGCTCGCCTCTGGGAAACTAGAGAGCAGATCTGACAAATGTATCTTTGTCGGTTACCCTAAGGAAACTAAGGGTTATTATTTCTACGATCCCAAAGAGAACAAGGTATTTGTTGCTCGGACGGCCATATTTCTTGAGAAGGAGTTTCTTCTGCAAGAGGCCAGTGGGAGAGAAATAAAGTTGGATGAGAATCCAGAAGAAGGACAAAGTAGTCAAGCACAGTTGGATGAGCCTGAGCCGGTGGATCAGGTTATTGAACAACCTGAGGCTCAGATATCATGGGAACCGCGAAGATCGGGAAGGATCCGTCGACAGGCTGAGCGCTATGACGGAGTCTACATCGTTGATAATGATGAACCCCTTACTTATGCGGATGCGGTCACTGGACCGGAGTCAGCGAGATGGCTTGAAGCTATGCGCACCGAGATGGACTCCATGTCAGATAACCAAGTTTGGGATTTGGTTGATCCGCCTCCGGGAGTAATCCCTATAGGCTGTAAATGGATCTTCAAGAAGAAGATTGACATGGATGGTAACGTGGTTACCTATAAAGGCAGGCTAGTTGCGAAAGGTTTCAAACAAATCTACGGGATAGATTATGATGAAACTTTCTCACCTGTAGCCATGTTTAAGTCTATTCAGATTCTTTTCGCGATAGCAGCATATTATGATTATGAGATTTGGCAAATGGATGTGAAGACAGCTTTCCTGAATGGAAATCTGGATGAGGATGTGTATATGACACAACCCGAAGGTTTCACTAATCCATCAGATCGTCATAAAATATGCAAGTTAAAGAAGTCTATTTATGGACTTAAACAAGCATCAAGAAGCTGGAATATTCGTTTTGATGAATCAGTCAGTGAATTTGGTTTTATCAAGAACGAGGATGACCCGTGTGTATATAAGAGGTTTATTGGGAGCGTGATTACTTTCCTAGTCCTCTACGTCGATGATATCTTAATCATTGGAAACGACATTCCTGAAATGCATGCCGTTAAAGCATGGTTAAGGAAATGTTTCCAGATGAAAGATCTAGGAGAAGCAGCCTATGTGTTAGGTGTGAAGATCTACAGGGATAGATCTAAGAGGCTTCTCGGGCTGTGCCAGAGTACTTACATCGATAAAGTCCTGGAGAGATTTCATTTAGAGAATTCTAAAAGAGGATATCTTCCAGTCAGACATGGTCTGAATCTTTCAAAGAGTCAGTGTCCACAAACACAGACTGAGAAAGATGAAATGGACAATACGCCTTATGCTTCGGCTATTGGGTCCATTATGTATGCGATGTTGTGTACTCGCCCAGACGTCGCTTACGGGTTAAGCGTGACCAGTCGGTTCCAAAGTAATCCAGGTCAGGCACACTGGATTGCAATCAAGAACATTTTAAAATATCTGCGGAGGAGCAAAGATATGTTCTTGGTGTATGGTGGTCAGGAAGAACTCAGTATTGAAGGATATACTGACGCTTCGTTCCAGTCTGACCAGGATGATTTCCGATCGCAATCAGGCTATGTTTTTAGCTTGAATGGAGGAGCGGTGGTGTGGAAAAGTTTCAAACAGTCAATCGTTGCTGATTCCACAACAGAAGCCGAGTATGTTGCAGCCTCAGAAGCATCTAAGGAGGCAGTATGGATTCGTAAGTTCGTGAGAGAACTTGGTGTCGTTCCTTCGAGTGCAGATCCTTTGGTTATCTTCTGTGATAACACTGGAGCAATCGCACAAGCAAAGGAACCACGGTCGCACCAGAAGTCCAAGCACATACAGAGACGGTTTCATTTGATCAGGGAGATCATAGATCGTGGCGAGATCAAAGTCTGCAAGGTTCATACAGATGACAATCTGGCTGACCCGCTTACCAAGCCTCTGGCGCAGCAGAAGCATGAGAAGCACTGTAATAATATGGGTTTGAGATTTCTCAACCATTAGATTAAGTGCAAGTGGGAGATTGTTGGGGTATGCCCTTAAGGCTAATGTTTGAGGCCTTGGGAATGTATCAGTATCATGTAATAAACTTTTATGTTTATAAAGGCATGGTTGTTATTCAGTTTGTTACATTGTCTGCTGCAATAAGTGTACTTCTGAATAATGTCTCAAAGCTGTTCAGCTAGGCTGACATGCAGTTAAGTCCTTAGTTAATATATCTTGGTGAACATGAGACAGCCTTGATATGGTTAAGACTAATATGTGTTCTAATCTTATAGGATGCTTCGAGCATGGAATAAGATGTAGACTCATGGGTACATTGGATGTACTGGACAGACACTATTTGGATATTCAATTGCTTGTCACAATGTGAATAATCCTTGATTGCGACAAGTGGCACATTTCCTCTGACTTGAGATCACTTGTGTTTTCTAAATGATGATTGTCATTGTTTTGAGGTAGTTCAATATCATTTGAAACATAATGGTTATAGACTATCTTGGATGGTGAGCTTGAGTCATGTTAGGGCACTAGTGATAGATATAGGATTGCCGTCTCCTTGTTTGGAGTGTGATGTTCTAATGGGGCCCCCTGGATGAGATGATTGAGAGAGTGTATGGCCATACCCAGGTGACTGTGTTCATCTGATCTAATCATGCTCATCATATTGGAGTTACAAGCTTGACACGCTTGTCCAATAAGAACATCCAGTGGCAAAGGAATCATGTATGCCTAGTGAGTTGATTCACACTTGTGCTGTTGTTTGGGTGTAGTCTTGGAAGACTCTTTTCTTTATATCGGGAGATAGTGATGTGTTGCTAGATACCCCTCACTGATCGTGATAACGTAAGTTATCATTACCGACATTTAAAGGAAACCCTCAGGGTCGCACAATTTGATGATATGGCTTACTTAAGTTAGATCGTGTGGACTGAATTGTTTAAGTTCAGTTTAAAGGAATTTAGTCTCTGATTGTAAGTGAGATCTGGTCTGATCATGTTTGATTGATTAGGGCTTGAGATCGGTAAGCTTCGATTGAGAGAATGGATGCTAGATCGGTGAGATCAGAAGCATTGAGAGATCAACGGTTAGATCTGAAGCCTTAGGGTTTAATTGAGATCTAGACTAATTGCTTGGCTTATTTGGTTTCTTGAACTGAACCAACTTGAACCGGCTCATCATATGAGCGCATGGTTCAAAGGGGAGAGCTAATAGCGTTAAGGAAAATTCATGGTCGCATGAATTGGAGACTTTGCTATTTTTAGATAGCACTTCTCTAAATGTGACCACGCCTCACGTTCACGCAAAAGGGAAGCTCTATTCTCGCCTCTCGCCCTTCTCTCTCGACACACTCGTGTGTGGTGACGACTTCAAGTTTCTAGGAGAGGATTCGGCCAAGAAGAAAAAACATCTCTTTCCTTCCATACGACAAGCACCTCTTGGAACCTTGCTAGCACAAGGAGCACCAAGGGAGTAGGCGGCTTCTTCATCTTGTGTGCGCATCCTTTGGAGGAGATCCTCTCGCTCTCTACTTCCAAGACACCATCCAAGAGATGGCGATGGTATGGATCTTTCTCTTCTATACTAGCATTCGAAAGTTGATCATAAGATATATTAAGATCTCTTGAAACCCTAGCTTCCCATGCGAATTTTTATATGCGCCTCCCTTAGGGTTTCGGCCCCCTAGATTAAGGGGACTTTCATCCATTTGCCAGATCTCATAATCATAATATGCTGCTATCGCAAGAATAATCCGAATAGACTTGAACATAGCTACAGGAGAGAAAGTTTCATCATAATCTATCCCGTAGATTTGTTTGAAACCTTTCGCAACTAGCCTGCCTTTATAGGTAACCACGTTACCATCCATGTCAATCTTCTTCTTGAAGATCCACTTACAGCCTATAGGGATTACTCCCGGAGCCGGATCAACCAAATCCCAGACTTGGTTATCAGACATGGAGTCCATCTCGGCGCGCATAGCTTCAAGCCATCTCGCTGAGTCCGGTCCACTGACCGCATCCGCATAAGTGAGGGGCTCATCATCAATGATGTAGACTCCATCATAGCGCTCAGGCTGTCGACGGATCCTTCCCGATCTTCGCGGTTCCCATGATATCTGAGCCTCAGGTTGTTCAATAACCTGTTCTACTGGCTCATGCACATCCAACTGTGCTTGACTACTTTGTCCTGCATCTGGATTCTCATCCAGCTTTATTTCTCTCCCACTGGCCTCTTGCAGAAGAAATTCCTTCTCAAGAAAAATAGCCATCCGAGCAACAAATACCTTGTTCTCCTCAGGATTGTAGAAATAATAACCCTTAGTTTCTTTAGGGTAACCGACAAAGATATATTTATCAGATCTGCTCTCCAGTTTCCCAGAGGCAAGCTTTTTGACATAAGCCTCGCAACCCCAGATCTTAATAAATGTCAAGCTCGGCTGTTTCCCATACCATAATTCATATGGAGTCTTTGAAACTGCCTTGGATGGCACTCGGTTTAGTACCTTTGCAGCTGTTTCCAGTGCAAATCCCCAAAAGGAGTAAGGTAGAGTAGCCTGACTCATCATTGAACGAACCATATCAAGTAAGGTTCTATTTCTCCTCTCGGACACACCATTCCATTGCGGTGTTCCTAGCGGAGTGAGCTGTGAGATAATCCCACACTCCTTCAGATAGTTAGTAAACTCTTGACTCAAGTATTCACCACCTCGATCTAAACGAAGTGCCTTGATATTTCGGCCTAGCTGATTTTGTACTTCATTTTTGAACTCTTTGAACTTGTCAAAAGATTCACTCTTATGTCTCATTAAATAGACATAACCATACCTACTGAAATCATCAGTAAAGGTAATGAAGTATGAATAGCCACCTCTGGCATGTTTACTAAATGGCCCACACACATCGCTGTGAATGAGGTCTAGTAAACCTGAAGCCCTTTGACCTATATTAGAAAAAGGAGACTTCGTCATTTTACCCATTAAACAAGCTTGGCATGTATCAAGCTCCTCATAGGAGAATGATCCCAGCAGTCCATGGTCATGCAACCGCTTAATGCGTTTCTTGTTAATATGGCCTAAACGACTATGCCATAGCAAGGTGCTGTCATCAGCATACTTGGCTTTCTTATTATCAATTTGTTGTACAGAACATTCCATGTCCAACATGAATAACCCATTGTTAATTGAGCCAGTAGCATAAATAATATTATCAAGAGAAATATAACACTTTGAAAATTTGCATTCAAAGGAAAACTGATGGAGGCAGTAGCCCTGCTCTGAGGAGATCTGGTCGGACCCGTAGGGTACCTAATCGATATGGGTTCCCTTAGGGTTCCATTTCTTACATGGCATCTAGGGTAATTTACTTTCAATAAAAACATGCATCATGTAGACCTTTATGGCAAGTCCACTTGTAGTAGGTAGTGCATTGTAATTCATGAACTTATGTATTCTTGCATCATAAGTAGTGCATGTAGGCATTAGGATCATTTTGGCAGGTCAATCAAGAAAGGAGCAGCTCAAGATCCAGCTCAAGGCCACTCAAGCTCCACTCATCAAGTTCAGCTCCAGAAAAGGAAAGGAGGACTTCAAAGCCCAAGCTCACTTCAATCCATGTCATAACTCACTTGCTATTTTGTTGGGCGCATCTTCAAGGAAGCAATCAACCACCTCATCATCCAATCAAGTTATATGCGCCAACCACTAGGGGAATGAATTCAAATCTCCTCCATCAAGATCCACAATCAAAGGGATTACTCATCAAGATCCACAATTAGAGGAGAGCATTTATGAAGACATTAATGAGAAGATTCCAACTCTTGTTGCCGCCCATGCCTTCATGGAAAGGATTCGAATTGTGAAATCCCTTGTCCATGCGCCACCAAGCTTGTCGCCAAAGATAAGAAGACAACCCTCAAGCACTAAAAGAGTTGCCAAACAAAGATCACCAAAGAAGGAAACTCATGAAGAGGAATTGCGCCCACATCACCATGAATTTGAAATTCAAAATCCATCCATTTTTGTAATAGGCGCATGGAAGACAATTACTATCCTGCCCTAGCCCCATCTCATCTATAAAAGCATGACCTCCCCCTTGTATTTTCGATGACCTCTTGATGAAATATATTGTCTATTAGTTGCCTAGCTTAATTAATTGTGTTAGTGTTCAAGTTCTCTTTAGCCGAGCTCTATCCCTTTCTTCTAGTTCTTCCACCGAATCCCTAAGAAGCTTTTCCTCTTTGTTTGTGTGCGCCACTACAAGGAGCCCTTCTTCACCCTCGGTTTGGAGCAAGAAGAGAAGCATCCTCGGCTTCAAGGAGTTCTCACCCTTTCGGATAAGTCTTCTTCTTTACACCTCTTATTTACTCTAAAGAACTCTTCTCTACACTCATATTTTGTTTATAAAACTTTAGGGTTGCGCTTGGAGTGGTCTAAGAGGGGCGCTTCCCCTCCCCTTCTCCTTCTTCCCCTCTCTCTAGTTGATTAGGATTAGCAAGGGAATTTGTGAGGCCTAACCTCACCCCTTGATTTGTTCTTGTATTAAAATCCGTGGCTTGTACGGATCTTCTGTGTTTGCTTGTAAGCTCCACCCTACACCTTCCATCAGAGTTGGACCGGTGAAGATCGGGAAGCACAGCCCTTCAATTCTCAAGGGCTGCACTGTAAGTTTAATTCCTGCATTTACTGCTTTCTAGGGTTTTACTGTTCTACTTGTTCTCGGTTTTCCTATATATACTAAAATACAAAAAAATTAGTTTCAAACCTCGTTAGTGTAACTTCGGTTTTCTTATTATTAAGCTAGTTATCAAAACTATTTTCAAAAGACATTGTTTGAATGCTTTAGACCCCCGTCCTACATCAGCTTGGTATCAGAGCTTTGGCTCTTATACTAGAAATTTTAAGCCTCAAAAACTTATTTTTCTACTTCTAAGCGGTCTTTGGATTTAGGTTGTTTGAAAGAAGTTGACTACTTATCTTATCTATCATTTTGGCCTTATTTTCAAAACTTATATCTTGTCAAAACACCCATGCAAACTCGGTCTAAAACCCAACAACAAGAACAAAATCCCACCATGGATCACAATGCTACAGATGAAAGGTTTGAGTTCTTAACTGAGCAGATAGGGACCCTTACCCGAAGCCTTAACCAACTTACTACTGAATTTCATGATTTTAGGGAGAGGTCTTCCCATCATGCTAGTGAACCACCTAGCCCTCATCATGTAGAAACCCAACAACCACCTGCGTGGAACGGGCATCAAACCCCAAACCGTGCAGGCGCTCAACCAACATGGAATGGATACCCCAATCCAAACCATGCGGGAAACCACCAACCCAATATGTGGAATGGACCTCCTATTCAAACCCCACCTCAACCCAGATTCAGGGAGGATGATGTGCACCGCGCCATCAAACTCAACCCACCAACCTTCAATGGCTCCCTAGAACCCCGAGACTTCTTGGACTGGACAACCAAACTCGAACAATATTTCGAGTGGAGTATGATCCCTGAGCACAGCAAGGTCCGACTTGCAAAGTGCCTTCTTGAGGGAAATGCTAGGTTGTATTGGACCAATGTAGAGAACAACCAACAAAGACTCAACCTTCCTCCCATAGACACCTGGCTAGAAATGCGCCAACAACTTAAACTGAAATATGTTCCCTCATATTTTCAGAGTAAGTTGTTTGACCAAGCCTCTAGCTTAACCCAAGGAGCAATGACCGTTGACCAATACACTGCTAGCTTTGAGGAATTCCTCCTTAGGGGAAACCCAGGAGAAAACCCTCTATTTACCCTTAGCAGGTATAAAAATGGTCTCCGATCTGAGATTAGAAAGGGCCTTACCTACTACCAGATAGATTCCATAGAGGTTGCCCATCTTAGAGCCAAGGAGATTGAACAAGAACTTAAGGTTGCCTATAGGAAAGAGTTTAGTGCCTCTAGACCAAGTCCTAGACCAACCCAACCTCAAAGCTCTCCTAGACCAACCCAACCGCAAAACTCTAACACTCCTAGAACCAATCCCTCGAGTTATCCAGAACCATCTAGGGTCAAGTGCCATGGGTGTCAACAATATGGACACTATATAAAAGACTGTCCCAAACGAGTCTTATACCTAGGTGAGGAAACCCAAACCCCTAGGCTTGAAGATATTAATGATCCAGATACTGACTGCCAAATCCTAGAAGATAATGATTATGATAGTAGTGAGGAACCTGTCCAAAACACCTTAGGAGTTGTTAGGTGTACCCTGATCAAACCCTCACCCACGGATGATTGGCGAAGAACTAGTATCTTCCATACTTACACGAAATGCAATGGAAACATGTGCAAAGTAGTGATAGATGGGGGTAGTAGTCTCAACGCTGTCTCCCACTCTGCTGTCACCAAGTTTAAGCTTAAGATGGAAGCTCACCCAACCCCTTATAACATCTCTTGGGTCAACCAGTCTAGTGTGCCAGTAACTCATAGGAGTCTAGTGCCTTTACAGTTTGGTACCTATGATGGACAAATTTGGTGCGACGTCATCACCATGGATGTCGCTCAAGTCCTTCTAGGCAGACCATGGCTATATGACATGGATGTAGTCCACTACGGTCGGACTAACACCTATGTCTTTAGTCACTCAGGTCAAAAGATCAAACTTAAACCATCTATGCCTAGAGAGCTTAAAGTCTCAACCAATAAGGGGAAAATAGAAGAGAACAAAACCATACAACCAACCCTTCAGCTCATGAGACCTAAGGATTATAGACCTGATCAACCTTTATACACCTTAGTCCTGAAAGAAGTCAACCAAGAGGAAGAGAGCAAACCACCCCCTGAAGTAGAAGCCCTCTTAGAACAATATAGTGAGCTTACCCCTGAAGAACTACCCACAGGTCTCCCACCTCTTAGGGACATCCAGCATGCAATAGATCTTGTCCCTGGCTCAACCCTTCCCAATCTACCCCACTATAGGATGAACCCTACTGAGCATCAAGAACTTAAGAGGCAGGTAGATGACCTATTAGAGAAAGGACATATCAGAGAAAGTCTAAGCCCTTGCGCCGTGCCTGCTCTGCTCACCCCTAAAAAGGATGGCAGTTGGCGCATGTGCATAGACTGCAGAGCCATAAACAAAATCACAGTAAAGTATAGGTTTCCTATTCCTAGACTTGATGACATGCTAGACATGTTAGTTGGCTCCAAGTGGTTTAGTAAGCTTGACTTAAGGAGTGGATACCACCAGGTCAGGATAAGGCTAGGTGATGAATGGAAGACAGCCTTCAAGACCAAGGATGGTCTCTATGAATAGTTAGTCATGCCTTTTGGCTTGACTAATGCCCCTTCCACATTCATGAGACTCATGACTCAAGTCTTGAAGCCTTTCATTGGAAAATTCCTGGTAGTCTACTTTGATGATATCCTCATCTATAGTAAGACTAAAGAGGAACACCTAGAGCACCTTAGGAAGACCCTTGACCTTCTTAAGGAAGAGCAACTCTACATCAATCTCAAGAAATGCTCCTTTCTGTCACATAGTGTGATCTTCTTAGGATTCATAGTGTCTGAGCATGGCCTTCAAGCCGACCCATCCAAAATCCAAGCCATCAAAGATTGGCCTGAACCTAAGACCATCACTGAGGTCAGAAGTTTCCATGGCCTAGCTACCTTCTATAGGAGATTCATAAGGAACTTCACCTCTATAGTGGCACCTATCACTAGTTGCCTAAAACAAGGTGAATTTTCCTGGACCAAAGCTGCTAGCAAAGCCTTCCAAGAACTTAAGGATAAGATGACCACTGCCCCGGTCCTTAGATTGCCTGACTTCAGTAAAGTCTTTGAGGTAGATTGTGACGCCTCTGGAGTTGGCATAGGGGGAACCCTAAGCCAGGAAGGTCATCCCGTAGCCTTCTTTAGTGAAAAGCTCAACAAGGCAAAACAAAAGTACTCTACCTATGATAAGGAATTTTATGTTGTAGTCCAAGCCCTAAGGTATTGGAGACATTACCTCATCCATAGGGAGTTTACCCTTAACAGTGACCACCAGGCCCTCTCCTACCTAAGTGCTCAGAAAAAGTTAAACTCAAGGCATGCTAAGTGGGTCGAATACTTACAACAATACACTTTTGTGCTTAGACATAAATCAGGATCTGAGAATAAAGTAGCAGATGCCCTTAGTAGAGTAACTTTACTTTTGAATAAAATGCATGTTGAAGTTACCTGCTTTGAATCCATGAAAAATGCTTATCTTGAATGTCCTGATTTTTCTACTCTATATGATGACCTTCGTCAAGACCCATTAAGCCACCCCCTCTACACCCTCAGGGATGGGTATCTCTTTCTGGGACCAACCCTTTGTGTGCCGAAGACTTCCATCTGAGAATTCCTTGTTTGGGAATTGCACGGAGGCGGGTCTGCCGGGCACCACGGTCGAGATAAGACCCAAGCCCTTGTAAAGGAACGGTTCTACTGGCCGAACCTTTACCAAGATGTAGCCAAGGTTGTGAAACATTGTAGGACTTGTCAGCTCACCAAAGTCCACAAGCATAGTCCCGGCCTGTACACTCCCTTACCTATTCCCCAAGCCCCTTGGCAAGACCTTAGTATGGACTTCATTCTAGGACTACCCCGAACCTCAGCTAAACATGATTCTATATTTGTGGTAGTTGATAGATTTACTAAGATGGCCCATTTCATAGCTTGCACCAAAACCACTGATGCCTCCCATGTTGCTAAACTCTTCTTTAGGGAAGTTGTAAGGCTACGTGGAACACCTCTAACTATAGTGTCTGATAGAGACCCTAGGTTTGTAAGTCATTTTTGGAGAACCCTCTGGACCCTTCTAGGAACAAAGCTCAAGTTCTCCACAGCCTACCATCCCCAGACGGATGGGCAGACTGAAGTGGTCAACCGATCACTTGGGAGTATCCTTAGAAGTTTGGTGAGTGAACACCCTGGCAACTGGGATAAACTCTTACCCACTGCCGAGTTCTCCTACAACAGTATAGTCAACAAGACCACAGGTCTCTCCCCCTTCCAAGCCAACCTAGGATATCAACCCAACAAACCCATAGATCTCTTCCCCCTACCTAGACACTTTAGAACCTCCTTACCTGCTCGTGACTTTGCATTACATACCTCGCAAATGCATGCTAAAATATTTTCAAAAATGCTAGAATCTGTTAATCAATATCGCGAAGCTGCTAACAAACATCGTCGAGAAAGGTTATTTTCTACAGGTGATAAGGTGATCCTACGAGCACGGGAAGAGCGCATCCATGGGATTGGACACAAGTTGGAAGCAAAAGGACTAGGCCCCTTCACCATTGTAGACAAAATCAACGACAATGCCTATGTCCTCGACCTGCCACCTGAACTGGGGATCCCCACTACCGTCAACGTGGAGGATCTCACCCTCTATCATGAGCCCCTCTCCATACCAGATCCAAGTGACCCTCACAAAATGGAGATTGAGGCTATTCTTGAAGACCAAACCAAGTTCACCACTGATGAGGTACAAATGTTTTATCGCGTTAGACTCATTAATGGTGAAGAGGTATGGCTTCCTGAGTCTGAGCTAGCTATAGCCGCCCCTGAGTTACTCCAAGGGTACAAGGACAATTCTCCAGAGGAGAATTCTTTCAACCCGGGGAGAACTGATGGAGGCAGTAGCCCTGCTCTGAGGAGATCTGGTCGGACCCGTAGGGTACCTAATCGATATGGGTTCCCTTAGGGTTCCATTTCTTACATGGCATCTAGGGTAATTTACTTTCAATAAAAACATGCATCATGTAGACCTTTATGGCAAGTCCACTTGTAGTAGGTAGTGCATTGTAATTCATGAACTTATGTATTCTTGCATCATAAGTAGTGCATGTAGGCATTAGGATCATTTTGGCAGGTCAATCAAGAAAGGAGCAGCTCAAGATCCAGCTCAAGGCCACTCAAGCTCCACTCATCAAGTTCAGCTCCAGAAAAGGAAAGGAGGACTTCAAAGCCCAAGCTCACTTCAATCCATGTCATAACTCACTTGCTATTTTGTTGGGCGCATCTTCAAGGAAGCAATCAACCACCTCATCATCCAATCAAGTTATATGCGCCAACCACTAGGGGAATGAATTCAAATCTCCTCCATCAAGATCCACAATAAAAGGGATTACTCATCAAGATCCACAATTAGAGGAGAGCATTTATGAAGACATTAATGAGAAGATTCCAACTCTTGTTGCCGCCCATGCCTTCATGGAAAGGATTCGAATTGTGAAATCCCTTGTCCATGCGCCACCAAGCTTGTCGCCAAAGATAAGAAGACAACCCTCAAGCACTAAAAGAGTTGCCAAACAAAGATCACCAAAGAAGGAAACTCATGAAGAGGATTTGCGCCCACATCACCATGAATTTGAAATTCAAAATCCATCCATTTTTGTAATAGGCGCATGGAAGACAATTACTATCCTGCCCTAGCCCCATCTCATCTATAAAAGCATGACCTCCCCCTTGTATTTTCGATGACCTCTTGATGAAATATATTGTCTATTAGTTGCCTAGCTTAATTAATTGTGTTAGTGTTCAAGTTCTCTTTAGCCGAGCTCTATCCCTTTCTTCTAGTTCTTCCACCGAATCCCTAAGAAGCTTTTCCTCTTTGTTTGTGTGCGCCACTACAAGGAGCCCTTCTTCACCCTCGGTTTGGAGCAAGAAGAGAAGCATCCTCGGCTTCAAGGAGTTCTCACCCTTTCGGATAAGTCTTCTTCTTTACACCTCTTATTTACTCTAAAGAACTCTTCTCTACACTCATATTTTGTTTATAAAACTTTAGGGTTACGCTTGGAGTGGTCTAAGAGGGGCGCTTCCCCTCCCCTTCTCCTTCTTCCCCTCTCTCTAGTTGATTAGGATTAGCAAGGGAATTTGTGAGGCCTAACCTCACCCCTTGATTTGTTCTTGTATTAAAATCCGTGGCTTGTACGGATCTTCTGTGTTTGCTTGTAAGCTCCACCCTACACCTTCCATCAGAGTTGGACCGGTGAAGATCGGGAAGCACAGCCCTTCAATTCTCAAGGGCTGCACTGTAAGTTTAATTCCTGCATTTACTGCTTTCTAGGGTTTTACTGTTCTACTTGTTCTCGGTTTTCCTATATATACTAAAATACAAAAAAATTAGTTTCAAACCTCGTTAGTGTAACTTCGGTTTTCTTATTATTAAGCTAGTTATCAAAACTATTTTCAAAAGACGTTGTTTGAATGCTTTAGACCCCCGTCCTACATCAAAAACCCTTTCCTGACAAGAGCAGGAATAGAGATAATATTTTTCGTTATGCTTGGTACAAAATAACAATTGTCCAGTTCTAATACAAGACCAGATGGTAAAGAGATGTGATATTCTCCTACAGCAACAGCAGCAACCCGTGCCCCGTTTCCAACTCGTAGGTCCACCTCATGCTGTCCCACCTGTCTTCTTCTCTTGAGTTCCTGTACATTTGAACAAATGTGAACTCCACATGCAGTGTCCAACACCCATGAAATAGAAGAAGAAGATACCATGACTTCAGTCACGTAAATACCTGAGCTAGAAGCGAAAGGCTTACTTCCCTTCTTATCTCCTTGGAGCGCTTTACAGTCCTTTTTCCAGTGACCCAACTGGCCACAATGGAAACATCTGTATTCCTTCGACCGCTTTATCTTTTGCTTTAGAGCCTTGTTGTAGCTCTTGATAGGGGCTTTGCCCTTCTTCCCCTTCTTCTTGTTCCTAGAAGGAACGATTAGGACAGAGGATGAAGGTGTTCCCTTCTCACGAGACTGAGTCTGCTCTGTAGTCAAGAGCATGTTCAGCAACTCTGCCGGCGTACAGTCGATCTTATTCATATTAAAATTAATAATGAATGGATCGAAAGAGGCCGGGAGAGACTGCAGAATAATGTCTACAACAAGCTCCTGATTGATGGTGTGTCCCAGTTTCTCTAGAGCCTCCTTGTACCCAATCATCTTGAGTACGTGAGCTCCCACTGGACTCCCTTCAGCCAGTTTGCTCTGAAAGAAAAGTTTTGTCAAATTATAGCGTTCAGTCCTCGCCTGTGCAGCATACAGCAGCTTGAGGTTCGCTATAATATCTATAGCCGATAGATCCTCATGCTGACGCTGTAGCTCTGGTGTCATAGACGCAAGCATCAGGCAAGCGACATCAATGCTATCATTGACATGCTTTTCATAAGCTTCCCGAACCGCCCTTGCGGCGTTCGGAGCGGGTTGAGGCGGTATAGCCGTCTCGAGGACATACAGCTTCCTCTCAGCCTTAAGAACAATCTTAAGGTGTCCGTACCAGTCTGAGAAGTTCGGCCCAGCAAACTTCTCCCTTTCCAGTAGGGATCACACATTGAAATTTGTGGTGTTCGTTGCTGCAGTAATCTACAACAATGCAAGAACAGCAAGGTCAATATCAATGTTAGAATCAATCCAGGACTTAAGGAAGATTCTTTTCTCACTATTTTATCTGGCTGAAAAATCCAGCAAAATAGCCCGAAAGAGTAAAACTCTTTTAGTGAGATGGGATCCAGATTTCATACTTGGTCTCCGCGTCCCGCTCAGGCGAGATAAGATGCACAGAGAGTACAAGCACTAATCTCTGGTAGGCAATCCCTGCCAATCGCCAACCCGTGCGATTCCCCTTCATCTGGGCAATCCAGCAGACTGTGCCAACTGAGTTGGTACAACACAGTCTCTGATCCCACAGATGGCTGCCTCCATATGGCTACCATATGCTCAATATGTAGCCTACATGGTCAAGCTGACCCGACCTACTCCCTGGACCACCACGTGCTATGCTTAGCAACGAGAAGCGATAAATCCCTTCTCTGTAGCACGCAGGTGTAATCGCACACCGTCTGAAGATAGATGGGCATGCCCACTGAGTGGGTACAACACGGCCCCAACGATAGTCAGAACAGTGAGGTTTCGCGTCAGAAGGCTTACGAGCTTGATATTTAGCGTTGGATTTTAACGGTCTTTGTATCTTCTCAACTATCATGCAAATCCTATGGTGATAGCAGAAGATTAAATCATGCAATTCTTAACAATAAATGAAAGCATGATGATCTTATGTGGTAAAAGCCCATTAAGCCTAGGTAAGACCTTAATTTAACTTAAGTCTTCACTTGAGCTCTTCATGGGTCTTTTGCATCTCATCTGGCCCAACCTAGGGCCCAAGCGCCCACTGCAGCTCAGGTGCACCCACCAGGTAATTGCGCCTGTCCCAGAGTCGAACCCTGGACCTCCCACCTGGTCAAGCCACTCCTGCAAGCGCCTCTGCCAAGTGTGCTCTGTGCTCTCGTCTGATTAAAATACAATTTAATCTATCTAGACAAGATTGACACGCAGGTCAATTACACTTTATAAATTAAATAAAATGTGATACGCAGATCACAATAAATAATTTACATTTATTAACCAGGCACACAGGCCCCAGCACAGCACACATTAAAACGGGCAGCCCACATAAGATTAAATAAACAATCATCATGGTATACAATCAACATGTGATCCAACAATAAGAAAATAAAATTTTCGAAAACCCATTGTCATCAATTTTATTTTCCTTATGTGCCCTACTACCTTACAACGGTCCATTAATAGGGATCCACTCATCAGACCTAGTCAGATCATCTGCCCTGGCATGCACCAAGTCCTAACTGACTTGAGCCGACCCAGTGATCAACAATGCATGCCTTGGGCCGAACGACCTACATGAGTTCTGGCAAGCGGGCGTGACCCCGGGCCTAACTCATGCGCGTTCAATGGTTGTCTCAATCAGACATCGCTACACGCCTGTCCGCAATCGACCTATAGCCATCTCGTGCTTACGCACAGGTGCCATCTGGTCAACCCATCTAGGCTGTCAGATAGTCTGATCAGACTGATTGGATCTAGACTCGACTGTGACTTCAACCCTAATAACCCGTCTAAGTTTTTAAAGTAGGCGCCTCTTAGATCTAAGGTGAGTTGCGCAAGTAATATAGTTTTGAGAAAAACTAATAAGCGCCAACATACATGCGCCAAATAGAAAACATGCTGATCAAGTTTTCGCATGAACAACTTAACATGTAATTTTCGCATGTAGTTTAGATCTAAGCATACAAGCGCAAACATGGATCACAAAAACCTCAAGCAATCATAAAAACATGCTAATAACTAGGCCTCTGATACCAATTGAAAGTCCCCTACCACGAGGGGGCGAAACCCTAATAGGCGCATGCAGAGGTTTTACACAGCGGAAAAGGTTTCTAGATCGATGCATGCAGTATGATCAACTTTAAATTTTTGTATACATGAGAATCGATCCTTACCGATGCCATTTCTTGGATGGCGTCTAGGAAGTAGAGAGTCAAACGCTTCTCCTCCAAATGGTGCGCACACAAGGTGATCAATGCGCCTACTCCCTTAGTGCTCCTTGTGCTAGCAAGGTTCCAAGGTCTCCTGATCGAATGGAAGGGAAGGAGATGTTTTTTCTTCTTGGCCGAATCCTTTCCAAAGCGTCAAGGCGACACACAACGAGTGAATCTCTAGAGAGAGGGGCGAGAGGCGAGAATAAACTTCTCTTGGCGTGAACGTGAGGCGTGGCCTCATGGCTTCTAAAAATAGTAAACCAGCAACGTTCATGCGACCATGGGTTTACCCGAACGCATTTTGCTCTCCCCTTGAACCATGCGCTCACATGATGAGCTGGTTCAATTTCGGTTTGGTTCAAAGACCAATTAAGCCAAGCATCTGGTTCAGATCACAATAAACCCTAAAGGTTCAAGATCCAACCGTTCATCTCTTGATGCTCTTGATCTCACCGATCTAGCATCAATTCTCTCGATCGAAGCTTACCGATCTCAAGCCCTAATCAATCAAACATGACCAGACCAGATCTCACTTACAATCAGAGATTAAATCCCTTTAAACTGAACCAGAACAATTCAGTCCACACGATCTGACTTAAGTAAGCCATATCATCAAATTGTGCGACCCTAAGGGTTTCCTTTAAATGTCGGTAACGATAACTTACGTTATCACGATCAGTGAGGGGTATCTAGCAACACATCACTGTCTCCCGATATAAAGGAAAGAGTCTTCCAAGACTACACCCAAACCACAGCACAAGTGTGAACCCAACTCACTAGGCATATGTGTTGCCTTTGCCACTGGATGTTCTTATTGGACAAGCGTGTCAAGCCTGTAATTCCAATATGATGATGTAAGTCCCCTTCAAGGGGGAGCGAAACCCTAATAGGCGCATAACAAAAATTCGAAGCGGAAGCAAGGGTTTCTATATCGCATGCATGTCATATGATCAACTTGTTAAAACTTGCAAAGATCGACAAGTGATCTTACCATAGCCATTGCTTTGGATGGCGGCTTGGAAATGAGAGAACGAAATGGTTCTCCTCCAAAGATGACGCACACAAGACGATGGATCGGCTACTTCTTGTTGCTCCTTGTGCTAGCAAGGATCTCCAAGTCTCCAGATCGCGTTGAGGGGATTTAGATGATCTCCTTTCTTGGCTAAAACTCTCTCCAAAGCGTGAAGAAGTTCTCCCACGAGAGAAGAGGCGACAAGATGTGAAGAGACGAGAGAGGGCGTAACTCTCTCGAACGTGTAGTGCGTTACCTTATTTTGGAAAACCAAAAATAGTAACCGCCTAACGTTCATGCGTTCATGCGTTCATGGGTTTACCCCAACGCATTTTGCTCTCTCCCTTGAACCATGCGCTCACTCAATGAGCTGGTTCAATGTCGGTTTGGTTCAAAGACCAATTAACCCAAGCCATATGGTCTAGATCACAATAAACCCTAAAGGTTCAAGATCTAACCGTTCATCTCTTGATGCTCCTGATCTCACCGATCTAGCATCCAATCTCTCAATCGAAGCTTACCGATCTCAAGCCCTAATCAATCAAACATGATCAGACCAGATCTCACTTACAATCAGAGTTTAAATCCCTTTAAACTGAACCCAAACAATTCAGTCCACACGATCTGACTTAAGTAAGCCATATCATCAAATTGTGCGACCCTAAGGGTTTCCTTTAAATGTCGGTAACGATAACTTACGTTATCACGATCAGTGAGGGGTATCTAGCAACACATCACTGTCTCCCGATATAAAGGAAAGAGTCTTCCAAGACTACACCCAAACCACAGCACAAGTGTGAATCCACTTCACTAGGCATACATGTTTCCTTTGCCACTGGATGTTCTTATTGGACAAGCGTGTCAAGCCTGTAGCTCCAATATGATGAGCATGATTAGACCAGATGAACATAGTCACCTGGGTATGGCCATACACTTTCTCAATCATCTCATTTAGGGGGGCCCCAGTAGAACATCACACTCCAATCAAGGAGACGGCAATCCTATATCTATCACTAGTGCCCTAACATGACTCATGATCATTATCCAAGATAGTCTATAACCATTATGTTTCAAATGATATTGAACTACCTCAAAACAATGACAATCATCATTTAGAAACACAAGTGATCTCAAGTCAGAGGACATGTGCCACTTGTTGCAAACAAGGATTATTCACATTGTGACAAGCAATCGAATATCCTAGTAGGGTCTGTCCAGTACATCCAATGTACCCATGAGTCTACATCTTATTCCATGCTCGAAGCATCCTATAAGATTAGAACACATATTAGTCTCAATCATATCAAGGCTGTCTCATGTTCACCAAGATATCTCGACTAAGGACATTACAGCATGTTAGCCAAGCTGAACAGCATTGAGACATTATTCAGAAGCACACTTATTGCAGCAGACAATGTAACAAACTGAATAACAACCATTGCCTTTATAAACATAAGAGTTTATACATGATACTGAAAGAATCCCAAGGCCTCAAACATTAGCCTTAAGGGCATACCCCAACAATCTCCCACTTGCACTTAATCTAATGGTTGAGAAATCTCAAACCCATATTATTACAGTGCTTCTCATGCTTCTGCTGCGCCAGAGGCTTGGTAAGCGGGTCTGCCAGATTGTCATCTGTATGAACCTTGCAGATTTTAATCTCACCACGATCAATGATCTCCCGGATCAAGTGAAACCGTCTCTGTATGTGCTTGGACTTCTGGTGCGACCGTGGTTCCTTTGCTTGTGCGATTGCTCCAGTGTTATCACAGAAGATAACCAAAGGATCTGCACTCGAAGGAACAACACCATGTTCCTGAATGAACTTACGAATCCACACTGCCTCCTTAGATGCTTCTGAGGCTGCAACATACTCGGCTTCTGTTGTGGAATCAGCAACAATAGACTGTTTGAAACTTTTCCACACCACTGCTCCTCCATTCAAGCTAAAAATATAGCCTGATTGCGATCGGAAATCATCCTGGTCCGATTGGAATGAAGCGTCAGTATATCCTTCAATACTGAGTTCTTCCTGACCACCATATACCAAGAACATATCTTTGGTCCTCCGCAGACATTTCAAAATGTTCTTGACCGCAATCCAGTGTGCCTTACCTGGATTACTTTGGAATCGACTGGTCACGCTTAACCCGTAAGCGACGTCTGGGCGAGTACATAACATCGCATACATAATGGACCCAATAGCCGAAGCATAAGGCGTATTGTCCATTTCATCTTTCTCAGTCTATGTTTGTGGATACTGACTCTTTGAAAGATTCAGACCATGTCTGACTGGAAGATATCCTCTTTTAGAATTCTCTAAATGGAATCTCTCCAGGACTTTATCGATGTAAGTACTCTGGCACAGCCCGAGAAGCCTCTTAGATCTATCCCTGTAGATCTTCACACCTAACACATAGGCTGCTTCTCCTAGATCTTTCATCTGGAAACATTTTCTTAACCATGCTTTAACAGCATGCAGTTCAGGAATATCGTTTCCAATGATTAAGATATCATCGACGTAGAGGACTAGGAAAGTGATCACGCTCCCACTAAACCTCTTATATACACACGGGACATCTTCATTCTTGATGAAACCAAATTCACATATTGATTCATCAAAACGAATATTCCAGCTTCTTGATGCTTGCTTAAGTCCATAAATGGACTTCTTTAACTTGCATATTTTATGACGATCTGATGGATTAGTGAAACCTTCAGGTTGTGTCATATACACATCCTCATCCAGTTTTCCATTAAGGAAAGCGGTCTTCACATCCATCTGCCAGATCTCATAATCGTAATATGCTGCTATCGCAAGAATAATCCGAATAGACTTGAACATGGCTACAGGAGAGAAAGTTTCATCATAATCTATCCCGTAGATTTGTTTGAAACCTTTCGCAACTAGCCTGCCCTTATAGGTAACCACGTTACCATCCATGTCAATCTTCTTCTTGAAGATCCATTTACAGCCTATAGGGATTACTCCCGGAGGCGGATCAACCAAATCCCAGACTTGGTTATCTGACATGGAGTCCATTTCGGCTCGCATAGCTTCAAGCCATCTAGCTGACTCCGGTCCACTGACCGCATCCGCATAAGTGAGGGGTTCATCATGATCAATGATGTAGACTCCGTCATAGCGCTCAGGCTGTCGACGGATCCTTCCCGATCTTCACGGTTCCCGTGATATCTGAGCCTCAGGTTGTTCAATAACCTGTTCTACCGGCTCAGGCTCATCCAACTGTGCTTGACTACTTTGTCCTTCTTCTGGATTCTCATCCAGCTTTATTTCTCTCCCACTGGCCTCTTGCAGAAGAAACTCCTTCTCAAGAAAAATGGCCGTCCGAGCAACAAATACCTTGTTCTCTTTGGAATCATAGAAATAATAACCCTTAGTTTCCTTAGGGTAACCGACAAAGATACATTTCTCAGATCTGCTCTCTAGTTTCCCAGAGGCGAGCTTTTTGACATAAGCCTCGCAACCCCAGATCTTAATAAATGTCAAGCTCGGCTGTTTCCCATACCATAGCTAATATGGAGTCTTAGAAACTGCCTTGGATGGCACTCGGTTTAGTACCTTTGCAGCTGTTTCCAGTGCAAATCCCCAAAAGGAGTAAGGTAGAGTAGCCTGACTCATCATAGAACGAACCATATCTAGTAAGGTTCTGTTCCTCCTCTCGGACACACCATTCCATTGCGGTGTTCCTAGCGGAGTGAGCTGTGAGATAATCCCACACTCCTTCAGATAGTCAGTAAACTCTCGACTTAGGTATTCTCCACCTCGATCAGGATGAAGTGCCTTGATATTTCGGCCTAGCTGATTTTGTACTTCATTTTTGAACTCTTTGAACTTGTCAAAAGATTCACTCTTATGTCTCATTAAATAGACATACCCATATCTACTGAAATCATCAGTAAAGGTAATGAAGTACGAATAGCCATCTCTGGCATGTTTACTAAATGGCCCACACACATCACTGTGTATAAGGTCAAGTAAACCCGAAGCCCTTTGACCTTTGTGAAGAAAAGGAGCCTTCGTCATTTTACCCATTAAACAAGCTTTGCATGTATCAATCTCCTCATTGGAGAATGATCCCAGCAGTCCATGATCATGCAACCGCTTAATGCGTTTCTTGTTAATATGGCCTAAACGACTATGCCATAGCAAGGTGCTGTCATCAGCATACTTGGCTTTTTTATTATCAATGTTTTGTATAGAACATTCCATGTCCAACATGAATAACCCATTGTTAATTGATCCAGAAGCATAAACAATATTATCATAAGACAGAACACACTTTGAAATATTGCATTCAAAGGCAAATCCTTTCCTGACAAGAGCAGGAATAGAGATAATATTTTTCGTAATACTTGGAACAAAATAACAATTGTCAAGTTCTAGTACAAGTCCAGATGGTAATGAGATGTGATAAACCCCTACAGCAACAGCAGCAACCCGTGCCCCGTTTCCAACTCGTAGGTCCACCTCATGCTGTCCCACCTGTCTTCTTCTCTTGAGTTCCTGTACATTTGAACAAATGTGAACTCCACATGCAGTGTCCAACACCCATGAAATAGAAGAAGAAGATATCATGACCTCAGTCACAAAAATACCTGAGCCAGAAGCGATGCTTCCCTTCTTGTCTCCTTGGAGCGCTTTACAGTCCTTTTTCCAGTGACCCAGCTGGCCACAATGGAAACATCTGTATTCCTTTGACCGCTTGACCTTTTGTTTCAGAGCCTTGTTGTAATTCTTGACAGGGGCTTTGCCCTTCTTCCCCTTCTTCTTGTTCCTTGACGGAAACATCAAGACAGAGGTTGATGGCTTTCCCTTTAGAGTTTCCTCTGTAGTCAAGAGCATATTCAGCAACTCTGCCGGAGTACAGTCGATCTTGTTCATATTAAAATTAATAATGAACGGATCGAAAGAGGCCGGGAGGGACTGCAGAATAATGTCTACAGCAAGCTCCTGATTGATGGTATGCCCCAGTTTCTCTAGAGCCTCTTTGTGCCCAATCATCTTGAGCACATGAGCTCCCACTGGACTCCCTTCAGCCAGTTTGCTCTAAAAGAAAAGCTTGGTCAAATTATAGCGTTCAGTCCTCGCCTGTGCAGCATACAGCATCTTGAGGTTTGCTATAATTTCTATAGCAGACATATCCTCATGCTGACGCTGCAGCTGTGGCGTCATAGACGCTAGCATCAGGCAAGCGACATCAATGCTATCATTGACATGCTTTTCATAGGCATCCCGAACCGCCCTTGCGGCGTTCGGAGCGGGTTGAGGCGGTATAGCCGTCTCGAGGACATACAGTTTCCTCTCTGCCTTAAGAACAATCTTAAGGTGTCCGTACCAGACTGAGAAGTTTGGCCCAGCAAACTTCTCCCTTTCCAGTAGGGATCGCACATTGAAGCTCATGGTGTTCGTTGCTGCAGGAATCTACAACAATGCAAGAACAGCAAGGTCAGTATCAATGTTTAGAATCAATCCAGGACTTAAGAAAGATTCTTTTCTCACTATTTTGTCTGACTGAAAAATCCATTAAAACAGTCCGAAAGAGTAAGACTCTTTTAGTGAGATGGGATCCAGATTTCATACTTGGTCTCCGCGTCCCGCTCAGGCGAGATAAGATGCACAGAGAGTACAAGCACTAATTTCTGGTAGGCAGTCCCTGCCAATCGCCAACCCGTGCGATTCCCCTTCATCTGGGCAATCCAGCAGACTGTGCCAACTGAGTTGGTACAACACAGTCTCTGATCCCACAGATGGCTGCCTCCATATAGCTGACATATGCCCCATATGTATCCTACATGGTCAAGCTGACCTGACCTACTCCCTGGACCACCACGTGCTATGCTGAGCAACGAGAAGCGATAAATCCCTTCCCTGTAACACGCAGGTGTAATCGCACACCGTCTGAAGATAGATGGGCGTGCCCACTGAGTGGGTACAACACGGCCCCAACGATAGTCAGAACAGTGAGGTTTCGCGTCAGAGGGCTTACGTGCTTGATATTATAGCGTTGGATTTTAACGGTCCTTTTATCTTCTTAACTATCATGCAAACCCTATGGTGATAGCAGAAGATAAATCATGCAATTCTAATTATAAAAACGATAAGTAGAAAGCATGCTGATCTTATGTGGTAAAAGCCCATTAACCCTAAGTAAGACCTTAATTTTAACTTAAGTCTTCACTTGAGCTCTTCATGGGTCTTTTGCATCTCATCTGGCCCAACCCAGGGCCCAAGCGCCCTCTGCAGCTCAGGTGCGCCCACCAGGTAAAATGCGCCTGTCATAGGGTCGAACCCTAGACCTCCCACCTGGTCAAGCCTCTACTGCATGCGCCAATGCCATGTGTGCTCTGTGCTCTTGTCATGATTAAAATTACAATTTAATCTATCTAGACAAGATTGACACGCAGGTCAATTACACAATAAATTAATTACAATGTGATGCGCAGATCACAAATATAATAATTTACATTTTTAATCCAGGCACGCAGGCCCCAGCACAGCACACATTAATTGGGCAACCCACATAAGATAAAATAAACAAGCACATGGCATCCAATCAACATGTGATCCATCAACAAAATAAAATTTTCAAAATCCCATTGGAATCAATTTTATTTGTCTTATTTCCCCTACTACCTTACAACGGTCCATTGATAGGGATCCACTCATCATGTCTAGTCAGATCCACTGCCCTTGCATGCACCAAGTCCTAACTGACTTGAGTCGACCTAATGGTCAACCATGCATGCGCAAAGGGCTGAACAACCTTCATGAGTTCTGGCAAGCGGTTGTGACCCCGGGCCTAACTCAAGAGTGCTCACTGGTTGTCTCAACCAGACCTCGCTACACGCCTGTCTACAGTCGACCTATAGCCACCTCGTGCTTGTGCACAGGTGCCATCTGGTCGACCCATCAAGGCTGTCAGATGGTCTGATCAGACTGGTTGGATCTTACCTAGAAGATGACTTCAACCCCATCAACCCGTCTAAGGGTTTATAGTAGGCGCTTAGATCTAATATGGGGCGCGCAAGTGATCAAGTTTTTTAGAAAAACTACAACAAGCGCATACATGATACATGCGCCAAGATACATCAAATTCACAACAATAAGCATGTAGTTAGGCATGTAATTTACCATTAGATCTATTCATAAGCGCATTCATGGATCAAACATGAAGATCAAGCAATCATATGAACAAGCAATAACCGCATGCTCTGATACCAATTGTAAGTCCCCTTCAAGGGGGAGCGAAACCCTAATAGGCGCATAACAAAAATTCGAAGCGGAAGCAAGGGTTTCTATATCGCATGCATGTCATATGATCAACTTGTTAAAACTTGCAAAGATCGACAAGTGATCTTACCATAGCCATTGCTTTGGATGGCGGCTTGGAAATGAGAGAACGAAATGGTTCTCCTCCAAAGATGACGCACACAAGATGATGGATCGGCTACTTCTTGTTGCTCCTTGTGCTAGCAAGGATCTCCAAGTCTCCTGATGGCGTTGAGGGGATTTAGATGATCTCCTTTCTTGGCTAAAACTCTCTCCAAAGCATGAAGAAGTTCTCCCACGAGAGAAGAGGTGACAAGACGTGAAGAGACGAGAGAGGGCGTAACTCTCTCGAACGTGTAGTGCGTTACCTTATTTTGGAAAACCAAAAATAGTAACCGCCTAACGTTCATGCGTTCATGCGTTCATGGGTTTACCCCAACGCATTTTGCTCTCTCCCTTGAACCATGCGCTCACTCAATGAGCTGGTTCAATGTCGGTTTGGTTCAAAGACCAATTAACCCAAGCCATATGGTCTAGATCACAATAAACCCTAAAGGTTCAAGATCTAACCGTTCATCTCTTGATGCTCCTGATCTCACCGATCTAGCATCCAATCTCTCAATCGAAGCTTACCGATCTCAAGCCCTAATCAATCAAACATGATCAGACCAGATCTCACTTACAATCAGAGTTTAAATCCCTTTAAACTGAACCCAAACAATTCAGTCCACACGATCTGACTTAAGTAAGCCATATCATCAAATTGTGCGACCCTAAGGGTTTCCTTTAAATGTCGGTAACGATAACTTACGTTATCACGATCAGTGAGGGGTATCTAGCAACACATCACTGTCTCCCGATATAAAGGAAAGAGTCTTCCAAGACTACACCCAAACCACAGCACAAGTGTGAATCCACTTCACTAGGCATACATGTTTCCTTTGCCACTGGATGTTCTTATTGGACAAGCGTGTCAAGCCTGTAGCTCCAATATGATGAGCATGATTAGACCAGATGAACATAGTCACCTGGGTATGGCCATACACTTTCTCAATCATCTCATTCAGGGGGGCCCCAGTAGAACATCACACTCCAATCAAGGAGACGGCAATCCTATATCTATCACTAGTGCCCTAACATGACTCATGATCATTATCCAAGATAGTCTATAACCATTATGTTTCAAATGATATTGAACTACCTCAAAACAATGACAATCATCATTTAGAAACACAAGTGATCTCAAGTCAGAGGACATGTGCCACTTGTTGCAAACAAGGATTATTCACATTGTGACAAGCAATCGAATATCCTAGTAGGGTCTGTCCAGTACATCCAATGTACCCATGAGTCTACATCTTATTCCATGCTCGAAGCATCCTATAAGATTAGAACACATATTAGTCTCAATCATATCAAGGCTGTCTCATGTTCACCAAGATATCTCGACTAAGGACATTACAGCATGTTAGCCAAGCTGAACAGCATTGAGACATTATTCAGAAGCACACTTATTGCAGCAGACAATGTAACAAACTGAATAACAACCATTGCCTTTATAAACATAAGAGTTTATACATGATACTGAAAGAATCCCAAGGCCTCAAACATTAGCCTTAAGGGCATACCCCAACAATCTCCCACTTGCACTTAATCTAATGGTTGAGAAATCTCAAACCCATATTATTACAGTGCTTCTCATGCTTCTGCTGCGCCAGAGGCTTGGTAAGCGGGTCTGCCAGATTGTCATCTGTATGAACCTTGCAGATTTTAATCTCACCACGATCAATGATCTCCCGGATCAAGTGAAACCGTCTCTGTATGTGCTTGGACTTCTGGTGCGACCGTGGTTCCTTTGCTTGTGCGATTGCTCCAGTGTTATCACAGAAGATAACCAAAGGATCTGCACTCGAAGGAACAACACCATGTTCCTGAATGAACTTACGAATCCACACTGCCTCCTTAGATGCTTCTGAGGCTGCAACATACTCGGCTTCTGTTGTGGAATCAGCAACAATAGACTGTTTGAAACTTTTCCACACCACTGCTCCTCCATTCAAGCTAAAAATATAGCCTGATTGCGATCGGAAATCATCCTGGTCCGATTGGAATGAAGCGTCAGTATATCCTTCAATACTGAGTTCTTCCTGACCACCATATACCAAGAACATATCTTTGGTCCTCCGCAGACATTTCAAAATGTTCTTGACCGCAATCCAGTGTGCCTTACCTGGATTACTTTGGAATCGACTGGTCACGCTTAACCCGTAAGCGACGTCTGGGCGAGTACATAACATCGCATACATAATGGACCCAATAGCCGAAGCATAAGGCGTATTGTCCATTTCATCTTTCTCAGTCTATGTTTGTGGATACTGACTCTTTGAAAGATTCAGACCATGTCTGACTGGAAGATATCCTCTTTTAGAATTCTCTAAATGGAATCTCTCCAGGACTTTATCGATGTAAGTACTCTGGCACAGCCCGAGAAGCCTCTTAGATCTATCCCTGTAGATCTTCACACCTAACACATAGGCTGCTTCTCCTAGATCTTTCATCTGGAAACATTTTCTTAACCATGCTTTAACAGCATGCAGTTCAGGAATATCGTTTCCAATGATTAAGATATCATCGACGTAGAGGACTAGGAAAGTGATCACGCTCCCACTAAACCTCTTATATACACACGGGTCATCTTCATTCTTGATGAAACCAAATTCACATATTGATTCATCAAAACGAATATTCCAGCTTCTTGATGCTTGCTTAAGTCCATAAATGGACTTCTTTAACTTGCATATTTTATGACGATCTGATGGATTAGTGAAACCTTCAGGTTGTGTCATATACACATCCTCATCCAGTTTTCCATTAAGGAAAGCGGTCTTCACATCCATCTGCCAGATCTCATAATCGTAATATGCTGCTATCGCAAGAATAATCCGAATAGACTTGAACATGGCTACAGGAGAGAAAGTTTCATCATAATCTATCCCGTAGATTTGTTTGAAACCTTTCGCAACTAGCCTGCCCTTATAGGTAACCACGTTACCATCCATGTCAATCTTCTTCTTGAAGATCCATTTACAGCCTATAGGGATTACTCCCGGAGGCGGATCAACCAAATCCCAGACTTGGTTATCTGACATGGAGTCCATTTCGGCTCGCATAGCTTCAAGCCATCTAGCTGACTCCGGTCCACTGACCGCATCCGCATAAGTGAGGGGTTCATCATGATCAATGATGTAGACTCCGTCATAGCGCTCAGGCTGTCGACGGATCCTTCCCGATCTTCACGGTTCCCGTGATATCTGAGCCTCAGGTTGTTCAATAACCTGTTCTACCGGCTCAGGCTCATCCAACTGTGCTTGACTACTTTGTCCTTCTTCTGGATTCTCATCCAGCTTTATTTCTCTCCCACTGGCCTCTTGCAGAAGAAACTCCTTCTCAAGAAAAATGGCCGTCCGAGCAACAAATACCTTGTTCTCTTTGGAATCATAGAAATAATAACCCTTAGTTTCCTTAGGGTAACCGACAAAGATACATTTCTCAGATCTGCTCTCTAGTTTCCCAGAGGCGATCTTTTTGACATAAGCCTCGCAACCCCAGATCTTAATAAATGTCAAGCTCGGCTGTTTCCCATACCATAGCTAATATGGAGTCTTAGAAACTGCCTTGGATGGCACTCGGTTTAGTACCTTTGCAGCTGTTTCCAGTGCAAATCCCCAAAAGGAGTAAGGTAGAGTAGCCTGACTCATCATAGAACGAACCATATCTAGTAAGGTTCTGTTCCTCCTCTCGGACACACCATTCCATTGCGGTGTTCCTAGCGGAGTGAGCTGTGAGATAATCCCACACTCCTTCAGATAGTCAGTAAACTCTTGACTTAGGTATTCTCCACCTCGATCAGAATGAAGTGCCTTGATATTTCGGCCTAGCTGATTTTGTACTTCATTTTTGAACTCTTTGAACTTGTCAAAAGATTCACTCTTATGTCTCATTAAATAGACATACCCATATCTACTGAAATCATCAGTAAAGGTAATGAAGTACGAATAGCCACCTCTGGCATGTTTACTAAATGGCCCACACACATCACTGTGTATAAGGTCAAGTAAACCCGAAGCCCTTTGACCTTTGTGAAGAAAAGGAGCCTTCGTCATTTTACCCATTAAACAAGCTTTGCATGTATCAATCTCCTCATTGGAGAATGATCCCAGCAGTCCATGATCATGCAACCGCTTAATGCGTTTCTTGTTAATATGGCCTAAACGACTATGCCATAGCAAGGTGCTGTCATCAGCATACTTGGCTTTTTTATTATCAATGTTTTGTATAGAACATTCCATGTCCAACATGAATAACCCATTGTTAATTGATCCAGAAGCATAAACAATATTATCATAAGACAGAACACACTTTGAAATATTGCATTCAAAGGCAAATCCTTTCCTGACAAGAGCAGGAATAGAGATAATATTTTTCGTAATACTTGGAACAAAATAACAATTGTCAAGTTCTAGTACAAGTCCAGATGGTAATGAGATGTGATAAACCCCTACAGCAACAGCAGCAACCCGTGCCCCGTTTCCAACTCGTAGGTCCACCTCATGCTGTCCCACCTGTCTTCTTCTCTTGAGTTCCTGTACATTTGAACAAATGTGAACTCCACATGCAGTGTCCAACACCCATGAAATAGAAGAAGAAGATATCATGACCTCAGTCACAAAAATACCTGAGCCAGAAGCGATGCTTCCCTTCTTGTCTCCTTGGAGCGCTTTACAGTCCTTTTTCCAGTGACCCAGCTGGCCACAATGGAAACATCTGTATTCCTTTGACCGCTTGACCTTTTGTTTCAGAGCCTTGTTGTAATTCTTGACAGGGGCTTTGCCCTTCTTCCCCTTCTTCTTGTTCCTTGACGGAAACATCAAGACAGAGGTTGATGGCTTTCCCTTTAGAGTTTCCTCTGTAGTCAAGAGCATATTCAGCAACTCTGCCGGAGTACAGTCGATCTTGTTCATATTAAAATTAATAATGAACGGATCGAAAGAGGCCGGGAGGGACTGCAGAATAATGTCTACAGCAAGCTCCTGATTGATGGTATGCCCCAGTTTCTCTAGAGCCTCTTTGTGCCCAATCATCTTGAGCACATGAGCTCCCACTGGACTCCCTTCAGCCAGTTTGCTCTAAAAGAAAAGCTTGGTCAAATTATAGCGTTCAGTCCTCGCCTGTGCAGCATACAGCATCTTGAGGTTTGCTATAATTTCTATAGCAGACATATCCTCATGCTGACGCTGCAGCTGTGGCGTCATAGACGCTAGCATCAGGCAAGCGACATCAATGCTATCATTGACATGCTTTTCATAGGCATCCCGAACCGCCCTTGCGGCGTTCGGAGCGGGTTGAGGCGGTATAGCCGTCTCGAGGACATACAGTTTCCTCTCTGCCTTAAGAACAATCTTAAGGTGTCCGTACCAGACTGAGAAGTTTGGCCCAGCAAACTTCTCCCTTTCCAGTAGGGATCGCACATTGAAGCTCATGGTGTTCGTTGCTGCAGGAATCTACAACAATGCAAGAACAGCAAGGTCAGTATCAATGTTTAGAATCAATCCAGGACTTAAGAAAGATTCTTTTCTCACTATTTTGTCTGACTGAAAAATCCATTAAAACAGTCCGAAAGAGTAAGACTCTTTTAGTGAGATGGGATCCAGATTTCATACTTGGTCTCCGCGTCCCGCTCAGGCGAGATAAGATGCACAGAGAGTACAAGCACTAATTTCTGGTAGGCAGTCCCTGCCAATCGCCAACCCGTGCGATTCCCCTTCATCTGGGCAATCCAGCAGACTGTGCCAACTGAGTTGGTACAACACAGTCTCTGATCCCACAGATGGCTGCCTCCATATAGCTGACATATGCCCCATATGTATCCTACATGGTCAAGCTGACCTGACCTACTCCCTGGACCACCACGTGCTATGCTGAGCAACGAGAAGCGATAAATCCCTTCCCTGTAACACGCAGGTGTAATCGCACACCGTCTGAAGATAGATGGGCGTGCCCACTGAGTGGGTACAACACGGCCCCAACGATAGTCAGAACAGTGAGGTTTCGCGTCAGAGGGCTTACGTGCTTGATATTATAGCGTTGGATTTTAACGGTCCTTTTATCTTCTTAACTATCATGCAAACCCTATGGTGATAGCAGAAGATAAATCATGCAATTCTAATTATAAAAACGATAAGTAGAAAGCATGCTGATCTTATGTGGTAAAAGCCCATTAACCCTAAGTAAGACCTTAATTTTAACTTAAGTCTTCACTTGAGCTCTTCATGGGTCTTTTGCATCTCATCTGGCCCAACCCAGGGCCCAAGCGCCCTCTGCAGCTCAGGTGCGCCCACCAGGTAAAATGCGCCTGTCATAGGGTCGAACCCTAGACCTCCCACCTGGTCAAGCCTCTACTGCATGCGCCAATGCCATGTGTGCTCTATGCTCTTGTCATGATTAAAATTACAATTTAATCTATCTAGACAAGATTGACACGCAGGTCAATTACACAATAAATTAATTACAATGTGATGCGCAGATCACAAATATAATAATTTACATTTTTAATCCAGGCACGCAGGCCCCAGCACAGCACACATTAATTGGGCAACCCACATAAGATAAAATAAACAAGCACATGGCATCCAATCAACATGTGATCCATCAACAAAATAAAATTTTCAAAATCCCATTGGAATCAATTTTATTTGTCTTATTTGCCCTACTACCTTACAACGGTCCATTGATAGGGATCCACTCATCATGTCTAGTCAGATCCACTGCCCTTGCATGCACCAAGTCCTAACTGACTTGAGTCGACCTAATGGTCAACCATGCATGCGCAAAGGGCTGAACAACCTTCATGAGTTCTGGCAAGCGGTTGTGACCCCGGGCCTAACTCAAGAGTGCTCACTGGTTGTCTCAACCAGACCTCGCTACACGCCTGTCTACAGTCGACCTATAGCCACCTCGTGCTTGTGCACAGGTGCCATCTGGTTGACCCATCAAGGCTGTCAGATGGTCTGATCAGACTGGTTGGATCTTACCTAGAAGATGACTTCAACCCCATCAACCCGTCTAAGGGTTTATAGTAGGCGCTTAGATCTAATATGGGGCGCGCAAGTGATCAAGTTTTTTAGAAAAACTACAACAAGCGCATACATGATACATGCGCCAAGATACATCAAATTCACAACAATAAGCATGTAGTTAGGCATGTAATTTACCATTAGATCTATTCATAAGCGCATTCATGGATCAAACATGAAGATCAAGCAATCATATGAACAAGCAATAACCGCATGCTCTGATACCAATTGTAAGTCCCCTTCAAGGGGGAGCGAAACCCTAATAGGCGCATAACAAAAATTCGAAGCGGAAGCAAGGGTTTCTATATCGCATGCATGTCATATGATCAACTTGTTAAAACTTGCAAAGATCGACAAGTGATCTTACCATAGCCATTGCTTTGGATGGCGGCTTGGAAATGAGAGAACGAAATGGTTCTCCTCCAAAGATGACGCACACAAGACGATGGATCGGCTACTTCTTGTTGCTCCTTGTGCTAGCAAGGATCTCCAAGTCTCCTGATGGCGTTGAGGGGATTTAGATGATCTCCTTTCTTGGCTAAAACTCTCTCCAAAGCATGAAGAAGTTCTCCCACGAGAGAAGAGGTGACAAGACGTGAAGAGACGAGAGAGGGCGTAACTCTCTCGAACGTGTAGTGCGTTACCTTATTTTGGAAAACCAAAAATAGTAACCGCCTAACGTTCATGCGTTCATGCGTTCATGGGTTTACCCCAACGCATTTTGCTCTCTCCCTTGAACCATGCGCTCACTCAATGAGCTGGTTCAATGTCGGTTTGGTTCAAAGACCAATTAACCCAAGCCATATGGTCTAGATCACAATAAACCCTAAAGGTTCAAGATCTAACCGTTCATCTCTTGATGCTCCTGATCTCACCGATCTAGCATCCAATCTCTCAATCGAAGCTTACCGATCTCAAGCCCTAATCAATCAAACATGATCAGACCAGATCTCACTTACAATCAGAGTTTAAATCCCTTTAAACTGAACCCAAACAATTCAGTCCACACGATCTGACTTAAGTAAGCCATATCATCAAATTGTGCGACCCTAAGGGTTTCCTTTAAATGTCGGTAACGATAACTTACGTTATCACGATCAGTGAGGGGTATCTAGCAACACATCACTGTCTCCCGATATAAAGGAAAGAGTCTTCCAAGACTACACCCAAACCACAGCACAAGTGTGAATCCACTTCACTAGGCATACATGTTTCCTTTGCCACTGGATGTTCTTATTGGACAAGCGTGTCAAGCCTGTAGCTCCAATATGATGAGCATGATTAGATCAGATGAACATAGTCACCTGGGTATGGCCATACACTTTCTCAATCATCTCATTCAGGGGGGCCCCAGTAGAACATCACACTCCAATCAAGGAGACGGCAATCCTATATCTATCACTAGTGCCCTAACATGACTCATGATCATTATCCAAGATAGTCTATAACCATTATGTTTCAAATGATATTGAACTACCTCAAAACAATGACAATCATCATTTAGAAACACAAGTGATCTCAAGTCAGAGGACATGTGCCACTTGTTGCAAACAAGGATTATTCACATTGTGACAAGCAATCGAATATCCTAGTAGGGTCTGTCCAGTACATCCAATGTACCCATGAGTCTACATCTTATTCCATGCTCGAAGCATCCTATAAGATTAGAACACATATTAGTCTCAATCATATCAAGGCTGTCTCATGTTCACCAAGATATCTCGACTAAGGACATTACAGCATGTCAGCCAAGCTGAACAGCATTGAGACATTATTCAGAAGCACACTTATTGCAGCAGACAATGTAACAAACTGAATAACAACCATTGCCTTTATAAACATAAGAGTTTATACATGATACTAAAAGAATCCCAAGGCCTCAAACATTAGCCTTAAGGGCATACCCCAACAGATGAGAATGATTAGATCAGATGAAACATAGTCATCTGGGTATGGCCATACACTTTCTCAATCATCTCATCCAGGGGGCCCCTATAGAACATCACACTCCAATCAAGGAGACGGCAATCCTATATCTATCACTAGTGCCCTAACATGACTCATGTTCATTATCCAAGATAGTCTATAACCATTATATTTCAAATGATATTGAACTACCTCAAAACAATGCCAATCATCATTTAGAAACACAAGTGATCTCAAGTCAGAGGAAATATGCCACTTGTTTGCATATAAGGATTATTCACATTGTGACAAGCAATTGAATATCCTAAGTAGGGTCTGTCCAGTACATCCAATGTACCCATGAGTCTACATCTTATTCCATGCTCGAAGCATCCTATAAGATTAGAACACATATTAGTCTTAATCATATCAAGGCTGTCTCATGTTCACCAAGATATCTCGACTAAGGACAAAACTGCATGTTAGCCAAGCTGAACAGCATTGAGACATTATTCAGAAGTATACATATTGCAGCAGATGATGTAACAACCTGAATAACAACCATTGCCTTTATAAACGTAGAGTTTAAACATGATACTGAAATAATCCCAAGGCTTCAAACATTAGCCTTAAGGGCATACCCCAACATTTATCTGGCTGAAAAATCCAGCAAAACAGCCCGAAAGAGTAAAACTCTTTTAGTGAGATGGGATCCAGATTTCATACTTGGTCTCCGCGTCCCGCTCAGGCGAGATAAGATGCACAGAGAGTACAAGCACTAATTTCTGGTAGGCAATCTATGCCAATCGCCAACCCATGCGATTCCACTTCATCTGGGCAATCCAGCAGACTGTGCCAACTGAGTTGGTACAACACAGTCTCTGATCCCACAGATGGCTGCCTCCATATGGCTACCATATGCTAGATATGTAGCCTACATGGTCAAGCTGACCCGACCTACTCCCTGGACCACCACGTGCTATGCTGAGCAACGAGAAGCGATAAATCCCTTCTCTGTAACACGCAGGTGTAATCACACACCGTCTGAAGATAGATGGGCGTGCCCACTAAGTGGGTACAACACGGCCCTAACGATAGTCAGAACAGTGAGGCTTCGCGTCAGAAGGCTTACGTGCTTGATATTTAACGTTGGATTTTAACGGTCCTTTTATCTTCTTACTATCATTCAAACCCTATGGTGATAGCAGAAGAATAAATCATGCAGTTATTAAATTACTTAAACAGTAAATTAAAAGCATGATGATCTTATGTGGTAAAAGCCCATTAAGCCTAAGTAAGACCTTAATTAACTTAAGTCTTCACTTGAGCTCTTCTTGGGTCTTTTGCATTTCCTCTGGCCCAACCCGGGCCCAAGCGCCCACTGCAGCTTAGGTGCGCCCACCAGGTAATATGTGCCTGTCCTAGAGTCGAACTCTAGACCTCCCACTGGTGAAGCCACTTGCTGCATGCGCCTCTGCCAAGTGTGCTTTGTGCTCATGTCTGATCAAATTACAATTTAATCTATCTAGACATGATTGACACGCAGGTCAATTACACTTTATAAATTAATGAAAATGTGATGCGCAGATCACAATAAAAATTTACAATTTATAATCCAGGCACGCAGGCCCCAGCACAGCACACATTAATCGGGCAGCCCACATAAGATTAAATAAACATTCAATCATGTTATACAAACATCATGTGATTCAAACAAGAAAATAAAATTTTTTGAAAATCCCATTGGCATCAATTTTATTTCCTTATATGCCCTACTCCCTTACAATGGTCCATTAATAGGGATCCACTCATCAGACCTAGTCAGACCCACTGCCCTTGCATGCACCAAGTCCTAACTGACTTGAGTCGACCTTATGGTCAACCATGCATGCGCTGGGCTGAACGACCCTCATGAGTTCTGGCAAGCGGGTGTGACCCCGGGCCTAACTCATGAGCGTTCACTGGTTGTCTCAACCAGACATCGCTACACGCCTGTCTGCAGTCGACCTATAGCCACCTCATGCTTGCGCATAGGTGCCATCTGGTCGACCCATCTAGGCTGTCAGATGGTCTGATCAGACCGTTGGGTCTAGACTCGATTGATGACTTCAACCCTAATAAGCCGTCTAAGTTATTAAAGCAGACGCATTAGATCTAATGAGTGAAGAGTCCCCTTCAAGGGGGAGCGCAAGGGGGTGAAACCCTAAAGGTAAGCGCATATAGAGCTTTTGAGCGGAAGCAAGGGTTTCCATGATCGATTTATATGACATATGATCAACTTTCAATACCTTGTAATGTAGATAGATCTAGAAGAAATATCATACCATTGCCATCGCTTGGATGGTGTCTTGGAAGAAGAGATCGAAAGGGGTCTCCTCCACAAGATGCGCACACAAGATGAGAAGTAGCTTTCTTCTTGTCGCTCCTTGTGCTAGCAAGGATCTTCAAGTGCCCCTTGTCGCGTGAAGGAGAGTGAGAGAGAAGACTTCTTGCTGGCCGAATGCTCACCTTCACGTGAAGAACACCCAAAGCGAAAGGAGGAAGAGGCTAGAGAGGCGTTCAAAGCATGGGAGCGTTTTCCACTAGCAAAACGCCTTCCCAATTTGGCAAGTTTTAACTTCACTTAAAACCCCTCTTTAACCAACGAAAACTCCTCTTGCCTTTGAACCATACGTTCACATAAGTGAACCGGTTCAAAGCAATTCGGTTTAGATGCATTTGGTTCAAAGACCAAATCAAACCAGCCCAAGCCATTTGGTCTAGATCTCATTGAACCAATGGTTCAAGATCTAACCGTTGATCTCTTGATACTCTTGATCTCACCGATCTAGCATCAATACTCTCGATCGAAGCTTACCGATCTCAAGCCTTAATCAATCAAACATGATCAGACCAGATCTCACTTACAATCAGAGTTTAAACTCCTTTAAACTGAACCCAAACAATTCAGTCCACACGATCTGACTTAAGTAAGCCATATCATCAAATTGTGCGACCCTGAGGGTTCCTTTAAATGTCGGTAACGATAACTTGCGTTATCACGATCAGTGAGGGGTATCTAGCAACACATCACTGTCTCCCGATATAAAGGAAATAGTCTTCCAAGACTACACCCAAACCACAGCACAAGTGTGAATCCACTTCACTAGGCATACATGATTCCTTTGCCACTGGATGTTCTTATTGGACAAGCGTGTCAAGCCTGTAACTCCAATATGATGAGCATGATTAGATCAGATGAACATAGTCACCTGGGTATGGCCATACACTTTCTCAATCATCTCATTTAGGGGGGCCCCTTTAGAACATCACACTCCTTAAACAAGGAGACGGCAATCCTATATCTATCACTAGTGTCCTAACCTGACTCATGATCATTATCCAAGATAGTCTATAACCATTATGTTTCAAATGATATTGAGCTACCTCAAAACAATGACAATCATCATTTAGAAACACAAGTGATTTCAAGTCAGAGGACATGTGCCACTTGATGCAAACAAGGATTATTCACATTGTGACAAGCAATTGAATATCCTAGTAGGGTCTGTCCAGTACATCCAATGTACCCATGAGTCTACATCTTATTCCATGCTCGAAGCATCCTATAAGATTAGAACACATATTAGTCTCAATCATATCAAGGCTGTCTCATGTTCACCAAGATATCTCGACTAAGGACATTACAGCCTGTCAGCCTAGCTGAACAACATTGAGACATTATTCAGAAGCACACTCATTGCAGCAGACAATGTAACATAGTGAATAACAACCATTGCCTTTATAAACATAAGAGTTTATATACATGATACTGATAGAATCCCAAGGCCTCAAACATTAGCCTTAAGGGCATACCCCAACAATCTCCCACTTGCACTTAATCTAATGGTTGAGAAATCTCAAACCCATGTTATTACAATGCTTCTCATGCTTCTGCTGCGCCAGAGGCTTGGTAAGCGGGTCAGCCAGATTGTCATCTGTATGTACCTTGCAGATTTTGATCTCGCCACGATCAATGATCTCCCGGATCAAGTGAAACCGTCTCTGTATGTGCTTGGACTTCTGGTGCGACCGTGGTTCCTTTGCTTGTGCGATTGCTCCAGTGTTATCACAGAAAATAACCAAAGGATCTGCACTCGAAGGAACAACACCAAGTTCCTGAATGAACTTACGAATCCACACTGCCTCCTTAGATGCTTCTGAGGCTGCAACATACTCGGCTTCTGTTGTGGAATCAGCAACAATAGACTGTTTGAAACTTTTCCACACCACTGCTCCTCCATTCAAGCTAAAAACATAGCCTGATTGCGATCGGAAATCATCCTGGTCCGACTGGAACGAAGCGTCAGTATATCCTTCTATACTGAGTTCTTCCTGACCACCATATATCAAGAACATATCTTTGGCCCTCCGTAGATATTTTAAAATGTTCTTGACCGCAATCCAGTGTGCCTGACCTAGATTACTTTGGAATCGACTGGTCACGCTTAACCCGAAAGCGACGTCTGGGCGAGTACACAACATCACATACATAATGGACCCAATAGCCGAAGCATAAGGCGTATTGTCCATTTCATCTTTCTCAGTCTGTGTTTGTGGACACTGACTCTTTGAAAGATTCAGACCATGTCTGACTGGAAGATATCCTCTTTTAGAATTCTCTAAATGAAATCTCTCCAGGACTTTATCGATGTAAGTACTCTGGCACAGCCCGAGAAGCCTCTTAGATCTATCTCTGTAGATCTTCACACCTAATACATAGGCTGCTTCTCCTAAATCTTTCATCTGGAAACATTTTCCTAACCATGCTTTAACAGCATGCAGTTCAGGAATATCGTTTCCAATGATTAAGATATCATCGACGTAGAGGACTAGGAAAGTAATCATGCTCCCACTAAACCTCTTATATACACACGGGTCATCTTCGTTCTTGATGAAACCAAACTCACAGATTGATTCATCAAAACGAATATTCCAACTTCTAGATGCTTGTTTAAGTCCATAAATGGACTTCTTTAACTTGCATATTTTATGACGATCTGATGGACTAGTGAAACCTTCAGGTTGTGTCATATACACATCCTCATCCAGTTTTCCATTAAGGAAAGCGGTCTTCACATCCATCAGCCAGATCTCATAATCGTAATATGCTGCTATCGCGAAAAGAATCCGAATAGACTTAAACATGGCTACAGGAGAGAAAGTTTCATCATAATCTATCCCGTAGATTTGTTTGAAACCTTTCGCAACTAGCCTGCCTTTATAGGTAACCACGTTACCATCCATGTCAATCTTCTTCTTGAAGATCCATTTACAGCCTATAGGGATTACTCCCGGAGGCGGATCAACCAAATCCCAGACCTGGTTATCTGACATAGAGTCCATCTCGGCTCGCATAGCTTCAAGCCATCTAGCTGAATCCGGTCCACTGACCGCATCCGCATAAGTGAGGGGTTCATCATTTTCAATGATGTAGACTCCGTCATAGCGCTCAGGCTGTCGACGGATCCTTCCCGATCTACGCGGTTCCCGTGATATCTGAGCCTCAGGTTGTTCAATAACCTGTTCTACCGGCTCAGGCTCATCCAACTGTGCTTGACTACTTTGTCCTTCCTCTGGATTCTCATCCAGCTTTATTTCTCTCCCACTAGCTTCTTGCATAAGAAATTCCTTCTCAAGAAAAACTGCCGTCCGAGCAACAAATACTTTGTTCTATTTGGGATCGTAGAAATAATAACCCTTAGTTTCCTTAGGGTATCCGACAAAGACACATTTCTCAGATCTGCTCTCTAGTTTCCTAGAGGCGAGCTTTTTGACATAAGCCTCGCAACCCCAGATCTTAATAAATGTCAAGCTCGGCTGTTTCCCATACCATAGCTAATATGGAGTCTTAGAAACTGCCTTGGATGGCACTCGGTTTAGTACCTTTGCAGCTGTTTCCAGTGCAAATCCCCAAAAAGAGTAAGGTAGAGTAGCCTGACTCATCATAGAACGAACCATATCTAGTAAGGTTCTGTTCCTCCTCTCGGACACACCATTCCATTGCGGTGTTCCTGGCGGAGTGAGCTGTGAGATAATCCCACACTCCTTCAGATAGTCAGTAAACTCTCGACTTAGGTATTCTCCACCTCGATCAGAATGAAGTGCCTTGATATTTCGGCCTAGCTGATTTTGTACTTCATTTTTGAACTCTTTGAACTTGTCAAAAGATTCACTCTTATGTCTCATTAAATAGACATACCCATATCTACTGAAATCATCAGTAAAGGTAATGAAGTACGAATAGCCACCTCTGGCATGTTTACTAAATGGCCCACACACATCACTGTGTATAAGGTCAAGTAAACCCGAAGCCCTTTGACCTTTGTGAAGAAAAGGAGCCTTCGTCATTTTACCCATTAAACAAGCTTTGCATGTATCAATCTCCTCATTGGAGAATGATCCCAGCAGTCCATGATCATGCAACCGCTTAATGCGTTTCTTGTTAATATGGCCTAAACGACTATGCCATAGCAAGGTGCTGTCATCAGCATACTTGGCTTTTTTATTATCAATGTTTTGTATAGAACATTCCATGTCCAACATGAATAACCTATTGTTAATTGATCCAGAAGCATAAACAATATTATCATAAGACAGAACACACTTTGAAATATTGCATTCAAAGGCAAATCCTTTCCTGACAAGAGCAGGAATAGAGATAATATTTTTCGTAATACTTGGAACAAAATAACAATTGTCAAGTTCTAGTACAAGTCCAGATGGTAATGAGATGTGATAAACCCCTACAGCAACAGCAGCAACCCGTGCCCCGTTTCCAACTCGTAGGTCCACCTCATGCTGTCCCACCTGCCTTCTTCTCTTGAGTTCCTGTACATTTGAACAAATGTGAACTCCACATGCAGTGTCCAACACCCATGAAATAGAAGAAGAAGATATCATGACCTCAGTCACAAATATACCTGAGCCAGAAGCGATGATTCCCTTCTTGTCTCCTTGGAGCGCTTTACAGTCCTTTTTCTAGTGACCCAGCTGGCCACTGTAACATCCCCTCAGAATAAACCCCAATCACAGACAGAAACCGCGGAAGATAGGGAATGTCACACACAAACGACAAGACAGATGCTAGGGAATAATAGCTTACACAAAACGATACGAAAAATTTCGGCAGCATGTCCCTAGAAACACTAAGAAAATTCCTGTACATGCTCCATAATATAACAATGTGGGTCGACATCCCGACCACAAACTAAAACACGCCAATTCGAAACAAAATTCTCTGAACGACAGCACATCATCAAGTTAATAAAACCACGGTAATCAAATAATTCTAGACATAACAGAATTCACCGAAAACAGGCTTAAGCCCTCGGTTTACAATCGTATCAAAACCAAATGCCAACCCGGCAACAGATATCACAGTACTCAAAAAGAAATAGCCACATCCGGCTAACATGTCCATGAATCAAAAGTCATAATGCTTTGGCCACATCCGGCCCTCAAGATATCACAGGCTCGCAGGCCCCAACATATCAAGTCAGAAAGCAAAATATCCATTAAGCTGTAGGCTCCTGCCCTGCATCTGGAAATATAGTGGAATGAGCTACACAGCTCAGTGAGTAGATAGTCTCGTTCGACCATCCACTAATATGCAACCCAAAAATAGATGCAGATATCTTTTCAAAAACTTTTAACAGAAGATGACAAAGCATGATACATAATAAAGCTGATAACCATAAATCACAATCATGATCATAAATCAATACCCCCACAATCCCGGGCAACAAGATCACAAAACAGCCTAACCGGCTAACAGACTCAGACTCACGCAACTATTGTCCAGTGATTACAGAACTGACCCCGAGGGTCCAACCCGGCCTTCGTCAAGGCACTGAGAGTAACTTGCGCAACAAACATTGGTGAGGCCTAGATTCAAGAGGTGGCCCCCGTCAGGTCACGATGTGGCACTTTGCTCTATGACACTCCACCACACCCCCTTACCGGGAACACAAAACCCCCACAACTGGGAAACAAGAACAGAACAGAAGGTGAATGAATTCAAGAGGTGGCCCCCGTCTGACCAAGACATGGCACTTTGCTTCAAACACCCAACTCTCAAAAGGTTTATCACCTGGACAAAATACCCTTAACACAAACCGGAAACCTGAACCTCTAACCTGGTCACTAGACTCTAGAACAGTCCCTCCATTACCGGAAACATGTCAGAATAGGATGGGTGGATTCCCCAACCCCAAATCAGAATGACTGTTCACTGAGTGCTCTAGTTGACCCTTAGGTTCAGTCCACTCAAGTCTAGGACTCTTATCCTCAATCATACAACACGAACATTATCTCAGACTCCACATCAATCAAGTTCAGGAAAGGTCCTTAGATTTCATGCAAGCATGGTTTAACCTTTTCTAAGTTATCATCCAAAGTTATCAATCAATATTTCATGTTATTACTTTCTACATACACCATTCAATTAAAAATACATAATAATACAGAAAATTCACCAAATTTCGTTCACAATTAACATAAATGCAAAATATCATATATTCAAAGTTTTCTACTAATTCTGATAACAAAAGACAGAAATACCCCTAGTTCAAAGTTTAAGTCATGCATGAAAACTTATCCAAAAATCTCGTAAAAATAATCATTACATCCCTCATGATCCCTAGATTCGTAATTTCAAGTTTTCCCCAATTTTAACTAGAAAATTTACCGAATTACCCCTAGGTCAATCTCAGTCAACAGAAACTTTTATTTCTAAAAATTCTCAGAAAAATACAGTAGAGTCCTCATATACCTAATTTCATGAATATCAGGTTTTCCCCAATTTTTACCCATACATTTGGGCGTCATTTCATGAAGAAGGGGCGAAATTCTCATTCAAGCCCTAATCTTCATGCAATTGAAATTCTAAGGCTACATACATGTTTAATCAAGGTCTAATTTATGATTAGGAGTCTTAAAAACGAAAAGCCCTAATTCTCATGCAACCTAGGGTTTCGAATTTTGGAGAAAAGCAAGAAAACATGTACAATTTTGCAAGCATGAGTTCATATCATAATTCTAGCCCTTAATCCTCTCTAAATCAAGCAACACATACAATTTTCGTCAACTAGGTGAAGGAGAACATCCACTCACCTTGTTTTCGGTTCTTCCAAGTCAACACCCTCACGCCACTCACGCCACACAAGACGCCGGAACCACCCAAAAGCCGCCGGAAAATCGCCTCCACCACCTCTTGCCGCCGGCCACAAGAAGAGGAGAAGGAGAAGAAGAAGCAAGCCGCCACCCTTCACCCTAACGAAATTCGTAAACAACGAGCAAAGAGGAAAAATGAGGGTGAACCCTCTAATTTCGTTTTCCTATCTCCCAAGAATCCAAACCCATTAGCAAACATAAGTGGAAGATCCAATAACCCTTTAGTATAAGTTAATTTCCACTTTCCCCTTATCAAGGGCTCTTACCCTTTTCTAACAAGAAGAAACCCCTAGCCTAGTGGCGTGTAGCACACATTCTATGCCTTAAGTCTCAGGTTCGAATCCTCTCCGTGACACATATTTTTACATTGCAGGAAAATACACAAATCAAGACATTTTCTCAAAGAAAAACTTCCACAAACATGCTAAATAATCAAAACTTTATTTTTCTTACCTGCTAATAAATTTCTGAATCGTACATTCCTCCCCCCTTAAAAAGCTTTAGTCCTCTAAAGCTCACCGTCCAAATCATCAAACAGCTGAGGGAACTCTCTTCGCATATCTGACTCTGTCTCCCAAGTAGCTTCTTCAACTGACTGGTTTCCCCAGATAACTTTTACAAGCGGTATTGTCTTGTTCCTTAGGACTTTGTCTTTCCTATCTACAATCCTCAGTGGTCTCTCTACAAAAGTCAGATCACTCTGGATCTGCAGGGGAGCAGAATCAAGCACATGTGATGGATCTGCACAGTATTTCCTCAGAACTGACACATGAAATATATTATGAAGATGCTCCAGAGATGGTGGCAGAGCTAGTCTGTACGCTACAGGACCAACCCTCTCTACAATATCATAAGGTCCAACAAACCTCGGGCTCAGCTTTCCTTTCTTGCCAAACCGCATGACACCCTTGGTTGGTGAAACCTTTAGAAACACATGATCCCCCACCATAAACTCTAAGGGACGACGGCGATCATCAGCATAACTCTTCTGCCTGTCCCGAGCAACCTTCAGTTTTTCCTGGATAACTCTGACTCTATCTGTAGCCTCCTGTACAGCTTCTGATCTCAGAATCATCCGGTCCCCCGATTCCTCCCAACTCAGAGGAGACCTGCACTTCCTGCCATACAGAGCCTCATACGGAGCCATCTGAATACTGGAGTGAAAACTGTTATTGTAGGTGAACTCTATCAAGGCTAAATCACTGTCCCACTCAGAGCTCCAATCTACTACATAAGCACTCAGCAAATCCTCCAAAGTCTGTATAGTACGCTCTGACTGACCATCTGACTGCGGATGGTAGGCGGTACTAAAACTCAACTTTGTGCCAAGACCCTCATGCAAGCTCTTCCAGAATCTGGAAAGGAATCTGGAATCGCGGTCTGATACAATATCCACAGGCACTCCATGTAATCTGACTATCTCATCGATGTACAGCTTAGCCAGCCGATCGAGTGGGTAAGTCATCCGAATAGGTAAAAAGTGTGCAGCCTTCGTGAGCCTGTCAACGATGACCCAAACCGCATCATGCCCTCTCCTGGTCCGAGGCAACCCACAAACAAAATCCATACTAATGCACTCCCACTTCCACTACGGAATAGGGAGCTGCTGCAGTAATCCCCCAGGTCTCTGGTGTTTGGCCTTCACAGTCTGACAGGTCAAACACCGAGATACGAACACCGCGACCTCCTTCTTCATCCCCGGCCACCAGAAATCTTTCTTTAAATCCTGATACATTTTTGTGACTCCGGGATGCAAGGAATACTTGGAGTTGTGACCCTCCTCCAAGATCTCTCTCCTCAGACTAGGTTCCTCAGGGACACACACCCTTCCACGGAACCGCAGAATATTATCACCAGATACACTGAAATCCTCCACTGGCCCGGCAGCCATCCTCTCTCTGATCTGAACTAGACTCGGATCTACCAGCTGCTGATCCCTGATCCTCTGCAGTAAAGCAGACTGAACCCGGAGAAAAGCCACATACCCAGACTGAACTCTGGGAGACACCTCAACCCTGAGCTCTCGGAACTCCTGCAATAACTGCCACTCACTGATCCTCCGTGTGGCTACAGAAGTAACTGGGTGTCTGCTCAATGCATCAGCTACCACATTGGCTTTCCCGGCCTGATACTGAATAGAGAAATCATAATCCTTTATTAGCTCCATCCACCTTCTCTACCTCATATTTAAATCCTTCTGAGTGAAAATGTACTTGAGACTCTGATGGTCAGTAAATAAGTCAAACTCCTGTCCCAATAGATAGTGGCGCCATATCTTCAGTGCAAAAACCACTGCCGCCAACTCCAAATCATGTGTGGGATAGTTTAACTCATACTCCTTCAGTTGCCGCGAAGCATAAGCTACCACGGCCCCTTTCTGCATCAGGACGCAGCCAAGTCCTTTGCCTGAGGCATCAGTATAAACAGTAAACCTCTCCCCATCAGTAGGAATGATAAGGATGGGTGTACTGGTCAATCTCCTTTTTAGCTCCTGGAAGCTTTCCTCACACTTCTCGTCCCAAATAAACTTAGCCTCTTTCCTGGTCAGCTTGGTTAAGGGACCCGCCAACTTGGAGAACCCCTCCACAAACCTCCTGTAATATCCTGCTAATCCCAGAAAGCTCCGGATCTCTGTGGCACTAGTTGGTCTTCCCCAGTTCAGGATAGCCTGTACCTTCACTGGATCCACAGACACGCCCTGACCAGATATCACATGCCCCAGAAAGCTGATCTGATCCAACCAAAACTCGCACTTGCTGGCCTTAGCATACAACTGGTGCTTCCTCAGAATTGCTAGTACTCTGCGCAAGTCCTTAGCGTGATCCTGAGAAGTACGGGAGTATACCAGTATATCATCTATGAACACCACCACACAAGTGTCTAACAGCTCATGAAACACCCTGTTCATCAGATCCATAAAAACAGCAGGTGCATTGGTCAATCCAAAAGGCATAACTACAAACTCGTAGTGCCCATACCTGGTCCTGAAAGCAGTCTTCAGGATATCTTCATCCTTGACCCTGAGCTGATGGTATCCTGACCTCAGATCGATCTTGGAGAACACAGTGACACCCTGCAACTGATCGAACAGATCATCTATCCTCGGAAGGGGATACTTATTCTTTACAGTCACTTGATTCAGTTGACGGTAATCTATGCACATTCTCAGTGTTCCGTCCTTCTTCTTTACAAACAAGACTGGCGCTCCCCAGGGTGAAGCACTCGGTCTGATATAGCCCTTTTCAAGCAGTTCCTCTAACTGCTTCTTCAACTCAGCTAACTCTGAGGTGGCCATACGATAAGGAGCCTTTGATATTGGAGCTGTACCAGGCATCAGCTCAATACCAAACTCCACATCCCTGTGGGGAGGCAAACCTGAAAACTCATCTGAGAATACATCAGGAAACTCACAGACTACCTCTATCTGAGCTAAGTCTGGATTTGAGTCTTCTTGCACCTTAACATGTGCAAGGTATCCTTTGCACCCACTGGCTAGCAACTTGCTGGCATGCACAAATGATATCACATGTGGCCCTTGATCAGACACCAGGCCTCTTACCAGCAGATGACTCCCATCCTGAAGATGCAGAGTAACAATCTTCTCAAAGCAATCCACTGTAGCATGGTGAGAAGATAGCCAATCCATGCCTAGGATCAAATCATAATCCTGCATGTCTAGTAGTATCAAATCAACTAGAAACTCGTACTGCTCTACGTGAATAACACAGTCAGGGTAGACTATGTCAGTGGATAAACTATCCCCCAATGGCGTACATACTGAAACCGTGTAATCTAGTACTCTAGGTGAGACAGGTAGTCTAGAAGCAAAATTAGCAGACACAAAGGACAAATTGGACCCCGGATCAAACAAAATACGAGCTAACTGATCAAAAACATGTAAAGTACCTTCCACGACGGATCGGGAAGCTCGAGTGTCCTTCTCTGCTATAGCGTAGACTCTGGCCTGGACAGCTGGTCTATCGGTACCCCGGATCTGTGACCTAGGCGCCTTGCAATCCTTGATCCTGTGCCCCACTTTTCCGCAATTGAAGCACACCCCGGACTTCTTGTGGCAGTCCGCCCTCAGGTGACCTTTGGCCCCACAATGGTAGCAGACTCTGTCCTCTACCCGGCCATCAGTACTCTGCTGCTGTGACTGAGATGTCTGCTGCGGTCTCTGAGTTCCCTTCCCCTGATACGGTCTATATCGGTCTCTCTTCTGGTCCTTCCCCTTATGGAATTTCCTATTGCCTCCCCCAGTTTGCTGGGGAACCGGTGTCACAGCTGTAGGGGCTACTACTAGGGCTGTCTCAGTCTGCTCCTCCAGGATGTACTTCTCTGCGGTGTGTGCACGATCCAGCATCTCAGCATAAGTCTCCAAGTGCTGTAGTCCCACCTTTTGTCTGATATCCCTTCTGAGACCCCTGAGAAATTTCTTAGCTCGCCTATCCTCAGTATTTATCAAATGTGGAGCATATTTCCCAAGCTTTGAGAACAACAAGTCATACTGATCCACCGTCATGTCCCCTTGTTCCAGATGGATGAACTCCACCTCCCTATCCTCAACCATGCTAGTGGGAAAGAATTTCTCATTGAACCGGGACAAGAAGTATTGCCACGTCACCGGTTCAGATCTGTCCACCGCGAGTCTCAGCTCACTCTTCCACCACACATCTGCGTCACCACGCATCATATAAGCGGCCAAACATAGTCTGTCCTCATCTGAACACCGCATCACTTGGAAAATCTTCTCCAAGCCGGAAAGCCAGTCCTCTGCCGTCCTGTAATCTGGACTCCCATAAAAAGAACTAGGGCCCAACCGCTGGAATTCACCCACAAGCAAGGCATAGCGCCTATGGGTGTCCTCCGGCAAGCTAACCCCCGGGCCCGAGTCAGACTCAGACCCCCGCCCCTGCGTCGGTATCTGTGTCTGAGACATAAGCTGTAACTGCTCTCTGAACTCGCGTTGCTGGTCGTGATTCTGCTGTAACAGCTGCTGCTGCACCTCCTGGTGCTGGGTCTGCTGCTGCTGCAGCATCTGTGCCTGCTACTGGATTAGTGCGTTTTGTTGCTGCACCATACCAGTTAGAGACTCCATAGCCCGCAGGAATTCAGCAGTCTGATCACTGCTGCCAGCACTATCACTCGACCTGAGGCGCACCATACTGGCTCCTTAAACACACACAAAACAAATACAAACAAATCAGATTTACAGTTAAGACAGTTCTCAAACAAGCTTCCTAGCTGTCTAGCAATACACAAGCAAGGTTTTCCACTCTCGAAACCGCTATTATTAGCTAGCTCATCCCTCTGATACCACTCTGTAACATCCCCTCAGAATAAACCCCAATCACAGACAGAAACCGCGGAAGATAGGGAATGTCACACACAAACGACAAGACAGATGCTAGGGAATAATAGCTTACGCAAAACGATACGAAAAATTTCGGCAGCATGTCCCCAGAAACACTAAGAAAATTCCTGTACATGCTCCATAATATAACAATATGGGTCGACATCCCGACCACAAACTAAAACACGCCAATTCGAAACAAAATTCTCTGAACGACAGCACATCATCAAGTTAATAAAACCACGGTAATCAAATAATTCTAGACATAACAGAATTCACCGAAAACAGGCTTAAGCCCTCGGTTTACAATCGTATCAAAACCAAATGCCAACCCGGCAACAGATATCACAGTACTCAAAAAGAAATAGCCACATCCGGCTAACATGTCCATGAATCAAAAGTCATAATGCTTTGGCCACATCCGGCCCTCAAGATATCACAGGCTCGCAGGCCCCAACATATCAAGTCAGAAAGCAAAATATCCACTAAGCTGTAGGCTCCTGCCCTGCATCTGGAAATATAGTGGAATGAGCTACACAGCTCAGTGAGTAGATAGTCTCGTTAGACCATCCACTAATATGCAACCCAAAAATAGATGCAGATATCTTTTCAAAAACTTTTAACAGAAGATGACAAAGCATGATACATAATAAAGCTGATAACCATAAATCACAATCATGATCATAAATCAATACCCCCACAATCCCGGGCAACAAGATCACAAAACAGCCTAACCGGCTAACAGACTCAGACTCATGCAACTATTGTCCAGTGATTACAGAACTGACCCCGAGGGTCCAACCCGGCCTTCGTCAAGGCACTGAGAGTAACTTGCGCAACAAACATTGGTGAGGCCTAGATTCAAGAGGTGGCCCCCGTCAGGTCACGACGTGGCACTTTGCTCTACGACACTCCACCACACCCCCTTACCGGGAACACAAAACCCCCACAACTGGGAAACAAGAACAGAACAGAAGGTGAATGAATTCAAGAGGTGGCCCCCGTCTGACCAAGACGTGGCACTTTGCTTCAAACACCCAACTCTCAAAAGGTTTATCACCTGGACAAAATACCCTTAACACAAACCGGAAACCTGAACCTCTAACCTGGTCACTAGACTCTAGAACAGTCCCTCCATTACCGGAAACATGTCAGAATAGGATGGGTGGATTCCCCAACCCCAAATCAGAATGACTGTTCACTGAGTGCTCTAGTTGACCCTTAGGTTCAGTCCACTCAAGTCTAGGACTCTTATCCTCAATCATACAACACGAACATTATCTCAGACTCCACATCAATCAAGTTCAGGAAAGGTCCTTAGATTTCATGCAAGCATGGTTTAACCTTTTCTAAGTTATCATCCAAAGTTATCAATCAATATTTCATGTTATTACTTTCTACATACACCATTCAATTAAAAATACATAATAATACAGAAAATTCACCAAATTTCGTTCACAATTAACATAAATGCAGAATATCATATATTCAAAGTTTTCTACTAATTCTGATAACAAAAGACAGAAATACCCCTAGTTCAAAGTTTAAGTCATGCATGAAAACTTATCCAAAAATCTCGTAAAAATAATCATTACATCCCTCATGATCCCTAGATTCGTAATTTCAAGTTTTCCCCAATTTTAACTAGAAAATTTACCGAATTACCCCTAGGTCAACCTCAGTCAACAGAAACTTTTATTTCTAAAAATTCTCAGAAAAATACAGTAGAGTCCTCATATACCTAATTTCATGAATATCAGGTTTTCCCCAATTTTTACCCATACATTTGGGCGTAATTTCATGAAGAAGGGGCGAAATTCTCATTCAAGCCCTAATCTTCATGCAATTGAAATTCTAAGGCTACATACATGTTTAATCAAGGTCTAATTTATGATTAGGAGTCTTAAAAACGAAAAGCCCTAATTCTCATGCAACCTAGGGTTTCGAATTTTGGAGAAAAGCAAGAAAACATGTACAATTTTGCAAGCATGAGTTCATATCATAATTCTAGCCCTTAATCCTCTCTAAATCAAGCAACACATACAATTTTCGTCAACTAGGTGAAGGAGAACATCCACTCACCTTGTTTTCGGTTCTTCCAAGTCAACACCCTCACGCCACTCACGCCACACAAGACGCCGGAACCACCCAAAAGCCGCCGGAAAATCGCCTCCACCACCTCTTGCCGCCGGCCACAAGAAGAGGAGAAGGAGAAGAAGAAGCAAGCCGCCACCCTTCACCCTAACGAAATTCGTAAACAACGAGCAAAGAGGAAAAACGAGGGTGAACCCTCTAATTTCATTTTCCTATCTCCCAAGAATCCAAACCCATTAGCAAACATAAGTGGAAGATCCAATAACCCTTTAGTATAAGTTAATTTCCACTTTCCCCTTATCAAGGGCTCTTACCCTTTTCTAACAAGAAGAAACCCCTAGCCTAGTGGCGTGTAGCACACATTCTATGCCTTAAGTCTCAGGTTCGAATCCTCTCCGTGACACATATTTTTACATTGCAGGAAAATACACAAATCAAGACATTTTCTCAAAGAAAAACTTCCACAAACATGCTAAATAATCAAAACTTTATTTTTCTTACCTGCTAATAAATTTCTGAATCTTACAGCCACAGTGGAAACATCTGTTGTCCTTCGACCGCTTCACCTTTTGTTTCAGAGCCTTGCTGTAGTTCTTGACAGGGGCTTTGCCCTTCTTCCCCTTCTTCTTGTTCCTGGAAGGGAACATCAAGACAGAGGTTGAAGGCTTTCCCTTCAGAGTTTCCTCTGTAGTCAAGAGCATATTCAGCAACTTTGTTGGAGTACAGTCGATCTTGTTCATATTAAAATTAATAATGAACGCATTGAAGGAGGCCGGGAGAGACTGCAGAATAATGTCTACAGCAAGCTCCTGATTGAAGGTATGCCCTAGTTTTTCTAGAGCCTCCTTGTGCCCAATCATCTTGTGCACATGAGCTCCCACTGGACTCCCTTCAGTCAGTTTGCTCTGAAAGAAAAGCTTGGTCAGATTATAGCGTTCAGTCCTCGCCTGTGCAGCATACAGCATCTTGAGGTTTGCTATAATTTCTATAGCTGACATATCCTCATGCTGACGCTGCAGCGGTGGCGTCATAGACGCTAGCATCAGGCAAGCAACATCAATGCTATCATTGACATGCTTTTCATAGGCATCGCGAACCGCCCTTGCGGCGTTCGCAGCGGGTTGAGGCGGTATAGCCGTCTCGAGGACATACAATTTCCTCTCAGCCTTAAGAACAATCTTAAGGTGTCCGTACCAGTCTGAGAAGTTTGGCCCAGCAAACTTCTCCCTTTCCAGTAGGGATCGCACATTGAAGCTCATGGTGTTAGTTGCTGCAGGAATCTACAACAATGCAAGAACAGCAAGGTCAGTATCAATGTTTAGAATCAATCCAGGACTTAAGAAAGATTCTTTTCTCACTATTTTATCTGACTGAAAAATCCATTAAAACAGTCCGAAAGAGTAACACTCTTTTAGTGAGATGGGATCCAGATTTCATACTTGGTCTCCGCGTCCCGCTCAGGCGAGATAAGATGCACAGAGAGTACAAGCATTAATTTCTGGTAGGCAGTCCCTGCCAATCGCCAACCCGTGCGATTCCCCTTCATCTGGGCAATCCAGCCGACTGTGCCAACTGAGTTGGTACAACACAGTCTCTGATTGTTGGGGTATGCCCTTAAGGCTAATGTTTGAGGCCTGTGGGAATGTATCTGTATCATGTAATAAACTCTTAAGTTTATAAAGGCATGGTTGTTATTCAGTTAGCTACATTGTCTGCTGCAATATATGTTCTTCTGAATAATGTCTCAAAGCTGTTCAGCTGGGCTGACAAGCTATTATGTCCTTAGTCGATATATCTTGGTGAACATGAGACAGCCTTGATATGGTTAAGACTAATATGTGTTCTAATCTTATAGGATGCTTCGAGCATGGAATAAGATGTAGACTCATGGGTACATTGGATGTACTGGACAGACCCTACGAGGATGTTCAATTGTTTGTCACAATGTGAATATTCCTTGGATATGACAAGTGGCACATTTCCTCTGACTTGAGATCACTTGTGTTTTCTAAATGATGATTGTCATTGTTTTGAGGTAGTTCAATATCATTTGAAACATAATGATTATAGACTATCTTGGATGGTGAGCTTGAGTCAGGTTAGAGCACTAGTGATAGACATAGGATTGCCGTCTCCTTATTGAAGGAGTGTGATGTTCTAAAGGGGCCCCCTGGATGAGATGATTGAGAGAGTGTATGGCCATACCCAGGTGACAGTGTTCATCTGATCTAATCATGCTCATCATATTGGAGCTACAAGCTTGACAGGCTTGTCCAATAAGAACATCCAGTGGCAAAGGAAATATGTATGCTTTGTGAATTGATTCACACTTGTGCTGTTTTTGGGTGAAGTCTTGGAAGACTCTTTCCTTTATATCGGAAGACAGTGATGTGTTGCTAGATACCCCTCACTGGTCGTGATAACGTGAGTTATCGTTACCGACATTTAAAGGAAACCCTCAGGGTCGCACAATTTGATGATATGGCTTACTTAAGTCAGATCGTGTGGACTGAATTGTTTGGGTTCAGTTTAATGGGATTAAATCTCTGATTGTGAGTGAGATCTGGTCTGATCATGTTTGATTGATTAGGGCTTGAGATCGGTAAGCTTCGATCGAGAGAATGAATGCTAGATCAGTCAGATCAGAAGCATTGAGAGATTGACGGTCAGATTGAGAGCCTTAGGGTTTATTTTGATCTGTACTTATTTCTTGGTTTATTTGGTTAGCGGACCAAATCGCTTTGAACCAGCTCTTGAATGAGCGCATGGTTCAATGCTGATGTGGCATTTGCGATTGGGGTGAATCCTAAGATCGCACGTAGAGATGTGGCATGCTATTTTTGGATAGCACCTCTCGAACGTTGCCATGATCTCACGTCGCTCCTCTTTGGTCTCTTCACGCCTTTCTCGCCTCTTGGGGTTGGCTTGGAAGTGGCATTCTCGTGTGGAGAAAGTCCAAGGCGACAAGAGAAAAACGCCAAGAAGAAATCTCTCCTTTCCCTTTGCAATCGATCAAAGACACTCTTGGAGCCTTGCTAGCACAAGGAGCACCAAGATAGTAAGCACTTCCTCATCTTGTGTGCGCGTCCTAAGGAGGAGATCTTCGTTGCTCTCTTAGATCCAAGGCGTCATCTTCAAATGGCATTGGTATGAATCGCATCTTTCATTCAATCATAGATTTAAGTTGATCATTCAATCATACATGCGATCCTTAACCCTACTTCCGCTCATGCAAAGTTTTAAAGTGCATGGTATTAGGGTTTGCGCTCCCCCTAGAAGGGGACCCCCCATGTTAAGGGGTACTTTCACTGATCCCACAGATGGCTGCCTCCATGTGCTACCATATGCGCCACATATGTAGCCTATATGGTCAAGCTGACCTGACCTACTCCCTGGACCACCACGTGCTATGCTGAGCAACGAGAAGCGATAAATCCCTTCTCTGTAACACGCAGTTGAAATCGCACACCGTCTGAAGATAGATGGACGTGCCCACTGAGTGGGTACAACACGGCTCCAACGATAGTCAGAACAGTGAGGTTTCGCGTCAGAAGGCTATCGAGCTTGATATTTTAGCGTTGGATTTTAACGGTCTTTTATCTTCTTAACTATCATGCAAACCCTATGGTGATAGCAGAAGATAAATAAATCATGCAATTCTAATTATAAACGATAAGTAGAAAGCATGCTGATCTTATGTGGTAAAAGCCCATTAACCCTAAGTAAGACCTTAAGTTAACTTAAGTCTTCACTTTAGCTCTTCTTGGGTCTTTTGCCTCTCATCTGGCCCAGACCAGGGCCTAAGCGCCTTCTGCAGCTCAGGTGCACCCACCAGGTAGATGCGCCTGTCATAGGGTCGAACCCTAGACCTCCCACCTGGTCAAGCCTCTGCTGCATGCGCCTCTGCCAACTGTGCTATGTGCTCATGTCTAATTAAACTTACAATTTAATCTATCTAGACATGATTGACTCGCAGGTCAATTACACATTATAAATTAAATAAAAGTGATGCGCAGATCACAATATAAATTAATTTACAATTTTAATCCAGGCTCGCAGGCCCCAGCACAGCAGACATTAAAAGGGCAACCCACATAAGATGAAATAAACATATATCATGGCATCCAATCAACATGTGATCCTTTAACAAGAAAATAAAATTTTTGAAAACCCATTGGGATCAATTTTAATTTTCTTATGTGCCCTACAACCTTACAACGGTCCATTGATGGGGATCCACTCATCCATCTAGTCAGATCCACTGCCCTTGCATGCACCAAGTCCTAACTGACTTGAGTTGACCTAATGATCAACCATGCATGCGCAAAGGGCTGAACAACCCTCATGAGTTTCGGCAAGCGGGTGTGACCCCGGGCCTAACTCATGTGTGTTCACTAGTCGTCTCAACCAGACCTCACTACACGCCCTTGATGCAGTCGACCTATAGCCACCTCGTGCTTGCGCACAGGTGCTATCTGGTCAACCCATCTAGGCTGTCAGATGGTCTGATCAGACTATTTGGATCTAGACTCGACTGTGACTTCAACCCTATCAACCCGTCTAAGGGTTTATAGTAGGCGCTTATAGATCTAGATGGAGCGCGCAAGATGGTACAAGTTTTTAGGTAAAAACAACTTACAACATGCGCAACAACAAAGTAAGAAGCTTTCATCTTCATTAACATGCGCAACTAGATACATGGTAACATGCGCAAACAAGATGAAACTTCAATATAGATCTATAACATGTAATAGCATACTCGGATCACAAACAAGCAACATGAAGCAATCATATGAACATATATAGAACCGCTACGCTCTGATACCAATTGAAGAGTCCCCTTCAAGGGGGAGTGCAAGGGGGTGAAACCCTAAAGGTAAGCGCATATAGAGCTTTTGAGCGGAAGCAAGGGTTTCCATGATCGATTTATATGACATATGATCAACTTTCAATACCTTGTAATGTAGATAGATCTAGAAGAAATATCATACCATTGCCATCGCTTGGATGGTGTCTTGGAAGAAGAGATCGAAAGGGGTCTCCTCCACAAGATGTGCACACAAGATGAGAAGTAGCTTTCTTCTTGTCGCTCCTTGTGCTAGCAAGGATCTTCAAGTGCCCCTTGTCGCGTGAAGGAGAGTGAGAGAGAAGACTTCTTGCTGGCCGAATGCTCACCTTCACGTGAAGAACACCCAAAGCGAAAGGAGGAAGAGGCTAGAGAGGCGTTCAAAGCATGGGAGCGTTTTCCACTAGCAAAACGCCTTCCCAATTTGGCAAGTTTTAACTTCACTTAAAACCCCTCTTTAACCATCGAAAACTCCTCTTGCCTTTGAACCATACGTTCACATAAGTGAACCGGTTCAAAGCAATTCGGTTTAGATGCATTTGGTTCAAAGACCAAATCAAACCAGCCCAAGCCATTTGGTCTAGATCTCATTGAACCAATGGTTCAAGATCTAACCGTTGATCTCTTGATACTCTTGATCTCACCGATCTAGCATCAATACTCTCGATCGAAGCTTACCGATCTCAAGCCTTAATCAATCAAACATGATCAGACCAGATCTCACTTACAATCAGAGTTTAAACTCCTTTAAACTGTACCCAAACAATTCAGTCCACACGATCTGACTTAAGTAAGCCATATCATCAAATTGTGCGACCCTGAGGGTTCCTTTAAATGTCGGTAACGATAACTTGCGTTATCACGATCAGTGAGGGGTATCTAGCAACACATCACTGTCTCCCGATATAAAGGAAATAGTCTTCCAAGACTACACCCAAACCACAGCACAAGTGTGAATCCACTTCACTAGGCATACATGATTCCTTTGCCACTGGATGTTCTTATTGGACAAGCGTGTCAAGCCTGTAACTCCAATATGATGAGCATGATTAGATCAGATGAACATAGTCACCTGGGTATGGCCATACACTTTCTCAATCATCTCATTTAGGGGGGCCCCTTTAGAACATCACACTCCTTAAACAAGGAGACGGCAATCCTATATCTATCACTAGTGTCCTAACCTGACTCATGATCATTATCCAAGATAGTCTATAACCATTATGTTTCAAATGATATTGAACTACCTCAAAACAATGACAATCATCATTTAGAAACACAACTGATTTCAAGTCAGAGGACATGTGCCACTTGATGCAAACAAGGATTATTCACATTGTGACAAGCAATTGAATATCCTAGTAGGGTCTGTCCAGTACATCCAATGTACCCATGAGTCTACATCTTATTCCATGCTCGAAGCATCCTATAAGATTAGAACACATATTAGTCTCAATCATATCAAGGCTGTCTCATGTTCACCAAGATATCTCGACTAAGGACATTACAGCCTGTCAGCCTAGCTGAACAGCATTGAGACATTATTCAGAAGCACACTCATTGCAGCAGACAATGTAACATACTGAATAACAACCATTGCCTTTATAAACATAAGAGTTTATATACATGATACTGATAGAATCCCAAGGCCTCAAACATTAGCCTTAAGGGCATACCCCAACAATGAGGAGCGCGCAAGTAATTTTGTTTTGACAAAAACAACAAGCGCCAACATTCATGCGCCAACAAAAATATACATCAAATTTCGCATATCATGTAGATTCGCATGTAAACAGCCATTAGATCAAGTAATAGTGCAAACATGAATCACATATTAAGATCAAGCAATCATATGATTCAAACATAAAACGCATCCTCTGATACCAATTGTAAGTCCCCTAAAAAGGGGGGCGAAACCCTAATAGGCGCAATCAGAGGTTTTAACACAGCGGAAGAAAGGATTTCTAGATCGATTGCATGCTTGTCATATGATCAACTTGATAAACTTGTATACATCAATCGATACATACCGATGCCATTTCTTGGATGGCGTCTTGGAAGCAGAGATCGAAAGGGCTCTCCTCCAAAGCGTGCGCACACAAGATGAATCTTGGCTTCTCCTTGTCGCTCCTTGTGCTAGCAAGGTTCTCCAAGTCTCCTGATCGAATGGAAAGAAAAGGGATGTTTTCTTTGCTTGGCCGAATCCTCTCCAAAGCGTCAAAGCTTTACCATACAAGAATGTGTCGAGAGGAGTGGGCGAGAGGCGAGAATAGAGCTTGCTCTCTACAAACGTGAGACGTGGTCTCAACTTGAGATCATGGCTTCTAAAAATAGCAAACCACCTCTCAATGCGACCATGGGTTTACCCCAAGCGCATTTTTGCTCTCCCCTTTGAACCATGCGCTCACATGATGAGCCGGTTCATTTTGGTTTGGTTCAAAGACCAATTAACCCAAGCCTTTGGTCTAGATCTCATTAAACTTATAGGTTCAAGATCTAACCGTTCATCTCTTGATGCTCTTGATCTCACCGATCTAGCATCCAATCTCTCGATCGAAGCTTACCGATCTCAAGCCCTAATCAATCAAACATGATCAGACCAGATCTCACTTACAATCAGAGTTTAAATCCCTTTAAACTGAACCAAAACAATTCAGTCCACACGATCTGACATAAGTAAGCCATATCATCAAATTGTGCGACCCTAAGGGTTTCCTTTAAATGTCGGTAACGATAACTTACGTTATCACGATCAGTGAGGGGTAGCTAGCAACACATCACTGTCTCCCGATATAAAGGAAAGAGTCTTCCAAGACTACACCCAAACCACAGCACAAGTGTGAATCCAATTCACTAGGCATACATGCTTCCTTTGCCACTGGATGTTCTTATTGGACAAGCGTGTCAAGCCTGTAATTCCAATATGATGAGAATGATTAGATCAGATGAAACATAGTCATCTGGGTATGGCCATACACATTCTCAATCATCTCATCCAGGGGGCCCCTATAGAACATCACACTCCAATCAAAGAGACGGCAATCCTATATCTATCACTAGTGCCCTAACATGACTCATGCTCATTATCCAAGATAGTCTATAACCATTATGTTTCAAATGATATTGAACTATCTCAAAACAATGCCAATCATCATTTAGAAACACAAGTGATCTCAAGTCAGAGGAAATATGCCACTTGTTCGCATATAAGGATTATTCACATTGTGACAAGCAATTGAATATCCTAAGTAGGGTCTGTCCAGTACATCCGACGTACCCATGAGTCTACATCTTATTCCATGCTCGAAGCATCCTATAAGACTAGAACACATATTAGTCTCAATCATATCAAGGCTGTCTCATGTTCACCAAGATATCTCGACTAAGGACAATACTGCATGTCAGCCAAGCTGAACAGCATTGAGACATTATTCAGAAGTATACATATTGCAGAAGATGATGTAACAACCTGAATAACAACCATTGCCTTTATAAACATAGAGTTTATACATGATACTGATATAATCCCAAGGCCTCAAACATTAGCCTTAAGGGCATACCCCAACAAAAACCACGACTTAGCCCAGTGATTCGGCTACATGCGAAATGTCGCGCGTTCGATTCCCTGCGAACGCAAATCCAAATTTTGTTATAAAAATAATTTTAAAACCTTAAAAAAATATGAAAAAATTCTAGAAAAATCATAAAAATTATAAAATATATTTTCTGAATTTCCATAATTAAAAGTTTAATTTTATAAAAAAATCAAGGTTATAACATAATTCGTACCTTAGGAAAAATCCCTTTCATGATCATAATTTTCTATTCAAAGAGTTATCTTTGTAAGATTCTTAATTATTAGTGAGGCGAAACCCCGAGTCCCATCCTCTCAAAAGTTGATTTCTTCTAAACACTATTTCTATTGCATTTCGCACTTAGAGCCCAAAAGAATCCATGACTTGATTAGCCTAGATTTAGACGATTCATATAGTCAGTACTTGACCGCCTAATCCTCGTTGGGAATGATATCTTATTTTATTAGTTCGATAAATCCGTACACTTGCGGACGCATCAAGTTTTTGGCGCCGTTGCCAGGGACTAGGCCAGTTAATATTAGCTTGATCGATAAGTTTAGAGACTAGGCATTTTTCTTTCTTTTGCTTTAGCATTTAATTAATTCTATTCTTTTTAATGTTATTTTATTTTCACTTTAACTTACACGTTGTATGCCCAAAACTTTACGTATAGGTACTCTATTTCCTGAAGTTCTGGAGATCGAACGCACATTCTGCCTTCGAAGAATACTGCAATTCTAGACTCAAAAGACTTTCGAGGAAGGTGAAATGGCTGCGAACAATCAATCATTGAGCGATTTTGCAGTACCAAACATGCAGGGCTTCAATTCAAGTATAGTTTGACCTAATGTGGAGGCAAAGAATTTCGAGCTCAAACCAGCACTGATGACAATAGTTCAATAGAATTAGTTTGGGGGTTCCCCAAACCAGGATCCTAACTTTCATCTGGCTGTGTTTTTAGAATATTGTGACACTGTTGAGGTAAATGATGTGTCTTCTGATGCAATTAGACATAGACTTTTTCCATTTTCCCATAGGGATCACGGACGAGCTTGGTTGTACTCTCTTCTAGCTAGATCAATTACTACTTGGGATGAACTTTCACGTGCTTTTCTGAATAAATATTTTTCACTGAGCAAGACAGTTCAATCGAGGAACATGATTACATGCTTTGGACAATGAGAAGGAGAGTCTCTCTACGATGCATAGGATCACTTCAAGGAGCTCCAGCGTATGTGTCCTCACCATGGGCTTGAGAAGTGGGTCCTCATCGATATCTTCTACAATGCATTGGACTACAGCACGAAGCTCATGGTGGATACTGCGGCTAGGGGAGCTTTAATGAGCAAGAGCGTGGAGGATGCGCGATGACATATCGCATTTGGAGTAGGGACAGGTGAGGATGCTTGAGTCCCTGCACGCGATTGAGGAGTTATTGCGGCGACGTCTCCCGTCTTCATCGACACAGCATCCAGAGATGAGGAGGAGGATTCTGAGCATACAGAGACTGATTGAAGTGTCTTGTGAGTATCTCTAGTATTTTATTCATTTCTATTCTTATGTTCTTATCATTCATTATAACTTAGAGATGTCTTACATGCATCTTCTTGAGCAGGACTTAGTAGACTTGGTGCTGATGTAGTGCGCACATTATACCTTTTATGTTTTATTTGTGTGTATGCGTTGTATTAGATATTATGTAGTATTTCTAGAGTTTTATTGGATGTTTGACATTTTAGACGATATTGTGTATACATGATGGTATTAGACTTTAGGATGCTGTACATGGTCAGGTCATTATGGTATTATACACATTGGTTTCTTATCATGTATCTGTGATGGTTTGTGGTAGTTCGTGATGACATGGTGATGATTTGGTTGTTTCTTGAATGCTTTTGATAAATGTATTGATGTTTGAAATGAATAGTGCTTGGAAATGGTAAAGTGTGATTTTGATAGTGAAACATGACGGTATTTGATGTTTAAAACTTATTTACCATGATAATTATTATTATCTTTGATGTGATACTGTTTCCAGATTTTTCTGAGTCATGTTTTCATCTTTTGATATAATTGCACAGGTTTTCTCTCACATTACAAAGGGAACTCTTGCAAAATTTTTCTAAAATCTTTCATTCGTTAATTTAATGCTTATACACATGCAACAATTTAAGTCTATGGAGTCCTCACATATATTGCTTTTCCTTCAAAGCTTTATAGATATGTATTTTGAATGCCTATGATTTTTAAGGAATATCAAGTTTATTTTTTCCATAATCTTTAACTTAGGAAACATTTTTAGTATTTGATCTAATGACTTAGGGAATTTTTGAAATTTCATATAGACTTAAACTGTTGAGTAAATTCAATTATGGTATTGATAAAATTCATATGTGAATTGTTATACGTTCATCAAACACATGCATAATAGAATTTACTTGAAGTTTAATTTATCTATTTCTACTTGACGGGAATTTTTATGAATAGAAAATTAGTGATACTTCTTTAACTGAGACTTGCTCCAACTCCTCTGGTTGAGGAATCTAAAGTCATGAGTTATATTATACCATGAATCGGTATACTTTAAGTTTGTTGCAATCAAGTAACAGAGGGAAAATTTTAAAAGTAAATATTTATCCCTCATGTAGAAAGATAGATAATGATTGAGACTATGAGTTAAATTATACTGCTCTTTTTTCTTACCATGTCATTGACCGGTTCTCTCCATAAAAAAAATGAATAAAAGAAAAAAGAGAAAATAATAAAAAAATAGAAAAAGAGGAAGCTGTAGGTCAAGTGGACAACTCCGCTGACTTTAAGATTGAGACTATGAGTTAAATTATAGTGCTCTGTGGTATACTTTAAATAATCTTATGATGCTAACAGGAAAGGGCACATAACCGTTAAAGACCAAATTGCATTAAAAGTCTTTTATCTTTAACATCACTGAATTTCTCGAAGTAGAAATTTTATCTGTTAAGTGAAGTGGGTTTATTAAGATGAGAGTATTTGATACTTAGTATGTGAAGATTGAATGTTTTGACATGAATTATGAATTCTATCCATCTTGGATTGTAAAGTCTTGAGAATTTATTTCTATCATGTCATTTCTTAAAATTCTTAAGTTCTGAAAGATTGATTGCTAAAATTGTGTAATAAGGATATTATTAAAAGGTGAACAAAGAAGTGTTCCTTATCTTTACATTCTCCATGCATATCAAAGTATTGCTTGAGGACAAGCAAAGTTTCAAGCCTAGGGTATTTTGATGCGTTGTATTTACATCACATTTTTACTTGTGTTTTTTATGATTTTCTACTAATTTTTAGCTTATTTGCTTCACTTGGTATAGAATCTTCACTTTTCTTAGTTTCAATGAAAATGCAAGTAAAATGACTCAAAAAATGATGGATTTTGCAAGCTCTAAAGCCATAGCACAATTCCCGAGGTGATTACGAGATTGCACGTCAAATTGGCAGTCAAAATGGTGAAGAATGTAACTTTCATGGCCTTGGCCATGATTATTTCGACCCTTTGTAAATTTGGTGTCCGAAGGCTAAAAAATGGCCAAGCTAAAAAGTCCACATAAACTTTCATGGGTGAGGTCGTGAATCATTGACGGTCCATGAAACTTTCTGTGTACAAGAAGCCTTATGCACAGAAACAATTACAGCCGTAGCCATAAACATATTACGGGCTGTGAAAGTTTCTACCCCTTCGAGTTTTTCACTCGATTCGACTCCAAACCAAGCCGGGTTTGAACCAAACTCTCTAGATTCGTTCCTTGAAGGATTCCGGACTAATTAAAGTATAAAAGGTTTGATTTTTTGAGGGTTAAGGGGACTTTTCGGATGAGCATAGATGGGCAGCGGCTGTTAGGGCGAGAATCACTTCTATAGTAGAATTCTGATGAGATTTAACGTAAAAGAAAGATTCATCACTTCCATTTCATCTCCATATCAAGGGGAAGCTTTTATAATCATTTTCTTAGTGAAATTCTTGTAATTTCGTGAGGATTTAATGCTTATTCATTGATGATACCAAAATTCATAGTATATTTTGTATCATTTCATGTGTCTTTTTGTGTCATAATTATCCTCTTTTGCTTGTTTTTAATCCTTATTTGTCATATATTGCAGAATCTACACCATTTATTGTTTTTGATCATTTTCAGGTTAAAAGTGCCATATTTTGATGGATTTTGGAAGATTTGAACACACCAATGGATTCCAGACGTCGAAACGAAGCTACCCATCAATTTTCAAGAAATTCGAAGCTAATTTACAAAAATATGGCACTACCGTATTTTTAGGCAAATCTGTCACGGTACCGTATTTTGCATCATACGACAATCAGAAAATATGGCACTACTGTATGAAATCACATGGTACCATATTTTGTGACAATTTCGACCAGAGAGTTTCGGCAAGAATATGACACTGCCGTATGAAACTACACGCTACCGTATTTTGTGACAAGGTTGAACATAAAGTTTTAGCAAGAATACGGCACTGCCGTATATTTGAGGAAAATTGTCACGGTACCATATTTGCTACCCGGAACTTACAGAAGGAAAATACGGCACTGCCGTACTCTGAATACGGTACCGTATTTTGAAACCTAGAATTCCTGATTTTTCTGCCCGAATCTTGCGTGGACCATATCTTTTGATCCAGAAGTCCAAATTGAGATCTGAAAGATGTTCCAGACTCGTCTTTAAGAGAGGAAGATGCAGGAAGTGGAAAGGGGAACTTTTTTATCGAGTATTAAGATAGAAATCGCCAGAACAGCCATTAGGGTTTGTCATCACGCCGATAGGCATAGAGGACATCTCAGGCCGTGATTTTCACTCAGAAGCTTCGCCTGGAGGAGAGGAGGATATCCCAGAAGTTTTAGATTAAAAGGAGATCGATCAGAAGAGAAATTGACAAAATCGATGGTGGCAGCACTGTTCATCGAGTTCTGCTGCAATTACGGTGCTGTAATTTTGATTACAGCACCGTGTTCTGTAACTTCTTCCCTTCTTATTTGATTTCTAACTTTTGAAACTATGATTTATTGTAATCTTTCCTCCATGCAAGCTTAATCTTTTTATGAGACATGGGTTGTAGTCCCCTTGGTTTGTTAATGACTAGAAAACATTAATTTTTGTCATGATAATTTTATTATGATAATTTTACATTTGTGATTAATTGTCTTTAATTCTCCTTAGTTTTATAAACATCAGCATGTTTTAGAATTTTGCGAAATAGACTGAGAGGTTGATTGCAAAATTCGGAACCCTAGGAATTGTTGAGTTTGGAACTATCGTAAGAGATTAGGTAGTTCTTCGAATTCTAATTTTTAGTGATTTTATTGCCATGTTGAGTTTCGGATACTTTGGATTCAGTTAATGTGTAGACTTGATTTGATCTTGCACGAGAGTGAAGATTGAGTCGTTGGAAAACCATAAGTAAAATCTGTGTTGAGTTTCAGGATGCACGTGAGTGATCCTTGAGATTCCACATGAGATGTTTGATTTAGAATTTGGATGCACGAGAGTGATCCTTGAGTTTTTTGTTCAATGATTCACTTATTTTCAGCATTGAGAATAGATCTTGCATGAGAGTGAGGATCGGTTATCTACATGATTGTCTGCACGAGAATGAGATAATACCTTTATGAAGTGAATTAGGTCTTTATCATAATAGAATTAAACTAACAACCTTTATTTCCTTCTAGTCATTAGAATTAAGGTGGATGAAACCCTAGTCCCAGTTTCTCTTTGATTGTCTTTTTCGTGTGTTCTCCATCATTGCTTTTCATCATATTCGGTTTGCTTAGCTAGTGAGAATACAACTATTTGGTACTTAACAATAAGGTCTCTGTGGTTTGATATTTTTATTACTTCAAAGTATCCGTGCACTTGCGGAGTACAACATTCATCCAATACATATGTTGTCAATTACGAACATGAGCGAGTAAATCATATTTTGGGATTTAGGGGGATAGCCCGCTGACAATTATGATGTAAAAACTATATTTTGTATCATTTTATATTTCTCTTCATGACAACTTGTTATTGTGTTGGGAAACCCCGAGGATATTTTACAATTTTTCAGAGATAGACATTACAGATTTCATTGCACAGCGGAAGAATATCCCCGAAACAGGCCAGTCCCAAAAACCCAGTGTAGATCGCCCTGTGAGGGGGTCGACACGATGTGATAGAAAACACCTTAGGATAAAGATGAGAAGCTGATGTCGAGGTAGGCGCCCAAGTGTTCGCCCTCTGCAATCTCACTGATGACACCAAAATATGTAGTATGTTTTGTATCATTTTATATATCTTTTCATGCTAAATTGAATATCTTTTGCTTATTTTTATGCCAAATTTATCAAATATTGCAAAATCTACTTCTATTTTGGTTTTTCATGATTTTCAGGTAAAAAGGCACTATTTTGAGGCATTTTCAAGCAAAATCGAATACATGGAGGAGTTACCATCATCAAGAGGAGTTCACATAACAAATTTAATGCAAATTGAGGCAACAAACCAAAATACGGTAGTACCGTAATTTATATTGCGGTACCGTATTTCCATACGATACCATAATTTCAGAGCACCTGTCGTATTTTGGGGAGTTTTTCAAACAGAATATTTCACGCAAATTACGGCACCGCCGTAAACTATTTCACGGGCCGTATTTTCCAGACGTTTCCGACGAGAGTCTTCAATCGATTTTACGGCACCACCGTGAAGCATTTTATGGCGCCGTATTGTGTGAAGATCTCAGACCAGAACACTAGATCAATTTTACGGCACTGCCGTGAAATATTACACTACCATATTTTCATTTCTGAACGCGACTCCACAGTCAATTTTGAAGCCCAATTTTTGCGGGGAAGATTGCGGATGATCCAGACGTTTAAATTTAATGTCGTGAGAAGAAGAAACGGAGCTATCGATGAGAGGATCAGGAGGACACCAAGAGCCCTAAATTTTATTCACTACATAGAGATAAATCACGTCTCTCACTGCCGCCTAGGGTTTCGCCGCCGGGACGAATCCAGAGCACCTCCGACCGTGAGATTCATACTAAAGGTTCGCCTGGAAGAGGAGACAACATTCCATAAGTTTCAGAACGAAAGGAGATCAATTGGAGGAAAAATCAAAGAAGGAGGCGCCACTACTATTCATCACCCTCTCTGCAAAATACGGTTGTAATTTGAATTACAACCGTGGTGTATTTTCTTCACCCCTCTTTTCCCTTTGATTTTTGATCTTCTGAAATTATGGAACATTGTATTTACTTCACCATGCTAGCTTAAACATCTTTTGGGACATGGGGGAGTAATTCCCTTTGATTTTCTTAATGACTAGATACTTTTTGCTTTCATCATGATTATTCTACTTTGATAATTCTGCCTTTGCGATTATTGCTCTAAGATTCTCCTTAGTTTACTTTTTGTCATCATGATTTAGTGTTTTCACAATAAGGACCGAAAGGTGATTTGCTAGAGAACTTGGAATCCTAAAATTGATTAATAGGAACTCACCGTATGAAATTAGGTTAAGTTCTTATTTCTTTATTTTAGTAAATAGAATTGCCATGATGATAATTATGAACCTAGGATTGAGTTATTGTGTCAAACGTGGAGATCTTGCATGAAAGTGAAGATTGGAACGTTGGAGAACCATTGGTAGAACTTGTGTTGAGACTCGGATGCATGAAAGTGATCCTTGAGTTTCCGCTTGAGGTGATCAACTTAGAACCTGGATGCACGAAAGTGATCCTCGAGTTTTTTTTTGATGATTTACATATCATTAGCTTGGGATAAATCTTGTGCGAAAGTGAGGATTGGTCTCTGCATGGTTATCTGCACGAAAGTGAGTTAATCCCTTTACAAAGTAAATTATGCCTTTATCATAATAGAATTTGATTGATGAATATCCTTATACATCTACTCATGAAGCTCAAAGTGAATGAAACCCTAGTCCCAATTTCTCTCCGATAGTATTTTTCCCGTGTGTTTTCGATCTTTACTTTGCTTCTATTCGATTGCCTATATAGGAAGAAATCAATTATTTGGTACTTGACAACATAGGTCTCTGTTGGTTTGATATCTTTTTTTTTATTATTTCGAGTATCCGTGCACTTGCGGAGATAACAACAAGTATGGTAACTCAACAAGTTTTTGGAGCCGTATCAGGGGGTGACAAGTCCCTGTGTGCCATACGATAAATTTTGGCTGCGACTTCAGGAATAAGTTTTGTTTACCTACTTGTTGGGATACAACACTCACACACACGGATTCCTCGAGCTCTCTTCTTCCTCGCCCAGTGCTAGCCTCGGGAAGAAGATCCAAGCCTTCATTCACCTTCAACACCACTTGCGTCACCTTCAAGGGAAGATGTGCCAAGGTGAAGAGGAGGGGAGATGATGCCACCAAGCCTTCCTCCAACTTGCGCCAAGAGGAGATGGAGTGGACTTGCGGCTATGAAGAAGAAGCCGCCAATCTCTATGCTTCTCTTGCGCCAAAGGAGGAGAAGGAAGATCCAAACATCAAGCTCTCCAACAATTGTGCTAAGAGGAGAAGAGGATAGAATGCTTGCGGCTTGATGGAAGAAGGATGTGCCACCCTTTCCTTGCTCTCGCCCCTTGAAGCCTTGCTCACGCCAATTAATTGTATCAAGAAGGCTCTCACATATCACTAGGATATATAGAGCCAAGGGGGCCGCAACATAAGGGTTAGGCGCCAAGCATCAAGAGGGGCGGCTAGGGTTAAGGGGATGCAATTAGGGTTTATGGCTTTGGTAAGTCTCCAAGACTTTTCCATAAACTGCTTGCAATCACCCGAGACTTACCATAGAAGCCTCTCATGCCTTAAATGCCTAAAGCCTTGCCATAGAGGCAAGCTTTCCATCCAAGCACGAAGGGGCAAGGCGCCAATAGCTTCCATAAGAAGCAAAATCGCCCACTCCACCCCATTATGCCCCTAGGCGCCAATGGGGTGGAGACTTCTCACCCATTATTCCCTTTTATCCTATTCTCTTATCATGAGAACTTATTATTGGCCCTCAATGGGTAATGAGCAAGCCCAAACTTCATTAAATGGGTTGATTACCATAGAAGCCTCTCATGCCTTAAATGCCTAAAGCCTTGCCATAGAGGCAAGCTTTCCATCCAAGCACGAAGGGGCAAGGCGCCAATAGCTTCCATAAGAAGCAAAATCGCCCACTCCACCCCATTATGCCCTTAGGCGCCAATGGGGTGGAGACTTCTCACCCATTATACACTTTTAGCCTATTCGCTTATCATGAGAACTTATTATTGGCCCTCAATGGGTAATGAGCAAGCCCAAACTTCATTAAATGGGTTGATTAAGCTATTGAATCCAATCCAATCCAACACTAATCCAAATTTGACCAACAATTGTCAAATACGGGTCAACCTGCCAAAAATGAAGTTTGGCTCCAATAGTATTCTTCCATCTCATCAGGCCCATTGGCGCTGATGAAATCTCCCAAATAGATCCAAGTTATCCAATAACTCGATCTAAAGGCTTCCCTATTAATACGAGAACTCGAGTATCAAGGTATGCGACCCTGTAGGTTCCTCTAATGCTGGCAGTGTTGACCAAAGGTCACCACAAGTAGTGAGTGGCACCTAGTAGTGCATCGCTACTACCCAGGTCATTGGAATGGATACCGACATCGACATCCCCATCATCGCAACTAGGTACATATGCATTACAGTCTCCTTGCTGAACTGATATCCAATTGAACAAGTGTGTCACCATTTGTATTCACCCAATCACATGGTCATGACTAAATCAGGTTCTCACCTGGGTACAGCCATACACCTTCAGTCATAGAACCATAGAGGAGCTCCATGGATATCAAGCTTCCCTCAGGAAGGTGCAAATCCTCTGTCTGTCCATTGACCTTCTCATATGGGTCGTGACATGCTCAATGATAATCGTTATTGCCTCCCAACTACAGCGAGGTGTTAGATTGTATCAAAGCATGTCCCTAACCATATAGAATGGTCAATGACCCCAAGTCTAGGAATCAATGCATCTCCTGTCACTTGTGAGGATAACTCATGACACCAAGTCATTGCCAAGTAGGGGGTCAGTCCAGTATATCCACCACTGATATACCCATATGTCTGCGTTAGCACCTTGTGCCTAACCAGCCCATATACCAGTCTCACAAGTACCAGAGCTGTCCCATATCCACTCAGGTACATCGACTGGGGACAATCATTCGAGCATATATCCAATCTGTCTCCAAGGATATTATCATATAGGTACATAATCGTAGATGTAGACAAACAATGATAACGACAATGTCAGAATGATATATAAATATCTAAGTGAAGTAGTACAAAGATAGATCAATACTAGGTCTCAGGGCATATACACCAACAATCTCGCACTTGCACTAAGACCTAGAGGTTGAGGAACCTCAACCCCATATCTCTAGTATGACCATCATGCTTCTGCTGCACCGAAGCATTGGTCAGTGTGTTTGCCAGATTGTTCTCTGTGTCAACTCTACTAATCTTGACATCACCTCGATCAATGATCTCTCTAATTAGGTGAAATCTCTTGAGTATGTGTTTGGACCTTTGATGAGACCGTGGTTCCTTAGCTTGTTTATGACACCAAAATATATAGTATATTTTGTATCATTTTGGATATCTTTTAATGCTAGATTGAAGATATTTTACTTGTTTTCAAGTCAAATTCATCAAATATTGCAAAGTCTACTTCTGTTTTGGTTTTTCATGATTTTCAGGTAAAAAGGCACTATTTCAAGGAGTGTTCAAGCAAAATCAAACACATAGAAGAGTTACCATCATCGAGAGGAGATCACCCAAGAAATTTCACGCAAAACGGAGCAACCTTGCAAAATACGGTAGTGCCATAACCCATTTTACGGTACCGTATTTTTCACGGCTACCGTAAAATCAGAGCACTGCCGTATTTTGGTGATTTCTCAAACAAAAAGTTTTCCTGATTTTATGGCACTGTCGTAAAGAATGACACTGCCGTATTTTTCAGCGCTTTCAGAATAGAGAACTTTGCAGATTTTACGGCACTACCGTAACCCATTTTACGGGCCGTAATTCCCAGCTGATTCAGAATAGAGAACTAGTCCGATTTTACGGCACCATCGAGAAATATTTTATGGGCCGTAATTTTGACTCAGCATTCACAGAATGATTTTACGGACTGCCGTAAATTATTACACGGCCGTAATTTCCAGTGAAAATGGTGAGTTTTCCGCGGCTAAAACTTGTTCGGGCCATAACTTTTGATCTAAGCTCCAAATTAGCATCCGAAAGATGTTCCAGACTCATCTTTAAGAGGAGCAGATGTACGAAGTGAAAGGAAGAACTTCTATTTAGTATTGAGGGAGAAAGCACCAGAGAGGCGGTTAGGGTTTGGCCTCACGCTAAGAGGCATAGAGGGCACCTCAGGCCATGATTTTCACTCAGAAGCTTCACTTGGAGGACAGAATAACGCCACAGAAGTTTCAGAGCATTTGGAGTCCAATCGGAGGAGGAATCAACAAAACAGCGGTGACAGCACTGTTCATTATGAAATTACGTGTGTAATTTACATTACACCCGTGTTGTAATGTTGTTTTTTTCTGCTTCTCTGATTTCTAATTGTTCTAAACTATGATTCATTGTATTTTTTCCTCCATGCAAGCTTAACACTCTTTTGGGACATGGGGTGTAATCCCCTTGATTCTTAATGATTAAATAACTCTTCTATTTTCGTCATGATAATTTTTGCTATGATAATTTTACTTTTGTGATGGATTGTGCTTAGACTCTCTATAAGTCCATGTTACTAATTATGTTTTTAGAGTTTTCGCAATGAGACTGAAAGGTGATATGCTTGAGAACTTGGAACCCTAGAATTGCATGTTAGGATCCCTTCCTTATGTTAGATCTAATTTGATATGTTATAGTAAATTAATTACCATGATTATAACATGAATCTATAGATCGAGTCTATTTATCAAACATGGAGATCTTGTGTGAAAGTAAGGATCTATAGTAAATTAATTGCCATGATTTATAACATGAATCTTTAGCCTGGGATAAATCTTGCGCGAAAGTGAGAATTTATCTCTACGTGGTTATCTGCACAAAAGTGAGATAATCCTTTTATGAAGTAAATTAGATTTTTATTTTAACAAGATTTGATTGATGAACCTTTTATATATCTAATCATTGAAGTCAAGGTGGATGAAACCCTAGTCCCATGTATCTCTCTTTGATTATCTCTTATTTTGTGCACTTTCCTATTGTTTACTCGCATCATACTCGATTGCTTAGCGAGTGAGAATACAATTATTTGGTACTTAACACGTAGGTCTCTGTGGATCGATATTTTTATTACTTCGATAATTCCGTGCACTTGCGGAATCCTATCACTTATGCAATTGCTGCATTGTTGTCATAGTAGAGCTCAATGGGATCCATTGCACTTGGAACCACTTGAAGTTCAGAAATGAACTTCCTGATCCAAATAGCTTCTTTGGCTGTCTCAGAAGCAGCCACATACTCAGCCTCAGTTGTAGAATCAGCTATGGTGGATTGCTTGAAGCTCTTCTAGCATACAGTAGCACCATTCATCTTGAACACTGATGGGGGTAGAGGCCATGACCCAAGAAAATATAAATGGAGCTTAAGGCTACCCTAGTTTATGGGTACCCTAAGGCACCATTGCATTGCATGCATCATGTAGCTACATTTGGTAAGTTTTATACTTTGTTTTGTATTTTCTTTTATGGAAATTATGTTGCATCATACTAGAATTAGTGCATGTCATAATGTTGCATCCAAGTAGGAGTAGTGTAATAAGCATTTACAAGTCATGTGGATAAGCTCAAAGTTAGCTCAAAGCTCACTACAACAAGCTAGCTCCAAATATGGCAAGCCACTTCAAAGCCAAAGTTCAAAGTGAAGTCTTGAGTTGAAGCACTTCAACTCACCTTTCCATTGAAGTATAAAGCCACCTTGGCATCCAAGAATTCGGTTCCAATCTCAACTCATCAAAGGATATGCGCTCATTCAAAAGCTTTCCATCAAATCCCTTAAATCAAGGAATCAAGATGTGTTCACACCTTGGAAGGAAAGAGCCACGCCAATTCAAGAAGCAATACCACCTCCAATTAAGGGAAGATCACCAAAGCAATTCGTCCATGGCCAAGGAAGGAAGGATTGCCACCTTCTCTTGTCGCCCAAGCAAGGAGAATTCACCAAACAAAGAAGGAATTCAGCCACAACAAAAATGGCAAGTTTCAAAGCCATGCATCGCCCATTACAAACAAGGGAAGACACTCAAGGAAAGGATTTCGAATTTGAAAGCTTAAGCCCCAAAGGAATTCGCCCAAACCAAAGAAGGAAGGAAAGCTATCACCTAGCCGAACATGCAAGCAAGTCTACAAGCAAATTCGAACACACCATCTCTACAAACAAATAAGGGAAGTTTTCAAGTCAAATCACAATCAATGGAGCCATTGCCTCGACAAAGCATTGAAGACAATAATTTCTTTCTTATTTTGATCTTTTGTAACGTTAAGGAGAAGCTCTACAAAACTTGTAATCGCATGTAAGTTGATTAGCAAGATTTGATAATGAAAATGTCGATTAGTTGCCTAGCAACCTTGGGTGCTTGTGTCGCCCTCCCCTTTCCCCTTCTCATCTGAGGTGCTTGTGTCACCTATCTTCCCTTCTTCCCCAAGGGCCAAGGTTCCCTTCGCTAACCGTTTCTTCAAAGACATCTCCATCAACTTGGCACTTGGATCATCTTCTTTAACCAACAAGGGGCGCACCTCCATCTTCTTCAACCTCTTGTGGCGCATCTCCATCAACATCTCAACAAGTGACGCATCTTCTCTTCAAAGGATCTTTTCACCTTCTTGGCGCATCCACATCCTCTTCACCAACCCTTGGCGCATCTAGTCCATCTCCTTCATCAACACTTAGCACAAAGACCTTCAACCCCTCTCCAAGGATCCACAACTCCAAGGGAACCTCCATGGATCAACTCCTTCAAGACATATAATCGGCCAAGCCTCTCTAACTTGACTCTATTGTTTATTTGCTTGGTTTACCTTTGCTTAACTTGTTAAATCTTGTAGGTGGCGCAAGGGAGATCATCTTCTCACCTCAAGGGATAATCAACCTCAAGTGGCGCATCTTCAACCCTAAAGATCTCAACCACTCTTGCTTGGATAATCTTCAACCGAAACTCTTCCCTTCAATCCTAGTTTGCATTTAATGCTTATTTGATTTATCTCATCACTAATAGACTTCATTTGTTCCTAGAAGCTCTCGACATCAAAGGGGGATCCACAAGATGAGACATCTTCAATGACTCAACCATGTCCGAAACTTGAAGAGTCTTCTTCCATCCAAGACTTGGCGCCCCTTCAAGCAATAGACCCTTTAGTTGTTAATCATTAGGTTTAGTAGAATAACTTAGTTACTCATGTTAGCAAGAGGAATTTGGAAGATTAGCTTCCCCTCTTGATCTCTTTGTTGTAAAAGGACTTTGCACATTAAACCCTAATTTTATACTCACACATGTGTGAGTTTGTTGTGTTGGTGTGTTTGTAATGAAGCAACTCCTTCCATCAGAGTAGGACCGTTGAAGATCGGGAAGGACGATCCTTCTATTCTCAAGGATCGCACGGTGAGCGCTTCTTTACAATATTGTCTTTTAATGTTTTAGAAATGCATGTTTAGCCATAGAGTAGTTAACCACATGTTTAGTTATAGTTTTGTTTATAAGAGCATGCTAGTTGCAATTTATTTTGTAGTTTATAATTGCATGTTTAGGTCTAAAATTATCTAGCATATAATTTAGTAGCATATTAATCTTCAGTTTTTATTTAAAATACCAAAAACATATTTTTGAAAGCCCCGTTAGATAACCTTGCATGCTAGCTTATTTTCCTTAGATTCATGTTTTCATGCTAGCCCAAATTGCATGCTTCCCCCCTACATCAAACACATAGCCGGCCTGCAATCTGAAGTCGTCAGGGTCAGACAGGAATGACGCATCAGTGTAGCCCTGAACATTGAGCTCTTCATGTCCCTCGTATACCAAGAACAAATCCTTAGTTCTTCTCAGATACTTTAGGATGTTCTTTACAGCCACCTAGTGCTGTAGACCCGGATTGGATTGGCATCGGCTGGTTATGCTCACAGCATAAGCCACGTCTGATCTAGTACACAACATTGCATATATGATCGATCACACCGCCGAAGCATAGGGCACTCGACTCATGTCATCCCTCTCGGTCTGTGTGGTAGGACACTAGCTCTTTTAGAGAGTAAGGCCATGTCTCACTAGAAGGTATCCCTTTTTGGATTGCTCCAAGTTGAACGTCCCCAGGACCTTATCAATGTAGGTACTCTGACTAAGGGCCAGGAGTCTCTTGGATCTATCCCGATAGATCCTCACGCCTAGGATGTAGGCGGCCTCCCCTAAGTCTTTCATCTCGAAACACTTCCCCAACCATGTCTTCACAGACTGAAGACTAGGGATGTCATTTCCGATGAGCAGTATGTCATCAACATACAAGACCAAGTTCCCACTGAATTTTCTGTGTACGCAGGTGTCAACTTCACTTTTGATAAAGCCATAATCTCTCATAGCTTTATCAAGCCGAAGATTCCAACTTCGAGATGTTTGCTTTAATCCATAGATGGATTTCTTTAGCCTGCCGACCTTATTGGCATATGCAGGATGGATGAAGCCATCAGGTTGTGTCATATACACATCCTCTGCTAGCTTTCCGTTAAGAAACATTGTCTTAACATCCATCTGCCATATCTCATAATCATGATATGTAGCTATAGCAAGCAGAATCCGAATGGATTTGATCATGGCAATTGGTGAAAAGGTTTCATCATAGTCCACCCCGTGGACCTGTCTGAATCCTTTAGCCACTAGTCTACACTTATAGGTAACTATGTTGCCATCCATGTCAGTCTTCCTTTTGAAGACCTATTTACACCCTATCGGTATTACCCCATCAGGCAGCTCAACCAAATCCCAGACTTGGTTAGCCAACATGGATTCCATCTCGAATCGCATGGCCTGAAGCCATCTCTCGGAGTCCTGTCCACTGACCGCCTCATCATAAGTCCTGAGCTCATCCTCAATGATGAAGATCCCATCGTGCTGGGTTGGGAGCGACCCATACCTCTCAGGTGCATGACGAATCCTCCCAGACCTATGTGGGACCTGTGTCTGAGCCTCAGGTTGCCTAGCAGCCGGTGCAAGTGGCTCAGGTTCCATCTCTGTGTCTTGTGGTTGTACTTGGACCTCGTCCAAGTCAAACTTCCTCCCACTGACTTCTTTCATGAGAAATTCTTTCTCTAGAAAGACAGCACCCCGAGCAACAAAAACTCATTTCTCGGTGGGAACATTGAAGTAGTAACCCTTAGTTTCCTTAGGGTACCCCACAAACACACATTTATCAGATCTAGGTTATAGCTTACTAGAATCTTGATGTTTGACATAAGCCTCACATCCCCAGATCCTGATAAAAGATAGATTAGGGCATCTCCCACTCCATACCTCGTATGGTATATTGGAGATACTCTTAGATGGAACATTATTCAGTATCAGAGAAGCTGTCTCAAGTGCATGACCTCGAAATGAGGGTGGCAGAGTTGCATGACTCATCATAGACCAAACCATGTCCAACAAGGTTCGATTTCTCCTCTTAGACACACCATTCCATTGAGGTGTTCCAGGAGGAGTGAGTTGGGATATAATCCCACACTCCCTCAGATAGTTGAAGAACTCACCGCTCAGGTACTCTCCACCACGATATGATCGAAGAGCTTTAATGGATCTACCAAGCTGGTTCTCTACTTCATTTTTGAACTCCTTGAATTTCTAAAAGGATTCAGATTTATGTCTCATCAAGTAGACATAACCATATCTACTGAAGTCATCAGTAAATGTGATGAAGTAGCTTTGCCCTCCTCTGGCTTGCTTATTGAACGGCCCACACACATCGGAATGTATGAGATCCAATAAACCTCCTGCCCTCTCACCAGTTTTGGTGAAGGGCACCTTTGTCATTTTCCCTAATAAACAAGGCTCACAAGTATCAAATTCCTCCAAGGAACTTGAATCTAACAACGCATTTGCATAGAGTTGTTGAATGCAATTCTTGTTTATATGGGCTAATCGACAATGCCATAGGAAAGCACCAACTGAACCACTCAGTTTGGTCATTTTGCTATTTATGTTACAAATAGAGCTATTCATGTCCAGGACATATAAACTATTGCACAATGTACCCTTCCCGCAAAACATATTTGCAAATGAAAAAGAACAAATGTTCTCCTTTATTTCAAATTTAAATCCTTTCCTTGCCAAGCAGAGAATGGATATAATGTTTTTGGTAAGCGAAGGTACATAATAGCAATTATCTAGCTCTAACTAAAGTCCAGAAGGCAAGGAGAGAGTCAAAACTCCTACAGCAATAGCAGCAACCTGCGCTCCGTTTCCAACCCGTAGGTCAATCTCTCCACGCCGTACCGATCTGTTGGGGTATGCCCTTAAGGCTAATGTTTGAGGCCTTGGGATTGTATAAGTATCATGTAATAAACTCTTATGTTTATAAAGGCATGGTTATTATTCAGGTTGTTACCTTGTCTGCTGTAATAAGTATACTTCTGAATAATGTCTCAAAGCTGTTCAGCTAGGCTGACAGGCTATATGTCCTTAGTCGAGATATCTTGGTGAACATGAGACAGCCTTGATATGATTGAGACTAATATGTGTGCTAATCTTATAGGATGCTTCGAGCATGGAATAAGATGTAGACTCATGGGTACATTGGATGTACTGGACAGACCCTTCTAGGATATTCAATTGTTTGTCACAATGTGAATAATCCTTGATAGCAGCAAGTGGCACATTTTCCTTTGACTTGAGATCACTTGTGTTTCTAAATGATGATTGTCATTGTTTTGAGGTAGTTCAATATCATTTGAAACATAATGATTATAGACTATCTTGGATGATGAGCTTGAGTCAGGTTAGGGCACTAGTGATAGATAAAGGATTGCCGTCTCCTTGTTCAAGGAGTGTGATGTTCTAAAGGGCCCCCCTGTATGAGATGATTGAGATAGTGTATGGCCATACCTAGATGACTATGTTCATCTGAGCTAATCATGCTCATAGTATTGGAGTTACAGGCTTGACATGCTTGTCCAATAAGAACATCCAGTGGCAAAGGAAACATGCATGCCTCGTGAGTTTGATTCACACTTGTGCCATGTTTTGGGTGAAGTCTTGGAAGACTATTTCCTTTATATCGGGAGACAGTGATGTGTTGCTAGATACCCCTCACTGATCGTGATAACGTAAGTTATCGTTACCGACATTTAAAGGAAACCCTCAGGGTCGCACAATTTGTTGATATGGCTTTCTTGAGTCAGATCGTGTGGACTGAATTGTTTTGATTCAGTTTAAAGGGATTTAAACTCTGATTGTAAGTGAGATCTGGTCTGATCATGTTTGATTGATTAGGGCTTGAGATCGGTAAGCTTCGATCGAGAGAGGAGATGCTAGATCGGTGAGATCAAGAGCATCAGGAGATGAACGGTTAGATCTTGAGCCATTAGGTTCATAGAAGGTCTAGACCATGTATTGGCTTGGCTTGGTTTGGTTTGATTTTGGTCTTTGAGCCAAATCGAATTGAACCATAGATTGAACCGGTTCACTATGTGAACGCATGGTTCATGAAGGGAGGCGTTTTGGCATTGAAGCATGGCTTCATGACTTTCCATTTTGGGAAGTCATGTAACGCCATTTTCATAATATCGCCTAAACGCATTTGCGTCTTGGTCTTGAATCTTGCTTGCTGGCCATCTCGTGTGGAAGGAAGTGAACGACAAGGAAGAGCGCTCGGCCAAGGAAGCATCTCATCATCCTACCATTCGATCAAGGACATCTTGTAGATCCTTGCTAGCACAAGGAGATCCAAGGAGAAGCCATCTTCACCTTGTGTGCGATTATCTTTGGAGAAGGAGCACTTGCGCCTTTGCTTCCAAGATTCCATCTAACCGTGATGGCTATGGTATGGATCTCAACTTCATCAAAGTTGATCATGTGTTCATGCTAAGATCTTGAAAACCCTTGCTTCCGCTTGCGATTTTTCATGCGCCACCCCCTTAGGGTTTTCGCCCCCCTCTTGAAAGGGGTTTTATCTGCTTGCGCTCCCCCTTGAAGGGGACCCTACACGATCTACTTTTCTTGAGCCCCTGCACATTTATACAAATATGAGCTCCTCATGCGGTATCCAATACCCATGACATAGATAGGTTGACTTCGGTAACATAAATACCTGAGCATGAAGACGAAGTCTTGCCTCTCTTCTTCTCATTCTGAAGTCGAACTATGTCCTTTATCATGTGAGGTGGTCCTCCAGATGAGTAGCACTTGTTATTCTTGACTCTTTCCATCTTTATCTTCAATGTCTTAGTTAAGCCTTTGGGCTCAACACATTGAACGTCTACTTTAGGAGGGTTGAGCTCAACCAATTGACCAAAAGAGCTACCTTAGATTAGAAATAATCTCAGAGACACTCTTAGATTCATATTGCCCTCTTAATTCGGGCGACATGTCGGTTAGCATCAAATTAGCAACCTCCAAAATATCAACCTGATGCTTATCATAAGCATCCTTCTCAGCCGCTGAGGCCGAGCATGGAAGTGGCTCAGGAATTGGCTGCTCAAAGACATAGAGCTTCCTCTCGAGCTTGAGCACATTTCTCAAGTTCATATACTAATCCAATAAGTTGCATCCAACGAACTTATCCCGTTTCAGGGTAGATCGCACTGACCATCTACCATTGTTCCACAACAACCAAGAAATAGCAGATTAGTACTACTTTCAGATCATTTAATCTGGAGTTGTATTAAATGACCATGGCTCCCACTATTTTAATCGAATTGATAACCCACAAAGTCAATACGAAAATTCAAGATTTCCTAGTGAGATAGGATCCTTATTCCACATAGGGCTTCGCGTCCCATGAGGGTGGGATGAGATGCACAAAGTGACCCATGCTTCTTAAAGTGGGCATGCCGGCCGATTGCTCCAAGCAATTACCCTTATTGAGACAGTCTAGGCATTTCTTGTCTAGCGAGGGCTAGATACAGCATGAAACCCTAATCTCTCAATGATGCCTCTAGAGTTTTATCATGTGCCCAGCACAAATGAAAATCTAATCAAGTTCATTCCTAACCGTTATGCCGAGGGCCAACGAGTTTCCTTGCGAAGGCATGCCCAGGTTAAAATTGCACTGGGGAAACCATTGTCACCACGCACTTTCTAAAGATAAGTGGGTGTGTCCCACGAGGGTGGGAAACAGTTCACAACTCCACTGATCGATAGCTTAATGAGGGTTACGTGTTAGAAGGCTACTAGACTTGATATTTGATTGAGGGTTTTTAAGGTCTCATCATCTGAGTTTTATCTTATGTCTAACATTACAGGCATGTAATCTATTGTGATAACATAACGATAAAACATCACATGCATACTTTAACAAAAATAGTAAAAGAATGACCCATTCAAGACATTGAACCAACCCATGCCAAAAGGAGGTTCAACTCTTGACCTAGGACTCAAGCCCCTAAAACAAGACCTAGCCTAGCTGACCTCTAGCTAGGTCTTCAAGGTCCTCCTTCCCATGGTTTAGCTCACAAACCCTAGAGGTACACTTTAGAAGCACCCTCATAGGTTCGACCAATGCCATGGTCTTCCTCCAAGGAAGGTGCGCCACCATGCAAGGGGCCAAGATGGCTAGCTCACAAACCAAAAGAGGTTCGGCCATGCCCTCTTGTGCCATCAAGCAACCTTGCGCCACCACCTTAGATGCTTGTTGCACCATCAAGCAAGGATGCGCAACCAAGAAAGCATGCACCATGCTCCAAGTAGATGCACCACCCTAATCTTCTTCTTAGTTAAAAGCAAAAAGAAAAGTGGCATGCAGGCCTCACAAGGATACATCACGGGCATGCTAAGGGGCTTGACTCTCGATCACAAACATCATGCACAAACAAGGTATTTACTCATGCAGTTCTACATGCTCATGAAAAACTCAAAATCTGAAATTTTAGTTTCTCATAAAACAAGTCTCTTTTCCTCATCTTCTTATCACAAATCCTTTGGTTATTTGCGATTAATTTTTATGACGATTTTATAGACCCTATCAGCTGGCAAGTTTTGTCAGATCAAGAAACACGGCTAGTCCAAAGACACAATGCCCGTCCTACTTGATAAAACTACGTGTGCCTTTTGATCTCAAATCAATCACAAAAATAATCCAAAAGTCCAATAAGAAATTGATTAGAGGATAGGAACAAGAAACCCATAATTTTTCTACTTAAAGAAAAACAGGCGCCATACATATATGCAATTTGCAAAAATTGAAACATGGCATGTGAGCATGGAAAAGCATGAAAGAACATCGTTTGAGGCTCTCAAGTCGCTCTGATACAACTGTTGAGAAACCCCGGGGATATTTTACAATTTTTCAGAGATAGACATTACAGATTTCATTGCATAGCGGAAGAATATCCCCGAAACAAGCCAGTCGCAAAAACCTAGTATAGATCGTCATGTGAGGGGGTTGGCACGATGTGATAGAAAATACCTTAGGAGCAAGATGAGAAGCTGATGTCGAGGTAGGCGCCCAAGTGTTCGCCCTCTACAGTCTCACACACATGGATCCAATAAACCTCCTGCCCTTTCCCCAGTCTTGGTGAATGGCGCCTTTGTCATTTTCCCTAATAAACAAGGCTCACATGTTTCAAATTCCTCTAAGGAACTTGAATCTAACAATCCATTTGCATGGAGTTGTTGGATGCGATTCTTGTTTATATGGGCTAATTGACAATGCCATAGGAAGGCACCAATTGAACCACTCAGTTTGGTCCTTTTATTATTTATGTTACAAATAGAGCTATCCATGTCCAAGATATATAAACCATTGCATAAAGTACTCTTCCCATAGAACATATTTGCAAATGAAAAAGAACAGAAGTTCTTATTTATTTTGAACTTAAATCCTTTCTTTGCCAAGCAAGGAATGGATACAATGTTCTTTGTAAGTGAAGGCACATAATAGCAATTATCTAGCTCTAACTGAAGTCCAAAAAGCAAGGAGAGAATCAAAACTCCTATAGTAACAGCAGCTACTTGTGCCCCGTTACCAACTCGTAGGTCAATCTCCCCAGGCCATACCAATCTACTTTTCTTGAACCCCTGCACATTTATACAAATATGAGCTCCACATGCGGTATCCAATACCCATGTCATAGAAGTAGAAAGGTTGACTTTGGTAACATAAATACCTGAGCATGAAGACGAAGCCTTGCCTCTCTTCTTCTCATTCTGAAGTCACACCATGTCCTTTTTCGTGTGAGGTGGTCCTCCACATGAGTAGCACTTGTTATTCCTGACTCTTTCCATCTTTATCTTCAATGTCTTAGTTAAGCCTTTCAACTCAATACATTGAACGTCTGCTTTAGGAGGGTTGAGCTCAACCAATTCATCAAAGAGCTGCCTTAGATTAGAAATAATCTTAGTGGCACTCTTAGATTCATATTGCCCTATTAACTCGGGCAACATGTTGGTTAGCATCAATTGTGCAACCGCCAAAGTATCAGCCTGATGCTTATCATAAGCATTTTTCTCAGCCGCTAAGGTCAAGCGTGGAAGTGTCTCAGGAATTGGCTACTCAAGGACATAGAGCTTCCTCTCAAGCTTGAGCACATTTCTCAAGTTCATATACCAATCCAGTACATTGGATCCAACCAACTTATCCCTTTCCAGGGTAGATCACAGTGACCATCTGCCATTGTTCATGTTGGGGTATGCCCTTAAGGCTAATGTTTGAGGCCTTGGGATTGTATAAGTATCATGTAATAAACTCTTATGTTTATAAAGGCATGGTTATTATTCAGGTTGTTACCTTGTCTGCTGTAATAAGTATACTTCTGAATAATGTCTCAAAGCTGTTCAGCTAGGCTGACAGGCTATATGTCCTTAGTCGAGATATCTTGGTGAACATGAGACAGCCTTGATATGATTGAGACTAATATGTGTGCTAATCTTATAGGATGCTTCGAGCATGGAATAAGATGTAGACTCATGGGTACATTGGATGTACTGGACAGACCCTTCTAGGATATTCAATTGTTTGTCACAATGTGAATAATCCTTGATAGCAGCAAGTGGCACATTTTCCTTTGACTTGAGATCACTTGTGTTTCTAAATGATGATTGTCATTGTTTTGAGGTAGTTCAATATCATTTGAAACATAATGATTATAGACTATCTTGGATGATGAGCTTGAGTCAGGTTAGGGCACTAGTGATAGATAAAGGATTGCCGTCTCCTTGTTCAAGGAGTGTGATGTTCTAAAGGGCCCCCCTGTATGAGATGATTGAGATAGTGTATGGCCATACCCAGATGACTATGTTCATCTGATCTAATCATGCTCATAGTATTGGAGTTACAGGCTTGACATGCTTGTCCAATAAGAACATCCAGTGGCAAAGGAAACATGCATGCCTCGTGAGTTTGATTCACACTTGTGCCATGTTTTGGGTGAAGTCTTGGAAGACTATTTCCTTTATATCGGGAGACAGTGATGTGTTGCTAGATACCCCTCACTGATCGTGATAACGTAAGTTATCGTTACCGACATTTAAAGGAAACCCTCAGGGTCGCACAATTTGTTGATATGGCTTTCTTGAGTCAGATCGTGTGGACTGAATTGTTTTGATTCAGTTTAAAGGGATTTAAACTCTGATTGTAAGTGAGATCTGGTCTGATCATGTTTGATTGATTAGGGCTTGAGATCGGTAAGCTTCGATCGAGAGAGGAGATGCTAGATCGGTGAGATCAAGAGCATCAGGAGATGAACGGTTAGATCTTGAGCCATTAGGTTCATAGAAGGTCTAGACCATGTATTGGCTTGGCTTGGTTTGATTTTGGTCTTTGAGCCAAATCGAATTGAACCATAGATTGAACCGGTTCACTATGTGAATGCATGGTTCATGAAGGGAGGCGTTTTGGCATTGAAGCATGGCTTCATGACTTTCCATTTTGGGAAGTCATGTAACGCCATTTTCATAATATCGCCTAAACGCATTTGCGTCTTGGTCTTGGATCTTGCTTGCTTGCCATCTCGTGTGGAAGGAAGTGAACGACAAGGAAGAGCGCTCGGCCAAGGAAGCATCTCATCATCCTACCATTCGATCAAGGACATCTTGTAGATCCTTGCTAGCACAAGGAGATCCAAGGAGAAGCCATCTTCACCTTGTGTGCGATTATCTTTGGAGAAGGAGCACTTGCGCCTTTGCTTCCAAGATTCCATCTAACCGTGATGGCTATGGTATGGATCTCAACTTCATCAAAGTTGATCATGTGTTCATGCTAAGATCTTGAAAACCCTTGCTTCCGCTTGCGATTTTTCATGCGCCACCCCCTTAGGGTTTTCGCCCCCCTCTTGAAAGGGGTTTTATCTGCTTGCGCTCCCCCTTGAAGGGGACCCTACAATTGGTATCAGAGGAGGTTGAAGCATGTTAATATGATTGCTTAATATATGATGTGATCCATGTTTGCGCATCTATATGTTTGCTTATGCTTAGATCTTGTTCACATGCGAAAATTGACATGTTATTTCTTCATGCGAAAGTAAGATGTTTACTTCTCTTAGCGCATGTAGTTTGTTCATGATGTCGCATGTCTTCTATTGGCGCTTTGTTTATGTTGTTTTTCAAAACAAAACCTAACTTGCGCGCCTATAACTAGATCTAAAGTGGCGCCTACTATAAACCCTTAGATGGGTTGATGGGGCTGAAGTCACCTCTAGGTTAGATCCATTAGTCTGATCAGACCATCTGATAGCCTAGATGGATCGACCAGATGGCACCTGTGCGCAAGCACGAGGTGGCCATAGGTCGATTGCATCTTAGGCGTGTAGCGAGGTCTGGTTGAGACAACCAGTGAACACTCTTGAGTTAGGCCCGGGGTCACACCCGCTTGCCAGAACTCTTGAAAGCTGTTCAGCCCTTAGCGCATGCATGGTTGACCATTAGGTCAACTCGGGTCAGTTAGGACTCGGTGCATGCAAGGGCAGGGGATCTAACTAGATGGATGAGTGGATCCCTATCAATGGACCATTGTAAGGTTGTAGGACACATAAGGAAGTTAAAATTGATGCCTATGGGGTTTTCAAAATTTAATTTCTTGATTGGATCACATGATGATTGAGACCATATGCTTGTTTATTTAATCTTATGTGGGTTGCCCTAATGTGTGCTGTGCTGGGGCCTGCGTGCCTGGTTAATTATAAGTTAATATTATTGTGATCTGCGAATCACTTTTTCCATTAATCTATTGTATAATTGACCTGCGAGTCAAAGCTTGTCTAGATAGATCAAAATGTATTTTGATTAGACAAGAGCACAAAGGCACACATCCAAGAGGGGCATTCAGCTGGTGGCGCACCTGAGGTGCTCTTGGGGCTAGGGCCCTGGGTTGGACCAGATGAGATGCGAAAAGAGCTCAAGTGAAGACTTAAGTAAAATTAAGGTCTTACTTAGGGTTCATGGGCATTTACCACATAAGATCAGCATGCTTTCTCTTTATTGTTTTATAATTAGAAATGCATGAGTTTATCTTCTGCTATCACCATAGGAACATGTATGATAGTTAAGAAGATAAAAGACCGGTAAAATCCAACGCTAACATATCAAGCTCGGAAAGCCTTCTGACGCGAAACCTCACCGTTCTGACTATCGTTGGAGCCGTGTTGTACCCACTCAGTGGGCACGTCCATCTATCTTCAGACGGTGCTGGATTTCACCTGCGTGTTACAGAGAAGGGATTTATCGCTTCTCGTTGCTCAGCATAGCACGTGGTGGTCCAGGGAGTAGGTCGGGTCAGCTTGACCATGTAGGCTACATATGTGGCGCATATGGTAGCACATGGAGGCAGCCATCTGAGGGATCAGAGACTGTGTTGTACCAACTCAATTGGCACAGTCTACTGGATTGCCCAGGTGAAGGGGAATCGCACGGGTTGGCGATTGGCTGGGACAGCCTACCAGAAATTAGTGCTTGTCTTCTCTGTGCATCTTATCTCGCCTGAGCGGGACGCGGAGACCAAGTATGAAATCTGGATCCCATCTCACTAAAAGAGTGTTACTCTTTCGGACTGTTTACTGGATTTTTCAGTCAGACAAAATAGTGAGAAAAGAATCTTTCTTAAGTCCTGGATTGATTCTGAACATTGATACTGACCTTGCTGTTCTTGCTTGTTGTAGATTCCTGCAGCAACGAACACCATGAGCTTCAATGTGCGATCCTTACTGGAAAGGGAGAAGTTTGCTGGGCCGAACTTCTCTGGCTGGTTCGGACACCTTAAGATCGTTCTTAAGGCAGAGAGGAAACTGTATGTCCTCGAGACGGCGATACCGCCGCAGCCCGCTCCGAACGCCGCAAGGGCGGTTCGGGATGCCTATGAAAAGCACGTCAATGATAGCATTGATGTCGCTTGCCTGATGCTAGCGTCTATGACGCCACCGCTGCAGCGTCAGCATGAGGATATGTCGGCTATAGAGATTATAGCGAACCTCAAGATGCTGTATGCTGCACAGGCGAGGACAGAACGCTATAATCTGACGAAGCTCTTCTTTTAGAGCAAACTGGCTGAGGGAAGCCCAGTGGGAGCTCACGTGCTCAAGATGATTGGGCACAAGGAGGCTCTGGAGAAACTGGGGCATACCATCAACCAGGAGCTTGCTGTAGATATTATTCTGCAGTCTCTTCCGCCTTCTTTCGATGCGTTCATCATTAACTTTAATATGAACAAAATCGATTGTACGCCGGCAGAGCTGCTGAATATGCTCTTGACTACTGAGGAAACTCTGAAGGGCAAGCCTTCAACCTCTGTCTTAATGGTTCCTTCTAGGAACAAGAAGAAGGGGAAGAAGGGCAAGGCCCCTGTCAAGAACTACAGTAAGGCGCTGAAACAGAAGGTGAAGCGGTCGAAGGACAACAGGTGTTTCCACTGTGGCCAGCTGGGTCACTGGAAAAAGGACTGTAAAGCGCTCCAAGGAGATAAGAGGGGAAGCATCGCTTCTGGCTCAGGTATATACGTGACGGAAGTCATGGTTTCATCTTCTTCTATATCATGGGTGTTGGACACTGCATGTGGAGTTCACATTTGTTCAAATGTACAGGAACTCAAGAGAAGAAGGCAGGTGGCACAGCATGAGGTAGACCTACGCGTTGGAAACGGGGCACGGGTTGCTGCTGTTGCTGTAGGAGACTATTTCATTTCTTTACCATCTGGCATTGTATTAGAATTAAACAATTGTTATTTTGTACCGAGTATCACCAAGAATATTATCTCTATTCCTGCTCTTGTCAGGAAAGGATTTGCCTTTGAATGCAAGATTTCAAAGTGTGTTTTATCTCTAGATAATATTGTGTATGCAACTGGTTCAATTAACAATGGGTTATTCATGTTGGACATGGAAAATTCTATACAAAACATTGATAATAAGAAAGCCAAGTATGCTGATGACAGCACCTTGCTATGGCAAAGTCGTTTAGGCCATATTAACAAGAAGCGCATTAAGCGGTTGCATGATTATGGACTGCTGGGATCATTCTCCTACAAGGAGATTGATACATGCAAAGCTTGTTTGATGGGTAAAATGACGAAGTCACCTTTTCCTAACAAAGGTCAAAGGGCTTCAGGTTTACTTGACCTCATACACAGTGATGTGTGTGGGCCATTTAGTAAACATGCTAGAGGTGGCTATCAGTACTTCATTACCTTTACTGATGATTTCAGTAGGTATGGTTATGTCTATCTTATGAGACATAAGAGTGAATCTTTTGACAAGTTCAAAGAGTTCAAGAATGAAGTACAAAATCAGCTAGGCCGAAATATCAAGGCACTTCGTTCTGATCGAGGTGGTGAATACCTAAGTCGAGAATTTACTGACTATCTAAAGGAGTGTGGGATTATCTCACAGCTCACTCCGCCAGGAACACCGCAATGGAATGGTGTGTCCGAGAGGAGAAATAGAACGTTACTTGATATGGTTCGTTCTATGATGAGTCAGGCTACTCTTCCATACTCCTTTTGGGGTTTTGCACTGGAGACAGCTGCAAAGGTACTAAACCGAGTGCCATCCAAGGCAGTTTCAAAGACGCCATATGAGTTATGGTATGGGAAACAGCCTAGCTTGACATTTATCAGGATCTGGGGTTGCGAGGCTTATGTCAAAAAGCTCGCCTCTGGGAAACTGGAGAGCAGATCTGAGAAATGTATCTTTGTCGGTTACCCTAAGGAAACTAAGGGTTATTATTTCTACGATCCCAAAGAGAACAAGGTTTTTGTTGCTCGGACGGCCATATTTCTTGAGAAGGAATTTCTTCTGCAAGAGGCCAGTGGGAGAGAAATAAAGCTGGATGAGATTCCAGAAGAAGGACAAAGTAGTCAAGCACAGTTGGATGAGCCTGAGCCGGTGGATCAGGTTATTGAACAACCTGAGGCTCAGATAACACGGGAACCGCGAAGATCGGGAAGGATCCGTCGACAGCCTGAGCGCTATGACGGAGTCTACATCATTGATAATGATGAACCCCTAACTTATGCGGATGCGGTCAGTGGACCAGAGTCAGCGAGATGGCTTGAAGCTATGCGAGCCGAGATGGACTCCATGTCAGATAACCAGGTCTGGGATTTGGTTGATCCGCCTCCGGGAGTAATCCCAATAGGCTGTAAATGGATCTTCAAGAAGAAGATTGACATGGATGGTAACGTAGTTACCTATAAAGGCAGGCTAGTTGCGAAAGGTTTCAAACAAATCTACGGGATAGATTATGATGAAACTTTCTCTCCTGTAGCCATGTTTAAGTCTATTCGGATTCTTTTCGCGATAGCTGCATATTACGATTATGAGATCTGGCAGATGGATGTGAAAACAGCTTTCCTTAATGGAAATCTGGATGAGGATGTGTATATGACACAACCGGAAGGTTTCACTGATCCATCAGATCGTCATAAAATATGCAAGTTAAAGAAGTCCATTTATGGACTTAAGCAAGCATCTAGAAGCTGGAACATTCGTTTTGATGATTCAATCTCTGAGTTTGGTTTCATCAAGAACGAAGATGACCCGTGTGTATATAAGAGGTTTAGTGGGAGCATAATTACATTCCTAATCCTCTACGTCGATGATATCTTAATCATTGGAAATGATATTCCTGAACTGCATGCTGTTAAAGCATGGTTAGGAAAATGTTTCCAGATGAAAGATCTAGGAGAAGCAGCCTATGTGTTAGGTGTGAAGATCTACCGGGATAGATCTAAGAGGCTTCTCGGGCTGTGCCAGAGTACTTACATCGATAAAGTCCTGGAGAGATTCCATTTAGAGAATTCTAAACGTGGATATCTTCCAGTCAGACATGGTCTGAATCTTTCGAAGAGTCAGTGTCCACAAACACAGACTGAGAAAGATGAAATGGACAATACGCCTTATGCTTCGGCTATTGGGTCCATAATGTATGCGATGTTGTGTACCCGCCCAGACGTCGCTTACGGGTTAAGCGTGACCAGTCGGTTCCAAAGTAATCCAGGTTTGGCGCACTGGATTGCAGTCAAGAACATTATAAAATATCTGCGGAGGACCAAAGATATGTTCTTGATATATGGTGGTCAGGAAGAACTCAGTATAGAAGGATATACTGACGCTTCATTCCAGTCGGACCAGGATGATTTCCGATCGCAATCAGGCTATGTTTTTAGCTTGAATGGTGGAGCAGTGGTGTGGAAGAGTTTCAAACAGTCAACTGTTGCTGATTCCACAACAGAAGCCGAGTATGTTGCAGCCTCGGAAGCATCCAAGGAGGCAGTTTGGATTCGCAAGTTCGTGAGAGAACTTGGTGTCGTTCCTTCAAGTGCAGATCCTTTGGTTATCTTCTGTGATAACACTGGAGCAATCGCACAAGCAAAGGAACCACGGTCGTACCAGAAGTCCAAGCACATACAGAGACGGTTTCACTTGATCCGGGAGATCATTGATCGAGGCGAGATCAAGATTTGCAAGGTTCATACAGATGACAATCTGGCAGACCCGCTTACCAAGCCTCTGGCGCAGCAGAAGCATGAGAAGCACTGTAATAATATGGGTTTGAGATTTCTCAACCATTAGATTAAGTGCAAGTGGGAGATTGTTGGGGTATGCCCTTAAGGCTAATGTTTGAGGCCTTGGGATTGTATAAGTATCATGTAATAAACTCTTATGTTTATAAAGGCATGGTTATTATTCAGGTTGTTACCTTGTCTGCTGTAATAAGTATACTTCTGAATAATGTCTCAAAGCTGTTCAGCTAGGCTGACAGGCTATATGTCCTTAGTCGAGATATCTTGGTGAACATGAAACAGCCTTGATATGATTGAGACTAATATGTGTGCTAATCTTATAGGTGAAAGAACCCCTTAAATAAGGGGGGTCCCCTTCATGGGGGAGCATAACCCTTAGAGCATATGGTGCATAAAATTGTTCTCTTGCGGAATTAGGGTTATAAGATCGATACGCATGCAAAAGATCAACTTGATAACAATAAGAAAACATTCATACCATCGCCATGGAAAGATGTTTCCTTGGAAGCAAAGATCAAAGTAGATCTTCTCCTTGTCGTCACACACAAGATGATGTTGCTATCTCTCTTGGTGCTCCTTGTGCTAGCAAGGTTCCAAGAGGTCCTTGTCGAGTGAAGGGAAAAGAGATGTCTTTCTCCTTGGCCGAATCCTCCTCAACCTTCAAGCGTCGCCGCACACCAAGTCGAGAAGAAAAATTGCGAGAGGAATAAGTGAATTGGCGAAAATAGAGAATACTCTATTTCGGATGAGCGCCCACTCGACATGGAGATCATGGTTACTAAAAATAGTAACCTCTCCTCATCCCAACGTTCACGCTATGTGAACTCGTCGCCCACTCCTCTCCCTATGAACCAAGCGCTCTTTTAGTGAGCTGGTTCAATTGGTTCGGTTTAAGAACCAACCAAGCCAAGCGACAAGGCCTAGATCAAATAAACCCTAAGGCTTTAGATCTAACCGTCGATCTCTTTAATGCCCCTGATCTGACCGATCTGGCATCCATTCTCTCAATCGAAGCTTACCGATCTCAAGCCCTAATCAATCAAACATGATCAGACCAGATCTCACTTACAATCAGAGATTAAATCCCTTAAAACTGAACCCAAACAATTCAGTCCACACGATCTGACTTAAGTAAGCCATATCATCAAATTGTGCGACCCTAAGGGTTTCCTTTAAATGTCGGTAACGATAATTCACATTATCACGATCAGTGAGGGGTATCTAGCAACACATCACTGTCTCCCGATATAAAGGAAAGAGTCTTCCAAGACTACACCCAAACCATAGCACAAGTGTGAATCATTTCACAAAGCATACATATTTCCTTTGCCACTGGATGTTCTTATTGGACAAGTCTGTCAAACTTGTAACTCCAATATGATGAGCATGATTAGATCAGATGAACACTGTCACCTGGGTATGGCCATACACTCTCTCAATCATCTCATCCAGGGGGCCCCTTTAGAACATCACACTCCTTAAACAAGGAGACGGCAATCCTATGTCTATCACTAGTGCCCTAACCTGACTCAAGCTCACCATCCAAGATAGTCTATAATCATTATGTTTCAAATGATATTGAACTAACTCAAAATAATGACAATCATCATTTAGAAAACACAAGTGATCTCAAGTCAGAGGAAATGTGCCACTTGTCTTATACAAGGAATATTCACGTTGTGACAAACAACTGAACATCCTAGTAGGGTCTGTCCAGTACATCCCATGTACCCATGAGTCTACATCTTATTCCATGCTCGAAGCATCCTATAAGATCAGAACACATATTAGTCTTAACCATATCAAGGTTGTCTCATGTTCACCAAGATACATCGACTAAGGACATAACAGCATGTCAGCCCAGCTGAACAGCTTTGAGACATTATTCAGAAGAACATATATTGCAGCAGACAATGTAACTAACTGAATAACAACCATGCCTTTATAAACATAATAGTTTATTACATGATACTTGTTACATTCCCACAGGCCTCAAACATTAGCCTTAAGGGCATACCCCAACAATCTCCCACTTGCACTTAATCTAATGGTTGAAAAACTTCAAACCCATATTATTACAGTGCTTCTCATGCTTCTGCTGCGCCAGAGGCTTGGTAAGCGGGTCTGCCAGATTGTCGTCTGTATGAACCTTGCATACTTTGATCTCGCCACGATCAATGATCTCCCTGATCAAATGAAACCGTCTCTGTATGTGCTTGGACTTCTGGTGCGACCGTGGTTCCTTTGCTTGTGCGATTGCTCCAGTGTTATCACAAAAGATAACCAAAGGATCTGCACACGAAGGAACAACACCAAGTTCTCTCACGAACTTACGAATCCACACTGCCTCCTTGGATGCTTCCGAGGCTGCGACATACTCGGCTTCTGTTGTGGAATCAGCAACAGTTGACTGTTTGAAACTTTTCCACACCACTGCACCTCCATTCAAGCTAAAAACATAGCCTGATTGCGATCGGAAATCATCCTGGTCAGACTGGAACGAAGCGTCAGTATATCCTTCAATACTGAGTTCTTCCTGACCACCATATATCAAGAACATATCTTTGGTCCTCCGCAGATATTTTAGGATGTTCTTGACTGCAATCCAGTGCGCCAAACCTGGATTACTCTGGTAACGACTGGTCACGCTTAACCCGTAAGCGACGTCTGGGCGAGTACACAACATCGCATACATTATAGAACCAATAGCCGAAGCATAAGGCGTATTGTTCATTTCATCTTTCTCAGTCTGTGTTTGTGGACACTGACTCTTCGAAAGATTCAGACCATGTCTGACTGGAAGATATCCTTTCTTAGAATTCTCTAAGCGAAATCTCTCCAGGACCTTATCGATGTAAGTACTCTGGCACAGCCCGAGAAGCCTCTTAGATCTATCCCTGTAGATCTTCACACCTAACACATAGGCTGCTTCTCCTAGATCTTTCATCTGGAAACATTTCCTCAGCCATGCCTTTACAGCATGCATTTCAGGAATATCGTTTCCAATGATCAAGATGTCATCAACGTAGAGGACTAGGAAAATAATCACGCTCCCACTAAACCTCTTATATACACACGGGTCATCCTCGTTCTTGATGAAACCAAATTCAGTGACTGATTCATCAAAACGAATGTTCCAGCTTCTCGATGCTTGTTTAAGTCCATAAATAGACTTCTTTAACTTGCATATTTTATGACGATCTGCTGGATTAGTGAAACCTTCTGGTTGTGTCATATACACATCCTCATCCAGATTTCCATTAAGGAAAGCTGTTTTCACATCCATCTGCCAAATCTCATAATCATAATATGCAACTATCGCGAAAAGAATCCGAATAGACTTAAACATGGCTACAGGTGAGAAAGTTTCATCATAATCTATCCCGTAGATTTGTTTGAAACCTTTCGCAACTAGCCTGCCTTTATAGGTAACCACGTTACCATCCATGTCAATCTTCTTCTTGAAGATCCATTTACAGCCTATAGGGATAACTCCCGGAGGCGGATCAACCAAATCCCAAACTTGGTTATCTGACATGGAGTCCATCTCGGCGCGCATAGCTTCAAGCCATCTCGCTGATTCCGGTCCACTGACCGCATCCGCATAAGTGAGGGGTTCATCATTGTCAATGATGTAGACTCCGTCATAGCGCTCAGGCTGTCGACGGATCCTACCCGATCTTCGCGGTTCCCGTGATATCTGAGCCTCAGGTTGTTCAATAACCTGTTCTACCGGCTCAGGCTCATCCAACTGTGCTTGGTCACTTTGTCCTTCTTCTGGATTCTCATCCAGCTTTATTTCTCTCCCACTTGCCTCTTGCAGAAGAAATTCCTTCTCAAGAAATATGGCCGTCCGAGCAACAAAAACCTTGTTCTCTTTGGGGTCGTAGAAATAATAACCCTTAGTTTCCTTAGGGTAACCGACAAAGATACATTTGTCAGATCTGCTCTCTAGTTTCCCAGAGGCGAGCTTTTTGACATAAGCCTCGCAGCCCCAGATCCTGATAAATGTCAAGCTTGGCTGTTTCCCATACCATAACTCATATGGCGTCTTTGAAACTGCCTTGGATGGCACTCGGTTTAGTACCTTTGCAGCTGTTTCCAGTGCAAAACCCCAAAAGGAGTATGGAAGAGTAGCCTGACTCATCATAGAACGAACCATATCTAGTAATGTTCTATTTCTCCTTTCGGACACACCATTCCATTGCGGTGTTCCAGGCGGAGTGAGCTGTGAGATAATCCCACACTCTTTTAGATAGTCAGTAAATGCATGACTTAGGTATTCACCACCTCGATCTGAGCGAAGTGCCTTGATATTACGGCCTAGCTGATTTTGTACTTCATTCTTAAACTCTTTGAACTTGTCAAAAGATTCACTTTTATGTCTCATCAGATAGACATACCCATATCTACTGAAATCATCAGTAAAGGTAATGAAGTACTGATAGCCACCTCTGGCATGTTTACTAAAAGGCCCACACACATCGCTGTGTATAAGGTCAAGTAAACCTGAAGCCCTTTGACCTTTGTGAGGAAAAGGAGACTTCGTCATTTTACCCATCAAACAAGCTTTGCATGTATCAATCTCCTTATAGGAGAATGATCCCAGCAGTCCATGATCATGCAACCGCTTAATGCGTTTCTCGTTTATATGGCCTAAACGACTATGCCATAGCAAGGTGCTGTCATCAGCATACTTGGCTTTCTTAATATCAACATTATGTATGGAACTTTCCATGTCCAACATGAATAACCCATTATTAATTGAACCAGTTGCATAAACAATATTATCAAATGATAAAACACACTTTGAAATATTGCATTCAAAGGAAAATCCCTTCCTGACAAGAGCAGGAATGGAGATAATATTTTTAGTTATACTGGGAACAAAGTAACAACTGTTCAGTTCCAATACAAGTCCAGATGGTAAAGAAATAAAGTAGTCTCCTACAGCAACAGCAGCAACCCGTGCCCCGTTTCCAACGCGTAGGTCCACCTCATGCTGTCCCACCTGCCTTCTTCTCTTGAGTTCCTGTACATTTGAACAAATGTGAACTCCACATGCAGTGTCCAACACCCATGATACAGAAGAAGAAAACATGACCTCAGTCACGAATATACCTGAGCCAGAAGCAAAGCTTCCCCTCTTATCTCCTTGGAGCGCTTTACAGTCCTTTTTCCAGTGACCCAGCTGGCCACAGTGGAAACACCTGTATTCCTTGGACCGCTTCACCTTTTGCTTCAGAACCTTGCTGTAGTTCTTGACCGGGGCCTTGCCCTTCTTCCCCTTCTTCTTGTTCCTTGAAGGAACCATCAAGACAGAGGTTGAAGGCTTACCCTTCAGAGTCTCCTCAGTGGTCAAGAGCATATTCAGCAGCTCTGCCGGAGTACAATCGATTTTGTTCATATTAAAATTAATAATGAACGCGTCGAATGAAGGCGGGAGAGACTGTAGAATAATGTCCACAGCAAGCTCCTGGTTGATGGTATGCCCCAGTTTCTCTAGAGCCTCCTTGTGCCCAATCATCTTGAGCACGTGAGCTCCCACTGGGCTCCCTTCAGCCAGTTTGCTCTGAAAGAAGAGCTTTGTCAAATTATAGCGCTCAGTCCTCGCCTGTGCAGCATACAGCATCTTGAGGTTCGCTATCATGTCTATAGCAGACATATCCTCATGCTGACGCTGCAGCGGTGGCGTCATAGACGCTAGCATCAGGCAAGCGACATCAATGCTATCATTGACGTGCTTTTCATAGGCTTCCCGAACCGCCCTTGCGGCGTTCGGAGCGGGCTGCGGCGGAATCGCCGTCTCGAGGACATACAGTTTCCTCTCTGCCTTAAGAACGATCTTAAGGTGTCCAAACCAGTCAGAGAAGTTCGGCCCAGCAAACTTCTCCCTTTCCAGTAGGGATCGCACATTGAAGTTCATGGTGTTCGTTGCTGCAGGTATCTACAACAATGCAAGAACAGCAAGGTCAGTATCAATGTATAAGAATCAATCAGGACTTAAGAAAGATTCTTTTTCTCACTATTTTATCAGGCGTGAAAAATCCAGCAAAACAGCCCGAAAGAGTAGAACTCTTTTAGTGAGATGGGATCCAGATTTCATACTTGGTCTCCGCGTCCCGCTCAGGCGAGATAAGATGCACAGAGAGTACAAGCACTAGTTTCTGGTAGGCAGTCCCTGCCGATCGCCAACCCGTGCGATTCCCCTTCATCTGGGCAGTCCAGCAGACTGTGCCAACTGAGTTGGTACAACACAATCTCTGACCCCAACAGACGGCTGCCTCCATGTGCTACCATATGCGCCACATATGTAGACTACACGGTCAAGCTGACCCGACCTACTCCCTGGACCACCATGTGCTATGCTGAGCAACGAGAAGGGATAAATCCCTGCTCTGTAACACACAGGTGTAATCCCGCACCGTCTGAAGATAGATGGACGTGCCCACTGAGTGGGTACAACACGGCTCCAACGATAATCAGAACAGTGAGGTTTCGCGTCAGAAGGCTTACGAGCTTGATATTTTTAGCGTTGGATTTTAACGGTCTTTTATCTTTATTACTATCATTCAATCCCTATGGTGATAGCAAAAGATAAATCTATCATGCATTTCTAATATTTATGCAATAAAAGAAAGCATGTGTCATATGTGGTAAAAGCCCATAGCCCTAGTGAGACCTTAACCTAACTTAAGACTGCACTTGCTTTTCATGGGTCTTTTGCTGCTCATTTGGCCCAAACCTGGACCCAAGCGCCATCTGCAGCTCTGGTGCGCCCACCAGGAAATGCGCCAGGTCCTAGGGTCGAACCCTAGACCTCCCTCCTGGTCCAGCCATGCTGCGTGCGCCTCTGCCAAGTGTGCTCAGTGCTCTTGTCTAATTAAATTACAAATTTAACTATCTAGACAAGAGTGACACGCAGGTCACTTACATTTATAAATTAAAACCCAGTGATTCGCAGATCACAATAATTAATTTACAATTTTAATACAGGCACGCAGGCCCCAGCACAGCACACAATTAATATGGGCAGCCCACATATGACTAAATAGACAAACATATGTATCAAATCAGCAAACATGTGATCCATGATAAAAATTAAAATTTTTGAAAACCCCATGGGATTAATTTTAATTTTTCCTTATTTGCCCTACAACCTTACAACGGTCCATTACTAGGGATCCACTCATCCAACCTAGTCAGATCCACTGCCCTTGCATGCATCAAGTCCTAACTGACTCGAGTCGACCAAAAGGTCAACTATGCATGCGCTAGGGCTGAACGACCACACTGAGGTCTGGCAAACGGGAGTGACCCCGGGCCTAACTCAGGTGCGTTCATTAATCGTCACAATCAGACATCGCTACACACCTGTCTGCAGTCGACCTATAGCCACCATAGGCTTGCGCCAAGGTGCTATCTGGTCGACCCTTTCAGGCTGTCAGATGATCTGATCAGACATGATTGGATCTAACCTAGGGGGTGACATCAACCCCAGTAACCCGTCTAAGGGTTTACAGTAAGGTCTTTAGATCTAGCATTAGTCGCGCAAGTGTATAAGTTTTGAAAAGAAAACTACAACTTAGAAGCGCCAACTAACATGCGCAAGATAAACATATAGACAAGATTTTCATCATGTAACTTTCGCATGTTGAAGATCTAAGCATACATTCGCATATATGGATCACGCAAATCATTAAGCAATCAAGATAACATGCATTCAACCTGCTCTGATACCAGTTGAAAGAACCCCTTAAATAAGGGGGGTCCCCTTCATGGGGGAGCATAACCCTTAGAGCATATGGTGCATAAAATTGTTCTCTTGCGGAATTAGGGTTATAAGATCGATACGCATGCAAAAGATCAACTTGATAACAATAAGAAAACATTCATACCATCGCCATGGAAAGATGTTTCCTTGGAAGCAAAGATCAAAGTAGATCTTCTCCTTGTCGTCACACACAAGATGATGTTGCTATCTCTCTTGGTGCTCCTTGTGCTAGCAAGGTTCCAAGAGGTCCTTGTCGAGTGAAGGGAAAAGAGATGTCTTTCTCCTTGGCCGAATCCTCCTCAACCTTCAAGCGTCACCGCACACCAAGTCGAGAAGAAAAATTGCGAGAGGAATAAGTGAATTGGCGAAAATAGAGAATACTCTATTTCGGATGAGCGCCCACTCGACATGGAGATCATGGTTACTAAAAATAGTAACCTCTCCTCATCCCAACGTTCACGCTATGTGAACTCGTCGCCCACTCCTCTCCCTATGAACCAAGCGCTCTTTTAGTGAGCTGGTTCAATTGGTTCGGTTTAAGAACCAACCAAGCCAAGCGACAAGGCCTAGATCAAATAAACCCTAAGGCTTTAGATCTAACCGTCGATCTCTTTAATGCCCCTGATCTGACCGATCTGGCATCCATTCTCTCAATCGAAGCTTACCGATCTCAAGCCCTAATCAATCAAACATGATCAGACCAGATCTCACTTACAATCAGAGATTAAATCCCTTAAAACTGAACCCAAACAATTCAGTCCACACGATCTGACTTAAGTAAGCCATATCATCAAATTGTGCGACCCTAAGGGTTTCCTTTAAATGTCGGTAACGATAATTCACATTATCACGATCAGTGAGGGGTATCTAGCAACACATCACTGTCTCCCGATATAAAGGAAAGAGTCTTCCAAGACTACACCCAAACCATAGCACAAGTGTGAATCATTTCACAAAGCATACATATTTCCTTTGCCACTGGATGTTCTTATTGGACAAGTCTGTCAAACTTGTAACTCCAATATGATGAGCATGATTAGATCAGATGAACACTGTCACCTGGGTATGGCCATACACTCTCTCAATCATCTCATCCAGGGGGCCCCTTTAGAACATCACACTCCTTAAACAAGGAGACGGCAATCCTATGTCTATCACTAGTGCCCTAACCTGACTCAAGCTCACCATCCAAGATAGTCTATAATCATTATGTTTCAAATGATATTGAACTAACTCAAAATAATGACAATCATCATTTAGAAAACACAAGTGATCTCAAGTCAGAGGAAATGTGCCACTTGTCTTATACAAGGAATATTCACGTTGTGACAAACAACTGAACATCCTAGTAGGGTCTGTCCAGTACATCCCATGTACCCATGAGTCTACATCTTATTCCATGCTCGAAGCATCCTATAAGATCAGAACACATATTAGTCTTAACCATATCAAGGTTGTCTCATGTTCACCAAGATACATCGACTAAGGACATAACAGCATGTCAGCCCAGCTGAACAGCTTTGAGACATTATTCAGAAGAACATATATTGCAGCAGACAATGTAACTAACTGAATAACAACCATGCCTTTATAAACATAATAGTTTATTACATGATACTTGTTACATTCCCACAGGCCTCAAACATTAGCCTTAAGGGCATACCCCAACAATAGGATGCTTCGAGCATGGAATAAGATGTAGACTCATGGGTACATTGGATGTACTGGACAGACCCTTCTAGGATATTCAATTGTTTGTCACAATGTGAATAATCCTTGATAGCAGCAAGTGGCACATTTTCCTTTGACTTGAGATCACTTGTGTTTCTAAATGATGATTGTCATTGTTTTGAGGTAGTTCAATATCATTTGAAACATAATGATTATAGACTATCTTGGATGATGAGCTTGAGTCAGGTTAGGGCACTAGTGATAGATAAAGGATTGCCGTCTCCTTGTTCAAGGAGTGTGATGTTCTAAAGGGCCCCCCTGTATGAGATGATTGAGATAGTGTATGGCCATACCCAGATGACTATGTTCATCTGATCTAATCATGCTCATAGTATTGGAGTTACAGGCTTGACATGCTTGTCCAATAAGAACATCCAGTGGCAAAGGAAACATGCATGCCTCGTGAGTTTGATTCACACTTGTGCCATGTTTTGGGTGAAGTCTTGGAAGACTATTTCCTTTATATCGGGAGACAGTGATGTGTTGCTAGATACCCCTCACTGATCGTGATAACGTAAGTTATCGTTACCGACATTTAAAGGAAACCCTCAGGGTCGCACAATTTGTTGATATGGCTTTCTTGAGTCAGATCGTGTGGACTGAATTGTTTTGATTCAGTTTAAAGGGATTTAAACTCTGATTGTAAGTGAGATCTGGTCTGATCATGTTTGATTGATTAGGGCTTGAGATCGGTAAGCTTCGATCGAGAGAGGAGATGCTAGATCGGTGAGATCAAGAGCATCAGGAGATGAACGGTTAGATCTTGAGCCATTAGGTTCATAGAAGGTCTAGACCATGTATTGGCTTGGCTTGGTTTGATTTTGGTCTTTGAGCCAAATCGAATTGAACCATAGATTGAACCGGTTCACTATGTGAACGCATGGTTCATGAAGGGAGGCGTTTTGGCATTGAAGCATGGCTTCATGACTTTCCATTTTGGGAAGTCATGTAACGCCATTTTCATAATATCGCCTAAACGCATTTGCGTCTTGGTCTTGGATCTTGCTTGCTTGCCATCTCGTGTGGAAGGAAGTGAACGACAAGGAAGAGCGCTCGGCCAAGGAAGCATCTCATCATCCTACCATTCGATCAAGGACATCTTGTAGATCCTTGCTAGCACAAGGAGATCCAAGGAGAAGCCATCTTCACCTTGTGTGCGATTATCTTTGGAGAAGGAGCACTTGCGCCTTTGCTTCCAAGATTCCATCTAACCGTGATGGCTATGGTATGGATCTCAACTTCATCAAAGTTGATCATGTGTTCATGCTAAGATCTTGAAAACCCTTGCTTCCGCTTGCGATTTTTCATGCGCCACCCCCTTAGGGTTTTCGCCCCCCTCTTGAAAGGGGTTTTATCTGCTTGCGCTCCCCCTTGAAGGGGACCCTACAGTTCACAGCCATTGTTCTACAACAACCAAGAAACAACATATTAGTACTACTTGAAGTCATTTAAACTGGACTTGTTTTAAATGACTTGTGGCTCCCACTATTTTAATCGAATTGATAACCCACAAAGTCAATCGAGAAATTTAAGATTTCCTAGTGAGATGGGATCCTTATTCCACGTAGGGCTTCGCGTCCCACGAGAGTGGGATGAGATGCACAAAGTGACCTATCTTCCTAAGATGGGCACACCGGCCAATTGCTCCAAGCAATTCCCCTTATCGAAACAGTCTAAGCATTTCATGTCCAGCGAGGGCTGGGTATGAAATTCTAACCTCTCAATGATGCCTCTAGAGTTTCATCATGTGCCCAGCACATTTGAAAATCTAGTCAAGTCCATTCCTAATCGATATGCCCAGGGCCAACGAGTTTCCTTGTGAAGGCGCGCCCGGTTAAAATGGACTGGGAAACCATTGCCACCACACACCTACTAAAGATAAGTGGGTGTGCCCCACGAGGGTGGGAAACAATTCACAACACCACTGATCGATAGTTTGATGAGGGCTACGCATTAGAAGGCTACTAGACTTGATATTTTATTCGAGGGTTTTTGAGGTTTCATCAACTCTGTTTTATCTTATGTTTAACATTACAGGCATGCAATCTTATAGTGATAACATAATGATAAAACATCACAGGCATGCTTTAGCAGATATTGAAAGCAATAAAAGAATGATGTGATCATAGCCTATTCAAGACATTGAACCAACCCATGCCAAAAGGAGGTTCAATTCTTGACCTAAGACTCAAGCCCCTAAAACTAGACTGATGTAGCAACGAATAGGTGAGTGGGTCCTTAAGCCATACTCTAGGGTTTTACACAATGCGCGATAAAATGTGAGAGGGTCGTGAGGCGAGGGAAGAGAAAATGCGTCAGAAAAGTGCAGGGAAACCGATAGAAAACACGATGAAACAGCGATAATTTCGGTCAAGGCAACACAAATGCAAATGAAAGGAACGACACCCAACTATTTAATGCAACACGCTAACCTCACAGCATTTTTGTTTAAGCATTCCTCGTAGCTCTCTTAGCACATTTTAAGCTCAGCCATGCGGGGAACAACGAGTGCGTAGGGATTTTGTTAGGGAATACCGGGTGTACTTTAAAATATTGCAGTCCCAGGACGCAGCGGAAGAATCATTACACCCGAAACATATTCCGGTCCCAAGGATCCATGCGAGAGAGAAGACACAAGGATGTGTTAGAGATGTACCTCTTTTGCTTATCTAGTTGCCGAAGCCATGTTGAAGGCGCCCAAGTGTTCGCCCTCCACAAGTATCCACGCGTCGACTCCTTGATCGTTGCTCCCTTCCACGCTTGGTGCTAGCCTCGGGAAGAGAATCAAGCCTTAGGGTTCCTTCACTTCTCTTGCGCCACCTCCAAGGATCATGCGCCAAGTGCAAGGAAGATGCCGCCAACTCCTTATCCTCTTCACTCCAAGAGAAGAGGGAGAAGAAGAGCTTCGGCCCTTAGGAAGAGTAAGAGGAAGTGGCGCCACCAAGTCCTTCTCCAAGTAACACCAAGAGGAGAGGAAGGAGAAGACTTGCGGCCACTAGTAGGAAGAAGGGTTGCGCCACCTTGATGTTGTCGCCCTTTGCCCTTGCTCTCGCCCCTCTATGCGTGTTCACGTCTCCAAGCATTCTGATGTAGGGGTAAGTCACAAACATGCAAACGACGATTTTCGAAAGTAGTTTTTTTGTAGTATCATAAACTAGAGAAAAAACCGATTTTAACTAACGAGATTGAAAAATAGTGTTTTTGTATTTTTAAATAGAAAAACCAAAAGTTAACTACTTGTGAGAATGAAATGACAGTAATTTTAAAGAAGACTCACAGTGCGGCCCTTGAGAATAGAAGGACCGTCCTTCCCGTTCTTCACCGGTCCTACTCTGATGGAAGGTGCAGGTTACACACAGGGCATTCAGCAACCCCACACAGGCGTGGGTGAGTTAAAGCAGAAATAATTTAACAATGCTCAAGACAAGAGGGAGGCTAGTCCTCCAAGTTCTCTTGCTAACAAACAAAAGGACTAACTAAAGGGGAGATCAAGAGAGGGGGGGAGAAAGATTCGCCAAGTCCCTTGCGCCAAGTCCTACAAGTTCAAGAAAAGTGTAGTAAGATGCTCTTAAGATGGGTAAAAGAAAAACACAAGAATATGGAACACTTAACTTAGAGAGTTGCTTTGAGGGAGACCAAGGATGCATCCATGTTCTTTGCGCCACTCAAGCTCTTGTCTTCTTTGATGTTGTGGCTTTGAAGATGGAAGATGCTCTCGGCCTTGCTTGATGAATAGATGGCGAGGAGAAGGGAAGGGGAGGCTCGGCTCTTGAGGGAAAGAGGGGAAGATGGAGAGGCTTGGGCGACACAAGCACCCAAAGGGGAAGAGGTGGGCGACACAAGCACCCTTCTTTGGCTAGGAAACTAGTCAACAATATATTTCAACAATGCTATGCACATGATGCGATGGGATACATTTATAGGCAGCCTAGGGATGAGGATAAGGTGAGGGCAAGGTGGTCATTGGCCCCTTGCACCCCTTACATTCTTGGAGAAATTTCGAAAATGAAGGAAGGCATTAAGTGGGCTGATTCTTGTTGCCTTCTTTGGATGGCTGAATTGGCAAGTTTTTGAATTCGAAATTTGCTATCTTCCTTGAAGGTGTTGGCGCATATGAGATGGAGTTTGAAATTCGAAATCCTTCCTTGTTGTCTTGGGCGGCAATGAGGAGAAGGAAAGAAGCCTTCCCCTAATTGTGGATCTTGATGGTGCAACTCCTCTAATTGTGGATCTTGATGATGCTTCCTTGAATTGTGGATCTAGATGAGGCGCCATTAATTCCATGAGGTGGAGGTGAGGGGCAATTGATGAGGTGGCTTCTCTTCAATTGGAAGGGAATGATTGAAGTGGAGCTTGATGTTGAGTTGAGTTGGAAGTCTCTCTTTGAACTACTTTGAAGTGAACCTTCCAAAATGGGAGCTAACTTCTTGGAGTGTGGTGAGCTAGCTGATTTGTATCCCTTGAGCTGAATATTAATGTATCCAAACTACATGCACTAACCTACCATGATATTACAATGCACAACCTACCAACAACATTTGTAAAAGTAAACTACATGGTAGACTTTTGGGTGGAACTAACCTATCATGCCATGCAATGCAAATAAGGAAAGTACTAAAAAGGAAAGTGGACTCTAAGTGAAGCCATACCTGATGGGCTTCCTCCGAGCCCTAGTGGATCTTCTAAGAGCTGTGTTTGGCCCTCCATCACATTCGAACCCATGAGAGGGGGCAGCTAGGGTCCCTTTTATAAGCCAAGAGGCGGTTTAGGGAGGGCCAAGATCATGCCAAGTGGGCGGCTAGGATGATAGGGGTTTGTGGTAAGGAAAGTCTCCAAGACTTTGCCATAAACCTCATTCAACCTATCCTTATTTGCCCAATAGCCATATCAGCCCAAGACATGCCTTAGAGGCATTCTTTCCATCCAAGAAGAAGGGCTAGGCACAACAAGCAAGAGGAATTCGGCTAGGGTGGTGTCTTGGGAGAAATTAGGGTTTGAGGTAAGGTAAGTCTCCAAGACTTTACCATATACCTCTTCCCAACATCCATATGCGCCTAGGAACTTCCCATAAAAGTTCTCAAGCTATATTAGCCCCAAGACTTGCCTTAGAGGCAAGATACCATTAAAGGATGAAGGGGGAGGCGCCTGATGCTTCCTTATGAAGCAACATGCGCCCACTTCACCCCATTACGCCCTTGGCGCCAATGGGGTGAAACTCTTCCCCATTATACCCTTTTAGCCTCTAATCTCTTCATGACAACTTATTATTGGGCCTCATTGGAAAATGAGTTAGCCCAAACTTCATTGCATGGGTTGATTAAGCCATTGGATCCAATCCAATGCAACCCTAATCCAAATGTGACCAATTTAGGTCAATTTTGGGTCAACCTGCCAAAAATGAAGTTTGGCTCCAATAGCTTTCTTCCAACTCATCAGGCCCATTAGTGCTGATGAAATCTTCCAAATTGATCCAAGTTATCCAATAACTTGATCATAAGGCTTCTGATTAAAGCAACATCAAGAGTCTATTGTGTGTGACCCCGTAGGATCCATATGACGATGGCAATGATGTAAACATCATAAGTAGTGAGGGGTATCTAGCAACACATCACTACTACCCATGTCATAGGACTTAAGTCATTATGGCAACAACTCCTAACAAGCAACGAGGATTCCTGTCACATCCCATTATCTTAACCCCAAACAAGCAACACAAGTCATAGAGAAACAGGATGTTATCATACAAGATCGATTCACATGCTAGGTAAAACCAAGTTCAAGAAAACACGATCTGAAAATTTTCGAGAAATCCATACAAAAATCTCCACGAATCATAATTTCACAAATGTACCTGCCACCACGCAATACTTGCACTAGACATATGCAAGTCAACAATTATATCAAAACCACATAAAATCCGTAAAATCCATAAATCACATAAAGGTACCTGCCACCAGGCAATACTTGCACTAGACATATGCAAGTTCACATTTATATCAAATCTGATTGCAAAAATACCAATCGACTCAAAATGAGAACCAAAGTCACAATATCGATTTTATAAGTTCATAACTAACATCAATGATACCAAACACCGAAACCAGGCCAAAGCCCGCGGTGACACAAAAATCAAAATCTTAAAACTGCCACAACCGGCAACACAAGTTCACATAGTTCACATAGTTCGCATAGTTCGGCCACAACCGGCCCCAGATAATTAAGCACAAAAGTCTTATCACAACATCCATATAAAATGCTAACTGGTACTGCGCCCCTGCTCTACACCTGAAAATATTGAGGGGTGAGCTACACAGCCCAGTGAGTGGATAGTCTCAATCGACCATCCATAGCATACAATCAAAGATACATGCAGATTATTTTAAAAACATTTAGCATAACATCATGTTAACATATAACAAAAACAAAGAACAGAACTCAAAAAAATAATTAGATGTACAGACATCACACACTTGTCACCACAGAGTAACCAAGGTTCTAGAGTCATACTCTAAACCAACTAAACACACCAACCACTTAATTGACCTAGTTGTCCAGCATAATCAATAGTGACCATTATGGTCCAACCCGGCTTTGGCCTAAGCACTGGGAGAAGCCTGCAAATCACATGCAACATAAACATGGACAGTGTGTAGACTCAAGAGGTAATCCCCACCCGGTCAAGATGTGATACCTTGATCTACACCACCCCATAACACAAAAATCTAAGCGTCTAAGAGTGATGATATCAAGAGGTGGCCCCTGTCCGACCAAGACATGGCACTTTGCATCACACTCGTTCTCCCAAAGGGTTCCTTAACTGGACAACCACTAGACACATCTTATATCTTATTTCATAAAAGTGGACTCCTAAGCGCAGACCAGACTCTAGGATAGTCATTTTCATCACAAGAATCACAACAGGCAGGCTGAACATCAACCCCCTCACATATCACAAGATACAGGGCTGAAATCTCAAACCCTTAACATATCACATATAGACTATCCCCTTGAGTACACGGTTACACTTAGCCTTAGTCCTATCCATCCCATAACACATAACATTCGAAACACATATAACCACATAATATTTTATAGAGTCCTTAGGTTTCATGCTGATCAGTTCAGTATAATCATGCTAAGTTATCACCCAAGTTTCTCAACCAAAGATACATAGCCATAATTATAGAACATGCTACCAACATAGAGAAACAATCATGGATTCTATAACATTATTAGCATTTATCAAGCATCCATAAAATCGACATAAAAATCAAAATTCATATTCTTACAATCTACTTCACAAAGCATCACATGTAGCCCACGGTATCTAGCATATTGTCGACTTAAAATTTAAAACCCTATTTAACAAGAATGTCATGCTCAAAATCACTGATTTAAAGCTTCCTAAATTCCCTATAAAAATATCTTAAATTCGGTTTTCATGAAGAATTATCTTAATTTCGGTTTCCATGAATAAACATCTTGAATTCGGTTATAACATCTTAAATTCGGTTTTCATGATAAGTACACCTTGCAAAATTTCGGTTTTAAACATGGTAATTTTTCAAGCAATCAAATTTATTACTTAGCACAACCACATTGATAGAATTCGAATAAGACACCCCACTCACCTCAACCGTGAACACCAAGATGAAAAATCTCTCTTACAAACTCGTCTAAGGCCTTGAAAGACGCCACCAATCACCCAAGAACGCCGGCCAAGGGAAGAAAGGAAGAGGAAGAAAGGAATTTCGCCTCCAAGCCTCCAAGAATCGCCCAAGCCTTCAAGCCGTTGCCCTAAGGTTTCTTCCAAGCCAAAAAAAAAACGCCAATTCTCCTACCCTAGCCGAAATTACCAACTTGAATTTTTGGTTTTTAACTTTTAAACCCGCTAACCAATTAATCCAAATAGGGTTTAACCCACTAACTAATTAATTCGAATTTTAAACCCAAAACCCATAGTTAACTAATTAATTTAACCATTAACTAACAATTAACCATTCACTTAAACGAAAATCCAATAAGGATTTAATTAATATCCAATAAGGTCTAATTAATTAACCAATAAGCTCTAATTAATTAACTTAAAATTAACGACCAATAATTTTATTTAAATCAGAATAAAATATCACAGCCAATGATTTTATTTAAATCAAAAATAGTACTTACCAGGACTTAAGATCCTTGGATCTTACATCCCTCCCTCCTTATAAAGCTTTAGTCCTCTAAAGCTCAACATTCATATCATCAAAAGATAAGCATAAAATTTCCTCATATCCGCTTCAGTCTCCCAGGTCGCCTCCTCAACCGACTGATTTCCCCAGATAACCTTTACTAAAGGTATAGACTTGTTCCTTGAAGGAACCCCTAACATAAAGGGGGGGGGGGGAAAAACCCTAATCATGCGCATCTAGCATGCATGGCGGAAAATAGGGTTTCAAAATCGCATATGAAACTATATGATCAACTTAAGTTATGAGAAATCATACCAACGCCATAAGCTTGGAATTCGGCTTGGAAGAAGAGATCAAACTAGGTCTCCTCCACAAGTCCACACACAAGATGAAGATGCTCACTTCCTTGAGATCTCTTGTGCTAGCAAGACACCCAAGCCTTCTCTTGTCGAATGGAAAGGGTTTGATGAGATGAATCCGTTCGGCCGAGAGCTTCTCTTGGATGTCTACTCCACATCTACGTCAACCACACCTCGAAAAGAATCAAGGCGTTGAAGTGAGGAGCTCAACGCATAAGCGTTTTGGCATTGAAGCAAAACCGGCCCTTGATGACTTTCCATAAATGGAAGTCAATCAAGGCATGCGTTCAAGCCAACCCAAAACGCATTTTGGCATTGAACCAAGCGTTCATATTTGTGAACCGGTTCAATCCAAAATGTCAAATCGGCTTTGGTTCATCAAACCAAACCGAAATAGCTCAAGCCACTTGGTCTAGACCAAATCGAACCCCAAGGCTTATGATCCAACCGTTCATCTCCTGATGCCCCTGATCTCTCCGATCTAGCATCACCTCTCTCGATCGAAGCTTACCGATCTCAAGCCCTAATCAATCAAACATGATCAGACCAGATCTCACTTACAATCAGAGATTAAATCCCTTTAATCTGAACTCAAAGAATCCAGTCCATACGATCTGACTTAAGTAAGCCATATCACCAAATTGTGCGACCCTGAGGGTTTCCTCTAAATGTCGGTAACGATAACTTACGTTATCACGATCAGTGAGGGGTATCTAGCAACACATCACTGTCTCCCGATATAAAGGAAAGAGTCTTCCAAGACTACTCCCAAACCATAGCACAAGTGTGACTCAATTCACAAGGCATACATATGTCCTTTACCACTGGATGTTCTTATTGGACAAGCATGTCAAGCCTGTAACTCCAATACGATGAGCATGATTAGATCAGATGCACATAGTCATCTGGGTATGGCCATACACTATCTCAATCATCTCATAAGGGGGCCCTTTAGAACATCATACTCCTTAAACAAGGAGACGGCAATCCTATGTCTATCACTAGTGTCCTAACCTGATTCAAGCTCACCATCCAAGATAGTCTATAATCATTATGTTTCAAATGATATTGAACTACCTCAAGACAATGACAATCATCATTTAGAAACACAAGTGATCTCAAGTCAAAGGACATGTGCCACTTGCTGCTTACAAGGATTATTCACATTGTGACAAGCAATGGAATATCCCAGTAGGGTCTGTCCAGTACATCCAATGTACCCATGAGTCTACATCTTATTCCATGCTCGAAGCATCCTATAAGATTAGCACTCATATTAGTCTCAATCATATCAAGGCTGTCTCATGTTCACCAAGATATCTCGACTAAGGACATATAGCCTGTCAGCCTAGCTGAACAGCTTTGAGACATTATTCAGAAGTACACTTATTACAGCAGACAAGGTAACAACCTGAATAATAACCATGCCTTTATAAACTTAAGAGTTTATTACATGATACTAATACAATCCCAAGGCCTCAAACATTAGCCTTAAGGGCATACCCCAACAATCTCCCACTTGCACTTAATCTAATGGTTGAGAAATCTCAAACCCATATTATTACAGTGCTTCTCATGCTTCTGCTGCGCCAGAGGCTTGGTAAGTGGGTCTGCCAGATTGTCATCTGTATGAACCTTGCATATTTTGATCTCGCCTCGATCAATGATCTCCCGGATCAAGTGAAACCGTCTCTGTATGTGCTTGGACTTCTGGTGCGACCGCGGTTCCTTTGCTTGTGCGATGGCTCCAGTGTTATCACAGAAGATAACCAAAGGATCAGCACTCGAAGGAACGACACCAAGTTCTCTCACGAACTTACGAATCCACACTGCCTCCTTGGATGCTTCCGAGGCTGCAACATACTCGGCTTCTGTTGTGGAATCAGCAACAGTTGACTGTTTGAAACTCTTCCACACCACTGCTCCACCATTCAAGCTAAAAACATAGCCTGATTGCGATCGGAAATCATCCTGGTCCGACTGGAACGAAGCGTCAGTATATCCCTCTATACTGAGTTCTTCCTGACCACCATATATCAAGAACATATCTTTGGTCCTCCGCAGATATTTTAAAATGTTCTTGACTGCAATCCAGTGCGCCAAACCTGGATTACTTTGGAATCGACTGGTTACGCTTAACCCGTAAGCGACGTCTGGGCGAGTACACAACATCGCATACATAATGGACCCAATAGCCGAAGCATAAGGCGTATTGTCCATTTCATCTTTCTCAGTCTGTGTTTGTGGACACTGACTCTTCGAAAGATTCAGACCATGTCTGACTGGAAGATATCCACGTTTAGAATTCTCTAAATGGAATCTCTCCAGGACCTTATCGATGTAAGTACTCTGGCACAGCCCGAGAAGCTTCTTAGATCTATCCCTGTAGATCTTCACACCTAATACATAGGCTGCTTCTCCTAAATCTTTCATCTGGAAACATTTTCCTAACCATGCCTTAACAGCATGCAGTTCAGGAATATCATTTCCAATGATCAAGATATCATCGACGTAGAGGATTAGGAATGTAATCACGCTCCCACTAAACCTCTTATATACACACGGGTCATCCTCGTTCTTGATGAAACCAAACTCAGAGATTGATTCATCAAAACGAATATTCCAGCTCCTAGATGCTTGTTTAAGTCCATAAATGGACTTCTTTAACTTGCATATTTTATGACGATCTGATGGATTAGTGAAACCTTCTGGTTGTGTCATATACACATCCTCATCCAGATTTCCATTAAGGAAAGCTGTCTTCACATCCATCTGCCAGATCTCATAATCGTAATATGCAGCTATCGCGAAAAGAATCCGAATAGACTTAAACATGGCTACAGGTGAGAAAGTTTCATCATAATCTATCCCGTAGATTTGTTTGAAACCTTTCGCAACTAGCCTGCCTTTATAGGTAACCACGTTACCATCCATGTCAATCTTCTTCTTGAAGATCCATTTACAGCCTATAGGGATTACTCCCGGAGGCGGATCAACCAAATCCCAGACTTGGTTATCTGACATGGAGTCCATCTCGGCTCGCATAGCTTCAAGCCATCTAGCTGACTCCGGTCCACTGACCGCATCCGCATAAGTTAGGGGTTCATCATTATCAATGATGTAGACTCCGACATAGCGCTCAGGCTGTCGACGGATCCTACCCGATCTTCGCGGTTCCCGTGATATCTGAGCCTCAGGTTGTTCAGTAACCTGATCTACTGGCTCAGGCACATCCAACTCTGCCTGACTACTTTGTCCTTCCTCTGGAATCTCATCCAGCTTTATTTCTCTCCCACTGGCCTCTTGCAGAAGAAACTCCTTCTCAAGAAATATGGCCGTCCGAGCAACAAATATCTTGTTCTCTTTGGGATCGTAGAAATAATAACCCTTAGTTTCCTTAGGGTAACCGACAAAGATGCATTTCTCAGATCTGCTCTCCAGTTTCCCAGAGGCGAGCTTTTTGACATAAGCCTCGCAACCCCAGATCCTGATAAATGTCAAGCTAGGCTGTTTCCCATACCATAGCTCATATGGCGTCTTTGAAACTGCCTTGGATGGCACTCGGTTTAGTACCTTTGCAGCTGTTTCCAGTGCAAAACCCCAAAAGGAATATGGAAGAGTAGCCTGACTCATCATAGAACGAACCATATCAAGTAACGTTCTATTTCTCCTCTCGGACACACCATTCCACTGCGGTGTTCCTGGCGGAGTGAGCTGTGAGATAATCCCACACTCCTTCAGATAGTCAGTAAACGTATGACTCAGGTATTCTCCACCTCGATCAGAACGAAGTGCCTTGATATTTCGGCCTAACTGATTTTGTACTTCATTTTTGAACTCTTTGAACTTGTCAAAAGATTCACTTTTATGTCTCATTAAATAGACATATCCATACCTACTGAAATCATCAGTGAAGGTAATGAAGTACTGATAGCCACCTCTGGCATGTTTACTGAAAGGCCCACACACATCACTGTGTATCAGGTCAAGTAAACCTGAAGTCCTTTGACCTTTGTGAGGAAAAGGAGACTTCGTCATTTTACCCATTAAACAAGCTTTGCATGTATCAATCTCCTCATAGGAGAAAGATCCCAGCAGTCCATGATCATGCAACCGCTTAATGCGCTTCTTGTTTATATGGCCTAAACGACTATGCCATAGCAAGGTGCTGTCATCAGCATACTTGGCTTTCTTATTATCAATGTTTTGTATAGAATATTCCATGTCCAACATGAATAACCCATTGTTAATTGAACCAGTTGCATACACAATATTATCATAAGTTAAAACACACTTTGAAATCTTGCATTCAAAGGCAAATCCTTTCCTGACAAGAGCAGGAATAGAGATAATATTCTTGGTAATACTGGGTACAAAATAACAATTGTTCAATTCTAATACAATGCCAGATGGTAAAGTGATGAAATAGTCTCCTACAGCAACAGCAGCAACCCGTGCCCCGTTTCCAACGCGTAGGTCTACCTCATGCTGTGCCACCTGCCTTCTTCTCTTGAGTTCCTGCACATTTGAACAAATGTGAACTCCACATGCAGTGTCCAACACCCATGATATAGAAGAAGATGAAACCATGACTTCCGTCACGTATATACCTGAGCCAGAAGCAATGCTTCCCCTCTTATCTCCTTGGAGCGCTTTACAGTCCTTTTTCCAGTGACCCAGCTGGCCACAGTGGAAACACCTGTTATCCTTCGACCGCTTCACCTTCTGTTTCAGGGCCTTACTGTAATTCTTGACAGGGGCCTTGCCCTTCTTCCCCTTCTTCTTGTTCCTAGAAGGAACCAACAAGACAGAGGTTGAAGGCTTACCCTTCAGAGTTTCCTCAGTAGTCAAGAGCATATTCAGCAGCTCTGCCGGCGTACAATCGATTTTGTTCATATTAAAGTTAATGATGAACGCATCGAAAGAAGGCGGAAGAGACTGCAGAATAATATCTACAGCAAGCTCCTGGTTGATGGTATGCCCCAGTTTCTCCAGAGCCTCCTTGTGCCCAATCATCTTGAGCACGTGAGCTCCCACTGGGCTCCCCTCAGCCAGTTTGCTCTGAAAGAAGAGCTTCGTCAGATTATAGCGTTCTGTCCTCGCCTGTGCAGCATACAACATCTTGAGGTTCGCTATAATTTCTATAGCCGACATATCCTCATGCTGACGCTGCAGCGGTGGCGTCATAGACGCTAGCATCAGGCAAGCGACATCAATGCTATCATTGACGTGCTTTTCATAGGCATCCCGAACCGCCCTTGCGGCGTTCGGAGCGGGCTGCGGCGGTATCGCCGTCTCGAGGACATACAGTTTCCTCTCTGCCTTAAGAACGATCTTAAGGTGTCCGAACCAGTCAGAGAAGTTCGGCCCAGCAAACTTCTCCCTTTCCAGTAGGGATCGCACATTGAAGCTCATGGTGTTCGTTGCTGCAGGAATCTACAACAAGCAAGAACAGCAAGGTCAGTATCAATGTTTAGAATCAATCCAGGACTTAAGAAAGATTCTTTTCTCACTATTTTGTCTGACTGAAAAATCCAGTAAACAGTCCGAAAGAGTATCACTCTTTTAGTGAGATGGGATCCAAATTTCATACTTGGTCTCCGCGTCCCGCTCAGGCGAGATAAGATGCACAGAGATGACAAGCACTAATTTCTGGTAGGCTGTCCCAGCCAATCGCCAACCCGTGCGATTCCCCTTCATCTTGGCAATCCAGCAGACTGTGCCAACTGAGTTGGTACAACACAGTCTCTGATTCCAGAGATGGCTGCCTCCATGCGCTACCATATGCGCCACATATGTAGCCTACATGGTCAAGCTGACCCGACCTACTCCCTGGACCACCACGTGTTATGCTGAGCAACGAGCAGTGATAAATCCCTACTCTGTAACACGCAGGTGAAATCCAGCACCGTCTGAAGATAGATGGACGTGCCCACTGAGTGGGTTCAACACGGCTCCAACGATAATCAGAAAGGTGAGGTTTCGCGTCAGAAGGCTTATCGAGCTTGATATGTTAGCGTTGGATTTTAACGGTCTTTTATCTTCTTACTATCAGGCATATCCTATGGCTATAGTAGAAGATAAACTTAAACATGCAATTCTAATTATTAGCAATAAGTAGAAAGCATGATCTTATGTGGTAAAAGCCCATGAACCCTAGTAAGACCTTAATTTTACTTAAGTCTTCACTTGAGCTCCTTGGCATCTCATCTGCTCCAACCTAGGGCCCTAGCGCCAAGAGCACCTCAGGTGCGCCACCAGCTGAATGCTCCTTTGGGATGTGTGCATTTGTACTCTTGTCTAATCAAAGTACATTTGATCTATCTAGACAAGGTTGACTCGCAGGTCAATTATACAATAAATTAATGAAAAAGTGATTCGCAGATCACAATAAAATTAACTTATAATTTACCAGGCACGCAGGCCCCAGCACAGCACACAATAGGGCAACCCACATAAGACTAAATAGACAAGCATCATGGCATCAAATCATCATGTGATCCAATCAAGAAATTAAATTTTTGAAAAACCCCATGGCATCAATTTTAATTTCCTTATGTGCCCTACAACCTTACAATGGTCCATTGATAGGGATCCACTCATCCATCTAGTTAGATCCTTTGCCCCTGCATGCACCGAGTCCTAACTGACCCGAGTTGACCTGATGGTCAACCATGCATGCGCCAAGGGCTGAACCACCCTCATGAGTTTTGGCAAGCGGGTGTGACCCCGGGCCTAACTCATGTGTGTTCAGTAGTTGTCTCAACCAGACCTCGCTACACGCCTTGGATGCAGTCGACCTATAGCCACCTCGTGCTTGCGCACAGGTGCTATCTGGTCAACCCATCTAGGCTGTCAGATGGTCTGATCAGACTAGTTGGATCTAACCTAGAAGATGCTTTCAACCCCATCAACCCATCTAAGGATTTAATGTAGTGGCACCTTAGATCTAATCATGCGCGCAAGATGTAAGTTTTAGAAAACATTTTGACATGCGCAAACATCTAGAACATCCATAAGATATATCTTCTAGCATGTTGATAACCCTTAGATCTAAGGGGGTCCCCTTCAAGGGGGAGCGCAAACTTTAGGGGGTCCCCTTCTAGGGGGAGCGCATACTTCATCAAAGCCATGATACAAGCGCAAACTACATGTTAGCATGATACAAGCGCAAACTTCATGTTAGCATGATACAAGCGCAAACTTCATGTAAACAAAGCATGCATCAAGTAAGCGCAATATGTATGGATCACAAACACTTCAAAGCAATCATATAGATCATATCAAGAGCCTAGCTTTGATACCAATTGAAGGAACCCCTAACATAAAGGGGGGGGAAAAACCCTAATCATGCGCATCTAGCATGCATGGCGGAAAATAGGGTTTCAAAATCGCATATGAAACTATATGATCAACTTAAGTTATGAGAAATCATACCAACGCCATAAGCTTGGAATTCGGCTTGGAAGAAGAGATCAAACTAGGTCTCCTCCACAAGTCCACACACAAGATGAAGATGCTCACTTCCTTGAGATCTCTTGTGCTAGCAAGACACCCAAGCCTTCTCTTGTCGAATGGAAAGGGTTTGATGAGATGAATCCGTTCGGCCGAGAGCTTCTCTTGGATGTCTACTCCACATCTACGTCAACCACACCTCGAAAAGAATCAAGGCGTTGAAGTGAGGAGCTCAACGCATAAGCGTTTTGGCATTGAAGCAAAACCGGCCCTTGATGACTTTCCATAAATGGAAGTCAATCAAGCCATGCGTTCAAGCCAACCCAAAACGCATTTTGGCATTGAACCAAGCGTTCATATTTGTGAACCGGTTCAATCCAAAATGTCAAATCGGCTTTGGTTCATCAAACCAAACCGAAATAGCTCAAGCCACTTGGTCTAGACCAAATCGAACCCCAAGGCTTATGATCCAACCGTTCATCTCCTGATGCCCCTGATCTCTCCGATCTAGCATCACCTCTCTCGATCGAAGCTTACCGATCTCAAGCCCTAATCAATCAAACATGATCAGACCAGATCTCACTTACAATCAGAGATTAAATCCCTTTAATCTGAACTCAAAGAATCCAGTCCATACGATCTGACTTAAGTAAGCCATATCACCAAATTGTGCGACCCTGAGGGTTTCCTCTAAATGTCGGTAACGATAACTTACGTTATCACGATCAGTGAGGGGTATCTAGCAACACATCACTGTCTCCCGATATAAAGGAAAGAGTCTTCCAAGACTACTCCCAAACCATAGCACAAGTGTGACTCAATTCACAAGGCATACATATGTCCTTTACCACTGGATGTTCTTATTGGACAAGCATGTCAAGCCTGTAACTCCAATACGATGAGCATGATTAGATCAGATGCACATAGTCATCTGGGTATGGCCATACACTATCTCAATCATCTCATAAGGGGGCCCTTTAGAACATCATACTCCTTAAACAAGGAGACGGCAATCCTATGTCTATCACTAGTGTCCTAACCTGATTCAAGCTCACCATCCAAGATAGTCTATAATCATTATGTTTCAAATGATATTGAACTACCTCAAGACAATGACAATCATCATTTAGAAACACAAGTGATCTCAAGTCAAAGGACATGTGCCACTTGCTGCTTACAAGGATTATTCACATTGTGACAAGCAATGGAATATCCCAGTAGGGTCTGTCCAGTACATCCAATGTACCCATGAGTCTACATCTTATTCCATGCTCGAAGCATCCTATAAGATTAGCACTCATATTAGTCTCAATCATATCAAGGCTGTCTCATGTTCACCAAGATATCTCGACTAAGGACATATAGCCTGTCAGCCTAGCTGAACAGCTTTGAGACATTATTCAGAAGTACACTTATTACAGCAGACAAGGTAACAACCTGAATAATAACCATGCCTTTATAAACTTAAGAGTTTATTACATGATACTAATACAATCCCAAGGCCTCAAACATTAGCCTTAAGGGCATACCCCAACATTCCTCAGAACTTTATCCTTTCTATCCACAATCCGGAGAGGTCTTTCCTCAAAAGTCAAATCACTCTGAATCTGAAGAGGTTCCAATTCCAATACATGAGATGAATCAGGATGATATTTCCTCAAAGCAGAAACATGGAACACATTATGCACATGATCCATAGCAGGAGGTAAAGCTAACCTGTAAGCCACTAGACCAACTCTCTCAATAATGTCAAAAGGGCCTACAAACCTAGGGCTCAGCTTGCCCTTTTTGCCAAACCTCATAACACCCTTAGTAGGTGACACCCTTAAGAGAACATGATCCCCTACCATAAACTCCAGGGAACGACGACGGTCATCAGCATAACTCTTCTGCCTGTCCCGAGCAATCTTCAGTTTATCCTGAATCTCTCTGACCTTATCAGTAGTTTCCTGTACTGCATCAGATCTCAAAATCAATCTATCACCAGTCTCCTCCCAACACAAGGGAGTCCTACACCTTCTTCCATACAAAGCCTCATATGGAGCCATCTGAATACTGGAGTGGAAGCTATTATTATAAGTGAACTCTATCAAAGATAGATCCCGGTTCCACTCGGAACTCCAATCAACCACATAAGCTCTCAATAAGTCTTCCAGAGTCTGGATAGTACGCTCCGTCTGGCCATCAGACTGAGGATGGTATGCTGTACTAAAATTCAACTTAGTACCCAAACCCTCCTGTAAGCTCTTCCAAAACCTGGACAGAAATCGAGAGTCCCTATCAGACACAATATCAACAGGCACTCCATGCAGTCTGACTATCTCATCAATATACAACTTAGCCAGTCTCTCCAAAGGATAAGTCATCTTGATCGGAAGAAAATGGGCTGATTTAGTGAGTCTATCAACAATCACCCAAATAGCATCATGACCCAATCTGGTTCTGGGCAGACCACACACAAAGTCCATACTGATGCATTCCCACTTCCACTCAGGAATAGGAAGGGGCTGCAACAAACCACCAGGTTTCTGGTGTTCAGCCTTTACCGTCTGACAGGTTAAACACCTAGAGACAAAATCAATTACCTCTTTCTTCATACTCGGCCACCAAAAGCTTTTCTTGAGGTCCTGATACATCTTAGTCACGCCAGGATGTAGAGAATATTTGGAATTATGGCTATCCTCCAATATTTCTTTCCTCAAGCTCGGTTCCTCAGGGACACACACCCTTCCACGAAACCGAAGAACACCATCATCAGACAAGCTAAAATCCTGAACTGTACCCGCATCCAAACTATCCCTGATCTGAACTAATTTCGGATCCACTGACTGCTGATCTCTGATTTTCTGCAACAAAGCAGACTGTACTCTGAGGAAAGCCACATAACCCGACTGAACTCTAGGAGAAACACTGATCCTGAGATCTCTGAACTCCTGCAATAACCGCCACTCACTGACCCGTAGTGCCGCTACTGAAGTAACTGGATGTCTGCTCAGTGCATCAGCCACTACATTGGCTTTTCCAGCCTGATACTGAATAGTGAAGTCATAGTCTTTGATCAACTCCATCCATCTTCTTTGCCTCATGTTCAACTCCTTCTGAGTGAAGATGTACTTGAGACTCTGGTGGTCAGTGAACAGATCAAACTCTTGACCCAACAAATAGTGATGCCATATCTTCAGAGCAAAGACTACGGCCGCCAACTCCAAGTCATGAGTAGGGTAGTTCAACTCATACTCTTTCAGTTGTCTCGAAGCATAGGCTACCACAGAACCCTTCTGCATCAAGACACAACCCAACCCTTTGCCCGAAGCATCCGTATAGACAGTAAACCTTTCCCCATCACTAGGAATAATGAGGATCGGTGTACTAGTCAACCTCCTCTTCAGCTCCTGAAATCTCTCTTCACACTTGTCATCCCAATTAAACTTGGCCTCCTTTCTGGTCAATTTAGTTAAAGGACCCGCCAGCTTGGAGAATCCCTTAACAAACCTCCGGTAGTAACCTGCTAGACCCAGGAAACTTCTGATCTCAGTAGCACTAGTCGGTCTTCCCCAATTGAGGATGGCTTGCACTTTAACCGGATCCACAGACACCCCCTGACCAGAAATCACATGCCCAAGGAAACTAATCTTTTCTAGCCAGAACTCACACTTACTAGCCTTGGCATATAATCGGTTTTTCCTCAGGATCTCCAGCACTCTGCGCAAGTCACTGACATGATCCGGAGTAGTCCGAGAGTACACCAAGATATCATCTATGAAAACTACCACACAAGAATCGAGCAGTTCATGAAATACCCTGTTCATCAAATCCATGAAGACAGCAGGTGCATTCGTCAGTCCAAAAGGCATAACTAGAAATTCAAAATGCCCATACCTGGTCCTGAAAGCAGTTTTAAATATATCCTCATCCTTAACCCTAAGCTGGTAATACCCTGATCTCAGATCAATCTTAGAGAACACTGTAGCTCCCTATAATTGATCAAATAGATCATCAATTCTGGGGAGAGGATACTTATTCTTGATAGTCACTTGGTTCAGTTGCCTGTAGTCTATACACATCCTCAGGGTTCCATCCTTCTTCTTTACGAATAGCACTGGTGCTCCCCATGGAGAAGCACTAGGCCGGATGTAACCTTTCTCCAGCAAATCTTCCAGTTGTTTCTTAAGTTCGGCCAACTCTGAGGTAGCCATGCGGTAAGGAGCTCTGGAGATAGGCGCAGTACCTGGCACCAACTCAATGCCAAACTCTACCTCTCGTATTGGTGGCAAGCCTGAAAATTCCTCAGAGAACACATCAGGAAACTCTTGCACCACCGCCATCTGAGTCAAATCAGGAGTAGAATCATCCTACACCTTAACATGTGCAAGGTAACCTTTACACCCACTAGCAAGTAACTTTCTGGCCTGCATGAAAGATATCACATGCGGTCCTTGGTCTGACACTAGACCTCTCACAAAAAGCCGATTCCCATCTAGCAGATTCAAGGTGATTACTTTCTCAAAGCAATCCATAGTGGCATGATGTGAGGATAACCAATCCATACCTAGGATGACATCATAGTCTTGCATGTCTAAGAGGATTAGATCTACAAGAAACTCATAACCCTCTACATGCACTACACAATCAGCACAAACAGTGTTTGTAGATAATGATTTTCCTAAGGGAGTACTCACAGACACAACATAATCTAGCACCTTAGGTATTACAAGTAAACATGCAGCAAATCTAACAGATACAAAAGATAAATTTGCACCAGGGTCAAATAAGATGCGAGCTAACTGATCAAATACAAATAAGGTACCTTCCACGACGGATCGGGAAGCTCGTGTATCCTTTTCAGCCACGGCATAAACTCGGGTCTGGACTGTAGGCTTATCTGTGCCTCTATGCTGCATCTCAGGCTCTTTGCAGTCATTGACCATGTGCCCAGGTTTCTTACACCTGAAGCAAACACCATTCTTCTTATAACAGTCTTTCATTAGATGTCCCTTGAGCCCACAATAATGACAATTCCGATCCTCTGTGATACTGTTCTTTACATCCCTGGCATCCCTGGACTGCTGCGGTGCCTTGTGAGAGTAAGGCTTATACCTGCTCTTCTTGTAGTCCTTATGCTTAGGGTACCTCTTACCCTTGCCGCCATCACCATGCTGAGGAGCCGCCGCCTCAACTGCAGGAACCACGGTCATAGCAGCACTAGAATTCCTCTCAGATATGTATCTCTCGATGGTGCGTGCTCGCCCAACAGTCTCAACATAAGTCTCCAAGTGCTGAGCACCCACCTGCTCTCGAATATCCCATCTGAGACCTCTGAGAAACTTGGTAGCCCTCCTCTTTTCAGTGTTTATCAGGTGAGGGGCATACTTTCCCAACTTGGTGAACCGTAACTCATACTGGTCCACAGTCATATCCCCCTGCTCCAGGTGAATAAATTCCACCTCTCGGTCCTCCACCAAGCTATCGGGGAAGTACTTCTCATTAAATTGAGACAAGAAATAGGTCCAATTTACTGTTTCATGTCTTTCTTCAGCAAGCCTCACCACGCCCTTCCACCACTCATCTGCGTCACCACGCATCATATAGGTGGCCAGACACAGCTTGTCCTCATCTGAGCAACGCATGACTTGAAAAATCTTGTCCAAAACCAACTGCCAGTTCTCTGCAGTACTTGATTCTGAGCCCCCATAAAAAGAGCTAGGACCCAGTTTCTGGAATTCACTCACAAGCGAGGCATAGCGCCTGTGAGCGTCCTCCTGAGAGTCAGTCCCCACCCCTCGAGTAGTAGTCTGGGATCTCTCCTGAGTCAATTGCTGCAAGAGCTGCTGTTGCGCTTCTTGATGCTGAGTCTGTTGCTGCTGCAGCATCTGAGCTTGCCTCTCTATCATGGCACCCTGTTGCTGTACCATGCCTGTCAGAGTCGCAATGGCTCTCGTGAGATCCGAGGTCTGCTCATTCTCGCCGCTAGCATTTCCTCTGGATCGCACCATCTTAAATTCCTACACACACATACCAAAGTCAGGAATGCAAACATAAACCTATCAGATGTCTAGCAATACACAATCATGTTTTCCCCCGAACTAAGTTTTAGCTAGCCAACTGCTCTGATACCATTCTGTCACATCCCGTTATCTTAACCCCAAACAAGCAACACAAGTCATAGAGAAACAGGATGTTATCATACAAGATCGATTCACATGCTAGGTAAAACCAAGTTCAAGAAAACACGATCTGAAAATTTTCGAGAAATCCATACAAAAATCTCCACGAATCATAATTTCACAAATGTACCTGCCACCACGCAATACTTGCACTAGACATATGCAAGTCAACAGTTATATCAAAACCACATAAAATCCGTAAAATCCATAAATCACATAAAGGTACCTGCCACCAGGCAATACTTGCACTAGACATATGCAAGTTCACATTTATATCAAATCCGATTGCAAAAATACCAATCGACTCAAAATGAGAACCAAAGTCACAATATCGATTTTATAAGTTCATAACTAACATCAATGATACCAAACACCGAAACCAGGCCAAAGCCCGCGGTGACACAAAAATCAAAATCTTAAAACTGCCACAACCGGCAACACAAGTTCACATAGTTCACATAGTTCGCATAGTTCGGCCACAACCGGCCCCAGATAATTAAGCACAAAAGTCTTATCACAACATCCATATAAAATGCTAACTGGTACTGCGCCCCTGCTCTACACCTGAAAATATTGAGGGGTGAGCTACACAGCCCAGTGAGTGGATAGTCTCAATCGACCATCCATAGCATACAATCAAAGATACATGCAGATTATTTTAAAAACATTTAGCATAACATCATGTTAACATATAACAAAAACAAAGAACAGAACTCAAAAAAATAATTAGATGTACAAACATCACACACTTGTCACCACAGAGTAACCAAGGTTCTAGAGTCATACTCTAAACCAACTAAACACACCAACCACTTAATTGACCTAGTTGTCCAGCATAATCAATAGTGACCATTATGGTCCAACCCGGCTTTGGCCTAAGCACTAGGAGAAGCCTGCAAATCACATGCAACATAAACATGGACAGTGTGTAGACTCAAGAGGTAATCCCCACCCGGTCAAGATGTGATACCTTGATCTACACCACCCCATAACACAAAAATCTAAGCGTCTAAGAGTGATGATATCAAGAGGTGGCCCCTGTCCGACCAAGACATGGCACTTTGCATCACACTCGTTCTCCCAAAGGGTTCCTTAACTGGACAACCACTAGACACATCTTATATCTTATTTCATAAAAGTGGACTCCTAAGCGCAGACCAGACTCTAGGATAGTCATTTTCATCACAAGAATCACAACAGGCAGGCTGAACATCAACCCCCTCACATATCACAAGATACAGGGCTGAAATCTCAAACCCTTAACATATCACATATAGACTATCCGCTTGAGTACACGGTTACACTTAGCCTTAGTCCTATCCATCCCATAACACATAACATTCGAAACACATATAACCACATAATATTTTATAGAGTCCTTAGGTTTCATGCTGATCAGTTCAGTATAATCATGCTAAGTTATCACCCAAGTTTCTCAACCAAAGATACATAGCCATAATTATAGAACATGCTACCAACATAGAGAAACAATCATGGATTCTATAACATTATTAGCATTTATCAAGCATCCATAAAATCGACATAAAAATCAAAATTCATATTCTTACAATCTACTTCACAAAGCATCACATGTAGCCCACGGTATCTAGCATATTGTCTACTTAAAATTTAAAACCCTATTTAACAAGAATGTCATGCTCAAAATCACTGATTTAAAGCTTCCTAAATTCCCTATAAAAATATCTTAAATTCGGTTTTCATGAAGAATTATCTTAATTTTGGTTTCCATGAATAAACATCTTGAATTCGGTTATAACATCTTAAATTCGGTTTTCATGATAAGTACACCTTGCAAAATTTCAGTTTTAAACATGGTAATTTTTCAAGCAATCAAATTTATTACTTAGCACAACCACATTGATAGAATTCGAATAAGACACCCCACTCACCTCAACCGTGAACACCAAGATGAAAAATCTCTCTTACAAACTCGTCTAAGGCCTTGAAAGACGCCACCAATCACCCAAGAACGCCGGCCAAGGGAAGAAAGGAAGAGGAAGAAAGGAATTTCGCCTCCAAGCCTCCAAGAATCGCCCAAGCCTTCAAGCCGTCGCCCTAAGGTTTCTTCCAAGCCAAAAAAAAATGCCAATTCTCCTACCCTAGCCGAAATTACCAACTTGAATTTTCGGTTTTTAACTTTTAAACCCGCTAACCAATTAATCCAAATAGGGTTTAACCCACTAACTAATTAATTCAAATTTTAAACCCAAAACCCATAGTTAACTAATTAATTTAACCATTAACTAACAATTAACCATTCACTTAAACGAAAATCCAATAAGGATTTAATTAATATCCAATAAGGTCTAATTAATTAACCAATAAGCTCTAATTAATTAACTTAAAATTAACGACCAATAATTTTATTTAAATCAGAATAAAATATCACAGCCAATGATTTTATTTAAATCAAAAATAGTACTTACCAGGACTTAAGATCCTTGGATCTTACAATTCCCATTGCATTATAGATCCCTTTGCCTAAACTGATATCCTGCCATTGGATTAGTCTCAAGTTTATCAATCCAATGCATTGGTCATGACTCAACAAGTGTGGCCACACATTCCTGTCATGCACCAATAAGGTGGGGCGCTCCCGAGTGGATATCATGCTTCCAATAAGGAAGGGGCAAATCCTACTATTGGTCATCCATGTCTCTACATGACTTATGACATGCCCAATGTTAGTCATTTTTGTCTCCCAATTACGGAGAGACGTAAGACTGTATCAAAGCATACCCATCATCAAATCTAGACGTGAATACCTCAAGTCTAAGGATCAATGCAAACCTCTTGCATGTGAGATTGACTTGTTGACTAGATAAGTCAATCCTCACGGTGGATCACTCCAGTGCATCCAATGCACCTGTATGTCTGCGTTACTGTGCCCCGCACCTAACCAGCCCATATACCAGTCTCACATGTACCAAAGCTGTCCCATATCTGCTATGGTACCTTGTCTGGGGATAGCTTATGAGAATGGATCCAATCCAAACTCTTGGGACATTATATATGCAACTCAATACATCAATGCAGGTAGAGAAGTCTGCATAATAACGACCATGCCTCTATATAGAATAACAATTCCATCAAAGTACATTCAAATAATGCCTGACAATGTCCAAACATTGGTCTGCAGGGCATAAACACCAACATGTTCAGCTCGCCCGCCTTGAGGGCTGAAACAAACCAAAGAAACAAGAAAACCGACCACGCTCCGATGTACGGACTGGAGTGGGTGAAGATGAAAGGGGAAAACCAATTTGTTATCAAAGCGAGAAGGAGAAAATAGGCAAACCTGACCCACCGAAAAGGTGGGATTCACTTCAAAACGGAAGAGGAAACAACTTGGAATCGAAGAGATGTCTTCGACCCGAACAACGACGAAGGCGAGGCTCCGGCTCATCTTCACACAATGCTGGTGACTTCTAAGCTCACCAGGAGAACTCTCTACACCAAAGAGAACTGAAGAGGGATGTTGGCCAACCCCTCTCTTTTATAAGATAAGGAGGGGGAACAAGACCAGGGGACAGCATCCTAACAAACTAAATACCATAAAGTGGTCAAGCTGCCACATAAAACAAGAAAGCATAAAATCCTACCAACTACCAACTATTCCTGCGAGGGGGCACCGGTCCTTGGTCCTTCAGCGTACGTGCCTTAGCGGAGAAGGTTTAGACGCGCTCCGAGCACATCGTGACAAGACAGCAAAAATTTGATGTCGTGGGCTGGGTTACCACTGTTGCAGCTCATTCTTGGGCCGTATTGCTAATGAGATTGAGTGGCCGACTTGGAGTTGGATCCTCAGAGGGCTGGTTTGGAGCGCCCTTGGGCTGCACTACCCTGGTGTGTATGGAAAGGGGGCTAATGACTCCTAAGAAGCGATCCGGTGGCCTACTTTGGCGTTGGGATTGTCGGATTTCCACGTTGTTGGGCTTGGGTGGAGCAACATGGTAGGGAGGGCGATGCAAGTCGAAGTGGGGTTGTCGGGGCTGCAATGAGTCATCAGGGGTGAACACGGCCCGGCCGTGATGGCGAGCACGGCCATGTTCAGAGTCACCGTGATCCACAGAATCGAGCACGGCCTGCCCGTGCTTGGCATCACGCCCGTGCTTGGTGTTGTCAAAATCCACAGAGTCGGGCATAGCTTGCCCGTGTTTGGAGTCACAACCATGCTTGGTGTTGTAGAAATCCACAGAGTCGGGCATGGCTTGCCCGTGCTTATGAGCACGGTCGTGTTCGGCGTTTGCGTCTTCGGGCGACCGTGTCACGGCCGTGACGGGGCACACGGCCTGGCCGTGTCGGAGTCTAGGGAACTCTGACTTGGGGGAAATTTCCAGAGAAAATTCTTGGGGTCCTGGGGAGTCTCCCCAAGTATCTTTTGGAGGGGTTGGGCCGCCCTCAAGTGTGTTCATGAGCCTGTTTGCTCCTGCATTAGCTTCCGCTGCGTATTCTCATGAGTTCTCCTCCGGAGAACTAGGGGGCAGCGAGTCATCGGGGTCGGATGGCGCTTCCAACGGACCATGGAAAAGGAGGATGTCTGCCACGTTGAAGATGGGGTGAATCCCCATGCCCTTAGGTAAGTCCAGCTCGTAGGCGTTGGAGCCAATCCTGCGCACAACCGCATAAGGCCCCATATAGCGTGGCTGAAGCTTAAAATGTGCTCTGCTCGATAGACGATCCGGGTGGACATGCACCCTTACCAGCTCACCTACAAAAAAATGGCGTGGCCTACGATGCTCGTTGGCCTTCATTGCATTGCGAGTGTTGCCCAGAAAGATACGACGCCGAACCTCATGATGCAAACTAGCGATATGCTGGGCAAAGGAGTATGCATGCGAGGAGAGGTGGGACTCCATGGGGAGGTCATGCAGGTCTATAGGTTTACGCGGCTGGTGGCCCGTGACAATTTGGAAGGGACTAAGACCTGTAGACCTATTAGAAGCACTATGGAACGCGAACTCGGCCATGGGTAGGATGGAATCCCAAGACCACGGATGGTCCCCGATGAGACAACGTAGAAGATTGCCCAAACTGCGGTTAATGACCTTGGTTTGCCCATTGGTTTGGGGATGATAGGCCGTGGAGAATTTCAGAGTGGTGCCCAAGAGGGCCTACAGTGAGCACCAGAAGTGGCTCACAAAACGTGCGTCGCGGTCGGACACGATGGTGGAGGGAAGACCATGGAGACTCACAATCTCTCGGACAAACAGATGGGCGACGTGAGAAGCGTCCGTTGTGCGCAAACATGGGATAAAATGGGCCATCTTCGAAAATCGATCAACAATGACGTAGATCGAGTCGAAGCGGGAGGCGGTCCGAGGCAACCCAAGGACAAAGTCCATGCTCAGGTCGCACCACGGGCCGCTGGCCACCGGCAAAGGGGTATAGAGGCCCGTGTTTGAAGGGCGGGGCTTGGACAACTGGCACGTACTGCAATGGCGCACAATGCGCTCAACATCCTTACGGAGGGAGTGTTGGGGTATGCCCTTAAGGCTAATGTTTGAGGCCTTGGGATTGTATTAGTATCATGTAATAAACTCTTAAGTTTATAAAGGCATGGTTATTATTCAGGTTGTTACCTTGTCTGCTGTAATAAGTGTACTTCTGAATAATGTCTCAAAGCTGTTCAGCTAGGCTGACAGGCTATATGTCCTTAGTCGAGATATCTTGGTGAACATGAGACAGCCTTGATATGATTGAGACTAATATGAGTGCTAATCTTATAGGATGCTTCGAGCATGGAATAAGATGTAGACTCATGGGTACATTGGATGTACTGGACAGACCCTACTGGGATATTCCATTGCTTGTCACAATGTGAATAATCCTTGTAAGCAGCAAGTGGCACATGTCCTTTGACTTGAGATCACTTGTGTTTCTAAATGATGATTGTCATTGTCTTGAGGTAGTTCAATATCATTTGAAACATAATGATTATAGACTATCTTGGATGGTGAGCTTGAATCAGGTTAGGACACTAGTGATAGACATAGGATTGCCGTCTCCTTGTTTAAGGAGTATGATGTTCTAAAGGGCCCCCTTATGAGATGATTGAGATAGTGTATGGCCATACCCAGATGACTATGTGCATCTGATCTAATCATGCTCATCGTATTGGAGTTACAGGCTTGACATGCTTGTCCAATAAGAACATCCAGTGGTAAAGGACATATGTATGCCTTGTGAATTGAGTCACACTTGTGCTATGGTTTGGGAGTAGTCTTGGAAGACTCTTTCCTTTATATCGGGAGACAGTGATGTGTTGCTAGATACCCCTCACTGATCGTGATAACGTAAGTTATCGTTACCGACATTTAGAGGAAACCCTCAGGGTCGCACAATTTGGTGATATGGCTTACTTAAGTCAGATCGTATGGACTGGATTCTTTGAGTTCAGATTAAAGGGATTTAATCTCTGATTGTAAGTGAGATCTGGTCTGATCATGTTTGATTGATTAGGGCTTGAGATCGGTAAGCTTCGATCGAGAGAGGTGATGCTAGATCGGAGAGATCAGGGGCATCAGGAGATGAACGGTTGGATCATAAGCCTTGGGGTTCGATTTGGTCTAGACCAAGTGGCTTGAGCTATTTCGGTTTGGTTTGATGAACCAAAGCCGATTTGACATTTTGGATTGAACCGGTTCACAAATATGAACGCTTGGTTCAATGCCAAAATGCGTTTTGGGTTGGCTTGAACGCATGCCTTGATTGACTTCCATTTATGGAAAGTCATCAAGGGCCGGTTTTGCTTCAATGCCAAAACGCTTATGCGTTGAGCTCCTCACTTAAACGCCTTGATTCTTTTCGAGGTGTGGTTGACGTAGATGTGGAGTAGACATCCAAGAGAAGCTCTCGGCCGAACGGATTCATCTCATCAAACCCTTTCCATTCGACAAGAGAAGGCTTGGGTGTCTTGCTAGCACAAGAGATCTCAAGGAAGTGAGCATCTTCATCTTGTGTGTGGACTTGTGGAGGAGACCTAGTTTGATCTCTTCTTCCAAGCCGAATTCCAAGCTTATGGCGTTGGTATGATTTCTCATAACTTAAGTTGATCATATAGTTTCATATGCGATTTTGAAACCCTATTTTCCGCCATGCATGCTAGATGCGCATGATTAGGGTTTTTCCCCCCCCCCCCTTTATGTTAGGGGTTCCTTCAATTGGTATCAGAGGTAGGCTCTTGATATGATCTATATGATTGCTTTGAAGTGTTTGTGATCCATACATATTGCGCTTACTTGATGCATGCTTTGTTTACATGAAGTTTGCGCTTGTATCATGCTAACATGAAGTTTGCGCTTGTATCATGCTAACATGTAGTTTGCGCTTGTATCATGGCTTTGATGAAGTATGCGCTCCCCCTAGAAGGGGACCCCCTAAAGTTTGCGCTCCCCCTTGAAGGGGACCCCCTTAGATCTAAGGGTTATCAACATGCTAGAAGATATATCTTATGGATGTTCTAGATGTTTGCGCATGTCAAAATGTTTTCTAAAACTTACATCTTGCGCGCATGATTAGATCTAAGGTGCCACTACATTAAATCCTTAGATGGGTTGATGGGGTTGAAAGCATCTTCTAGGTTAGATCCAACTAGTCTGATCAGACCATCTGACAGCCTAGATGGGTTGACCAGATAGCACCTGTGCGCAAGCACGAGGTGGCTATAGGTCGACTGCATCCAAGGCGTGTAGCGAGGTCTGGTTGAGACAACTACTGAACACACATGAGTTAGGCCCGGGGTCACACCCGCTTGCCAAAACTCATGAGGGTGGTTCAGCCCTTGGCGCATGCATGGTTGACCATCAGGTCAACTCGGGTCAGTTAGGACTCGGTGCATGCAGGGGCAAAGGATCTAACTAGATGGATGAGTGGATCCCTATCAATGGACCATTGTAAGGTTGTAGGGCACATAAGGAAATTAAAATTGATGCCATGGGGTTTTTCAAAAATTTAATTTCTTGATTGGATCACATGATGATTTGATGCCATGATGCTTGTCTATTTAGTCTTATGTGGGTTGCCCTATTGTGTGCTGTGCTGGGGCCTGCGTGCCTGGTAAATTATAAGTTAATTTTATTGTGATCTGCGAATCACTTTTTCATTAATTTATTGTATAATTGACCTGCGAGTCAACCTTGTCTAGATAGATCAAATGTACTTTGATTAGACAAGAGTACAAATGCACACATCCCAAAGGAGCATTCAGCTGGTGGCGCACCTGAGGTGCTCTTGGCGCTAGGGCCCTAGGTTGGAGCAGATGAGATGCCAAGGAGCTCAAGTGAAGACTTAAGTAAAATTAAGGTCTTACTAGGGTTCATGGGCTTTTACCACATAAGATCATGCTTTCTACTTATTGCTAATAATTAGAATTGCATGTTTAAGTTTATCTTCTACTATAGCCATAGGATATGCCTGATAGTAAGAAGATAAAAGACCGTTAAAATCCAACGCTAACATATCAAGCTCGATAAGCCTTCTGACGCGAAACCTCACCTTTCTGATTATCGTTGGAGCCGTGTTGAACCCACTCAGTGGGCACGTCCATCTATCTTCAGACGGTGCTGGATTTCACCTGCGTGTTACAGAGTAGGGATTTATCACTGCTCGTTGCTCAGCATAACACGTGGTGGTCCAGGGAGTAGGTCGGGTCAGCTTGACCATGTAGGCTACATATGTGGCGCATATGGTAGCGCATGGAGGCAGCCATCTCTGGAATCAGAGACTGTGTTGTACCAACTCAGTTGGCACAGTCTGCTGGATTGCCAAGATGAAGGGGAATCGCACGGGTTGGCGATTGGCTGGGACAGCCTACCAGAAATTAGTGCTTGTCATCTCTGTGCATCTTATCTCGCCTGAGCGGGACGCGGAGACCAAGTATGAAATTTGGATCCCATCTCACTAAAAGAGTGATACTCTTTCGGACTGTTTACTGGATTTTTCAGTCAGACAAAATAGTGAGAAAAGAATCTTTCTTAAGTCCTGGATTGATTCTAAACATTGATACTGACCTTGCTGTTCTTGCTTGTTGTAGATTCCTGCAGCAACGAACACCATGAGCTTCAATGTGCGATCCCTACTGGAAAGGGAGAAGTTTGCTGGGCCGAACTTCTCTGACTGGTTCGGACACCTTAAGATCGTTCTTAAGGCAGAGAGGAAACTGTATGTCCTCGAGACGGCGATACCGCCGCAGCCCGCTCCGAACGCCGCAAGGGCGGTTCGGGATGCCTATGAAAAGCACGTCAATGATAGCATTGATGTCGCTTGCCTGATGCTAGCGTCTATGACGCCACCGCTGCAGCGTCAGCATGAGGATATGTCGGCTATAGAAATTATAGCGAACCTCAAGATGTTGTATGCTGCACAGGCGAGGACAGAACGCTATAATCTGACGAAGCTCTTCTTTCAGAGCAAACTGGCTGAGGGGAGCCCAGTGGGAGCTCACGTGCTCAAGATGATTGGGCACAAGGAGGCTCTGGAGAAACTGGGGCATACCATCAACCAGGAGCTTGCTGTAGATATTATTCTGCAGTCTCTTCCGCCTTCTTTCGATGCGTTCATCATTAACTTTAATATGAACAAAATCGATTGTACGCCGGCAGAGCTGCTGAATATGCTCTTGACTACTGAGGAAACTCTGAAGGGTAAGCCTTCAACCTCTGTCTTGTTGGTTCCTTCTAGGAACAAGAAGAAGGGGAAGAAGGGCAAGGCCCCTGTCAAGAATTACAGCAAGGCCCTGAAACAGAAGGTGAAGCGGTCGAAGGATAACAGGTGTTTCCACTGTGGCCAGCTGGGTCATTGGAAAAAGGACTGTAAAGCGCTCCAAGGAGATAAGAGGGGAAGCATTGCTTCTGGCTCAGGTATATACGTGACGGAAGTCATGGTTTCATCTTCTTCTATATCATGGGTGTTGGACACTGCATGTGGAGTTCACATTTGTTCAAATGTGCAGGAACTCAAGAGAAGAAGGCAGGTGGGACAGCATGAGGTAGACCTACGCGTTGGAAACGGGGCACGGGTTGCTGCTGTTGCTGTAGGAGACTATTTCATCACTTTACCATCTGGCATTGTATTAGAATTGAACAATTGTTATTTTGTACCCAGTATTACCAAGAATATTATCTCTATTCCTGCTCTTGTCAGGAAAGGATTTGCCTTTGAATGCAAGATTTCAAAGTGTGTTTTAACTTATGATAATATTGTGTATGCAACTGGTTCAATTAACAATGGGTTATTCATGTTGGACATGGAATATTCTATACAAAACATTGATAATAAGAAAGCCAAGTATGCTGATGACAGCACCTTGCTATGGCATAGTCGTTTAGGCCATATAAACAAGAAGCGCATTAAGCGGTTGCATGATCATGGACTGCTGGGATCTTTCTCCTATGAGGAGATTGATACATGCAAAGCTTGTTTAATGGGTAAAATGACGAAGTCTCCTTTTCCTCACAAAGGTCAAAGGACTTCAGGTTTACTTGACCTGATACACAGTGATGTGTGTGGGCCTTTCAGTAAACATGCCAGAGGTGGCTATCAATACTTCATTACCTTCACTGATGATTTCAGTAGGTATGGATATGTCTATTTAATAAGACATAAAAGTGAATCTTTTGACAAGTTCAAAGAGTTCAAAAATGAAGTACAAAATCAGTTAGGCCGAAATATCAAGGCACTTCGTTCTGATCGAGGTGGAGAATACCTGAGTCATACGTTTACTAACTATCTGAAGGAGTGTGGGATTATCTCACAGCTCACTCCGCCAGGAACACCGCAGTGGAATGGTGTGTCCGAGAGGAGAAATAGAACGTTACTTGATATGGTTCGTTCTATGATAAGTCAGGCTACTCTTCCATATTCCTTTTGGGGTTTTGCACTGGAAACAGCTGCAAAGGTACTAAACCGAGTGCCATCCAAGGCAGTTTCAAAGACGCCATATGAGCTATGGTATGGGAAACAGCCTAGCTTGACATTTATCAGGATCTGGGGTTGCGAGGCTTATGTCAAAAAGCTCGCCTCTGGGAAACTGGAGAGCAGATCTGAGAAATGCATCTTTGTCGGTTACCCTAAGGAAACTAAGGGTTATTATTTCTACGATCCCAAAGAGAACAAGATATTTGTTGCTCGGACGGCCATATTTCTTGAGAAGGAGTTTCTTCTGCAAGAGGCCAGTGGGAGAGAAATAAAGCTGGATGAGATTCCAGAGGAAGGACAAAGTAGTCAGGCAGAGTTGGATGTGCCTGAGCCAGTAGATCAGGTTACTGAACAACCTGAGGCTCAGATATCACGGGAACCGCGAAGATCGGGTAGGATCCGTCGACAGCCTGAGCGCTATGTCGGAGTCTACATCATTGATAATGATGAACCCCTAACTTATGCGGATGCGGTCAGTGGACCGGAGTCAGCTAGATGGCTTGAAGCTATGCGAGCCGAGATGGACTCCATGTCAGATAACCAAGTCTGGGATTTGGTTGATCCGCCTCCGGGAGTAATCCCTATAGGCTGTAAATGGATCTTCAAGAAGAAGATTGACATGGATGGTAACGTGGTTACCTATAAAGGCAGGCTAGTTGCGAAAGGTTTCAAACAAATCTACGGGATAGATTATGATGAAACTTTCTCACCTGTAGCCATGTTTAAGTCTATTCGGATTCTTTTCGCGATAGCTGCATATTACGATTATGAGATCTGGCAGATGGATGTGAAGACAGCTTTCCTTAATGGAAATCTGGATGAGGATGTGTATATGACACAACCAGAAGGTTTCACTAATCCATCAGATCGTCATAAAATATGCAAGTTAAAGAAGTCCATTTATGGACTTAAACAAGCATCTAGGAGCTGGAATATTCGTTTTGATGAATCAATCTCTGAGTTTGGTTTCATCAAGAACGAGGATGACCCGTGTGTATATAAGAGGTTTAGTGGGAGCGTGATTACATTCCTAATCCTCTACGTCGATGATATCTTGATCATTGGAAATGATATTCCTGAACTGCATGCTGTTAAGGCATGGTTAGGAAAATGTTTCCAGATGAAAGATTTAGGAGAAGCAGCCTATGTATTAGGTGTGAAGATCTACAGGGATAGATCTAAGAAGCTTCTCGGGCTGTGCCAGAGTACTTACATCGATAAGGTCCTGGAGAGATTCCATTTAGAGAATTCTAAACGTGGATATCTTCCAGTCAGACATGGTCTGAATCTTTCGAAGAGTCAGTGTCCACAAACACAGACTGAGAAAGATGAAATGGACAATACGCCTTATGCTTCGGCTATTGGGTCCATTATGTATGCGATGTTGTGTACTCGCCCAGACGTCGCTTACGGGTTAAGCGTAACCAGTCGATTCCAAAGTAATCCAGGTTTGGCGCACTGGATTGCAGTCAAGAACATTTTAAAATATCTGCGGAGGACCAAAGATATGTTCTTGATATATGGTGGTCAGGAAGAACTCAGTATAGAGGGATATACTGACGCTTCGTTCCAGTCGGACCAGGATGATTTCCGATCGCAATCAGGCTATGTTTTTAGCTTGAATGGTGGAGCAGTGGTGTGGAAGAGTTTCAAACAGTCAACTGTTGCTGATTCCACAACAGAAGCCGAGTATGTTGCAGCCTCGGAAGCATCCAAGGAGGCAGTGTGGATTCGTAAGTTCGTGAGAGAACTTGGTGTCGTTCCTTCGAGTGCTGATCCTTTGGTTATCTTCTGTGATAACACTGGAGCCATCGCACAAGCAAAGGAACCGCGGTCGCACCAGAAGTCCAAGCACATACAGAGACGGTTTCACTTGATCCGGGAGATCATTGATCGAGGCGAGATCAAAATATGCAAGGTTCATACAGATGACAATCTGGCAGACCCACTTACCAAGCCTCTGGCGCAGCAGAAGCATGAGAAGCACTGTAATAATATGGGTTTGAGATTTCTCAACCATTAGATTAAGTGCAAGTGGGAGATTGTTGGGGTATGCCCTTAAGGCTAATGTTTGAGGCCTTGGGATTGTATTAGTATCATGTAATAAACTCTTAAGTTTATAAAGGCATGGTTATTATTCAGGTTGTTACCTTGTCTGCTGTAATAAGTGTACTTCTGAATAATGTCTCAAAGCTGTTCAGCTAGGCTGACAGGCTATATGTCCTTAGTCGAGATATCTTGGTGAACATGAGACAGCCTTGATATGATTGAGACTAATATGAGTGCTAATCTTATAGGATGCTTCGAGCATGGAATAAGATGTAGACTCATGGGTACATTGGATGTACTGGACAGACCCTACTGGGATATTCCATTGCTTGTCACAATGTGAATAATCCTTGTAAGCAGCAAGTGGCACATGTCCTTTGACTTGAGATCACTTGTGTTTCTAAATGATGATTGTCATTGTCTTGAGGTAGTTCAATATCATTTGAAACATAATGATTATAGACTATCTTGGATGGTGAGCTTGAATCAGGTTAGGACACTAGTGATAGACATAGGATTGCCGTCTCCTTGTTTAAGGAGTATGATGTTCTAAAGGGCCCCCTTATGAGATGATTGAGATAGTGTATGGCCATACCCAGATGACTATGTGCATCTGATCTAATCATGCTCATCGTATTGGAGTTACAGGCTTGACATGCTTGTCCAATAAGAACATCCAGTGGTAAAGGACATATGTATGCCTTGTGAATTGAGTCACACTTGTGCTATGGTTTGGGAGTAGTCTTGGAAGACTCTTTCCTTTATATCGGGAGACAGTGATGTGTTGCTAGATACCCCTCACTGATCGTGATAACGTAAGTTATCGTTACCGACATTTAGAGGAAACCCTCAGGGTCGCACAATTTGGTGATATGGCTTACTTAAGTCAGATCGTATGGACTGGATTCTTTGAGTTCAGATTAAAGGGATTTAATCTCTGATTGTAAGTGAGATCTGGTCTGATCATGTTTGATTGATTAGGGCTTGAGATCGGTAAGCTTCGATCGAGAGAGGTGATGCTAGATCGGAGAGATCAGGGGCATCAGGAGATGAACGGTTGGATCATAAGCCTTGGGGTTCGATTTGGTCTAGACCAAGTGGCTTGAGCTATTTCGGTTTGGTTTGATGAACCAAAGCCGATTTGACATTTTGGATTGAACCGGTTCACAAATATGAACGCTTGGTTCAATGCCAAAATGCGTTTTGGGTTGGCTTGAACGCATGGCTTGATTGACTTCCATTTATGGAAAGTCATCAAGGGCCGGTTTTGCTTCAATGCCAAAACGCTTATGCGTTGAGCTCCTCACTTAAACGCCTTGATTCTTTTCGAGGTGTGGTTGACGTAGATGTGGAGTAGACATCCAAGAGAAGCTCTCGGCCGAACGGATTCATCTCATCAAACCCTTTCCATTCGACAAGAGAAGGCTTGGGTGTCTTGCTAGCACAAGAGATCTCAAGGAAGTGAGCATCTTCATCTTGTGTGTGGACTTGTGGAGGAGACCTAGTTTGATCTCTTCTTCCAAGCCGAATTCCAAGCTTATGGCGTTGGTATGATTTCTCATAACTTAAGTTGATCATATAGTTTCATATGCGATTTTGAAACCCTATTTTCCGCCATGCATGCTAGATGCGCATGATTAGGGTTTGTCCCCCCCCCTTTATGTTAGGGGTTCCTTCAGGGAGGGCCAAAAGAGGCGTTCCTCCGCCATTTCAAGGGTCTTATCGCGGCCATGATGGCTGGCGACGCCGCCCGCATGAAGCTCGAGCAAAAGATGATCTCGAAGCGAAGAATGGGGCATGCACAAGCGATTCCCCAAGAAGAGGTAACCCTCGCTCAAGTGGTAGAGGGAGTCGGGGTCAGAGGACTCGGTCAAAGTGGCGTAGATGGCGCCAAAATCATAGCAAGTGGCATACTCTTCTTTGACATGGTCAAAAGTATTGACGGGAGTGCGCATCACGCATAAGAGGGTTCGGACGCGACTCAGGGCCTCCGCGACGACGTTCTCCTTACCCGCCTTGTCATTGATCACGAAGGAGTACTGTTGGAGGTACTCGACCCACTTGGCAAGGTGGGCGCCCAACTTCTTCTGGGCATTAAGGAAGGAAAGGGCCTGATGGTCACTGTACAATACGAACTCGCGATGGAGGAGGTAATGCCTCCATTGCCGAAGGGACTAAATAATCATGCAGAATTCCTTGTCATACGTAGAATAACGCTGGCGAACAGCGTTCAATTTATCGCTGAAGAAGGCCACGGGATGGCCCTCCTGACTAAGGGAACCACCGATGCCAGAACAGGAAGCATCGCACGTGACCTCGAAGACCTTCGAAAAGTCAGGCAGGCGTAAAACAGGAGCAGTGGTCATGGCGTCCTTAAGCGCGTCAAAAGCTCATTGAGTGGCAGGGGTCCATTCAAACTCATCCTTAGAAAGGCGTTGGGTTAAGGGGGTGGCGAGGGTGCTGAACCCACGGATGAACTGGCGGTAAAATCCCACGAGGCCCAAGAAATTGCGGACCTCAATCACGGTGCATGGTTCAGGCCAAAGCCGGATGGCCTCAACCTTCGCAGGGTCAACGGACAGCCCTTGGTCCGAGATGATATACCCAAGGAAATACACACTGTTGGTTAGGAAGGAGCACTTGTTTGTGTTAAGGAAGAGGCGCTCCTTACGCAGGAGGGAAAAAGTGCAGCGAAGATGCTCCAGGTGTTCATCCCGAGTCTGACTAAAGATCAGGATGTCGTCAAAGTAAACGACCAAAAACTTGCCCATGTAGGGCCGGAGGACCTGACTCATCAAGCGCATAAACGTGGATGGGGCATTGGACAACCCGAATGGCATGACAAGCCACTCGTAAAGACCGTCCATGGTCTTAAATGCAGTCTTCCACTCATCGCCCTCGTGAATGTGGACCTAGTGGTACCTGCTTCAGAGGTCGAGCTTGGAAAACCAAGACGCACCAAAAATCAAATCTAACATGTCGTCAAGCTGAGGAATGGGAAATCGGTACTTGATAGTGATCCGATTGATACCGTGGATATCGACACACATGCACCAGAACCCATCCTTCTTGGGCGTGAGGAGCGCGGGAACAGCGCAAGGGCTGAGACTTTCGCGGATGTACCCCTTGGTGAGGAGATCATCCACCTGATGCTGTAATTCAGCATGTTTCGCGGGGTTAAGGCGATGGTGGGGCAAGTTAGGGAGGGGAGTGTTGGTGTATATGCCCTAGGACCTAGTTTTGGTCAACTTATGTACTACTTGACATTGTTATTTATATATCATTCTGGCATTGTCGTTATCATTGTTTGTCTACACCTGCGATTGTGTACCTACATGATAATGTCCCTACAGACAGATTGGATCTGTGCTCAAATAATCGTCCCCAGTCGATGTACCTGAGTGGATATGGGACAGCTCTGGTACTTGAGAGATTGGTATGTAGGCTGGTTTGGCACATGGTGCTAACGCGGACACATGGGTATATCATTGGAGGATATACTGGATAGACCCGCTATGAGGCTATGACTTGGTGTCATGAGTTATCCTCATAAGTGACAGGAGATGCATTGATCCCTTGACTTGAGGTCATTGATCACTCTATATGGTTAGGGACTTGCTTTGATACAACCTAACACCTTGCCGTAGTTGGGAGGTTATAACGGTTGTCATTGAGCATGTCACGACCCATATGAGAAGATCAATGGACAGGCATAGGATTTGCCCCTTCCCAAGGGAAGCATGATATCCATGGAGCTCCTCTATGGTTCTATGACTGAAAGTGTATGGCCATACCCAGGTAAGAACCTGATTTAGTCATAACCATGTGATTGGATGAAAACAAGTGGTGACACACTTGTCCAATCGGATATCAGTTCGGCAAAGAGACTATAATGCATCTATACCTAGTTGCGATGATGGGGATGTCGATGTCGATATCCATTCCAATGACCTGGGCAGCAGCGATGCACTGCTAGGTGCCACTCACTGCTTGTGATGACCTTTGGTCAGCACTGCCAGCGTCAGAGGAACCTACAGGGTCGCACACCTTGATACTTGAGTTCTCGTATTGATCGGGAAGCCTTATGATCGAGTTATTGGATAACTCGGATCTAATTGGGAGATTTCATCAGCGCCAATGGGCCTGATGAGATGGAAGAATATTATTGGAGCCAAACTTCATTTATGGCAGGTTGGCCCGTATTTGACCATCGTTGGTCACATTTAGATTAGGGTTGCATTAGATTGGATCCAAGTGCTTAATCAACCCATGTAATGAAGTTTGGGCTAGCTCATTATCCAATGAGGCCCAATAATGAGTTGTCATGAAGAGAAGAAAGGCTAAAAGGGTATAATGGGGACAAATCTTCTCCCCTAGGCGCCTATGGGCATAATGGGGAGAAGTGGAGCAATTTGCCTCATAAGGAAGCAATTGGCACCTCCCCCCTTAATCCCTTATGGTATGAATGCCTCTATGGCATTACTTGGGGCGCAAGGCAAGGGCTTGGCGCACATAGAAGGACATGGGTGTTGGTGTATATGCCCTAGGACCTAGTTTTGGTCAACTTATGTACTACTTGACATTGATATTTATATATATCATTCTGGCATTGTCGTTATCATTGTTTGACTACACCTGCGATTGTGTACTTACATGATAATGTCCCTGGAGACAGATTGGATCTGTGCTCAAATAATCGTCCCCAGTCGATCTGAAGGAACCCCTACAACAAAGGGGGGCGTGAAGGAACCCCTTTCAAGAGGGGGGGCGAAAACCCTATTAGGATGGCGCATAAAACCTTTTGCAAGCGGAAGAAGGGCTTTCATAGATCTTTATATCGCATATGATCAACTTAGATGGATATGAGAAGGATCCATACCGTCGCCATCTCTTGGATGGTATCTTGGAAGAAGAAAGCAAGAGAGATCTCCTCCAAAGGTTGTCGCACACAAGAGGAAGAAGGCCTACTTCTTTGGGGCGATTTGTGCTAGCAATGCTCCAAAGCTTCCTTGATCGTTTGAGGGACGAAGAGATGAAAACTTGGCCGAATCCTCTTGTCGTCAACCTTCACGCCACCAGCCGTGAGTCGTCCAATGCCAAGAGCGAATTAGCGAGAGGAATAGAGAGGAGGCGTTGCAAGTGAACGTGGAAACGTTCCCACGTTGAAAACTGAAAGTTCCCAAAATAGCAAGCCTTGATTACATGCGTTATGCGTTCACCAAGTGAACCATGCGCAACTCTCTTCTCCCACCTGAACCTTGTGCTCAACCCATGAGCCGGTTCAAGATGTTTGGTTCAATGACCAAACCAAATCAGCCCAAACATTAAGTCTAGATCGAATTAGACCCTAAGGTCCTAGATCTGACCATTCATCTCCAGATGCTTCTGATCTGATCGATCTAGCATCAACACCCTCGATCGAAGCTTACTGATCTCAAGCCCTAATCAATCAAACATGATCAGACCAGATCTCACTTACAATCAGAGTTTAAATCCCTTTAAACTGAACCGAAACAATTCAGTCCACACGATCTGACTTAAGTAAGCCATATCATCAAATTGTGCGACCCTGAGGGTTTCCTTTAAATGTCGGTAACGATAACTTACGTTATCATGATCAGTGAGGGGTATCTAGCAACACATCACTGTCTCCCGATATAAAGGAAAGAGTCTTCCAAGACTACACCCAAAACACAGCTCAAGTGTGAATCCTTTTCACTAGGCTTCACTAGGCATACATATTTCCTTTGCCACTGGATGTTCTTATTGGACAAGCGTGTCAAGCTTGTAGCTCCAATATGATGAGCATGATTAGACCAGATGAACACAGTCACCTGGGTATGGCCATACACTTTCTCAATCATCTTAGCCGGGGGGCCCATTTAGAACACCACACTCCTTAAACATGGAGACGGCAATCCTATATCTATCACTAGTGCCCTAACCTGACTCATGATCATTATCCAAGATAGTCTATGACCATTATCTTTCAAATGATATTGAACTACCTCAAAACAATGACAATCATCATTTAGAAACACAAGTGATCTCAAGTCAGAGGAGATGTGCCACTTGTAGCAAACAAGGATTATTCACATTGTGACAAGCAATTGAATATCCTAGTAGGGTCTGTCCAGTACATCCAATGTACCCATGAGTCTACATCTTATTCCATGCTCGAAGCATCCTATAAGATTAGAACACATATTAGTCTCAAGCATATCAAGGCTGTCTCAAGTTCACCAAGATATCTCGACTAAGGACTTAACTGCATGTCAGCCTAGCTGAACAACTTTGAGACATTATTCAGAAGAACATATATTGCAGCAGACAATGTAATTAACTGAATAACAACCATGCCTTTATAAACATAACAGTTTATTACATGATACTATTACAATCCCAAGACCTCAAACATTAGTCTTAAGGGCATATCCCAACAGGGCGAAACCCTAATAGGCGCACATGGAGGATTTGAAGCAGCGGAGAGGGTTTCTAGATCTATTGCATGCTATATGATCAACATAAAAACATTCTATAGAAAGAATGAGATTCATACCGATGCCATTTCTAGATGGCGACTTGGAAGCAGAAAGCGATGTGGCTTTCCTCCAGAGGTGATGCAAACAAGATGAGTCTTGGCTCCTCCTTGTCGCCCCTTGTGCTAGCAAGGATCGTCCAAGTATCCTGATCGAATGAAAGGGATGAGATCTTCTTGGCGATTTCTTCCTTCTTCTTTTCGTTCACCTTCTTCACCACACGAGAGAGAACTTGTGTCGACTCGTGGAGAGGTGAGGCGAGAAGAGGCGTGAAGAGGAGAAACATGAGGCGTGGTCACGTTTAGAGAAGTGCTATCTAAAAATAGCATGCCACTTCTCAATATGCGATCATGGGTTTACCCCAATCACAAACCTCTTATCTCATGAACCATCCGCTCACTTAATGAGCTGGTTCAATTCGGTTCGGTTCAAGAACCAATCAAGCCAAGCGATCCAGTCTAGATCATGATTAAACCCTAAGGCTCCAGATCTAACCATTGATCTCTTGATGCTTCTGATCTCACCGATCTAGCATCCATTCTCTCGATCGAAGCTTACCAATCTCAAGCCCTAATCAATCAAACATGATCAGACCAGATCTCACTTACAATCAGAGATTAAATCCCTTTAAACTGAACCCAAATAATTCAGTCCACACGATCTGACTTAAGTAAGCCATATCATCAAATTTTGCGACCCTGAGGGTTTCCTTTAAATGTCGGTAACGATAACTTACGTTATCACGATCAGTGAGGGGTATCTAGCAACACATCACTGTCTCCTGATATAAAGGAAAGAGTCTTCCAAGACTACACCCAAACCACAGCACAAGTGTCAATCCACTTCACCAGGCATGCAAATATCCTTTGCCACTGGACGTTCTTATTGGACAAGCGTGTCAAGCTTGTAGCTCCAATATGATGAGCATGATTAGATCAGATGAACATAGTCACCTGGGTTTGGCCATACACTTTTCTCAATCATCTCATCCAGGGGGCCCCTTTAGAACATCACACTCCTTAAACAAGGAGACGGCAATCCTTTGTCTATCACTAGTGCCCTAACCTGACTCAAGCTCACCATCCAAGATAGTCTATAATCATTATGTTTCAAATGATATTGAACTACCTCAAAACAATGACAATCATCATTTAGAAACACAAGTGATCTCAAGTCAGAAGACATGTGCCACTTGTTGCAATCAAGGATTATTCACATTGTGACAAGCAATTGAATATCCTAGTAGGGTCTGTCCAGTACATCCAATGTACCCATGAGTCTACATCTTATTCCATGCTCGAAGCATCCTATAAGATTAGAACACATATTAGTCTTAACCATATCAAGGCTGTCTCATGTTCACCAAGATATCTCGACTAAGGACTTAACTGCATGTCAGCCTAGCTGAACAGCTTTGAGACATTATTCAGAAGTACACTTATTGCATCAGATAAGGTAACAAACTGAATAACAACCATTGCCTTTATAAACATAAGAGTTCATTACATGATACTGATATAATCCCAAGGCCTCAAACATTAGCCTTAAGGGCATACCCCAACAATCTCCCACTTGCACTTAATCTAATGGTTGAGAAATCTCAAACCCATCTTATTACAGTGCTTCACATGCTTCTGCTGTGCCAGAGGCTTTGTAAGCGGGTCTGCCAGATTGTCATATGTATGTACCTTGCAGACTTTGATCTCGCCACGATCAATGATCTCCCGGATCAAATGAAACCGTCTCTGTATGTGCTTGGACTTCTGGTGCGACCGTGGTTCCTTTGCTTGTGCGATTGCTCCAGTGTTATCACAGAAGATAACCAAAGGATCTGCACTCGAAGGAACAACACCAAGTTCCTGAACGAACTTACGAATCTACACTGCCTCCTTGGATGCTTCCGAGGCTGCAACATACTTGGCTTCTGTTGTGGAATCAGCAACAGTTGACTGTTTGAAACTTTTCCACACCACTGCTCCTCCATTCAAGCTAAAAACATAGCCTGATTGCGATCGGAAATCATCCTGGTCTGACTGGAACGAAGCGTCAGTATATCCTTCTATACTGAGTTCTTCCTGACCACCATATATCAAGAACATATCTTTGGTCCTCCGCAGATATTTTAAAATGTTCTTGACTGCAATCCAGTGCGCCATACCTGGATTACTTTGGAATCGACTGGTCACGCTTAACCCGTAAGCGACGTCTGGGCGAGTACACAACATCGCATACATAATGGACCCAATAGCCGAAGCATAAGGCGTATTGTCCATTTCATCTTTCTCAGTCTGTGTTTGTGGACACTGACTCTTCAAAAGATTCAGACCATGTCTGACTGGAAGATACCCTCTTTTAGAATTCTCTAAATGGAATCTCTCCAGGACTTTATCGATGTAAGTACTCTGGCACAGCCCGAGAAGCCTCTTAGATCTATCTCTGTAGATCTTCACACCTAGTACATAGGCTGCTTCTCCTAGATCTTTCATCTGGAAACATTTCCTTAACCATGCCTTAACCGCATGCATTTCAGGAATGTCATTTCCAATGATCAAGATGTCATCGACGTAGAGGACTAGGAAAGTAATCACGCTCCCACTAAACCTCTTATATACACACGGGTCATCCTCGTTCTTGATGAAACCAAATTCACTGATTGATTCATCAAAATGAATATTTCAGCTTCTTGATGCTTGTTTAAGTCCATAAATAGACTTCTTTAACTTGCATATTTTATGACGATCTGATGGATTAGTGAAACCTTCTGGTTGTGTCATATACACATCCTCATCCAGATTTCCATTCAGGAAAGCTGTTTTCACATCCATTTGCCAGATCTCATAATCATAATATGCTGCTATCGCGAAAAGAATCCGAATAGACTTAAACATAGCTACAGGTGAGAAAGTTTCATCATAATCTATCCCGTAGATTTGTTTGAAACCTTTCGCAACTAGCCTGCCTTTATAGGTAACCACGTTACCATCCATGTCAATCTTCTTCTTGAAGATCCATTTACAGCCTATAGGGACAACTCCCGGAGGCGGATCAACCAAATCCCAGACTTGGTTATCTGACATGGAGTCCATCTCGGCGCGCATAGCTTCAAGCCATCTCGCTGACTCTGGTCCACTGACCGCATCCGCATAAGTGAGGGGTTCATCATTATCAATGATGTAGACTCCGTCATAGCGCTCAGGCTGTCGACGGATCCTTCCCGATCTTCGCGGTTCCCGTGATATCTGAGCCTCAGGTTGTTCAGTAACCTGTTCTACCGGCTCAGGCTCATCCAACTGCGCTTGACCACTTTGTCCTTCCTCTGGATTCTCATCCAGCATTATTTCTCTCCCACTGGCCTCTTGCAGAAGAAACTCCTTCTCAAGAAATATGGCCGTCCGAGCAACAAATACCTTGTTCTCTTTGGGATCGAAGAAATAATAACCCTTAGTTTCCTTAGGGTAACCGACAAAGATACATTTTTCAGATCTGCTCTCTAGTTTCCCAGAGGCGAGCTTTTTGACATAAGCCTCGCAGCCCCAGATCCTGATAAATGTCAAGCTCGGCTGTTTCCCATACCATAACTCATATGGCGTCTTAGAAACTGCCTTGGATGGCACTCGGTTTAGTACCTTTGCAGCTGTTTCCAGTGCAAATCCCCAAAAGGAATATGGAAGAGTAGCCTGACTCATCATAGAATGAACCATATCAAGTAGGGTTCTATTTCTCCTCTCGGACACACCATTCCATTGCGGTGTTCCTGGCGGAGTGAGCTGTGAGATAATCCCACACTCCTTCAGATAGTCAGTAAACTCTCGACTTAGGTATTCTCCACCTCGATCAGAACGAAGTGCCTTGATATGTCGGCCTAGCTGATTTTGTACTTCATTCTTGAACTCTTTGAACTTGTCAAAAGATTCACTCTTATGTCTCATAAGATAGACATACCCATACCTACTGAAATCATCAGTAAAGGTAATGAAGTACTGATAGCCACCTCTGGCATGTTTACTAAATGGCCCACACACATCACTGTGTATAAGGTCAAGTAAACCTGAAGCCCTTTGACCTTTGTTAGGAAAAGGTAGCTTCGTCATTTTACCCATTAAACAAGCCTTGCATGTATCAATCTCCTCATAGGAGAATGATCCCAGCAGTCCATGATCATGCAACCGCTTAATGCGCTTCTTGTTAATATGGCCTAAACGACTATGCCATAACAAGGTGCTGTTGTCACATCCCGTTATCTTAACCCCAAACAAGTAACACAAGGATGTTATCATACAAGATCGATTCACATGCTAGGTAAAACCAAGTTCAAGAAAACACGATCTGAAAATTTTCGAGAATCCATACATAGAATCTCAGCGAAAACACAATTTCAGAAATGTACCTGCCACCACGCAATACTTGCACTAGACATATGCAAGTTCACATTTATATCAAATCCGATTGCAAAAACATGAGTCGACTCGAAATTCAAAGCAAAGCCACAAAATCGATTCTATAAACTCATGAAACTAACATGAATAATACCAAACACCGAAACCAGGCCAAAGCCCGCGGTGACACAAAAATCAAAACTTCAAAACTTAAAACTGCCACAACCGGCAACACAAGTTCACATAATTCGGCCACAACCGGCCCCAGTTAATTAAGCACAAAAGTCTTATACATTAACCAGCATAATATCCATATCAACGCTAACTCAAGAAATGCGCCCCTGCTCTACACCTGAAAATAGTGAGGGAGTGAGCTACACAGCCCAGTGAGTGGATAGTCTCAAACGACCATCCATAACATACACTCAAAAATACATGCAGATTATTTTAAAAACATTTAACAGAATATCATGTCAACATATAACAAAATTAAAGGACAGAACTCATATAAAACAATCAGGTGTAAACTGCTAAGACATCATTGTCACCAAAGAGTAACCAGGGTTCTAGAGCTATACTCTAAACCAACTAATGACTTAATTGACCTAGTTGTCCAGCATCATCAATAGTGACCATTATGGTCCAACCCGGCTTTGGCCTAAGCACTGGGAGAAGCCTGCAAGAGGTGGCCCCTGTCAAGAGGTAACCAACATAAACATGGACAGTGTGTAGACTCAAGAGGTAATCACCACCTGGTCAAGATGTGATACCTTGATCTACACCACCCCATAATCACAAAAATCTAAGCGTCTAAGAGTGATGACATCAAGAGGTGGCCCCTGTCCGACCAAGACATGGCACTTTGCGTCTTATATCACTCGTTCTCCCAAAGGGTTCCTTAACTGGACAACACCAGACACATCTTATATCTTATTTCACAAAAGTGGACTCCTAAGCGTCAACTAAACTCTAGGATAGTCATTTTTATCACAATAATCACATCAGGCAGGCTGAACAACAACCCCCTCACATATCACAATACAGGGCTGAAATCTCCAACCCTTAACATATCACAATACAGGGCTGAAATCTCCAACCCTTAACATATCACATATAGACTATCCCCTTGAGTACACAGTTACACTTAGCCTTAGTCCTAACCATTCCATGACCACAACACATATTATTCGAAATTCACATAACCACATAATATTCGAAAATCACATAACCACATAATATTCAAAAATCACATAATCACATAATATTCAAAAAATCACATAATATTTTATAGAGTCCTTAGATTTCATGCTGATCAGTTCAGTATAATCATGCTAAGTTATCACCCAAAGTTATCAATCAATATTTCATGTCATTACTTTCTGCATACACCATTCAATTAAAAATACATAATAATACAGAAAATTCACTAAATTTCGTTCACAATTAACATAAATGCAGAATATCACATATTCATAGTTTTCTACTAGTTCTGATAACAAAAGACAGAAATACCCCTAGTTCAAAGTTTAAGTCATACACGAAAAGTTATCCAAAAATTTCGTAAAAATATTCATTACGTCCCTCATGATCCCTAGATTCGTAATTTCAAGTTTTCCCCAATTTTAACTAGGAAATTTACCGTATTACCCCTAGGTCAATTTCAGTCAACAGAAACTTTTATTTCTAAAAATTCCCAAAACAATACAGTAGAATCCTCATATACCTAATTTCATGAATATCAAGTTTTCCCCAATTTTTACCCATGCATTTGGACGTAATTTCATGAAGAAGGGTCGAAATTCTCCTTCAAGCCCTAATCTTCATGCAATTGAAATTCTAATGCTACATACATGTTTAATCAAGGCCTAATTTATGATTAGGAGTCTTAAAAACGAAAAGCCCTAATTGTCATGCAAGCTAGGGTTTTGAAATTTAGGGAAAAAGCAAGAAACGTATACAATTTTGCAAGCATGTGTTCATGTCATCTTTCTAGACATTAATCCTCTCTAAATCATGCAAAACCTTTCATATGCGTGAACTAGGTGAAGAGAAAATCCACTCACCTTGTTTTCGGTTCTTCCAAGCCAACACCCTCATGCCACTCACGCCACACACATCGCCGGAACCACCCAAAAGCCGCCGGAAAGTCGCCTCCACCACCTCTTGCCGCCGGCCACAAGAAGAGGAGAAGAGAAGAAGCAAGCCGCCACTTCACCAAGGGAAGAAAATCGTGAGCAAAGAGAAAAACGAGGGTGAACACGATTTCCCCTAAAATTTTTGTTTTTTTCAATCCTCCAACGAATCCAAACCAATAGCAACCATAAGTGAAAGATCCAATAACCCTTTAGTATAAGTTAATCTCCATTTTACCCTTATCAAGGGCTCTTACCCTTTTCTAACAAGAATACACCCCTAGCCTAGTGGCGTGCAGCACACATCCTATGCCTTAAGTCTTAGGTTCGAATCCTCTCCGCGACACATATTTTTACATTGCAGGTAAATACTCCAAACAAGACATTTTCTCAATGAAAAACTTCCACAAACATGCTATAAACGAAATTTTAGTTTTTTTCTTACCTGTTAATAAATTTCCGGACCTTACAGCTGTCATCAGCATGCTTGGCTTTCTTAATATCAATATTTTGTATAGAACATTCCATGTCTAACATGAATAACCCATTGTTAATTGAACCAGTTGCATAAACAATATTATCATGAGAAAGAACACACTTTGAAATATTGCATTCAAAGGAAAACCCCTTCCTGACAAGAGCAGGAATGGAGATAATATTTTTAGTAATGCTGGGAACAAAGTAACAACTGTTTAGTTCTAATACAAGTCCAGATGGTAAAGAGATGAAATAATCTCCTACAGCAACAGCAGCAACCCGTGCCCCGTTTCCAACGCGTAGGTCCACCTCATGCTGTCCCACCTGTCTTCTTCTCTTGAGTTCCTGTACATTTGAACAAATGTGAACTCCACATGCAGTGTCCAACACCCATGATATAGAAGAAGATGAAACCATGACTTCCGTCACGTAAATACCTGAGCTAGAAGCAAAGCTTCCCCTCTTTTCCCCTTGGAGTGCTTTACAGTCCTTTTTCCAGTGACCCAGCTGGCCACAGTGGAAACATCTGTATTCCTTTGACCGCTAGACTTTTTGCTTCAGAGCCTTGCTGTAACTCTTGACAGGGGCCTTGCCCTTCTTCCCCTTCTTCTTGTTCCTAGAAGGAACCATTAAGACAGAGGTTGAAGGCTTTCCCTTCAGAGTCTCCTCAGTAGTCAAGAGCATATTCAGCAGCTCTGCCGGAGTACAATCGATTTTGTTCATATTAAAGTTAATAATGAACGCATCGAAAGAGGGCGGGAGAGACTGCAGAATAATGTCTACAGCAAGCTCCTGGTTGATGGTATGCCCCAGTTTCTCTAGAGCCTCCTTGTGCCCAATCATCTTGAGCACGTGAGCTCCCACTGGGCTCCCTTCAGCCAGTTTGCTCTAGAAGAACAGCTTTGTCAGATTATAGCGTTCTGTCCTCGCCTGTTCAGCATACAGCATCTTGAGGTTTGCTATCATGTCTATAGCCGACATATCCTCATGCTGACGCTGCAGCGGTGGCGTCATAGACGCTAGCATCAGGCAAGCGACATCAATGCTATCATTGACGTGCTTTTCATAAGCATCCCGAACCGCCCTTGCGGCGTTCGGAGCGGGCTGAGGCGGTATAGCCGTCTCGAGGACATACAGTTTCCTCTCTGCCTTAAGAACAATCTTAAGGTGTCCAAACCAGTCTGAGAAGTTCGGCCCAGCAAACTTCTCCCTTTCCAGTAGGGATCGGACATTGAAGTTCATGGTGTTCGTTGCTGCAAGTATCTACAACAATGCAAGAACAGCAAGGTCAGTATCAATGTTAAGAATCGATCAGGACTTAAGAAAAATTCTTTTTCTCACTATTTTATCTGGCTGAAAAATCCAGCAAAACAGCCCGAAAGAGTAGAACTCTTTTAGTGAGATGGGATCCAGATTTCATACTTGGTCTCCGCGTCCCGCTCAGGCGAGATAAGATGCACAGAGAGTACAAGCACTAATCTCTGGTAGGCTGTCCCAGCCAATCGCCAACCCGTGCGATTCCCCTTCATCTGGGCAATCCAGCAGACTGTGCCAACTGAGTTGGTACAACACAGTCTCTGACCCCACAGATGGCTGCCTCCATGTGCTACCATATGCGCCACATATGTAGTCTACATGGTCAAGCTAACCCGACCTACTCCCTGGACCACCACGTGCTATGCTGAGCAACGAGAAGCGATAAATCCCTTCTCTGTAACACGCAGGTGTAATCCCGCACCGTCTGAAGATAGATGGACGTGCCCACTGAGTGGGTACAACACGGCTCCAACGATAATCAAAACAGTGAGGTTTCGCGTCAGAAGGCTTACGAGCTTGATATTTTAGCGTTGGATTTTAACGGTCTTTAATCTTCTTCACTATCATGCAATTCCTATGGTGATAGCAGAAGATAAATAAATCATGCTGTTCTACTTATTTAAACAATAAAAGAAAGCATGGATCTTATGTGGTAAAAGCCCATAGCCTAAGTAAGACCTTAATTAACTTAAGTCTTCACTTGCTTTTCTTCATGGGTCTTTTAGCTGCTCATTTGGCCCAAACCAGGGCCCAAGCGCCATTTGCAGCTGAGGTGCGCCCACCAGGGAAAATGCGCCTGGTCCCAGAGTCGAACCCTGGACCTCCCACCTGGTCAAGCCTCTGCTGCAAGCGCCTTTGCCAAGTGTGCTCTGTGCTCTTGTCTAATTAACTTACAAATTAATCTATCTAGACAAGATTGACACGCAGGTCAATTACACTTTATAAATTAAATGCAATGGGATGCGCAGATCACAATTAAAATTAATTTACAAAATAATTTCCAGGCACGCAGGCCCCAGCACAGCACACATTAAACACGGGCAGCCCACATAAGAATAAATAAACAAGCACATGGCATCAATCAACATGCGATCCAACCATAAAAATAAAATTTTGAAAACCCCATTGGCATCAATTTTATTTTCCTTATATGCCCTTACTACCTTACAACGGTCCATTGATAGGGATCCACCCATCATGTCTAGTCAGATCCACTGCCCTTGCATGCACCAAGTCCTAACTGACTTGAGTCGACCCAGTGGTCAACTATGCATGCGCCAAGGGCTGAACAACCATCATGAGTTCTGGCAAGCGGGTGTGAACCCGGGCCTAACTCATATGCGTTCATCAGTTGTCTCAACCATACCTCGCTACACGCCTGTGATGCAGTCGACCTATAGCCACTACATGCTTACGCATGGGTGCCATCTGGTCGACCCATCTAGGCTGTCAGATGGTCTGATCAGACTATTGGATCTAACCTAGAGGATGACTTCAACCCCATCAACCCGTCTAAGGGTTTACAGTAGGCGCAACTTAGATCTAATGAGGCGCGCAAGTGATATTTGTTTTTGACGAAAACATTAACAAGCGCCATAATAACATGATACATGCGCAACTTAAATATAATCATACATCATGTATATTTCGCATGTTAACAAGAAGAAGATCTAAGCATACTTGCGCAAATATGGATCACAAATGGCTCAAGCAATCATAAAACATGCATGAAACCAGGCTCTGATACCAATTGAAGGAACCCGTACAACAAAGGGGGGCGAAACCCTAATAGGCGCACATGGAGGATTTGAAGCAGCGGAGAGGGTTTCTAGATTTATTGCATGCTATATGATCAACATAAAAACATTCTATAGAAAGAATGAGATTCATACCGATGCCATTTCTAGATGGCGACTTGGAAGCAGAAAGCGATGTGGCTTTCCTCCAGAGGTGACGCACACAAGATGAGTCTTGGCTCCTCCTTGTCGCCCCTTGTGCTAGCAAGGATCGTCCAAGTATCCTGATCGAATGAAAGGGATGAGATCTTCTTGGCGATTTCTTCCTTCTTCTTTTCGTTCACCTTCTTCACCACACGAGAGAGAACTTGTGTCGACTCGTGGTGAGGCGAGGCGAGAAGAGGCGTGAAGAGGAGAAACGTGAGGCGTGGTCACGTTTAGAGAAGTGCTATCTAAAAATAGCATGCCACTTCTCAATATGCGATCATGGGTTTACCCCAATCTCAAACCTCTTATCTCATGAACCATCCGCTCACTTAATGAGCTGGTTCAATTCAGTTCGGTTCAAGAACCAATCAAGCCAAGCGATCCAGTCTAGATCATGATTAAACCCTACGGCTCCAGATCTAACCGTTGATCTCTTGATGCTTCTGATCTCACCGATCGAGCATCCATTCTCTCGATCGAAGCTTACCGATCTCAAGCCCTAATCAATCAAACATGATCAGACCAGATCTCACTTACAATCAGAGATTAAATCCCTTTAAACTGAACCCAAATAATTCAGTCCACACGATCTGACTTAAGTAAGCCATATCATCAAATTGTGCGACCCTGAGGGTTTCCTTTAAATGTCGGTAACGATAACTTACGTTATCACGATCAGTGAGGGGTATCTAGCAACACATCACTGTCTCCCGATATAAAGGAAAGAGTCTTCCAAGACTACACCCAAACCACAGCACAAGTGTGAATCCACTTCACTAGGCATGCAAATATCCTTTGCCACTGGACGTTCTTATTGGACAAGCGTGTCAAGCTTGTAGCTCCAATATGATGAGCATGATTAGATCAGATGAACATAGTCACCTGGGTATGGCCATACACTTTTCTCAATCATCTCATCCAGGGGGCCCCTTTAGAACATCACACTCCTTAAACAAGGAGACGGCAATCCTTTGTCTATCACTAGTGCCCTAACCTGACTCAAGCTCACCATCCAAGATAGTCTATAATCATTATGTTTCAAATGATATTGAACTACCTCAAAACAATGACAATCATCATTTAGAAACACAAGTGATCTCAAGTCAGAGGACATGTGCCACTTGTTGCAATCAAGGATTATTCACATTCTGACAAGCAATTGAATATCCTAGTAGGGTCTATCCAGTACATCCAATGTACCCATGAGTCTACATCTTATTCCATGCTCGAAGCATCCTATAAGATTAGAACACATATTAGTCTTAACCATATCAAGGCTGTCTCATGTTCACCAAGATATCTCGACTAAGGACTTAACTGCATGTCAGCCTAGCTGAACAGCTTTGAGACATTATTCAGAAGTACACTTATTGCATCAGATAAGGTAACAAACTGAATAACAACCATTGCCTTTATAAACATAAGAGTTTATTACATGATACTGATACAATCCCAAGGCCTCAAACATTAGCCTTAAGGGCATACCCCAACACGATCTACCTGAGTGGATATGGGACAGCTCTGGTACTTGTGAGACTGGTATGTGGGCTGGTTAGGCACGTGGTGCTAACGCAGACACATGGGTATATCATAGGAAGATATACTGGATGGACCCGCTATGAGGCTATGACTTGGTGTCATGAGTTATCCTCATAAGTGACAGGAGATGCATTGATCCCTTGACTTGAGGTCATTGATCATTCTATATGGCTAGGGACTTGCTTTGATACAACCTAACACCTTGCCATAGCTGGGAGGTCATAACAGTTGTTATTGAGCATGTCATGACCCATATGAGAAGATCAATGGACAGACATAGGATTTGCCCCTTCCCTAGGGAAGTATGATATCCATGGAGCTCCTTTATGGTTATATGACTGAGAGTGTATGGCCATACCCAGGTGAGAACCTGTTTTAGTCATAGCCATGAGATTGGATGAAAGCAAGTGGTGACACACTTGTCCAATCGGATATCAGTTCGGCAAAGAGACTGTAATGCATCTGTACCTAGTTGCGATGATGGGGATGTCGATGTCGATATCCATTCCAATGACCTGGGTAGCAGCGATGAACTGCTAGGTGCCACTCACTGCTTGTGATGACCTTTGGTCACTACTGCCAGCGTCAGAGGAACCTACAGGGTCGCACACCTTGATACTTGAGTTCTCATATTGATCGGGAAGCCTTATGATCGAGTTATTGGATAACTCGGATCTAATTAGGAGATTTCATCAGCGCCAATGGGCCTAATGAGATGGAAGAATGTTATTGGAGCCAAACTTCATTTTTGGCAGGTTGACCCGTATTTGACCATGGTTGGTCACATTTGGATTAGGGTTGCATTGGATTGGATCCAAGTGCTTAATCATCCCATGTAATGAAGTCTGGGCTAGCTCATTATCCAATGAGGCCCAATAACAAGTTCTCATGAAGAGATGAGAGGCTAAAAGGGTATAATGGGGAGAAACATGAACCATTAAGCGCCTAGGGGCATAATGGGGTCATGTTGGCGCCTTTGCTTCTTTATGGAAGTAAAGGGCGCCTCCCCTCTCTTCGTAGGATGGAATGCATGCCTCTATGGCATTGCTTGGGGCGCAAGGTAAGGCCTTGGTGCATAAGGAAAGGCGTGGGGCACAATAAGGAATGGTTGAATGAGAATTATGGAAATGTCTTGGAGACTTTCCGTGTCTCAAACCTCCTCATCCTAACCCTACACTTGTCATGATCCTAGCCCTTACCCTAACCGCCTCTTGCCCTATAAATGTGACCCTAGTCGCCCCCTCTTGTTAAAGATCAATCCTCGAAGGCGTGAACACATCAAGAGGGCGAGAACAAGGGGCATTGGCGCAACCATCCTCTTCCATCAAACCCTAGCCGCAAGCTTCCCTTCTTCCTCCTTTGGCGCAAGAGAAGTAAAGGCTTGGCGGCATTCTCCCTTCTCCCCTCTTCTTCATCAATTGGCGCTTCTACCTTGGAGGTGGCGCGAGCATTGAAGAAGAGAACTAAGGCTTGGATTTTCTTCCCGAGGCTAGCACCGGGCGTGGAAGAAAAGAACTCAAGAGATCCGTGTGTGTGAGACTGCAGAGGGTGCACACTTGGGCGCCTGCATCGGCATCGCTCTTCATTGCTCTTAAGGTATTTCCTAACTCATCGTGTCGACTCCCTTGCATGCGATCTTCACTGGGTTTTTGGGACTGGCCTGTTTCGGGGACATTCTTCCGCTGCGTAAAATGTATGTCCATGGCTCTGAAAATTGTAAAATGTCCCCGGGGTTTCCCAACAGTGGTATCAGAGCGACTTGCAAGACTCGAACGATGTTTTATGCTTTTCTTCCATGCTCACATGCCATATCTCTATTTTCGTAAATAGCATGATGCATGGCAATCGATTTTTCTAAAAGTAGAAAAATTAGGGTTTCTTGTTTCTATCATCCTCTCAATCTCTTTTGGAATTTTTGGACTATTTTTCTTGTTTGATTTAAAGATCAAAGACGCACGTAATTTTGTCAAGTAGGACGGGCATTGTGTCTTCGGACTGGCCAAGTCTCTTGATCTGACAAAATTGCCATCCGAAAGGATCTCTGAAATCATCATGAAAAATAAATCGCAATAAACCAAAAGACTTGTGAGAAGAAGATGAGAAAAAGAAACTGGTTTTATGAAAAAGTAAAATTTCAGATTTTATGTTTTTCATGAGCATGTAGAATTGCATGAGTAAATACGTTGATTGTGCATAATGTTGTGATCATGAGTCAAGCCCCTCTTGCATGCCTGTGATGTATCCTTGTGCGGCCTGCGTGCCATCTTTTTCATTATTAAGAGGAAGAATAAGGGCTAGGCGCATCCATCTTGGACCTTGATGCTCGCATCTTGCTTGATGGCGCAAGCATGCAAGCTGGTGCTTGGTTGCTTGGTGGCGCAAGAAATCTTGGCCCCTTGCATGGTGGCGCACCTTCCTTGGAGGAAGACCATGGCATTGGCCGAACCTATGGGGAACTTTTAAAGTGTACCTCTAGGGTTTGAGAGCTAAACCATGAGAGAAGGACCTTGGAGCCAACCTTGAAGTTCAAGCTAGAGGTCGGCTAGGCTAGGTCTAGTTTTTGGGGCTTGAGTTCTAGGACAAGAGTTGAACCTATTTCATGGCATGGATGGGTTCAATGTCTTATATAGGATATGATCACATCATCCTTTACTGCTTTTATTATTATCTGCAATAGCATGCCTGAAATGTTTTATCGTTATGTTATCACCATAGGATTGCATGCCTGTAATGATAGACATAAGATAAAACTGAGATGATGAGACCTTAAACAAAAACCCTCAATTAAAATATCAAGTCTGGTAGCCTTCTAACGCGTAGCCCTCACTAAGCTATCGATCAGTGGAGTTGTGAATTGTTTCTCACCCTCGTGGGACACACCCACCTATCTTTAGAAAGTGCGTGGTGGCAATGGTTTCCCCAGTCCAGTTTTAACCTGGGCGTGCCTTCGCAAGGAAACTCGTTGGCCCTGGGCATAACGGTTAGGAATGGACTTGACTAGAAGTTCTCATGTGCTGGGCACATGGTGAAATGTAAGAGTCCCCTTCAAGGGGGAGCGAAACCCTAAGTGGCGCATATAGTTCATTTCGGCAGCGGAAGCAAGGGTTTCATGAATCGCATGCATGTGTCATATGATCAACTTAGAGCAATAGAAGATAGATGCGTTACCATGGCCATGAGATAGGAGGCGGCTTGGAAGAGAAAGAATCAAATGGTTCTTCTCCAAAGGCAACGCACACAAGGTGAAGATGGCTTCTCCTTGAATCTCCTTGTGCTAGCAAGGATCTACAAGTATCCTTGTCGAGTGGTAGGGATGAGGAGATGTTTGCTTGCTTGGCCGAGAGCTCTTCCTTCTCGTCAACCTCTCCTCCACACGAAAGTGCAAGAAGCGTCAAGTGAAGTGAAGTGGTGAACGTATTGGCGTTATGGCGTTTTTTGGAAGAGGCATTCATGACTTACCATAAATAGAAGCCATGCTCTCATAAACGACCAAAACGCCTTCACCCTTTCGAACCATGCGTTCACATAAGTGAACCGGTTCTCTTTTTGGTTCAATTGCATTTGGTTCAAAAAACCAAATCAAATAAGCCCAAGCCATGGTCTAGATCATATTAAACCCTAAGGCTCCAGATCTAACCGTTCATCTCTTGATGCTCCTGATCTCACCGATCTAGCATCATCTCTCTCGATCGAAGCTTACCGATCTCAAGCTCTAATCAATCAAACATGATCAGACCAGATCTCACTTACAATCAGAGTTTAAATCCCTTTAAACTGAACCCAAACAATTCAGTCCACACGATCTGACTTAAAGAAGCCATATCATCAAATTGTGCGACCCTGAGGGTTTCCTTTAAATGTCGGTAACGATAACTTACGTTATCACGATCAGTGAGGGGTATCTAGCAACACATCACTGTCTCCCGATATAAAGGAAAGAGTCTTCCAAGACTACTCCCAAACCACAGCACAAGTGTGAATCCACTTCACTAGGCATACATGTTTCCTTTGCCACTGGATGTTCTTATTGGACAAGCATGTCAAGCCTGTAGCTCCAATATGATGAGCATGATTAGAACAGATGAACATTGTCACCTGGGTATGGCCATACACTTTCTCAATCATCTCATTCAGGGGGGGCCCTTCAAGAACATCACACTCCAATCAAGGAGACGGCAATCCTATATCTATCACTAGTGTCCTAACCTGACTCATGATAATTATCCAAGATAGTCTATAACCATTATGTTTCAAATGATATTGAACTACCTCAAAACAATGACAATCATCATTTAGAAACACAAGTGATCTCAAGTCCGAGGACATGTGCCACTTGATGCAAACAAGGATTATTCACATTGTGACAAGCAATTGAATATCCTAGTAGGGTCTGTCCAGTACATCCAATGTACCCATGAGTCTACATCTTATTCCATGCTCGAAGCATCCTATAAGATTAGAACACATATTAGTCTCAATCATATCAAGGCTGTCTCATGTTCACCAAGATATCTCGACTAAGGACATTACAGCATGTCAGCCTAGCTGAACAGCATTGAGACATTATTCAGAAGTACACTTATTGCAGCAGACAATGTAACATACTGAATAACAACCATTGCCTTTATAAACATAAGAGTTCATATACATGATACTGAAAGAATCCCAAGGCCTCAAACATTAGCCTTAAGGGCATACCCCAACAATCTCCCACTTGCACTTAATCTAATGGTTGAGAAAACTCAAACCCATATTATTACAGTGCTTCTCATGCTTCTGTTGCGCCAGAGGCTTGGTAAGCGGGTCAGCCAGATTGTCATCTGTATGAACCTTGCAGATTTTGATCTCGCCACGATCAATGATCTCCCGGATCAAGTGAAACCGTCTCTGTATGTGCTTGGACTTCTGTTGCGACCGTGGTTCCTTTGCTTGTGCGATTGCTCCAGTGTTATCACAGAAGATAACCAAAGGATCTGCACTCGAAGGAACGACACCAAGTTCCTGAATGAACTTACGAGTCCATACTGCCTCCTTGGATGCTTCCGAGGCTGCAACATACTCGGCTTCTGTTGTGGAATCAGCAACAGTAGACTGTTTGAAACTTTTCCACACCACTGCTCCTCCATTCAAGCTAAAAACATAGCCTGATTGCGATCGGAAATCATCCTGGTCCGACTGGAACGAAGCGTCAGTATATCCTTCTATACTGAGTTCTTCCTGACCACCATATATCAAGAACATATCTTTGGTCCTCCGCAGATATTTTAAAATGTTCTTGACCGCAATCCAGTGTGCCTGACCTGGATTACTTTGGAACCGACTGGTCACGCTTAACCCATAAGCGACGTCTGGGCGAGTACACAACATCGCATACATAACGGACCCAATAGCCGAAGCATAAGGCGTATTGTCCATTTCATCTTTCTCAGTCTGTGTTTGTGGACACTGACTCTTCGAAAGATTCAGACCATGTCTGACTGGAAGATATCCTCTTTTAGAATTCTCTAAATGGAATCTCTCCAGGACTTTATTGATGTAAGTACTCTGGCACAGCCCGAGAAGCCTCTTAGATCTATCCCTGTAGATCTTCACACCTAACACATAGGCTGCTTCTCCTAGATCTTTCATCTGGAAACATTTTCTTAACCATGCTTTAACAGCATGCAGTTCAGGAATATCGTTTCCAATGATTAAGATATCATCGACGTAGAGGACTAGGAAAGTAATCACGCTCCCACTAAACCTCTTATATACACACGGGTCATCTTCATTCTTGATGAAACCAAAATCACATATTGATTCATCAAAACGAATATTCCAGCTTCTAGATGCTTGTTTAAGTCCATAAATGGACTTCTTTAACTTGCATATTTTATGACGATCTGATGGATTAGTGAAACCTTCAGGTTGTGTCATATACACATCCTCATCCAGTTTTCCATTAAGGAAAGCAGTCTTCACATCCATCTGCCAGATCTCATAATCGTAATATGCTGCTATCGCGAAAAGAATCCGAATAGACTTGAACATGGCTACAGGAGAGAAAGTTTCATCATAATCTATCCCGTAGATTTGTTTGAAACCTTTCGCAACTAGCCTGCCTTTATAGGTAACCACGTTACCATCCATGTCAATCTTCTTCTTGAAGATCCATTTACAGCCTATAGGGATTACTCCCGGAGGCGGATCAACCAAATCCCAAACTTGGTTATCTGACATGGAGTCCATGTCGGCTCGCATAGCTACAAGCCATCTTGCTGACTCCGGTCCACTGACCGCATCCGCATAAGTGAGGGGTTCATCATTATCAATGATGTAGACTCCGTCATAGCGCTCAGGCTGTCGACGGATCCTTCCCGATCTACGCGGTTCCCGTGATATCTGAGCCACAGGTTGTTAGGGTATGCCCTTAAGGCTAATGTTTGAGGCCTTGGGATTGTATCAGTATCATGTATATAAACTTTTATGTTTATAAAGGCAATGGTTGTTATTCAGTTTGTTACATTGTCTGCTGCAATAAGTGTACTTCTGAATAATGTCTCAATGCTGTTCAGCTAGGCTGACATGCTGTATTGTCCTTAGTCGAGATATCTTGGTAAACATGAGACAGCCTTGATATGATTGAGACTAATATGTGTTCTAATCTTATAGGATGCTTCGAGCATGGAATAAGATGTAGACTCATGGGTACATTGGATGTACTGGACAGACCCTACTAGGATATTCAATTGCTTGTCACAATGTGAATAATCCTTGTATGCAACAAGTGGCACATGTCCTCTGACTTGAGATCACTTGTGTTTCTAAATGATGATTGTCATTGTTTTGAGGTAGTTCAATATCATTTGAAACATAATGGTTATAGACTATCTTGGATAATGATCATGAGTCAGGTTAGGACACTAGTGATAGATATAGGATTGCCGTCTCCTTAATTGGAGTGTGATGTTCTAAAGGGGCCCCCTTAAATGAGATGATTGAGAAAGTGTATGGCCATACCCAGGTGACGATGTCATCTGGTCTAATCATGCTCATCATATTGGAGCTACAGGCTTGACACGCTTGTCCAATAAGAACATCCAGTGGCAAAGGAAACATGTATGCCTAGTGATGTGGATTCACACTTGTGCTGTGGTTTGGGTGTAGTCTTGGAAGACTCTTTCCTTTATATCAGGAGATAGTGATGTGTTGCTAGATACCCCTCACTGATCGTGATAATGTAAGTTATCGTTATCGACATTTAGAGGAAACCCTTAGGGTCGCACAATTCGATGATATGGCTTGCTTAAGTCAGATCGTGTGGACTGAATTGTTTAGGTTCAGTTTAAAGGAGTTTAAACTCTGATTGTAAGTGAGATCTGGTCTGATCATGTTTGATTGATTAGGGCTTGAGATCGGTAAGCTTCGATCGAGAGATTTGATGCTAGATCGGTGAGATCAAAAGCATCAAAGAGATGAACGGTTAGATCTGAAACCTTAGGGTTTACTATGGTCTAGACCAAATGGCTTGAGCTATTTTGATTTGGTTTATGAACCAAATTCGATTGGGACATTTTGGCTTGAACCGGTTCACAAAGGTGAACGCTTGGTTCAATGCTAGTAAGCGTTTTTGGGTTGGCATGAGCGCATGGCTTAATGATGTTCCATTTATGGAAAGTCATCAAGGCCGATTCCTCTCAACGCCAAAACGCATATGCGTTCCCCTCTTCTCTTGTGGTTTGGCTTGCACTCTCGCAAGTGGTGGATTGATGAGAAGAAGGGAAGGTTTTCGTCCAAGGTGAAGCTTGTTCTCGCATCTCAAACTTCCTCCACGCAAAGGACCCCTTGAAGCTTTGCTAGCACAAAGACGACAAGGAGAAGCCATTCCTCATCTTGTGTGCTTCATCTTTGGAGAAGATCCCTTTCGATCTTTGCTTCCAAGACACCATCCAAATAGATGGCTTTGGTATGATCTTCTTTCGATCTCCACATTCCTTAAGGTTGATCATTTGAACATATATTACATGCGATCTCATGTTGAAACTGAAGAGTCCCCTTCAAGGGGGAGCGCAAGCGGATAAAACCCCTTTCAAGAGGGGGGCCGAAACCCTAAGGGAGGGGCGCATGCAATTTTGCTAGGGTTTCAACTATACAATCGCTTATATGCTCACATAATCAACTATGATAGATTGATTAGAACAAGAGGGAGATTCATACCAACGCCATTGCCTTGGAGGTCGGCTTGGAAGAAGAGAGCAACTTAGATCTCCTCCAAAAGTTCACACACAAGATGAAGATCGCCTACCCCTTGTGATGCTTGTGCTAGTAAGAATCTTTAAGGGTCCTTGCCGTATGGAAGGGAAGGGAAATTCTTGCTTGGCGAGACTTCCTTCTCTTGTTTTCGTCAAGTGCCTTCTTCCACCGAATAGAGAAGCCTTCACAAGAGATTTCGGCAAGAGAGTAACCTCCCACACTAATGTGGAGGCGTTACACACAATCCACTTGAAACCGAATTCCAAAAATGGAAAGTATTCAAGGCTCAAGCGTTCACCCTTAAGTGAACCAAGCCCTTAACTCATCTCCCATGAACCATGCGCTCATCCATGAGCCGGTTCAATGTCGATTTGGTCCAAGACCAATTAACCCAAGCCATATGGTCTAGATCACAATAAACCCTAAAGGTTCAAGATCTAACCGTTCATTTCTTGATGCTCCTGATCTCACCGATCTAGCATCATCTCTCTCGATCGAAGTTTACCGATCTCAAGCCCTAATCAATCAAACATGATCAGACCAGATCTCACTTACAATCAGAGATTAAATCCCTTTAAACTGAACCCAAACAATTCAGTCCACACGATCTGACTCAAGTAAGCCATATCATCAAATTGTGCGACCCTGAGGGTTTCCTTTAAATGTCGGTAACGATAACTTTCGTTATCACGATCAGTGAGGGGTATCTAGCAACACATCACTGTCTCCCGATATAAAGGAAAGAGTCTTCCAAGACTACTCCCAAAACACAGCACAAGGGTGAATGCACTTCACTAGGCATACATGTTTCCTTTGCCACTGGATGTTCGTATTGGACAAGCATGTCAAGCTTGTAACTCCAATACGATGAGCATGATTAGATCAGATGAACATAGTCATCTGGGTATGGCCATACACTATCTCAATCATCTCATATAGGGGGCCCCTTTAGAACACCACACTCCTTGAACAAGGAGACGGCAATCCTTTATCTATCACTAGTGTCCTAACCTGACTAATGATCATTATCCAAGATAGTCTATAATCATTATGTTTCAAATGATATTGAACTACCTCAAAACAATGACATTCATCATTTAGAAACACAAGTGATCTCAAGTCAGAGGACATGTGCCACTTGTTGCAATCAAGGATCATTCACATTGTGACAAGCAATTGAATATCCTAGTAGGGTCTGTCCAGTACATCCAATGTACCCATGAGTCTACATCTTATTCCATGCTCGAAGCTTCCTATAAGATTAGAACACATATTAGTCTCAATCATATCAAGGCTGTCTCATGTTCACCAAGATATCTCGACTAAGGACTTTATAGCATGTCAGCCTAGCTGAACAGCTTTGAGACATTATTCAGAAGTACACTTATTGAAGCAGACAAGGTAACAACCTGAATAACAACCATGCCTTTATAAACATAAGAGTTTATTACATGATACTTTTACAATCCCAAGGCCTCAAACATTAGCCTTAAGGGCATACCCCAACAATCTCCCACTTGCACTTAATCTAATGGTTGAGAAATCTCAAACCCATATTATTATAGTGCTTCTCATGCTTCTGCTGCGCCAGAGGCTTGGTAAGCGGGTCAGCCAGATTGTCGTCTGTATGAACCTTGCAAATTTTGATCTCACCACGATCTATGATCTCCCGGATCAAGTGAAACCGTCTCTGTATGTGGTTGGACTTCTGGTGCGACCGTGGTTCCTTTGCCTGTGCGATTGCTCCAGTGTTATCACAGAAGATAACCAAAGGATCGACACTTGAAGGAACAACACCAAGTTCTCTCACGAACTTACGAATCCACACTGCCTCCTTGGATGCTTCCGAGGCTGCAACATACTCGGCTTCTGTTGTGGAATCAGCAACAGTTGACTGTTTGAAACTTTTCCACACCACTGCTCCACCATTCAAGCTAAAAACATAGCCTGATTGCGATCGGAAATCATCCTGGTCCGACTGGAACGAAGCGTCAGTATATCCTTCAATACTGAGTTCTTCCTGACCACCATATATCAAGAACATATCTTTGGTCCTCCACAGATATTTTAAAATGTTCTTGACCGCAATCCAGTGCGCCATACCTGGATTACTTTGGAATCTACTGGTCACGCTTAACCCGTAAGCGACGTCTGGGCGAGTACACAACATCGCATACATAATGGACCCAATAGCCGAAGCATAAGGCGTATTGTCCATTTCATCTTTCTCAGTCTGTGTTTATGGACACTGACTCTTCGAAAGATTCAGACCATGTCTGACTGGCAGATATCCTCTTTTAGAATTCTCTAAATGGAATCTCTCCAGGACTTTATCGATGTACGTACTCTGGCACAGCCCGAGAAGCCTCTTAGATCTATCCCTGTAGATCTTCACACCTAACACATAGGCTGCTTCTCCTAGATCTTTCATCTGGAAACATTTTCCTAACCATGCCTTAACAGCATGCAGTTCAGGAATATCGTTTCCAATGATCAAGATATCATCGACGTAGAGGACTAGGAAAGTAATCACGCTCCCACTAAACCTCTTATATACACACGGTGTTGGAGTATGCCCTTAAGGCTAATGTTTGAGGCCTTTGGGATTGTAATAGTATCATGTAATAAACTCTTATGTTTATAAAAGGCATGGTTATTATTCAGCTTGTTACCTTGTCTGCTGTAATAAGTGTACTTCTGAATAATGTCTCAAAGCTGTTCAGCTAGGCTGACAGGCTATAAGTCCTTAGTCGAGATATCTTGGAGAACATGAGACAGCCTTGATATGATAGAGACTAATATGAGTGCTAATCTTATAGGATGCTTCGAGCATGGAATAAGATGTAGACTCATGGGTACATTGGATGTACTGGACAGACCCTACTGGGATATTCCATTGCTTGTCACAATGTGAATGATCCTTGTAAGCAACAAGTGGCACATGTCCTCTGACTTGAGATCACTTGTGTTTCTAAATGAGGATTGTCATTGTCTTGAGCTAGTTCAATATCATTTGAGATATAATGATTATAGACTATCTTGGATGGTGAGCTTGAATCAGGTTAGGGCACTTGTGATAGATAAAGGATTGCCGTCTCCTTGTTTAAGGAGTGTGATGTTCTATAGGGCCACACTATATGAGATGATTGAGGAAGTGTATGGCCATACCCAGATGACTATGTTCATCTGATCTAATCATGCTCATCGTATTGGAGTTACAAGCTTGACATGCTTGTCCAATAAGAACATCCAGTGGCAAAGGACAAATGTATGCCTTGTGAATTGAGTCACACTTGTGCTGTGTTTTGGGTGCAGTCTTGGAAGACTCTTTCCTTTATATCGGGAGACAGTGATGTGTTGCTAGATACCCCTCACTGATCGTGATAACGTAAGTTATCGTTACCGACATTTAAAGGAAACCCTCAGGGTCGCACAATTTGGTGATATGGCTTCCTTAAGTCAGATCGTGTGGACTGAATTGTTTTGGTTCAGTTTAAAGAGATTTAATCTCTGATTGTAAGTGAGATCTGGTCTGATCATGTTTGATTGATTAGAGCTTTAGATCGGTAAGCTTCGATCGAGAGAGATGATGCTAGATCGGTGCGATCAGAAGCGTCAGATGATGAAGGGTCAGATCTAGGACCTTGTGGTCTAATTTGGTCTAGACTTAATTCTGGGCTGATTTGGTTTCGAAATTGAACCAATGAAATTGAACCGGCTCATGGGTTGAGCGCTTGGTTCAAGAGGGAGAAGAGGTTGCGTTTGGTTCATGGAAACATGAACCATGAACGCCAACTCTTAATCGTTGCCATTTATGGAAAGTTCCATAAGCTAAACGCATATGCGTTCATGGCTTGATTACTCTCTAATGCTTTCGGTTTTGCTCTTTGGGCGTGGAGAAAACGGCTTGCTCTTGGAGAAGGCGTTGTTCTTGCGAAAAGAAGGAAGAGCTCTCGAAAAGAAGGCAGCCCTTTTCATCTAATCTCCTACACACGGTTGAAAGAGCTTGCCAATCTTGCTAGCACAAGACTTGCGCAAGGAGGAAGCTTTCATCCCTTGTGTGTGATTTCTTTGGAGAAGATCCCTTCGGTCTTTCTTCTTCCAAGCCGCACCATCTACATGGCTATGGTATGATCTTGTTCTTATCAATCTTTGATAGTTGAACAATTGGCATGCAAACGATTTTAAAACCCTTGCTTCCGCTTGCATCATTTTTCATTAGCGCCATGCTTAGGGTTTTTGCCCCCTTTATCTTTGGGGTTCCTTCAATTGGTATCAGAGGTTGGCTCTTTGCATGCTATTTTGTTTGCTAATGTGATCCATACTTGTTGCGCCTACTTTGTTTACCTTGGTTTGGTTTCATGAAAGTTGCGCTTGTATCATGGCTTCATGAAGGTTGCGCATGTATCATTTGATGACATGTAGTTTGCGCTCCCCCTTGAAGGGGACTCCCTGAAGTTTGCGCTCCCCCTTGAAGGGGACCCCCTTAGATCTAAGGGTTATCAAGCATGTTGTTTGTTTGTTTGCGCATGTACTAGATGTTTTTAAAAACAAACTTACATCTTGCGCGCATGATTAGATCTAAGGTGTCCCTACAATAAACCCTTAGATGGGTTGATGGGGTTGAAGTCACCACTAGGTTAGATCCAAGTCTGATCAGACCATCTGACAGCTCAGATGGGTTGACCCAATAGCACCTATGCGCAAGCACAAGGTGGCTATAGGTTGACTGCATCTAGGGCGTGTAGCGAGGTCTGGTTGAGACAACTACTGAGCACACTTGAGTTAGGCCCGGGGTCACACCCGCTTGCCAAAACTCATGGGGTGGTTCAGCCCTTGGGGCATGCATGGTTGACCATTAGGTCAACTCGGGTCAGTTAGGACTCGGTGCATGCAAGGGCAAAGGATCTAGCTAGATGGATGAGTGGATCCCCATCAATGGACCATTGTAAGGTTATAGGGATCATAAGGAAATTAAAATTGATGCCATGGGGTTTTTCAAAACTTTTAATTTCAAGATGATTGGATCACATGTTGATTGAACCATTTGCTTGTTTATTTAGTCTTATGTGGGTTGCCCTATTGTGTGCTGTGCTGGGGCCTGCGTGCCTGGATTTAAAATTGTAAATTAATTTGTGATCTGCGAATCACATTGTACTTAATTTATAATATGTAGTTGACCTGCGAGTCAACCTTGTCTAGATAGATCAAATGTATTTGATTAGACAAGAGCAAAGGCACACATCCCAAAGGGGCATTCAGCTGGTAACGCACCTGAGGTGCTCTTGGCGCTAGGGCCCTAGGTTGGACCAGATGAGATGCCAAGGAGCTCAAGTGAAGACTTAAGTAAATTAAGGTCTTACTAGGGTTCATGGGCTTTTACCACATAAGATCATGCTTTCTTCTTATTGCTTATAATTAGAATTGCATGTTTAAGTTTATCTTCTGCTATCACCATAGGACTTGCATGATAGTTAAGAAGATAAAAGACCGATAAAATCCAACGCTAATATATCAAGCTCGTAAGCCTTCTGACGCGAAACCTCACCTTTCTGATTATCGTTGGAGCCGTGTTGAACCCACTCAGTGGGCACGTCCATCTATCTTCAGACGGTGCTGGATTTCACCTGCGTGTTACAGAGTTGGGATTTATCCCCTCTCGTTGCTCAGCATAGCACGTGGTGGTCCAGGGAGTAGGTCAGGTCAGCTTGACCATGTTGGCTACATATGTGGCGCATATGGTAGCACATGGAGGCAGCCATCTCTGGGATCAGAGACTGTGTTGTACCAACTCAGTTGGCACAGTCTGCTGGATTGCCAAGATGAAGGGGAATCGCACGGGTTGGCGATTGGCTGGGACAGCCTACCAGAAATTAGTGCTTGTTATCTCTGTGCATCTTATCTCGCCTGAGCGGGACGCGGAGACCAAGTATGAAATCTGGATCCCATCTCACTAAAAGAGTATTACTCTTTCGGACTGTTTACTGGATTTTTCAGTCAGACAAAATAGTGAGAAAAGAATCTTTCTTAAGTCCTGGATTGATTCTAAACATTGATACTGACCTTGCTGTTCTTGCTTGTTGTAGATTCCTGCAGCAACGAACACCATGAGCTTCAATGTGCGATCCCTACTGGAAAGGGAGAAGTTTGCTGGGCCGAACTTCTCTGACTGGTTCGGACACCTTAAGATTGTTCTTAAGGCAGAGAGGAAACTGTATGTCCTCGAGACGGCGATACCGCCGCAGCCCGCTCCGAACGCCGCAAGGGCGGTTCGGGATGCCTACGAAAAGCACGTCAATGATAGCATTGATGTCGCTTGCCTGATGCTAGCGTCTATGACGCCACCGCTGCAGCGTCAGCATGAGGATATGTCAGCTATAGAGATTATAGCGAACCTCAAAATGCTGTATGCTGCACAGGCGAGGACTGAGCGCTATAATCTGACGAAGCTCTTCTTTCAGAGCAAACTGGCTGAGGGGAGCCCAGTGGGAGCTCACGTGCTCAAGATGATTGGGCACAAGGAGGCTCTAGATAAACTGGGGCATACCATCAACCAGGAGCTTGCTGTAGACATAATTCTACAGTCTCTTCCGCCTTCTTTCGATGCGTTCATCATTAACTATAATATGAACAAAATCGATTGTACGCCGGCAGAGCTGTTGAATATGCTCTTGACAACTGAGGAAACTCTGAAGGGTAAGCCTTCAACCTCTGTCTTAATAGTTCCTTCTAGGAACAAGAAGAAGGGGAAGAAGGGCAAGGCCCCTGTCAAGAATTACAGCAAGGCCCTGAAACAGAAGGTGAAGCGGTCGAAGGACAACAGGTGTTTCCACTGTGGCCAGCTGGGTCACTGGAAAAAGGACTGTAAAGCGCTCCAAGGAGATAAGAGGGGAAGCATCGCTTCTGGCTCAGGTATATATGTGACTGAGGTCATGTTATCTTCTTCTACTATATCATGGGTGTTGGACACCGCATGTGGAGTTCACATTTGTTCAAATGTGCAGGAACTCAAGAGAAGAAGGCAGGTGGGACAGCATGAGGTAGACCTACGAGTTGGAAACGGGGCACGGGTTGCTGCTGTTGCTGTAGGAGACTATTTCATTACTTTACCATCTGGCATTGTATTAGAATTAAACAATTGTTATTTTGTACCAAGTATTACCAAGAATATTATCTCTATTCCTGCTCTTGTCAGGAAAGGATTTGCCTTTGAATGCAAGATTTCAAAGTGTGTTTTATCTCGTGATAATATTGTGTATGCAACTGGTTCAATTAACAATGGGTTATACATGTTGGACATGGAATATTCTATACAAAACATTGATAATAAGAAAGCCAAGTATGCTGATGACAGCACCTTGTTATGGCATAGTCGTTTAGGCCATATAAACGAGAAGCGCATTAAGCGGTTGCATAATCATGGACTGCTGGGATCTTTCTCCTATGAGGAGATTGATACATGCAAAGCTTGTTTGATGGGTAAAATGACGAAGTCTCCTTTTCCTCACAAAGGTCAAAGGACTTCAGGTTTACTTGACCTTATACACAGTGATGTGTGTGGGCCATTTAGTAAACATGCCAGAGGTGGCTATCAGTACTTCATTACCTTTACTGATGATTTCAGTAGGTATGGGTATGTCTATTTAATGAGACATAAAAATGAATCTTTTGACAAGTTCAAAGAGTTCAAAAATGAAGTACAAAATCAGTTAGGCCGAAATATCAAGGCACTTCGTTCTGATCGAGGTGGTGAATACCTGAGTCATGCGTTTACTGACTATCTGAAAGAGTGTGGGATTATCTCACAGCTCACTCCGCCAGGAACACCGCAGTGGAATGGTGTGTCCGAGAGGAGAAATAGAACGTTACTTGATATGGTTCGTTCTATGATGAGTCAGGCTACTCTTCCATACTCCTTTTGGGGTTTTGCACTGGAAACAGCTGCAAAGGTACTAAACCGAGTGCCATCCAAGGCAGTTTCAAAGACGCCATATGAGTTATGGTATGGGAAACAGCCTAGCTTGACATTTATCAAGATCTGGGGTTGCGAGGCTTATGTCAAAAAGCTCGCCTCTGGGAAACTAGAGAGCAGATCTGACAAATGCATCTTTGTCGGTTACCCTAAGGAAACTAAGGGTTATTATTTCTTCGATCCCAAGGAGAACAAGGTTTTTGTTGCTCGGACGGCCATATTTCTTGAGAAGGAATTTCTTCTGCAAGAGGCCAGTGGGAGAGAAATAAAGCTGGATGAGAATCCAGAAGAAGGACAAAGTAGTCAAGCACAGTTGGATGAGCCTGAGCCGGTAGATCAGGTTATTGAACAACCTGAGGCTCAAATATCACGGGAACCGCGAAGATCGGGTAGGATCCGTCGACAGCCTGAGCGCTATGACGGAGTCTACATCATTGATAATGATGAACCCCTAACTTATGCGGATGCGGTCAGTGGACCGGAGTCAGCTAGATGGCTTGAAGCTATGCGAGCCGAGATGGACTCCATGTCAGATAACCAAGTCTGGGATTTGGTTGATCCGCCTCCGGGAGTAATCCCTATAGGCTGTAAATGGATCTTCAAGAAGAAGATTGACATGGATGGTAACGTGGTTACCTATAAAGGCAGGCTAGTTGCGAAAGGTTTCAAACAAATCTACGGGTTAGATTATGATGAAACTTTCTCACCAGTAGCCATGTTTAAGTCTATTCGGATTCTTTTCGCGATAGCTGCATATTACGATTATGAGATCTGGCAGATGGATGTGAAGACAGCTTTCCTCAATGGAAATCTGGATGAGGATGTGTATATGACACAACCGGAAGGTTTCACTAGTCCATCAGATCGTCATAAAATATGCAAGTTAAAGAAGTCCATTTATGGACTGAAACAAGCATCAAGAAGCTGGAACATTCGTTTTGATGAATCAATCTCTGAGTTTGGTTTCATCAAGAACGAAGATGACCCGTGTGTATATAAGAGGTTTAGTGGGAGCGTGATTACATTCCTAATCCTCTACGTCGATGATATCTTGATCATTGGAAACGATATTCCTGAACTGCATGCTGTTAAGGCATGGTTAGGAAAATGTTTCCAGATGAAAGATCTAGGAGAAGCAGCCTATGTATTAGGTGTGAAGATCTACCGGGATAGATCTAAGAGGCTTCTCGGGCTGTGCCAGAGTACCTACATCGATAAGGTCCTGGAGAGATTCCATTTAGAGAATTCTAAACGTGGATATCTTCCAGTCAGACATGGTCTGAATCTTTCGAAGAGTCAGTGTCCACAAACACAGACTGAGAAAGATGAAATGGACAATACGCCTTATGCTTCGGCTATTGGGTCCATAATGTATGCGATGTTGTGTACTCGCCCAGACGTCGCTTACGGGTTAAGCGTGACCAGTCGATTCCAAAGTAATCCAGGTTTGGCGCACTGGATTGCGGTCAAGAACATTTTAAAATATCTGCGGAGGACCAAAGATATGTTCTTGATATATGGTGGTCAGGAAGAACTCAGTATAGAGGGATATACTGACGCTTCGTTCCAGTCAGACCAGGATGATTTCCGATCGCAATCAGGCTATGTTTTTAGCTTGAATGGTGGAGCAGTGGTGTGGAAAAGCTTCAAACAGTCTACTGTTGCTGATTCCACAACAGAAGCCGAGTATGTTGCAGCCTCGGAAGCATCCAAGGAGGCAGTGTGGATTCGTAAGTTCGTGAGAGAACTTGGTGTCGTTCCTTCGAGTGCAGATCCTTTGGTTATCTTCTGTGATAACACTGGAGCTATAGCACAAGCAAAGGAACCTCGGTCGCACCAGAAGTCCAAGCACATACAGAGACGGTTTCACTTGATCCGGGAGATCATTGATCGTGGCGAGATCAAGATTTGCAAGGTTCATACAGATGACAATCTGGCAGACCCGCTTACCAAGCCTCTGGCGCAGCAGAAGCATGAGAAGCACTGTAATAATATGGGTTTGAGATTTCTCAACCATTAGATTAAGTGCAAGTGGGAGATTGTTGGAGTATGCCCTTAAGGCTAATGTTTGAGGCCTTTGGGATTGTAATAGTATCATGTAATAAACTCTTATGTTTATAAAAGGCATGGTTATTATTCAGCTTGTTACCTTGTCTGCTGTAATAAGTGTACTTCTGAATAATGTCTCAAAGCTGTTCAGCTAGGCTGACAGGCTATAAGTCCTTAGTCGAGATATCTTGGAGAACATGAGACAGCCTTGATATGATAGAGACTAATATGAGTGCTAATCTTATAGGATGCTTCGAGCATGGAATAAGATGTAGACTCATGGGTACATTGGATGTACTGGACAGACCCTACTGGGATATTCCATTGCTTGTCACAATGTGAATGATCCTTGTAAGCAACAAGTGGCACATGTCCTCTGACTTGAGATCACTTGTGTTTCTAAATGAGGATTGTCATTGTCTTGAGCTAGTTCAATATCATTTGAGATATAATGATTATAGACTATCTTGGATGGTGAGCTTGAATCAGGTTAGGGCACTTGTGATAGATAAAGGATTGCCGTCTCCTTGTTTAAGGAGTGTGATGTTCTATAGGGCCACACTATATGAGATGATTGAGGAAGTGTATGGCCATACCCAGATGACTATGTTCATCTGATCTAATCATGCTCATCGTATTGGAGTTACAAGCTTGACATGCTTGTCCAATAAGAACATCCAGTGGCAAAGGACAAATGTATGCCTTGTGAATTGAGTCACACTTGTGCTGTGTTTTGGGTGCAGTCTTGGAAGACTCTTTCCTTTATATCGGGAGACAGTGATGTGTTGCTAGATACCCCTCACTGATCGTGATAACGTAAGTTATCGTTACCGACATTTAAAGGAAACCCTCAGGGTCGCACAATTTGGTGATATGGCTTCCTTAAGTCAGATCGTGTGGACTGAATTGTTTTGGTTCAGTTTAAAGAGATTTAATCTCTGATTGTAAGTGAGATCTGGTCTGATCATGTTTGATTGATTAGAGCTTTAGATCGGTAAGCTTCGATCGAGAGAGATGATGCTAGATCGGTGCGATCAGAAGCGTCAGATGATGAAGGGTCAGATCTAGGACCTTGTGGTCTAATTTGGTCTAGACTTAATTCTGGGCTGATTTGGTTTCGAAATTGAACCAATGAAATTGAACCGGCTCATGGGTTGAGCGCTTGGTTCAAGAGGGAGAAGAGGTTGCGTTTGGTTCATGGAAACATGAACCATGAACGCCAACTCTTAATCGTTGCCATTTATGGAAAGTTCCATAAGCTAAACGCATATGCGTTCATGGCTTGATTACTCTCTAATGCTTTCGGTTTTGCTCTTTGGGCGTGGAGAAAACGGCTTGCTCTTGGAGAAGGCGTTGTTCTTGCGAAAAGAAGGAAGAGCTCTCGAAAAGAAGGCAGCCCTTTTCATCTAATCTCCTACACACGGTTGAAAGAGCTTGCCAATCTTGCTAGCACAAGACTTGCGCAAGGAGGAAGCTTTCATCCCTTGTGTGTGATTTCTTTGGAGAAGATCCCTTCGGTCTTTCTTCTTCCAAGCCGCACCATCTACATGGCTATGGTATGATCTTGTTCTTATCAATCTTTGATAGTTGAACAATTGGCATGCAAACGATTTTAAAACCCTTGCTTCCGCTTGCATCATTTTTCATTAGCGCCATGCTTAGGGTTTTTGCCCCCTTTATCTTTGGGGTTCCTTCACACGGGTCATCTTCGTTCTTGATGAAACCAAACTCAGAGATTGATTCATCAAAACGAATATTCCAGCTTCTTGATGCTTGCTTAAGTCCATAAATAGACTTCTTTAACTTGCATATTTTATGACGATCTGATGGATTAGTGAAACCCTCAGGTTGTGTCATATACACATCCTCATCCAGATTTCCATTAAGGAAAGCTGTCTTCACATCCATCTGCCAGATCTCATAATCGTAATATGCAGCTATCGCGAAAAGAATCCGAATAGACTTAAACATGGCTACAGGTGAGAAAGTTTCATCATAATCTATCCCGTAGATTTGTTTGAAACCTTTCGCAACTAGCCTGCCTTTATAGGTAACTACGTTACCATCCATGTCAATCTTCTTCTTGAAGATCCATTTACAGCCTATAGGGATTACTCCCGGAGGCGGATCAACCAAATCCCAGACTTGGTTATCTGACATGGAGTCCATTTCGGCTCGCATAGCATCAAGCCATCTAGCTGACTCCGGTCCACTGACCGCATCCGCATAAGTAAGGGGTTCATCATTATCAATGATGTAGACTCCGTCATAGCGCTCAGGCTGTCGACGGATCCTTCCCGATCTTCGCGGTTCCCGTGATATCTGAGCCTCAGGTTGTTCAGTAACCTGTTCTACCGGCTCAGGCTCATCCAACTGTGCTTGACTACTTTGTCCTTCCTCTGGATTCTCATCCAGCTTTATTTCTCTCCCACTGGCCTCTTGCAGAAGAAACTCCTTCTCAAGAAATATGGCCGTCCGAGCAACAAACACCTTGTTCTCCTTGGGATCGTAGAAATAATAACCCTTAGTTTCCTTAGGGTAACCGACAAAGATGCATTTCTCAGATCTGCTCTCTAGTTTCCCAGAGGCGAGCTTTTTGACATAAGCCTCACAACCCCAGATCCTGATAAATGTCAAGCTCGGCTGTTTCCCATACCATAACTCATATGGCGTCTTTGAAACGGCCTTGGATGGCACTCGGTTTAGTACCTTTGCAGCTGTTTCCAGTGCAAAACCCCAAAAGGAATATGGAAGAGTAGCCTGACTCATCATAGAACGAACCATATCAAGTAACGTTCTATTTCTCCTCTCGGACACACCATTCCATTGTGGTGTTCCTGGCGGAGTGAGCTGTGAGATAATCCCACACTCTTTTAGATAGTCAGTAAACGCATGACTCAAGTATTCTCCACCTCGATCAGAACGAAGTGCCTTGATATTTCGGCCTAGCTGATTTTGTACTTCATTCTTGAACTCTTTGAACTTGTCAAAAGATTCACTTTTATGTCTCATCAGATAGACATAACCATACCTACTGAAATCATCAGTAAAGGTAATGAAGTACTGATAGCCACCTCTGGCATGTTTACTAAATGGCCCACACACATTACTGTGTATAAGGTCAAGTAAACCTGAAGCCCTTTGACCTTTGTTAAGAAAAGGTGACTTCGTCATTTTACCCATTAAACAAGCTTTGCATGTATCAATCTCCTCATAGGAGAATGATCCCAGCAGTCCATGATCATGCAACCGCTTAATGCGCTTCTTGTTAATATGGCCTAAACGACTATGCCATAACAAGGTGCTGTCATCAGCATACTTGGCTTTCTTATTATCAATGTTTTGTATAGAATATTCCATGTCCAACATGAATAACCCATTGTTAATTGAACCAGTTGCATAAACAATATTATCACAAGATAAAACACACTTTGAAATATTGCATTCAAAGGCAAATCCTTTCCTGACAAGAGCAGGAATAGAGATAATATTTTTAGTGATACTCGGTACAAAATAACAATTGTTTAATTCCAATACAATGCCAGATGGTAAAGAAATGAAATAGTCTCCTACAGCAACAGCAGCAACCCGTGCCCCGTTTCCAACGCGTAGGTCTACCTCATGCTGTCCCACCTGTCTTCTTCTCTTGAGTTCCTGTACATTTGAACAAATGTGAACTCCACATGCAGTGTCCAACACCCATGAAATAGAAGAAGATGAAACCATGACTTCCGTCACGTAAATACCTGAGCCAGAAGCGATGCTTCCCCTCTTATCTCCTTGGAGCGCTTTACAGTCCTTTTTCTAGTGACCCAGCTGGCCACAGTGGAAACACCTGTTGTCCTTGGACCGCTTCACCTTCTGTTTCAGAGCCTTACTGTAGTTCTTGACAGGGGCCTTGCCCTTCTTCCCCTTCTTCTTGTTCCTGGAAGGAACCATTAAGATAGAGGTCGAAGGCTTTCCCTTCAGAGTTTCCTCAGTAGTCAAGAGCATATTCAGCAGTTCTGCCGGAGTACAATCGATTTTGTTCATATTAAAGTTAATGATGAACGCATCGAAAGAGGGCGGAAGAGACTGCAGAATGATGTCTACAGCAAGCTCTTGGTTAATGGTATGCCCCAGTTTCTCCAGAGCCTCCTTGTGCCCAATCATCTTGAGCACGTGAGCTCCCACTGGGCTCCCTTCAGCCAGTTTGCTCTGAAAGAAGAGCTTCGTCAGATTATAGCGTTCTGTCCTCGCCTGTGCAGCATACAGCATCTTGAGGTTCGCTATAATCTCTATAGCCGACATATCCTCATGCTGACGCTGCAGCGGTGGCGTCATAGACGCTAGCATCAGGCAAGCGACATCAATGCTATCATTGACGTGCTTTTCATAGGCTTCCCGAACCGCCCTTGCGGCGTTCGGAGCGGGCTGAGGCGGCACAGCCGTCTCGAGGACATACAGTTTCCTCTCTGCCTTAAAAACGATCTTAAGGTGTCCGAACCAGTCAGAGAAGTTCGGCCCAGCAAACTTCTCCCTTTCCAGTAGGGATCGCACATTGAAGCTCATGGTGTTCGTTGCTGCAGGAATCTACAACAATGCAAGAACAGCAAGGTCAGTATCAATGTCTAGAATCAATCCAGGACTTAAGAAAGATTCTTTTCTCACTATTTTAGCTGACTGTAAAATCCATTAAAACAGTCCGAAAGAGTAACACTCTTTTAGTGAGATGGGATCCAGATTTCATACTTGGTCTCCGCGTCCCGCTCAGGCGAGATAAGATGCACAGAGAGTACAAGCACTAATCTCTGGTAGGCAGTCCCTGCCAATCGCCAACCCGTGCGATTCCCCTTCACCTGGGCAATCCAGCAGACTGTGCCAACTGAGTTGGTACAACACAGTCTCTGATCCCACAGATGGCTGCCTCCATGTGCTACCATATGCGCCACATATGTAGCCTACATGGTCAAGCTGACCCGACCTACTCCCTGGACCACCACGTGCTATGCTGAGCAACGAGAAGCGATAAATCCCTTCTCTGTAACACGCAGGTGAAATCACACACCGTCTGAAGATAGATGGACGTGCCCACTGAGTGGGTACAACACGGCTCCAACGATAATCAGAACAGTGAGGTTTCGCGCCAGAAGGCTTACGAGCTTGATATGTTAGCGTTGGATTTTAACGGTCCTTTTATCTTCATAACTATCATGCAAACCCTATGGTGATAGCAGAAGATAACTAAACATGCAATTCTAATTATAAGCAATAAGTAGAAAGCATGCTGATCTTATGTGGTAAAAGCCCATGAACCCTAAGTAAGACCTTAATTTTACTTAAGTCTTCACTTGAGCTCTTTAAGGGTCCTTTTATATCTGATCTGGCCCAACCCAGGGCCCCAGCGCCAAATGCAGCTCAGGTGCGCCACCAGCTGCATGAGCCTCATCGCCATGTGTGCATAGAATTCTTGTCTGATTAAAATACATTTTAATCTATCTAGACAAGATTGACTCGCAGGTCAATTACATTTTATAAATTAAAACAATGTGATTCGCAGATCACAAATGAATATTAATTTATAATTAACCAGGCACGCAGGCCCCAGCACAGCACACATTTGGGCAACCCACATAAGATTAAATAAACAAGCATCATGGCATCATTCAATCAATCATGTGATCCATAGACAAAATAAAAATTTTGAAATCCCATTGGAATCAATTTTACTTGTCTTATGTGCCCTACAACCTTACAATGGTCCATTGATGGGGATCCACTCATCAATCTAGTTAGATCCATGCCCTTGCATGCACCAAGTCCTAACTGACTCGAGTTGACCTAATGGTCAACCATGCATGCGCCAAGGGCTGAACCACCTTCAAGAGTTCTGGCAAGCGGGTGTGACCCCGGGCCTAACTCAAGAGTGTTCATTGGTTGTCTCAACCAGACCTCGCTACACGCCTGTGATGCAATCGACCTATAGCCACCTCGTGCTTGCGCACAGGTGCCATCTGGTCGATCCATCTAGGCTGTCAGATGGTCTGATCAGACTAGTTTGATCTAACCTGGAGGATGCTTTCAACCCCATCAACCCGTCTAAGGGTTTATTGTAGGTGCGGCTTAGATCTAATATGCAAGTCGCGCATGTCATTTAGGGTTTTCGAAAAACAACTACAACAACATGATAGAAGCGCAACCAACATACATGCGCCAATATAACTCTCATACATGCGCAACATGAACATACTATCAACTAGTATAATCGCATGAAGAGAAAACATAGATCTAAGCATCATACATATATGGATCACAAAACATACATAGCAATCATATGATTCATATAAGATCTTGGCTCTGATACCAATTGAAGAGTCCCCTTCAAGGGGGAGCGCAAGCGGATAAAACCCCTTTCAAGAGGGGGGCCGAAACCCTAAGGGAGGGGCGCATGCAATTTTGCTAGGGTTTCAACTATACAATCGCTTATATGCTCACATAATCAACTATGATAGATTGATTAGAACAAGAGGGAGATTCATACCAACGCCATTGCCTTGGAGGTCGGCTTGGAAGAAGAGAGCAACTTAGATCTCCTCCAAAAGTTCACACACAAGATGAAGATCGCCTACCCCTTGTGATGCTTGTGCTAGCAAGAATCTTTAAGGGTCCTTGCCGTATGGAAGGGAAGGGAAATTCTTGCTTGGCGAGACTTCCTTCTCTTGTTTTCGTCAAGTGCCTTCTTCCACCGAATAGAGAAGCCTTCACAAGAGATTTCGGCAAGAGAGTAACCTCCCACACTAATGTGGAGGCGTTACACACAATCCACTTGAAACCGAATTCCAAAAATGGAAAGTATTCAAGGCTCAAGCGTTCACCCTTAAGTGAACCAAGCCCTTAACTTATCTCCCATGAACCATGCGCTCATCCATGAGCCGGTTCAATGTCGATTTGGTCCAAGACCAATTAACCCAAGCCATATGGTCTAGATCACAATAAACCCTAAAGGTTCAAGATCTAACCGTTCATTTCTTGATGCTCCTGATCTCACCGATCTAGCATCATCTCTCTCGATCGAAGTTTACCGATCTCAAGCCCTAATCAATCAAACATGATCAGACCAGATCTCACTTACAATCAGAGATTAAATCCCTTTAAACTGAACCCAAACAATTCAGTCCACACGATCTGACTCAAGTAAGCCATATCATCAAATTGTGCGACCCTGAGGGTTTCCTTTAAATGTCGGTAACGATAACTTTTGTTATCACGATCAGTGAGGGGTATCTAGCAACACATCACTGTCTCCCGATATAAAGGAAAGAGTCTTCCAAGACTACTCCCAAAACACAGCACAAGGGTGAATGCACTTCACTAGGCATACATGTTTCCTTTGCCACTGGATGTTCTTATTGGACAAGCATGTCAAGCTTGTAACTCCAATACGATGAGCATGATTAGATCAGATGAACATAGTCATCTGGGTATGGCCATACACTATCTCAATCATCTCATATAGGGGGCCCCTTTAGAACACCACAATCCTTGAACAAGGAGACGGCAATCCTTTATCTATCACTAGTGTCCTAACCTGACTCATGATCATTATCCAAGATAGTCTATAATCATTATGTTTCAAATGATATTGAACTACCTCAAAACAATGACATTCATCATTTAGAAACACAAGTGATCTCAAGTCAGAGGACATGTGCCACTTGTTGCAATCAAGGATCATTCACATTGTGACAAGCAATTGAATATCCTAGTAGGGTCTGTCCAGTACATCCAATGTACCCATGAGTCTACATCTTATTCCATGCTCGAAGCATCCTATAAGATTAGAACACATATTAGTCTCAATCATATCAAGGCTGTCTCATGTTCACCAAGATATCTCGACTAAGGACTTTATAGCATGTCAGCCTAGCTGAACAGCTTTGAGACATTATTCAGAAGTACACCTATTGCAGCAGACAAGGTAACAACCTGAATAACAACCATGCCTTTATAAACATAAGAGTTTATTACATGATACTTTTACAATCCCAAGGCCTCAAACATTAGCCTTAAGGGCATACCCCAACAGAAACCCCTTGGAAATTACATGCGCCCCCTTTAGGGTTTCAACCCCTTGCGCTCCCCCTTGAAGGGGACTCTTCAATTGGTATCAAAGCTGGTTCTATGTATGTTCATTTGATTGCCTACATGTGATCCTTGTTTGCGTTTGCTAAGCATAGATCTAATAACATGCCGAATAACTACATGCTAGTTTAAGAACTTAAATGTATGTTTAGTTATGGATGGCGCATGTTTGTTGGCGCTTCTTTCATGTTGTTTTTGTCAAAACAAAAGATCGTGCGCGCCTCATCTAGATCTAAGGCCCTACTTTAAACCCTTAGATGGGTTGATGGGGTTGAAGTCATCTTCTAGGAAGTATCCAAATAGTCTGATCAGACCATCTGACAGCCTAGATGAGTTGACCAGATAGCACCTGTGCGCAAGCACGAGGTGGCTATAGGTCGACTGCATCAAGGGCGTGTAGCGAGGTCTGGTTGAGACGGCTACTGAACACACATGAGTTAGGCCCGGGGTCACACCCGCTTGCCGAAACTCATGAGGGTTGTTCAGCCCTTTGCGCATGCATGGTTGACCATTAGGTCAACTCAAGTCAGTTAGGACTTGGTGCATGTAAGGGCAGTGGATCTGACTAGATGGATGAGTGGATCCCTATCAATGGACCATTGTAAGGTTGTAGGGGCACATAAGAAAATTAAAATGATGCCAATGGGTTTTCAAAATTTTATTTTCTTGTTAAATGGATCACATGTTGATTGGATGCCATGTGCTTGTCTATTTCATCTTATGTGGGTTGCCCTTTTAATGTGTGCTGTGCTGGGGCCTGCGAGCCTGGCTTTAATTGTAAATTATATATTTGTGATCTGCGCATCACATTTTAATTAATTTATTGTATAATTGACCTGCGTGTCAAACTTGTCTAGATAGATTAAAATGTACTTTTAATCTGACAAGAGCTCAAAGCACACATAGCAAGGCGCAAGCAGCTGGTGGGCGCACCTGAGCTGCAGAGGGCGCTTGGGCCCTGGTCTGGGCCAGATGAGAGGCAAAAGACCCAAGAAGCAAGTGAAGACTTAAGATAACTTAAGGTCTTACTTAGGGTTAATGGGCTTTTACCACATAAGATCAGCATGCTTTCTACTTACCGTTTATAATTAGAAATGCATGATTTATTTTTCTTCTGCTATCACCATAGGGTTTGCATGATAGTTAAGAAGATAAAAGACCGTTAAAATCCAACGCTGAAATATCAAGCTCGTAAGCCTTCTGACGCGAAACCTCGCTGTTCTGACTATCGTTGGAGCCGTGTTGTACCCACTCAGTGGGCACGTCCTTCTATCTTCAGACGGTGTGTGATTTCACCTGCGTGTTACAGAGAAGGGATTTATCGCTTCTCGTTGCTCAGCATAGCACGTGGTGGTCCAGGAAGTAGGTCGGGTTAGCTTGACCATGTAGGCTACATATGGGGCATATGTGAGCTATATGGAGGCAGCCATCTGTGGGATCAGAGACTGTGTTGTACCAACTCAGTTAGCACAGTCTGCTGGATTGCCCAGATGAAGGGGAATCGCACGGGTTGGCGATTGGCAGGGACTGCCTACTAGAAATTAGTGCTTGTACTCTCTGTGCATCTTATCTCGCCTGAGCGGGACGCGGAGACCAAGTATGAAATCTGGATCCCATCTCACTAAAAGAGTGTTACTCTTTCGGGCTGTTTTGCTGCATTTTTCAGCCAGATAAAATAGTGAGAAAAGAATCTTTCTTAAGTCCTGGATTGATTCTAGACATTGATACTGACCTTGCTGTTCTTGCATTGTTGTAGATACTTGCAGCAACGAACACCATGAGCTTCAATGTGCGATCCCTACTGGAAAGGGAGAAGTTTGCTGGGCCAAACTTCTCAGACTGGTTCGGACACCTTAAGATCGTTCTTAAGGCTGAGAGGAAACTGTATGTCCTCGAGACGGCTATACCGCCTTAACCCGCTGCGAACGCCGCAAGGGCGGTTCGCGATGCCTATGAAAAGCATGTCAATGATAGCATTGATGTTGCTTGCCTGATGCTAGCGTCTATGACGCCACCGCTGCAGCGTCAGCATGAGGATATGTCTGCTATAGAAATTATAGCAAACCTCAAGATGCTGTATGCTGCACAGGCGAGGACTGAACGCTATAATCTGACCAAGCTTTTCTTTCAGAGCAAACTGGCTGAAGGGAGCCCAGTAGGAGCTCACGAGCTCAAGATGATTGGGCACAAGGAGGCTCTGGAGAAACTGGGGCATACCATCAACCAGGAGCTTGCTGTAGACATTATTCTGCAGTCTCTCCCGCCCTCTTTCGATGCGTTCATTATTAATTTTAATATGAACAAAATCGATTGTACTCCGGCAGAGTTGCTGAATATGCTCTTGACCACTGAGGAGACTCTGAAGGAAAAGCCTTCAACCTCTGTCTTGATGTTCCCCTCCAGGAACAAGAAGAAGGGGAAGAAGGGCAAAGCCCCGGTCAAGAATTACAGCAAGGCTCTGAAACAGAAGGTGAAGCAGTCAAAGGAATACAGATGTTTCCACTGTGGCCAGCTGGGTCACTAGAAAAAGGACTGTAAAGCGCTCCAAGGAGACAAGAAGGGAAGCATCGCTTCTGGCTCAGGTATATTTGTGACTGAGGTCATGATATCTTCTTCTTCCATTTCATGGGTGTTGGACACTGCATGTGGAGTTCACATTTGTTCAAATGTGCAGGAACTCAAGAGAAGAAGACAGGTGGGACAGCATGAGGTGGACCTACGAGTTGGAAACGGGGCACGGGTTGCTGCTGTTGCTGTAGGGGATTATTACATCTCATTACCATCTGGCATTGTATTAGAATTAAATAATTGTTACTTTGTACCCAGTATTACCAAAAATATTATCTCTATTCCTGCTCTTGTCAGGAAAGGGTTTTTCCTTTGAATGCAAGATTTCAAAGTGTTATCTTACTCTTGATAATATTGTTTATGCTACTGGTTCAATTAACAATGGGTTATTCATGTTGGACATGGACTATTCTATACAAAACATTGATAATAAGAAAGCCAAGTATGCTGATGACAGCACCTTGCTATGGCATAGTCGTTTAGGCCATATTAACAAGAAGCGCATTAAGCGGTTGCATGATCATGGACTGCTGGGATCATTCTCCTATGAGGAGATTGATACATGCAAAGCTTGTTTAATGGGTAAAATGACGAAGTCTCCTTTTCCTAACAAAGGTCAAAGGGCTTCAGGTTTACTTGACCTTATACACACTGATGTGTGTGGGCCATTTAGTAAACATGCCAGAGGTGGCTATCAGTACTTCATTACCTTTACTGATGATTTCAGTAGATATGGTTATGTCTATCTTATGAGACATAAGAGTGAATCTTTTGACAAGTTCAAAGAGTTCAAAAATGAAGTACAAAATCAGCTAGGCCGAAATATCAAGGCACTTCGTTCTGATCGAGGTGGAGAATACTTGAGTCATGCGTTTACTGACTATCTAAAAGAGTGTGGGATTATCTCACAGCTCACTCCGCCAGGAACACCACAATGGAATGGTGTGTCCGAGAGGAGAAATAGAACGTTACTTGATATGGTTCGTTCTATGATGAGTCAGGCTACTCTTCCTTACTCCTTTTGGGGTTTTGCACTGGAAACAGCTGCAAAGGTACTAAACCGAGTGCCATCCAAGGCAGTTTCAAAGACTCCATATGAATTATGGTATGGGAAACAGCCGAGCTTGACATTTATTAAGATCTGGGGTTGCGAGGCTTATGTCAAAAAGCTCGCCTCTGGGAAACTAGAGAGCAGATCTGAGAAATGCATCTTTGTCGGTTACCCTAAGGAAACTAAGGGTTATTATTTCTTCGATCCCAAAGAGAACAAAGTATTTGTTGCTCGGACGGCAGTTTTTCTTGAGAAGGAGTTTCTTCTGCAAGAAGCCAGTGGGAGAGAAATAAAGCTGGATGAGAATCCAGAGGAAGGACAAAGTAGTCAAGCACAGTTGGATGAGCCTGAGCCAGTGGATCAGGTTACTGAACAACCTGAGGCTCAGATATCACGGGAACCGCGAAGATCGGGAAGGATCCGTCGACAGCCTGAGCGCTATGACGGAGTCTACATCATTGATAATGATGAACCCCTTACTTATGCGGATGCGGTCAGTGGACCGGAGTCAGCGAGATGGCTTGAAGCTATGCGAGCCGAGATGGACTCCATGTCAGATAACCAAGTCTGGGATTTGGTTGATCCGCCTCCGGGAGTAATCCCTATAGGCTGTAAATGGATCTTCAAAAGGAAGATTGACATGGATGGTAACGTGGTTACCTATAAAGGCAGGCTAGTAGCGAAAGGTTTCAAACAAATCTACGGGATAGATTATGATGAAACTTTCTCTCCTGTAGCCATGTTTAAGTCTATTCGGATTCTTTTCGCGATAGCTGCATATTACGATTATGAGATCTGGCAGATGGATGTGAAGACGGCTTTCCTTAATGGAAAACTGGATGAGGATGTGTATATGACACAACCTGAAGGTTTCACTAATCCATCAGATCGTCATAAAATATGCAAGTTAAAGAAGTCCATTTATGGACTTAAACAAGCATCTAGAAGCTGGAATATTCGTTTTGATGAATCAATCTCTGAGTTTGGTTTCATCAAGAACGAAGATGACCCGTGTGTATATAAGAGGTTTAGTGGGAGCGTGATTACTTTCCTAGTCCTCTACGTCGATGATATCTTAATCATTGGAAACGATATTCCTGAACTGCATGCTGTTAAGGCATGGTTAGGAAAATGTTTTCAGATGAAAGATCTAGGAGAAGCAGCCTATGTGTTAGGTGTGAAGATCTACAGGGATAGATCTAAGAGGCTTCTCGGGCTGTGCCAGAGTACTTACATCGATAAGGTCCTGGAGAGATTCCATTTAGAGAATTCTAAAAGAGGATATCTTCCAGTCAGACATCGTCTGAATCTTTCAAAGAGTCAGTGTCCACAAACACAGACTGAGAAAGATGAAATGGACAATACGCCTTATGCTTCGGCTATTGGGTCCATTATGTATGCGATGTTGTGTACTCGCCCAGACGTCGCTTACGGGTTAAGCGTGACCAGTCGGTTCCAAAGTAATCCAGGTCAGGCACACTGGATTGCGGTCAAGAACATTTTAAAATATCTTCAGAGGACCAAAGATATGTTCTTGATATATGGTGGTCAGGAAGAACTCAGTATTGAAGGATATACTGACGCTTCGTTCCAGTCGGACCAGGATGATTTCCGATCGCAATCAGGCTATGTTTTTAGCTTGAATGGTGGAGCAGTGGTGTGGAAGAGTTTCAAACAGTCAACTGTTGCTGATTCCACAACAGAAGCCGAGTATGTTGCAGCCTCGGAAGCATCCAAGGAGGCAGTGTGGATTCGTAAGTTCATTCAGGAACTTGGTGTTGTTCCTTCGAGTGCAGATCCTTTGGTTATCTTTTGTGATAACACTGGAGCAATCGCACAAGCAAAGGAACCACGGTCGCACCAGAAGTCCAAGCACATACAGAGACGGTTTCACTTGATCCGGGAGATCATTGATCGTGGCGAGATCAAAATCTGCAAGGTTCATACAGATGACAATCTGGCTGACCCGCTTACCAAGCCTCTGGCGCAGCAGAAGCATGAGAAGCATTGTAATAATATGGGTTTGAGATTTCTCAACCATTAGATTAAGTGCAAGTGGGAGATTGTTAGGGTATGCCCTTAAGGCTAATGTATGAGGCCTTGGGATTGTATCAGTATCATGTATATAAACTTTTATGTTTATAAAGGCAATGGTTGTTATTCAGTTTGTTACATTGTCTGCTGCAATAAGTGTACTTCTGAATAATGTCTCAATGCTGTTCAGCTAGGCTGACATGCTGTATTGTCCTTAGTCGAGATATCTTGGTAAACATGAGACAGCCTTGATATGATTGAGACTAATATGTGTTCTAATCTTATAGGATGCTTCGAGCATGGAATAAGATGTAGACTCATGGGTACATTGGATGTACTGGACAGACCCTACTAGGATATTCAATTGCTTGTCACAATGTGAATAATCCTTGTATGCAACAAGTGGCACATGTCCTCTGACTTGAGATCACTTGTGTTTCTAAATGATGATTGTCATTGTTTTGAGGTAGTTCAATATCATTTTAAACATAATGGTTATAGACTATCTTGGATAATGATCATGAGTCAGGTTAGGACACTAGTGATAGATATAGGATTGCCGTCTCCTTAATTGGAGTGTGATGTTCTAAAGGGGCCCCCTTAAATGAGATGATTGAGAAAGTGTATGGCCATACCCAGGTGACGATGTCATCTGGTCTAATCATGCTCATCATATTGGAGCTACAGGCTTGACACGCTTGTCCAATAAGAACATCCAGTGGCAAAGGAAACATGTATGCCTAGTGATGTGGATTCACACTTGTGCTGTGGTTTGGGTGTAGTCTTGGAAGACTCTTTCCTTTATATCGGGAGATAGTGATGTGTTGCTAGATACCCCTCACTGATCGTGATAATGTAAGTTATCGTTACCGACATTTAGAGGAAACCCTTAGGGTCGCACAATTCGATGATATGGCTTGCTTAAGTCAGATCGTGTGGACTGAATTGTTTAGGTTCAGTTTAAAGGAGTTTAAACTCTGATTGTAAGTGAGATCTGGTCTGATCATGTTTGATTGATTAGGGCTTGAGATCGGTAAGCTTCAATCGAGAGATTTGATGCTAGATCGGTGAGATCAAAAGCATCAAAGAGATGAACGGTTAGATCTGAAACCTTAGGGTTTACTATGGTCTAGACCAAATGGCTTGAGCTATTTTGATTTGGTTTATGAACCAAATTCGATTGGGACATTTTGGCTTGAACCGGTTCACAAAGGTGAACGCTTGGTTCAATGCTAGTAAGCGTTTTTGGGTTGGCATGAGCGCATGGCTTAATGATGTTCCATTTATGGAAAGTCATCAAGGCCGATTCCTCTCAACGCCAAAACGCATATGCGTTCCCCTCTTCTCTTGTGGTTTGGCTTGCACTCTCGCAAGTGGTGGATTGATGAGAAGAAGGGAAGGTTTTCGTCCAAGGTGAAGCTTGTTCTCGCATCTCAAACTTCCTCCACGCAAAGGACCCCTTGAAGCTTTGCTAGCACAAAGACAACAAGGAGAAGCCATTCCTCATCTTGTGTGCTTCATCTTTGGAGAAGATCCCTTTCGATCTTTGCTTCCAAGACACCATCCAAATAGATGGCTTTGGTATGATCTTCTTTCGATCTCCACATTCCTTAAGGTTGATCATTTGAACATATATTACATGCGATCTCATGTTGAAACCCCTTGGAAATTACATGCGCCCCCTTTAGGGTTTCAACCCCTTGCGCTCCCCCTTGAAGGGGACTCTTCACAGGTTGTGCAGTAACCTGATCTACCGGCTCAGGCTCATCCAACTGTCACATCCCGTTATCTTAACCCCAAACAAACAACATAATTCATAAAAGAAACAGGATGTTATCATACAAGATCGATACATATGCTAGGTAAAACCCCGTTCAGGAAACACGATCTGAAAATTTCGAAAATCCATACATATAAATCTCCACAAAACACAATTTCATAAAGGTACCAGCCACCACGCATTCCTTGCACTAGACATATGCAAGGCAACAGTCATATCAAATCCGTATCAAATCCATAAAATCCATAAAGGTACCTGCCACCAGGCAATACTTGCACTAGACATATGCAAGTTACAGGTATATCAAAACCGATTACAAAGAATACACCACAAACCGAATTTCATAACAAAATCACAAAAATCGATTTTATAAACTCATACCAAACACCGAAACCAGGCCAAAGCCCGCGGTGACACAAAAATCAAAATCATTTAACTGCCACAATCCGGCAACACAAATTCATATAGTTTAGCCATAGTCGGCAGCACATGTTCACATAATTCAGATATTAAGGCCACAACCGGCATCATAAGTTCATTAAGCATAAATCACGATATCCATATAATGCTAACTGCGCCCCTTCTCTACACCTGAAAATAATGAGGGGTGAGCTACACAGCCCAGTGAGTGGATAGTCTAAATCGACCATCCATAACATACACTCAAAAATATAGACAGATTAATTTAAAAATCTTTAACAGGAACATTATGTCAACATATAACAACATAAAGAAAACAGAAGTCATATAAACAGTCAGATGTACACACCAACATATAACACACTCAGGTTCTAGAGTTATACTCTAAACCAACTAAACACACCAACACTTAATTAACCTAGTTGTCCAGCATATTCAGTAGTGACCATTATGGTCTAACCCGGCTTTGGCCTAAGCACTGGGAGACTGCAAAATTTCATGCAACATATTAACATGGACAGTGAGTAGAATCAAGAGGTGGCCCCCGCCAGGTCACGACGTGGCACTTTGCTCTAAAACACCCCATAACACATCGATGGATTGTGTGTAGATTCAAGAGGTGGCCCCCGCCGGGTCACGACGTGGCACTTTGCTCTACGACACCCCATATCACAAAAAGAGAGTGATGACATCAAGAGGTGGCCCCTGTCCGACCAAGACATGGCACTTTGCGTCAAAACCCGTTCTCCCAAAAGGTTCCTACTGGACAACAGACACATCTTATATCATATATCACAAAGGTGGACTCCTAAGTGTCAACTAGACTCTAGGATAGTCATCACAATAATCATATCGGGCAGGCTGAACATCAACCCCCATCACAATAATCATAGCAGGTAGGCTGAACATCAACCCCCTTCACATATCACAATACAGGGCTGAAAATTCAAACCCTTAACATATCACATATTGACCATCCCCTTGAGTACACAGCTACACTTAGCCTTAGTCCTAACCAACACATGATCACAACAGATAATATTCAAAAATCCCATATCAACATAATTTTCGAAATTCACATAACCACATAATATTCACATATTCAAAGATCACTTAACATTCCAAAAATCACAAATCACATATTATTTAAAAATCACATAACATAGTGTAGTCCTTAAGTTTCAGGCTGGTCAGTTCAGTGTAACCTTGCTATGTTATCACCCAATGTTCTCAAACATGAATACATGGTCTTAGATAAATAAACATGAGCTTTATAATATTATAAGCATTTATCAAGTATCCATAAAATCAATATAAAATTTAAACATAAACTTAAAGCATGTATTCATCAATTTGCTTTACAATTCACACATGTAACCCACGGTTAACATAACATATTATCTACTAAATTTTAAACCTTAGTTAACATGAATTTCATACTCAAGATCAATGATTTAATGCTTCCTAAACTCCATATAAGAAATACCCTAATTTCGGTTTTCATGGAGACATACCCTAAATTCGGTTTTCATGAAAATACCCTAAACTATGTTTTCATGGAGAAATATCAGGATTCAATTCACATGTAAACATGTTAACTACAAATATCAATATTAATATCAAGTTTCGGTTTTCATAAATAAATAGCTTAAATTCGGTTTTAGCATGGTAAAACTTTCCAATCAATCTAACGCATCAATTAATACAACCAAATTGCTAGAAATCGAAAAGACACACCACTCACCTCTTAACCGTGAACACTAAGGTGAAAACTCTCCAAAAATTTCGTCTAAGGCTTGAAGTTCCACCAAGAATCACCGCCAATGGAAGGAAACACCTCCAACACCAAAGACTCCGGCCAAGAGAGAAGGAAGATGAAGAAAAATCACCTCAAAATTCCAAGAACACCAAAATCGCCTTCTTCTTCCTAGCCGTCGCCCAAAATTTCTTTCAAGCCAAAAATCTCGCCCAAAAACTCTACCCTAACCGAAATACCAATTTGAATTTTCGGTTTTTAATTCTTAACCCATTAACCCATTAATTCAAATCGGGTTTAATCCATTTAACCAATAATTTGAATTTTAAACCCAATTAGCGCAAACCCAATAACCCATAATTACTAATTAATTTAACCATTAACTAACCATTCTCTTAATGAAAATCCAATAAGGATTTAATTGACATCCAATAAGGATTAACGTCCAATAACTCCAATTAATTAACAATTAATTAACTTAAATTAACAAGCAATAAACTCTAATTAATTAACTGAAAATTAGCATCCAATAAGCTAGTTAATTAATTAACATTAACATCCAAAAATCTCTAATTAATTTATCATAAATTAACAATCAATACACAGGAATAATAACATAGTCAACAATTTTATTTAAATCAAAAATAATGCTTACCAGGACTTAAGATCCTTGGATCTTACACCAACTGTGCTTGACTACTTTGTCCTTCCTCTGGATTCTCATCCAGCTTTATTTCTCTCCCACTGGCCTCTTGCAGAAGGAACTCCTTCTCAAGAAAAACTGCCGTCCGAGCAACAAATACCTTGTTCTCTTTGGGATCGTAGAAATAATAACCCTTAGTTTCCCTAGGGTAACCGACAAAGATACATTTCTCAGATCTGCTCTCTAGTTTCCCAGAGGTGAGCTTTTTGACATAAGCCTTGCAACCCCAGATCTTGATAAATGTCAAGCTCGGCTGTTTCCCATACCATAGCTCATATGGAGTCTTCGAAACTGCCTTGGATGGCACTCGGTTTAGTACCTTTGCAGCTGTTTCCAGTGCAAATCCCCAAAAGGAGTAAGGTAGAGTAGCTTGACTCATCATTGAACGAACCATATCCAGTAAGGTTCTGTTCCTCCTCTCGGACACACCATTCCATTGCGGTGTTCCTGGTGGAGTGAGCTGTGAGATAATCCCACACTCCTTCAGATAGTCAGTAAACTCTCGACTTAGGTATTCACCACCTCGATCTGAGCGAAGTGCCTTGATATTTCGGCCTAGCTGATTCTGTACTTCATTCTTGAACTCTTTGAACTTGTCAAAAGATTCACTCTTATGTCTCATCAGATAGACATACCCATATCTACTGAAATCATCAGTAAAGGTAATGAAGTATGAATAGCCACCTCTGGCATGTTTACTAAACGGCCCACACACATCACTGTGTATAAGGTCAAGTAAACCTAAACCCCTTTGATCTTTGTGAGGAAAAGGAGACTTCATCATTTTTCCCATTAAACAAGCTTTGCATGTATCAATCTCCTCATAGGAGAATGATCCCAGCAGTCCATGGTCATGCAACCGCTTAATGCGTTTCTTGTTAATATGGCCTAAACGACTATGCCATAACAAGGTGCTGTCATCAGCATACTTGGCTTTCTTATTATCAATATTTTGTATAGAACATTCCATGTCCAACATGAATAACCCATTGTTAATTGATCCAGAAGCATAAACAATATTATCATAAGAAATTACACACTTTGAAATATTGCATTCAAAGGAAAATCCTTTCCTGACAAGAGCAGGAATGGAGATAATATTTTTCGTAATGCTTGGTACAAAGTAACAATTGTCTAGTTCTAATACAAGTCCAGATGGTAATGAGATGTAATAAACCCCTACAGCAACAGCAGCAACCCGTGCCCCGTTTCCAACTCGTAGGTCCACCTCATGCTGTCCCATCTGTCTTCTTCTCTTGAGTTCCTGTACATTTGAACAAATGTGAACTCCACATGCAGTGTCCAACACCCATGAAATAGAAGAAGAAAACATGACCCCAGTCACAAAAATACCTGAGCCAGAAGCGATGCTTCCCTTCTTGTCTCCTTGGAGCGCTTTACAGTCCTTTTTCCAGTGACCCAGCTGGCCACAATGGAAACACCTGTTGTCCTTCGACCGCTTCACCTTTTGTTTCAGAGCCTTGCTGTAACTCTTGACAGGGGCCTTGCCCTTCTTCCCCTTCTTCTTGTTCCTGGAAGGGAACATCAAGATAGAGGTTGAAGGCTTTCCCTTCAGAGTCTCCTCCGTAGTCAAGAGCATATTCAGCAACTCTGCCGGAGTACAGTCGATCTTGTTCATATTAAAATTAATAATGAACGCATCGAAAGAGGCCGGGAGAGACTGCAGAATAATGTCTACAGCAAGCTCCTGGTTGATGGTATGCCCCAGTTTCTCTAGAGCCTCTTTGTGCCCAATCATCTTGAGCACATGAGCTCCCACTGGACTCCCTTCAGCCAGTTTGCTCTGAAAGAAAAGCTTGGTCAGATTATAGCGTTCAGTCCTCGCCTGTGCAGCATATAGCATCTTGAGGTTTGCTATGATTTCCATAGCAGACATATCCTCATGCTGACGCTGCAGCGGTGGCGTCATAGACGCTAGCATCAGGCAAGCGACATCAATGCTATCATTGACATGCTTTTCATAGGCATCCCGAACCGCCCTTGCGGCGTTCGGAGCGGGTTGAGGCGGTATAGCCGTCTCGAGGACATACAGTTTCCTCTCAGCCTTAAGAACAATCTTAAGGTGTCCGTACCAGTCCGAGAAGTTTGGCCCAGCAAACTTCTCCCTTTCCAGTAGGGATCGCACATTGAAGCTCATGGTGTTCGTTGCTGCAGGAATCTACAACAATGCAAGAACAGCAAGGTCAGTATCAATGTTTAGAATCAATCCAGGACTTAAGAAAGATTCTTTTCTCACTATTTTATCTGACTGAAAAATCCATTAAACAGTCCGAAAGAGTAACACTCTTTTAGTGAGATGGGATCCAGATTTCATACTTGGTCTCCGCGTCCCGCTCAGGCGAGATAAGATGCACAGAGAGTACAAGCACTAATTTCTGGTAGGCAGTCCCTGCCAATCGCCAACCCGTGCGATTCCCCTTCATCTGGGCAATCTAGCAGACTGTGCCAACTGAGTTGGTACAACACAGCCTCTGATCCCACAGATGGCTGCCTCCATATAGCTACCATATGCGCCACATATGTAGCCTACATGGTCAAGCTGACCCGACCTACTCCCTGGACCACCACGTGCTATGCTGAGCAACGAGAAGCGATAAATCCCTTCTCTGTAACACGCAGGTGAAATCACAACCGTCTGAAGATAGATGGACGTGCCCACTGAGTGGGTACAACACGGCTCCAACGATAGTCAGAACAGTGAGGTTTCGCGTCAGAAGGCTATCGAGCTTGATATTTTAGCGTTGGATTTTAACGGTCTTTTATCTTCTTAACTATCATGCAAACCCTATGGTGATAGCAGAAGATAAAATAAATCATGCAATTCTAATTATAAACGATAAGTAGAAAGCATGCTGATCTTATGTGGTAAAAACCCATTAACCCTAAGTAAGACCTTAAGTTAACTTAAGTCTTCACTTTAGCTCTTCTTGGGTCTTTTGCCTCTCATCTGGCCCAGACCAGGGCCTAAGCGCCTTCTGCAGCTCAGGTGCACCCACCAGGTAGATGCGCCTGTCATAGGGTCGAACCCTAGACCTCCCACCTGGTCAAGCCTCTGCTGCATGCGCCTCTGCCAACTGTGCTCTGTGCTCATGTCTGATTAAACTTACAATTTAATCTATCTAGACATGATTGACTCGCAGGTCAATTACACATTATAAATTAAATAAAAGTGATGCGCAGATCACAATATAAATTAATTTACAATTTTAATCCAGGCTCGCAGGCCCTAGCACAGCAGACATTAAAAGGGCAACCCACATAAGATGAAATAAACAAGCACATGGCATCCACTCAACATGTGATCCATTTAACAAGAAAATAAAATTTTTGAAAACCCATTGGCATCAATTTTAATTTTCTTATGTGCCCTACAACCTTACAACGGTCCATTGATAGGGATCCACTCATCCATCTAGTCAGATCCACTGCCCTTGCATGCACCAAGTCCTAACTGACTTGAGTTGACCTAATGGTCAACCATGCATGCGCAAAGGGCTGAACAACCCTCATGAGTTTCGGCAAGCGGGTGTGACCCCGGGCCTAACTCATGTGTGTTCACTAGTCGTCTCAACCAGACCTCGCTACACGCCCTTGATGCAGTCGACCTATAGCCACCTCGTGCTTGCGCACAGGTGCTATCTGGTCAACCCATCTAGGCTGTCAGATGGTCTGATCAGACTATTTGGATCCTTCCTAGAAGATGACTTCAACCCCATCAACCCATCTAAGGGTTTATAGTGGGCGCTTAGATCTAATATGGGGCGCGCAAGTGGAGTTTTTGACAAAACAACAACAACATGCGCCAACATAAAACATGCGCAACCAACATGAGTAAAAACATACAAGCATGTATTTTCGCATGTTAACTTTAGATCTATTCATGAACGCAAGCATGGATCACACAAATACATCAAGCAATCATATGAACACATATAGAACCCCTCTGATACCAATTGTAAGAGTCCCCTTCAAGGGGGAGCGAAACCCTAAGTGGCGCATATAGTTCATTTCGGCAGCGGAAGCAAGGGTTTCATGAATCGCATGCATGTGTCATATGATCAACTTAGAGCAATAGAAGATAGATGCGTTACCATGGCCATGAGATAGGAGGCGGCTTGGAAGAGAAAGAATCAAATGGTTCTTCTCCAAAGGCAACGCACACAAGGTGAAGATGGCTTCTCCTTGAATCTCCTTGTGCTAGCAAGGATCTACAAGTATCCTTGTCGAGTGGTAGGGATGAGGAGATGTTTGCTTGCTTGGCCGAGAGCTCTTCCTTCTCGTCAACCTCTCCTCCACACGAAAGTGCAAGAAGCGTCAAGTGAAGTGAAGTGGTGAACGTATTGGCGTTATGGCGTTTTCTGGAAGAGGCATTCATGACTTACCATAAATAGAAGCCATGCTCTCATAAACGACCAAAACGCCTTCACCCTTTCGAACCATGCGTTCACATAAGTGAACCGGTTCTCTTTTTGGTTCAATTGCATTTGGTTCAAAAAACCAAATCAAATAAGCCCAAGCCATGGTCTAGATCATATTAAACCCTAAGGCTCCAGATCTAACCGTTCATCTCTTGATGCTCCTGATCTCACCGATCTAGCATCATCTCTCTCGATCGAAGCTTACCGATCTCAAGGTCTAATCAATCAAACATGATCAGACCAGATCTCACTTACAATCAGAGTTTAAATCCCTTTAAACTGAACCCAAACAATTCAGTCCACACGATCTGACTTAAAGAAGCCATATCATCAAATTGTGCGACCCTGAGGGTTTCCTTTAAATGTCGGTAACGATAACTTACGTTATCACGATCAGTGAGGGGTATCTAGCAACACATCACTGTCTCCCGATATAAAGGAAAGAGTCTTCCAAGACTACTCCCAAACCACACCACAAGTGTGAATCCACTTCACTAGGCATACATGTTTCCTTTGTCACTGGATGTTCTTATTGGACAAGCATGTCAAGCCTGTAGCTCCAATATGATGAGCATGATTAGAACAGATGAACATTGTCACCTGGGTATGGCCATACACTTTCTCAATCATCTCATTCAGGGGGGCCCCTTCAAGAACATCACACTCCAATCAAGGAGACGGCAATCCTATATCTATCACTAGTGTCCTAACCTGACTCATGATCATTATCCAAGATAGTCTATAACCATTATGTTTCAAATGATATTGAACTACCTCAAAACAATGACAATCATCATTTAGAAACACAAGTGATCTCAAGTCCGAGGACATGTGCCACTTGATGCAAACAAGGATTATTCACATTGTGACAAGCAATTGAATATCCTAGTAGGGTCTGTCCAGTACATCCAATGTACCCATGAGTCTACATCTTATTCCATGCTCGAAGCATCCTATAAGATTAGAACACATATTAGTCTCAATCATATCAAGGCTGTCTCATGTTCACCAAGATATCTCGACTAAGGACATTACAGTATGTCAGCCTAGCTGAACAGCATTGAGACATTATTCAGAAGTACACTTATTGCAGCAGACAATGTAACATACCGAATAACAACCATTGCCTTTATAAACATAAGAGTTCATATACATGATACTGAAAGAATCCCAAGGCCTCAAACATTAGCCTTAAGGGCATACCCCAACATGAAAGTCTAGAAGCATCGTTGAGAGGTAAAGGTTTCATGTTGTATCCAGCCCTCGCTGGACATGAAATGCCCAGGCTGTCTCGACAAGGGGAGTTGCTTGGAGCAACCGGCCGGCACGCCCACCTTAGGAAGCATGGGTTACTTTGTGCATCTCATCCCACCCTCGTGGGACGCAAAGCCTCATGTGAAATAAGGATCCCATCTCACTAGGAAGTCTTAAACTTCCCGATTGACTTTGTGGGTTGTCAATTCGAATTTAAAATAGTGAGAGCAGAAATCATTTAAAACAAGTCTAGTTTAAATGATTCGAAGTAGTACTAATCTGTTCTTCTTGGGTGTTGTAGAACAATGGCTACGAACACTGGCGGATTATCACTGCGATCCCTCCTTGATAAGGATAAGTTAGTTGGAACTAACTTTATGGACTGGCATCGGAACTTGAGGATAGTCCTCAAGCTCGAGAAGAAGCTGTATGTCCTTGAACAGCCTCTTCCTGCGGCTTCTCCGCCTAATGCCCGAACGGCAGACAGAGATGCTTATAGAAAGCATCAAGATGACTCTTTGGAGGTTGCATGTCTTATGCTAGCCAGTATGGCACCTGAACTGCAGGTGCAATATGAGGAGCAGAACGCTTTTTAGATGATTACTTGTCTGAAATAGATGTTCAAGGCTCGGGCTAGAACTGAGAGATTTGACACCGCCAAAGAAGTCTTTCGGTGCAAGTTGTCTGAAGGTGCACTAGTGAGACCCCATGTTCTCAAACTCATTGGGAACGTGGATCATCTCAGGAGACTGGGATACACCATAGACAACGCGCTGGTTGTGGATCTTATTCTTCATTCCCTGCCCCCTAGCTTCAGTCCGTTTATCATTAACTTCAACATGAACCGGATTGAGTGCACACGGGAGGAATTGATGAATATGCTCCAAACAGCCGAGCGAGAGATGGGTAAGACCAAACCCAATTCTGTTCTTTTGGTCCCTGCGACCAAGAAGATAAAGAAGAAGGGTAAGGCACGTGCTAAGAGCAGTGCCAGAGGTCCTACCAAAGCACTGAAGAAAAAGGCGAAGAGGTCAAAGGAACAGAGGTGTTTTCACTGTGGCGAGCAGGGCCACTGGAGAAGGGACTGCAAGCAGCTTCAGAATGAGGATAAGAAAGGCTTGGCCTTAACTTCTAGCTCAGGTATCTATGTTACAGAAGTCAATCTTTCTACTTCTATGTCATGGGTATTGGATACCGCATGTGGAGCTCATATTTGTACAAATATGCAGGGGCTCAAGAAAAGTAGATTGGTGCGGCTTGGAGAGATTGACCTACGCGTTGGAAACGGGGCACAGGTTGCTGCTATTGCTGTAGGCATTTTGACTCTCTCCTTACCTTCTGGACTTCAATTAGAACTAGACAATTGCTTTTGTGTACCTTCGCTAACTAAGAACATTGTATCCATTCCTTGCTTGCAAAGGAAAAGATTTAAATTTGAAATAAATAAGAACTCCTGTTCTTTTTCATTTGCAAATATGTTCTATGGGAAGGGTACTTTGTGCAATGGTCTATATATCTTGGATATGGAAAGTTCTATTTGTAACATAAGCAATAAGAGGACCAAACTGAGTGGTTCAGTTGGTGCTTTCCTATGGCACTGTCGATTTGTTAGGGTATGCCCTTAAGGCTAATGTTTGAGGCCTTGGGATTGTAACAGTATCATGTATAAACTCTTATGTTTATAAAGGCAATGGTTGTTATTCAGGTTGTTACATTGTCTGCTGCAATGAGCGTACTTCTGAATAATGTCTCTATGATGTTCAGCTAGGCTGACATGCAGTAAAGTCCTTAGTCGAGATATCTTGGTGAACATGAGATAGCCCTGATATGATTGAGACTAATATGTATTCTAATCTTATAGGATGCTTCGAGCATGGAATAAGATGTAGACTCATGGGTACATTGGATGTACTGGACAGACCCTACTAGGTTATTCAATTGCTTGTCACAATGTGAATAATCCTTGATTGCAACAAGTGGCACATGTCCTCTGACTTGAGATCACTTGTGTTTCTAAATGATGATTGTCATTGTTTTGAGGTAGTTCAATATCATTTGAAACATAATGGTTATAGACTATCTTGGATGGTGAGCTTGAGTCATGTTAGGTCACTAGTGATAGATATAGGATTGCCGTCTCCTTCATTGGAGTGTGATGTTCTAAAGGGGCCCCCTGGATGAGATGATTGAGAAAGTGTATGGCCATACCCAGATGACTATGTTCATCTGATCTAATCATGCTCATCATATTGGAGTTACAAGCTTGGCAGGCTTGTCCAATAAAGAACATCCAGTGGCAAAGGAATCATGTATGCCTAGTGAATTGATTCACACTTGTGCTGTTGTTTGGGTGTAGTCTTGGAAGACTCTTTCCTTTATATCGGGAGACAGTGATGTGTTGCTAGATACCCCTCTCTGATTGTGATAACGTAAGTTATCGTTACCGACATTTAAAGGAAACCCTCAGGGTCGCACAATTTGATGATATGGCTTACTTAAGTCAGATCGTGTGGACTGAATTGTTTTGGGTTCAGTTTAAAGGGAATTAATCTCTGATTGTGAGTGAGATCTGGTCTGATCATGTTTGATTGATTAGAGCTTGAGATCGGTAAGCTTCGATCGAGAGATTGGATGCTAGATCAGTGAGATCATAAGCATCAAGAGATCAACGGTTAGATCTGGAGCCTTAGGGTTTAATTGAGATCTAGACTGGATTGCTTGGGTTAATTGGTCTTGGACCAAACCGAAATGAACCAGCTCATCAAGTGAGCGTGTGGTTCAAATGGAGAGGAGTTTGTGATTGGGGTAAACCCATGATCGCATGTGAGGGAGTGGATTTCTATTTTTAGAAAGCATGATCACTTACGTGACCACGCCTCATGTTGCTCGCCTCTTCACGCCTTTGTCGCCTCTTGTGATTTCGAGAGTTTTTGCATTCTCGTGTAAAAAGAGTGGACGACAAGAGGAGAAAGTTTTTCGCCAAGCAAGGAGATCATCTTCCTTTTTCATACGACAAGAACCTCTTGGAACCTTGCTAGCACAAGGAGCACCAAGGGAGTAGGCGGCTTCTTCATCTTGTGTGCGCATCCTCTGGAGGAGACCCCTGTCGATCTCTTCTTCCTCGACATCATACAAACAATGGCCATGGTATGATCATTGTTGTTCTAAGTTGATCATATAATACATGCTATGCGATCCTAGGAAACCCTAGATTCCGCCCATGCAAATTTATATCTGCGCATGTCTTAGGGTTTCGCCCCCCCCCCCCCCCCCTTGTGGGGACTTTCACGATTAGCCCATATAAACAAGAATCGCATCCAACAACTCCATGCAAATGGATTGTTAGATTCAAGTTCCTTGGAGGAATTTGATACTTGTGAACCTTGTTTTATTAGGGAAAATGACAAAGGCGCCCTTCACCAAGATTGGTGAGAGGGCAGAAGGTTTATTGGATCTCATACATACTGATGTGTGTGGGCCCTTCAATAAACAAGCCAGAGGAGGGTACAACTACTTCATTACCTTCACTGATGACTTCAGTAGGTATGGTTATGTCTACTTAATGAGACATAAATCTGAATCCTTTGAGAAATTCAAGGAGTTCAAGAATGAAGTAGAGAACCAGCTTGGAAGATCCATTAAAGCTCTTCGATCAGATCGAGGTGGAGAATACCTGAGTGGTGAGTTCTTTGACTATCTGAGAGAGTGTGGGATCATATCCCAACTCACTCCTCCTGAAACACCTCAATGGAATGGTGTGTCTGAAAGGAGAAATTGAACTTTATTGGATATGGTTCGATCCATGATGAGTCATGCAACTCTACCTTCATCATTCTAGGGGCATGCACTAGAAACAGCTTCTCTGATACTGAATAATGTTCCATCTAAGAGTGTCTCCAAAATACCATACAAGGTGTGGAGTGGGAGACGCCCTAATCTCACGTTTATCAGGATCTGGGGATGTGAGGCTTATGTCAAACGTCAGGATTCTTGCAAGCTATAACCTATATCTGATAAGTGTGTGTTTGTGGGGTATCCTAAGGAAACTAAAGGATACTACTTCTATGTCCCAACCGAGAACAAAGTTTTTGTTGCTCGGGGTGCTGTCTTTCTAGAGAAAGAATTTCTTATGAAAGAAGTTAGTGGGAGGAAATTTGACTTGGATGAGGTCCAAGTGCAAGCACAAGACAAAGAGATGGAATCTGAGCCACCTGCACCGGTTGCTAGGCAACCTGAGGCTCAGACACAGGTTCCGCGTAGGTCTGGGAGAATTCATCGTGCACCTGAAAGGTATGGGTCGCTACCGACCCAACACGATGGGATCTTCATCATTGAGGATGAACCTAGAACCTATGATGAGGCGGTCAGTGGACCGAACTCCGAGAAATGGCTTGACGCCATGCGATCCGAGATGGATTCCATGTCGGCTAACCAAGTCTGGGATTTCGTTGAGCTGCCTGATGGGGTAAAACCCATAGGGTGTAAATGGGTCTTCAAGAAGAAGACAGACATGGATGGCAAAATAGTTACCTATAAGGGTAGACTAGTGGCTAAAGGATTTAAACAAGTCCACGAGGTGGACTATGATGAAACCTTCTCGCTAGTTGCCATGATTAAATCCATTCGGATTCTGCTTGCTATAGCTGCATATCATGATTATGATATATGGCAGATGGATGTGAAGACAGCGTTCCTTAACGGGAAGCTGACTGAGGATGTGTATATGACACAACCTGATGGCTTCATCCATCCTGCAGAGGCTAATAAGGTCTGCAGGTTAAAGAGGTCCATTTATGGATTAAAGCAAGCATCTCGAAGTTGGAATCTTCGATTTGACGAAGCCATGAGAGATTATGGGTTTATCAAAAGCAAAGATGATGCTTGTGTATACAGAAAATTCAGTGGGAGCTTGGTGATTTTTTTAGTCTTGTATGTTGATGACATACTGCTCATCGGAAACGACATCCCTAGTCTTCAAGCTGTGAAGACATGGTTAGGGAAGTGTTTCGAGATGAAAGACTTAGGGGAGGCCGCCAATATTCTAGGCGTAAGGATCTATCGGGATAGATCCAAGAGGCTTCTGGCCCTTAGTCAAAGTACTTACATTGATAAGGTACTAGAGAGGTTCTACATGGAGCAATCCAAGAAAGGATACCTTCCAGTGAGACATGGCCTTACTCTCTCAAAGAGCCAGTGTCCTACAACACAGGCTGAGAGGGATGACATGAGTCGAATTCCTTATGCTTCGGCAGTAGGATCGATCATGTATGCAATGTTATGTACTAGACGAGATGTGGCATATGCTGTAAGCATAACCAGCCGATACCAATCCAATCCAGGTCTGCAGCACTGGGTGGCTGTAAAGAACATCCTAAAGTATCTGAGAAGAACTAAGGATTTGTTCTTGGTCTATGGAGACAGGAAGAGCTCAGTATGCAGGGCTATACTGACGCATCGTTCCAGTCTGACCCTGACGACTTTAGATCGCAGGCCGGCTATGTGTTCAAGATAAATGGAGGCGCTGTATGTTGGAAGAGCTTCAAGCAATCCACCCTAGCAGATTCTACAACTGAAGCTGAGTATGTGGCTGCTTCTGAGGCAGCCAAGGAAGCTGTTTGGATAAGGAAGTTCTTATGTGATCTTCAAGTGGTACCTAGTGCAATGGATCCCATTGAACTCTACTGTGACAACAATGGAGCAATTGCACAAGCCAAGGAACCACGGTCTCATCAAAGATCCAAACACATACTCAGAAGATTTCACCTGATCAGAGAGATCATTGACATAGGTGATGTCAAGATTAGCAGAGTAGACACAGAGAACAATCTGGCAGACCCATTGACCAAGGCTTTGGCGCAGCAGAAGCATGATGGTCACGCTAGAGATATGTGGTTGAGATTCCTCAACTTCTAGGTCTTAGTGCAAGTGGGAGATTGTTGGTGTATATGCCCTAGGACCTAGTTTTGGTCAACTTATGTACTACTTGACATTGATATTTATATATATCATTTTGGCATTGTCGTTATCATTGTTTGACTACACCTGCGATTGTGTACTTACATGATAATGTCCCTGGAGACAGATTGGATCTGTGCTCAAATAATCGTCCCCAGTCGATGTACCTGAGTGGATATGGGACAGCTCTGGTACTTGTGAGACTGGTATGTGGGCTGGTTAGGCACGTGGTGCTAACGCAAACACATGGGTATATCATAGGAAGATATACTGGATGGACCCGCTATGAGGCTATGACTTGGTGTCATGAGTTATCCTCATAAGTGACAGGAGATGCATTGATCCCTTGACTTGAGGTCATTGATCATTCTATATGGTTAGGGACTTGCTTTGATATAACCTAACACCTTGCCGTAGCTAGGAGGTCATAACAGTTGTTATTGAGCATGTCACGACCCATATGAGAAGATCAATGGACAGACATAGGATTTGCACCTTCCCTAGGGAAGTATGATATCCATGGAGCTCCTTTATGGTTCTATGACTGAGAGTGTATGGCCATACCCAGGTGAGAACCTGTTTTAGTCATAGCCATGAGATTGGATGAGAGCAAGTGGTGACACACTTGTCCAATCGGATATCAGTTCGGCAAAGAGACTGTAATGCATCTGTACCTAGTTGCGATGATGGGGATGTCGATGTCAATATCCATTCCAATGACCTGGGTAGCAGCGATGCACTGCTAGGTGCCACTCACTGCTTGTGATGACCTCTGGTCACTACTGCCAGCGTCAGAGGAACCTACAGGGTCGCACACCTTGATACTTGAGTTCTCGTATTGATCAGGAAGCCTTATGATCGAGTTATTGGATAACTCGGATCTAATTAGGAGATTTCATCAGCGCCAATGGGCCTGATGAGATGGAAGAATGTTATTGGAGCCAAACTTCATTTTTGGCAGGTTGACCCGTATTTGACCATGGTTAGTCACATTTGGATTAGGGTTGCATTGGATTGGATCCAAGTGCTTAATCAACCCATGTAATGAAGTCTAGGCTAGCTCATTATCCAATGAGGCCCAATAACAAGTTCTCATGAAGAGATGAGAGGCTAAAAGGGTATAATGGGGAGAAACATGAACCATTAAGCGCCTAGGGGCATAATGGGGTCATGTTGGCGCCTTTGCTTCTTTATGGAAGTAAAGGGCGCCTCCCCTCTCTTCCTAGGATGGAATGCATGCCTATATGGCATTGCTTGGGGCGCAAGGTAAGGCCTTGGCGCATAAGGAAAGGCGTGGGGCACAATAAGGAATGGTTGAATGAGAATTATGGAAATGTCTTGGAGACTTTCCTTGTCTCAAACCTCCTCATCCTAACCCTACACTTGTCATGATCCTAGCCCTTACCCTAACCGCCTCTTGTTGGGGTATGCCCTTAAGGCTAATGTTTGAGGCCTTTGGGATGATTTCAGTATCATGTATAAACTATGCATAAGTTTATAAAGGCAATGGTTGTTATTCAGGTTGTTACATTATCTGCTGCTGTTATGTATACTTCTGAATAATGTCTCAATGGTGTTCAGCTTGGCTGACATTAGCATTGTCCTTAGTCGAGATATCTTGGTGAACATGAGACAGCCTTGAAATGATTGAGACTAATATGTGTTCCAATCTTATAGGGTGCTTCGAGCATGGAATAAGATGTAGACACATAGGTGCATTGGATGTACTGGACAGACCCTACTTAGGATATTCAATTGTTTATCACAATGTAAATAATCCTTATATGCAAGCAAGTGGCATATTTCCTCTGACTTGAGATCGCTTGTGTTTCTAAATGATGATTGGCATTGTCTTGAGGTAATTCAATATCATTTGAAATATAATGGTTATAGATTATCTTGGATAATGAGCATGAGTCATGTTAGGACACTAGTGATAGATATAGGATTGCCTCTCCTTGTTGGAGTGTGATGTTCTAAAGGGGCCCCCTGGATGAGATGATTGAGAAAGTGTATGGCCATACCCAGATGACTATGTTCATCTGATCTAATCATTTTCATCATATTGGAATTACAGGCTTGACACGCTTGTCCAATGAGAACATCCAGTGGCAAAGGAAACATGTATGTCAAGTGAATTGGATTCACACTTGTGCTATGGTTTGGGTGTAGTCTTGGAAGACTCTTTCCTTCATATCGGGAGACAGTGATGTGTTGATAGATACCCCTCTCTGATCGTGATAACGTGAGTTATCGTTACCGACATTGAAGGAAACCCTTAGGGTCGCACAATTTGATGATATGGCTTACTTATGTCAGATCGTGTGGACTGAATAGTTTTGGTTCAGTTTAAAGGAGTTTAAACTCTGATTGGAAGTGAGATCTGGTCTGATCATGTTTGATTGATTAGGGCTTGAGATCGGTAAGCTTCGATCGGGAGAATTGATGCTTGATCGATGAGATCAAGAGCATCAAGAGATGTGTGGTTAGATCTTGAGCCATCTGGTTCATGTGAGATCTAGACCATGGCTTGGTTTGATTTGGTCTTTGAACCAAATGCAATAGAACCGGTTCACATAAGTGAACGCATGGTTCAAAGTGAGAAGACGTTTTGGTTGGTTCGAAAACATGGGCGCATGGCTTGATGACTTTCTATTTTTGGAAGCCATAAGCGTTCCCACGTTGGATAACGCCTCAACGCCTCCCTCTCTCTCGAATGAATGCTTCTCCTCTCGTGTGTGTGTGTAGAGGCTCCACGAAAGAGAAGAGGTAGAGAGTTTTCGCTTAGCCAAGAAGAAGAACATCTCATCTTCTCCTACACGTTGAAGGACACCTTGGAACTTTGCTAGCACAAAGAAGAAAAGGGAGTAGCCATCGTCACCTTGTGTGCGATTGCTTTGGAGGAGAGCCGCTCGCCCTCTATATTCTTCCAAGTCGCCATCCAAATAATGGCCATGGTAACATCCTATCTTCTCATTGCAAGAACTAATAGTTGATCATATGTTCATGCCATGCGATCTTCATGAAACCCTTGTTTTCGCCCATGAAAAATTTTATATGCGCCTGAATTAGGGTTTCGCCCCCCCCCCCCCCTTTCAATTGGTATCAGAGCTAGTGTTTTGGCTTGATCCATATGATTGCTTATTTTGTGATCCATGCGGTTTAAAAGTAGATCTAAACATGACTTGCGCATGTTATAAATCATCATGCCAACATACATGCTAGACATTAGATGTGTTTTGGTTTTTACTTAAGTTGCGCATGATATTTGTTTTGCGCATGTTGAAGAGTTTTTATCAAACACTTATGATCTTGCGCGCCCCTCACCTAGATCTCTAAAGCGCCTACTTGATATACTTAGACGGGTTACTAGGGTTGAAGTCGTCAGTCTAGTCTGGACCCAACAGCCTGATCAGACCATCTGACAGCCTAGATGGGTCGGCCAGATAGCACCTATGCGCACGCATACAAGTGGCTATAGGCCGACTGCAGAAGGGCGTGTAGCGATGTCTGATTGAGGCGCCTAGTGAACGATCATGATTAAGGCCCGGGGTCACACCCGCCTGCCAGAAATCATGTGGGACGTTCAGCCCTTAAGGCATGCATAGTAGACCACTAGGTCAACACAAGTCAGTTATGACTGGGTGCATGCAAGGGCAGTGGGTCTGACTTGGTCTGATGAGTGGATCCCTATTAATGGACCGTTGTAAGGTAGTAGGGCACACAAGGAAATAAAATTGATGCCATGGGGTTTTTCAAAAATTTTATTTTCTGATTGGATCACATGTATGCTTATTTAACCTGATTGGGTGTCTATTTAATCTTATGTGGGCTACCCTAATTTGTGTGCTGTGCTGGGGCCTGTGTGCCTGGAATTAATTGTAAATTTTTATTGTGATCTGTGTATCACACTTTAATTTATAATAATGTACAATTGACCTGCGTGTCAATTCATTCTAGATAGATTAAAATGTAATTTGATCAGACATGAGCACAGAGCACACATGACAGAAGCGCTTGCAGTCAGTGGCTTCACCAGGTGGGAGGTCTAGAGTTCGACTCTAGCACAGGCGCATGCTACCTGATGGGCGCATTTGAGCTGCAGAGAGGGCACTTGGGCCCGGGCTGGGCCAGATAAAGTGCAAGAGACCCATAAAGAGCTCAAGTGAAGACTTGTGTAAAACTAGGGTTTTTACTTAGGCTTTTATGGGCATTTACCACATAAGATCATTGTGCTTTCTATTTACTGTTTAAGAAATATTAGCACATGCTTGATTTATTCTTTTGCTATCACCATAGATATTGCATGATAGTAAGAAGATAAAATGGACCATTAAAATCCAACGTCAAATATCAAGCACGAAAGCCTTCTGACGCGAAACCTCACTGTTCTAACTATCGTTGGGGCCGTGTTGTACCCACTCAGTGGGCACGCCCATCTATCTTCAGATGGTGTGTGATTACACCTGCGTGTTATAGAGAAGGGATTTATCGCTTCTCGTTGCTCAGCATAGCACGTGGTGGTCCAGGGAGTAGGTCAGGCCAGCTTAACTATGTAGGCTACATATTGAGCATATGTTAGCTATATGGAGGCAGCCATCTGTGGAATCAGAGACTGTGTTGTACCAACTCAGTTGGCACAGTCTGCTGGATTGCCCAGATGAAGGGGAATCGCACGGGTTGGCGATTGGCATGGATAGCCTACCAGTGATTAGTGCTTGAACTCTCTGTGCATCTTATCTCGCCTGAGCGGGACGCGGAGACCAAGTATGAAATCTGGATCCCATCTCACTAAAAAGAGTTTTACTCTTTCGGACTGTTTTATTGGATTTTTGAGTCAGATAAAATAGTGAGAAAAGAATCATTCTTAAGTCCTGGATTGATTCTAACATGGATACTGACCTTGTTGTTCTTGCAATGTTGTAGATTCCTGCAGCAACGAACACCACAGGGCTCAATCTGCGATCCATACTAGAAAAGGAGAAGTTTGCTGGGCCAAACTTCTCAGACTAGTACAGACAGCTTAAGATTGTTCTTAAGGCTGAGAGGAAACTGTATGTCCTTGAGACGGCAATACCGGCTCAACCCGCAGTGAACGCCGTAAGGGCGGTTCGGGATGCTTATGAGAAGCACGTCAGTGATAGTACTGATGTCGCTTGCCTTATGCTTGCGTCAATGACGCCAGAGCTCCAGCGTCAGCATGAGGATTTATCTGCTATTGATATTATAGCAAATCTCAAGATGCTGTATGCTGCACAGGCAAGGACTGAACGCTATAACTTGACGAAACTTTTCTTTCAGAGCAAACTGACTGAAGGGAGTCCAGTGGGAGCTCACGTACTCAAGATGATTGGGTACAAGGAGGCTCTAGAGAAACTGGGACACACCATCAATCAGGAACTTGTTGTAGACATTATCCTGCAGTCTCTCCCGGCCTCTTTTGATCCGTTCATTATTAATTTTAATATGAACAAGATCGATTGTACTCCGGCAGAGTTACTGAACATGCTCTGTACCACAGAGCAGACTCTTGAGAAGGGAAAGCTGATGAGGGTAGAGACCATGACCCAAGAAAATATAAATGGAGCTTAAGGCTACCCTAGTTTATGGGTACCCTAAGGCACCTTTGCATTGCATGCATCATGTAGCTACATTTGGTAAATTTTATACTTTGTTTTGTAATTTTCTTTTATGGAAGTTATGTTGCATCATACTAGAATTAGTGCATGTCATAATGTTGCATCCTAGTAGGAGTAGTGTAATAAGCATTTACAAGTCATGTGGACAAGCTCAAGGCTAGCTCAAAGCTCACTCAACAAATCTAGCTCCAAATATGGAAGGTCACTTCAAAGCCCCACTCAAAGTGAAGACTTGAGATGAAAGGAGTTCATCTCACCTTTCCAAATTCGTATGCCTCATCAATCATGGATTATTTCAGCCACCTCAAGTAATATGCGCCCATGAAAGAAGAAAAATCAAGATCCCAATCCCTAAAATCAAGGAAGGCAATTAATGGGATTTTTGTTCACACCATGGAAGGAAACAAGCCAACCATTCTATCAAATCTTCTCCAAATTCGTCCAAGACAAGCATGGAAGCCATGCCACCTCATGAAGCCACTTAAGGGAAGAATTCAAAGGAAATTCGTCCAAGCACAACACTCAAGCCGATCAAATCAAGAATAATTCATCCAAGCCAAATAAGGAATCCTCATCAAGCCATTCAAGGAAGCAATTTCGAAATTCAAGTAGAAGGAAGGTTTGTCACCTTTTTCTTGGCGCCCAAGCAATGAAGAAAGCGCCAAAGCCACCAAAGAATACCATATTCATGCAAGCCAAAGAAGGAAAGGTTTCAAGAAAAAGAATCCGGCCAAGCAAGACAACCAAGCAAGCAATTGTTGGCGTTCACACTCAAATATGGGAAGTTTTCAAGCCAATTTCGACCCATGGAGCCATTGCCATGACAAAGCATTAAAGATTAAGATTTTCTTTCTTAAATTGATCTTTTGTAACGTTGAGGAAAAGAGGCTACAAAGCTTGCTCTCGCATGTGACCTGAATAAGTTTTTGGATAATGAAATGTCGATTAGTTGCCTAGCAACCTTGGGTGCTTGTGTCGCCCTCCCCTTTCCCCTTCTCCTCTGAGGTGCTTGTGTCACCTATCTCCACTTCTTCCCCAAGGGCCAAGGTTCCCTTCGCTAACCGTTTCTACAAAGACATCTTGATGGAGGCAGTAGCCCTGCTCTGAGGAGATCTGGTCGGACCCGTAGGGTACCTAATCGATATGGGTTCCCTTAGGGTTCCATTTCTTACATGGCATCTAGGGTAATTTACTTTCAATAAAAACATGCATCATGTAGACCTTCATGGCAAGTCCACTTGTAGTAGGTAGTGCATTGTAATTCATGAACTTATGTATTCTTGCATCATAAGTAGTGCATGTAGGCATTAGGATCATTTTGGCAGATCAATCAAGAAAGGAGCAGCTCAAGATCCAGCTCAAGGCCACTCAAGCTCCACTCATCAAGTTCAGCTCCAGAAAAGGAAAGGAGGACTTCAAAGCCCAAGTTCACTTCAATCCATGTCATAACTCACTTGCTATTTTGTTGGGCGCATCTTCAAGGAAGCAATCAACCACCTCATCATCCAATCAAGTTATATGCGCCAACCACTAGAGGAATGAATTCAAATCTCCTCCATCAAGATCCACAATCAAAGGGATTACTCATCAAGATCCACAATTAGAGGAGAGCATTTATGAAGACATTAATGAGAAGATTCCAACTCTTGTTGCCGCCCATGCCTTCATGGAAAGGATTCGAATTGTGAAATCCCTTGTCCATGCGCCACCAAGCTTGTCGCCAAAGATAAGAAGACAACCCTCAAGCACTAAAAGAGTTGCCAAACAAAGATCACCAAAGAAGGAAACTCATGAAGAGGATTTGCGCCCACATCACCATGAATTTGAAATTCAAAATCCATCCATTTTTGTAATAGGCGCATGGAAGACAATTACTATCCTGCCCTAGCCCCATCTCATCTATAAAAGCATGACCTCCCCCTTGTATTTTTGATTACCTCTTGATGAAATATATTGTCTATTAGTTGCCTAGCTTAATTAATTGTGTTAGTGTTCAAGTTCTCTTTAGCCGAGCTCTATCCCTTTCTTCTAGTTCTTCCACCGAATCCCTAAGAAGCTTTTCCTCTTTGTTTGTGTGCACCACTACAAGGAGCCCTTCTTCACCCTCGGTTTGGAGCAAGAAGAGAAGCATCCTCGGCTTCAAGGAGTTCTCACCCTTTTGGATAAGTCTTCTTCTTTACACCTCTTATTTACTCTAAAGAACTCTTCTCTACACTCATATTTTGTTTATAAACTTTAGGGTTGCGCTTGGAGTGGTCTAAGAGGGGCGCTTCCCCTCCCCTTCTCCTTCTTCCCCTCTCTCTAGTTGATTAGGATTAGCAAGGGAATTTGTGAGGCCTAACCTCACCCCTTGATTTGTTCTTGTATTAAAATCCGTGGCTTGTACGGATCTTCTGTGTTTGCTTGTAAGCTCCACCCTACACCTTCCATCAGAGTTGGACCGGTGAAGATCGGGAAGCACAGCCCTTCAATTCTCAAGGGCTGCACTGTAAGTTTAATTCCTGCATTTACTGCTTTCTAGGGTTTTACTGTTCTACTTGTTCTCGGTTTTCCTATATATACTAAAATACAAAAAAATTAGTTTCAAACCTCGTTAGTGTAACTTCGGTTTTCTTATTATTAAGCTAGTTATCAAAACTATTTTCAAAAGACGTTGTTTGAATGCTTTAGACCCCCATCTTACATCAGCTTGGTATCAGAGCTTTGGCTCTTAGACTAGAAATTTTAAGCCTCAAAAACTTATTTTTCTACTTCTAAGCGGTCTTTGGATTTAGGTTGTTTGAAAGAAGTTGACTACTTATCTTATCTATCATTTTGGCCTTATTTTCAAAACTTATATCTTGTCAAAACACCCATGCAAACTCGGTCTAAAACCCAACAACAAGAACAAAATCCCACCATGGATCACAATGCTACAGATGAAAGGTTTGAGTTCTTAACTGAGCAGATAGGGACCCTTACCCGAAGCCTTAACCAACTTACTACTGAATTTCATGATTTTAGGGAGAGGTCTTCCCATCATGCTAGTGAACCACCTAGCCCTCATCATGTAGAAACCCAACAACCACCTGCGTGGAACGGGCATCAAACCCCAAACCGTGCAGGCGCTCAACCAACATGGAATGGATACCCCAATCCAAACCATGCAGGAAACCACCAACCCAATATGTGGAATGGACCTCCTATTCAAACCCCACCTCAACCCAGATTCAGGGAGGATGATGTGCACCGCGCCATCAAACTCAACCCACCAACCTTCAATGGCTCCCTAGAACCCCGAGACTTCTTGGACTGGACAACCAAACTCGAACAATATTTCGAGTGGAGTATGATCCCTGAGCACAGCAAGGACTGACTTGCAAAGTGCCTTCTTGAGGGAAATGCTAGGTTGTATTGGACCAATGTAGAGAACAACCAACAAAGACTCAACCTTCCTCCCATAGACACCTGGCTAGAAATGCGCCAACAACTTAAACTGAAATATGTTCCCTCATATTTTCAGAGTAAGTTGTTTGACCAAGCCTCTAGCTTAACCCAAGGAGCAATGACCGTTGACCAATACACTGCTAGCTTTGAGGAATTCCTCCTTAGGGGAAACCCAGGAGAAAACCCTCTATTTACCCTTAGCAGGTATAAAAATGGTCTCCGATCTGAGATTAGAAAGGGCCTTACCTACTACCAGATAGATTCCATAGAGGTTGCCCATCTTAGAGCCAAGGAGATTGAACAAGAACTTAAGGTTGCCTATAGGAAAGAGTTTAGTGCCTCTAGACCAAGTCCTAGACCAACCCAACCTCAAAGCTCTCCTAGACCAACCCAACCGCAAAACTCTAACACTCCTAGAACCAATCCCTCGAGTTATCCAGAACCATATAGGGTCAAGTGCCATGGGTGTCAACAATATGGACACTATATAAAAGACTGTCCCAAACGAGTCTTATACCTAGGTGAGGAAACCCAAACCCCTAGGCTTGAAGATATTAATGATCCAGATACTGACTGCCAAATCCTAGAAGATAATGATTATGATAGTAGTGAGGAACCTGTCCAAAACACCTTAGGAGTTGTTAGGTGTACCCTGATCAAACCCTCACCCACGGATGATTGGCGAAGAACTAGTATCTTCCATACTTACACGAAATGCAATGGAAACATGTGCAAAGTAGTGATAGATGGGGGTAGTAGTCTCAACGCTGTCTCCCACTCTGCTGTCACCAAGTTTAAGCTTAAGATGGAAGCTCACCCAACCCCTTATAACATCTCTTGGGTCAACCAGTCTAGTGTGCCAGTAACTCATAGGAGTCTAGTGCTTTTACAGTTTGGTACCTATGATGGACAAATTTGGTGCGACGTCATCACCATGGATGTCGCTCAAGTCCTTCTAGGCAGACCATGGCTATATGACATGGATGTAGTCCACTACGGTCGGACTAACACCTATGTCTTTAGTCACTCAGGTCAAAAGATCAAACTTAAACCATCTATGCCTAGAGAGCTTAAAGTCTCAACCAATAAGGGGAAAATAGAAGAGAACAAAACCATACAACCAACCCTTCAGCTCATGAGACCTAAGGATTATAGACCTGATCAACCTTTATACACCTTAGTCCTGAAAGAAGTCAACCAAGAGGAAGAGAGCAAACCACCCCCTGAAGTAGAAGCCCTCTTAGAACAATATAGTGAGCTTACCCCTGAAGAACTACCCACAGGTCTCCTACCTCTTAGGGACATCCAGCATGCAATAGATCTTGTCCCTGGCTCAACCCTTCCCAATCTACCCCACTATAGGATGAACCCTACTGAGCATCAAGAACTTAAGAGGCAGGTAGATGACCTATTAGAGAAAGGACATATCAAAGAAAGTCTAAGCCCTTGCGCCGTGCCTGCTCTGCTCACCCCTAAAAAGGATGGCAGTTGGCGCATGTGCATAGACTGCAGAGCCATAAACAAAATCACAGTAAAGTATAGGTTTCCTATTCCTAGACTTGATGACATGCTAGACATGTTAGTTGGCTCCAAGTGGTTTAGTAAGCTTGACTTAAGGAGTGGATACCACCAGGTCAGGATAAGGCTAGGTGATGAATGGAAGACAGCCTTCAAGACCAAGGATGGTCTCTATGAATGGTTAGTCATGCCTTTTGGCTTGACTAATGCCCCTTCCACATTCATGAGACTCATGACTCAAGTCTTGAAGCCTTTCATTGGAAAATTCCTGGTAGTCTACTTTGATGATATCCTCATCTATAGTAAGACTAAAGAGGAACACCTAGAGCACCTTAGGAAGACCCTTGACCTTCTTAAGGAAGAGCAACTCTACATCAATCTCAAGAAATGCTCCTTTCTTTCACATAGTGTGATCTTCTTAGGATTCATAGTGTCTAAGCATGGCCTTCAAGCCGACCCATCCAAAATCCAAGCCATCAAAGATTGGCCTGAACCTAAGACCATCACTGAGGTCAGAAGTTTCCATGGCCTAGCTACCTTCTATAGGAGATTCATAAGGAACTTCAGCTCTATAGTGGCACCTATCACTAGTTGCCTAAAACAAGGTGAATTTTCCTGGACCAAAGCTGCTAGCAAAGCCTTCCAAGAACTTAAGGATAAGATGACCACCGCCCCGGTCCTTAGATTGCCTGACTTCAGTAAAGTCTTTGAGGTAGATTGTGACGCCTCTGGAGTTGGCATAGGGGGAACCCTAAGCCAAGAAGGTCATCCCATAGCCTTCTTTAGTGAAAAGCTCAACGAGGCAAAACAAAAGTACTCTACCTATGATAAGGAATTTTATGCTGTAGTCCAAGCCCTAAGGTATTGGAGACATTACCTCATCCATAGGGAGTTTACCCTTAACAGTGACCACCAGGCCCTCTCCTACCTAAGTGCTCAGAAAAAGTTAAACTCAAGGCATGCTAAGTGGGTCGAATACTTACAACAATACACTTTTGTGCTTAGACATAAATCAGGATCTGAGAATAAAGTAGCAGATGCCCTTAGTAGAGTAACTTTACTTTTGAATAAAATGCATGTTGAAGTTACCTGCTTTGAATCCATGAAAAATGCTTATCTTGAATGTCCTGATTTTTCTACTCTATATGATGACCTTCGTCAAGACCCATTAAGCCACCCCCTCTACACCCTTAGGGATGGGTATCTCTTTCTGGGACCAACCCTTTGTGTGCCGAAGACTTCCATCCGAGAATTCCTTGTTTGGGAATTGCACGGAGGCAGGTCTGCCGGGCACCACGGTCGAGATAAGACCCAAGCCCTTGTAAAGGAACGGTTCTACTGGCCGAACCTTTACCAAGATGTAGCCAAGGTTGTGAAACATTGTAGGACTTGTCAGCTCACCAAAGTCCACAAGCATAGTCCCGGCCTGTACACTCCCTTACCTATTCCCCAAGCCCCTTGGTAAGACCTTAGTATGGACTTCATTCTAGGACTACCCCGAACCTCAGCTAAACATGATTCTATATTTGTGGTAGTTGATAGATTTACTAAGATGGCCCATTTCATAGCTTGCACCAAAACCACTGATGCCTCCCATGTTGCTAAACTCTTCTTTAGGGAAGTTGTAAGGCTACGTGGAACACCTCTAACTATAGTGTCTGATAGAGACCCTAGGTTTGTAAGTCATTTTTGGAGAACCCTCTGGACCCTTCTAGGAACAAAGCTCAAGTTCTCCACAGCCTACCATCCCCAGACGGATGGGCAGACTGAAGTGGTCAACCGATCACTTGGGAGTATCCTTAGAAGTTTGGTGAGTGAACACCCTGGCAACTGGGATAAACTCTTACCCACTGCCGAGTTCTCCTACAACAGTACAGTCAACAAGACCACAGGTCTCTCCCCCTTCCAAGCCAACCTAGGATATCAACCCAACAAACCCATAGATCTCTTCCCCCTACCTAGACACTTTAGAACCTCCTTACCTGCTCGTGACTTTGCATTACATACCTCGCAAATGCATGCTGAAATATTTTCAAAAATGCTAGAATCTGTTAATCAATATCGCGAAGCTGCTAACAAACATCGCCGAGAAAGGTTATTTTCTACAGGTGATAAGGTGATCCTACGAGCACGGGAAGAGCGCATCCATGGGATTGGACACAAGTTGGAAGCAAAAGGACTAGGCCCCTTCACCATTGTAGACAAAATCAACGACAATGCCTATGTCCTCGACCTGCCACCTGAACTGGGGATCCCCACTACCGTCAACGTGGAGGATCTCACCCTCTATCATGAGCCCCTCTCCATACCAGATCCAAGTGACCCTCACAAAATGGAGATCGAGGCTATTCTTGAAGACCAAACCAAGTTCACCACTGATGAGGTACAAATGTTTTATCGCGTTAGACTCATTAATGGTGAAGAGGTATGGCTTCCTGAGTCTGAGCTAGCTATAGCCGCCCCTGAGTTACTCCAAGGGTGCAAGGACAATTCTCCAGAGGAGAATTCTTTCAACCCGGGGAGAGCTGATGGAGGCAGTAGCCCTGCTCTGAGGAGATCTGGTCGGACCCGTAGGGTACCTAATCGATAAGGGTTCCCTTAGGGTTCCATTTCTTACATGGCATCTAGGGTAATTTACTTTCAATAAAAACATGCATCATGTAGACCTTTATGGCAAGTCCACTTGTAGTAGGTAGTGCATTGTAATTCATGAACTTATGTATTCTTGCATCATAAGTAGTGCATGTAGGCATTAGGATCATTTTGGCAGATCAATCAAGAAAGGAGCAGCTCAAGATCCAGCTCAAGGCCACTCAAGCTCCACTCATCAAGTTCAGCTCCAGAAAAGGAAAGGAGGACTTCAAAGCCCAAGCTCACTTCAATCCATGTCATAACTCACTTGCTATTTTGTTGGGCGCATCTTCAAGGAAGCAATCAACCACCTCATCATCCAATCAAGTTATATGCGCCAACCACTAGAGGAATGAATTCAAATCTCCTCCATCAAGATCCACAATCAAAGGGATTACTCATCAAGATCCACAATTAGAGGAGAGCATTTATGAAGACATTAATGAGAAGATTCCAACTCTTGTTGCCGCCCATGCCTTCATGGAAAGGATTCGAATTGTGAAATCCCTTGTCCATGCGCCACCAAGCTTGTCGCCAAAGATAAGAAGACAACCCTCGAGCACTAAAAGAGTTGCCAAACAAAGATCACCAAAGAAGGAAACTCATGAAGAGGATTTGCGCCCACATCACCATGAATTTGAAATTCAAAATCCATCCATTTTTGTAATAGGCGCATGGAAGACAATTACTATCCTGCCCTAGCCCCATCTCATCTATAAAAGCATGACCTCCCCCTTGTATTTTCGATTACCTCTTGATGAAATATATTGTCTATTAGTTGCCTAGCTTAATTAATTGTGTTAGTGTTCAAGTTCTCTTTAGCCGAGCTCTATCCCTTTCTTCTAGTTCTTCCACCGAATCCCTAAGAAGCTTTTCCTCTTTGTTTGTGTGCGCCACTACAAGGAGCCCTTCTTCACCCTCGGTTTGGAGCAAGAAGAGAAGCATCCTCGGCTTCAAGGAGTTCTCACCCTTTCGGATAAGTCTTCTTCTTTACACCTCTTATTTACTCTAAAGAACTCTTCTCTACACTCATATTTTGTTTATAAAACTTTAGGGTTGCGCTTGGAGTGGTCTAAGAGGGGCGCTTCCCCTCCCCTTCTCCTTCTTCCCCTCTCTCTAGTTGATTAGGATTAGCAAGGGAATTTGTGAGGCCTAACCTCACCCCTTGATTTGTTCTTGTATTAAAATCCGTGGCTTGTACGGATCTTCTGTGTTTGCTTGTAAGCTCCACCCTACACCTTCCATCAGAGTTGGACCGGTGAAGATCGGGAAGCACAGCCCTTCAATTCTCAAGGGCTGCACTGTAAGTTTAATTCCTGCATTTACTGCTTTCTAGGGTTTTACTGTTCTACTTGTTCTCGGTTTTCCTATATATACTAAAATACAAAAAAATTAGTTTCAAACCTCGTTAGTGTAACTTCGGTTTTCTTATTATTAAGCTAGTTATCAAAACTATTTTCAAAAGACGTTGTTTGAATGCTTTAGACCCCCGTACTACATCACATCTCCATCAACTTGGCGCTTGGATCATCTTCTTCAACCAACAAGGGGCGCACCTCCATCTTCTTCAACCTCTTGTGGCACATCTCCATCATCATCTCAACAAGTGGCGCATCTCCTCTTCAAAGGACTTCATCATCCACTTTGGCACCTCTCCATCTTCTTCAACCTCTTGTGGCGCATCTCCATCATCATCTCAACAAGTGGCGCATCTCCTCTTCAAAGGACTTCATCATCCACTTTGGCACCTCTCCATCTTCTCCAATCTCTTGTGGCGCACCTCCATCATCTTAAAACCTTAGTGGCGCAACCACTTCAAAAGGACTTCTTGTGACTCTCGGCCTCCAAAGAAAAGCAAGCTAAGTATTATAGTCCTCAAATGATAGTGCTTCTTTCATAACACCTTGTTTGTTTGAGCATCTTACTACACCTTGTGTTGGGGTATGCCCTTAAGGCTAATGTTTGAGGCCTTGGGATTATATCAGTATCATGTATATCATGTATAAACTTCATGTTTATAAAGGCAATGGTTGTTATTCAGGTTGTTACATTATCTGCTGCAATATGTATACTTCTGAATAATGTCTCAATGATGTTCAGCTAGGCTGACATGTAGTATAGTCCTTAGTCGAGATATCTTGGTGAACATGAGACAACCTTGATATGATTGAGACTAATATGTGTTCTAATCTTATAGGATGCTTCGAGCATGGAATAAGATGTAGACTCATGGGTACATTGGATGTACTAGACAGACCCTACTAGGATGTTCAATTGCTTGTCACAATGTGAATAATCCTTGTATGCGAACAAGTGGCATACTTCCTCTGACTTGAGATCACTTGTGTTTCTAAATGATGATTGGCATTGTTTTGAGGTAGTTCGATATCATTTGAAACATAATGGTTATAGACTATCTTGGATGGTGAGCATGAGTCATGTTAGGGTGCTGGTGATAGACATAGGATTGCCATCTCCTAGTTTGGAGTGTGATGTTCTAAAGGGGCCCCCTGGATGAGATGATTGAGAAAGTGTATGGCCATACCCAGATGACTATGTTCATCTGATCTAATCATGCTCATCATATTGGAGTTACAGACTTGACACGCTTGTCCAATAAAGAACATCCAGTGGCAAAGGAAGCATGTATGCCTTGTGAACTGGATTCACACTTGTGCTGTGGTTTGGGTGTAGTCTTGGAAGACTCTTTCCTTTATATCGGGAGACAGTGATGTGTTGCTAGATACCCCTCACTGATCGTGATAACGTAAGTTATCGTTACCGACATTTAAAGGAAACCCTTAGGGTCGCACAATTTGATGATATGGCTTACTTAAGTCAGATTGTGTGGACTGAATTGTTTGGGTTCAGTTCAAAGGGATTTAATCTCTGATTGTGAGTGAGATCTGGTCTGATCATATTAGATTGATTAGGGCTTGAGATCGGTAAGCTTCCATCGAGAGAATTGATGCTAGATCGGTAAGATCAAGAGCATCAGGAGATGAACGGTTAGATTTGAAACCTTAGGGTTTAATATGATCTAGACCAAATCGCTTGGGTTAATTGGTCTTTGAACCAAACCAAATTGAACCGGCTCATCAAGTGAGCGCAAGGTTCAAGGGAGAAGAGGTTTGCGACTTGTTCATGAGCCCGTGAACGTTGAGAAGTGGTTTGCTATTTTTGGATAGCATGTTCTCTAATCGTGGACACGCCTCACGTTGCCTCTCTTCACGCTTCTTCTCTTGCCCTATTGTCGTCTCTCTTATTTTTTGGTCTCTCGACACATTCGGGTGGTAAAGCATTGACGATAAGGGAGAGGTCTCGCCAAGCAAAAGAATTCTTCTCTTCCCTTCCATTCGATCAGGTTCACTTGGAGAACCTTGCTAGCACAAGGATCAACAAGGAGTAGGCGACATCTTCTTGTGTGCGCATCTTTTGGAGGAGATCCCATTTGCTCTCTTCTTCCAAGGCGCCATCCAAAGCAATGGCAATGGTATGACTCCTTACTTATCTTTGCAATCAATTATAGTTGATCATATCTCATGCATAGATCCTCTTGAAACCCTTGTTTCCGCTGCAAAAGTTTTATATGCGCCTATCTAGGGTTTCGCCCCCCCCCCCCCCAAGTATAGGGGACTTTCAATTGGTATCAGAGCAAGGTTATTCCATGTTAATATGATTGCTATGTTTGTTTTGTGATCCATGTTTGCGCAAAAGACTAGATCTAAAGGTTATATGCGAAAATATTACATGTTGTATCTTTTTGTTGGCGCATATTAGTTTTTCTTAAAACTACATCACCTGCGCGACTCACCTTAGATCTAAGTGGCGCCTACTTGAAACACTTAGACGGGTTATTAGGGTTGAAGTCACAGTTGAGTCTAGATCCAACCAGTCTGATCAGACTATCTGACAGCCTAGATGGGTTGACCAGATGGCACCTGTGCGCAAGCACGAGGTGGCTATAGGTCGACTGCATACAGGCGTGTAGCGATGTCTGGTTGAGACAACCAGTGAACGCGCATGAGTTGGGCTCGGGGTCACACCCGCTTGCCTGAACTCATGAGGGTCGTTCAGCCCAATTGCATGCATTGTTGACCACTGGGTCGACTCAAGTCAGTTAGGACTTGGTGCATGCAAGGGCAGTGGGTCTGACTAGATCTGATGAGTGGATCCCTATTAATGGACCGTTGTAAGGTAGTAGGGCACATAAGGAAAATAAAATTAATGCCAATGGGTTTTTGAAAATTTTATTTTCTTATTATTGGATCACATGTTGATTGTATACCATGTTTGGTGTCTATTTAATCTTATGTGGGCTGCCCAATTTAATGTGTGCTGTGCTGGGGCCTGCGTGCCTGAATTAATTGTAAATTATTTTCTTGTGATCTGCGCATCACATTTTAATTAATTTATTGTGTAATTGACCTGCGTGTCAATCATGTCTAGATAGATTAAATTGTAATTTTAATCAGACATGAGCACAGAGCATACTTGGCAGAAGCGCATGCAGCAGTGGCTTGACCAGGTGGGAGGTCCAGGGTTCGACTCTGGGACAGGCGCATTTACCTGGTGGGCGCACCTGAGCTGCAGTGGGTGCTTGGGCCCTGGGTTGGGCCAGATGAGATGCAAAAGACCCTTCAAGAGCTCAAGTGAAGACTTAAGTTAAATTAAGGTCTTACCTAGGCTTAATGGGCTTTTACCACATAAGATCAGCATGCTTTCTATTTATTGTTTATATAATTAGAATTGCATGATTTAATCTTCTGCTATCACCATAGGGTTTGCATGATAGTTAAGAAGATAAAAGACCGTTAAAATCCAATGCTAAAATATCAAGCTCGTAAGCCTTCTGGCGCGAAACCTCACTGTTCTGACTATCGTTGGGGCCGTGTTGTACCCACTCAGTGGGCACGCCCATCTATCTTCAGACGGTGTGGGATTACACCTGCGTGTTACAGGGAAAGGATTTATCGCTTCTCGTTGCTCAGCATAGCACGTGGTGGTCCAGGGAGTAGGTCGGGTCAGCTTGACCATGTAGGCTACATATGTGGCGCATATTGTAGCTATATGGAGGCAGCCATCTCTGGGATCAGAGACTGTGTTGTACCAACTCAGTTGGCACAGTCTACTGGATTGCCCAGATGAAGGGGAATCGCACGGGCTGGCGATTGGCAGGGATTGCCTACTAGAGATTAGTGCTTGTACTCTCTGTGCATCTTATCTCGCCTGAGCGGGACGCGGAGACCAAGTATGAAATCTGGATCCCATCTCACTAAAAGAGTTTAACTCTTTGGGGCTATTTTTCTGGATTTTTCAGCCAGATAAAATAGTGAGAAAAGAATCATTCTTAAGTCCTGAATTGATTCTCACATTGATACTAACCTTGCTGTTCTTGCATTGTTGTAGATTACTGCAGCAACGAACACCACGAATTTCAATGTGCGATCCCTACTGGAAAGGGAGAAGTTTGCTGGACCAAACTTCTCAGACTGGTACGGACACCTTAAGATTGTTCTTAAGGCTGAGAGGAAGCTGTATGTCCTCGAGATGGCATACCGCCTCAACCCGCTGCGAACGCCGCAAGGGCGGTTCGGGATGCCTATGAGAAGCATGTCAATGATAGCATTGATGTCGCTTGCCTGATGCTTGCGTCTATGACGCCAGAGTTGCAGCGTCAGCATGAGGATCTATCTGCTATACAAATTATAGCAAACCTCAAGCTGCTGTATGCTGCACAGGCTAGGACAGAACGCTATAATTTGACTAAGCTTTTCTTTCAGAGCAAACTGGCTGAAGGGAGTCCAGTGGGAGCTCACGTACTCAAGATGATTGGGTACAAGGAGGCTCTTGAGAAACTGGGACATACCATCAATCAGGAGCTTGCTGTAGACATTATCCTGCAGTCTCTTCCGGCTACTTTTGATCCGTTCATCATTAATTTTAATATGAACAAGATCGACTGTACCCCGGCAGAGTTGCTGAATATGCTCTTGACTACAGAGTTGACTCTAAAGGGAAAGCCTTCATCCTCTGTCTTGATGGTTCCTTTTAGGAACAAGAAGAAAGGGAAGAAGGGCAAGGCCCCTGTTAAGTGAAAGTTCCCAGAAGGGGGCGAAACCCTAAGGCATGGCGCCTATAAGATTTTTAAACAGCGGAAGAGGGTTTCTAGGGATCATTTGCATGAGATATGATCAACTATAAAACCCCGATTACAAACAAGTATGAAGGAATCGATTCTTACCAAAGCCATTACTTGGATGGCGTCTAGGAAGAAGAGACTCAAGTGCTTCTCCTCCTTATGGCTCGCACACAAGATGTGATCGCCTACTCCCTTAGTGCTCCTTGTGCTAGCAAGGTTCTAAGGAGTCCTTGTCGTATGGAAGGGAAGAGACGTTCTCCTCTGCTTGTCGAACTCACTCCAAGGTGTGAAGAAGTCGCCACACACGAGAGCGTCGAGAGAGGAAAGGCAAGAAGCGAGAATAGAGCATGAAACTCTCAACGTGAGGCGTGGTCACGATTTGGAAACATGGTTTCCAAAAATAGTAAACCACTTCTCTTCATGCGACCAAGAGTTTACCCAAGCGCAAACCTCTCCTCTTTGAACCATGCGCTCAACTAATGAGCCGGTTCAATTTAATTTTGGTTCAAAGACCAAATTAAACCAAGCCTTTTTGGTCTAGACCTCATTAAACCTAAAGGTTCCAGATCTAACCGTTCATCTCTTGATGCTCCTGATCTCACCGATCTAGCATCCATTCTCTCGATCGAAGCTTACCGATCTCAAGTCCTAATCAATCAAACATGATCAGACCAGATCTCACTTACAATCAGAGATTAAATCCCTTTAAACTGAACTCAAACAATTCAGTCCACACGATCTGACTTAAGTAAGCCATATCATCAAATTGTGCGACCCTAAGGGTTTCCTTTAAATGTCGGTAACGATAACTTACGTCATCACGATCAGCGAGGGGTATCTAGCAACACATCACTGTCTCCCGATATAAAGGAAAGAGTCTTCCAAGACTACACCCAAACCACAGCACAAGTGTGAATCCAACTCACAAGGCATACATGTTTCCTTTACCATTGGATGTTCTTATTGGATAAGCGTGTCAAGCTTGTAGCTCCAATATGATGAGCATGATTAGATCAGATGAACATAGTCACCTGGGTATGGCCATACACTTTTCTCAATCATCTCATCCAGGGGGCCCCTTTAGAACATCACACTCCAATTAAGGAGACGGCAATCCTATGTCTATCACTAGTGCCCTAACCTGACTCAAGCTCACCATCCAAGATAGTCTATAATCATTATGTTTCAAATGATATTGAACTACCTCAAAACAATGACAATCATCATTCAGAAACACAAGTGATCTCAAGTCAGAGGAAATGTGCCACTTGTCGCATTCAAGGATTATTCACATTGTGACAAGCAATTGAATATCCTAGTAGGGTCTATCCAGTACATCCAATGTACCCATGAGTCTACATCTTATTCCATGCTCGAAGCATCCTATAAGATTAGAACACATATTAGTCTTAACCATATCAAGGCTGTCTCATGTTCACCAAGATATCTCGACTAAGGACTTTACAGCATGTCAGCCCAGCTGAACAGCTTTGAGACATTATTCAGAAGTACAATTATTGCAGCAGACAATGTAACAAACTGAATAACAACCATGCCTTTATAAACATAAAAGTTTATTACATGATACTGATACATTCCCAAGGCCTCAAACATTAGCCTTAAGGGCATACCCCAACAATCTCCCACTTGCACTTAATCTAATGGTTGAGAAATCTCAAACCCATATTATTACAGTGCTTCTCATGCTTCTGCTGCGCCAGAGGCTTGGTAAGCGGGTCTGCCAGATTGTCATCTGTATGAACCTTGCAGACTTTGATCTCGCCACGATCTATGATCTCCCGGATCAAGTGAAACCGTCTCTGTATGTGCTTGGACTTCTGGTGCGACCGTGGTTCCTTTACTTGTGCGATTGCTCCAGTGTTATCACAGAAGATAACCAAAGGATCTGCACTCGAAGGAACAACACCAAGTTCTCTCACGAACTTACGAATCCACACTGCCTCCTTGGATGCTTCCGAGGCTGCAACATACTCGGCTTCTGTTGTGGAATCAGCAACAGTTGACTGTTTGAAACTCTTCCACACCACCGCTCCTCCATTCAAGCTAAAAACATAGCCTGATTGCGATCGGAAATCATCCTGGTCAGACTGGAACGAAGCGTCAGTATATCCTTCAATACTGAGTTCTTCCTGACCACCATATATCAAGAACATATCTTTGGTCCTCCGCAGATATTTTAAAATGTTCTTGACTGCAATCCAGTGCGCCATACCTGGATTACCTTGGAACCGACTGGTCACGCTTAACCCGTAAGCGACGTCTGGGCGAGTACACAACATCGCATACATAATGGATCCAATAGCCGAAGCATAAGGCATATTGTCCATTTCATCTTTCTCAGTCTGTGTTTGTGGACACTGACTCTTCGAAAGATTCAGACCATGTCTGACTGGAAGATATCCTCTTTTAGAATTCTCTAAATGAAATCTCTCCAGGACTTTATCGATGTAAGTACTCTGGCACAGCCCGAGAAGCCTCTTAGATCTATCCCTGTAGATCTTCACACCTAATACATAGGCTGCTTCTCCTAGATCTTTCATCTGGAAACATTTCCTTAGCCATGCCTTTACGGCATGCATTTCAGGAATGTCATTTCCAATGATCAAGATATCATCGACGTAGAGGACTAAGAAAGTAATCACGCTCCCACTAAACCTCTTATATACACACGGGTCATCCTCGTTCTTGATGAAACCAAACTCAGAGATTGATTCATCAAAACGAATATTCCAGCTTCTCGATGCTTGTTTAAGTCCATAAATAGACTTCTTTAACTTGCATATTTTATGACGATCTGATGGATTAGTGAAACCTTCTGGTTGTGTCATATACACATCCTCATCCAGATTTCCATTAAGGAAAGCTGTCTTCACATCCATTTGCTAGATCTCATAATCGTAATATGCTGCTATCGCGAAAAGAATCTGAATAGACTTAAACATAGCTACAGGTGAGAAAGTTTCATCATAATCTATCCCGTAGATTTGTTTGAAACCTTTCGCAACTAGCCTGCCTTTATAGGTAACCACGTTACCATCCATGTCAATCTTCTTCTTGAAGATCCATTTACAGCCTATAGGGATAACTCCCGGAGGCGGATCAACCAAATCCCAGACTTGGTTATCTGACATGGAGTCCATCTCGGCGCGCATAGCTTCAAGCCATCTCGCTGACTCCGGTCCACTGACCGCATCCGCATAAGTGAGGGGTTCATCATTATCAATGATGTAGACTCCGTCATAGCGCTCAGGCTGTCGACGGATCCTTCCCGATCTTCGCGGTTCCCGTGATATCTGAGCCTCAGGTTGTTCAATAACCTGATCCACCGGCTCAGGCTCATCCAACTGTGCTTGACTACTTTGTTCTTCCTCTGGATTCTCATCCAGCTTTATTTCTCTCCCACTGGCCTCTTGCAGAAGAAACTCCTTCTCAAGAAATATGGCCGTCCGAGCAACAAATACCTTGTTCTCTTTGGGATCGTAGAAATAATAACCCTTAGTTTCCTTAGGGTAACCGACAAAGATACATTTGTCAGATCTGCTCTCTAGTTTCCCAGAGGCGAGCTTTTTGACATAAGCTTCGTAGCCCCAGATCCTGATAAATGTCAAGCTCGGCTGTTTCCCATACCATAATTCATATGGCGTCTTAGAAACTGCCTTGGATGGCACTCGGTTTAGTACCTTTGCAGCTGTCTCCAGTGCAAATCCCCAAAAGGAGTAAGGTAGAGTAGCCTGACTCATCATAGAACGAACCATATCAAGTAACGTTCTATTTCTCCTCTCGGACACACCATTCCATTGCGGTGTTCCTGGCGGAGTGAGCTGTGAGATAATCCCACACTCCTTCAGATAGTCAGTAAACGCATGACTCAAGTATTCTCCACCTCGATCAGAACGAAGTGCCTTGATATTTCGGCCTAGCTGATTCTGTACTTCATTCTTGAACTCTTTGAATTTGTCAAAAGATTCACTTTTATGTCTCATTAAATAGACATACCCATATCTACTGAAATCATCAGTAAAGGTAATGAAGTACTGATAGCCACCTCTGGCATGTTTACTAAATGGCCCACACACATCACTGTGTATAAGGTCAAGTAAACCTGAAGCCCTTTGACCTTTGTTAAGAAAAGGTGACTTCGTCATTTTACCCATTAAACAAGCCTTGCATGTATCAATCTCCTCATAGGAGAATGATCCCAGCAGTCCATGATCATGCAACCGCTTAATGCGTTTCTTGTTAATATGGCCTAAACGACTATGCCATAGCAAGGTGCTGTCATCAGCATACTTGGCTTTCTTAATATCAATATTTTGTATAGAACATTCCATGTCCAACATGAATAACCCATTGTTAATTGAACCAGTTGCATAAACAATATTATCAAAAGATAAAACACACTTTGAAATATTGCATTCAAAGGAAAATCCCTTCCTGACAAGAGCAGGAATGGAGATAATATTCTTAGTAATGCTAGGAACAAAGTAACAACTGTTTAGTTCTAATACAAGCCCAGATGGCAAAGAGATGAAATAGTCTCCTACAGCAACAGCAGCAACCCGTGCCCCGTTTCCAACTCGTAGGTCCACCTCATGCTGTCCCACCTGTCTTCTTCTCTTGAGTTCCTGTACATTTGAACAAATGTGAACTCCACATGCAGTGTCCAACACCCATGAAATAGAAGAAGATGAAACCATGACTTCCGTCACGTATATACCTGAGCCAGAAGCGATGCTTCCCCTCTTATCTCCTTGGAGCGCTTTACAGTCCTTTTTCCAGTGACCCAGCTGGCCACAGTGGAAACATCTGTATTCCTTTGACCGCTTGACTTTTTGCTTCAGAGCCTTGCTGTAACTCTTGACAGGGGCCTTGCCCTTCTTCCCCTTCTTCTTGTTGTTCCTTGAAGGAACCATTAAGACAGAGGTTGAAGGCTTTCCCTTCAGAGTTTCCTCAGTAGTCAAGAGCATATTCAGCAGCTCTGCCGGAGTACAATCGATTTTGTTCATATTAAAGTTAATGATGAACGCATCGAAAGAGCGCGGGAGAGACTGCAGAATAATGTCTACAGCAAGCTCCTGGTTGATGGTATGCCCCAGTTTATCTAGAGCCTCCTTGTGCCCAATCATCTTGAGCACGTGAGCTCCCACTGGGCTCCCTTCAGCCAGTTTTCTCTGAAAGAACAGCTTTGTCAGATTATAGCGTTCTGTCCTCGCCTGTGCAGCATACAGCATCTTGAGGTTTGCTATCATGTCTATAGCAGACATATCCTCATGCTGACGCTGCAGCGGTGGCGTCATAGACGCTAGCATCAGGCAAGCGACATCAATGCTATCATTGACGTGCTTTTCATAAGCTTCCCGAACCGCCCTTGCGGCGTTCGGAGCGGGTTGAGGCGGTATAGCCGTCTCGAGGACATACAGTTTCCTCTCTGCCTTAAGAACAATCTTAAGGTGTCCGAACCAGTCTGAGAAGTTCGGCCCAGCAAACTTCTCTCTTTCCAGTAGGGATCGCACATTGAAGCTCATGGTGTTCGTTGCTGCAGGTATCTACAACAATGCAAGAACAGCAAGGTCAGTATCAATGTTAAGAATCAATCAGGACTTAAGAATGATTCTTTTTCTCACTATTTTATCTGGCTGAAAAATCCAGCAAAACAGCCCGAAAGAGTAGAACTCTTTTAGTGAGATGGGATCCAGATTTCATACTTGGTCTCCGCGTCCCGCTCAGGCGAGATAAGATGCACAGAGAGTACAAGCACTAATTTCTGGTAGGCAGTCCCTGCCAATCGCCAACCCGTGTGATTCCCCTTCATCTGGGCAATCCAGCAGACTGTGCCAACTGAGTTGGTACAACACAGTCTCTGATCCCACAGATGGCTGCCTCCATGTGCTACCATATGCGCCACATATGTAGCCTACATGGTCAAGCTGACCCGACCTACTCCCTGGACCACCACGTGCTATGCTGAGCAACGAGAAGCGATAAATCCCTTCTCTGTAACACGTAGGTGTAATCCCGCACCGTCTGAAGATAGATGGACGTGCCCACTGAGTGGGTACAACACGGCTCCAACGATAATCAGAACAGTGAGGTTTCGCGTCAGAAGGCTTACGAGCTTGATATTTTAGCGTTGGATTTTAACGGTCTTTTATCTTCTTAACTATCATGCAATTCCTATGGTGATAGCAGAAGATAAACTCATGCAATTCTAATTATAAAAGCAATAAATAGAAAGCATGCTGATCTTATGTGGTAAAAGCCCATTAAGCCTAAGTAAGACCTTAATTAACTTAAGTCTTCACTTGCTTTTCTTCATGGGTCTTTTGCTGCTCATTTGGCCACAACCAGGGCCCAAGCGCCCACTGCAGCTCAGGTGCGCCTACCAGGGAAAATGCGCCTGGTCCTAGAGTCGAACCCTGGACCTCCCACCTGGTCTAGCCATTGCTGCATGCGCCTCTACCAAGTGTGCTCTGTGCTCTTGTCTGATTAATTTACAAATTAATCTATCTAGACAAGATTGACTCGCAGGTCAATTACAATTTATAAATTAAATGCAATGTGATGCGCAGATCACAATAAAAATTAATTTACAAATTTTAACTAGGCTCGCAGGCCCCAGCACAGCACACATTAAGTAGGCGTCCCACATAAGATTAAATAAACAAGCACATGCTTACAATCAACATGTGATCCAATCATGAAAATTAAATTTTGAAAAACCCCATAGGCATCAATTTTAATTTCCTTATTTGCCCTACAACCTTACAACGGTCCATTACTAGGGATCCACTCATCCAACCTAGTCAGATCCACTGCCCTTGCATGCACCAAGTCCTAACTGACTTGAGTCGACCAGAAGGTCAACCAAGCATGCGCTAGGGCTGAACAACCTACATGAGATCTGGCAAGCGGGTGTGACCCCGGGACTAACTCATGTGTGTTCACTAGTCGTCTCAATCAGACATCGCTACACGCCTGTCTGCAGTCGACCTATAGCCACCAGGTGCTATCGCACAGGTGCTATCTGGTCAACCCATCAAGGCTGTCAGATGATCTGATCAGACTGTCTGGATCTCACCTAGGGGATGACTTCAACCCTAATAACCCGTCTAAGGGTTTAAAGCAGGGGCGGCTTAGATCTAATGATAGTCGCGCATGTCATTAGGGTTTTTTGCAAAAACAACTACAACAACATAGATGCGCTATCAACACACATGCGCCAAGAATGAACAATGTACATGTAAGTCTCGCATGTAAGAAAGATCTAAGGTGTTGCGCAAACATGGATCACTTCAGTTCAGCAATCATATAAATCATGCATTTAACTTCCTCTGATACCAATTGAAAGTCCCCAGAAGGGGGCGAAACCCTAAGGCATGGCGCCTATAAGATTTTTAAACAGCGGAAGAGGGTTTCTAGGGATCATTTGCATGAGATATGATCAACTATAAAAACCCGATTGCAAACAAGTATGAAGGAATCGATTCTTACCAAAGCCATTGCTTGGATGGCGTCTAGGAAGAAGAGACTCAAGTGCTTCTCCTCCTTATGGCTCGCACACAAGATGTGATCGCCTACTCCCTTAGTGCTCCTTGTGCTAGCAAGGTTCTAAGGAGTCCTTCTCGTATGGAAGGGAAGAGACGTTCTCCTCTGCTTGTCGAACTCACTCCAAGGTGTGAAGAAGTCGCCACACACGAGAGCGTCGAGAGAGGAAAGGCAAGAAGCGAGAATAGAGCATGAAACTCTCAACGTGAGGCGTGGTCACGATTTGGAAACATGGTTTCCAAAAATAGTAAACCACTTCTCTTCATGCGACCAAGAGTTTACCCAAGCGCAAACCTCTCCTCTTTGAACCATGCGCTCAACTAATGAGCCGGTTCAATTTAATTTTGGTTCAAAGACCAAATTAAACCAAGCCTTTTTGGTCTAGACCTCATTATACCTAAAGGTTCCAGATCTAACCGTTCATCTCTTGATGCTCCTGATCTCACCGATCTAGCATCCATTCTCTCGATCGAAGCTTACCGATCTCAAGTCCTAATCAATCAAACATGATCAGACCAGATCTCACTTACAATCAGAGATTAAATCCCTTTAAACTGAACTCAAACAATTCAGTCCACACGATCTGACTTAAGTAAGCCATATCATCAAATTGTGAGACCCTAAGGGTTTCCTTTAAATGTCGGTAACGATAACTTACGTCATCACGATCAGCGAGGGGTATCTAGCAACACATCACTGTCTCCCGATATAAAGGAAAGAGTCTTCCAAGACTACACCCAAACCACAGCACAAGTGTGAATCCAACTCACAAGGCATACATGTTTCCTTTACCATTGGATGTTCTTATTGGATAAGCGTGTCAAGCTTGTAGCTCCAATATGATGAGCATGATTAGATCAGATGAACATAGTCACCTGGGTATGGCCATACACTTTTCTCAATCATCTCATCCAGGGGGCCCCTTTAGAACATCACACTCCAATTAAGGAGACGGCAATCCTATGTCTATCACTAGTGCCCTAACCTGACTCAAGCTCACCATCCAAGATAGTCTATAATCATTATGTTTCAAATGATATTGAACTACCTCAAAACAATGACAATCATCATTCAGAAACACAAGTGATCTCAAGTCAGAGGAAATGTGCCACTTGTCGCATTCAAGGATTATTCACATTATGACAAGCAATTGAATATCCTAGTAGGGTCTGTCCAGTACATCCAATGTACCCATGAGTCTACATCTTATTCCATGCTCGAAGCATCCTATAAGATTAGAACACATATTAGTCTTAACCATATCAAGGCTGTCTCATGTTCACCAAGATATCTCGACTAAGGACTTTACAGCATGTCAGCCCAGCTGAACAGCTTTGAGACATTATTCAGAAGTACAATTATTGCAGCAGACAATGTAACAAACTGAATAACAACCATGCCTTTATAAACATAAAAGTTTATTACATGATACTGATACATTCCCAAGGCCTCAAACATTAGCCTTAAGGGCATACCCCAACATCAAGAACTACAACAAGGCTCTGAAACAAAAGGTTAAGCGGTCGAAGGAATACAGATGTTTCCACTGTGGCCAGCTGGGTCACTGGAAAAAGGACTGTAAAGCGCTCCAAGGAGACAAGAAGGGAAGTTTTGCTTCTGGCTCAGGTATTTTTGTGACTGAGGTCATGGTTTCTTCTTCCATATCATGGGTGTTGGACACTGCATGTGGAGTTCACATTTGTTCAAATGTACAGGAACTCAAGAGAAGAAGACAGGTGGGATAGCATGAGGTGGACCTACGAGTTGGAAACGGGGCACGGGTTGCTACTGTTACTGTAGGCGTTTATTACATCTCTTTACCATCTGGACTTGTATTGGAACTGGACAATTGTTACTTTGTACCAAGCATAACGAAAAATATTATCTCTATTCCTGCTCTTGTCAGGAAAGGGTTTTCCTTTGAATGCAATATTTCAAAGTGTATTATTTCTTTTGATAATATTGTTTATGCTACTGGGTCGATTAACAATGGATTATTCATGTTGGACATGGAATGTTCTATACAACAAATTGATATTAAGAAAGCCAAGTATGATGATAATAGCACCTTGCTATGGCATAGTCGTTTAGGCCATATTAACAAGAAGCGCATTAAGCGGTTGCATGATCATGGACTGCTGGGATCATTCTCCTATGAGGAGATTGATACATGTAAAGCTTGTTTAATGGGTAAAATGACGAAGTCTCCTTTTCCTAAGAAAGGTCAGAGGGCTTCAGGTTTACTTGACCTTATACACAGTGATGTGTGTGGGCCATTTAGTAAACATGCCAGAGGTGGCTATTCATACTTCATTACCTTTACTGATGATTTCAGTAGGTATGGTTATGTCTATCTTATGAGACATAAAAGTGAATCTTTTGACAAGTTCAAAGAGTTCAAAAATGAAGTACAGAATCAGCTAGGCCGAAATATCAAGGCACTTCGTTCAGATCGAGGTGGTGAATACTTGAGTCGAGAGTTTACTGACAATCTGAAGGAGTGTGGGATTATCTCACAACTCACTCCGCCAGGAACACCGCAATGGAATGGTGTGTCCGAAAGGAGAAACAGAACCTTATTGGATATGGTTCGTTCTATGATGAGTCAGGCTACTCTACCTTACTCCTTTTGGGGATTTGCACTGGAAACAGCTGCAAAGGTACTAAACCGAGTGCCATCCAAGGCAGTTTCAAAGACGCCATATGAGTTATGGTATGGGAAACAGCCGAGCTTGACATTTATTAAGATCTGGGGTTGCGAGGCTTATGTCAAAAAGCTCGTCTCTGGGAAACTGGAGAGCAGATCTGAGAAATGTATCTTTGTCGGTTACCCTAAGGAAACTAAGGGTTATTATTTCTACGATCCCAAAGAGAACAAGGTGTTTGTTGCTCGAACGGCTATTTTTCTTGAGAAGGAATTTCTTCTGCAAGAGGCCAGTGGGAGAGAAATAAAGCTGGATGAGAATCCAGAAGAAGGACAAAGTAGTCAAGCACAGTTGGATGAGCCTGAGCCAGTAGATCAGGTTACTGAACAACCTGAGGCTCAGATATCACGGGAACCGCGAAGATCGGGAAGGATCCGTCGACAGCCTGAGCGCTATGACGGAGTCTACATCATTGATGATGAACCCCTCACTTATGCGGATGCGGTCAGTGGACCGGAATCAGCGAGATGGCTTGAAGCTATGCGAGCCGAGATGGACTCCATGTCAGATAACCAAGTTTGGGATTTGGTTGATCCGCCTCCGGGAGTAATCCCTATAGGCTGTAAATGGATCTTCAAGAAGAAGATTGACATGGATGGTAACGTGGTTACCTATAAAGGCAGGCTAGTTGCGAAAGGTTTCAAACAAATCTACGGGATAGATTATGATGAAACTTTCTCTCCTGTAGCTATGTTCAAGTCTATTCGGATTATTCTCGCGATAGCAGCATATTATGATTATGAGATCTGGCAGATGGATGTGAAGACTGCTTTCCTTAATGGAAAACTGGATGAGGATGTGTATATGACACAACCTGAAGGTTTCACCAATCCATCAGATCGTCATAAAATATGCAAGTTAAAGAAGTCCATTTATGGACTTAAACAAGCATCAAGAAGCTGGAATATTCATTTTGATGAATCAATCTGTGAGTTTGGTTTCATCAAGAATGAAGATGACCCGTGTGTATATAAGAGGTTTAGTGGGAGCGTAATCACTTTCCTAGTCCTCTACGTCGATGATATCTTAATCATTGGAAACGATATTCCTGAACTCCATGCGGTCAAAGCATGGTTAAGAAAATGTTTCCAGATGAAAGATCTAGGAGAAGCAGCCTATGTATTAGGTGTGAAGATCTACAGAGATAGATCTAAGAGGCTTCTCGGGCTGTGCCAGAGTACTTACATCGATAAAGTCCTGGAGAGATTCCATTTAGAAAATTCTAATAGAGGATATCTTCCAGTCAGACATGGTCTGAATCTTTCGAAGAGTCCGTGTCCACAAACACAGACTGAGAAAGATGAAATGGACAATACGCCTTATGCTTCGGCTATTGGATCCATTATGTATGCGATGTTGTGTACTCGCCCAGACGTCGCTTACGGGTTAAGCGTGACCAGTCGGTTCCAAAGTAATCCAGGTCAGGCGCACTGGATTGCAGTCAAGAACATTTTGAAATATCTTCGGAGGACCAAAGATATGTTCTTGGTGTATGGTGGTCAGGAAGAACTCAGTATTGAAGGATATACTGACGCTTCGTTCCAATCTGACCAGGATGATTTCCGATCGCAATCAGGCTATGTTTTTAGCTTGAATGGAGGAGCAGTGGTGTGGAAGAGTTTCAAACAGTCTATTGTTGCTGATTCCACAACAGAAGCCGAGTATGTTGCAGCCTCGGAAGCATCCAAGGAGGCAGTGTGGATTCGTAAGTTCATTCAGGAACTTGGTGTTGTTCCTTCGAGTGCAGATCCTTTGGTTATCTTCTGTGATAACACTGGAGCTATAGCACAAGCAAAGGAACCACGGTCGCACCAGAAGTCCAAGCACATATAGAGAAGGTTTCATTTGATCCGGGAGATCATTGATCATGGCGAGATCAAAGTCTGCAAGGTTCATACAGACGACAATCTGGCTGACCCGCTTACAAAGCCTCTGGCGCAGCAGAAGCATGAGAAGCACTGTAATAATATGGGTTTGAGATTTCTCAACCATTAGATTAAGTGCAAGTGGGAGATTGTTGGGGTATGCCCTTAAGGCTAATGTTTGAGGCCTTGGGATTATATCAGTATCATGTATATCATGTATAAACTTCATGTTTATAAAGGCAATGGTTGTTATTCAAGTTGTTACATTATCTGCTGCAATATGTATACTTCTGAATAATGTCTCAATGATGTTCAGCTAGGCTGACATGTAGTATAGTCCTTAGTCGAGATATCTTGGTGAACATGAGACAACCTTGATATGATTGAGACTAATATGTGTTCTAATCTTATAGGATGCTTCGAGCATGGAATAAGATGTAGACTCATGGGTACATTGGATGTACTGGACAGACCCTACGAGGATGTTCAATTGCTTGTCACAATGTGAATAATCCTTGTATGCGAACAAGTGGCATACTTCCTCTGACTTGAGATCACTTGTGTTTCTAAATGATGATTGGCATTGTTTTGAGGTAGTTCGATATCATTTGAAACATAATGGTTATAGACTATCTTGGATGGTGAGCATGAGTCATGTTAGGGCGCTGGTGATAGACATAGGATTGCCATCTCCTAGTTTGGAGTGTGATGTTCTAAAGGGGCCCCCTGGATGAGATGATTGAGAAAGTGTATGGCCATACCCAGATGACTATGTTCATCTGATCTAATCATGCTCATCATATTGGAGTTACAGGCTTGACACGATTGTCCAATAAAGAACATCCAGTGGCAAAGGAAGCACGTATGCCTTGTGAACTGGATTCACACTTGTGCTGTGGTTTGGGTGTAGTCTTGGAAGACTCTTTCCTTTATATCGGGAGACAGTGATGTGTTGCTAGATACCCCTCACTGATCGTGATAACGTAAGTTATCATTACCGACATTTAAAGGAAACCCTTAGGGTCGCACAATTTGATGATATGGCTTACTTAAGTCAGATCGTGTGGACTGAATTGTTTGGGTTCAGTTTAAAGGGATTTAATCTCTGATTGTGAGTGAGATCTGGTCTGATCATGTTAGATTGATTAGGGCTTGAGATCGGTAAGCTTCGATCGAGAGAATTGATGCTAGATCGGTAAGATGAAGAGCATCAGGAGATGAACGGTTAGATCTGGAACCTTAGGGTTTAATATGATCTAGACCAAATCGCTTGGGTTAATTGGTCTTTGAACCAAACCAAATTGAACCGGATCATCAAGTGAGCGCAAGGTTCAAGGGAGAAGAGGTTTGCGACTTGTTCATGAGCGCCTGAACGTTGAGAAGTGGTTTGCTATTTTTGGATAGCATGTTCTCTAATCGTGGACACGCCTCACGTTGCCTCTCTTCACGCTTCTTCTCTTGCCCTATTGTCGTCTCTCTTGTTTTTTGGGCTCTCGACACATTCGGGTGGTAAAGCATTGACGATAAGGGAGAGGTCTCGCCAAGCAAAAGAATTCTTCTCTTCCCTTCCATTCGATCAGGTTCACTTGGAGAACCTTGCTAGCACAAGGATCAACAAGGAGTAGGCGACATCTTCTTGTGTGCGCATCTTTTGGAGGAGATCCCATTTGCTCTCTTCTTCCAAGGCGCCATCCAAAGCAATGGTGATGGTATGACTCCTTACTTATCTTTGCAATCGATTATAGTTGATCATATCTCATGCATAGATCCTCTTGAAACCCTTGTTTCCGCTGCAAAAGTTTTATATGCGCCTATCTAGGGTTTCGCCCCCCCCCCCAAGTATAGGGGACTTTCACCTTGTTCTTTGTTTTCTAGGAAGATGGCGCAAGGATTTGAAGGACCACATGTCCACCATGAACTCATGTTAATGCAACCTTTCCTCTTCCCCTCTTTAGAATAGTCTTATTATTGTTTAGGCAAGAGGAACTTGGAGGCTTAACCTCCCCTTTTGATTTCGTTATTGTAAAGGACTTGGACTTTAAATTTTATTTGATGCTCACGCATGTGTGAGTTTGTTGTGTTGGTGTGTTTGTAATGAAGCAATTCCTTCCATCAGAGTAGGACCGTTGAAGATCGGGAAGGACGATCCTTCTATTCTCAAGGATCGCACGGTGAGCGCTTCTTTACAATATTGTCTTAATGTTCTAGAAATGCATGTTTAGTCATAGGTTTGCTTAGTCTTTAGAATCACATGCTTAATGTTAGCCTAATGTTAGTTGCATGTTTAGCCTTAGAACACATGTTTAGTGTACTGTAGTTTTATACAAGCATAACTCGGTTTTTTATCATAAAATACCAAAAACATACTATTTTTGAAAAACCCATAGTTAATCTTGCATGCTAGCTTTTATCTCAAATTTATTTTTTCATGCTAGCCCAAATTGCATGCTTTCCCCCTACATCAAAAGCCTTCCTCCTCTGTCTTGCTGGTTCCTTCAAGGAACAAGAAGAAGGGGAAGAAGGGCAAAGCCCCTATCAAGAGCTACAACAAGGCTCTGAAACAAAAGATAAAGCGGTCAAAGGACAACAGATGTTTCCATTGTGGCCAGCTCGGTCACTGGAAGAAGGACTGTAAAGCGCTCCAAGGAGAGAAGAAGGGAAGCAAGCCTTTCACTTCTGGCTCAGGTATTTACGTGAATGAAGTCATGGTAGCTTCTTCTATTTCATGGGTGTTGGACACTGCATGTGGAGTTCACATTTGTTCAAATGTACAGGAACTCAAGAGAAGAAGACAGGTGGGACAGCATGAGGTGGACCTACGAGTTGGAAACGGGGCACGGGTTGCTGCTGTTGCTGTAGGACAATATAACATCTCTTTACCATCTGGTTTTGTATTAGAACTTGACAATTGTTATTTTGTACCGAGCATAACTAAGAATATTATCTCTATTCCTGCTCTTGTCAGGAAAGGATTTTCTTTTGAATGCAAAACTTTAAAGTGTTGTATTTCATTTGATAATATTGTTTATGCTACTGGCTCAATTAACAATGGGTTATACATGTTGGACATGGAATGTTCTGTACAACAAATTGATAATAAGAAAGCCAAGTATGCTGATGACAGCACCTTGCTATGGCATAGTCGTTTAGGCCATATTAACAAGAAGCGCATTAAGCGGTTGCATGACCATGGACTGCTGGGATCATTCTCCTATGAGGAGCTTGATACATGCAAAGCTTGTTTAATGGGCAAAATGACGAAGACTCCTTTTTCTAATAAAGGTCAAAGGGCTTCAGGTTTACTTGACCTTATTCACAGTGATGTGTGTGGGCCATTTAGTAAACATGCCAGAGGTGGCTATTCATACTTCATTACTTTTACTGATGATTTTAGTAGATATGGTTATGTCTATCTAATGAGACATAAGAGTGAATCTTTTGACAAGTTCAAAGAGTTCAAAAATGAAGTACAGAATCAGCTAGGCCGGAATATCAAGGCACTTCGATCCGATCGAGGTGGAGAATACTTGAGTCTAGAGTTTACTGACTATCTGAAGGAGTGTGGGATTATCTCACAGCTCACTCCGCCAGGAACACCGCAATGGAATGGTGTGTCCGAGAGGAGAAATAGAACCTTATTGGATATGGTTCGTTCGATGATGAGTCAGGCTACTCTACCTTACTCCTTTTGGGGATTTGCACTGGAAACAGCTGCAAAGGTACTAAACCGAGTGCCATCCAAGGCCGTTTCAAAGACTCCATATGAGTTATGGTATGGGAAACAGCCAAGCTTGACATTTATCAAAATCTGGGGTTGCGAGGCTTATGTCAAAAAGCTCGCCTCTGGGAAACTAGAGAGCAGATCTTATAAATGTATCTTTGTCGGTTACCCTAAAGAAACTAAGGGTTATTATTTCTACGATCCCAAAGAGAACAAAATATTTGTTGCTCGAACGGCTATTTTTCTTGAGAAGGAATTTCTTCTGCAAGAAGCCAGTGGGAGAGAAATAAAACTAGATGAAAGTCCAGAAGAGGGATAAAGTAGTCAAGCTCAGTTGGATGAGCCTGAGCAAATAGAACAGTTGATGTTCAACCTGAGGCTCAGATATCACGGGAACCGCATAGATCGGGAAGGATTCGTCGACAGCCTGAGCGCTATGACGGAGTCTACATCATTAATGATGAACCCCTCACCTATGCGGATGCGGTCAGTGGACCGGAATCAGCAAGATGGCTTGAAGCTATGCGAGCCGAGATGGACTCCATGTAACATCCCACATTCTTAACCCCAAACAAATGGCACAATTCACAAATGATACAGGATGTTTCATATAAGATCGATCATATGCTAGGTAAAACCGAGTTCAAGAAAAGACGATCTGAAAAATTTCATAAATCCATACACACAAATTCAGAAAACTCAAATCTCATAAGGGTACCTGCCACCACGCAATCCTTGCACTAGACATATGCAAGGCAACAGTTATATCAAAACCGATTCAAATTCATAAAATCCATAAAGGTACCTGCCACCAGGCAATACTTGCACTAGACATATGCAAGTTACAGGGTATATCAAAACCGATTGCACGGAATATACAACAAGCCGAAATTCAAAACAAAACCACAAAATCGATTTTATAAACCCATACCAAACACCGAAACCAGGCTGAAGCCCGCGGTGACACAAAAATCAAACTCAGTTAACTGCCACAATCTGGCAACACAAATTCACATAGTTCACATGGTTCACATCACATAGTTCACATAGTTCATATAAATCATATGGTTTAGCCACAACCGGCTCCAGAAAATTTTAGCATAAAAGTTCTTAAGCAGCAAACATAATATCCACGCCAATGTTACTCATGAAATGCGCCCCTGCTCTATGCCTGAAAATAGTGAGGGGTGAGCTACACAGCCCAGTGAGTGGATAGTCTAAATCGACCATCCATAACATACACTCAAAAATATAGGCAGATATTTTTTTAAAATCTTTAACAAGATCATTATGTCAACATATAACAAAATAAAGAAACAGAAATCATATAGACAGTCAGATGTACACACTAGCATATAACAAACTCATGTTCACAAACTCAGGTTCTAGGGTTTTACTCTAACCCAATTAAACGCATATATTTTAAACCAACTAAACACATAACAACTTAGGTTCACAAACTCAGGTTCTAGAGTTATACTCTAAACCACTAAACACACAAACACATAAGCAACCTAGTTGTCCAGCATATTCAGTAGTGACCAATATGGTCTAACCCGGCTTGGCCAAAGCACTGGGAGCCGCATGCAACACATAAACATGGATAGTGAGTAGAATCAAGAGGTGGCCCCCGCCAGGTCACGACGTGGCACTTTGCTCCCTCACCCCATAACACATCAGAGTGATGACATCAAGAGGTGGCCCCTGTCTGATCAAGACATGGCACTTTGCGTCTTATATCACCCTGTCACATAAAGAGTAATGACATCAAGAGGTGGCCCCTGTCTGATCAAGACATGGCACTTTGCGTCTTATATTACCCCATCACATAAAAGAGTTATGACATCAAGAGGTGGCCCCTGTCCGACCAAGACATGGCACTTTGCGTCAAAAACCCGTTCTCCCAAAAGGTTCCTACTGGACAACAGACACATCTTATTTCATATTTCACATAGGTGAACATATTTCACAAAGGTGGACTCCTAAGTGTCAACTAGACTCTAGGATAGTCATCACAAAAATCATATCGGGCAGGCTGAACATCAACCCCCATCACAATAATCATAATAGGCAGGCTGAACATCAACCTCCTCACATATCACAATACAGGGCTGAAATTCAAACCCTTAACATAACACATAAGGACTATCCCCTTGAGTTCATAGTTACACCTAGCCTTAGTCCTAACCAACACATAACACATAATATTCAAAATTCTCATAGTCACATAATTTTCAAAAATCTCATAACCACATAATGTTCACAATTTACATAACAACATAATATTCCAAAAATCACATGAACTCCTAATATTTAAAAAAATCACACAATTACATAATATTAACAATCATATAATGTAGTGTGGTCCTTAGGTTTCATGCTGATTAGTTCAGTCAAACTTTACTAGGTTATCACCCAAATTTCTCAAACAATTTCTCAACATTGTAGTTAACAAGCATCCATAAAAATTAACATAAAATGTAAAACATGTATTCTTACTAACGGGATAAAATCACTGATTTAATACTCAAAATTCATACTAAAAATATATCTAGATAACAAGGATTTCATACTCAAAATTCAATGATTTAATGCTACCAAAATTCCCTATATAAACACCTTAAATTTCATACAAATTTTCGGTTAAATAATCATCAAGATTTCGGTTTTCATAATTAAATCAAATTTCAGTTTTCATAACAATTATCAAGATTATTTCGGTTTTCATAATTAACATCAAAATTCGGTTTTCATACCAATTATCAAGATCAATTCGGTTTTCATAATTAATATCTAAATTCGGTTTTCATACCAATTATCAAGATCAATTCGGTTTACATGGAAAATTAGGTTTTCATGGAGAAATACAATTCGGTTCTCATGAATAACAATGCCCTAAATTCGGTTTTCATACCTTACATACACTTCTTAATTACGGTTTTAACATGGTAAAATTTCCAAAATTTCTAATCCATTCAATATATCAATTAACACAACTAAGTTCATAGGTCAAACAAGACATTCCACTCACCTTGAACCGTGAATACTAATAAGAAAACCCTTCCAAAAATTCGTCTAGAGTCTTGCCACCACCAAGGGAAAAGAACGCCACCCAAATCAAAGATGCCGGCCAAGGAAAAGGAAGAGGAAGAGGAAAATCGTCCAAGCCTTCAAAGAAATCGCCCCCTCCTTCCTAGCCGTCGCCCAAGTTTTTCTTCAAGCCCAAAAGTCGCCAACTCTCTACCCTAACCGAAATTACCTACTTAAATTTCGGTTTTTAAGGTTTTAACCCTCTAACCAATTAATTCAAAAAGGGTTTAACCCATTAACCCATTAATTCAAATTTTAAAAACCCAATAATCCCTTAGTTTAAGTGAAAGTCCAATAAGAGTTAAACTAACATCCAATAAGCTAGTTAACTAATTAATTTAATTAACTTACAAATAACCAAGCACTTAACCGAAATCCAATAAGGATTTAATTAATATCCAATAAGGATTTAATTAATTTATCCTAAATTAACAACCAATAATCAACCATTAATCTCTAATTAATTTACCATAATTTAACAACCAATCACAAATCAAATAATTAACAATCAATAAGCTAGTTAATTAGCATTCAATAAATTTTACTTGAATCATAATAAAATATCACAGTCAATAATTTTATTTAATTCAAAAATAATGCTTACCATGACTCAAGATCCTTGGATCTTACACTCCATGTCAGATAACCAAGTCTGGGATTTGGTTGATCCGCCTCCGGGAGTAATCCCTATAGGCTGTAAATGGATCTTCAAGAAGAAGATTGATATGGATGGTAACGTAGTTACCTATAAGGGCAGGCTAGTTGCGAATGTAAGTCCCCTTCAAGGGGGAGCGAAACCCTAATAGGCGCATAACAAAAATTCGAAGCGGAAGCAAGGGTTTCTATATCGCATGCATGTCATATGATCAACTTGTTAAAAACTTGCAAAGATCGAGAAGTGATCTTACCATAGCCATTGCTTTGGATGGCGGCTTGGAAATGAGAGAACGAAATGGTTCTCCTCCAAAGATGACGCACACAAGACGATGGATCGGCTACTTCTTGTTGCTCCTTGTGCTAGCAAGGATCTCCAAGTCTCCTGATCGCGTTGAGGGGATTTAGATGATCTCCTTTCTTGGCTAAAACTCTCTCCAAAGCGTGAAGAAGTTCTCCCACGAGAGAAGAGGCGACAAGACGTGAAGAGACGAGAGAGGGCGTAACTCTCTCGAACGTGTAGTGCGTTACCCTATTTTGGAAAACCAAAAATAGAAACCGCCTAACGTTCATGCGTTCATGCGTTCATGGGTTTACCCCAACGCATTTTGCTCTCTCCCTTGAACCATGCGCTCACTCAATGAGCTGGTTCAATGTCGGTTTGGTTCAAAGACCAATTAACCCAAGCCATATGGTATAGATCACAATAAACCCTAAAGGTTCAAGATCTAACCGTTCATCTCTTGATGCTCCTGATCTCACCGATCTAGCATCCAATCTCTCAATCGAAGCTTACCGATCTCAAGCACTAATCAATCAAACATGATCAGACCAAATCTCACTTACAATCAGAGTTTAAATCCCTTTAAACTGAACCCAAACAATTCAGTCCACACGATCTGACTTAAGTAAGCCATATCATCAAATTGTGCGACCCTAAGGGTTTCCTTTAAATGTCGGTAACGATAACTTACGTTATCACGATCAGTGAGGGGTATCTAGCAACACATCACTGTCTCCCGATATAAAGGAAAGAGTCTTCCAAGACTACACCCAAACCACAGCACAAGTGTGAATCCACTTCACTAGGCATACATGTTTCCTTTGCCACTGGATGTTCTTATTGGACAAGCGTGTCAAGCCTGTAGCTCCAATATGATGAGCATGATTAGATCAGATGAACATAGTCACCTGGGTATGGCCATACACTTTCTCAATCATCTCATTCAGGGGGGCCCCAGTAGAACATCACACTCCAATCAAGGAGACGGCAATCCTATATCTATCACTAGTGCCCTAACATGACTCATGATCATTATCCAAGATAGTCTATAACCATTATGTTTCAAATGATATTGAACTACCTCAAAACAATGACAATCATCATTTAGAAACACAAGTGATCTCAAGTCAGAGGACATGTGCCACTTGTTGCAAACAAGGATTATTCACATTGTGACAAGCAATTGAATATCCTAGTAGGGTCTGTCCAGTACATCCAATGTACCCATGAGTCTACATCTTATTCCATGCTTGAAGCATCCTATAAGATTAGAACACATATTAGTCTCAATCATATCAAGGCTGTCTCATGTTCACCAAGATATCTCGACTAAGGACATTACAGCATGTCAGCCAAGCTGAACAGCATTGAGACATTATTCAGAAGCACACTTATTGCAGCAGACAATGTAACAAACTGAATAACAACCATTGCCTTTATAAACATAAGAGTTTATACATGATACTGAAAGAATCCCAAGGCCTCAAACATTAGCCTTAAGGGCATACCCCAACAGCGAAAGGTTTCAAACAAATCTATGGGATAGATTATGATGAAACATTCTCTCCTATAGCCATGTTTAAGTCCATTCGGATTATTCTCGCGATAGCTGCATATTATGATTATGAGATCTGGCAAATGGATGTGAAGACCGCTTTCCTTAATGGAAAACTGGAAGAGGATGTGTATATGGCACAACCTGAAGGTTTCATCAATCCATCAGATCGTCATAAAATATGCAAATTAAAGAAGTCTATTTATGGACTAAAACAAGCATCGAGAAGCTGGAATATTCATTTTGATGAATCAATTTGTGAATTTGGTTTCATCAAAAATGAAGATGACCCTTGTGTATATAAGAGGTTTAGTGGGAGCGTGATTACTTTCCTAGTCCTCTACGTCGATGATATCTTGATCATTGGAAACATATTCCTGAACTGCATGCGGTCAAAGCATGGTTAAGAAAATGTTTCCAGATGAAAGATTTAGGAGAAGCAGCCTATGTATTAGGTGTGCAGATCTATAGAGATAGATCTAATAGGCTTCTCGGGCTGTGCCAGAGTACTTACATCGATAAAGTCCTGGAGAGATTCCATTTAGAAAATTCTAAAAGAGGATATCTTCCAGTCAGACATGGTCTGAATCTTTCTAAGAGCCAATGTCCTCAAACACAGTCTGAGAAAGATGAAATGGACAATACGCCTTATGCTTCGGCTATTGGATCCATTATGTATGCGATGTTGTGTACTCGCCCAGACGTCGCTTACGGGTTAAGCGTGACCAGTCGATTCCAAAGTAATCCAGGGAAGGCACACTGGATTGCAGTTAAGAACATTTTGAAATATCTTCGGAGGACCAAAGATATGTTCTTGATTTATGGAGGTCAGGAAGAACTCAGTATTGAAGGATATACTGACGCTTCATTCCAATCTGACCAAGATGATTTTTGATCGCAATCAGGCTATGTTTTTAGCTTGAATGGAGGAGCAGTGGTGTGGAAGAGTTTCAAACAATCAATTGTTGCTCATTCCACAACAGAAGCCGAGTATGTTGCAGCCTCGGAAGCATCCAAGGAGGCAGTGTGGATTCGTAAGTTCGTTTAGGAACTTGGTGTTGTTCCTTCGAGTGCTGATCCATTGGTTATCTTCAGTGATAACACTAGAGCAATAGCACAAGCAAAGGAACCACGGTCACACCAGAAGTCCAAGCACATACAGAGAAGGTTTCATTTGATCCGTGAGATCATAGATCGTGGAGAGATCAAGATCTGCAAGGTTCATACAGATGACAATCTAGCTGACCCGCTTACTAAGCCTCTGGCGCAGCAGAAGCATGAGAAGCACTGTAATAATATGGGTTTGAGATTTCTCAGCCATTAGATTAAGTGCAAGTGGGAGATTGTTGGGGTATGCCCTTAAGGCTAATGTTTGAGGCCTTTGGGATGATTTCAGTATCATGTATAAACTATGTATAAGTTTATAAAGGCAATGGTTGTTATTCAGGTTGTTACATTATCTGCTGCTGTTATGTATACTTCTGAATAATGTCTCAATGGTGTTCAGCTTGGCTGACATTAGCATTGTCCTTAGTCGAGATATCTTGGTGAACATGAGACAGCCTTGATATGATTGAGACTAATATGTGTTCCAATCTTATAGGGTGCTTCGAGCATGGAATAAGATGTAGACACATAGGTGCATTGGATGTACTGGATAGACCCTACTTAGGATATTCAATTGTTTGTCACAATGTGAATAATCCTTATATGCAAGCAAGTGGCATATTTCCTCTGACTTGAGATCGCTTGTGTTTCTAAATGATGATTGGCATTGTCTTGAGGTAATTCAATATCATTTGAAATATAATGGTTATAGATTTTCTTGGATAATGAGCATGAGTCATGTTCGGACACTAGTGATAGATATAGGATTGCCTCTCCTTGTTGGAGTGTGATGTTCTAAAGGGGCCCCCTGGATGAGATGATTGAGAAAGTGTATGGCCATACCCAGATGACTATGTTCATCTGATCTAATCATTTTCATCATATTGGAATTACAGGCTTGACACGCTTGTCCAATGAGAACATCCAGTGGCAAAGGAAACATGTATGTCAAGTGAATTGGATTCACACTTGTGCTATGGTTTGGGTGTAGTCTTGGAAGACTCTTTCCTTCATATCGGGAGACAGTGATGTGTTGCTAGATACCCCTCTCTGATCGTGATAACGTGAGTTATCATTACCGACATTGAAGGAAACCCTTAGGGTTGCACAATTTGATGATATGGCTTACTTATGTCAGATCGTGTGGACTGTGATGGGGGTAGAGACCATGACCTAAGAAAATATAAATGGAGCTTAAGGCTACCCTAGTTTATGGGTACCCTAAGGCACCTTTGCATTGCATGCATCATGTAGCTACATTTGGTAAATTTTATACTTTGTTTTGTAATTTTCTTTTATGGAAGTTACGTTGCATCATACTAGAATTAGTGCATGTCATAATGTTGCATCCTAGTAGGAGTAGTGTAATAAGCATTTACAAGTCATGTGGACAAGCTCAAGGCTAGCTCAAAGCTCACTCAACAAAGCTAGCTCCAAATATGGAAGGTCACTTCAAAGCCCCACTCAAAGTGAAGACTTGAGATGAAAGGAGTTCATCTCACCTTTCCAAATTCGTATGCCTCATCAATCATGGATTATTTCAGCCACCTCAAGTAATATGCGCCCATGAAAGAAGAAAAATCAAGATCCCAATCCCTAAAATCAAGGAAGGCAATTAATGGGATTTTTGTTCACACCATGGAAGGAAACAAGCCAACCATTCTATCAAATCTTCTCCAAATTCGTCCAAGACAAGCATGGAAGCCATGCCACCTCATGAAGCCACTTAAGGGAAGAATTCAAAGGAAATTCGTCCAAGCACAACACTCAAGCCGATCAAATCAAGAATAATTCATCCAAGCCAAATAAGGAATCCTCATCAAGCCATTCAAGGAAGCAATTTCGAAATTCAAGTAGAAGGAAGGTTTGTCACCTTTTTCTTGGCGCCCAAGCAATGAAGAATGCGCCAAAGCCACCAAAGAATACCATATTCATGCAAGCCAAAGAAGGAATGGTTTCAAGAAAAAGAATTCGGCCAAGCAAGACAACCAAGCAAGCAATTGTTGGCGTTCACACTCAAATATGGGAAGTTTTCAAGCCAATTTCGACCCATGAAGCCATTGCCATGACAAAGCATTAAAGATTAAGATTTTCTTTCTTAAATTGATCTTTTGTAACGTTGAGGAAAAGAGGCTACAAAGCTTGCTCTCGCATGTGGCCTGAAGAAGGATTTGAAGAATGAAATGTCGATTAGTTGCCTAGCAACCTTGGGTGCTTGTGTCGCCCTCCCCTTTCCCCTTCTCATCTGAGGTGCTTGTGTCACCTATCTCCCCTTCTTCCCCAAGGGCCAAGGTTCCCTTCGCTAACCGTTTCTTCAAAGACATCTCCATCAACTTGGCGCTTGGATCATCTTCTTTAACCAACAAGGGGCGCATCTTCTCTTCAAAGGATCTTTTCACCATCTTGGCGCAAGAGCAACCTCTTCAACCATTAGCCGCGCAACATCTTCAAGGAGCATCTCCCTTAACCTTGGTGGCGCATCTACATCCTCTTCACCAACCCTTGGCGCATCTAGTCCATCTCCTTCATCAACACTTAGCACAAAGATCTTCAACCACTCTCCAAGGAACTATATCAAGAGAACATCCTTGAATCAACTCCCTCAAGACACTCAATCGGCCAAGCCTCTCTATCTTACTCTTGTTATTATTTGCTTGGTTCGTCTTTGTTTAACTTGTTGAATCTTGTAGGTGACGCAAAAGATAGGATCCCTTCATCTCAAGGATCAAGCAACCTCAAGTGGCGCATCTTCAACATTAAGGATCTCCTCCACTATAACTTGGAGAAACATCAAACCGAGAACACTTCAACTTGCCTCTAGTTTATGTTTACTTGTATAATCTTTCACTAATAGACTCTTCTTTGTTTCTTGAAGCTCTCGGCATCAAAAGGGACTCCATAACATGAGACATCTCCAAGGAATCATTCATGGCCGAAACTTACAAGGCCTTCTCAATCCAAGACTTGAGCAACACATCATCTTTAATTAGATTAGTTAAGTAGTTTGTTTGATCTTGTTAGCTAGAGGAATTTGGAGGCTTAACCTCCCCTCTTGAAATTTCATTGTAAGTGCCATTTAATAACATTATACCCAAGCATGTTTGGGTTTGTTGTGTTGGTGTGTTTGTAATGAAGCAACTCCTTCCATCAGAGTAGGACCGTTGAAGATCAGCAAGGACGATCCTTCTATTCTCAAGGATCGCATGGTGAGCGCTTCTTTACAATATTATCTTTTGATGTTTTAGAAATGCATGTTTAGCCATAGAGTAGTTAACCACATGTTTAGTTATAGTTTTGTTTGTAAGAGCATGCTAGTTGCAATTTATTTTGTAGTTTATAATTGCATGCTTAGGTCAAATATTATCTAGCATATAATTTAGTAGCATATTAATCTTCAGTTTTTATCTAAAATACCAAAAACATATTTTTGAAAGCCCTGTTAGATAACCTCGCATGCTAGCTTGTTTTCCTTAGATTCATGTTTTCGTGCTAGCCCAAATTGCATGCTTCCCCCCCTACATCAGTTTTGGTATCAGAGCAAAACACCTTAGAATAGATTTTTAGCCAAAACTAATTTTCGAATTCTAAGGCATTTCTTGGACCTAGGTGCTTTAAAGAAGTTGATTTCATAACACACTATTATACTCATATCACGTCTTAGGAGCCTTACTTTCAAAACTATTTGGTTTTTCAAAAGTAAACACATCATGACTACTAGCTATGGCATAAATCACAATAAACCTAATGACGCTATCAAAATGGTTGAAGAGCTAATAGCTAGACTAGACAAATCCCACAAACTATACTTAGAGAGACTTCCAACCTATAGGGTCAACCTTAGGAATGATTTTTTCCACACCTACATCAAAATAGGAGATAAGATGTGTAAGGTTGCCATAGATAAAACCATAGGGTTCAACTTCATAAACCCTAGTGCCATTGAAAGATTTGGCTTTGTCACTAAGCCTAGACCATACCCTTACACTATTACTAGAGATGATGGAACCAAAACCTTAGTTAACCGTGGGTGCCTTGTGCCTGTTAGATTTGGTATCCTACTAGAAGCTTGGTGTGATGTCTTACCCCTCGAAGGTACATATCATGTCCACCTAGGAGAACCATGGTTAGATGATGTTAAAGGGTACCACCAAACACAAGATGACTCCTATATCTTAAGGTGTAATGACCCTAAGATTAAGATCAAAAGGTCTAAACCTAGAACTCCTAAGGTAGCCAACCCTCCAACCCTCTTAGAGACAAGCCCAACCTTAGAGCCTGAGCTACCTCCAACAACTCCAAACATACCCCTAGATGAGTCTAGATCCAATACTAGGGCCCCATTAGTTGACTTGTCTGATAGTCAAACTAGCCCTAAGTCACCTTTAGAGACCCCTCTAGACATGCCTCAGCTTCAATTTGGAACTTTTACCTTAGATGATATGCCTAGGAACCAACTTGAACCAAAAGTCATAGGTCTTTCCAGCTACCTAGTGATCCCAAGGTAGACCTAGTTCCTATAGTTGGCCATAAACCTTGTCAAGGTCCAGAACCAAACACTCCTGAACCAAGTGTTGGGGTATGCCCATAAGGCTAATGTTTGAGGCCTTGGGATTGTATCAGTATCATGTAATAAACTCTTATGTTTATAAAGGCATGGTTGTTATACAGGTTGTTATATTGTCTGCTGCAATAATTGTACTTCTGAATAATGTCTCAAAGCTGTTTAGCTGGGCTAACATGCTATAATGTCCTTAGTCGATATATCTTGGTGAACATGAGACAGCCTTGATATGGTTAAGACTAATATGTGTTCTAATCTTATAGGATGCTTCGAGCATGGAATAAGATGTAGACTCATGGGTACATTGGATGTACTGGACAGACCCTACTAGGATATTCAATTGTTTGTCACAATGTGAATAATCCTTGATTGCGACAAGTGGCACATTTCCTCTGACTTGAGATCACTTGTGTTTCTAAATGATGATTGTCATTGTTTTGAGTTAGTTCAATATCATTTGAAACATAATGATTATAGACTATCTTGGATGGTGAGCTTGAGTCAGGTTAGGGCACTAGTGATAGATAAAGGATTGCCGTCTCCTTGTTTAAGGAGTGTGATGTTCTAAAGGGGCCCCTGGATGAGATGATTGAGAAAGTGTATGGCCATACCCAGGTGACTGTGTTCATCTGTTCTAATCATACTTATCATATTGGAGCTACAAGCTTGACACGCTTGTCCAATAAGAACATCCAGTGGCAAAGGAAACATGCATGCCTTGTGAGTTGGATTCACACTTGTGCTATGGTTTGGGTGTAGTCTTGGAAGACTCTTTTCTTTATATCGGGAGACAGTGATGTGTTGCTAGATACCCCTCACTGATCGTGATAACGTGAGTTATCGTTACCGACATTTAAAGGAAACCCTTAGGGTCGCACAATTTGATGATATGGCTTACTTAAGTCAGATCGTGTGGACTGAATTGTTTGGGTTCAGTTTAAAGGGATTTAATCTCTGATTGTAAGTGAGATCTGGTCTGATCATGTTTGATTGATTAGGGCTTGAGATCGGTAAGCTTCGATCGAGAGATTGGATGCTAGATCGGTGAGATCAGGAGCATCAAGAGATCGACGGTCAGATCAAGAGCCTTAGGGTTTAATGTGATCTGGACTAATGGCTTGGGTCGATTGGTCTATGAACCAGACCAAATTGAACCAGCTCATTGGTTGAGCGCATGGTTCAAATTGAGAGAAGCTTGCGATTGGGGTAAACCCATGATCGCATGTGAGTGAGTGGCTTTCTATTTTTAGAAAGCATGATCACATACGTGACCACTACTCACGTTCACGCCTAAGGCGCCCTCATCTCTCGTTTCTCCTCACTCTCGTCGCCAACTTGGGCATTCAGCACTCGCACTCTCGTGTGGTGAAGAGATTGACAAAAGGAGAAGGAAGCAATCGCCAAGCAAAGGAGATCTCTCCCCTTCCATTCGACAACGGCTTCTTGGAACCTTGCTAGCACAAGGAGCACCAAGGAAGAGTAGGCGACACCAATTGTGTGCGTCACCTTTGGAGAAGGAGCACTTGCGCCTTTCCTTCCAAGACACCATCTAAGCGATGGCAATGGTGAGAATCGTTTTAAGTTGAACATATTATATGCATAGATCCTTGAAACCCCTTACGCTGCATCAAAATTGTCATATGCGCCTCCTATAGGGTTTCGCCCCCTTAGTTAGGGGACCTTTCAATTGGTATCAGAGCAAGTTACATGCATATTTATATGTTTGCTTTTTTTGTGTGATCCTATGCATTGATCTATATGTTACATGCGCATGTTGTGATAGGCGAAATTTACATGCTGGTTAGAGCTATTTTTATTTCTCCTAGGCGCATGTTTTCATGTTGGCGCATATGTTTGTTTTCTCAAACTTCTTATGACATGCGCGACTCATTATAGATCTAAGGCCCTGCATTAAACCCTTAGATGGGTTATTAGGGTTGAAGTCATCCCCTAGGTTAGATCCAGACAGTCTGATCAGACCATCTGACAGCCTTGATGGGTCGACCAGATAGCATCTGTGCGCAAGCAAGAGATGGCTATAGGTCGACTGCAGACAGGCGTGTAGCGATGTCTGATTGAGACAACCTATGAACGCACATGAGTTAGGCCCGGGGTCACACCCGCTTGCCAGACCTCATTGTGGTCGTTCAGCCCTTGGCGCATGCATGGTTGACCTTTGGTCGACTCAAGTCAGTTAGGACTTGGTGCATGCAAGGGCAATGGATCTGACTAGGTTGGATGAGTGGATCCCTAGTAATGGACCGTTGTAAGGTTGTAAGGCAAATAAGGAAATTAAAATTGATGCCTATGGGGTTTTTCAAAAAATTAATTTTCTTGACTGGATCACATCTTGGATGATGCCTATGTTTGTTTATTTATTCTTATGTGGGCTGCCCATGTTAAATGTGTGCTGTGCTGGGGCCTGCGTGCCTGGACTTTAAAGTTGTAAATTAATTATTGTGATCTGCGTATCACATTGTATTTAATTTATAAAATGTAATTGACCTGCGTGTCAATCTTGTCTAGATAGATTAATTTGTAAATTAATCAGACAAGAGCACAGAGCACACTTGGCAGAGGCGCATGCAGCAGTGGCTTGACCAGACGGGAGGTCCAGGGTTCGACTCTGGGACCAGGCGCATTTTCCCTGGTGGGTGCACCTGAGCTGCAGATGGCGCTTGGGCCCTGGTTTGGGCCAGATGAGCAGCAAAAGACCCATGAAGAAAAGCAAGTGAAGACTTAAGTTAATTAAGGTCTTACTTAGGCTATGGGCTTTTACCACATAAGATTCATGCTTTCTTTTATTGTTTAAATAAGTAGAACAGCATGATTTATTTATCTTCTGCTATCACCATAGGAATTGCATGATAGTGAAGAAGATAAAAGACCGTTAAAATCCAACGCTAAAATATCAAGCTCGTAAGCCTTCTGACGCGAAACCTCACTGTTCTGATTATCGTTGGAGCCGTGTTGTACCCACTCAGTGGGCACGTCCATCTATCTTCAGACGGTGCGGGATTACACTTGCATGTTACAGAGAAGGGATTTATCGCTTCTCGTTGCTCAGCATAGCACGTGGTGGTCCAGGGAGTAGGTCGGGTCAGCTTGACCATGTAGGCTACATATGTGGCGCATATGGTAGCGCATGGAGGCAGCCATCTGTGGGGTCAGAGATTGTGTTGTACCAACTCAGTTGGCACAGTCTGCTGGATTGCCCAGATGAAGGGGAATCGCACGGGTTGGCGATTGGCAGGCAGCCTACCAGAAATTAGTGCTTGTACTCTCTGTGCATCTTATCTCGCCTGAGCGGGACGCGGAGACCAAGTATGAAATCTGGATCCCATCTCACTAAAAGAGTTCTACTCTTTCGGGCTGTTTTGCTGGATTTTTCAGCCAGATAAAATAGTGAAAAAAAGAATCTTTCTTAAGTCCTGATTGATTCTTAACATTGATACTGACCTTGCTGTTCTTGCATTGTTGTAGATGAAAGATCCCCTAGAATAAGGGGAGGTAAAACCCTACAGGCGCATATGGAGATATAGATGCAGCGGAAAAAGGGTTTCAATGATCTTTGCATGCATTATGATTAGCTTATAAAATCAGCATGAATAAAACAATTCATACCATAGCCATTTCTAGATGGCGCCTTGGAAGAAAAATCGCAAATGCCACTTCTCCAAAGTCTCGCACACAAGAGGATGATGGCAAACTCTTTGTTGCTCCTTGTGCTAGCAAGGCTACAAAGTGTCCTTGATCGAATGGAAAGGGATGATGAACTTCTTGGCCGAATCCTCCTCAACCTTCAAGACGTCGCCACACACGAAAGCGTCAAAAGAAGAGGTCGCTTGATAGGCGAGAGTAGTAAGCACTATTCGAACGTGAGCGTTATCTCCAAGTGGAGATCATGGTTACTAAAAATAGCCACCACGTTCGCTCCAATGTTCACGCCAAGTGAACAACTCGCCAAGCCTTGAACCATGCGCTCATTTCATGAGCCGGTTCACATTGGTTCGGTTTAAGAACTAATCAAGCCAAGCAACCAGTCCAAATCATAATTAAACCACAAGGTTCTTGATCTGACCGTTGATCTCTTAATGCTTCTGATCTGACCGATCTAGCATTCATTCTCTCGATCGAAGCTTACCGATCTCAAGCCCTAATCAATCAAACATGATCAGACCAGATCTCACTTACAATCAGAGATTAAATCCCTTTAAACTGAATCCGAACAATACAGTCCATACGATCTGACTTAAGTAAGCCATATCATCAAATTGTGCGACCCTGAGGGTTTCCTTTAAATGTCGGTAACGATAACTCACATTATCACGATCAGTGAGGGGTATCTAGCAACACATCACTGTCTCCCGATATAAAGGAAAGAGTCTTCCAAGACTACACCCAAAAACAGCACAAGTGTGAATCAAATCACAAGGCATGCATATTTCCTTTACCACTGGACGTTCTTATTGGACAAGCATGTCAAGCTTGTAACTCCAATATGATGAGCATGATTAGAACAGATGAACACTGTCACCTGGGTATGGCCATACTCTTTTCTCAATCATCTCATCCAGGGGGCCCCTTTAGAACATCACACTCCTTAAACAAGGAGACGGCAATCCTATGTCTATCACTAGTGCCCTAACCTGACTCAAGCTCACCATCCAAGATAGTCTATAATCATTATGTTTCAAATGATATTGAACTACCTCAAAACAATGACAATCATCATTTAGAAAACACAAGTGATCTCAAGTCAGAGGAAATGTGCCACTTGTCATACTCAAGGAATATTCACATTGCGACAAACAATTGAACATCCTAGTAGGGTCTGTCCAGTACATCCCATGTACCCATGAGTCTACATCTTATTCCATGCTCGAAGCATCCTATAAGATTAGAACACATATTAGTCTCAATCATATCAAGGCTGTCTCATGTTCACCAAGATATCTCGACTAAGGACATAATAGCATGTCAGCCCAGCTGAACAGCTTTGAGACATTATTCAGAGGAACATATATTGCAGCAGACAATGTAACTAACTGAATAACAACCATGCCTTTATAAACATAAGAGTTTATTACATGATACAGATACATTCCCATAGGCCTCAAACATTAGCCTTAAGGGCATACCCCAACAGTAGATACCTGCAGCAACGAACACCATGAGCTTCAATGTGCGATCCCTACTGGAAAGGGAGAAGTTTGCTGGGCCGAACTTCTCAGACTGGTTCGGACACCTTAAGATTGTTCTTAAGGCAGAGAGGAAACTGTATGTCCTCGAGACGGCGATACCGCCTCAGCCCGCTCCGAACGCCGCAAGGGCGGTTCGGGAAGCTTATGAAAAGCACGTCAATGATAGCATTGATGTCGCTTGCCTGATGCTAGCGTCTATGACGCCACCGCTGCAGCGTCAGCATGAGGATATGTCTGCTATAGACATGATAGCAAACCTCAAGATGCTGTATGCTGCACAGGCGAGGACAGAACGCTATAATCTGACAAAGCTGTTCTTTCAGAGCAAACTGGCTGAAGGGAGCCCAGTGGGAGCTCACGTGCTCAAGATGATTGGGCACAAGGAGGCTCTAGAGAAACTGGGGCATACCATCAACCAGGAGCTTGCTGTAGACATTATTCTGCAGTCTCTTCCGCCTTCTTTCGATGCGTTCATCATTAACTTTAATATGAACAAAATCGATTGTACTCCGGCAGAGCTGCTGAATATGCTCTTGACTACTGAGGAAACTCTGAAGGGAAAGCCTTCGACCTCTGTCTTAATGGTTCCTTCTAGGAACAACAAGAAGAAGGGGAAGAAGGGCAAGACCCAAGTCAAGAGTTACAGCAAGGCTCTGAAGCAAAAAGTTAAGCGGTCAAAGGAATACAGGTGTTTCCATTGTGGCCAGCTGGGTCACTGGAAAAAGGACTGTAAAGCGCTCCAAGGAGACAAGAGGGGAAGCATCGCTTCTGGCTCAGGTATTTACGTGACGGAAGTCATGGTTTCATCTTCTTCTATATCATGGGTGTTGGACACTGCATGTGGAGTTCACATTTGTTCAAATGTACAGGAACTCAAGAGAAGAAGACAGGTGGGACAGTATGAGGTGGACCTACGAGTTGGAAACGGGGCGCGGGTTGCTGCTGTTGCTGTAGGAGACTATTTCATCTCTTTGCCATCTGGGCTTGTATTAGAACTAAACAGTTGTTATTTTGTTCCCAGCATTACTAAGAATATTATCTCCATTCCTGCTCTTGTCAGGAAGGGATTTTCCTTTGAATGCAATATTTCAAAGTGTGTTTTATCTCTTGATAATATAGTTTATGCTACTGGTTCAATTAATAATGGGTTATTCATGTTGGACATGGAATGTTCTATACACGCAATTGATATTAAGAAAGCCAAGTATGCTGATGACAGCACCTTGCTATGGCATAGTCGTTTAGGCCATATTAACAAGAAACGCATTAAGCGGTTGCATGATCATGGACTGCTGGGATCATTCTCCTATGAGGAGATTGATACATGCAAGGCTTGTTTAATGGGTAAAATGACGAAGTCACCTTTTCCTAACAAAGGTCAAAGGGCTTCAGGTTTACTTGACCTTATACACAGTGATGTGTGTGGGCCATTTAGTAAACATGCCAGAGGTGGCTATCAGTACTTCATTACCTTTACTGATGATTTCAGTAGGTATGGGTATGTCTATTTGATGAGACATAAAAGTGAATCTTTTGACAAGTTCAAAGAGTTCAAGAATGAAGTACAGAATCAGCTAGGCCGAAGTATCAAGGCACTTCGTTCTGATCGAGGTGGAGAATACCTAAGTCGAGAATTTACTGACTATCTGAAGGAGTGTGGGATTATCTCACAGCTCACTCCGCCAGGAACACCGCAATGGAATGGTGTGTCCGAGAGGAGAAATAGAACGTTACTTGATATGGTTCGTTCTATGATGAGTCAGGCTACTCTTCCATATTCCTTTTGGGGTTTTGCACTGGAAACAGCTGCAAAGGTACTAAACCGAGTGCCATCCAAGGCAGTTTCAAAGACGCCATATGAGTTATGGTATGGGAAACAGCCGAGCTTGACATTTATCAGGATCTGGGGCTGCGAGGCTTATGTCAAGAAGCTCGCCTCTGGGAAACTAGAGAGCAGATCTAAAAAATGTATCTTTGTCGGTTACCCTAAGGAAACTAAGGGTTATTATTTCTACGATCCCAAAGAGAACAAAGTGTTTGTTGCTCGGACGGCCATATTTCTTGAGAAGGAGTTTCTTCTGCAAGAGGCCAGTGGGAGAGAAATAAAGCTAGATGAGAATCCAGAGGAAGGACAAAGTAGTCAAGCACAGTTGGATGAGCCTGAGCCGGTAGATCAGGTTAATGAACAACCTGAGGCTCAGATATCACGGGAACCGCGAAGATCGGGAAGGATCCATCGACAGCCTGAGCGCTATGACGGAGTCTACATCATTGATAATGATGAACCCCTCACTTATGCGGATGCGGTCAGTGGACCGGAGTCAGCGAGATGGCTTGAAGCTATGCGCGCCGAGATGGACTCCATGTCAGATAACCAAGTCTGGGATTTGGTTGATCCGCCTCCGGGAGTTATCCCTATAGGCTGTAAATGGATCTTCAAGAAGAAGATTGACATGGATGGTAACGTGGTTACCTATAAAGGCAGGCTAGTTGCGAAAGGTTTCAAACAAATCTACGGGATAGATTATGATGAAACTTTCTCACCTATAGCTATGTTCAAGTCTATTCGGATTCTTTTCGCGATAGCAGCATATTATGATTATGAGATCTGGCAAATGGATGTGAAGACAGCTTTCCTGAATGGAAATCTGGATGAGGATGTGTATATGACACAACCAGAAGGTTTCACTAATCCATCAGATCGTCATAAGATATGCAAGTTAAAGAAGTCTATTTATGGACTTAAACAAGCATCGAGAAGCTGGAATATTCGTTTTGATGAATCAATCAGTGAGTTTGGTTTCATCAAGAACGAGGATGACCCGTGTGTATATAAGAGGTTTAGTGGGAGCGTGATTACTTTCCTAGTCCTCTACGTCGATGATATCTTGATCATTGGAAATGACATTCCTGAAATGCATGCGGTTAAGGCATGGTTAAGGAAATGTTTCCAGATGAAAGATCTAGGAGAAGCAGCCTATGTATTAGGTGTGAAGATCTACAGGGATAGATCTAAGAGGCTTCTCGGGCTGTGCCAGAGTACTTACATCGATAAAGTCCTGGAGAGATTTCATTTAGAGAATTCTAAAAGAGGATATCTTCCAGTCAGACATGGTCTGAATCTTTCGAAGAGTCAGTGTCCACAAACACAGACTGAGAAAGATGAAATGGACAATATGCCTTATGCTTCGGCTATTGGGTCCATTATGTATGCGATGTTGTGTACTCGCCCAGACGTTGCTTACGGGTTAAGCGTGACCAGTCGGTTCCAAAGTAATCCAGGTTTGGCGCACTGGATTGCAGTCAAGAACATTTTAAAATATCTGCGGAGGACCAAAGATATGTTCTTGATATATGGTGGTCAGGAAGAACTCAGTATTGAAGGATATACTGACGCTTCGTTCCAGTCTGACCAGGATGATTTCCGATCGCAATCAGGCTATGTTTTTAGCTTGAATGGTGGAGCAGTGGTGTGGAAGAGTTTCAAACAGTCAACTGTTGCTGATTCCACAACAGAAGCCGAGTATGTTGCAGCCTTGGAAGCATCCAAGGAGGCAGTATGGATTCGTAAGTTCGTGAGAGAACTTGGTGTTGTTCCTTCGAGTGCAGATCCTTTGGTTATCTTCTGTGATAACACTGGAGCAATCGCACAAGCAAAGGAACCACGGTCGCACCAGAAGTCCAAGCACATACAGAGACGATTTCATTTGATCCGGGAGATCATTGATCGTGGCGAGATCAAAGTTTGCAAGGTACATACAGATGACAATCTGGCAGACCCGCTTACCAAGCCTCTGGCACAGCAGAAGCATGAGAAGCACTGTAATAATATGGGTTTGAGATTTCTCAACCATTAGATTAAGTGCAAGTGGGAGATTGTTGGGGTATGCCCTTAAGGCTAATGTTTGAGGCCTTGGGATTGTATCAGTATCATGTAATAAACTCTTATGTTTATAAAGGCATGGTTGTTATTCAGGTTGTTATATTGTCTGCTGCAATAATTGTACTTCTAAATAATGTCTCAAAGCTGTTTAGCTGGGCTAACATGCTATAATGTCCTTAGTCGATATATCTTGGTGAACATGAGACAGCCTTGATATGGTTAAGACTAATATGTGTTCTAATCTTATAGGATGCTTCGAGCATGGAATAAGATGTAGACTCATGGGTACATTGGATGTACTGGACAGACCCTACTAGGATATTCAATTGTTTGTTACAATGTGAATAATCCTTGATTGCGACAAGTGGCACATTTCCTCTGACTTGAGATCACTTGTGTTTCTAAACGATGATTGTCATTGTTTTGAGTTAGTTCAATATCATTTGAAACATAATGATTATAGACTATCTTGGATGGTGAGCTTGAGTCAGGTTAGGGCACTAGTGATAGATAAAGGATTGCCGTCTCCTTGTTTAAGGAGTGTGATGTTCTAAAGGGGCCCCCTGGATGAGATGATTGAGAAAGTGTATGGCCATACCTAGGTGACTGTGTTCATCTGTTCTAATCATACTTATCATATTGGAGCTACAAGCTTGACACGCTTGTCCAATAAGAACATCCAGTGGCAAAGGAAACATGCATGCCTTGTGAGTTGGATTCACACTTGTGCTGTGGTTTGGGTGTAGTCTTGGAAGACTCTTTTCTTTATATCGGGAGACAGTGATGTGTTGCTAGATACCCCTCACTAATCGTGATAACGTGAGTTATCGTTACCGACATTTAAAGGAAACCCTTAGGGTCGCACAATTTGATGATATGGCTTACTTAAGTCAGATCGTGTGGACTGAATTGTTTGGGTTCAGTTTAAAGGGATTTAATCTCTGATTGTTAGTGAGATCTGGTCTGATCATGTTTGATTGATTTGGGCTTGAGATCGGTAAGCTTCGATCAAGAGATTGGATGCTAGATCGGTGAGATCAGGAGCATCAAGAGATCGACGGTCAGATCAAGAGCCTTAGGGTTTAATGTGATCTGGACTAATGGCTTGGGTCGATTGGTCTATGAACCAGACCAAATTGAACCAGCTCATTGGTTGAGCGCATGGTTCAAATTGAGAGAAGTTTGCGATTGGGGTAAACCCATGATCGCATGTGAGTGAGTGGCTTTCTATTTTTAGAAAGCATGATCACATACGTGACCACTACTCACGTTCACGCCTAAGGCGCCCTCATCTCTCGTTTCTCCTCACTCTCGTCGCCAACTTGGGCATTCAGCACTCGCACTCTCGTGTGGTGAAGAGATTGACGAAAGGAGAAGGAAGCAATCGCCAAGCAAAGGAGATCTCTCCCCTTCCATTCGACAACGGCTTCTTGGAACCTTGCTAGCACAAGGAGCACCAAGGAAGAGTAGGCGACACCAATTGTGTGCGTCACCTTTGGAGAAGGAGCACTTGCGCCTTTCCTTCCAAGACACCATCTAAGCGATGGCAATGGTGAGAATCGTTTTAAGTTGAACATATTATATGCATAGATCCTTGAAACCCCTTCCGCTGCATCAAAATTGTCATATGCGCCTCCTATAGGGTTTCGCCCCCTTAGTTAGGGGACCTTTCACCAAGTAGTCAACCTACTACCTCACTTGACCCTAGGATGACCACACTTCCTCTTGAACTCACGGAGTGCAACCAACTCTTAGGGGATTCCACTAGTCAAACCTTAGGACCAAACATAGAGCCAACCTTAGATCAAACTAAATGTCTTCCACCCTTAGGCACCTTTGATCTAGGTAAACTTGCACCGCCTAAGGAAGAACATGAACCCAATGATATGAGACTAGACTTAGTGGAAACTACCCTACCCTTAGTGACCAACAAGATTAGTTTACCTCAACCTAAGGAGCTCCCATGCCTAGATCAAACACTTGAACCATGTGAGCCTACCCTTCATGACATAGGACAAACTCTAGAAGACCCTTCCATAGGCAGTGAACCCTTAAGTTCCATGCCACTTGACTCTAATGAAAGTTTAGATGAGCCTTTAGACACTTTAGAGAACCAACACCTTCAAATAGAGGACCATCACATTTTAGGCTTAACTCAACCTAAGTTTGGACCATTCACCATGGATGATTTGTCTATACCCAGAGAACACCTTAAGACTAAGGTAGACCAAACAACTTGCCTAAACCCTCCTTTGAACACTTTTAAGGCCTCTAGCACTGAACCATCCAACTTAGGCCTAGACCCACTAGAAACCCAACCCTTATACATAGAGGATCCTTCATCCTTAGATCTGAAACCACATGAGTTAGGATCCCCCACCATTAAGGAAGACTTAGAACCATTTGAACTTGACTTAGATCCTAAGCCACATCCCTTAGGACATCCTCTAGACTTAGAAGTTCTTCCCCAAGACCCAATGATCATAGAATCTTGTCTCTTAGGTCCCTCTACCCATACCCTCAAACCACCCTTAGGACCAACCCAACTTGAGCATGCTAAAAACTACATTGCTTTGATTATTATTGAGCACATAGACTTTGTTATTCCTGCATACTTAGACACTCAAATCCCTTACCACAAGTGTACTAATTCTGATGGCCGAGAAAGGGAATTCACTGTAGGAGTACCTGATATAACACAAGGAATAGAAGCACAAAGTCTCTATGGTTGTAATGCTTACTCTTGCTCTTACCTCTATATGCATGCTTCATATGCTTACTCATCTTTTACTATTCCACTTCTGTACGGGAACCCTACACCATATAATGTGGAGTATCCCAGCCAATTTTTAGACATATTTTGTGTGCATGAGCGTATGGCCAACCTTGTGAACCAAGGCTTGTTCACCCACTCCAATAGTGAAGAAGTTTGGTTAACCAAGGAACATTTAACATGGGCCACCTCTAGACATTTCCACCCGTGCAAGGACAATTCTTCGGAGAAGAATTTTTTCCACCCAGGGAGAAATGATGGGGGTAGAGACCATGACCCAAGAAAATATAAATGGAGCTTAAGGCTACCCTAGTTTATGGGTACCCTAAGGCACCTTTGCATTGCATGCATCATGTAGCTACATTTGGTAAATTTTATACTTTGATTTGTAATTTTCTTTTATGGAAGTTATGTTGCATCATACTAGAATTAGTGCATGTCATAATGTTGCATCCTAGTAGGAGTAGTGTAATAAGCATTTACAAGTCATGTGGACAAGCTCAAGGCTAGCTCAAAGCTCACTCAACAAAGCTAGCTCCAAATATGGAAGGTCACTTCAAAGCCCCACTCAAAGTGAAGACTTGAGATGAAAGGAGTTCATCTCACCTTTCCAAATTCGTATGCCTCATCAATCATGGATTATTTCAGCCACCTCAAGTAATATGCGCCCATGAAAGAAGAAAAATCAAGATCCCAATCCCTAAAATCAAGGAAGGCAATTAATGGGATTTTTGTTCACACCATGGAAGGAAACAAGCCAACCATTCTATCAAATCTTCTCCAAATTCGTCCAAGACAAGCATGGAAGCCATGCCACCTCATGAAGCCACTTAAGGGAAGAATTCAAAGGAAATTCGTCCAAGCACAACACTCAAGCCGATCAAATCAAGAATAATTCATCCAAGCCAAATAAGGAATCCTCATCAAGCCATTCAAGGAAGCAATTTCGAAATTCAAGTAGAAGGAAGGTTTGTCACCTTTTTCTTGGCGCCCAAGCAATGAAGAATGCGCCAAAGCCACCAAAGAATACCATATTCATGCAAGCCAAAGAAGGAATGGTTTCAAGAAAAAGAATTCGGCCAAGCAAGACAACCAAGCAAGCAATTGTTGGCGTTCACACTCAAATATGGGAAGTTTTCAAGCCAATTTCGACCCATGAAGCCATTGCCATGACAAAGCATTAAAGATTAAGATTTTCTTTCTTAAATTGATCTTTTGTAACGTTGAGGAAAAGAGGCTACAAAGCTTGCTCTCGCATGTGACCTGAAGAAGGATTTGAAGAATGAAATGTCGATTAGTTGCCTAGCAACCTTGGGTGCTTGTGTCGCCCTCCCCTTTCCCCTTCTCATCTGAGGTGCTTGTGTCACCTATCTCCCCTTCTTCCCCAAGGGCCAAGGTTCCCTTCGCTAACCGTTTCTTCAAAGACATCTCCATCAACTTGGCGCTTGGATCATCTTCTTTAACCAACAAGGGGCGCATCTTCTCTTCAAAGGATCTTTTCACCATCTTGGCGCAAGAGCAACCTCTTCAACCATTAGCCGCGCAACATCTTCAAGGAGCATCTCCCTTAACCTTGGTGGCGCATCTACATCCTCTTCACCAACCCTTGGCGCATCTAGTCCATCTCCTTCATCAACACTTAGCACAAAGATCTTCAACCACTCTCCAAGGAACTATATCAAGAGAACATCCTTGAATCAACTCCCTCAAGACACTCAATCGGCCAAGCCTCTCTATCTTACTCTTGTTATTATTTGCTTGGTTCGTCTTTGTATAACTTGTTGAATCTTGTAGGTGACGCAAAAGATAGGATCCCTTCATCTCAAGGATCAAGCAACCTCAAGTGGCGCATCTTCAACATTAAGGATCTCCTCCACTATAACTTGGAGAAACATCAAACCGAGAACACTTCAACTTGCCTCTAGTTTATGTTTACTTGTATAATCTTTCACTAATAGACTCTTCTTTGTTTCTTGAAGCTCTCGGCATCAAAAGGGACTCCATAACATGAGACATCTCCAAGGAATCATTCATGGCCGAAACTTACAAGGCCTTCTCAATCCAAGACTTGAGCAACACATCATCTTTAATTAGATTAGTTAAGTAGTTTGTTTGATCTTGTTAGCCAGAGGAATTTGGAGGCTTAACCTCCCCTCTTGAAATTTCATTGTAAGTGCCATTTAATAACATTATACCCAAGCATGTTTGTACCTTTTATGATGTAGGAGAGAGCCATGTCTGCCTCACAAGGGCCGTCCGGACATGTATGTCTGCCTCACAAGGGCCGTCTGGACATAAGCGACCCATGCCTGCCTCATTCGGCGCGTCTGACATGTTCGCCCCCCTCCCCTACAACACTAAGGACCGGCGGAGCTCCACCGATCCCCTCGAGGTTAGGCATCCCAGAGACCTAACCCGCAAGGTCCAGGGTGTCGAATCCTGGCACAGTTATACCCCATGCCTGGGCTGTGCAAATTTCGTCTGCAGCAGGATTCGAACCCTCGACTTGGCCTTCACAAACCAAGTCCCTCTAACCATTAGAGCTGCGCCTTTTTTTGTTAGAGTCACAACTCGTAACAGGTCCAGGCCTAGAGGCTGGGCTTCCTACCCAGGGGCAATCCCGCTCAAATCCCGGTTTGGGGGTCATGACTCGTGAGGGTCATGTCTAGAGGTCGAATCCCGCTGCAGACATGAATTGTTTGGGGTAACGTGGATCCAAACCGGGTTTGGGGTAACGTGGATCCAAACCGGGATTTGAGCGGGATTGCCCCTGGGTAGGAAGCCCAGCCTCTAGGCCTGGACCTGTTACGAGTTGTGACTCTAACAAAAAAGGCGCAGCTCTAATGGTTAGAGGGACTTGGTTTGTGAAGGCCAAGTCGAGGGTTCGAATCCTGCTGCAGACGAAATTTGCACAGCCCAGGCATGGGGTATAACTGTGCCAGGATTCGACACCCTGGACCTTGCGGGTTAGGTCTCTGGGATGCCTAACCTCGAGGGGATCGGTGGAGCTCCGCCGGTCCTTAGTGTTGTAGGGGAGGGGGGCGAACATGTCAGACGCGCCGAATGAGGCAGGCATGGGTCGCTTATGTCCAGACGGCCCTTGTGAGGCAGACATACATGTCCGGACGGCCCTTGTGAGGCAGACATGGCTCTCTCCTACATCAGACTGAATGGTTTTGGTTCAGTTTAAAGGAGTTTAAACTCTGATTGGAAGTGAGATCTGGTCTGATCATGTTTGATTGATTAGGGCTTGAGATCGGTAAGCTTCGATCGGGAGAATTGATGCTTGATCGATGAGATCAAGAGCATCAAGAGATGTGTGGTTAGATCTTGAGCCATCTGGTTCATATGAGATCTAGACCATGGCTTGGTTTGATTTGGTCTTTGAACCAAATGCAATAGAACCGGTTCACATAAGTGAACGCATGGTTCAAAGTGAGAAGATGTTTTGGTTGGTTCGAAAACATGGGCGCATGGCTTGATGACTTTCTATTTTTGGAAGCCATAAGCGTTCCCACGTTGGATAATGTAGGGGTATGCCCTTAAGGCTAATGTTTGAGGCCTTGGGATTCTTTCAGTATCATGTATAAACTCTTGTGTTTATAAAGGCAATGGTTGTTATTCAGTTTGTTACATTGTCTGCTGCAATAAGTATACTTCTGAATAATGTCTCAATGCTGCTCAGCTAGGCTGACATGCTATATGTCCTTAGTCGAAATATCTTGGTGAACATGAGACAGCCTTGATATGATTGAGACTAATATGTGTTCTAATCTTATAGGATGCTTCGAGCATGGAATAAGATGTAGACTCATGGGTACAATGGATGTACTGGACAGACCCTACTAGGATATTCAATTGCTTGTCACAATGTGAATAATCCTTGTTTGCAACAAGTGGCACATGTCCTCTGACTTGAGATCACTTGTGTTTCTAAATGATGATTGTCATTGTTTTGAGGTAGTTCAATATCATTTGAAACATAATGGTTATAGACTATCTTGGATAATGATCATGAGTCAGGTTAGGACACTAGTGATAGATATAGGATTGCTGTCTCCTTGATTGGAGTGTGATGTTCTAAAGGGGCCCCCCTGGATGAGATGATTGAGAAAGTGTATGGCCATACCCAGGTGACTATGTTCATCTGATCTAATCATGCTCATCATATTGGAGCTACAGGCTTGACACGCTTGTCCAATAAGAACATCCAGTGGCAAAGGAAACATGTATGCCTAGTGAAGTGGATTCACACTTGTGCTGTGGTTTGGGTGTAGTCTTGGAAGACTCTTTCCTTTATATCGGGAGACAGTGATGTGTTGCTAGATACCCCTCACTGATCGTGATAACGTAAGTTATCGTTACCGACATTTAAAGGAAACCCTTAGGGTCGCACAATTTGATGATATGGCTTACTCATGTCAGATCGTGTGGACTGAATTGTTTTGGTTCAGTTTAAAGGGATTTAAACTCTGATTGTAAGTGAGATCTGGTCTAATCATGTTTGATTGATTAGGGCTTGAGATCGGTAAGCTTCGATCGAGAGAGATGATTCTAGATCGGTGAGATCAGGAACATCAAGAGATGAACGGTCAGATCTAGAACCTTAGGGTTTAATTTGATCTGGACTAAAGGCTTGGCTTGATTGGTTTTTGAACCAAACCAATATGAACCGGCTCATACGTGAGCGCATGGTTCAAAGGGGAGAAGAATATGCGTTCGGTTCACTTTGGTGAACGCATCAACGCATGAAGTGAAGGCTTGCTATTTTTGGAAGTGGCGGTTTCCAAAATAGCTTCTCAACGCCTCACGTTCACTTCTCTTCGCTGAAATTGGTCGCCTATTCCTCTTGACGCATACACTCTCGTGTGATTGAAGGGGTTGACGACAAGGAGGTCTCGGCCAAGAAAACATCTCCTCTTCCCTTCCATTCGACAAGGAGACTTGAAGAACCTTGCTAGCACAAGGATCAACAAGGAGTAGGCGACATCACCTTGTGTGCGTCACTTTTGGAGAAGATCTCTTTCGATCTTTGCTTCCAAGGCACCATCCAAAGAATGGCGATGGTATGATCCTTCATTGATGTTTGCAATCGGGTTTTATAGTTGATCATATCTCATGCAATCGATCCCTAGAAACCCTCATTTCCGCTGCAAATATTTTACATGCGCCTATCTAGGGTTTCGCTCCCCCTTGAAGGGGACTCTTCAATTGGTATCAGAGCGGTTTTATGCCTGTTACTATGATTGCTATGTTTGCTGTTGTGATCCATGTTTGCGCATAACATAGATCTATAGGTTACATGCGAGAACTTACATGTTGCATTTTCATGTTGGCGCATGTATGAAGGTAGCGCATCTATCATGTTGTTGTTGATGTTTTTCTCAAAACTTAATGACTTGCGCGCTTACCACTAGATCTAAGTGACGCCTGCTATAAACCCTTAGACGGGTTAGTAGGGTTGAAGTCATCCTCTAGGTAAGATCCAATCAGTCTGATCAGACCATCTGACAGCCTAGATGGGTCGACCACATGGCACCTGTGCGCAAGCACGAGGTGGCTATAGGTCGACTGCAGACAGGCGTGTAGCGAGGTCTGGTTGAGACAACCAATGAACACTCTTGAGTTAGGCCCGGGGTCACACCCGCTTGCCATAACTCATGAAGGTTGTTCAGCCCTTTGCGCATGCATGGTTGACCATTAGGTCGACTCAAGTCAGTTAGGACTTGGTGCATGCAAGGGCAGTGGATCTGACTAGACATGATGAGTGGATCCCTATTAATGGACCGTTGTAAGGTAGTAGGGCACATAAGGCAAATAAAATTGATGCCAATGGGGTTTTTCAAAATTTTATTTACTTATTGGATCACATGTTGATTGTAAGCATAGTGCTTGTTTATTTATTCTTATGTGGGCTGCCCGTGTTAATGTGTGCTGTGCTGGGACCTGCGTGCCTGGATTAAAAATGTAAATTATTATATTTGTGATCTGCGCATCACATTTTAATTAATTTATTGTGTAATTGACCTGCGTGTCAATCTTGTCTAGATAGATTAAATTGTATTTTAATCTGACAAGAGCACAGAGCACACATGGCAGAGGCGCATGCAGCTTGAGTCTTGACCAGGTGGGAGGTCTAGGGTTTGACCCTATGACAGGCGCATTTACCTGGTGGGCGCACCTGAGCTGCAGTGGGCGCTTAGGCCCTGGGTTGGGCCAGATGAGATGCAAAAGACCCATGGAGAGCTCAAGTGAAGACTTAAGTTAAATTAAGGTCTTACTTAGGGTCCATGGGCTTTTACCACATACGATCATCATGCTTTCTTTTATTGTTTAAATAAGTAGAATTGCATGAGTTATTTATCTTCTGCTATCGCCATAGGGTTTGCATGATAGTTAAGAAGATAAAAGACCGTTAAAATCCAACGTTAAATATCAAGCACGTAAGCCTTCTGACGCGAAACCTCACTGTTCTGACTATCGTTGGGGCCGTGTTGTACCCACTCAGTGGGCACGCCCATCTATCTTCAGACGGTGTGTGATTTCACCTGCGTGTTACAGGGAAGGGATTTATCGCTTCTCGTTACTCAGCATAGCACGTGGTGGTCCAGGGAGTAGGTCAGGTCAGCTTGACCATGTAGGCTACATATGGGGCATATGTTAGCTATATGGAGGCAGCCATCTGTGGGATCAGAGACTGTGTTGTACCAACTCAGTTGGCACAGTCTGCTGGATTGCCCAGATGAAGGGGAATCGCACGGGTTGGCGATTGGCAGGGACTGCCTACCAGAAATTAGTGCTTTTACTCTCTGTGCATCTTATCTCGCCTGAGCGGGACGCGGAGACCAAGTATGAAATCTGGATCCCATCTCACTAAAAGAGTCTTACTCTTTCGGACTGTTTTAATGGATTTTTCAGTCAGATAAAATAGTGAGAAAAGAATCTTTCTTAAGTCCTGGATTGATTCTGAACATTGATACTGACCTTGCTGTTCTTACATTGTTGTAGATTCCTGCAGCAACGAACACCATGAGCTTCAATGTGCGATCCCTACTGGAAAGGGAGAAGTTTGCTGGGCCAAACTTCTCAGACTGGTACAGACACCTTAAGATTGTTCTTAAGGCTGAGAGGAAACTGTATGTCCTCGAGACGGCTATACCGCCTCAACCCGCTCCGAACGCCGCAAGGGCGGTTCGGGAATGTTCGGGTATGCCCTTAAGGCTAATGTTTGAGGCCTTGGGATTCTATCAGTATCATGTATAAACTCTTTTGTTTATAAAGGCAATGGTTGTTATTCAGGTTGTTACATTGTCTGCTGCAATAATTGTACTTCTGAATAATGTCTCAAAGCTGTTCAGCTGGGCTGACATGCTATAAAGTCCTTAGTCGAGATATCTTGGTGAACATGAGACAGCCTTGATATGATTAAGACTAATATGTGTTCTAATCTTATAGGATGCTTCGAGCATGGAATAAGATGTAGACTCATGGGTACATTGGATGTACTGGACAGACCCTATTTGGATATTCAATTGCTTGTCACAATGTGAATAATCCTTGTTTGCTACAAGTGGCACATGTCCTCTGACTTGAGATCACTTGTGTTTCTAAATGATGATTGTCATTGTTTTGAGGTAGTTCAATATCATTTGAAACATAATGGTTATAGACTATCTTGGATGGTGAGCTTGAGTCATGTTAGGGCACTAGTGATAGATATAGGATTGCCGTCTCCTTGTTTGGAGTGTGATGTTCTAAAGGGGCCCCCTGGATGAGATGATTGAGAGAGTGTATGGCCATACCCAGGTGACTGTGTTCATCTGATCTAATCATGCTCATCATATTGGAGTTACAAGCTTGACACGCTTGTCCAATAAGAACATCCAGTGGCAAAGGAATCATGTATGCCTAGTGAGTTGATTCACACTTGTGCTGTTGTTTGGGTGTAGTCTTGGAAGACTCTTTTCTTTATATCGGGAGACAGTGATGTGTTGCTAGATACCACTCACTGTTCGTGATAACGTGAGTTATCGTTACCGACATTTAAAGGAAACCCTCAGGGTCGCACAATTTGATGATATGGCTTACTTAAGTCAGATCGTGTGGACTGAATTGTTCAAGTTCAGTTTAAAGGATTTTAGTCTCTGATTGTAAGTGAGATCTGGTCTGATCATGTTTGATTGATTAGGGCTTGAGATCGGTAAGCTTCGATTGAGAGAATGGATGCTAGATCGGTGAGATCAGAAGCATCGAGAGATCAACGGTTAGATCTGAAGCCTTAGGGTTTAATTGAGATCTAGACTAATTGCTTGGCTTATTTGGTTTCTTGAACTGAACCAACTTGAACCGGCTCATCATATGAGCGCATGGTTCAAAGGGGAGAGCTAATAGCGTTAAGGAAAATTCATGGTCGCATGAATTGGAGACTTTGCTATTTTTAGATAGCACTTCTCTAAACGTGACCACGCCTCACGTTCACGCAAAAGGGAAGCTCTATTCTCGCCTCTCGCCCTTCTCTCTCGACACACTCGTGTGTGGTGATGACTTCAAGTCTCTAGGAGAGGATTCGGCCAAGAAGAAAAACGTCTCTTTCCTTCCATACGACAAGCACCTCTTGGAACCTTGCTAGCACAAGGAGCACCAAGGGAGTAGGCGGCTTCTTCATCTTGTGTGCGCATCCTTTGGAGGAGATCCTCTCGCTCTCTGCTTCCAAGACACCATCCAAGAGATGGCGATGGTATGGATCTTTCTCTTCTATACTAGCATTCGAAAGTTGATCATATGATATATTAAGATCTCTTGAAATCCTAGCTTCCCATGCGAATTTTTATATGCGCCTCCCTTAGGGTTTCGGCCCCCTAGATTAAGGGGACTTTCAATTGGTATCAGAGGCTATGTTTTTATATATTCATATGATTGCTTATGGTGATCCATGTATGTTGAATGTTTAGATCTAATATTTCTCATCATGCGAAAATACCAGATAGATGTATTTTGTTTGTGGCGCATGTATGAGATGAACTTTTGTTGGCGCATGCTTTACATGTTTTAGTTTTTGTTTTCAAAACTTTCATGACATGCGCGACTCACTATAGATCTAAGGCCTTACTGTAAACCCTTAGACGGGTTATTAGGGTTGAAGTCATCCCCTAGGTTAGATCCAAAATGTCTGATCAGACCATCTGACAGCCTTGATGGGTTGACCAGATAGCACCTGTGCGCAAGCATTTGGTGGCTATAGGTCGACTGCAGACAGGCGTGTAGCGGTGTCTGATTGAGACGACTAGTGAACACACATGAGTTAGGCCCGGGGTCACACCCGCTTGCCAGAACTCATGAGGGTTGTTCAGCCCTGGCGCATGCATGGTTGACCTTTTGGTCGACTCAAGTCGGTTAGGACTTGGTGCATGCAAGGGCACTGGATCTGACTAGGTTGGATGAGTGGATCCCTAGTAATGGACCGTTGTAAGGTAGTGAGGGCATATAAGAAAATTAAAATTGATGCCTATGGGGTTTTTGAAATTTAATTTTCATGATTGGATCACATGTTGATTGATGCCTATGCTTGTTTATTTATTCTTATGTGGGCTGCCCATGTTAAATGTGTGCTGTGCTGGGGCCTGCGTGCCTGTATTAAAATGTAAATTAATTATTGTGATCTGCGCATCACATTGTTTTAATTTATAAAATGTAATTGACCTGCGAGTCAATCTTGTCTAGATAGATTAATTTGTAAGTTAATCAGACAAGAGCACAGAGCACACTTGGCAGAGGCGCATGCAGCTTGATGCTAGACCAGGAGGGAAGTCCAGGGTCCGACTCTGGGACCCGGGCGCATTTTCCCTGGTGGGCGCACCTCAGTTGCAAATGGCGCTTGAGCCCTGGTTTGGGCCTGATGAGCAGCTAAAGACCCATGAAGAAAAGCAAGTGAAGACTTAAGTATCTTAAGGTCTTACTTAGGCTATGGGCTTTTACCACATAAGATCCATGCTTTCTTTTATTGTTTAAATAAGTAGAATAGCATGATTTATTTATCTTCTGCTATCACCATAGGAATTGCATGATAGTGAAGAAGATAAAAGACCGTTAAAATCCAACGCCGAAATATCAAGCTCGTATGCCTTCTGACGCGAAACCTCACTGTTCTGATTATCGTTGGAGCCGTGTTGTACCCACTCAGTGGGCACGTCCATCTATCTTCAGACTGTGCGGGATTACACCTGCGTGTTACAGAGAAGGGATTTATCGCTTCTCGTTGCTCAGCATAGCACGTGGTGGTCCAGGGAGTAGGTCGGGTCAGCTTGACCATGTAGGCTACATATGTGGCGCATATGGTAGCGCATGGAGGCAGCCATCTGTGGGGTCAGAGATTGTGTTGTACCAACTCAGTTGGCACAGTCTGCTGGATTGCCCAGATGAAGGGGAATCGCACGGGTTGGCGATTGGCAGGGACTGCCTACCAGAAATTTGTGCTTGTACTCTCTGTGCATCTTATCTCGCCTGAGCGGGACGCGGAGACCAAGTATGAAATCTGGATCCTATCTCACTAAAAGGGTTCTACTCTTTCGGGCTGTTTTGCTGGATTTTTCAGCCAGATAAAATAGTGAGAAAAGAATCTTTCTTAAGTCCTGGATTGATTCTGAACATTGATACTGACCTTGCTGTTCTTGCATTGTTGTAGATTCCTACAGCAACGAACACCATGAACTTCAATGTGCGATCCCTACTGGAAAGAGAGAAGTTTGCTGGGCCAAACTTCTCAGACTGGTTCGGACACCTTAAGATTGTTCTTAAGGCAGAGAGGAAACTGTATGTCCTCGAGACGGCAATACCGCCTCAACCCGCTCCGAACGCCGCAAGGGCGGTTCGGGAAGCCTATGAAAAGCACGTCAATGATAGTATTGATGTCGCTTGCCTGATGCTAGCGTCTATGACGCCACCCGCTGCAGCTTCAGCATGAGGATATGTCGGCTATAGAGATTATAGCGAACCTCAAGATGCTGTATGCTGCACAGGCGAGGACAGAACGCTATAATCGGACAAAGCTGTTCTTTCAGAGCAAACTGGCTGAAGGGAGCCCAGTGGGAGCTCACGTGCTCAAGATGATTGGGCACAAGGAAGCTCTAGAGAAACTGGGGCATACCATCAATCAGGAGCTTGCTGTAGACATTATTCTGCAGTCTCTCCCGCCCTCTTTCGATGCGTTCATCATTAACTTTAATATGAACAAAATCGATTGTACTCCGGCAGAGCTGCTGAATATGCTCTTGACCACTGAGGAGACTCTGAAGGGAAAGCCTTCAACCTCTGTCTTAATGGTTCCTTCAAGGAACAACAAGAAGAAGGGGAAGAAGGGCAAGGCCCCTGTCAAGAGCTACAGCAAGGCTCTGAAGCAAAAGGTCAAGCGGTCAAAGGAATACAGATGTTTCCACTGTGGCCAGCTGGGTCACTGGAAAAAGGACTGTAAAGCGCTCCAAGGAGATAAGAGGGGAAGCATCGCTTCTGGCTCAGGTATATTTGTGATTGAAGTCATGATATCTTCTTCTTCTATATCATGGGTGTTGGACACTGCATGTGGAGTTCACATTTGTTCAAATGTACAGGAACTCAAGAGAAGAAGACAGGTGGGACAGCATGAGGTGGACCTACGAGTTGGAAACGGGGCACGGGTTGCTTCTGTTACTGTAGGAGACTATTTCATCTCTTTGCCATCTGGACTTGTATTAGAACTAAATAGTTGTTACTTTGTTCCCAGCATTACTAAGAATATTATCTCCATTCCTGCTCTTGTCAGGAAGGGTTTTTCCTTTGAATGCAATATTTCAAAGTGTGTTTTGTCTTTAGATAATATTGTTTATGCAACTGGTTCAATTAACAATGGCTTATTCATGTTGGACATGGAATGTTCTATACACAACATTGATATTAAGAAAGCCAAGTATGCTGTGAAGAGTCCCCTTCAAGGGGGAGCGCAAGCGGATAAAACCCCTTTCAAGAGGGGGGCCGAAACCCTAAATAAAGGGGGCGCATGCATGTTTGCTAGGGTTTCAACAACATAATCGCTTATATGCTCATATGATCAACTATGATGGATTAATTAGATCAAGAAGGAGATCATACCAATGCCATAGGGTTGAATGTCGGCTTGGAAGAAGAGAGCAACTTAGATCTCCTCCAAAAGTTCACACACAAGATGAAGATTACTTACTTCCTTGGCGTCCCTTGTGCTAGCAAGGCACCCAAGCTTGCTTGTCGAATGGAAGGAGATGATGAAAAATCTCTCTTGGCCGATCCTTCTTCTTGTCAACTTACACCACCCAAGAATGTGTGTGTCGTCGAGAGCCAAAGGGGAGATGAGCGTTAGAGAAGCCTTGTGATCGAATGTGGAGACATTCATCACTTTGCAAAACCGAAATGCCAAAATTGGCAAGTCTTGAATACATGCGTTATGCGTTCACATGAAGTGAACCAAACGCATATCTCTTCTCTCAAATGAACCAAGCGCTCACATATGAGCCGGTTCAATGCAGTTGGTCCAATGACCAAACCAAATCAGCCCAAGAATTGGTCCAGACCAAAATAAACCCTAAGGTTCAAAATCTGACCGTTCATCTTTTGATGCCCTTGATCTCATCGATCTAGCATCCACACTCTCGATCGAAGCTTACCGATCTCAAGCCCTAATCAATCAAACATGATCAGACTGGATCTCACTTACAATCAGAGTTTAAACTCCTTTAAACTGAATCAAAACAATCCAGTCCACACGATCTGACTTAAGTAAGCCATATCACCAAATTGTGCGACCCTAAGGGTTTCCTTTAAATGTCGGTAACGATAACTCACGTTATCACAATCAGTGAGGGGTATCTAGCAACACATCACTGTCTCCCGATATAAAGGAAAGAGTCTTCCAAGACTACACCCAAACCACAGCACAAGTGTGAATCCACTTCACAAGGCATACATGTATCCTTTGCCACTGGATGTTCTTATTGGACAAGCATGTCAAGCTTGTAACTCCAATACGATGAGCATGATTAGATCAGATGAGCATAGTCATCTGGGTATGGCCATACACTTTCTCAATCATCTCATCCAAGGGGGCCCTTTTAGAACATCACACTCCTTGAACAAGGAGACGGCAATCCTATGTCTATCACTAGTGTCCTAACCTGACTCATGATCATTATCCAAGATAGTTTATAATCATTATCTTTCAAATGATATTGAACTACCTCAAAACAATGACAATCATCATTTAGAAACACAAGTGATCTCAAGTCAAAGGACATGTGCCACTTGTAGCATACAAGGATTATTCAAATTGTGACAAGCAATTGAATATCCTAGTAGGGTCTGTCCAGTACATCCAATGTACCCATGAGTCTACATCTTATTCCATGCTCGAAGCATCCTATAAGATTAGAACAAATGTTAGTCTCAATCATATCAAGGCTGTCTCATGTTCACCAAGATATCTCGACTAAGGACTTAACTGTCAGCCTAGCTGAACAGCTTTGAGACATTATTCAGTAGTACACTTATTACAGCAGACAAGGTAACAAACTGAATAACAACCATGCCTTTATAAAAACAAGAGTTTATTACATGATACTGATACAATCCCAAAGGCCTCAAACATTAGCCTTAAGGGCATACCCCAACATGCTGATGACAGCACCTTGCTATGGCATAGTCGTTTAGGCCATATTAACAAGAAACGCATTAAGCGGTTGCATGATCATGGACTGCTGGGATCATTCTCCTATGAGGAGATTGATACATGCAAAGCTTGTTTAATGGGTAAAATGACGAAGTCACCTTTTCCTAACAAAGGTCAAAGGGCTTCAGGTTTACTTGACCTTATACACAGTGATGTGTGTGGGCCATTTAGTAAACATGCCAGAGGTGGCTATCAATACTTCATCACATTTACTGATGATTTCAGTAGATATGGTTATGTCTATTTAATGAGACATAAAAGTGAATCTTTTGACAAGTTCAAAGAGTTCAAGAATGAAGTACAAAATCAGCTAGGCTGAAATATCAAGGCACTTTGTTCTGATCGAGGTGGAGAATACCTAAGTCGAGAATTTAATGACTATCTAAAGGAGTGTGGGATTATCTCACAGCTCACTCCGCCAGGAACACCGCAATGGAATGGTGTGTCCGAAAGGAGAAATAGAACGTTACTTGATATGGTTCGTTCCATGATGAGTCAGGCTACTCTACCTTACTCCTTTTGGGGATTTGCACTGGAGACAGCTGCAAAGGTACTAAACCGAGTGCCATCCAAGGCAGTTTCAAAGACCCCATATGGATTATGGTATGGGAAACAGCCGAGCTTGACATTTATCAGGATCTGGGGCTGCGAGGCTTATGTTAAAAGGCTCGCCTCTGGGAAACTAGAGAGCAGATCTGACAAATGTATCTTTGTCGGTTACCCTAAGGAAACTAAGGGTTATTATTTCTACGATCCTAAAGAGAACAAGGTATTTGTTGCTCGGACGGCCATATTTCTTGAGAAGGAGTTTCTTCTGCAAGAGGCCAGTGGGAGAGAAATAAAGTTGGATGAGAATCCAGAAGAAGGACAAAGTAGTCAAGCACAGTTGGATGAGCCTGAGCCAGTTGATCAGGTTATTGAACAACCTGAGGCTCAGATATCACGGGAACCGCGAAGATCGGGAAGGATCCGTCGACAGCCTGAGCGCTATGACGGAGTCTACATCATTGATAATGATGAACCCCTCACTTATGCGGATGCGGTCAGTGGACCGGAGTCAGCGAGATGGCTTGAAGCTATGCGCGCCGAGATGGACTCCATGTCAGATAACCAAGTTTGGGATTTGGTTGATCCGCCTCCGGGAGTAATCCCTATAGGCTGTAAATGGATCTTCAAGAAGAAGATTGACATGGATGGTAACGTGGTTACCTATAAAGGCAGGCTAGTTGCGAAAGGTTTCAAACAAATCTACGGGATAGATTATGATGAAACTTTCTCACCTGTAGCCATGTTTAAGTCTATTCGGATTCTTTTCGCGATAGCAGCATATTATGATTATGAGATTTGGTAAATGGATGTGAAGACAGCTTTCCTGAATGGAAATCTGGATGAGGATGTGTATATGACACAACCCGAAGGTTTCACTAATCCATCAGATCGTCATAAAATATGCAAGTTAAAGAAGTCTATTTATGGACTTAAACAAGCATCAAGAAGCTGGAATATTCGTTTTGATGAATCAGTCAGTGAGTTTGGTTTCATCAAGAACGAGGATGACCCGTGTGTATATAAGAGGTTTAGTGGGAGCGTGATTACTTTCCTAGTCCTCTACGTCGATGATATCTTGATCATTGGAAACGACATTCCTGAAATGCATGCGGTTAAGGCATGGTTAAGGAAATGTTTCCAGATGAAAGATCTAGGAGAAGCAGCCTATGTATTAGGTGTGAAGATCTACAGGGATAGATCTAAGAGGCTTCTCGGGCTGTGCCAGAGTACTTACATCGATAAAGTCCTGGAGAGATTTCATTTAGAGAATTCTAAAAGAGGATATCTTCCAGTCAGACATGGTCTGAATCTTTCGAAGAGTCAGTGTCCACAAACACAGACTGAGAAAGATGAAATGGACAATACGCCTTATGCTTCGGCTATTGGGTCCATTATGTATGTGATGTTGTGTACTCGCCCAGACGTCGCTTACGGGTTAAGCGTGACCAGTCGGTTCCAAAGTAATCCAGGTCAGGCACACTGGATTGCAGTCAAGAACATTTTGAAATATCTTCGGAGGACCAAAGATATGTTCTTGATATATGGAGGTCAGGAAGAACTCAGTATAGAAGGATATACTGACGCTTCGTTCCAGTCTGACCAGGATGATTTCCGATCGCAATCAGGCTATGTTTTTAGCTTGAATGGAGGAGCAGTGGTGTGGAAGAGTTTCAAACAGTCAACTGTTGCTGATTCCACAACAGAAGCCGAGTATGTTGCAGCCTCGGAAGCATCCAAGGAGGCAGTGTGGATTCGTAAGTTCGTGAGAGAACTTGGTGTCGTTCCTTCGAGTGCAGATCCTTTGGTTATCTTCTGTGATAACACTGGAGCAATCGCACAAGCAAAGGAACCACGGTCGCACCAGAAGTCCAAGCACATACAGAGACGGTTTCATTTGATCCGGGAGATCATAGATCGTGGCGAGATCAAAGTCTGCAAGGTTCATACAGATGACAATCTGGCTGACCCGCTTACCAAGCCTCTGGCGCAGCAGAAGCATGAGAAGCACTGTAATAATATGGGTTTGAGATTTCTCAACCATTAGATTAAGTGCAAGTGGGAGATTGTTGGGGTATGCCCTTAAGGCTAATGTTTGAGGCCTTGGGATTCTATCAGTATCATGTATAAACTCTTTTGTTTATAAAGGCAATGGTTGTTATTCAGGTTATTACATTGTCTGCTGCAATAATTGTACTTCTGAATAATGTCTCAAAGCTGTTCAGCTGGGCTGACATGCTATAAAGTCCTTAGTCGAGATATCTTGGTGAACATGAGACAGCCTTGATATGATTAAGACTAATATGTGTTCTAATCTTATAGGATGCTTCGAGCATGGAATAAGATGTAGACTCATGGGTACATTGGATGTACTGGACAGACCCTATTTGGATATTCAATTGCTTGTCACAATGTGAATAATCCTTGTTTGCTACAAGTGGCACATGTCCTCTGACTTGAGATCACTTGTGTTTCTAAATGATGATTGTCATTATTTTGAGGTAGTTCAATATCATTTGAAACATAATGGTTATAGACTATCTTGGATGGTGAGCTTGAGTCATGTTAGGGCACTAGTGATAGATATAGGATTGCCGTCTCCTTGTTTGGAGTGTGATGTTCTAAAGGGGCCCCCTGGATGAGATGATTGAGAGAGTGTATGGCCATACCCAGGTGACTGTGTTCATCTGATCTAATCATGCTCATCATATTGGAGTTACAAGCTTGACACGCTTGTCCAATAAGAACATCCAGTGGCAAAGGAATCATGTATGCCTAGTGAGTTGATTCACACTTGTGCTGTTGTTTGGGTGTAGTCTTGGAAGACTCTTTTCTTTATATCGGGAGACAGTGATGTGTTGCTAGATACCCCTCACTGTTCGTGATAACGTGAGTTATCGTTACCGACATTTAAAGGAAACCCTCAGGGTCGCACAATTTGATGATATGGCTTACTTAAGTCAGATCGTGTGGACTGAATTGTTCAGGTTCAGTTTAAAGGATTTTAGTCTCTGATTGTAAGTGAGATCTGATCTGATCATGTTTGATTGATTAGGGCTTGAGATCGGTAAGCTTCGATTGAGAGAATGGATGCTAGATCGGTGAGATCAGAAGCATCGAGAGATCAACGGTTAGATCTGAAGCCTTAGGGTTTAATTGAGATCTAGACTAATTGCTTGGCTTATTTGGTTTCTTGAACTGAACCAACTTGAACCGGCTCATCATATGAGCGCATGGTTCAAAGGGGAGAGCTAATAGCGTTAAGGAAAATTCATGGTCGCATGAATTGGAGACTTTGCTATTTTTAGATAGCACTTCTCTAAACGTGACCACGCCTCATGTTCACGCAAAAGGGAAGCTCTATTCTCGCCTCTCGCCCTTCTCTCTCGACACACTCGTGTGTGGTGACGACTTCAAGTCTCTAGGAGAGGATTCGGCCAAGAAGAAAAACGTCTCTTTCCTTCCATACGACAAGCACCTCTTGGAACCTTGCTAGCACAAGGAGCACCAAGGGAGTAGGCGGCTTCTTCACCTTGTGTGCGCATCCTTTGGAGGAGATCCTCTCGCTCTCTGCTTCCAAGACACCATCCAAGAGATGGCGATGGTATGGATCTTTCTCTTCTATACTAGCATTCGAAAGTTGATCATATGATATATTAAGATCTCTTGAAACCCTAGCTTCCCATGCGAATTTTTATATGCGCCTCCCTTAGGGTTTCGGCCCCCTAGATTAAGGGGACTTTCAGGGAAGCCTATGAAAAGCATGTCAATGATAGCATTGATGTCGCTTGCCTGATGCTAACGTCTATGATGCCACAGCTGCAGCGTCAGCATGAGGATATGTCTGCTATAGAAATTATAGCAAACCTCAAGATGTTGTATGCTGCACAGGCGAGGACTGAACGCTATAATTTGACCAAGCTCTTCTTTCAGAGCAAACTGGCTGAAGGGAGTCCAGTGGGAGCTCATGTGCTCAAGATGATTGGGCACAAAGAGGCTCTAGAGAAACTGGGGCATACCATCAATCAGGAGCTTGCTGTGGACATTATTCTGCAGTCTCTCCCGGCCTCTTTCGATCCGTTCATTATTAATTTTAATATGAACAAGATCGACTGTACTCCGGCAGAGTTGCTGAATATGCTCTTGACTACAGAGGAGACTCTAAAGGGAAAGCCTTCAACCTCTGTCTTGATGTTCCCTTCCAGGAACAAGAAGAAGGGGAAGAAGGGCAAAGCCCCTGTCAAAAACTACAATAAGGCTCTGAAACAAAAGGTTAAGCGGTCGAAGGAATACAGATGTTTCCATTGTGGCCAGCTGGGTCACTGGAAAAAGGACTGTAAAGCGCTCCAAGGAGACAAGAAGGGAAGCATCGCTTCTGGCTCAGGTATTTTCGTGACTGAAGTCATGATATCCTCTTCTTCTATTTCATGGGTGTTGGACACTGCATGTGGAGTTCACATTTGTTCAAATGTACAGGAACTCAAGAGAAGAAGACAGGTGGGACAGCATGAGGTGGACCTACGAGTTGGAAACGGGGCACGGGTTGCTGCTGTTGCTGTAGGAGAATATTACATCTCATTACCATCTGGACTTGTATTAGAACTAGACAATTGTTACTTTGTACCGAGCATTACGAAAAATATTATCTCTATTCCTGCTCTTGTCAGGAAAGGATTTTCCTTTGAATGCAATATTTCAAAGTGTGTTATTTCTTGTGATAATATTGTTTATGCTACTGGATCAATTAACAATGGGTTATTCATGTTGGACATGGAATGTTCTATACAAAACATTGATAATAAGAAAGCCAAGTATGCTGATGACAGCACCTTGTTATGGCATAGTCGTTTAGGCCATATTAACAAGAATCGCATTAAGCGGTTGCATGATCATGGACTGCTGGGATCATTCTCCTATGAGGAGATTGATACATGTAAAGCTTGTTTAATGGGTAAAATGACGAAGTCTCCTTTTCCTCACAAAGGTCAAAGGGCTTCAGGTTTACTTGACCTTATACACAGTGATGTGTGTGGGCCTTTTAGTAAACATGCCAGAGGTGGCTATTCATACTTCATTACCTTTACTGATGATTTCAGTAGGTATGGATATGTCTATCTAATGAGACATAAAAGTGAATCTTTTGACAAGTTCAAAGAGTTCAAAAATGAAGTACAGAATAAGCTAGGCCGAAATATCAAGGCACTTCGTTCTGATCGAGGTGGTGAATACCTAAGTCGAGAGTTTACTGACTATCTGAAGGAGTGTGGGATTATCTCACAGCTCACTCCGCCAGGAACACCGCAATGGAATGGTGTGTCCGAGAGGAGGAACAGAACCTTACTGGATATGGTTCGTTCTATGATGAGTCAAGCTACTCTACCTTACTCCTTTTGGGGATTTGCACTGGAAACAGATGCAAAAGTACTAAACCGAGTGCCATCCAAGGCAGTTTCAAAGACGCTATATGAGTTATGGTATGGGAAACAGCCGAGCTTGACATTTATTAAGATCTGGGGTTGCGAGGCTTATGTCAAAAAGCTCGCCTCTGGGAAACTAGAGAGCAGATCTGAGAAATGCATCTTTGTCGGTTACCCTAAGGAAACTAAGGGTTATTATTTCTACGATCCCAAGGAGAACAAAGTATTTGTTGCTCGGACGGCTATTTTTCTTGAGAAGGAGTTTCTTCTGCAAGAAGCCAGTGGGAGAGAAATAAAGCTGGATGAGAATCCAGAAGAAGGACAAAGTAGTCAAGCACAGTTGGATGAGCATGAGCCAGTAGAACAGGTTATTGAACAACCTGAGGCTAAGATATCACGGGAACCGCGAAGATCGGGAAGGATCCGTCGACAGCCTGAGCGCTATGACGGAGTCTACATCATTGATAATGATGAACCCCTTACTTATGCGGATGCGGTCAGTGGACCGGAGTCAGCTAGATGGCTTGAAGCTATGCGAGCCGAGATGGACTCCATGTCAGATAACCAAGTCTGGGATTTGGTTGATCCGCCTTCGGGAGTAATCCCTATAGGCTGTAAATGGATCTTCAAGAAGAAGATTGACATGGATGGTAACGTAGTTACCTATAAAGGCAGGCTAGTTGCGAAAGGTTTCAAACAAATCTACGGGAAAGATTATGATGAAACTTTCTCTCCTGTAGCCATATTCAAGTCTATTCGGATTATTCTCGCGATAGCAGCATATTACGGTTATGAGATCTGGCAGATGGATGTGAAGACCGCTTTCCTTAATGGAAAACTGGATGAGGATGTGTATATGACACAACCTGAAGGTTTCACTAATCCATCAGATCGTCATAAAATATGCAAGTTAAAGAAGTCCATTTATGGACTTAAGCAAGCATCTAGAAGCTGGAATATTCGTTTTGATGAATCAATATGTGAATTTGGTTTCATCAAGAATGAAGACGACCCGTGTGTATATAAGAGGTTTAGTGGGAGCGTGATTACTTTTCTAGTCCTCTACGTCGATGATATCTTAATCATTGGAAACGATATTCCTGAACTGCATGCTGTTAAAGCATGGTTAAGAAAATGTTTCCAGATGAAAGATCTAGGAGAAGCAGCCTATGTATTAGGTGTAAAGATCTACAGAGATAGATCTAAGAGGCTTCTCGGGCTGTGCCAGAGTACTTACATCGATAAAGTCCTGGAGAGATTCCATTTAGAGAATTCTAAAAGAGGATATCTTCCAATCAGACATGGTCTGAATCTTTCAAAGAGTCAGTGTCCACAAACACAGACTGAGAAAGATGAAATGGACAATACGCCTTATGCTTCGGCTATTGGGTCCATTATGTATGCGATGTTGTGTACTCGCCCAGACGTCGGTTACGGGTTAAGCGTGACCAGTCGATTCCAAAGTAATCCAGGTCAGGCGCACTGGATTGCAGTCAAGAACATTTTGAAATATCTTCGGAGGACCAAAGATATGTTCTTGATATATGGAGGTCAGAAGAACTCAGTATAGAAGGATATACTGACGCTTCGTTCCAATCTGACCAGGATGATTTCCGATCGCAATCAGGCTATGTTTTTAGCTTGAATGGAGGAGCAGTGGTGTGGAAAAGTTTCAAACAGTCTATCGTTGCTTATTCCACAACAGAAGCCGAGTATGTTGTAGCCTCGGAAGCATCCAAGGAGGCAGTGTGGATTCGTAAGTTCATTCAGGAACTTGGTGTTGTTCCTTCGAGTGCAGATCCTTTGGTTATCTTCTGTGATAACACTGGAGCAATCGCACAAGCAAAGGAACCACGGTCGCACCAGAAGTCCAAGCACATACAGAGACGGTTTCACTTGATCCGGGAGATCATTGATCGTGGTGAGATCAAAATCTGCAAGGTTCATACAGATGACAATCTGGCAGACCCGCTTACCAAGCCTCTGGCGCAGCAGAAGCATGAGAAGCACTGTAATAATATGGGTTTGAGATTTCTCAACCATTAGATTAAGTGCAAGTGGGAGATTGTTGGGGTATGCCCTTAAGGCTAATGTTTGAGGCCTTGGGATTCTTTCAGTATCATGTATAAACTCTTGTGTTTATAAAGGCAATGGTTGTTATTCAGTTTGTTACATTGTCTGCTGCAATAAGTATACTTCTGAATAATGTCTCAATGCTGTTCAGCTAGGCTGACATGCTATATGTCCTTAGTCGAAATATCTTGGTGAACATGAGACAGCCTTGATATGATTGAGACTAATATGTGTTCTAATCTTATAGGATGCTTCGAGCATGGAATAAGATGTAGACTCATGAGTACATTGGATGTACTGGACAGACCCTATTAGGATATTCAATTGCTTGTCACAATGTGAATAATCCTTGTTTGCAACAAGTGGCACATGTCTTCTGACTTGAGATCACTTGTGTTTCTAAATGATGATTGTCATTGTTTTGAGGTAGTTCAATATCATTTGAAACATAATGGTTATAGACTATCTTGGATAATGATCATGAGTCAGGTTAGGACACTAGTGATAGATATAGGATTGCCGTCTCCTTGATTGGAGTGTGATGTTCTAAAGGGGCCCCCCTAGATGAGATGATTGAGAAAGTGTATGGCCATACCCAGGTGACTATGTTCATCTGATCTAATCATGCTCATCATATTGGAGCTACAGGCTTGACACGCTTGTCCAATAAGAACATCCAGTGGCAAAGGAAACATGTATGCCTAGTGAAGTGGATTCACACTTGTGCTGTGGTTTGGGTGTAGTCTTGGAAGACTCTTTCCTTTATATCGGGAGATAGTGATGTGTTGCTAGATACCCCTCACTGATCGTGATAACGTAAGTTATCGTTACTGACATTTAAAGGAAACCCTTAGGGTCGCACAATTTGATGATATGGCTTACTCATGTCAGATCGTGTGGACTGAATTGTTTTAGTTCAGTTTAAAGGGATTTAAACTCTGATTGTAAGTGAGATCTGGTCTAATCATGTTTGATTGATTAGGGCTTGAGATCGGTAAGCTTCGATCGAGAGAGATGATTCTAGATCGGTGAGATCAGGAACATCAAGAGATGAACGGTCAGATCTAGAACCTTAGGGTTTAATTTGATCTGGACTAAAGGCTTGGCTTGATTGGTTTTTGAACCAAACCAATATGAACCGGCTCATACGTGAGCGCATGGTTCAAAGGGGAGAAGAATATGCGTTCGGTTCACTTTGGTGAACGCATCAACGCATGAAGTGAAGGCTTGCTATTTTTGGAAGTGGCGGTTTCCAAAATAGCTTCTCAACGCCTCACGTTCACTTCTCTTCGCTGAAATTGGTTGCCTATTCCTCTTGACGCATACACTCTCGTGTGATTGAAGGGGTTGACGACAAGGAGGTCTCGGCCAAGAAAACATCTCCTCTTCCCTTCCATTCGACAAGGAGACTTGAAGAACCTTGCTAGCACAAGGATCAACAAGGAGTAGGCGATATCACCTTGTGTGCGTCACTTTTGGAGAAGATCTCTTTCGATCTTTGCTTCCAAGGCACCATCCAAAGAATGGCGATGGTATGATCCTTCATTGATGTTTGCAATCGGGTTTTATAGTTGATCATATCTCATGCAATCGATCCCTAGAAACCCTCATTTCTGCTGCAAATATTTTACATGCGCCTATCTTGGGTTTCGCTCCCCCTTGAAGGGGACTCTTCAGATAACGCCTCAACGCCTCCCTCTCTCTCGAATGAATGCTTCTCCTCTCGTGTGTGTGTAGAGGCTCCACGAAAGAGAAGAGGTAGAGAGTTTTCACTTAGCCAAGAAGAAGAACATCTCATCTTCTCCTACACGTTGAAGGACACCTTGGAACTTTGCTAGCACAAAGAAGAAAAGGGAGTAGCCATCGTCACCTTGTGTGCGACTGCTTTGGAGGAGAGCCGCTCGCCCTCTATATTCTTCCAAGTCGCCATCCAAATAATGGCCATGGTAACATCCTATCTTCTCATTGCAAGAACTAATAGTTGATCATATGTTCATGCCATGCGATCTTCATGAAACCCTTGTTTTCGCCCATGAAAAATTTTATATGCGCCTGAATTAGGGTTTCGCCCCCCCTTTCACCTCTTGCCCTATAAATGTGACCCTAGTCGCCCCCTCTTGTTAAAGATCAATCCTCGAAGGCGTGAACACATCAAGAGGGCGAGAACAAGGGGCATTGGCGCAACCATCCTCTTCCATCAAACCCTAGCCGCAAGCTTCCCTTCTTCCTCCTTTGGTGCAAGAGAAGTAAAGGCTTGGCGGCATTCTCCCTTCTCCCCTCTTCTTCATCAATTGGCGCTTCTACCTTGGAGGTGGCGCGAGCATTGAAGAAGAGAACTAAGGCTTGGATTTTCTTCCCAAGGCTAGCACCGGGCGTGGAAGAAAAGAACTCAAGAGATCCGTGTGTGTGAGACTGCAGAGGGTGCACACTTGGGCGCCTGCATCGGCATCGCTCTTCATTGCTCTTAAGGTATTTCCTAACTCATCGTGTCGACTCCCTTGCATGCGATCTTCACTGGGTTTTTGGGACTGGCCTGTTTCGGGGACATTCTTCCGCTGCGTAAAATGTATGTCCATGACTCTGAAAATTGTAAAATGTCCCCGGGGTTTCCCAACAGTGGTATCAGAGCAACTTGCAAGACTCGAACGATGTTTTATGCTCGAACGATGTCCACGAGTGCCCGTTGCACTTAATGTAAGTTGTAAAAATGCCTGATCGCCTCCTATCCTCGGTAGGCGCGGGTTGCACAAGGTTGCAACGAACGACAAGTGTGGACAGACCCGACTCCTCGCCACTAGTGTAACATTCCGCCTCAACATCGTGCTCAGCAGGGGTTATGGTGGCGACGCGAGCCGAACCTATGTCGGCTCGAGCGGGCTTCTTGGGACATTCCCGCGACATGTGACCCGGCTGCAAACAGTCAGGGAGGCCACAGGATGGCCCTCCTGACTAAGGGAACCACCGATGCCAGAACCGGAAGCATCTCACGCGACCTCAAATTCCTTCAAAAAGTCAGGGAAGCACAAAACAGGAGCGGTGGTCAGGGCGACCTTAAGCGCGTCAAAAGCTCATTGAGTGGCAGGGGTCCACTCAAACTCGTCCTTAGAAAGGCGCTGGGTTAAGGGGGGTGGCGAGGGTGCTGAACCCACGGATGAACCGGTGGTAAAATCCCATGAGGCCAAAGAAACTGCGGACCTCAGTCACAGTGCGGGGTTCGGGCCAAAGCCGGATCGCCTCAACCTTCTTAGGGTCAACGGACAGCCCTTGGTCCGAGACAATATGCCCAAGGAAATACACGCTGTTGGTTAGGAAGGAGCACTTCTTCGTGTTAAGGAAGAGGCGCTCCTTACGCAGGAGGGAAAAAGTGGAGCGAAGATACTCTAGGTGTTCATCTCGGGTCTGACTAAAGATCAGGATGTCGTCAAAGTAGACGACCAAAAACTTGCCCATGTAGGGCCGGAGGACCTGACTCATCAAGCGCATAAACATGGACGGGGCATTGGACAGCCCGAATGGCATGACAAGCCACTCGTAAAGACCGTCCATGGTCTTAGGAGGTCAAGCGTGGAAAACCAAGACGCGCCAGAAATCAAATCTAACATGTCATCAAGCTGAGGAATGGGAAATCGGCACTTGACAGTGATCTGATTGATACCGCGGCTATCGACACACATGTGCCACGACCCATCCTTCTTGGGCGTGAGGAGCGCGGGAACAGCGTAAGGGCTGAGACTTTCACGGATGTACCCCTTGGTGAGGAGATCATCCACCTAATGCTGTAATTCAGCGTGTTCCGTAGGGTTAAGGCGATGGTGGGGCAAGTTAGGGAGGGGAGCTCCCGGGAGGAGGTCAATCGCATGCTGAATTTCCCTTTCCGAGGGAAGGCCATGAGGCAAATCCTCGGTGCTGATATCACTAAACTCGGCAAGGAGGGCAGACATCTCAACAGGAAGTGCCGGGACAGGGCAAGGGATAGGGTCCTGCACTTCGCGCACCATGAGCACATAGATGGTCTTAGCCGCATGAGCTTCGCGAACCAATGCGGGGTTGCACATGAGGGAGACCAATGGGGAAGGTGGCGGGGCAGGTGCCGAGGGTGTAATCAGGCCCTTGGAGGTGGACACACGAAGCTCCTTAGGCGGAGCTGGAATCAGGTGGAGATGGAATCAGGCAGATCTTCTACTCGTCGTGGTCGAACAGATAAGTGTTCGACCGACCATAGTGGATGACGTCTCAATCGTACAGCCATGGGCGGCCAAGGAGGACGTGGGCAACGATCATAGTCACCACGTCGCACAGGACCTTTTCATGGTAGGTCCCAAACGCAATGGGAACATGACACTGGTGTGTGACCGGCATGTAAGTACCCCTTAAGATAAGGGGGGTCCCCTTCTAGGGGGAGCATAACCCTAAAGCATATGGCGCATAAAATTTTCTTCTTGCGGAACTAGGGTTATAGGATCGATATGCATGCTAAAAGATCAACTTGATAATAAGAAAACAATCATACCATCGCCATGGGAAGATGTTTCCTTGGAAGCAAAGATCAAAGTAGATCTTCTCCTTGTCGTCACACACAAGATGATGTCGCTATCTCTCTTGGTGCCCCTTGTGCTAGCAAGGTTCCAAGAGGTCCTTGTCGAGTGAAGGGAAAATGAGATCTCTTTCTTCTTGGCCGAATCCTCCTCAACCTTCAAAGCGTCGCCCCACTCACGAGAGAGACGAGAGGAATATGGGCGAGAGGAATATCTCCGAGCGAAAATAGAGTATATTCTATTTTGATGAGCGCACTCTCCAAATGGAGATCATGGTTACTAAAAATAGTAACCACTCCTCACCACAACGTTCACGCCAAGTGAACTTGTCGCCTACTCCTCTCCCTATGAACCAAGCGCTCATTTAGTGAGCCGGTTCACTTTGGTTCGGTTTAAGAACCAATCAAGCCAATGATCTAGTCTAGATCTTAAATAAACCCTAAGGTTCACGATCTAACCGTCGATCTCAACGATGCCCCTGATCTGACCGATCTGGCATACATTCTCTCGATCGAAGCTTACCGATCTCAAGCCCTAATCAATCAAACATGATCAGACCAGATCTCACTCACAATCAGAGATTAAATCCCTTTAAACTGAACCCAAACAATTCAGTCCACACGATCTGACTTAAGTAAGCCATATCATCAAATTGTGCGACCCTAAGGGTTTCCTTTAAATGTCGGTAACGATAACTCACGTTATCACGATCAGTGAGGGGTATCTAGCAACACATCACTGTCTCCCGATAGAAAGGAAAGAGTCTTCCAAGACTACACCCAAACCATAGCACAAGTGTGACTCAAATCACTAGGCATGCATATTTCCTTTGCCACTGGATGTTCTTATTGGACAAACCTGTCAAGCTCGTAATTCCAATATGATGAGCATGATTAGAACAGATGAACACAGTCACCTGGGTATGGCCATACACTTTCTCAATCATCTCATCCAGGGGGCCCCTTTAGAACATCACACTCCTTAAACAAGGAGACGGCAATCCTATGTCTATCACTAGTGCTCTAACCTGACTCAAGCTCACCATCCAAGATAGTCTATAATCATTATGTTTCAAATGATATTGAACTATCTCAAAACAATGACAATCATCATTTAGAAAACACAAGTGATCTCAAGTCAGAGGAAATGTGCCACTTGTCATATCCAAGGAATATTCACATTGTGACAAACAATTGAACATCCTAGTAGGGTCTGTCCAGTACATCCCATGTACCCATGAGTCTACATCTTATTCCATGCTCGAAGCATCCTATAAGATTAGAACACATATTAGTCTTAACCATATCAAGGCTGTCTCATGTTCACCATGATATATCGACTAAGGACATAATAGCTTGTCAGCCCAGCTGAACAGCTTTGAGACATTATTCAGAAGAACATATATTGCAGCAGACAATGTAGCTAACTGAATAACAACCATGCCTTTATAAACATAACAGTTTATTACATGATACAGATACATTCCCACAGGCCTCAAACATTAGCCTTAAGGGCATACCCCAACAATCTCCCACTTGCACTTAATCTAATGGTTGAGAAATCTCAAACCCATATTATTACAGTGCTTCTCATGCTTCTGCTGCGCCAGAGGCTTGGTAAGCGGGTCTGCCAGATTGTCATCTGTATGAACCTTGCAGATTTTGATCTCGCCACGATCTATGATCTCCCTGATCAAATGAAACCGTCTCTGTATGTGCTTGGACTTCTGGTGCGACCGTGGTTCCTTTGCTTGTGCGATTGCTCCAGTGTTATCACAAAAGATAACCAAAGGATCTGCACTCGAAGGAACAACACCAAGTTCTCTCACGAACTTACGAATCCACACTGCCTCCTTGGATGCTTCCGAGGCTGCAACATACTCGGCTTCTGTTGTGGAATCAGCAACAGTTGACTGTTTGAAACTCTTCCACACCACTGCACCTCCATTCAAGCTAAAAACATAGCCTGATTGCGATCGGAAATCATCCTGGTCAGACTGGAACGAAGCGTCAGTATATCCTTCAATACTGAGTTCTTCCGGACCACCATATATCAAGAACATATCTTTGGTCCTCCGCAGATATTTTAAAATGTTCTTGACTGCAATCTAGTGCGCCATACCTGGATTACTCTGGTAACGACTGGTCACGCTTAACCCGTAAGCGACGTCTGGGCGAGTACACAACATCGCATACATAATGGATCCAATAGCCGAAGCATAAGGCGTATTGTCCATTTCATCTTTCTCAGTCTGTGTTTGTGGACACTGACTCTTCGAAAGATTCAGACCATGTCTGACTGGAAGATATCCTCGTTTAGAATTCTCTAAATGAAATCTCTCCAGGACCTTTTCGATGTAAGTACTCTGGCACAGCCCGAGAAGCCTCTTAGATCTATCCCTGTAGATCTTCACACCTAACACATAGGCTGCTTCTCCTAGATCTTTCATCTGGAAACATTTCCTCAGCCATGCTTTTACAGCATGCATTTCAGGAATATCGTTTCCAATGATCAAGATGTCATCGACGTAGAGGACTAGGAAAGTAATCACGCTCCCACTAAACCTCTTATATACACACGGGTCATCCTCGTTCTTGATGAAACCAAATTCGGTAACTGAGTCATCAAAACGAATATTCCAGCTTCTAGATGCTTGTTTAAGTCCATAAATAGACTTCTTTAACTTGCATATCTTATGACGATCTGCTGGATTAGTGAAACCTTCTGGTTGTGTCATGTACACATCCTCATCCAGATTTCCATTAAGGAAAGCTGTTTTCACATCCATCTGCCAAATCTCATAATCATAATATGCAGCTATCGCGAAAAGAATCCGAATAGACTTAAACATGGCTACAGGAGAGAAAGTTTCATCATAATCTATCCCGTAGATTTGTTTGAAACCTTTCGCAACTAGCCTGCCTTTATAGGTAACCACGTTACCATCCATGTCAATCTTCTTCTTGAAGATCCACTTACAGCCTATAGGGATAACTCCCGGAGGCGGATCAACCAAATCCCAAACTTGGTTATCTGACATGGAGTCCATCTCGGCGCGCATAGCTTCAAGCCATCTCGCTGACTCCGGTCCACTGACCGCATCCGCATAAGTGAGGGGTTCATCATTGTCAATGATGTAGACTCCATCATAGCGCTCAGGCTGTCGACGGATCCTACCCGATCTTCGCGGTTCCCGTGATATCTGAGCCTCAGGTTGTTCAATAACCTGTTCTACCAGCTCAGGCACATCCAACTCTGCTTGAGCACTTTGTCCTTCCTCTGGATTCTCATCCAGTTTTATTTCTCTCCCACTGGCCTCTTGCAGAAGAAACTCCTTCTCAAGAAATATGGCCGTCCGAGCAACAAAAACCTTGTTCTCCTTGGGATCGAAGAAATAATAACCCTTAGTTTCCTTAGGGTAACCGACAAAGATACATTTGTCAGATCTACTCTCTAGTTTCCCAGAGGCGAGCTTTTTGACATAAGCCTCGCAACCCCAGATCCTGATAAATGTCAAGCTTGGCTGTTTCCCATACCATAATTCATATGGCGTCTTTGAAACTGCCTTGGATGGCACTCGGTTTAGTACCTTTGCAGCTGTTTCCAGTGCAAAACCCCAAAAGGAGTAAGGAAGAGTAGCCTGACTCATCATAGAACGAACCATATCAAGTAGCGTTCTATTTCTCCTCTCGGACACACCATTCCATTGCGGTGTTCCTGGTGGAGTGAGCTGTGAGATAATCCCACACTCCTTTAGATAGTCAGTAAATGCATGACTTAGGTATTCACCACCTCGATCTGAGCGAAGTGCCTTGATATTACGGCCTAGCTGATTCTGTACTTCATTTTTGAACTCTTTGAACTTGTCAAAAGATTCACTTTTATGTCTCATCAGATAGACATAACCATATCTACTGAAATCATCAGTAAAGGTAATGAAGTACTGATAGCCACCTCTGGCATGTTTACTAAATGGCCCACACACATCACTGTGTATAAGGTCAAGTAAACCTGAAGCCCTTTGACCTTTGTGAGGAAAAGGTGACTTCGTCATTTTACCCATCAAACAAGCTTTGCATGTATCAATCTCCTTATAGGAGAATGATCCCAGCAGTCCATTTTCATGCAACCGCTTAATGCGTTTCTCGTTAATATGGCCTAAACGACTATGCCATAGCAAGGTGCTGTCATCAGCATACTTAGCTTTCTTAATATCAATTTGCTGTATTGAACATTCCATGTCCAACATGAATAACCCATTGTTAATTGAACCAGTTGCATAAACAATATTATCATAAGACAAAATACACTTTGAAATATTGCATTCAAAGGAAAACCCCTTCCTGACAAGAGCAGGAATGGAGATAATATTTTTAGTTATACTGGGAACAAAGTAACAACTGTTTAGTTCCAATACAAGTCCAGATGGTAAAGAAATAAAGTAGTCTCCTACAGCAACAGCAGCAACCCGTGCCCCGTTTCCAACTCGTAGGTCCACCTCATGCTGTCCCACCTGCCTTCTTCTCTTGAGTTCCTGTACATTTGAACAAATGTGAACTCCACATGCAGTGTCCAACACCCATGATACAGAAGAAGAAAACATGACCTCAGTCACGAATATACCTGAGCCAGAAGCAAAGCTTCCCCTCTTATCTCCTTGGAGCGCTTTACAGTCCTTTTTCCAGTGACCCAGCTGGCCACAGTGGAAACACCTGTATTCCTTAGACCGCTTGACCTTCTGCTTCAGAGCCTTGCTGTAACTCTTGACAGGGGCCTTGCCCTTCTTCCCCTTCTTTTTGTTCCTAGAAGGAACCATCAAGACAGAGGTTGAAGGCTTACCCTTCAGAGTCTCCTCAGTGGTCAAGAGCATATTCAGCAGCTCTGCCGGAGTACAATCGATTTTGTTCATATTAAAATTAATAATGAACGCGTCGAATGACGGCGGGAGAGACTGCAGAATAATATCCACAGCAAGCTCCTGGTTGATGGTATGCCCCAGTTTCTCTAGAGCCTCCTTGTGCCCAATCATCTTGAGCACGTGAGCTCCCACTGGGCTCCCTTCAGCCAGTTTGCTCTGAAAGAAGAGCTTTGTCAAATTATAGCGTTCAGTCCTCGCCTGTGCAGCATACAGCATCTTGAGGTTTGCTATAATCTGTATAGCCGACATATCCTCATGCTGACGCTGCAGCGGTGGCGTCATAGACGCTAGCATCAGGCAAGCGACATCAATGCTATCATTGACGTGCTTTTCATAGGCTTCCCGAACCGCCCTTGCGGCGTTCGGAGCGGGCTGCGGCGGTATCGCCGTCTCGAGGACATACAGTTTCCTCTCTGCCTTAAGAACGATCTTAAGGTGTCCAAACCAGTCAGAGAAGTTCGGCCCAGCAAACTTCTCCCTTTCCAGTAGGGATCGCACATTGAAGTTCATGGTGTTCGTTGCTGCAGGTATCTACAACAATGCAAGAACAGCAAGGTCAGTATCAATGTATAAGAATCAATCAGGACTTAAGAAAGATTCTTTTTCTCACTATTTTATCAGGCGTGAAAAATCCAGCAAAACAGCCCGAAAGAGTAGAACTCTTTTAGTGAGATGGGATCCAGATTTCATACTTGGTCTCCGCGTCCCGCTCAGGCGAGATAAGATGCACAGAGAGTACAAGCACTAGTTTCTGGTAGGCAGTCCCTGCCGATCGCCAACCCGTGCGATTCCCCTTCATCCGGGCAGTCCAGCAGACTGTGCCAACTGAGTTGGTACAACACAATCTCTGACCCCACAGATGGCTGCCTCCATGTGCTACCATATGCGCCACATATGTAGCCTACATGGTCAAGCTGACCCGACCTACTCCCTGGACCACCACGTGCTATGCTGAGCAACGAGAAGGGATAAATCCCTACTCTGTAACACGCAGGTGTAATCCCGCACCATCTGAAGATAGATGGACGTGCCCACTGAGTGGGTACAACACGGCTCCAACGATAATCAGAACAGTGAGGTTTCGCGTCAGAAGGCTTACGAGCTTGATATTTAAGCGTTGGATTTTAACGGTCTTTTATCTTCTTGCCTATCATGCAATTCCTATGGTGATAGCAGAAGATAATTTAATCATGCAATTCTAATATTAAGCAATAAAAGAAAGCATGTATCTTATGTGGTAAAAGCCCATAGCCCTAGAAGACCTTAACCTAACTTAAGTCTTAATTTGCTCTTCATGGGTCTTTAGCTGCTTATCTGGCCCAAACCTGGGCCCAAGCGCCAATTACAGCACAGGTGCGCCCACCAGGGAAAATGCGCCTGGTCCTAGGGTCGAACCCTAGACCTCCCACCTGGTCCAGCCACTTGCTGTATGCGCCTCTGCCAAGTGTGCTCTGTGCTCTTGTCTAATTAAATTACAAATTTAACTATCTAGACAAGAGTGACACGCAGGTCACTTACATTTATAAATTAAAACACAGTGATGCGCAGATCACAATAATTAATTTACAATTGTTTAATACAGGCTCGCAGGCCCCAGCACAGCACACAATTAATATGGGCAGCCCACATAAGACTAAATAACCAAGCATATGCATCAATCAATAACCATGTGATCCAATCATAAAAATTAAAATTTTTGAAAACCCCATGGGATCAATTTTAATTTTTCCTTATTTGCCCTACAACCTTACAACGGTCCATCACTAGGGATCCACTCATCCAACCTAGTCAGATCCACTGCCCTTGCATGCACCAAGTCCTAACTGACTTGAGTCGACCATAGGGTCAACCATGCATGCGCAAGGGCTGAACGACCACACAGAGTTCTGGCAAACGGGCGTGACCCCGGGCCTAACTCAGGTGCGTTCATAAGTCGTCTCAAGCAGACATCGCTACACACCTGTCTGCAGTCGACCTATAGCCACCATAGGCTTGCGCCAAGGTGCTATTTGATCGACCCATTCAGGCTGTCAGATGATCTGATCAGACATTCTGGATCTAACCTAGGGGTTGACTTCAACCCTAATAACCCGTCTAAGGGTTTATAGTAAAGCCTTAGATCTATAATGAGTCGCGCAAGTATTCAAGTTTTGTAAAACAAAAACAAGATGCGCCAACTTACAACATACATGCGCCAATAGATGGAAACATATTTCATACATGAAGTTTCGCAAGATGATAAAACCTATCATGCAACTTTCGCATGTTATATAGATCTAAGCATATGGAATCACAAGGCCAAAGCAATCATAACGAACATGCATTCAACTTGGCTCTGATACCAATTGTAAGTACCCCTTAAGATAAGGGGGGTCCCCTTCTAGGGGGAGCATAACCCTAAAGCATATGGCGCATAAAATTTTCTTCTTGCGGAACTAGGGTTATAGGATCGATATGCATGCTAAAAGATCAACTTGATAATAAGAAAACAATCATACCATCGCCATGGGAAGATGTTTCCTTGGAAGCAAAGATCAAAGTAGATCTTCTCCTTGTCGTCACACACAAGATGATGTCGCTATCTCTCTTGGTGCCCCTTGTGCTAGCAAGGTTCCAAGAGGTCCTTGTCGAGTGAAGGGAAAATGAGATCTCTTTCTTCTTGGCCGAATCCTCCTCAACCTTCAAAGCGTCGCCCCACTCACGAGAGAGACGAGAGGAATATGGGCGAGAGGAATATCTCCGAGCGAAAATAGAGTATATTCTATTTTGATGAGCGCACTCTCCAAATGGAGATCATGGTTACTAAAAATAGTAACCACTCCTCACCACAACGTTCACGCCAAGTGAACTTGTCGCCTACTCCTCTCCCTATGAACCAAGCGCTCATTTAGTGAGCCGGTTCACTTTGGTTCGGTTTAAGAACCAATCAAGCCAATGATCTAGTCTAGATCTTAAATAAACCCTAAGGTTCACGATCTAACCGTCGATCTCAACGATGCCCCTGATCTGACCGATCTGGCATACATTCTCTCGATCGAAGCTTACCGATCTCAAGCCCTAATCAATCAAACATGATCAGACCAGATCTCACTCACAATCAGAGATTAAATCCCTTTAAACTGAACCCAAACAATTCAGTCCACACGATCTGACTTAAGTAAGCCATATCATCAAATTGTGCGACCCTAAGGGTTTCCTTTAAATGTCGGTAACGATAACTCACGTTATCACGATCAGTGAGGGGTATCTAGCAACACATCACTGTCTCCCGATAGAAAGGAAAGAGTCTTCCAAGACTACACCCAAACCATAGCACAAGTGTGACTCAAATCACTAGGCATGCATATTTCCTTTGCCACTGGATGTTCTTATTGGACAAACCTGTCAAGCTCGTAATTCCAATATGATGAGCATGATTAGAACAGATGAACACAGTCACCTGGGTATGGCCATACACTTTCTCAATCATCTCATCCAGGGGGCCCCTTTAGAACATCACACTCCTTAAACAAGGAGACGGCAATCCTATGTCTATCACTAGTGCTCTAACCTGACTCAAGCTCACCATCCAAGATAGTCTATAATCATTATGTTTCAAATGATATTGAACTATCTCAAAACAATGACAATCATCATTTAGAAAACACAAGTGATCTCAAGTCAGAGGAAATGTGCCACTTGTCATATCCAAGGAATATTCACATTGTGACAAACAATTGAACATCCTAGTAGGGTCTGTCCAGTACATCCCATGTACCCATGAGTCTACATCTTATTCCATGCTCGAAGCATCCTATAAGATTAGAACACATATTAGTCTTAACCATATCAAGGCTGTCTCATGTTCACCAAGATATATCGACTAAGGACATAATAGCTTGTCAGCCCAGCTGAACAGCTTTGAGACATTATTCAGAAGAACATATATTGCAGCAGACAATGTAGCTAACTGAATAACAACCATGCCTTTATAAACATAACAGTTTATTACATGATACAGATACATTCCCACAGGCCTCAAACATTAGCCTTAAGGGCATACCCCAACACGGCAGACTCATAGCATCGACCCATGCAATAGAGTAAGGTCTCGAAGGTGAGTTGGTACTCCTCGATAGTTCCAGACCCTTGGTGTAGGCTACTATACCAATCAAGAAGGCGCTGCCTATACGAAGGGGGTACATAACGCTCGCGGAAGCGATACCACATCTCCGCCCACTCAGTGATCGGGGGAAGAGCCTATTGCGCGTTTTGGCACTCCACATTTTCCCAATGTAACATCCAGGCCCCTCAGGTAAGGTGCTGACATACCAAACCCGTGAGTGCGGAGGCCAATCGCTAAGGTCAAAATACGCGTCAACGGACGCGACCCAATCTAAGAACTGTGTGGGGTCCAGACCACCTGTGAATGGTGTAGGGGTGTTATGAATGAAATGACAAAAATCATCGTCCACCCGAGGGCACTCAATGCGGGTTTGGGCGGGGGTTCGACGTGCGGCCCAAGCATGACCAAAATGACCATCGGGCTGAGGCCCTTGTGCGGCCCAAATGTCATCCTCATCGAGGGGATCATCACCATGACTCGGGTTCCGAGGGACTTCAGGAGGTCGCGGGTGGCCCCATTCATCCTTGTGGACGCGCCGCCATGTGGGTGCGGCCAACGGGGGTAACTCTCTAGTGGGGGTTGGGTGTGCGGACATCGAAGGGTTTACCGAGCTTGGGCACTCATGCTCCGTGGCTCCAGAGCGACTACGGAGGTGTTGGATTCCAGCCAAGATCTGCTGGACCATGGCATTGGTGCTAGCTTGTTGGGCTTCCACGCGTGCGGACAACGCCTCAAGCTTGGCATCGATTCACGCCTCAAGTGTAGCTATAGATTCTAGAGGGGACTTAGCCCATTTCGAAGGCTGGACCGACTCTTGTGTCTCAGGAATGGTTTTGGGGTATTGGGACGACATGATTTGTGACCATGTAGTCACCATGCACAAACAAGGGAGACGCGACTAATGCAAAATGCGAAAACCCGGAGAAATGCCGAAATATGCAATGCAAAGGGGCAGATCGTGCAACGATAAGAATTGATCGCGTAACACCCTCTGATACCAGAACTGATGTAGCGACTAATAGGTGAGAGGATCCTTAAGCCATACTCTAGGGTTTTACACAATGCGCGATAAAACGTGAGAGGGTCATGAGGCGAGGGAAGAGAAAATGCGTTGAAAAAGTGCAGAGAAACCGATAGAAAACATGATGAAACAGCGACGATTTCGGTCAAGGCAACACAAATGCAAATGAAAGGAACGGCACCCAACTATTTAATGCAACATGCTAACCTCACAGCATTTTTGTTTAAGCATTCATTGCAGCTCTCTTAGCACGTTTTAAGCTCAGCCACGCGGGGAACAGCGAGTGCGCAAGGGTTCAGCTTGCCCGCCTTGAGGGCTAAAACAAACCAAAGAAACAAGAGAACCGACCATGCTCCGACTTGCGGACTGGCGTGGGTGAAGATGAAAGGGGAAAACCAATTTGTTATCAAAGAGAGAAGGAGAAAATAGGCGAACCTGACCCACCGAAAAGGTGGGATTTACTTCAAAACGGAAGAGGAAACAACTTGGAATCGAAGAGACGTCTTCGAACTGAACAGCGATGAAGGCAAGGCTCCGGCTCGTCTTCACACAATGCTGGCGACTTCTAAGCTCATCAGGAGAACTCTCTACACCAAAGAGAACTGAAGAAGGATGCTGGCCAACCCCTCTCTTTTATAAGATAAGGAGGGGGAACAAGACCAGGGGACAGCATCCTAACAAACTAACTACCATAAAGTGGTCAAGCTGCCACATAAACCAAGAAAGCATAAAATCCTACCAACTACCAACTATTCCTGCGAGGGGGTGCCCGTCCTTGGTCCTTCAGTGTACGTGCCTTAGCGGAGACGGTTTAGATGCGCTCGGAGCACATCACGACAAGATAGCAAAACTTTGAAGTCGTGGGCTGGGTTACCACCATCGCGGCTCATTTTGGGCCATATTGCTAATGAGATTGAGTGGCCCACTTGGAGTTGGATCCTCAGAGGGCTGGTTTGGAGTGCCCTTGGGCTGCGCTACTCCGGTGTGTATGGAAAGGGGGCTAATGACTCCTAAGAAGCGATCTGGGGGCCTACTTTGGCATTGGGATCATCGGATTTCCACGACTCCTTTGGATCATCATTGGGTGGAGCAACATGGTAGGGAGGGCGATGCACGTCGAAGTGGGGTCGTCGGGGCTGCAACGAGTTGTCAGGGGTGAACACCGCCTGGCCGTGATGGCGAGCACGACCATGTTCAGAGTCGCCGTGATCCACATAATCGAGCACGGTCTGCCCATGCTTGGAGTCATGCCCGTACTTGGCGTTGTCGAAATCCACATAGTCGGGCATGGCCTACCCGTGCTTGGAGTCACGCCCGTGCTTGGTGTTGTCGAAATCAATAGAGTCAGGCACTGCTTGCCCGTGCTTAGGAGCACGGCCGTGTTCGGCGTTCGCGTCTTCGGGCGACCGTGTCATGGCCGTGACGGGGCGCACGGCCTGGCCGTGTCGGGGTCTGGGGAACTCTGACTTGGGTGAAATTTCTAGGGAAAATTCCTGGGGTCCTAGGGAGTCTCCCCAAGTATCTTTTAGAGGTGTTGGGCCGCCCTCAAGTGTGTTCATGGGCCCGTTTGCTTCTGCATCATAGACCTAGCCTAGCCGACCTCTAGCTTGATTTTCAAGGTTGGCACCAAGGTCTTCCAAGGGTGAAGCGCCATCTTGCAAGCCACAAGAGGGATAGCACACAAGCACAAGGCTCGGCCAAACCCTAACTTGTGCCACCAAGCCAATATGCGCCACCATTGATGAAGTTTGTTGCGCCACCAAGCAAGGTGCGCAAGATTCATGCATGTGCCAAGATTCATGTAGGATGCGCCCCCTAATCTTCATCCTGAATTTTACAAAATAAAAAGAAAAAGATGGGCGGCACGCAGGCCACAGAAGAATACATCACAGGCATGCAAAGGGGCTTGACCCATGATCACAACATTATGCACAATCAAGGTACTTATTCTTGCAATTCTACATGCTCATGAAAAACATAAAATCTAAGATTTTACTTTTTCATAAAACAAGTCTCTTTTCCACATCTCTTTATCACAAATCTTTTGGTTATTTGCGATTAATTTTTCATGATGATTTTATGGATCCTATCGCTGGCAATTTTGTCAGATCAAGAGACTCGGCTAGTCCGAAGACACAATTCCTGCCCTACTTGATAAAATTACGTGCGCCTTTGATCTTAAATCAATCAAGAAAAATAATCCAAAAATCCAAAAGAGATTGACAAAGAGGATAGGAACAAGAAACTTCAATTTTTTTTTCTAATTTAGAAAAACATGCGCCATGCTATATGCAATTTGTTGGGAATCCCCGGGCTATTTAAAATCGAAAACAGTGGAAGCAAGCCCGAAACGAGATTCCTAATTCAACAATAAGGACCGTCTTACGAAGAATACAAAGGATGTGATAGGTGTATACCTCACTTAGTAGTTTGACGCTAGCGATGGCTGAGACGCGCAAAGGCCCGTCCTCTACAATCGAGCACACATGGACTGCCTCGAGAATCCTATGCTCCGCGCACGTGCTAGCTTCGGGAGAAGAGATCCATGCCTCTAGCTTCTTCTCTACTTGCGCCAATCTCGAAGACCACGTGCCAAGAAGAAGAAGAACCGTTGGCGACAAGGAGTGGGCAGCACTACAACTTGTCCCAACCTTGATGCAAAAATTTTCTTTTTGTTGTCACCTCCAAGACTCTCATGCCAGGAGCAGAGGGGAGGCGACAACAAGAGAGGAGAAAAGAGACTGGTGCAAGAATCTCCTAGGTAGGCCTCTCTATTTATAATAGAAGCGCCAACTTCTGTTTGGAGATTTTTCCCATGCGGGACTATGTACATAGGCGCCTACTCACAATTAAGCGTCATGGGTTCGAATCCCCGCATACGCAATTAATTGTAAATTGCGCCCAAGCATAGGCGCCTACTCACAATTAAGTGTCATGGGTTCGAATCCTCACAGACGCAATTAATTGTAAATTGCGCTCAAGCTTATTAATTAGCCAAGAGAAGAATTCTCTTGCCAATTAATAGTTTTATTTTATTCTTGTGACTAAAGTGCTAAGCCCAACCTTGCACTAAGACCCTTGTTTGACACATTTTGACACCTCAGGTCAACAGAGGTCAAACGTGGTCCACTAGAGAAAACTAGTGGTCAAACATGAACAAAATAAAGTCTCATCTCCTCATTAGAAAAACCATAGCATCAGCTTCCCAAAATGATCCGAATCATACAACGATCCGATCAGAGGCTAACTGATCAATACGAAGTCTCAAGAGTCTAGGTGTGTGACCCTGTAGGTCCCTCTGACGTTGGTCGTGATGACCCATTCATCACATGCGGAGAGTGGCACCTAGCATTACATCACCGCTACCCAAGTCATCGGAATAAATGTCGCCATCGACAACCTCAAACTGTGATAAGGAATAAGAATATCCATGTCCCTTTGCCAGGCTGATCGTCCAAGTTGGACAAGCATGTCACAATTGTATATTCCAACTACGATGGTCATAACTAAATCAGGCTAAACCTGGTTGTGGCCACACACTTTCAGTCATGCACCATCTAGGGGCCCATGGACATCAAGCTTCCACATAGGGAAGGGGCAAATCCTCTGTCGGCAAGATGCACCTCTCACATTGCTTAAGATATACCCAATAATAACCGTTATGGCCTCCCTGTTACGGCGAGGCGTTAGGTTGTAACAAAGCATATCCCTTACAAAACAGAGATACAATCTCCCTCCAGTCAAAGGACAGATACAACTCTATCACTGTGAGATTCTTCTTGAGACACCACGAAGAATTCTCATGGCGGGTCGTTCCAGTATATCTCCCTTGACATACCCTTATGCCTACGTTAAGCAACCCGTGCTAACCAGCGCATAAACGAGTCTCACCCGCACCAAAGCTATCCCCTATCCACTATGGTACTCGACTCGGGACATAAGCAAACTAAGATAGTAATATCTCGAGGGGCATCATCATGTAAACATACATAAGCGCAGATGTATAATAAACCATGACAACAACAATGCCAGGATATCTATGAATATCAAACTATGTAGTACATTTGTCTAGACCAAAACATAGGTCTCAGGGCACAACACTAACAATCTCCCACTTGCACTTAGACCTTATCGTTGAGGTACCTTAACCCCATGTCTCAAGTATGACCATCATGCTTTTGCTGCGCCAAAGCTTTGGTCAGTGGGTCTGCTAGATTGTTCTCTATGTCAACTCTGCATATCTTCACGTCACCTCTCTCTATGATCTCCCGGATCAGGTGAAATCGCCTGAGTATGTGTTTGGATCGCTGATGTGATCTTGGTTCTTTAGCTTGCGTGATCGTACCATTGTTATCACAAAGGAGTTCAATGGGATCAGCAGCACTAGGAACCACTTGAAGTTCAGAAATGAACTTCTTGATCCAAACAGCTTCTTTGGCTGCCTCAGAAGCCGCAACATACTCTGCTTCTGTTGTAGAGTCTGCTACCGTGGATTGCTTGAAGCTCTTCCAGCAAACAGCACCTCCGTTTAGCAAGAACACATAGCTGGACTGCGATTTGAAGTCATCTGGGTCTAACTGGAAAGAAGCATCTGTATAACCCTGTATACACAGATCTTCTTGTCCACCGCAGACTAAGAATAAATCTTTCGTCTTCCTCAGATACTTCAAAATGCTTTTCACGGCTGTCCAATGCTGGACACCGTGGTTAGACTGGTATCTACTGGTTACGCTCACTACATAAGCCACGTCTGGTCTCGTACATAACATGGCATACATGAGGGATCCTACTGCAGAAGCATAAGGGACTCGACTCATCTCCTCTTTCTCAGCCTGTGTAGAGGGACACTGGCTCTTGGAAAGAGTAATACCTTGCCTCATGGAAAGGTATCCCTTCTTGGACTGCTCCAAGCGAAACCTTTCCAGCACTTTGTCTATGTACATGCTCTGACTCAGGGCATGGAGTTTCTTGGATCTATCCCGGCAAATCCTCACACCTAGAATGTAGGTGGCCTCCGCCAAGTCTTTCATCTCGAAACACTTCCCCAACCATGTCTTCACAGCGTGAAGGGTAGGGACATCGTTTCCGATGAGCAGTATGTCATCGACATACAAGACCAAAAATGTGACCAAGCTCCCACTAATTTTCTTGTACACACAGGCGTCGTCTTCATTCTTGAGGAAGCCATAATCTCTCACAGCTTCATCAAAATGAATATTCCAACTTCGAGAGGCTTGCTTTAATCCATAAATGGATCTTTTCAGCTTGCATACTTTATGAGCATTGGCTGGGTGAACGAACCCCTCAGGTTGTGTCATTAACACATCCTCTGATAGGTTTCCATTAAGGAAAGCTGTCTTCATGTTCATTTGCCAGATCTCATAGTCGTAGTAGGCAGCTAAAGCAAGCATGATCCGAATGGATTTAAACATGGCAACTGGCAAAAAATTTTCTTCATAGTCCACCCCGTGGACCTGCCTGAAACCTTTGGCCACTAGTCTACCTTTGTAGGTAACCACATTGCCATCCATATCTATCTTCTTTTTGAAGACCCATTTACACCCTATGGGCTTTGCCCCATTAGGCGGCTCAACCAACTCCCAAACCTGGTTAGCAGACATAGAATCCATCTCGGACCTCATGGCCTCCAGCCATCTCTCGGAGTCTGGTCCAGTGACTGCTTCCTCATAAGTCTTAGGTTCATCCTCAATAATGAGAATGTCATCATGTTGAGTCGGCAGCGACCCATACCTATCAGGTGCACGACGTATCCTCTCAGACCTACGTGGAGCCTGTGCCTGAGCCTCAGGTTGGGCTATAACTTGTACTGGTCGCTCAGATTCCATCTCAACGTATGTGTCTTGTGGATGATCTTGGACCTCATCCAAATCAAAACTTCTCCCACTGGCTTCTTTCAAGATGAATTCTTTCTCAAGAAAGATAGCGCCATGGGCGACAAAAACTTTGTCCTCAGTGGGATTATAGAAGTTGTATCCTCTGGTTTCTTTAGGATACCCCACAAATACACATTTATCTGACCTGGGCTCTAGCTTACTAGAATTTTGACGCTTAACAAAAGCTTTGCATCCCCAGATCCTCATAAATGTGAGGTTAGGTCGTCTCCCAGTCCACAACTCATGTGGAGATATGGGAACACTCTTAGATGGAATGTTATTCAGTGTCAAAGCAGCTGTCTCTAAGGCACGTCCCCAAAAATACGGAGGTAGAGTTGCTTGACTCATCATGCACCGATCCATGTCTAGTAGGGTTCGATTCCGCCTCTCAAACACACCATTCCATTGGGGTGTCCCGGGAGGGGTGAGCTGTGAGAGAATCCCACACTCTTTCAGATAGTCAACAAACTCATGGCTCAAGTACTTTCCGCCTCGATCAGATCGAAGAGCCTTTATGGATCGTCCAAGCTGGTTCTCTACTTCAGTCTTGAACTCCTTGAATTTCTCTAAGGATTCTGACTTATGTCTCGTCAGATAGACATATCCATATCTACTGAAATCGTCAGTAAATGTGATGAAATATACAAACCCACCTCTAGCTTGTTTGTTGAATGGCCCACACACATCGCTGTGTATGAGATCCAATAAACCGGTGGCCCTTTCACCTTTCTTGGCGAATGGTGCCTTTGTCATCTTGCCCAACAAACAAGGCTCGCAAACATCAAATTCCTCAAAGGAATCTGAATCCAAGAATCCATTTGCATGGAGTTGTTGGATGCGATTCTTGTTGATGTGCCCTAGACGACAGTGCCAAAGATAAGTGTTGTTGAAACCACTTAGCTTTATCCTTTTAGTATTTACATTGCACATAGAACTCTGCATGTGCAAGACATACAAGCCATTGCATAAAGTACCAGAACCATAGAACATGTCTACCAATGAAAAAGAACAGATGTTCTCTTTGATTGCAAAACTGAATCCTTTCCTCGCTAAGGCAGGAATGGATATGATGTTCTTGGTAATCGATGGTACATAGTAACAACGATAGAGTTCTAGTTGAAGCCCTAACGGCAGTGAGAGAGTGAGGTTTCCCACGATCATAGCCGCAACCTGTGCGCCGTTACCGACTCAAAGGTCAATCTCTCCTGGTCGAACTATCCTAATTCGATTGAGCCCTTGTATACTTGTACAAATATGCGCTCCACATATGGTATCAAGTACCCATGTGTTCGAAGTAGACATGTTGACTTCAACCACATAAATACATGAGTCTGAAGATGAAGGAGTCACCCTTCTCTTCACCTCTTTCTAGTGTTGCCTTTTATAGCGCTCGAGCTTGGGGTCACCCCTCAAGTCTCGACACTAGTCCATCTTGTCCTCCCAAAGGACAGATCGTAGTTTTAATCCGCTATTGTTCGTAGACATGATCTACAACAAAGACATGCAGATTAGTACTACATTTTCAATCATTTAATCTGGACTTTAAATAAATGATTGTTTCTCACTATTTTATCAGATTGACAACCCTCTTATGTCAATCCGGGAAACTACAAAATTTCCAAAGTGAGATGGGATCCTTGTTCCCCACACGGCCCCGCGTCCCGCGAGGGCGGGATATACTGCACGAGGTGACGTATGTATCTCAAGGTAGACATGCTGGCCAATTGCAACTAGGCAATTCCCCTTCTCAAGACAGTTCAGGCACTTCGTATCCAACGAGGGCTGGATACAGCATGAAGTCCTAACTTCTTGAGGCTGCTTCTAGAAACTTTCATCATGTGGACAAACCACATATGGAAGTTCTAGTCAAGTCCGACCTGACCGTTATGCCTAGGGCCAACAATTTCCTTGCGAAAGGCGCGTCCAGAGTTTTAACCGGACTGGGAAAATTATTGTCACCACACACCTCCTAAAGATAGATGGGTGTGTACCACGAGGGTGGGAAACAGTGTACAACACCATCGATCGATAGTTTGACGAGGGCTATGCGTCAGAAAGCAGGAACGGGACTTGATATAATTTTGAAAGCGTTTGGGTGGTGTCATACCACATTCATTTTACCTTATGTCTACCATTACTGGCATGCACCCTATAGTGATAACATAAAATAAAACAATCAGAGCATGGCAATAAAAGCAGTAAAACATGATATGGTTATAGCCCAAACAAAGAAAACAAGCCCCTAGACCTAGACAGTACACCTAGCACTACCAAAAGCTCTAAGCGTTCAGCCCATGCTCCAAGCCGTTGGCTCCTAGCTCTGAGTGCTTTAGGGTCCTGCTTCAACCCCAGGTGCATCTCCAAGGTTTCATGCTCCACCTGTGTTAGCTCGCCAACCCTAGGCTCCTCCTAGGTTTCGGCCAACACTCTCCTCTACCCTTGTCAGCTCGCAAACCCTAGGCTCCTCCTAGGGTTCAGCCAACATGGGGCCGCCACCATGACCCAAGAGAGAGCTGTCTTTGTGCCGCCAATAGATCAGCCCCTTAGTAACCCCTATATGCGCCTCTAGGAAACCCTAGAAGCCATTAGGGTTTAGGCCAAGCCATAGGTTACACAATACCCTTCTCAACAGCCCTTTATCTTCAAGATGCGCCCCTAGAGAAAATCCCTAGAAGCCACTAAAGATTCGGCTATGAGAGGGCTGCCCTTTCTTAGTCAGATGCGCATAGGAGTAAGCTGGTATGTAAGGTTGTCTTCCCTAATCTTCGACTTTAGATTTACAAAATATAAAAGAAAATAAGGGCGGCACGCAGGCCTTCACAAGAATACATCACAGGCATGCCTTGGGGCTTGTCTATAACCATATCAAGTGCATAAAGAAAAACACCTAAGACATGCTCTTCAATATGCAATGAAAAACTACAAAACCAGATTTTAGTTTTTCATTAGAAAACTTGTTCATTAAATCTCTGCGATCTTATCGAAAATTCAGATCTTTCATTTTCTCTCAGAAGTCTACAAGTGGCCATATATACCCCGAATATCGATGCCACTTGCAATCCCTAACTTGTACGGATTAGGGCAATCACCCAGTCCATGCCCTGAAATCTAGATACAAGTCTCACACCATGGGACTATCCCATGAATATGAGGAGAAATAAATTCTCACACATAGGGTCTATCCCCATGTGTAGAAACCGAAAATCATGAATATCATAAGAGCGAGAAATAACAAACCTACTATTTTTCTACACAATAAAACATGGCATAAAGATTTTTGAATAATTTTCTATGACATGCGAATGCTAGAAAAATCCATACACCGATGTATCTCGTAAGTTGGCTCTAATACCACTGTTGGGAATCCCCGAGCTATTTAAAATCAAAAACAGCGGAAGCGAGCCCGAAACGAGATTCCTAATTCAACAATAAGGACCGTCTTACGAAGAATACAAAGGATGTGATAGGGGTATACATCACTTAGCAATTTGATGCTGGCGATGGCTGAGACGCGCAAAGGCCCGTCCTCTACAATCGAGCACACACGGATTGCCTCGACACTCCTCTGCTCCACGCACGTGCTAGCTTCGGGAGAAGAGATCCACGCCTCTAGCTTATTCTCTACTTGCGCCAATCTCGAAGACAACGCGCCAAGAAGAAGAAGAACCATTGGCGACAAGGAGTAGGCAACACTACAACTTGTCCCAACCTTGATGCAAAAATTTTCTTTTTGTCATCACCTCCAAGACCCTCACGCTAGGAGCAGAGGGGAGGCGACAACAAGATAGGAGAAAAGAGACTGGTGCAAGAATCTCTCAGGTAGGCCTCTCTATTTATAATAGAAGCGCCAACTTCTCTTTGGGGATTTTTCCCATGTGGAACTATGTACATAGGCGCCTACTCACAATTAAGCGTCATGGGTTCGAATCCCTGCAAATGTAATTAATTGTAAATTGCACTCAAGCTTATTAATTAGCCAAGAGAAGAATTCTCTTGCCAATTAATAGTTTTATTTTATTCATGTGACTAAAGTGCTAAGCCCAACCTTCCACTAAGACCCTTATTTGACACATTTTGACACCTCAGGTCAACAAAGGTCAAACGTAGTCCACTAGAGTCAACTAGTGGTCAAACATGAACAAAATAAAGTCTCATCTCCTCATAAGAAAACCCATAGCATCAGCTTCCCAAAATGATCCGAATCATACAACGATCCGATCAGAGGCAAACCGATGTTGGCAGTGATGACCCATTCATCACAAGCGGTGAGTGGCACCTAGCAGTACATCGCCGCTACCCAAGTCATCGGAATAAATGTCACCATCGACAACCTCAAACTGTGATAAGGAATAAGAGTATCCATGTCCCTTTACCAGGCTAATCGTCCAAGTTGGACAAGTGCGTCACACTTGTATATTCCAACTACGATGGTCATAACTAAATCAGGCTAAACCTGGGTGTGGCCACACACTTTCAGTCATGCACCATCTAGGGGCCCATGGACATCAAGCTTCCACATAGGGAAGGGGCAAATCCTCTGTCGGCAAGATGCACCTCTCGCATTGCTTAAGATATACCCAATAACAACCGTTATGGCCTCCCTGTTACGGCGAGGCGTTAGGTTGTATCAAAGCATATCCCTTACAACACAGAGATAGAATCTCCCTCAAGTCAAAGGACAAATACAACTCTATCACTGTGAGATTCTTCTTGAGACACCACAAAGAATTCTCACGGTGGGTCGTTCCAATATATCTCCCTTGACATACCCTTATGCCTGCGTTAAGCAACCCGTGCTAACCAGCGCATAAACGAGTCTCACCCGCACCATAGTTGTCCCCTATCCACTATGGTACTCGACTCGGGACATAAGCAAACTGAGATAGTAATATCTCGAGGGACATCATCATGTAAACATACATATGCATAGATGTATAATAAACCATGACAACGACAATGCCAGGATATCTATGAATATCAAAGTATGAAGTACATTTGTCTAGACCAAAACATAGGTCTCAGGGCATAACACTAACACAATTTGCGAAAATTGAAACATGGCATGTGAGCATAGAAAAGCATGAAAGAAACATCGTTCGAGGCTCACAAGTCGCTCTGATACCACTATTGGAAAACCCCAGGGATATTTTATAATTTTTTAGAGATACACATCACACATTACATTGCACAGCGGAAGAATATCCCCGAAACAGGCCAGTCCCAAAAACCCAGTGAAGATCGTCAAGCGAGGGGATCGACACGATGTGATAGAAAGTACCTTAAAGCAATATGAGAAGCCGATGTCGAAGTAGGCGCCAAGTGTTCACCCTCTGCAGTCTCACACACACTGACTCCTCGAGCTCTCTTCCTCCACGCTTGGTGCTAGCCTCGGGAAGAAGATCCAAGCCTTTGCTCTCCTTCATCAAGCCTTGCGCCAACTTCAAGAGAGGTTGCGCCAATAGAAGAGGGAGGATGGAGAAGAAGCTGCCAACTCTAAGCCTTCTTGCGTCAGGAAGAAGCCAAGAGGAAGATGACTTGCGGCTATGGAAGAGGAAGAGAAGTATGCGGCACCCTCTCCTTGCTCTCGCCCTTGCCCTTGCTCATGCCTCCAAGAAAAATTGTCTCAAGAGCCTCACGCATGCCTCTATATTTATAGAGGCATGAGGCGGTGGCAAGAGGGGGGTGGCACTAAGAATCAAGAGGGTATGTGTCTAGGGTATGGGGCTTGGTTCAATTAGGGTTTTGTGGTTTTGGAATGTCTCCAAGACCTTACCAAAAACCTCTACACCCTTACCATATGCCCCAAGGCTTGCCTTGCGCCCCAAGCAATGCCATGAAGGCATGCATTCCATGAAAGGATGAGGAGGAGGCGCCCTTTACTTCCAAATGAAGCAAAGGTGCCAAGCATCACCCCATTATACCCTTCATGCGCCTATGGGGATAATTCTTCCCCATTATACCCTTTTAGCCTCTCTTCTCTTCATGACAACTTATTAGCAAGCCCAACTTAGCAATGGGACTAGCCTAAAGTCCATCATGCATGTTAACCAAGCCATTTGATCCAATCCAACTTAACCCAAGGTCAAGTGAGGCTAACCATGGTTAATTTAGTCAATATGCCAAAAATGAAAGTTTGCTCCAATAAATCTCTTCCATCTCATCAGGCTCATTAGCGCTGATGAAATCTCCAAAATAGATCCAAGTTATCCAATAACTCGATCAAGAGGGTTCCCGATCAATATGAGAACTCGAGTGTCTTGGTGTGCGACCCTGTAGGTCCCTTTGATGTTGGCAATGCTGACCTAAGGTCACCACAAGCAGTGAGTGGCACCTAGCAGTACATCGCTGCTACCCAAGTCATCGGAATGGATATCGATATTGACATCTGATGACACCAAAATATGTAGTATATTTTTCTTCATTTTCGGTACCTTTTCATGCCAAATTGAGGATCTTTTACTTGCTTTTATATTGAATCCATTAAATATTGCAAAGTCTACTTCTATTTTGGTTTTTCATGTTTTTCAGGCAAAAAGGCACTATTTAAGGCATTTTCAAGCGAAATCAAATACATGGAAGAGTTACCATCATCAAGAGGAGATAACCCAAGAAATTTCATGCAAAACGGAGCAACTCAGCAAATTACGGCAGTGCCGTAATCCATTTTACGGTACCGTAATTTCAGACAGTACCGTAAAATTTGAGCCGTACCGTATTTTGAAGAATTTCCGAACATAAAGTTTTCCAGATTTTACGGCACTGCCGTAAACCAAATTACGGTACTGTATTTCAAAGCGCTTCAGAACAAAGACTTTGCCTGATTTTACGGCACCACCGTAAAGGATTACACGGTACCGTATTTTCCGGATGATTTCGAACAGAGAGTTCAGTCGATTTTATGGCACTACCGTAAACTAGATTACGGTGCCGTATTCCCCAGACGACATCAGAACAAATGACTCAACCAATTTTACGGCAGTGCTGTGAACTATTACACTGCCGTAATTTTTGTTTTGAACGTGATGCCCAGGTCAATTTCCACGCCCCATTCTTGCGGAGATGATTGTGGATGATCCAGGGCCTTACATTCGATGCCGTAAGAAGAAACAAGGGAGTTTTGGATGAGGGGAGCACGCACAGACAGAAGGCCCCAATTTTGATCCACTATCGAGGGAGAAATCATCATCCACGCCGCCACCTAGGGTTTCACCACCGTGCTCGATCCAGACGATCTCCGGCCCTGATTTTCATACTGAAGCTTCATCTGAAGGAGGAGACGATGTGCTAGAAGTTTCAGACAGAGAGGAGATCAATTGAAGGAGAAATCAAGGAAAGAAGAGGTGCCGACACTGTTCATCGCCTCAAATTGGAAATTACGGCTGTGAAATACTTCACAGCCGTGCTGTATTTTCTAAACTTCTCTTTTCCTTTGATTTTCGATCTTCTAAAACCATGGAATTCTGTAACTCCTTTACCATGATAGCTTAAACTACTCTTGAGACATGGGGGAGTAGTTCACTTAATTTCCAATGACAAGATAACTATTTTTTATATATTTCGTTTCGTTTAATCATAGCTTGATGATTTTGCTCATGTGATAATTGTGCTTAGACTCTCTATAAATCCATGTTATTAATTATGTTCTTAGAATTTTTGCTATTGACTGAAAGGTAATTGCTTGAGAATTTGGAACCCTAGAATTGCATGTTAGGAACCCTTCCTTAGGTTTGATCCAACTTGATCTGTTCTAGTAGAATTATTGCCATGATTATAACATGAATCTATAGATCGAGTCTATTTGTCAAACGTGGAGATCTTGCACGAACGTGAGGATCGGAACGTTGGAGATCCATGAGTAAAACTAGTGTCAAGGCTCAGATGCACGAAAGTGATCCTTGAGCTTACGCTAGAGATTATCAACCTAGAATTCGGATGCATGAAAGTGATCCTTGAGTTCATAGATTGATAATTTACTTCTCTTCAACGTTGGGACAAATCTTGCGCGAAAGCGAAGATAAATCCCTACGTGATTGTTTGCACGAGAGTGAAACAATCCTTTTACTAGGTAAATTGTATCTTCATCATGATAAAATTAAACTGACAAAATCCTTATTCATATCTAGTCATAAAAGTTAAGTGAACGAAACCCTAGTCCCAGCTTTCTCTCCGACAGATTTCTTTCATGTGTTTGCGATATTTGCTTGACTTTCATTCGTTTGCCTAGATAGTGAGAAATCAATTATTCAGTACTTGACAACATAGGTCCCTGTGGATTCGATACTTTCTTTATTACTTCTTGTACCCGTGCACTTGCGGGATAACAATAAGTTTTTGGCGCCGTTACCGGGGATTAGTCCAAAGTATACGCATGTCAAACTTGTAGTGTTACCTTACGGTACATCAAGTTTTTGGCACCGTTGCCGGGGACCTTAGTTTTGTCAATATTGAAGATATTGAGATTATTGCTAGACTAGGTTTTTATTTACTATTTTTTATTTTGTTTCTGTTATTTTATGTTTTTCTTGAAATCACTTGATTGATCTACTTTGCATGCGCAGGAGTCTTAGATCAGGACCACTTGTACCATTGGATCTTGAAATCAATAGAACACTGAGAGTGTGCAGGAAGTTGAGATTAGAAGAAGAACTGCAAGAGACATCCCAACCGGAGTTACAAGAAGAAATATTAGAGATGGGAGACAATCAGAATAATCAGAGAACACTTAGGGATTATGCAGCCCCTAATCCCCAAGAAATTCATTCAAGCATTGCTAGACCAGCAATAGAGGCTAACAACTTTGAGATTAAGCCTGCTTTTATTTCAATGTTTCAATAGAATCAGTTTGGAGGATCTCCTCTGGAAGATCCCAACCAACACTTGTCTTTATTTCCTGAATTATGTGATACTATTAAATTTAATGGTGTTTCTAGCGATGCATTGAAACTAAGACTTTTTCCTTTCTCTCTTAGGGACCGGGCAAAGACATGGCTTAATTCACAACCAGCCGGTACCTTCACCACTTGGAATCAATTGTCAAATTCCTTCTTGAACAAATACTTTCCCCCAAGCAAGACACTACAGATGAGGAATCAAATTACAAACTTTCAACAAAGAAGTGGGGAGTCGCTCAGTGAGGCCTGGGAGAGATTCAATGAACTGCAGCGGAAGTGTCCTCACCATGGCATTGAAGATTGGAGTTTACTGCAAATTTTATATTATACATTATCTAATCATACTAAAATGATTGTGGATGCTGCTGTAGGAGGGACTATTATGAGCAAAACCCAGATGTTGACTTCAGACTGCTAGAGGAGATGGCATTGAATCACAATCAATGGACTGCTGAGAGAGGAGTACTTCACAAGCCTTCTCAAGGTAAGGGTGAAAGTGAAGGATGGCAATCCTTAGCAGAGAAGGTAGACTTTTTGTGCAGTAAGTTTAATTCTATGCAACCTGCTTCTGTTTCTGCTGTCACTTATGAAATTTGTGGCAATGATGGTCATACTGCTGAATATTGTAGAATAATTGTTGATCAGGGGAATGAGCATGTGAATGCCATAGGGAATTATAATCAAAGTAGACCTAATGATCCCTATTCTAGTACATATAACCCTGGATGGAGAAATCACCCCAACCTTTCATGGAAAAACAATAACAATGTAGGGGGAAACACTGAGAATAAAGGATATCAAAGACCAAATCAGAACTTTAATCAAAATCAAAATCAAAATCAGAATTCAAATATAGAATCCATGTTTGAAAAACTTATGGCCAGTCAAAATCAATTTATGTCTGATCAAAAACAAACCATGTCAAACCAAAATAGAAAAATTGAAGAGTTTATGTCTAAGCAAGACCAACTCATGTCAAATCAAAATAGACAAATTGAAGAGTTTAAGGAAAGTTTTCATCAAATCAACTCTAGACTGGATAGAGTAGAATCCCACAACAAAATTCTTGAAAACCAAATTGCACAACATGCTAGTGTACCTTACAGACCCCCTGGGAAATTGCCTGCAAAACCTGAGATAAACCCTAGGGAGCACTGTAATGCCATCATGACTAGAAGTGGGAAACAACTAGGAGAACTTAGAGGGAGGTTTGAAAACACTGAAAAAGGGCTTGATGATAATGAAAGGGGATTAGAGTTAGGAGAATCTTCTTCACATGAGAAACCCCAAACTTGTTTACCGCCTCAAAAGGGTGATGAACCAAAAGGGGAGGAATCATGTAAGAAAGACAATCCTAAACCTAATTTGCCTGCTCCTTACCAGCCACCAATACCTTTTCCTCAAAGGTTAGTTCAACATAAACTAGACAACAAGTTTGGCAAATTTCTTGAAATCCTGAAAAAGCTTTATGTTAACATTCCTTTTACTGAAGCTATTACTGAAATGCCATCTTATGCCAAGTTTTTAAAGGAGATTTTGTCTAGTAAAAGAAAATTGGATGATTATGGCACATGTACTGTTACTTTAACTGAAGATTGTAGTGCTATCATATAGAACAAACTACCACCTAAACTGAAAGATCCAGGTAGTTTCGCTATACCTTGTTCAATAGGCACTATGGCTTTTAACCGAGCCTTATGTGACCTAGGTGCCAGTGTGAGTCTAATGCCTCTTTCTACTTACAGGAAACTAAATCTTGGAGAGCTAAAGCATACATCGGTGAAGTATCCTATAGGTATATTAGAGAATGTTCCTGTAAAAATTGGCAAGTTTTTCATTCCTACAGATTTTGTAGTGTTAGACATGGAGGAAAATTCTAGAAATCCTATAATTCTTGGAAGACCACTTTTGGCCACTACTAAGGCTAATATTGATGTGAAAGAAAGAAAGATTACTTTTGATATATGTGACAACAAGATTGAATTTAATCTTAATGATTCATTGAACAAACTTTCATACTCAGGATCTTGTTGTAGTGTCGAGATATTTAATGATGAAATTTATGATGTTTCAAGTCTGTTTGATGAAACCCCAAATAATGAATCTCACAATCTTTCTGAGAGTATTGTGTTGGTGTATATGCCCTGCAGGCCAATGTATGGATATGGTCAGGCATTGTTTGAATGTACTTTGATAGAATTATTATTCTATATAGAGGCATGGTCGCTATTATGCAGACTTCTCTACCTGCGTTGATGTATTGAGTTGCATGTATAATGTCCCAGGAGTTTGGATTGGATCCATTCTCATAAGAAATCCCCAGACAAGGTACCTTAGCAGATATGGGACAGCTTTGGTACATGTGAGACTGGTGTATGGGCTGGTTAAGTGCGGGGCACAGTAACACAGACATAAAGGTGCATTGGATGCGCTGGAGTGATCCACCGTGAGGATTGACTTGTCTAGTCAACAAGTCAATCTCACATGCAAGAGGTTTGCATTGATCCTTAGACTTGAGGTATTCATGTCTAGATTTGATGATGGGTATGTTTTGATACAGTCTTACGTCTCTCCGCAATTGGGAGACAAAAACGACTGACATTGGGCATGTCATAAGTCATGTAGAGACATGGATGACCAATAGTAGGATTTGCCCCTTCCTTATTGGAAGCATGATATCCACTCGGGGGCGCCCCACCTTATTGGTGCATGACAGGAATTTGTGGCCACACTTGTTGAGTCATGACCAATGCATTGGATTGATAAACTTGAGACTAATCCAATGGCAGGATATCAGTTTAGGCAAAGGGATCTATAATGCAATGGGAATCCTCGTTGCTTGTTAGGAGTTGTTGCCATAATGACTTAAGTCCTATGACATGGGTAGTAGTGATGTGTTGCTAGATACCCCTCACTACTTATGATGTTTACATCATTGCCATCGTCATATGGATCCTACGGGGTCACACGCAATAGACTCTTGACGTTGCTTTAATCAGAAGCCTTATGATCAAGTTATTGGATAACTTGGATCAATTTGGAAAATTTCATCAGCACCAATGGGCCTGATGAGTTGGAAGAAAGCTATTGGAGCCAAACTTCATTTTTGGCAGGTTGACCCAAAATTGACCTAAATTGGTCACATTTGGATTAGGGTTGCATTGGATTGGATCCAATGGCTTAATCAACCCATGCAATGAAGTTTGGGCTAACTCATTATCCAATGAGGCCCAATAATAAGTTGTCATGAAGAGATTAGAGGCTAAAAGGGTATAATGGGGAAGAGTTTCACCCCATTGGTGCCAAGGGCATAATGGGGTGAAGTGGGCGCATGTTGCTTCATAAGGAAACATTAGGCGCCTCCCCCTTCATCCTTTAATGGTATCTTGCCTCTAAGGCAAGTCCTGGGGCTAATATGGCTTGAGAACTTTTATGGGAAGTTCCTAGGCGCATATGGATGTTGGGAAGATGTATATGGTAAAGTCTTGGAGACTTACCTTACCTCAAACCCTAATTTCTCCCAAGACACCACCCTAGCCGAATTCCTCTTGCTTGTTGCGCCTAGCCCTTCTCCTTGTATGGAAAGAATGCCTCTAAGGCATGTCTTGGGCTGATATGGCCATTGGGCAAATTAGGATAGGTTGAATGAGGTTTATGGTAAAGTCTTGGAGACTTTCCTTACCTCAAGACTCCTTTATCCTAACCGCCCACTTGGCATGATCTTAGCCATTGCCCTAGCCGCCCCTTGTCCTATTAATAGGACCCTTGCCGCCCCCTCTTAGAGGTTGATTCATGTGGACAATATCTTGAAGGAGTGACATATCTCTTGGAGAGACTTGGAGTGCAAGGGGCGAGAGCAACATAGACTTGGAGCAAACTTCTTCCTTGGAGCCGCAAGTTCTTCCTTTCCCTCTCTTATTGGCGCAAGGATTATTAGTGCTTGGTGGCATCTCCTTGCCACAAGCTCTCTCCCTTCCTTGGCCATAGGCGCACCTTGCTTGAAAGTGGCGTAAGCAAAGAAGAAGAAGGAAGCAACTTGGCTGCATCATCTTCCTCCTCATCTATTCTTGGCGTTTTCATCTAGGAGGTGGCGCAAGAGTAGTGAAGGAACCCTAAGGCTTGATTCTCTTCCCGAGGCTAGCACCAAGCGTGGAAGGGAGCAACGATCAAGGAGTCAACGTGTAGATACTTGTGTAGGGCGAACACTTGGGCGCCTTCAACATGGCTTCGGCAACTAGACAAGCAAAAGAGGTACATCTCTAACACAACCTTGTGTCTTCTCTCTCGCATGGATCCTTGGGACCGGAATATGTTTCGGGTGTAATGATTCTTCCGCTGCGTCCTGGGACTGCAAAATTTTAAATTACACCCGGTATTCCCTAACAGTGGTATCAGAGCTACTTGCGAGAAACACAAGGTGTACGTTTGCTTGTGTGAAAAATTTTTCTTCTATCCATCCACGTTTCACGTAGAAAGCGTTTTCATCCAGACCTCTCTTCTCATCTTTGTGGCCGAAACTTGGATTTTGTTTATGATTGATTTAAGACCAAAGGCGCACGTGGTTTTGTCAAGTAGGACGGGCATTGTGTCTTCGGACTGGCCGGGTCTATGAAATCATCATGGAACTTGATCTAAATTTTGGCATAAATTTAGTTAAGAGAGTGCTTTGGATGATGTTGGCGCATAAGGTGCTAAAATTTGATTTTGCCGAATTTTCAAATTTTACATGCGCCACTTGATTGGGTTGATATGGTCATAGCGAGTGCCCTCCTGTGTTGTGATATGGAAGCATGTTTCCACTTGTGATGAATGCTTGTAAAACTTTTTCCACCTGCGTGTGGTTCTCTCCCTATCTTGTTGTAAAGAATTTTTCATCTTGTTTAGAATAGATGTAGAATTACATGATAGGTTAAGGCTTCAGCTTGACAACAAGAGTCTTCTTCTATCGGAGTCAAAAGTGGCGCCAGCTTGGAAGCGTGGTGATGGACTTGCGGCTGAAGGAAGGACACATGCTTTCGGCTTCTGGCATGGGCTGATCTGCTTTAGGGACTCGCAACCCTTGGATGCACGATAACATGTCACATGGCTCGTGACAAGTTATGTGTATGAAAAGGGCTATGACCATATCGACCAAACTAGCATGCCTGTGATGGTTTATTATTTTGTCCATAGCATGCCTGTGATGTTTTTCCTTTGCTGCCATAAACCATAGGAAAACTACATGCTAGAAAAGAATAAAACAAACATGCAAAAACTCTCAGTACAATTTCAAGTCGATAGCCTTCTAACGCGTAGCCCTCATCAAACTATCGATCGGTGGTGTTGTGAACTGTTTCCCACCCTAGTGGGCCACACCCACTTATCTTTAGAAGGTGTGTGGTGACAATGATTTCCCCAGTCCAGTTTTAACCTGGGCGTGCCTTCGCAAGGAAATTTGTTGGCCCTGGGCATAACGGTTAGGACCAGACTTGACTAGTTTTTCATATGTCGCTGACATGATGAATTACTAGAGGCAGCTGTTGAGAGGATAGGGTTCTGTGTTGTATCCAGCCCTCGCTGGACATAGGGCGCCTAGTCTGTCTTAACTAATAGGAATTGTGCACGGCACAATTGGCTGGCATGCCTACTTAAGGAAGCATGAGACACTCTGTGCATCCCAACTCACCCTCGTGAGTCGCGGAGACCTCATGTGAAATTAGGATCCTACTCACCTCTTTCCATGTTGAGTTTGAGAGTTCTCAACTTATTTTGGAAGTAGTGGGAGCATAGCATTTAAGTTAAAGTCCTTCTTAAATGCTTTATCATAGTACTTATTTTACTTATTTGCTTATTGTAGATGGCATCTCCTGATCTAAGATTAAAACTTTATAAAAATAAGTTGGATGGGACAAACTGGACAAATTGGTTCAAGATTTTGTCCAAGATACTGGAACAAGAGAATAAGGTGCATCTTCTTGAAAGACCTCCATCCCAACCCAGTGTGTATTTCACTAATGAGTGGGAGTGGAATGTCTATCTTGAACATTGTGAAGATAGCGAACAGTACACTGCTCTTGTCTTAGAGTGCATGACCCCTGAGGTCAAGGTTGAATGTGATGAGATGGGGATTTATGATCTTATCATACATCTCAAAGGTCTCTTCACGCCATGCTCTATAGACAATGATCAGGAGAGTTCTGTTGGATCTTCAGAGTGTATGCCTAAATCTGAGAATGACCATGGTTCTGTATCTTCGAAGCTAATACTTCAGAAGACTGGGAATGCATGGGTATTTCGAAGAGGATTAATGGCCAAGAAGTGCATGGCAAAGAAGAAGGGATGTAATCCATCCGCTTCAGGTATTGTGTTACCGAGGTCTTTTGTCTACTTCTTATTCATGGGTACTGGGTACCGTATGTGAGGCTCACATATGTTTTACATGTGCAGGAGTTCAAAGGAAGTAGGATGAAGAGGCTTGATGGGATCGACCCTCGGGTCAGGGACGGAGCATTGGATGCTGCTGATATCATCTCACTGCCTTGAAGACTTTATCTAGAACTTTGCTATTATGTGTCAGCTTATGTTTTAGAACATCATTCCTTTTGGAAAGGATTTCAGTTTGAATAAATAATATTTTTCTTTAATCTGAGATGTTCTATTGAAGTGATACAGTTGATGATAGTTTGTGGTTCTATATGTAACACAAGATCGGATCCAATAAACACCCTCTTATAGCATTGTCTCTTGAACCATAGAACAATGGTCACATCCAAAGGTCCATGGACTATTGGGATCATTATCCTTTCAGGATTATGATACATGTGAGCCGAGTTCAAAGGAACAATGTGACAGATGCTGCCTTCACCATAAAGGGTGAAAGGATTATTGGCTTGTTGGATCTATTACACAACAATGTATGTGGACCCGTGTAAACAAGCACTAAGAGGTGTTATATGCTTCATCAGGTGTGGGTATGCCTTATCCAACCTAAGAACTTTGGAAAAATCCAAGAAGTTCACAAATGAAGTATTGAGTCAAATTGGAGGATCTATTAAAGCACTTTGATTAGAGCAAGGTAATTAATGGAGAATTTGATGACTGTCCTAAGGAGTGTGGGGTTATCTCACAGCTTACTTAGAACACCACTGTGTGGTGAATTTCAAAGAAAGAAAAAGGAACACATTGGATGTGGTTCCATCTTTGAATAGTCATGCAAATATACTACTATGATGCCATGCAAACAGATGTACTGCCACTCCATAAGAAAGTGTCTAAGTTAGCTTTTGAGTTGCAAACTGCAAATATCCCATTTCTTCAATGGAATTGGGAATGTAATGTGCAGTGATTCAAAAGTATGTGTTTGTGGTGCACTGTAGAGTGCTAATTCTATCCCAAAGAGAACAAAATATTTGTTGCTCAAACTGCTGTCTCCCTTGAGAAAGTATTTCTTTTGAAAGAAGCTAGTGGGAGTAGATTTGATTTGGACAAGGTCCAGAATCAACCACAATATAATTAGACACAGATGGAGTGCAAAATCTCACATACAGGTTGAAAGTCAACCTGAGGTTCAAGTAACACAGGAACCACATAAGTCTGGATCGATTCGATATGCTGGGCATGACAAATTTTTCATCAAGGATGAACCTAAGACTTATGAGGAAATGGAAGCGGTCGGTGGACCAGATTCCAAGAAATGGCTAAGGGCCATGAGAACCATAATGGACTCCATGTCTGCTAATCAAGTCTGGGACTTGGATGAGCTGCCAAAGGGGTAATTCCCACAGGCTGTAAATAAATCTTCTAGGAAGATAGACATGGAAGGTAACATTGTTAACTTGAAAGGCAAGCTAGTGAACAGAAATTTCAGGCAGATCCACTGGGTGGATAATGATGAAATTTTTCACCAATAGTTGAGTTTTAAGTCCATTAGGAATCTGCATGTTATAATTGCATGATCAGTTATGGCGTGTTGTTATGAAAACTGCCTTTCTAGCATGGACGTCTGAAAAGATATCTGTAAGGAAATAGCCAGAAGGTTTTCATATCAAGGCCATAAAGATATGCATGGTGTTATGCAAGCATGTTTAAAAGAGCCTGTGTTTACAAGAAGATCAGTGGGAGCACCTTAATAGTATTTCTTGCTCTAGATGATTGATGATGTTCTCCTCACATGAAATGACATCTCAGCTCTTCACATGGTGAAGAAAAGGCTTGAGATGTATTTCGAGAATAATGATCTAGGGAATGATGCCTACATCTTAGGCATGAGGATCTATAGATAGAGATCCAAGAAAGTCATTGCCCTTTAGTCAATCTATGTTCATCCAAGAGTTTCTGGAGAGGTTTATATTAGATGATTCCAAATATTGATACCTTCCAGAGAGATATGGTCTGACTCTCATGAGGATGTTGTGTCCTATGACACAGCTGGAGAGTAATAACATGGGTCTAAAATCCTAATACATGGTGTAAAGGATGGATCATGTTTTGAGTAATATACACAAGACCATTTGTGGCAAATGCTTGGAGCATAGCCAGTAAATTTCAATCAGATCCTAGTGTTTGACACTGGATAGCTGTGAAAGCAATCCTTTTATATACTTGGGAAGTATAAAGAATTGAAGTCTAGTCTATGATAGACAGGAAGAATTGTGTGTACAAGGGTACACTGATACTTCGTTCCAGTCTTATGACCACAGCCAGGATTTGCGCTTTGCCTTGTTGTGGTATTGTGTGCTGAAAGAGCATTATGCAAACCATAGTGGAAAAATTCTACAAATAAGGCTGAGTACATTGCAACTTCTTGTGGTAGCCAAGGAAGCAGCTTCATTCATTTGAACTTGATTTAGTTCCTAGTGCTTGATGGTCCAGTATAGTTCTTACTGGGGCCATAGCATAAGTGAAGGAACTTAGTGCTCAAGTATGTACTGCAGCATATCATCTGATCTTAGAGATCATAAATAAGGATGATGATCAAATTTGTTAAAATAAACACAGATAGCAATCTGGAAAAACCCACTGACATAGTCTCTGGCGCAGCGGAAGCTAAATGGGTCATACTAGAGACATTGGAACTGGCTAAACATCAGTTGTCCTTGGTCTTAGTGCAAGTGAGAGATTGTTGGTGTATATGCCCTGTAGACCAATGTATGGACATGGTCAGGCATTGTTTGAATGTACTTTGATAGAATTATTATTCTATATAGAGGCATGGTCGTTATTATGCAGACTTCTCTACCTGCATTGATGTATTGAGTTGCATGTATAATGTCCCAGGAGTTTGGATTGGATCCATTCTCATAAGAAATCCCCAGACAAGGTACCTTAGCAGATATGGGACAGCTTTGGTATTGAAAGTCCCCTAAAGAGGGAAGGAAACCCTAATAGGCGCAAGTAAGGGATTTAAAACAGCGGAAGAGGGTTTCTAAGATCGCATAGCATGTATTATGATCAACTTTAAAATATGAAAAAGAATTCATACCATGGCCATTTCAAGATGGCGCCTTGGAAGCAAAGATCAAATGAGATCTTCTCCTTGTCGTCACACACAGGATGATGACGCTATCTCCCTTGGTGCTCCTTGTGCTAGCAAGGTTCCAAGAGGTCCTTGTCGAGTGAAAGGGAATGATGAGATCTCGATCTCTCTTGGCCGAATCCTCCTCTATCCTTCAAGCGTCGCCGCACTCACACAAGGTGTCGAGAGGAATATGGGCGAGAGGGAAAAATCGTAGAGGCGAAAATAGAGCATACTCTATTTGGACGAGAGCGCTCTCCAAGTGGAGATCATGGTTACTAAAAATAGTAACCACTCATCGCCCCAACGTTCACACCAAGTGAACATGTCGTCAACTCCTCTCCCTTTGAACCATGCGCTCATTTAGTGAGCCGGTTCATTTTGGTTCAATTTAAGAACCAATCAAGCCAAGCAACTAGCCCAAATCATAATTAAACCATAAGGCTTTTGATCTGACCGTTGATCTCTTAATGCTCCTGATCTGACCGATCTAGCATCCATTCTCTCGATCGAAGCTTACCGATCTCAAGCCCTAATCAATCAAACATGATCAGACCAGATCTCACTTACAATCAGAGATTAAATCCCTTTAAACTGAACCTAAACAATTCAGTCCACACGATCTGACTTAAGTAAGCCATATCATCAAATTGTGCGACCCTAAGGGTTTCCTTTAAATGTCGGTAACGATAACTCACGTCATCACGATCAGTGAGGGGTATCTAGCAACACATCACTGTCTCCCGATATAAAGAAAAGAGTCTTCCAAGACTACACCCAAAAACAGCACAAGTGTGAATCAACTTCACTAGGCATACATATGTCCTTTGCCACTGGATGTTCTTATTGGACAAGCGTGTCAAGCTTGTAACTCCAATATGACGAGCATGATTAGAACAGATGAACACTGTCACCTGGGTATGGCCATACTCTTTTCTCAATCATCTCATCCAGGGGGCCCCTTTAGAACATCACACTCCTTAAACAAGGAGACGGCAATCCTATGTCTATCACTAGTGCCCTAACCTGACTCAAGCTCACTATCCAAGATAGTCTATAATCATTATGTTTCAAATGATATTGAACTACCTCAAAACAATGACAATCATCATTTAGAAAACACAAGTGATCTCAAGTCAAAGGAAATGTGCCACTTGTTGCACTCAAGGATTATTCACATTGTGACAAACAATTGAATAACCTAGTAGGGTCTGTCCAGTACATCCAATGTACCCATGAGTCTACATCTTATTCCATGCTCGAAGCATCCTATAAGATTAGAACACATATTAGTCTCAATCATATCAAGGCTGTCTCATGTTCACCAAGATATCTCGACTAAGGACATATAGCATGTCAGCCCAGCTGAACAGCTTTGAGACATTATTCAGAAGAACATATATTGCAGCAGACAATGTAGACAACTGAATAATAACCATGCCTTTATAAACATAACAGTTTATTACATGATACAGATACTTTCCCATAGGCCTCAAACATTAGCCTTAAGGGCATACCCCAACAATCTCCCACTTGCACTTAATCTAATGGTTGAGAAATCTCAAACCCATATTATTACAGTGCTTCTCATGCTTCTGCTGCGCCAGAGGCTTGGTAAGCGGGTCTGCCAGATTGTCATCTGTATGAACCTTGCAGACTTTGATCTCGCCACGATCTATGATCTCCCTGATCAAATGAAACCGTCTCTGTATGTGCTTGGACTTCTGGTGCGACCGCGGTTCCTTTGCTTGTGCGATTGCTCCAGTGTTATCACAGAAGATAACCAAAGGATCTGCACTCGAAGGAACGACACCAAGTTCTCTCACGAACTTACGAATCCACACTGCCTCCTTGGATGCTTCCGAGGCTGCAACATACTCGGCTTCTGTTGTGGAATCAGCAACAGTTGACTGTTTGAAACTCTTCCACACCACTGCTCCTCCATTCAAGCTAAAAACATAGCCTGATTGCGATCGGAAATCATCCTGGTCCGACTGGAACGAAGCGTCAGTATATCCTTCAATACTGAGTTCTTCCTGACCACCATATATCAAGAACATATCTTTGGTCCTCCGCAGATATTTTAAAATGTTCTTGACTGCAATCCAGTGCGCCATACCTGGATTACTTTGGAAACGACTGGTTACGCTTAACCCGTAAGCGACGTCTGGGCGAGTACACAACATCGCATACATAATGGATCCAATAGCCGAAGCATAAGGCGTATTGTCCATTTCATCTTTCTCAGTCTGTGTTTGTGGACACTGACTCTTTGAAAGATTCAGACCATGTCTGACTGGAAGATATCCTCGTTTAGAATTCTCTAAATGAAATCTCTCCAGGACCTTATCGATGTAAGTACTCTGGCACAGCCCGAGAAGCCTCTTAGATCTATCCCTGTAGATCTTCACACCTAACACATAGGCTGCTTCTCCTAAATCTTTCATCTAGAAACATTTCCTCAGCCATGCCTTCACAGCATGCATTTCAGGAATGTCATTTCCAATGATCAAGATGTCATCGACGTAGAGGACTAGAAAAGTAATCACGCTCCCACTAAACCTCTTATATATACACGGGTCATCCTCGTTCTTGATGAAACCAAACTCAGTAACTGATTCATCAAAACGAATATTCCAGCTTCTTGATGCTTGCTTAAGTCCATAAATGGACTTCTTTAACTTGCATATCTTATGACGATCTGCTGGATTAGTGAAACCTTCTGGTTGTGTCATGTACACATCCTCATCCAGATTTCCATTCAGGAAAGCTGTTTTCACATCCATCTGCCAGATCTCATAATCATAGTATGCAGCTATCGCGAAAAGAATCCGAATAGACTTAAACATGGCTACAGGTGAGAAAGTTTCATCATAATCTATCCCGTAGATTTGTTTGAAACCTTTCGCAACTAGCCTGCCTTTATAGGTAACTACGTTACCATCCATGTCAATCTTCTTCTTGAAGATCCATTTACAGCCTATAGGGATAACTCCCGGAGGCGGATCAACCAAATCCTAAACTTGGTTATCTGACATGGAGTCCATTTCGGCGCGCATAGCTTCAAGCCATCTCGCTGACTCCGGTCCACTGACCGCATCCGCATAAGTGAGGGGTTCATCATTATCAATGATGTAGACTCCGTCATAACGCTCAGGTTGTCGACGGATCCTTCCCGATCTTCGCGGTTCCCGTGATATCTGAGCCTCAGGTTGTTCAATAACCTGTTCTACCGGCTCAGGCTCATCCAACTGTGCTTGACTACTTTGTCCTTCCTCTGGATTCTCATCCAGCTTTATTTCTCTCCCATTGGCCTCTTGCAGAAGAAACTCCTTCTCAAGAAATATGGCCGTCCGAGCAACAAAAACCTTGTTCTCTTTGGGATCGTAGAAATAATAACCCTTAGTTTCCTTAGGGTAACCGACAAAGATACATTTGTCAGATCTGCTCTCTAGTTTCCCAGAGGCGAGCTTTTTGACATAAGCCTCGCAGCCCCAGATCCTGATAAATGTCAAGCTTGGCTGTTTCCCATACCATAACTCATATGGCGTCTTTGAAACTGCCTTGGATGGCACTCGGTTTAGTACCTTTGCAGCTGTTTCCAGCGCAAAACCCCAAAAGGAGTATGGAAGAGTAGCCTGACTCATCATAGAACGAACCATATCAAGTAACGTTCTATTTCTCCTCTCGGACACACCATTCCATTGCGGTGTTCCTGGCGGAGTGAGCTGTGAGATGATCCCACACTCCTTCAGATAGTCAGTAAACGCATGACTTAGGTATTCACCACCTCGATCTGAGCGAAGTGCCTTGATATTTCGGCCTAGCTGATTCTGTACTTCATTTTTGAACTCTTTGAACTTGTCAAAAGATTCACTTTTATGTCTCATTAAAAAGACATACCCATACCTACTGAAATCATCAGTAAAGGTAATGAAGTACTGATAGCCACCTCTGGCATGTTTACTAAATGGCCCACACACATCACTGTGTATAAGGTCAAGTAAACCTGAAGCCCTTTGACCTTTGTGAAGAAAAGGTGACTTCGTCATTTTACCCATTAAACAAGCCTTGCATGTATCAATCTCCTTGTAGGAGAATGATCCCAGCAGTCCATGATCATGCAACCGCTTAATGCGTTTCTCGTTAATATGGCCTAAACGACTATGCCATAGCAAGGTGCTGTCATCAGCATACTTGGCTTTCTTAATATCAATTTGCTGTATAGAACATTCCATGTCCAACATGTATAACCCATTGTTAATTGAACCAGTTGCATAAACAATATTATCAAAAGACAAAATACACTTTGAAATATTGCATTCAAAGGAAAATCCCTTCCTGACAAGAGCAGGAATGGAGATAATATTTTTAGTAATACTGGGAACAAAATAACAATTGTTTAGTTCCAATACAAGTCCAGATGGTAAAGAAATGAAATAGTCTCCTACAGCAACAGCAGCAACCCGTGCCCCGTTTCCAACGCGTAGGTCCACCTCATGCTGTCCCACCTGCCTTCTTCTCTTGAGTTCCTGTACATTTGAACAAATGTGAACTCCACATGCAGTGTCCAACACCCATGATATAGAAGAAGAGAACATGACCTCAGTCACGAATATACCTGAGCCAGAAGCGAAGCTTCCCCTCTTATCTCCTTGGAGCGCTTTACAGTCCTTTTTCCAGTGACCGAGCTGGCCACAGTGGAAACACCTGTATTCCTTGGACCGCTTAACCTTCTGCTTCAGAGCCTTGCTGTAGCTCTTGACAGGGGCCTTGCCCTTCTTCCCCTTCTTCTTGTTCCTAGAAGGAACCATCAAGACAGAGGTTGAAGGCTTACCCTTCAGAGTCTCCTCAGTGGTGAGGAGCATATTCAGCAGCTCTGCCGGAGTACAATCGATTTTGTTCATATTAAAATTAATAATGAACGCGTCGAATGAAGGCGGGAGAGACTGCAGAATAATATCCACAGCAAGCTCCTGGTTGATGGTGTGCCCCAGTTTCTCCAGAGCTTCCTTGTGCCCAATCATCTTGAGCACGTGAGCTCCCACTGGGCTCCCTTCAGCCAGTTTGCTCTGAAAGAAGAGCTTCGTCAAATTGTAGCGCTCTGTCCTCGCCTGTGCAGCATACAGCATCTTGAGGTTCGCTATAATCTCTATAGCCGACATATCCTCATGCTGACGCTGCAGCGGTGGCGTCATAGACGCTAGCATCAGGCAAGCGACATCAATGCTATCATTGACGTGCTTTTCATAGGCTTCCCGAACCGCCCTTGCGGCGTTCGGAGCGGGCTGCGGCGGTATCGCCGTCTCGAGGACATACAGTTTCCTCTCTGCCTTAAGAACGATCTTAAGGTGTCCAAACCAGTCAGAGAAGTTCGGCCCAGCAAACTTCTCCCTTTCCAGTAGGGATTGCACATTGAAGTTCATGGTGTTCGTTGCTGCAGGTATCTACAACAATGCAAGAACAGCAAGGTCAGTATCAATGTATAAGAATCAATCAGGACTTAAGAAAGATTCTTTTTCTCACTATTTTATCTGGCTGAAAAATCCAGCAAAACAGCCCGAAAGAGTAGTACTCTTTTAGTGAGATGGGATCCGGATTTCATACTTGGTCTCCGCGTCCCGCTCAGGCGAGATAAGATGCACAGAGAGTACAAGCACTAATCTCCGGTAGGCATTCCCTGCCGATCGCCAACCCGTGCGATTCCCCTTCATCTGGGCAATCCAGCAGACTGTGCCAACTGAGTTGGTACAACACAGTCTCTGACCCCACAGATGGCTGCCTCCATGTGCTACCATATGCGCCACATATGTAGCCTACACGGTCAAGCTGACCCGACCTACTCCCTGGACCACCATGTGCTATGCTGAGCAACGAGAAGGGATAAATCCCCACTCTGTAACACACAGGTGTAGTCCCACACCGTCTGAAGATAGATGGACGTGCCCACTGAGTGGGTACAACACGGCTCCAACGATAATCAGAACAGTGAGGTTTCGCGTCAGAAGGCTTACGAGCTTGATATTAAGCGTTGGATTTTCACGGTCTTTTATCTTCTTCACTATCATGCAATTCTTATGGTGATAGCAGAAGATAAACTTAATCATGCAATTCTAATATTTAAACAATAAATAAAAGAAAGCATGAATCTTATGTGGTAAAAGCCCATAGCCCTAGTGAGACCTTAACCTAACTTAAGTCTTCACTTGCTCTTCATGGGTCTTTTGCTGCTCATCTGGCCCAAACCAGGGCCCAAGCGCCAACTGCAGCTGTGGTGCGCCCACCAGGAATTTGCGCCTGGTCCCAGAGTCGAACCCTGGACCTCCCACCTGGTCAAGCCACTGCTGCATGCGCCTCTGCCAAGTGTGCTCTGTGCTCTTGTCTAATTAAATTACAAATTTAACTATCTAGACAAGATTGACACGCAGGTCAATTACAATTTTATAAATTAAAGCGATGTGATGCGCAGATCACAATAATTAATTTACAATTTTTAAATCCCAGGCACGCAGGCCCCAGCACAGCACACAATTAATATGAGCAGCCCACATAAGACTAAATAGACAAACATATGCATCCAATCAGCAATCATGTGATCCATAAAAATTAAAATTTTCGAAAAACCCCATGGGATCAATTTTAATTTCCTTATTCGCCCTTACTACCTTACAACGGTCCATTACTAGGGATCCACTCATCCAACCTAGTCAGATCCACTGCCCCTGCATGCACCAAGTCCTAACTGACTTGAGTCGACCATAAGGTCAACCATGCATGCGCCAGGGCTGAACAACCACAATGAGGTCTGGCAAGCGGGTGTGACCCCGGGCCTAACTCATGTGTGTTCATTAGTTGTCTCAATCAGACATCGCTACACACCTGTCTGCAGTCGACCTATAGCCACCATAGGCTTGCGCCAAGGTGCTAACTGGTCGACCCATTCAGGCTGTCAGATGGTCTGATCAGACTGTTGGATCTAACCTAGGGGATGACTTCAACCCTAGTAACCCGTCTAAGGGTTTACAGTAAGGCCTTAGATCTATAGTGAGTCGCGCATGTGTTTAAGTTTTTAAGAAAACCAACAACATTGTAAATGCGCCAAGACATCAAACATGCGCAAGATATAGAAACATACATATGGATGTATTTTCGCAAGATGATACTTAATATCATGAAACTTTCGCATGTGAATTAGATCTAGGCATATGCGTAAATATGGATCAAACATTAAGCAATCATAAAAACATGCATGATAAACTGGCTCTGATACCAATTGAAAGTCCCCTAAAGAGGGAAGGAAACCCTAATAGGCGCAAGTAAGGGATTTAAAACAGCGGAAGAGGGTTTCTAAGATCGCATAGCATGTATTATGATCAACTTTAAAATATGAAAAAGAATTCATACCATGGCCATTTCAAGATGGCGCCTTGGAAGCAAAGATCAAATGAGATCTTCTCCTTGTCGCCACACACAGGATGATGACGCTATCTCCCTTGGTGCTCCTTGTGCTAGCAAGGTTCCAAGAGGTCCTTGTCGAGTGAAAGGGAATGATGAGATCTCGATCTCTCTTGGCCGAATCCTCCTCTATCCTTCAAGCGTCGCCGCACTCACACAAGGTGTCGAGAGGAATATGGGCGAGAGGGAAAAATCGTAGAGGCAAAAATAGAGCATACTCTATTTGGACGAGAGCGCTCTCCAAGTGGAGATCATGGTTACTAAAAATAGTAACCACTCATCGCCCCAACGTTCACACCAAGTGAACATGTCGTCAACTCCTCTCCCTTTGAACCATGCGCTCATTTAGTGAGCCGGTTCATTTTGGTTCAATTTAAGAACCAATCAAGCCAAGCAACTAGCCCAAATCATAATTAAACCATAAGGCTTTTGATCTGACCGTTGATCTCTTAATGCTCCTGATCTGACCGATCTAGCATCCATTCTCTCGATCGAAGCTTACCGATCTCAAGCCCTAATCAATCAAACATGATCAGACCAGATCTCACTTACAATCAGAGATTAAATCCCTTTAAACTGAACCTAAACAATTCAGTCCACACGATCTGACTTAAGTAAGCCATATCATCAAATTGTGCGACCCTAAGGGTTTCCTTTAAATGTCGGTAACGATAACTCACGTCATCACGATCAGTGAGGGGTATCTAGCAACACATCACTGTCTCCCGATATAAAGAAAAGAGTCTTCCAAGACTACACCCAAAAACAGCACAAGTGTGAATCAACTTCACTAGGCATACATATGTCCTTTGCCACTGGATGTTCTTATTGGACAAGCGTGTCAAGCTTGTAACTCCAATATGACGAGCATGATTAGAACAGATGAACACTGTCACCTGGGTATGGCCATACTCTTTTCTCAATCATCTCATCCAGGGGGCCCCTTTAGAACATCACACTCCTTAAACAAGGAGACGGCAATCCTATGTCTATCACTAGTGCCCTAACCTGACTCAAGCTCACTATCCAAGATAGTCTATAATCATTATGTTTCAAATGATATTGAACTACCTCAAAACAATGACAATCATCATTTAGAAAACACAAGTGATCTCAAGTCAAAGGAAATGTGCCACTTGTTGCACTCAAGGATTATTCACATTGTGACAAACAATTGAATAACCTAGTAGGGTCTGTCCAGTACATCCAATGTACCCATGAGTCTACATCTTATTCCATGCTCGAAGCATCCTATAAGATTAGAACACATATTAGTCTCAATCATATCAAGGCTGTCTCATGTTCACCAAGATATCTCGACTAAGGACATATAGCATGTCAGCCCAGCTGAACAGCTTTGAGACATTATTCAGAAGAACATATATTGCAGCAGACAATGTAGACAACTGAATAATAACCATGCCTTTATAAACATAACAGTTTATTACATGATACAGATACTTTCCCATAGGCCTCAAACATTAGCCTTAAGGGCATACCCCAACAGGTATATGTGAGACTGGTGTATGGGCTGGTTAAGTGCGGGGCACAGTAATGCAGACATACAGGTGCATTGGATGCACTGGAGTGATCCACCGTGAGGATTGACTTGTCTAGTCAACAAGTCAATCTCACATGCAAGAGGTTTGCATTGATCCTTAGACTTGAGGTATTCATGTCTAGATTTGATGATGGGTATGTTTTGATACAGTCTTACGTCTCTCCGCAATTGGGAGACAAAAACGACTGACATTGGGCATGTCATAAGTCATGTAGAGACATGGATGACCAATAGTAGGATTTGCCCCTTCCTTATTGGAAGCATGATATCCACTCGGGGGCACCCCACCTTATTGGTGCATGACAGGAATGTATGGCCACACTTGTTGAGACATGACCAATGCATTGGATTGATAAACTTGAGACTAATCCAATGGCAGGATATCAGTTTAGGCAAAGGGATCTATAATGCAATGGGAATCCTCGTTGCTTGTTAGGAGTTGTTGCCATAATGACTTAAGTCCTATGACATGGGTAGTAGTGATGTGTTGCTAGATACCCCTCACTACTTATGATGTTTACATCATTGCCATCGTCATATGGATCCTACGGGGTCACACGCAATAGACTCTTGACGTTGCTTTAATCAGAAGCTTATGATCAAGTTATTGGATAACTTGGATCAATTTGGAAGATTTCATCAGCACCAATGGGCCTGATGAGTTGGAAGAAAGCTATTGGAGCCAAACTTCATTTTTGGCAGGTTGACCCAAAATTGACCTAAATTGGTCACATTTGGATTAGGGTTGCATTGGATTGGATCCAATGGCTTAATCAACCCATGCAATGAAGTTTGGGCTAACTCATTATCCAATGAGGCCCAATAATAAGTTGTCATGAAGAGATTAGAGGCTAAAAGGGTATAATGGGGAAGAGTTTCACCCCATTGGCGCCAAGGGCATAATGGGGTGAAGTGGGTGCATGTTGCTTCATAAGGAAGCATTAGGCGCCTCCCCCTTCATCCTTTAATGGTATCTTGCCTCTAAGGCAAGTCTTGGGGCTAATATGGCTTGAGAACTTTTATGGGAAGTTCCTAGGCGCATATGGATGTTGGGAAGAGGTATATGGTAAAGTCTTGGAGACTTACCTTACCTCAAACCCTAATTTCTCCCAAGACACCACCCTAGCCGAATTCCTCTTGCATGTTGCGCCTAGCCCTTCTCCTTGGATGGAAAGAATGCCTCTAAGGCATGTCTTGGGCTGATATGGCCATTGAGCAAATTAGGATAGGTTGAATGAGGTTTATGGTAAAGTCTTGGAGACTTTCCTTACCTCAAGACTCCTTTATCCTAACCGCCCACTTGGCATGATCTTAGCCATTGCCCTAGCCGCCCCTTGTCCTATTAATAGGACCCTTGCTACCCCCTCTTAGAGGTTGATTCACGTGGACAACATCTTGAAGGAGTGACATATCTCTTGGAGAGACTTGGAGTGCAAGGGGCGAGAGCAACATAGACTTGGCACAAACTTCTTCCTTGGAGCCGCAAGTTCTTCCTTTCCCTCTCTTCTTGGCGCAAGGATTATTAGTGCTTGGTGGCATCTCCTTGCCACAAGCTCTCTCCCTTCCTTGGCCATAGGCGCACCTTGCTTGAAGGTGGCGTAAGCAAAGAAGAAGAAGGAAGCAACTTGGCGGCATCATCTTCCTCCTCATCTCTTCTTGGTGTTTTCATCTTGGAGGTGGTGCAAGAGTAGTGAAGGAACCCTAAGTCTTGATTCTCTTCCCGAGGCTAGCACCAAGCATGGAAGGGAGCAACGATCAAGGAGTCGACGCGTTGATACTTGTGGGGGGCGAACACTTGGGCGCCTTCAACATGGCTTCGGCAACTAGACAAGCAAAAGAGGTATATCTCTAACACATCCTTGTGTCTTCTCTCTCACATGGATCCTTGGGACCGGAATATGTTTCGGGTGTAATGATTCTTCCGTTGTGTCCTGAGACTGCAAAATTTTAAATTACACCCGGTATTCCCTAACATATTGATGAGAAATTGCAGAAGAAAAAGATGAGGTAGAGAAGAAGAGAAAGCTCTAGACTGATTGGAAAAATAGAAGGGATTCTGAGCAAATTTGGATATTGTTTCAAGATTGAGCCTTATGTTGGAAAATCAGGAGGGAAATTCAGGAGTTCACGATCAAACCCGAGTGTTAAAGGGTCAAGCTAATGACCTTTAAATTAGTGCTTCTTGGGAGGCAACCCAAGCTTTCTAACCTCTATTTTGTTTTCTTTAACTTAATTTTAGCTTAATACTAATTTTTTTCTTTTATTTTTGTAGGTAAATTGTGATTTTCTGCAAATTACGGCACTACTGTAATGTATTTTACGGTACCATATTTCCAATCCTCTTTCGATCAGAAGGTTGTCTTGAAATTATGTTACCGCCGTAAGATAACTTATGGTACCGTATTTTGTATCCGAAATCAACCAGAGAGTTCCTTCATTTTTATGGCACTACCGTAAGTTGTTTTACGTGCCGTATTTTCTGGAATTTATTTTTCATTTTTCCATCATCAAAAAAAAAAAATTTGCTGCTTGATTTTTATGGCAGGTACCGTAAGCTCCTTTACGGTACCGTATTTTCGTGTCGTTTTTGATCAGAAGACTGCCGAGATTTTATGGCAGTACCGTAAGACATTTTATGGTACCGTATTCTGCATCCAGTTTCGAACAGAAAGTAGTCAAGATATTATGGCCGTGCCGTAAGAAATAACACTACCGTAATCAGTTTTCTGGCACGCGAGCCCTGTGCCGTATTTAGGATTTCGACCGAACCATTTTTAGGGTTTTTACCCTCGATCTCACTCGTTTTCAAGCCATCCTTGGATTTTCGACCATCTCCGACCTTCAGTGGATGCAAGCGACCACTTCCGTTTAGTTTTCATCGTCGATTAGGTAACTGATTCTCTGATTTTTTTTATTTGGCGAATTTTCACCAATTTTTGCCCCTTTCGCTCGTTCTCGCTCGATCCTCTACCATTTTAAGTGATTTTTGTTTCTATTCACTCGTGAGAGGATGAACTTTCAATCCCTTGTTGTTTGAAAAGAATTTGGGTCGATTTGATAGATGATTTGAACTAAAATAGGTTGAAACGTGGTAAAGTTACTGTTCATTCACGGTTTTGATGATTTTTTGAGTTTGAGCTGGAGTTATGAGTTTATTTTCGCTTCATATTTACTTGGTTAGTGTTATTCATGATGCAGAAACTATGATTCATACCTGCCATATTGATATTGAGATTGAGATTATATGCTCTATTTATGCCCTATTTTTATGATATTGGAACATGTCGATAGGATGTCATTTGACTCGAATTGAACTGTATTATTGTTTTGCTGCCATTAAATTGTAAGTTTGCAACTTATTGACAAGCATGCCAAGAACAAAGTCAATTTGTCAAAGAGAAACAGGGAGTCGAAAAGAAAAAGGGAAAGCCCCTACAAGGTCGTCTCAACCACGAAACCCATATGGAATCATATTTAGGAATGAGATGCAGGAGGCTAGATACAACAAGCTGTTGGAAAGAAAAATCATAAACACAAAGTATGCTGATCAGAGAACTCTTGAAGCCTTGGGGCTTTATGATGATGTATTTTGGATGTTTGAGAGAATCCAATCCAAGCAGTTCTTCCAGATGACTCCGCACACCTATTTGCCACTTGTCTTGGAGTTCTTGAGTAGTTTGATAATTGAATTGAAGGAGTACTCTCATGGCCTTGCAGAGGGAGAAATCAGTTTCAGATTAGCAAATGAAGAAAGAAAACTTACCTTGCAAGAAGTTAGAGACATCTTTGGACTGAGCATAGGAGGGTACACTGAGATACCCTAGGATTCATGGAGAGCATATTTTGGAACCATATCACAAATGAGAACCACTTCTATGCTGTGTCTGCCAGAGCCTCAAAAATCATGAACCCTTGTATCAAGTATGCTCATCGGGTTCTGGCACACACAGTATTTGGGAGAGGGGACAGTGACGGCATGGTCCGTCAACACGAGCTGTACTTTCTCTGGGGCATGATCAATGGATTCGCAGTGGATGTTGCTTATTTCATGGTTAAGCATATGGATAAGGTAGCCAGGGCAACTAGAGGGTCTGTGGTGATAGGAGGTTTGATTACTCCTATAGCTAGACATTGTGGGATTGAGCCCTATGGAGTTGAGTTGGCAAGGGGGAATGCAAGGCTCGACATCGAGTCTTGCATAGCAATGAAGATGATCGTTAGAGAGGGTGATACCTTTTGTTTGGTCCTTGGACCAGATGCCCCAACTCTTCCTTTACCCCATGTCCAGAAAACCACTGTCAGAGAAAGAGCCAACTAGAAGTTATCTCCCAGTGCAGCTAAAGCGGCCTTTACTCCACCACTGACCACAGTTCCACCACCACCCACCTGGGGTGGAAGGGGTGATCCATATGGGATGGAGTCACCACCACATGATTCTGCACAGGCAGCCAGTCCTTCTTCATAGAGCACCAGAGGAGGTTTTGCTAGCCACCATGATCCAGGTTTCCAGGCGCTCACAGCACAAATGTATAATCAAGAACGCCACTAGGAGAGGATGGAAGAGACTCTAGGGCACATCCAGAGGGATATGGAGAGGTTATGTAATCATATGGAAGACATGGGTAACTTCCTCTTTGACCGTTTTGGTTATGCAGATCATAGAGATTGTGGATACCAGGGTGATCAAGGACGAACACCATATTATGATCCCATGGAGGCTGCTGCTAGAGATTCAGAGGCTACACGGTCAGATGGCGATGAGTAGTTACTTTGTGAGTACTGTTTTCCTTTACTTCTTCACCATACTGTGTTTTCTCATATATATCTCATTGATTTTTCATATGATGGAGGGAGGGATGACGCTTCATGATCGCCGCCACTGATTTTTGATTACTTGGTTTTCAATATGGTTGTATCTTGATGATGATACTGATTTCTGATTTTCAATACGGTTGTATGATGAATATTGATGTTCTGATTCACTTTTAGATATGGTTGTACTACATTATGATGATATTAATTCTAGTTGACATGATGTGATGATGAAAATATTTTGATATATGATCATGTTTTGGCATGTGTTGATAAATTTTTGATGATGAATGAACTCATATGTTGATGATTTTTTATGATGAATGAACTGAAATACTTGATTAGAGTTATAGCCTCATCATGTTAAATTTATTTCTTCAATACATATTTGTCTATTGAAATATGACATTAGTTGATGCATAAAATTTTGGGTAGATGTATTGTTTGAAGAATAAAATCTAAAAGTGAAACTTTTCTTTCAAATAAAATGAGTATATGAGTATGATTTACGAATTGATATCAATTGATCAACTTAATAGATATTTAGTCTATTTTGCTATTTGTAGGGAAGGAAGAATCCAAGATCCACAAAAATAGTAAGAGATTCCCCTACTTGGCACTATGTAAAATTGATAGTGGTACCTAAAACATGGGTTGAAGTCTACGCATGAAAAATAATGAGAGATCAAAAGAATAAGACTCCTCTACTTGGCACTGTGCTAAATTGACAGTGGTACAGAAGAAAGAGTTGAAGTCAAAAATAAAAAGTATGTGTCTATGTGGGTACATGCCGTCTTTACAAAAACAAAAAAAAAAGAAAAGAAGAAAAAAAATTTTATGTGTGGAAAAAGATCTTGGAAACCTAATTCCTGTAAACAAAAGCATGATAGATTTGAATTGAAATTGGGTGAAATCTTGAGATTCAAAATTCTAATTATTGTACATGTTGTGAAGCTTTATTTGATTGAATTGTGGATCTAGAGGATTGAGTTCTAAAGATGATATATTTATTTGAAATTTTGTAAATCAATTGATAGAGTTTTTCATTGATGAGTTGTATTTTAGAAATTTATTGAGCATGAAAAGGCTATTCTTTTAATCAAATTTTGATTTCAAAATTTTAATTTTTGCTTGAGGACAAGTAAAGTTTGAGCCTTATGTGTTTGATGACACCAAAATATGTAGTATATATTGCTTCATTTTGGGTACCTTTTCATGCCAAATTGAGGATATTTTACGTGCTTTTATGTTGAATCCATTAAATATTACAAAGTCTAGTTCTATTTTGGTTTTTCATGTTTTTCAGGCAAAAAAGCACTATTTAAGGCATTTTCAAGCGAAATCAAATACATGGAAGAGTTACCATCATCAAGAGGAGATCACCCAAGAAATTTCATGCAAAATGGAGCAACTCAGCAAATTACAGCAGTGTCGTAATCCATTTTACGATACCGTAATTTCAGACAGCACCGTAAAATCCGAGCCCTGCTGTATTTTGAAGAATTTCCGAACATAAAGTTTTCCAGATTTTACAGCACTGCTGTAAACCAAATTACGGTACCGTATTTCAAAGCGCTTCAGAATAGAGACTTTGCCTGATTTTACGGCACCATCGTAAAGGATTACACGGTACCGTATTTTCCGGACGATTACGAACAGAGAGTTCAGCCGATTTTATGGCACTACCATAAACTAGATTACAGTGTCGAATACTTGTTTTGAACGCGACGCCCAGGTCAATTTCCACGCCCGATTCTTGCGGAGATGATTGCGAACGATCCAGGGCTTTACATTCGATGCCGTAAGAAGCAACAAGGGAGTTTTGGACGAGGGGAGCACGCACAGATGGAAAGCCCCAATTTTGATCCATTGTCGAGGGAGAAATCGTCATCCACGCCGCCGCCTAGGGTTTCACCACCGTGCTCAATCCAGACGATCTCCGGCCCTGATTTTCATACTGAAGCTTCATCTGAAGGAGGAGATGACGTGCCATAAGTTTTAGACAGAGAGGAGATCAATTAAAGGAGAAATCAAGGAAAGAAGAGGCGCCGACACTGTTCATCGCCTCAAATTGGACATTACGGCTGTGAAATACTTCACAGCCGTGCTGTATTTTCTAAACTTCTCTTTTTCTTTGATTTTCGATCTTCTGAAACCATGGAATTCTGTAACTCCTTTACCATGATAGCTTAAACTACTCTTGGGACATGGGGGAGTAGTTCACTTAATTTCCAATGACTAGATAACTATTTTTTATATATTTCGTTGCGTTTAATCATAGCATGATGATTTCGCTCATGTGATAATTGTGCTTAGACTCTCTATAAATCCATGTTATTAATTATGTTCTTAGAATTTTCGCTATTGACTGAAAGGTAATTGCTTGAGAATTTGGAACCCTAGAATTGCATGTTAGGAACCCTTCCTTAGGTTTGATCCAACTTGATCTGTTCTAGTAGAATTATTGTCATGATTATAACATGAATCTATAGATCGAGTCTATTTGTCAAACGTGGAGATCTTGCACGAAAGTGAGGATCGGAACGTTGGAGATCCATGAGTAAAACTAGTGTCGAGGCTCGGATGCACGAAAGTGATCCTTGAGCTTCCGCTAGAGATTATCAACCTAGAATTCGGATGCATGAAAGTGATCCTTGAGTTCATAGATTGATAATTTACTTCTCTTCAACATTGGGACAAATCTTGCGCGAAAGCGAAGATAAATCCCTGCGTGATTGTTTGCACGAGAGTGAAACAATCCTTTTACTAGGTAAATTGTATCTTCATCATGATAAAATTAAACTGACGAAATCCTTATTCATATCTAGTCATAAAAGTTAAGTGAATGAAACCCTTGTCCTAGCTTTCTCTCCGACATTTTTCTTTCGTGTGTTTGTGATATTTGCTAGACTTTCATTCGTTTGCCTAGATAGTGAAAAATCAATTATTCAGTACTTGACAACATAGGTACCAGTGGATTCAATACTTTCTTTATTACTTCATGTACCCGTGCACTTGCGAGATAACAACAAGTTTTTTGCACCGTTACCAGGGATTAGTCCAAAGTATACGCATGCCGAACTTGTAGTGTTACCTTACGGTACATCAACATCCCCATCATCGTGACTAGGTACAGATGCATTACAGTCCCTTTGCCGAACTGATATCCGATTGGACAAGTGTGTCATCACTTGTTTTCACCCAATCACATGGCTATGACTAAATCAGGTCTTCACCTGGGTGTAGCCATACACTTTCAGTCATAGACCATAGAGGAGCTCCATGGATATCATGCTTCCCTTAAGAAGGGGCAAATCCTTTATCTGTACATTGAGCTTCTTCTATGGGTCGGGACATACTCAATGACAACTGTTATAACCTCCCAATTATGGCGAGGTGTTAGGTTGCATCAAAACTTGTCCCTAACCATATAGAAGAGTCAATGACCTCAAGTCCAAGGATCAATGCATCTCTAATCACTTGTGAGGTTAACTCATGACACCAAGTCATAGCCTCATAGCGGGTCTGTCCAGTATATCAACCACTGATATACCCATATGTCTGCGTTAGCACCTCGTGCCTAACCAGCCCATATACCAGTCACACAAGTACCATAGCTGTCCCATATCCACTATGGTACATTGACTGGGGATGAAAATTTGAGCACAGATCTAATCTGTCTCCAAGGACATTATCATGTAAGTACACAATCGCAGATGTAGACAAACATAGATAACGACAATGCCAAAATGATATAAATATCAATGTTAAGTAGTACAGAGATGGACCAATACTAGGTCCTAGGGCATATACACTAACAGATATTCTATTTGAAGGACTTTTGACCAACTTGCTGAACCTGCTGTCGAGTCTACACTAAAACTATTTGCTGAAATTCCTGATATCTATCTAAGTCTGCTGCTGATTTTTCTTGCAGAGCTCACTACATTCTGATATCTGAACTGATGATTGTGTTCCAGATCCTTGCAAAAATTGTATGTGAAACCTAAACTTGCCTCTGAAAACTACTGACAACTTGAGAACTTGCTGCGTTTCCTGCTAAACCTTGTTTCTAAGTTTGTTGCTGAAATTGTCTGTTGGAAACTTTCTGACGAAATCTTGGGATCCCTAACCTGATAGGGAACTTCAAGAAAAAGGGGCAAATGGGGAATGAATCTACCTCAACACATAGGCAGATTACATCCCACAGCCTGCTGAAAATTTCAGGTCTTTATGTTGCTAGTAAGCACTGTTGCTTGCCACCAAGTTCGGGTTTACTTTGATGTTGGATCTCGGCACTCACTTGGAACATAATTCTTGCAGGGATTTCACACCAACTTATCTCAGTTTTTAGCACCTACATGTGTGTTGTATCCCAACAAGTAGCTAGACAAGAACTTATATCTAGCGTTGCTGCAAAAAACTTGTTATGTCCAAAAACCTGATGTGTCCGCAAGTGCACGGATACTCAAAGTAATAAAAAATATCGATCCATGTTGCGATCTGAAAGGACACACTTATGAATACAAGTAGGTAGACTTATTTCAAGTGTCGCGACCAAAACCTAAGTGTCGGCATACAGGGCTATTGTCACTCCCTGACACGGCTCCAAAAAGTTGTTGTCCCTAAACTTGTAGTGTCCGCAAGTGCACGGATACTTGAAGTAATAAAGAAAAGTATCGATCCCACAAAGACCTTATTGTTAAGTGCCAAATAATTGTTTTCTTACTATCTAAGCAAATTGAATATGATGCAAGTGAATAATCGATAAACACACGGAAAAATAATCAGAGAGATAAACTGGGACTAGGGTTTCATCCACCTTAATTTCAATTATTAGATATAAATAAAAGGTCATTAGACTAATTTTATTATGATAAAGACTTAATTTACTTCATAAAGGGATCATCTCACTTTCGTGCAGATAATCATGAAGGGACCAATCTTCGCTTTCACGCAAGATCTATCCCAACGCTGAAGATAAGTAAATCATCAATCAAAGAATTCAAAGATCACTTTCGTGCATCCGAATTCTAAGTTGATTGTCTCAAGTGGAATCTCAAGTATCACTTTCGTGCATCTGAGTCTCAACACAAGTTTTACTTATGGTTCTCCAACGTTCTGATCCTCACTTTCATGAAAGATCTCCACGTTTGACACAATAACTCAATCCTAGATTCAAATTATCTAACATGGCAATAAAATCACAAAATAAGAACTAACTTAATCTCTTACAGAAAGCTCCTAACATGCAATTCTAAGGTTCCAAATTCTCAAGCAAGTCACCTTTCGGTCCTTATTGCGAGAATTCTAAAACATGAATAATAACATCAATCTATGGAGAATCAAAGTGCAATTATTCACATAAGTAAAATTATCATTATAAAACTATTCTGACGAAGGTAAAAAGTTACCTAATCATTAAGAAATCAAAGGTGATTACACCCCAAGTCCCAAAGATGTTTAAACTTGCATTAAAGAAGAAATACAATAAACCATAGTTTAGAATGATCAGAAAATGAAAAGAAGGGAGAAATAACATTACAACATAGCTGTAATAGAAATTACAGCCGTAATTATGCGAGTGAATAGTGCCGGCGCCGCTCTTTCATCGATTTCTCCTCCGTCCGATCTCCTCTTGCTCTGAAAATTTTGGTGTATTGTCCACTCCTCCAAACGAAGCTTCTATGTGAAAATCATGGCCTGAGGTGTCCTCTATGCCTCTCGGCATGAGGCCAAACCCTAAGAGTCTCTTTGTTGATTGTTCTCTCAATTCTAGATAAAAATTCAGGATTTTGGTTTTTGTGTCTTCTCCTCTTTAAGGCCAATCCACAGCATCTTTCGGATCTTAATTTGGAGGTCTGAATCAAAAGATATAGTCCGTGCAAGATTCGGGCTTCGGAGTTGACCAAGAAAATCGCGAGCTGCGTTGTAATTACAGCCATAATGAAGTTTATGGCAGTGCCGTAATTCTGGACAGCGAGTTCTCGGGTTGAAATATTTCGAATTCGAAATTACGGTACCATGAAGTTCTTTATGGCAGTGCCATAATGTCAACAATCCTTCGAGTGGAATATCGATCGTAATTACAGTACCGTAAATTCCTTTATGGCGGTATCGTAAACATCATCCAGCCTCTGTCCAAAAATGCTCCAAAATATGGCATCGTAAAGATTGTTACGGCAGTGTCATATTCTCATGAAATTTCTCTGGCTGGGAAAACTACAAATTACGGCACTTCACGGGAATTACGGCAGTACCATAATTTTGATCTGCGAGTGCAGTCAAATTACGGTACCTTATATTACATAATGGGGGTGCCGTAATTTGCTCTGAAGCTCCATTTCTTCTGAAATTTGTTGTGTGATCTCTTCTTTATGTTGTGAATTCAATTATGCATTTGGATTGCTCGAAATCGACTAAAAAACATGCCTTTTTGCCTGAAAATCATCAAAAATAGAAAAGAGTGTAGATTCCGCAAATATTGATAAAAAAGGCATAAAAATAAGCAAAGTCTATTAATATGACACAAAAATACCAATGAAATGGCCCAAAATTTACTATAAATTTCGGTGTCATCAATCCCACAGAGACCTTGTTTGTCAAGTACTGAATAATCGAGTTCTTGCTATCTAGGCAATCGAAGCTATGTAAGTGAACTAATGAAAGCTAACGAAAATATCAGAGAGAGAGATAATGGGACTAGGGGTTCATCCTCTTTAATTTCTATGACTAGACATAAATAGTAATTCGTTAGTTTAATTTTATCATGATAAAGATATGATTTACTTCATAAAAGGATTATCTCACTTTCGTACAGATAATCATGTAGAGATCAATCCTCGCTTTCGCGCAAGATCTATCCCAAGCTGAAAATAAGTAAATTATCCATCAAAGAACTCAAAGATCACTTTCGTGCATCCGAATTCTAAGTGGATCATCTCGAGTGGAATCTCAAGGATCACTTTCATGCATCCGAGTCTCAACACAAGTTCTACTTATGGTTCTCCAACGTTCTGATCCTTACTTTCGCACAAGATCTCAACGTTTGATAAAATAACTCAATCTTAGATTCTTTTTATCAAACATGGCAATTATTATTCTAAAATCATGAAATAAGAACTAACCTAATTTCTTATAGTGAGTACCTATTATTCAATTTTAGTGTTCCAAGTTCTCAAGTAAGTCACTTTTCAGTCTATTGCGAAAACTCTAGAATCATGCATGATAATAAGAAAACTATGGAGAATCATAAAGAAATCTATCACATAAGTAGAATCATCATAATAAAACTATTCTGATGAAAATAAAAGTTATCTAGTCATTAACAAATCAAAGGTAATTACTCCCCCCATGTCCCACAAAAGGTTTAAGCTAGCATGGATGAGAAATTACAATAATCCATAGTATCAAAGTGTAGGAAATCAAGAAAGAGGGGAAAAACAAATAACCACACGGCTGTAATAGAAATTACAGCCGTAATTTCCATGCGTGAACAGTGCCGATGCTGGGTTCTTCGTTGATTGCTCCTCCGATCGAGATCCTTTCGCTCTGAAACATCTGGGGTATTGTCTCCTGCTCCAAGCGAAGCTTCCCTTCAAATTTCACAACCGGAGATGTGTTGTACGCTTCCCGGTGGTGAAACCTAGGTCGGCGGCGTGAAACTCAATTTCTCCTTTGTTAGTGGATGAAAATTATGGCTTTTAGCCTCTCCTTGCTCGTGTCACCGAAAGCTCCTTTTTTTGCTTCTTACAGCTTTTAATTTCATGGCCTGGATAGTCCGCAATCGATCCCGCAAAAATTAGACTCAAATTTGACCGTCAAAATCGCGTCTCTAGGTTGTAATTACGGCTGTAAAAATGGTTACGGCAGTGCCGTAATTTGGCTGGAACTCTCGGTACAGGAATCTTCTGGAAATACGGTACCATGGATTATTTTACGGCAGTGCCATAATATCTGAAAATCTCTCAGGTGGAAAATAACCTCAAAATACGACACGCAATAATATTTACGGCTGTGCCGTAATTTCTCCAAAATCTTCTGGTCCGAAGGTGCTCCAGTGAAACTCTTTATGGTAGTGTCATAATTTCCGAAAATCTTTCTGGACAAAAAATTTCCAAATTACGGTAGTGCTCTGATATTATGGTAGCCGTTGAAAATACAGTACCGTAATATAAATTATGGCATTGCCATAATTTAGTCTGAAGCTCCAATCTTCATGAAATTTGTCAGGTAATCTCCTCTTAATGGTAGGAACTCATCCATACTTCTGAATTACTTGAAAACGCCTGAAAATCATGCCTTTTTACCTAAAAATCATCAAAAACCAGAAAGAGTGTAGATTCCTCAGTAATTGATCAAAAAAGGCATAAAAATAAGCAAAGGTTCATGAATTTGACACAAAAAGATATATGAAATGGCATGAAATTTATTATAAATTTCAGTGTCATCAATGTGCTACATGTTCATTGGTATTTGTTGCCTTCTCAATGTTGAAATTTTGCTTTTAAGAAAAATCTACGCCTTTGAACTTGAAAATTCTGATTTCAACTTACTGAGTTCTTATCTTACTTGCTGCAATTGAGTTCTATCAACTTGTAGCTAGCAAAACCATTATCTTAGATCTTTCTTCTGCCTGTACTTCTGCACTTATCTCCTGAGCTCGTTGGCTGAAATTTCTGAACAGTTTTCTGAAATTCTCTATTTTCTAAAATTTTCAATCTGGTTTTCAGCATTGTTGTCCATTTGACTTGTATAAAACTGCAGTCATCAGTTATCATTATTTCTTGCGCATACATAGGCTGCAATTATTTTGAATTCACATTGATAAACTATTTTCTCCATGCTGAATTTCTGCACTTGTTATTACCACCTGCATTTGCTGAATTTTGCTTTGTTGTACCATCTACAAATGTTGGATTTCTGCACTTACCATAATCATGGCTGAATTTTGCATTTACCATCTGACTATGAATTCCACATGCTAAGCTAATCTGAATCTTCACTCTCTGAATTTCTGTCTTGTGATTTTTTGAATTCTCCTAAAATCTTGCTGATTGTTGTTGTGTTTGATCTATGATCTTGCTGATTTCTACTATGTTTGATCTATGCTTGCTGAAATATTCCAAATTCTGGATTTGATGTCTGAACATGGTGTAAAGGTTTATGGAGATTATCTCAAACACTACATAAGCTATAGAAATCTCTCTTTGAACAAGTTATGAACCTTGCAAGCAACATTGCCTGGGCCATTACACTTGAAATTTCCCTCTACTTGTTGTGCTGAATATTGATAAGTGTTACTAGAAATTACTGTTCATCACCATCTGAAAGTATTGCACTTGCTGAAATCTCTGCTGAACATGTATAACTCTCTGTTACATTTATACCTGCACTATCATTTGTTTCATCTGAATTTTCATGCTTAGCTGCTCTGCATTTTCTATTCTCAGAATTTTCAAACATGCCCTCTAGTCTCAATCAAAAACACATGCTCATGATTTATGATCAACTCAAGGCCATGAACCAAGCTTTACAAGAGAGCCATAACCAATACATGGTGGGGCTTCCAACTTATAGGGTCACCCTTAGATCATACTATTCTCATACTTACACTAAGAATGATGATAGGGTTTGTAAGATTGCAATTGATGAACACATATGGTTCAACTTTATAACTCCCCAAGCAATTGACAAGTTTAAGTTAACCACCAAACCTAATCCATACCCTTATACCATTACTTGGGAAGATGGAACCCGAAACTTAGTGGACCTTAGCTGCCTTGTTCCCATCAAGTTTGCCACCTATGAACACAAGATTTGGTGTGATGTCTTATCCTTAAAAGGTACTTACCATGTCCATCTTGGTAAACCTTCGTTAGATGATTTTGATGGATACTACCATAGAGTAGAGGATAGCTATGTCTTGCGGTCCTATCAACCAAAGCTAAAAATTAAGAGATCCAAGCCTAGAACCCCTAAGGTAGATAACTTTACTAAAGAAATCATAAAGCCTGGTCTACCCATACCATCATCTGATAGTATCTTTGACGAATGGGGAAAACAAATTGAAGAGTTACAACAAATGCCAAAACTTAAAGAACAAACTTTAGAGCCTGCCTTAGAATCTAAACCACGTAAGCCACTGAACTTGAGGAAGCAAATCATAAAGATCCACAAGAGGTAGAAGATCACCATGGGCAAACTGAGAACTTATCCTGCACCATAAGCAATAACTGTCAACAACCCCCTCTAAAACCAACTATGCTGCCATCAATATTGGAACCAAAATCTGAACCTCAACAAACATTACCTTTTGAGACACCTCAGCCCATTCCCTACACCAAAGACGAAATTCATGCGGACAACATACAACTCATTCCTGAGTTATCCAAACCTTTAGGGAATGAAACTAAGGAACAATTACATGAAACTTCTAGGGGCTTAACCCACTACCATGATGATTTTAAATTTGAAGCTTGCTTTGATAATACCATGACTATACACATGCTACAAATGAAATCTTCCTTTGCTGTAAATGAATGGTAAAGTTTTTCATGAACCTGATGTTAGTTTAATCCTTCCTAAACATGTTGTACAAGAAACAAGCTTAATGCCTAGGATTCCATATACACACCTATCATGTTTTCCAAATGTTGTAATCGAACAACTGAGGGAATGAAAAGGTATTCATTTTCCAAATGTGTTCATTTTCCCAACACATTTCAAGTTGTCACCTTTCAATGTCATGTTTTCAAGTCAGGTGCTTTTATGTATGAGAACACAAGAACTTTCAACTCTCCCACTTGCAGGAATGAAAAGGTAAAGAAGGCTGCCGACAACATACACACAAAGGGATGGCCACCAAAGTCAAGGCAGAACAAGGAAGAAGAGAAAGCCCCCTCTGGACGCTCCACAAAAGATGAGTATTATACTCTGGGGTAGCCATCAGAAGCTAAAAGTGGTGAACCTCAATATTAATTATCTGGAGGAGAATTTTGCAACCCCCGGGAAAGATGATGTATGGACACATCCCAGAAAATCCAAGAGAATCCGAAAGCCTATGGGATGAATTCATAATGAACTTGTTGTATTTTGATATTTTTGGACTTGCTTAAATTTTGTGTTGTATTTGCAAACCTTATCTCACTTTTGACGTATTGTTGTTGTTGTAGTTAGGTTTTAGCCTAGGATTTACTTTCCAAGTCTTTGTTTATTTTTTTAGTGGATGTAGTAGGTTGTTGTAGCCTAGGGCGAATGCACATGTAAGGCACTTACAAGCACCTACACCCTTCAACTACAATTTGGCAACGGCATGGAAAAATCAGCCCACATTCAAACAAAGTCAACAGTCAGCATCACTCACGAAAATTAGCTCAAGGAGTAGGTCAATTTCAAGCTTTCAACATCAGCTCGAGACAAGCGAGCTCAAGTCTAGCTCAAGGTCAAAATAGTCAGGATCCAAGGCATGCCAAGCTCAAGACAACATGATTATAGCTCATGGATCAAGTCAGCTTTCTCAACATCAGCTCAAGACAAGTTCAGCTAAGGAGGAGCCATCGCATCAGCATCATAAATCTTCATTCAGCTCAAGCCAATCAAAGCCTTACATATCAGCTCACTTACCAGCAAGCTTCTTCAGCCAACGGTCAGCAAAGATCATCTCAGCATGCACAAGAGTAATCCCCACACCACCGCCAGCAAGCTCCCACTCAAGCAAACAATCACCTCAGCAAGGGAATGCCAAGGGTTGCCAAAAAATGTAAACGTTGAAAGGGATAGGTTTAAAGCTTGTAATTCACACACTTTGCACTTTCAGTCGACTTCTTTTGAATCTGAAAACTTGGTGTTAGCGTGTGGTGTGTTGAGGGTTGAGCTTGCTCCTCTAATCGTTCCCTGCCTTCTTCTTGCCACCAGCCATCTTCATCCCTCCATCCCCCTCTTGCTACTGTTCCATGGATGACGGTTGAAACTCATGCAAGGCTTTCCCCTGGTTGGAGCTAGGAAACATTGGAAGCGCAACATCAAGACTTCTTAGAGACTCCTCGGTTGAAACCCACTGCCATAAAGGACCTAGAAAGGGGTTCGGCCCCCTTCCTTTAAGGGGGGCTAAGGTGCCTTCCTTCTATTCCCAACCCCTAAATACTGCATGTTTATTAACGCAACATGCGAACACAACATTACTATTTCATTAGTGAGCTACTTACCTAAGGAGATCTAGGGCTGTAAACTCCATTCTTCATCAGGACTTGGGTTTGGACTCGTCCATTTTCTTCTTGGTCGTTTCCAGTAGTTTCAGCAGCTCCTCATGAGTGTAACATCCCTCAGAATCACACCCCACACGCATACAAGTAAAAATACGGGGTTTTAAAAATTTTTACTCTTCCATTAAAACATAAGAAGAAAGCGGCATCGAAGGACATTACTACGGAACTGAAAACCGCACAGAACTGAGTAGGATCGATTTACTAGGAAATAGAAATCCGGAAATCCAGAAAAAATCCGGCAGCAAGTATACTAAATTACTGCTGCACAGACCCACATATCCTGGAACAAAACAAATGTCCACACTACACATATGTGGAGAACACAATTGTCAGAAGTATTGCAGAAACGGATTATTCAGATACCAAATACAACAAAAATTCGGTCACACAGCTCAAAGTATTCCTATAAGTAAGTATTCGGTCACATAAGCCCTCAGGAGATAAAACGTGTCATATAAGTAAGTTAGGCACGCAGGCCTGATAAATCTTTAGAAGACAACTCCTAGAAATTATATAAAACATAGCATCATAACAAATTTAGTAGCTGTAGCAATCACTGTCCTGATGTCTCACCTGAAAATATTTAAACAACGGGGGTGAGCTAAAAAGCTCAGTGAGTAAAAGACACTAAAAGTCATCCATAGTACACATCAAAAATATCATGCTTGCAGATAAGACACTTAACATGAACACTCATATCAAAACAAAACATAATCAAATACAGATACTTATAACAATAAGCATCAAGCATGAAGTAGGATATAAGTCTACCAACCCATTCCAACTAATCACACTGCCCAACACATCTATAATACAGATCGAAACAGAACTACAGAAAATCAGAGCTGACAGACAGAACAGATCGAAACAGAACTACAGAAATCAGAACTGACAGACAGAAAATCAGAATTTTCAGAATCCAAACGGATAGTCTACATCGGAAACAGAAAGGCCACAGAAGGCCTGAAGACCACAGAAGGTCTGATAACCACAGAAGGTCTGACCCCACCTCTGCCGAGGACGAGACATGCATGCATATCAGAAACAGAATGGTAGAGGAGGTATCAGTGGGTGGCCCCCGTCTCGTCAAGACGTGGCACTCTGGCCTCCAATACTGGTAGAGGAGGTATCAGTGGGTGGCCCCCGTCTTGTCAGGACGTGCCACTCTGGCCTCCAATACCCAGAACAGAACAGAAATAGTGGAGGGAGAATGGAAGGTGAGACCAGCTCACATCTACCCTTCACTAGTGTCTCATGGGTCGTAGTAGACTATCAGCACCATTACAGCGCCACAAAAGGAGGGTAAGGACACGGAAGAGTGCTACACTAGGGCATAATTTTTACAGAACAGATCATGCTGAAACGGAGGAGTAGGACTAACCACCACTCAATTCTCACATCATGCCCAAAGTGTCTCACAAACCAGAAAATGACACACCCTAATATCCAGTCCTTAACAAAATTACAATTTTGCAGAAAATCAAAGCTGAACACACTTCATAATTTTTACCATCAACCAGAAGTAATATATGAGTGAATTCCTTGAATTCCTTAGATTTTATGCAACTATCCTTAATTCATATCAAACCATTCTATGTTCTCACAAAGGTTATAACACATTCAAAGTTTCAGAAAATTCACAACATATATATATACAGAATAGAAATTTTTCACATAACAAACAATTAAACAGATGTTTCAGAAAAATAGATTAATATATCATACTTGCAACAGATGTTTCAGACCGAGTAAGTAATCTAAAATAGGCAATATGATATTCACAATAAAGCTATTTGAATCTACTTTCCAATAGAACTGAATCCGTCGGATTTGGAGTTATAACCGGGGAGATATGGGTGTTCGAACATAGAAAGGTCGGGATTTCAGAATTCCAGAAAACAGATTCGTATATCAGAATTGCGACACAAATTTCAGATCCAATAACTAACAGAAAATAGGCGACATGGTAGTTAAATTGAACCCCTTCGAGTCTACTTTCTAATAAAACTGATTTGATAAGATTTCGAGCTATACCTAGGGAGATATGATGGTTCGAACACATAAAGGTCGAAATCCAGATTTCCAGAAAACTGATTTTGTACAGCTAGATTGCAATACAGATTGAAATACGAATACAGTTCGGATATAGTCGATATCATATTCAAATTAAAGCCGAATGTATCTAGTTTCATACAAAATTTATTTCGTGCGATTTGGATCTATAGGCCATGAGATATTGGGGTTATAGTACACAAAGGTCAGATTAGAGAATGCAGATTTCAGCAGAACAGGATTTTAAAACCCTATAAATATTTGAATTCGACCCCATACGGATAATCATTGCAAATAACGAATTTTAATTGAAATAATCTACAATTTAGCGGATTAGACTCCTTAGGATCGAATTACTCACCAGAAAAATCGTCCACAGAGAAAAACTCCAAGATAGAGGATCACCAGGAAGTTCGTCCACCACCAGTCTGCCACCACCAGCGTCAGAAATTTCAGGAGGCGCCAAGCACAGTAAGGGGCGACAACCAAAGGTGGCTAGGGTAAGAAAACACAAAAGTCGTGAGGGAGAGGAGCCCTCACGCAATTCCTCTTTTTCTCCCACCCCAAACGGATCCAAGATCCAATAACCCAGTTAACTTAAGTGAAAAATCGGTTTTATGGGCTTACCTGGGCTTAACCACCCTGCGCCACTCCAATAATATCAGAAATATGCGCCACCATGGTGGAAAGAATTCTAGGAGCGAAGAATCATGGTTGAGGGTTCAAATCCCCAACCAAAATAATTATTTTTGCCCTGTAGGAAAAATTCCTACACTTAGGCAAAAATCCCAAAATTTTAACATATAAAAATACAGAAACAGAATTTCTAACCTTAAATCATAATTCAGAAAAATCGAGGGCGTTACATCCTCCCCCCCTTATAGAGCTTTAGTCCTCTAAAGCTGACCAAGCCCGTCACTGAACAGGTGAGGATGCTCCTTTCTCATATCTGCTTCAACCTCCCAAGAGGCTTCTTCAATAGACTGATTTCCCCAGATGACTTTCACAAGTGGAATAACCTTATTTCTCAGCACTTTCTCTTTTCTATCTTCAATTCTGAGAGGTTTCACCACAAAAGTCATATTCTCTTCAAGCTGAAGAGGTTCCAACTCTAGAACATGAGAAGGATCAGAACAATATTTTCTGAGTGCAGAAACATGGAACACATTATGGAGGTGTTCCAGTGATGGGGGCAGAGGAAGTCGGTATGCCACAAGTCCAATCCTCTCAATGATATCAAAGGGACCAATGTACCTGGGACTCAATTTTCCCCTCTTTCCAAATCTCATCACCCCTTTCATAGGTGAGACCTTTAGGAAAACATGCTCTCCCACCAAAAACTCAAGAGGAGGCCGCCTCACATCAGCATAACTCTTCTGTCTATCCTGAGCAATCTTCATCTTTCTCTGAATTTCTCTGATCTTCTCAGTGGCTTCCTGAACAGCATCAGACCTTAGCACTGTTCTGTCCCCAGTTTCCTCCCAGCATATAGGTGTTCTGCATTTCCTCCCATATAGGGCCTCATACGGAGCCATCTGTATGCTAGAGTGAAAGCTATTGTTGTAGGTGAACTCTATCAGTGATAAGTCCAGATCCCACTCAACAGACCAGTCAACCACATAAGATCTCAGAAGATCCTCAAGTGTCTGAATAGTTCTCTCTGTCTGACCATCAGATTGAGGATGATATGCAGTGCTGAAACTCAGATTAGTTCCCAAATCTTCCTGTAATTTCTTCCAAAACCTGGACAGAAATCGAGGATCACGGTCAGAGACAATGTCCAAGGGAACTCCATGCAATCTGACAATCTCATCGATGTACAGTTTTGCTAACCGATCCAAACTGTAAGTCATTTTGATCGGTAAGAAGTGAGCTGACTTCGTGAGTCTGTCCACAATCACCCATACGGCATCATGATTCCTTCTGGTATTGGGCAGTCCACACACAAAGTCCATACTGATATGCTCCCACTTCCACTGAGGAATAGGGAGAGACTGCATCAAACCGCCCGGCCTCTGATGCTCAGCCTTCACGGTTTGGCAAGTCAAACATCTGGATACAAACAAATGCACATCCTTCTTCATACCATGCCACCAGAAAGTCTTTTTTCAGATCCTGATACATCTTGGTACTACCAGGATGAACGGTATACTTAGTGCAATGGCTTTCCCTAAGAATTTCATTTCTCAACTCAGGGTCCTCAGGGACACAGACCCTTCCACGGAATCTGAGGAGACCATCATCCGACATATTGAAATTCTCAACCCAGCCTTGCTCAGACCTCTCTTTCCACCGTAAAATATCCGGATCTGACTGCTGCCCTGATCTCAGTCTCTGCAGTAACTCTGACTGAACCCTGAGAGAAGCTAGAAGACCGCCTCTCTCACCCGGAGTCACACTCAGATGCATGTCACTGAACTCCTGCAATAGTCGCCACTCCTGGACTTGCAGTGCAGCTATCTGAGTCACAGGATACCGACTAAGAGCATCAGCCACCACATTGGCTTTACCAGACTGATATTGGATGGTGAAGTCATAATCCTTTATCAATTCAAGCCATCGCCTCTGTCTCATATTCAGCTCTTTCTGAGTGAAGATATACTTCAAGCTCTGGTGATCTGTAAACAATTCAAATGTTTGTCCAAACAGATAGTGCCTCCAGATCTTCAAGGCAAAAACTACAGCTGCCAACTCCAGATCATGAGTGGGGTAGTTTACCTCATAGTCTTTGAGTTGCCTTGAAGCATAAGCAACTACCTTTCCTTACTGCATCAGTACAGCACCCAGACCCTTACCAGAGGCATCAGTGTACACAGTGAACTTCTCTCCATCACAGGGAATGATGAGGATAGGAGCACTGGTCAGTCTCCTTTTCAGTTCCTGAAAACTAGACTCACAATTATCAGACCACTCAAACTTCAAATTCTTTCTAGTTAGCTTAGTCAGAGGACCAGCCAGCTTGGAAAAACCCTCCACAAAGCGGCGGTAGTATCCAGCTAAGCCCAGAAAACGTCTGACCTCAGTCGCTGTAGTTGGTCTTACCCAGTGAAGAATGGCCTCCACCTTCACTGGATCCACAGACACACCCTGGCCAGAAATAATGTGCCCCAGAAAGCCAATCTGACATAGCCAGAACTCACATTTGCTGGCCTTAGCATACAGCTGCTTCAGCCGCAGAATCTCCAGCACCTTGCGCAAATCCTGAGAGTGATCTTGCGCATTCTTGGAGTAGATCAGAATATCATCAATGAAGACGACCACACATTTGTCCAGGAGCTCATGAAATACCCTGTTCATCAGATCCATAAACACCGTAGGGGCATTTGTCAGTCCAAAGGGCATAACAAGAAACTCATAGTGCCCATACCTGGTCCTGAATGCAGTTTTAGGTACATCCTCCTCCTGAGCTCTCAGCTGATAATAGCCAGACCTCAGGTCAATTTTAGAGAATACAGTAGCACCCTGCAACTGATCAAAGAGATCATCAATACGGGGTAATGGGTACTTATTCTTAACAGTCACTTGGTTGAGTTGACGGTAATCGATGCACATGCGCAACGTACCATCCTTCTTCTTCACAAATAACACAGGGGCTCCCCATGGAGAAACACTGGGTCGAATATACCCCTTCTCTAATAGTTCTTCCAGTTGCTTCTTCAGCTCTGTCAGTTCTGAAGTTGCCATCCTGTAAGGAGCTTTAGATACCGGTGCCGTGCCTGGCAACAACTCGATACCAAACTCAACTTCTCTGCTAGGTGGTAACCCAGGTAAATCATCAGAGAAGACGTCAGTAAACTCTCTTACCACAGGAATTTTAGCCAGATCCAAATCATACTCAGTCTGCACCTTGACATGTGCCAGATACCCCTTGCAGCCCTGGGCTAAAAGCTTCCTGGCCTGCAGATGAGATATCACCAAAGGCTCCTGTTCTGAAATCCGGCCTTGGATAACCAGTTGCTGTCCATCACTTAGATGCAGAGTAATTAACTTTTCAAAACAATCTAAAGTAGCATGATAGGCAGACAGCCAATCCATGCCCAGAATGATGTCATAGTCTTTCATAGGAAGACTAATCAAATTAATAGGTAAATCATATCCTTCAACCTTAATCAAACAGTCAGGATATGTTATATCTGTAGATACGGCCTCACCCATAGGTGTATGAACAGCAATACAGAAATCAAGTATCCTAGGCAACACAGGCAAACATGGTGCAAAACATGCAGACACAAAGGATAAATTGGCACCAGGATCAAAAAGAATGCGTGCCAAATAACTAAACACATAAAGTGTACCTTCCACCACGGACTTCGAAGCCGAAGCATCCCTCTCCGCGATGGCATACACGCGAGTCTGCACAGTAGGCTTCTCACCCTGTCCTCTAGTATCCGGCATAGGACAGTCCTTAATCATATGCCCCACCTTACCACATCTGAAGCAAGCGCCAGTCTTCCTGTAGCACTCATTATCCTGATGTTTAGTGCTCCCGCAGTGGAGACACTTCTTGCCATTCTGAGAAACTGTGCTGGCTGGCTTCTGATAAGGTTTGTATCTGCCCTTATTGTCTTTCTTCTTATTCTTGAAATTCTTTTTATCCTTACCACCCGGAGTGGGTGCGTAAGTCACAGAAGTAGGGGCGGATGCAGTGACTGGAATAGTATCAGCAGCCATCTCAGCAATGCACCTCTCAGCAGTGCGAGCCCTGTCTACCACTTCAGCATAAGACTCTAAGTGTAGCATAGCTACCCTTGTCCTGATGTCTTTCCTCAAACCCCGCTGAAACTTCTTGGCTCTTCTTTCCTCGGTGTTGACTAAGTGAGGAGCATACCCCGACAACCGAGCGAACATGGCCTCATACTAATCCACCGTCAGGTCGCCCTGCTCAAGATGAATAAACTCCACCTCGCGCTCCTCAGATAAGCTAGAGGGGAAAAACTTGGCATTGAACTTCATCATGAAGTACTGCCAATCAACAACTCTGGATTCAGTTGCCGCCAGTCTGACGACTCCCTTCCACCAGTCTTCGGCATCTCCACGCAACATGAAGACAGATAAACATAGCTTGTCTGCATCATCACAGCGCAAAACCTGGAAAATCTTTTCCAGTGCCAAAAGCCAATCCTCAGCCGCTCTGGGCCCGGACTACCATAAAATGTAGTCGGGTTCAGGTGTTGAAACTCTCGAACCAACCGAGAATATCGTTGATGTGCGCCATCACCCAGAGGAGAACCAGCGCCACCCACACCGTGTCCAGCCGGTTGTGACTGTGACTGAGGCTGTGTCTGCGACAGCCGCTGCAATAACTGTTGCTGAACCTCCATGTGCTGCGCCTGCTGCTGCTGCATCATCTGAGTTTGCTGCTGGATGAACGCGTTTTGTTGTTGCATCATAGCAGTCATAGCCTCCATGGCCTGCCTCAGATCAGACTGTTGATCACCGTTGCTACTGCTAGATCTTGGTCGCACCATTTTTTTTTTTTGTACCTGCATCACATAACACGGTAGAATAACAACCAATATTCAATCACGGATCAGATCCTATCTTGGTTTCTAGCAATACACAAACAGAGTTTTCCAATATTCAGATCCTATCTTGGTTTCTAGCAATACACAAACAGAGTTTTCCTTTCCCGGAGTTTCTAATTGCTAGTAATATTGCTCTGATACCATCTGTAACATCCCTCAGAATCACACCCCACACGCATACAAGTAACAATACGGGGTTTTAAAAATTTTTACTCTTCCATTAAAACATAAGAAGAAAGCGGCATCGAAGGACATTACTACGGAACTGAAAACCGCACAGAACTGAGTAGGATCGATTTACTAGGAAATAGAAATCCGGAAATCCAGAAAAAATCCGGCAGCAAGTATACTAAATTACTACTGCACAGACCCACATATCCTGGAACAAAACAAATGTCCACACTACACATATGTGGAGAACACAATTGTCAGAAGTATTGCAGAAACGGATTATTCAGATACCAAATACAACAAAAATTCGGTCACACAGCTCAAAGTATTCCTATAAGTAAGTATTCGGTCACATAAGCCCTCAGGAGATAAAACGTGTCATATAAGTAAGTTAGGCACGCAGGCCTGATAAATCTTTAGAAGACAACTCCTAGAAATTATATAAAACATAGCATCATAACAAATTTAGTAGCTGTAGCAATCACTGTCCTGATGTCTCACCTGAAAATATTTAAACAACGGGGGTGAGCTAAAAAGCTCAGTGAGTAAAAGACACTAAAAGTCATCCATAGTACACATCAAAAATATCATGCTTGCAGATAAGACACTTAACATGAACACTCATATCAAAACAAAACATAATCAAATACAGATACTTATAACAATAAGCATCAAGCATGAAGTAGGATATAAGTCTACCAACCCATTCCAACTAATCACACTGCCCAACACATCTATAATACAGATCGAAACAGAACTACAGAAAATCAGAGCTGATAGACAGAACAGATCGAAACAGAACTACAGAAATCAGAACTGACAGACAGAAAATCAGAATTTTCAGAATCCAAACGGATAGTCTACATCGGAAACAGAAAGGCCACAGAAGGCCTGAAGACCACAGAAGGTCTGATGACCACAGAAGGTCTGACCCCACCTCTGCCGAGGACGAGACATGCATGCATATCAGAAACAGAATGGTAGAGGAGGTATCAGTGGGTGGCCCCCGTCTCGTCAAGACGTGGCACTCTGGCCTCCAATACTGGTAGAGGAGGTATCAGTGGGTGGCCCCCGTCTTGTCAGGACGTGGCACTCTGGCCTCCAATACCCAGAACAGAACAGAAATAGTGGAGGGAGAACGGAAGGTGAGACCAGCTCACATCTACCCTTCACTAGTGTCTCATGGGTCGTAGTAGACTATCAGCACCATTACAGCGCCACAAAAGGAGGATAAGGACACGGAAGAGTGCTACACTAGGGGATAATTTTTACAGAACAGATCATGCTGAAACGGAGGAGTAGGACTAACCACCACTCAATTCTCACATCATGCCCAAAGTGTCTCACAAACCAGAAAATGACACACCCTAATATCCAGTCCTTAACAAAATTACAATTTTGCAGAAAATCAAAGCTGAACACACTTCATAATTTTTACCATCAACCAGAAGTAATATATGAGTGAATTCCTTGAATTCCTTAGATTTCATGCAACTATCCTTAATTCATGTCAAACCATTCTATGTTCTCACAAAGGTTATAACACATTCAAAGTTTTAGAAAATTCACAACATATATATATACATAATAGAAATTTTTCACATAACAAACAATTAAACAGATGTTTCAGAAAAACAGATTAATATATCATACTTGCAACAGATGTTTCAGACCGAGTAAGTAACCTAAAATAGGCAATATGATATTCACAATAAAGCTATTTGAATCTACTTTCCAATAGAACTGAATCCGTCGGATTTGGAGTTATAACCGGGGAGATATGGGTGTTCGAACATAGAAAGGTCGGGATTTCAGAATTCCAGAAAACAGATTCGTATATCAGAATTGCGACACAAATTTCAGATCCAATAACTAACAGAAAATAGGCGACATGGTAGTCAAATTGAACCCCTTCGAGTATACTTTCTAATAAAACTGATTTGACAAGATTTCGAGCTATACCTAGGGAGATATGATGGTTCGAACACATAAAGGTCGAAATCCAGATTTCCAGAAAACTGATTTTGTACAGCTAGATTGCAATACAGATTGAAATACGAATACAGTTCGGATATAGTCGATATCATATTCAAATTAAAGCCGAATGTATCTAGTTTCATACAAAATTTATTTCGTGCGATTTGGATCTATAGGCCATGAGATATTGGGGTTATAGTACACAAAGGTCAGATTAGAGAATGCAGATTTCAGCAGAACAGGATTTTAAAACCCTATAAATATTTGAATTCGACCCCATACGGATAATCATTGAAAATAACGAATTTTAATTGAAATAATCTACAATTTTGCGGATTAGACTCCTTAGGATCGAATTACTCACCAGAAAAATCGTCCACAGAGAAAAACGCCAAGACAGAGGATCACCAGGAAGTTCGTCCACCACCAGTCTGCCACCACCAGCGTCAGAAATTTCAGGAGGCGCCAAGCACAGTAAGGGGCGACAACCAAAGGTGGCTAGGGTAAGAAAACACAAAAATCGTGAGGGAGAGGAGCCCTCACGCAATTCCTCTTTTTCTCCCACCCCAAACGGATCCAAGATCCAATAACCCAGTTAACTTAAGTGAAAAATCGGTTTTATGGGTTTACCTGGGCTTAACCACCCTGCGCCACTCCAATAATATCAGAAATATGCGCCACCATGGTGGAAAGAATTCCAGGAGCGAAGAATCAAGGTTGAGGGTTCAAATCCCCAACCAAAATAATTATTTTTGCCCTGTAGGAAAATTTCCTACACTTAGGCAAAAATCCCAAAATTTTAACAGATAAAAATACAGAAACAGAATTTCTAACCTTAAATCATAATTCAGAAAAATCGAGGGTGTTACAATGAGTACATTCAATTTTATTCATATTGAAATTGATAATGAATGCACTATAACTCGGAGGCAGTGACTGTAGGATCAGATCCATAGCCAAATCCTGATCCATCGGGTGTCCCAGACTATTGAGATGCAGCAAGTACCCAGGCAGCTTGAGCACATGTGGTCCCACTAGAGCACCTTCAGGCATCTTGCATTGATAGGCTGCCTTGGACATTTCAAACCTTTCTGTTCTAGCCTGCGATTCGAACAGTTGCTTTAGATGCGTGATGATCTGAAACGCATTCTAATCCTCATGCTGCATCTATAATTTGGATGACATCGTGGATAACATAAGGCAGGCAACATCCTAGTGCTTAGGAAAAGCTTCCCGATCAGCCACATGGGTTGTGGATGTCTGTGGAGGAGGAAGTGCTTATTCTAAGACATACAACTTCTTCTCCTGGATGAGGACTATCCTCAAGTGGCGGTACCAGTCCATGAAGTTGACTCCAGTCAACTTCTCCCTATCCAAGACATAATGGACTGACAATCCACTGTTGTTGTTGTTGTTGTTAGAAGCCATCTACAACAAAGACAAGAGTAGATCTATATCACAAATTCAATTGTTTATCCTAGCCTTTTATAAATGATTGTTTCTCACTATTTTATTTGAATCGATAATCCTCAAAAATCGATCAAGAAGTAGCCCAACTTCCTTAGTGAGATGGGATCTTCATTTCGTACACGGCCTTGCGTGCCGCTAGGGCAGGATGAACTGCACAAGGTGGCGCATGCTTCCTGAGGTAGGCCCCTGGCTAATTGCAACTTGGCAATTCCCTTTCTCAAGACAATTCCGGCCCTTTGTGCCCAGCTAAGGCTGGAACAACACAAAGTCCTAACTTCTTGAGGGCACCTCCAGAAATTTCTATTGGGAAACCCCAGGGATATTTTTCAATTTTTAGAGATAGAGATTACGCAAATACATTGCACAGCAGAAGCAATATCCCCGAAATGAGCCAATCCCAAAAACCTAGTGAAGATCGCATGCGAAAGAGTCAACACGATGAGATAGAAAAATACCTTAAAGCAAGATGAGGCCGATGTCGAGGTAGGCGCCCAAGCATGCGCCCTCTTCAATCTCACACACACGGATGCCTCGAGTCCTCTTCTTCCACGCCCGGTGCTAGCCTCGGGAAGAAGATCGAAGCCTTTGTCACCTTCTTCAAACCTTGTGCCAACTCCAAGGATGAAGCGCCAAAGAAGAAGATGAGGAGAAGGAGAAGCCGCCAAGGTGAAGTCCCTCTTGCTTCAAGAGGAGAGGAAGAAGACTACTTGCGACTTGATGGAAGAAGGAAGAGGTGCGCCTACGTCTCCCTTGCTCTCGCCCTTCTTAGTGTTCTCACACCTCCAAGGATTTGAACAATAAGAGAGGGGTGGCTAGGGTCCAATAAATAGGGTAAGAGGCAGTTTGGGCAAGGGCTAGGATCATGACAAGTGTGTGGCTAGGATTAGGGGGTTTGAGGCAAGGACAGTCTCCAAGGCTTTACCATAAACCTCATTCAACCTATCCATAATTGCCCAAGTGCCATATCAGCCCAAGACATGCCTTAAAGGCATTCATACCATCAAAGGGAGAAGGGCTACGCACATATTACTTCTAAATGAAGCAATTTTTGCCACCCAAACCCTATTATGCCCCTTAGGCGCCAATGGGGTTGGGTTTCTCCCCATTATACCCTTTTAGTCTATTGCCTCTTCATGACAACTTGTTATTGGGCCTCATTGGGTAATGAGCTAGCCCAAACTTCATTACATGGGTTGATTAAGTGATGGGGGGCCAAGACCAGCTCCGCGGAGGTCCACTAGGATCCGAAGGAAACCTCTCAGGTTTGGGTTTTCTCCATAGGATCCTACTTTCCTTATTTGCATTGCATCGCATCATGATAGGTGAGATCCACCTCCAATCCAACACGTAGTTACATGTAGGTTTTACTTTCCTGTTTAAATAAAATGTTGCATCGTGGTTGGTTAGAAGCATAGCACGTGTATTTGCACCTACAATACATAGGCAAATTTAGCTTACAACCCAATCACCTAGTGAGTTCCAAAGAAGGAAAGTTCAACTTCAACTCAGTTCAAGCTTCCATCACTTTGAAGACTTGAGTTAAAGGGGTTTCATAAATCCTCAACCACCTTGCCAAATCAAGCTATGGGCACCCACATCAACATTCAAGAAATTGGTCACAATCTAGATCCACCATTTACTCCCCAAATCAAGGAATCATGAGAAAGGCGCCTAAACACTTGGAGCAACAATTCAAATCCTTCTCCACAATTGGAAGCCTCATCAATGCTCAAACCGCCCACTCATTCAAATTCAAAGGTGCGCCAGCCCCTTGAATTTGAAATTCGAAAACCTACCTTGAAGGAGCCGGCCAAAGAAGGGAAGACAATTAATAGCTTGTGCGCCATTGCCTTGTAATTCATGAATGTTTAATGCTGAAATTGTCCTCCTTATTTTTCTTATGCGCCTAGGGGAGAAAAGACTCATGTAACCCCTAGATGCTTTGCCCATATATTGTAGCCCTCATGCATCATTTGCATCAGCATAGTAATGATATTTGTCGAGTAGTTGCCTAGTAAATTTAGTCTCTTGGTGCTTGTATCACTAAAGCTTCCTCTCTTCCTCTTTGTGCCTCCATCATCCATCTCTCCACCATAGCCGAGACCTTCACCCCTCCTCCACACCCAACCGTGACCACATCTCCCTCAAGAGAAGCCGAAAGACCAATGATCATCAAGATGATGAAGATCTCCCTAGAGGCCGAGACTCAACTTGAAAGAACAACCATGTCGCATGCCTCCTTGAAGTTGCATCACTAAGATAAGTGTTCTTCCTCCCTCACGGTTCTTCCTTCTTTTCTTTCAAGTTCTGAGATCTACACCTTGCTTGACTCTTGTAGGAAGGAAGGCGCTTGGATCTTGAAGACCCCCCTTAGGGGCGCAAGCCCTCTCTTCTCCACCCCTCCATAACTTAGTTTTGTCTCTCTCATTGTTTAGTCAAGAGAACTTGGAGGCTTAACCTCCCTCTTGCACCTTTGCTTTGTAATCTTAGTATTTAAAACCAACTCCCCCACGCCTGTGTGGGTTGCTGCATTGCCTGTGTGTAATCGACACCTTCCATATGAGTTGGACCGGTGAAGAACGGGAAGGTGACCCCTTCTATTCTCAAGGGGTCCACTATAAGTCTTCTTTAGTTTTCCAGTCATTTCATTTCTGCATTTCATTCTTGCAAGTAGCTGTAATTCGGTTTTGATACAGGGGGCAAACACAGGACAAAAGGTGCATGCAAACAACGCTTTGAGAAAATATTTTTTTTGTATTTTATAATAAAATCCGAGATTTACTCTACCGAGGTTGGAAAATATTTTTGGTATTTTAATAGTAAAGAAAACCGAAACTACAATTACTTTAAAACTACTTGCAACAAAGAAATGACTTGAAAGTTAAAACTCACCTTGGACCCCTTGAGAATAGAAGGGGTCACCTTCCCGTTCTTCACTGGTCCAATGGTTGATGGCAACGAAGTAGGGCCCTATGAGCTTACACACATGCAAACATTCAAGGCCCACACATGCGTGGGTGAGTTTAAACAAAGTTTAATTGTCCAACAATCAAAGAGAAGTCAAGAGGGGAGTTAGGCTCCCAAATTCTCTTGCTAACAACATTAAGGACTATCTAATTTAAAGGGGGGGGGGTGGAAGAAGAGTGTCTTGTGCCAAGAGAACCTCCAAATCCTTGCGTCATCCTTCAAGAAACAACAAGGTTAGTGTAGGAATAAGTTATAGAATTAAAAAGAGGGCGAGGGGAAGGAACTTAGCCAAAGAGGTGTCTTCTTGATGTCATTCTTCATGATGGCCGAGAGTGATGAAGCTTCCAAGGAGCCTTCTAATGCTTGCCGAGATCAAAGTGTGGTGGATCTTCCTTGAAGTCTCGTCAAAGGATGTGAAAGGACCTTCAAGGCTTTTAGTTGAATGGAGGATTAGAGGGGAGAAGGAGAAGAGGGGAAGGGAAAGGGCTCGGCCCTTTAGAAGAGGGGAAGAAGAGAGGTCTTTGGGACACAAGCACCATTGCAAACACCATTTTTTTTTCACTAGGCAACTACTCGACAAAAGAAAGAGAAATACAACTTATAGGCTGATTAGGGCCAAGGGTAAGGGTGACATTTTACCCTTGGAGAAATTACAAAAGAAGTAAGAAAAATTCAGCATTGATGTCTTCATTTGATCCTTCCTTTTAGTGGCTGATTTTTGAATTCGACTTCTTATTGTTTTTGGTGGAGTTTTCTTGTGGCTGAAGGTTTCCTTGGTCTCTTTCCTTGTTTGCTTTGATGACAATGCGATTGGGTTCCACAAATTGTGGATCTTGATTGATGGTTGGCGCAATTGGCAAGTGTGGGCTGAATTCTTCCTTGCTTTCGAATCCTTTTTATTGAATCCATTTGAAATTCGAAATCCTTCCTTCAAGAGCTTGGTGGCTAAGAGATTTCCATAGATGTTTCCACAAATTGGGGATCTAGATGGGGATCCCATGATTTGTGGATCTTGATTTGATCTTTGGTATCTTTGGTGCAAATTGGGAAGTGTGGGCTGAATTCGATTCCTTCTCTCATGGTTGGCCCCTTGGCTTGTTTTGGAAGGGATGTTGACTTAATTGCAAGCAACTCCATCTTGAAGTCTTTGGGTTGAAGTAGTTGAAGTGCTCTCTTTCCAAATTGGGAGCTCCACTAGTTGAGTGACTTGAGCTGAGCTCCTAAATGTCTCTTTGAGCTAACCCTAACCTGCCATGTTAGTTGCAAATGCAAGATACTATCCTAGCATGCAAAACTGCATGATGCACTAGAAGTAAAATTTATTCAACCAAAGCAAATTGCAAATATGGAAAGTGAAAATAAGGAAATATGCAAGTAAGGAGAAAATGCAACAAGGGGGCCTAGGAGGGGAAGCCATTTTTGGAGGGCTTCTTCCTAGTCCTATGCAACTTATGTGGGGCAGGGGCTGGTCCTCCATCAATTCTCCCCGGGTGGGAAGAATTCTCCTCCGGAGAATTATCCTTGTACCCTTGGAGTAGATCTAGAGCAACCATGGTGAGCTCTTCCTCGGAGAGCCAACCTTCATCACCGTTGACATACTTGACTAGGTAAGAGAATTGTACCTTGTCAAAGGTGAATTGGGTTCAATCCTCAAGGATAGCCACAATCAAGTGATCATGGGAGGTTGGTTGAGGCTCACTTTCTTGATATGGAATGGGATACCAAGAATCAATCAGTTCAGCAGGGGTAGCTTCAAAACAACTAGTCTTTCCAATGCCTCCTATAGTGGAATACCTTTCCAAACTATGCTTGCTAGTACACCTAGGATAAAGCTTCCCTATTTTACTATGCTGGTTTGGTAAGATAAAATCAATGGGCTCATTGTCATGCAGGGAAGACAAAGTAGTATTCTTAATTTTACCGTGCCTTAGGGTTGGAGGACTAGACTCTTCAAAACAAGACCTAAAGTTTAGAGGGTGAGGTTCCAAGATTCCTAAGTTATGAGATTGGCTAGTGGACTTAGGGTAAAGGTCAACTCCTAAGTTGGGAAACTCAAGTGGGTCAAGGGGCTGTCCTAGGGTTTCCTTAGGAGGCTCTATCTCTGGTTAAAGGTTTTGGATCCCTAAAATGTCACTTAAGTTGAGGTGAGAGTCCTTAGGTTGGTCTATCCCTTTGGGTGGCTCCTTAGGGTTAGGCTGGGCTATTCCTATGGGTGGCTCAAGTGACTCCTTAGGGTTAGGCTGGGCTATCCCTATGGGTGGTTCATGTGGCTCCTTAGGGTTAGGTAGGACTATCCCTAGGGGTGGTTCAGGTGTTTCCTTAGGGTTAGGCAAGGCTATCCCTATGGATGGCTTAGGTGGTTCCTTAGGGTTAGACCGAAGGGATTCTAGGGTTTCTATAGGCTCAGAGGGGTGGAATCCCTTAGTTTCAATGGGGGTATCCAGAATCCTAGGCTGTTGCATGAGTGGTTTGGGTCTTGGACTAGGATCCTCTAAATGTTCCTTGATTATGGTCTGGGTCCTTATGAGCTTGAATGTAGGATTAGGGGGTTTGGCTTCTTCTATCCTACCCTTGTTCGTGGAGGCCTTAAGTTCCTTAGGCATTGATGGCTTCAACTTGATCTTTTGCCCCTCATGGCTAAAGACATAAGTGTTAGTCCGACCGTAGTGGATAACATCCATGTCAAATAGCCAAGGACGACCGAGTAAGACTTGGGCGACGTCCATGGTAACAACGTCACACCAGATCTTTCTGAAAGGGGGGCGAAACCCTAATTCAGGCGCATATAAAATTTTTCATGGGCGAAAACAAGGGTTTCATGAAGATCGCATGGCATGAACATATGATCAACTATTAGTTCTTGCAATGAGAAGATAGGATGTTACCATGGCCATTATTTGGATGGCGACTTGGAAGAATATAGAGGGCGAGCGGCTCTCCTCCAAAGCAGTCGCACACAAGGTGACGATGGCTACTCCCTTTTCTTCTTTGTGCTAGCAAAGTTCCAAGGTGTCCTTCAACGTGTAGGAGAAGATGAGATGTTCTTCTTCTTGGCTAAGCGAAAACTCTCTACCTCTTCTCTTTCGTGGAGCCTCGACACACACACGAGAGGAGAAGCATTCATTCGAGAGAGAGGGAGGCGTTGAGGCGTTATCCAACGTGGGAACGCTTATGGCTTCCAAAAATAGAAAGTCATCAAGCCATGCGCCCATGTTTTCGAACCAACCAAAACGTCTTCTCACTTTGAACCATGCGTTCACTTATGTGAACCGGTTCTATTGCATTTGGTTCAAAGACCAAATCAAACCAAGCCATGGTCTAGATCTCATATGAACCAGATGGCTCAAGATCTAACCACACATCTCTTGATGCTCTTGATCTCATCGATCAAGCATCAATTCTCCCGATCGAAGCTTACCGATCTCAAGCCCTAATCAATCAAACAGGATCAGACCAGATCTCACTTCCAATCAGAGTTTAAACTCCTTTAAACTGAACCAAAACCATTCAGTCCACACGATCTGACATAAGTAAGCCATATCATCAAATTGTGCGACCCTAAGGGTTTCCTTCAATGTCGGTAACGATAACTTACGTTATCACGATCAAAGAGGGGTATCTAGCAACACATCACTGTCTCCCGATATGAAGGAAAGAGTCTTCCAAGACTACACCCAAACCATAGCACAAGTGTGAATCCAATTCACTTGACATACATGTTTCCTTTGCCACTGGATGTTCTCATTGGACAAGCGTGTCAAGCCTGTAATTCCAATATGATGAAAATGATTAGATCAGATGAACATAGTCATCTGGGTATGGCCATACACTTTCTCAATCATCTCATCCAGGGGGCCCCTTTAGAACATCACACTCCAACAAGGAGAGGCAATCCTATATCTATCACTAGTGTCCTAACATGACTCATGCTCATTATCCAAGATAATCTATAACCATTATATTTCAAATGATATTGAATTACCTCAAGACAATGCCAATCATCATTTAGAAACACAAGCGATCTCAAGTCAGAGGAAATATGCCACTTGCTTGCATATAAGGATTATTCACATTGTGACAAACAATTGAATATCCTAAGTAGGGTCTGTCCAGTACATCCAATGCACCTATGTGTCTACATCTTATTCCATGCTCGAAGCACCCTATAAGATTGGAAATCATATTAGTCTCAATCATATCAAGGCTGTCTCATGTTCACCAAGATATCTCGACTAAGGACAATGCTAATGTCAGCCAAGCTGAACACCATTGAGACATTATTCAGAAGTATACATAACAGCAGCAGATAATGTAACAACCTGAATAACAACCATTGCCTTTATAAACTTATACATAGTTTATACATGATACTGAAATCATCCCAAAGGCCTCAAACATTAGCCTTAAGGGCATACCCCAACAATCTCCCACTTGCACTTAATCTAATGGTTGAGAAATCTCAAACCCATATTATTACAGTGCTTCTCATGCTTCTGCTGCGCCAGAGGCTTAGTAAGCGGGTCAGCTAGATTGTCATCTGTATGAACCTTGCAGATCTTGATCTCTCCACGATCTATGATCTCACGGATCAAATGAAACCTTCTCTGTATGTGCTTAGACTTCTGGTGTGACCGTGGTTCCTTTGCTTGTGCTATTGCTCCAGTGTTATCACAGAAGATAACCAATGGATCAGCACTCGAAGGAACAACACCAAGTTCCTAAACGAACTTACGAATCCACACTGCCTCCTTGGATGCTTCCGAGGCTGCAACATACTCGGCTTCTGTTGTGGAATCAGCAACAATTGATTGTTTGAAACTCTTCCACACAACTGCTCCTCCATTCAAGCTAAAAACATAGCCTGATTGCGATCGGAAATCATCTTGGTCAGATTGGAACGAAGCGTCAGTATATCCTTCAATACTGAGTTCTTCCTGACCTCCATAAATCAAGAACATATCTTTGGTCCTCCGAAGATATTTCAAAATGTTCTTGACTACAATCCAGTGTGCCTTCCCAGGATTACTTTGGAATCGACTGGTCACGCTTAACCCGTAAGCGACGTCTGGGCGAGTACACAACATCGCATACATAATGGATCCAATAGCCGAAGCATAAGGCGTATTGTCCATTTCATCTTTCTCAGACTGTGTTTGAGGACACTGGCTCTTAGAAAGATTCAGACCATGTCTGACTAGAAGATATCCTCTTTTAGAATTTTCCAAATGGAATCTGTCACATCCCGTTATCTTAATCCCAAACAAGCAACAGAAGTCATAGAGAAACAGGATGTTATCATACAAGATCGATTCACATGCTAGGTAAAACCAAGTTCAAGAAAACACGATCTGAAAATTTTCGAGAATCCATACATAGAATCTCAGCGAAAACACAATTTCAGAAATGTACCTGCCACCACGCAATACTTGCACTAGACATATGCAAGTTCACATTTATATCAAATCCGTTTGGAAAAATACCAATCGACTCAAATTGGAAACCAAAGTCACAATGTCGATTCTATAAACTCATGAAACTAACATGAATAATACCAAACACCGAAACCAGGCCAAAGCCCGCGGTGACACAAAAATCAAAACTTCAAAACTTAAAACTGCCACAACCGGCAACACAAGTTCACATAATTCGGCCACAACCGGCCCCAGTTAATTAAGCACAAAAGTCTTATACATTAACCAGCATAATATCCATATCAACGCTAACTCAAGAAATGCGCCCCTGCTCTACACCTGAAAATAGTGAGGGAGTGAGCTACACAGCCCAGTGAGTGGATAGTCTCAAACGACCATCCATAACATACACTCAAAAATACATGCAGATTATTTTAAAAACATTTAACAGAATATCATGTCAACATATAACAAAATTAAAGGACAGAACTCATATAAAACAATCAGGTGTAAACTGCTAAGACATCATTGTCACCAAAGAGTAACCAGGGTTCTAGAGCTATACTCTAAACCAACTAATGACTTAATTGACCTAGTTGTCCAGCATAATCAATAGTGACCATTATGGTCCAACCCGGCTTTGGCCTAAGCACTGGGAGAAGCCTGCAAATCACATGCAACATATATACATGGACAGTGTGTAGACTCAAGAGGTAATCACCACCTGGTCAAGATGTGATACCTTGATCTACACCACCCCATAATCACAAAAATCTAAGCGTCTAAGAGTGATGACATCAAGAGGTGGCCCCTGTCCGACCAAGACATGGCACTTTGCGTCTTATATCACTCGTTCTCCCCAAAGGGTTCCTTAACTGGACAACATCAAACACATCTTATATCTTATTTCACAAGAGTGGACTCCTAAGTGTCAACTAAACTCTAGGATAGTCATTTTTATCACAATAATCACATCAGGCAGGCTGAACAACAACCCCCTCACATATCACAATACATGGCTGAAATCTCCAACCCTTAACATATCACATATACAGGGCTGAAATCTCCAACCCTTAACATATCACATATAGACTATCCCCTTGAGTACACAGTTACACTTAGCCTTAGTCCTAACCATTCCATGACCACGACACATATTATTCGAATATGTCACATAACCACATAATATTCGAAAATCACATAACCACATAATATTCAAAAAAATCACATAATCACATAATATTCAAAAATCACATAATCACATAGTAGTGTAGTCCTTAGGTTTCATGCTGATTAGTTCAGTCTAACCTTGTTATGTTATCACCCAAAGTTATCAATCAATATTTCATGTCATTACTTTCTGCATACACCATTCAATTAAAAATACATAATAATACAGAAAATTCACTAAATTTCGTTCACAATTAACATAAATGCAGAATATCACATATTCATAGTTTTCTACTAGTTCTGATAACAAAAGACAGAAATACCCCTAGTTCAAAGTTTAAGTCATACACGAAAAGTTATCCAAAAATTTCGTAAAAATATTCACTACTTCCCTCATGATCCCTAGATTCGTAATTTCAAGTTTTCCCCAATTTTAACTAGGAAATTTACCGAATTACCCCTAGGTCAATTTCAGTCAACAAAAACTTTTATTTCTAAAAATTCCCAAAAAAAATACAGTAGAATCCTCATATACCTAATTTCATGAATATCAAGTTTTCCCCAATTTTTACCCATGCATTTGGACGTAACTTCATGAAGAAGGGTCGAAATTCTCATTCAAGCCCTAATCTTCATGCAATTGAAATTCTAATGCTACATACATGTTTAATCAAGGCCTAATTTATGATTAGGAGTCTTAAAAACGAAAAGCCCTAATTGTCATGCAAGCTAGGGTTTCGAAATTTAGGGAAAAAGCAAGAAACGTATACAATTTTGCAAGCATGTGTTCATGTCATCTTTCTAGACATTAATCCTCTCTAAATCATGCAAAACCTTCCATATGCGTGAACTAGGTGAAGAGAAAATCCACTCACCTTGTTTTCGGTTCTTCCAAGCCAACACCCTCACGCCACTCACGCCACACACGTCGCCGGAACCACCCAAAAGCCGCCGGAAAGTCGCCTCCACCACCTCTTGCCGCCGGCCACAAGAAGAGGAGAAGAGAAGAAGCAAGCCGCCACTTCACCAAGGGAAGAAAATCGTGAGCAAAGAGAAAAACGAGGGTGAACACGATTTCCCCTAAAATTTTCGTTTTTTTCAAGCCTCCAACGAATCCAAACCAATAGCAACCATAAGTGAAAGATCCAATAACCCTTTAGTATAAGTTAATCTCCATTTTACCCTTATCAAGGGCTCTTACCCTTTTCTAACAAGAATACACCCCTAGCCTAGTGGCGTGCAGCACACATCCTATGCCTTAAGTCTTAGGTTCGAATCCTCTCCGCGACACATATTTTTACATTGCAGGAAAATACACCCAACAAGACATTTTCTCAATGAAAAACTTCCACAAACATGCTATAAACGAAATTTTAGTTTTTTCTTACCTGTTAATAAATTTCCGGATCTTACATTCCTCCCCCTTAAAAAGCTTTAGTCCTCTAAAGCTCACCAGCCAAATCATCGAACAGCTGAGGGAACTCTCTTCTCATATCTGACTCTGTCTCCCAAGTAGCTTCTTCGACTGACTGGTTTCCCCAGATAACCTTTACTAAAGGTATAGACTTATTCCTCAGAACCTTATCCTTTCTATCCACAATCCGGAGAGGTCTTTCCTCAAAAGTCAAATCACTCTGAATCTGAAGAGGTTCCAATTCCAATACATGAGATGGATCAGGATGATATTTCCTCAAAGCAGAAACATGGAACACATTATGCACATGATCCATAGCAGGAGGTAAAGCTAACCTGTAAGCCACTGGACCAACTCTCTCAATAATGTCAAAAGGGCCTACAAACCTAGGGCTCAACTTGCCCTTTTTGCCAAACCTCATAACACCCTTAGTAGGTGACACCTTTAAGAAAACATGATCCCCTACCATAAACTCCAAGGGACGACGACGGTCATCAGCATAACTCTTCTGTCTGTCCCGAGAAATCTTCAGTTTATTCTGTATCTCTCTGACCTTATCAGTAGTCTCCTGAACTGCATCAGATCTCAAAATCATTCTGTCACCAGTTTCCTCCCAACACAAGGGAGTCCTACACCTTCTCCCATACAATGCCTCATAAGGAGCCATCTGAATACTGGAGTGGAAACTATTATTATAAGTGAACTCTATCAAAGATAGATCCCGGTTCCACTCAGAACTCCAATCAACCACATAAGCTCTCAACAGGTCTTCTAGAGTCTGTATAGTACGCTCCGTCTGGCCATCAGACTGAGGATGGTATGTTGTACTAAAACTCAACTTAGTACCCAAACCCTCCTGTAAGCTCTTCCAAAACCTGGACAGAAATCGAGAGTCCCTATCAGACACAATATCAACAGGCACTCCATGCAGTCTGACTATCTCATCAATATACAATCTAGCCAGTCTCTCTAAAGGATAAGTCATCTTGATCGGGAGAAAGTGGGCTGATTTAGTGAGTCTATCAACAATCACCCAAATAGCATCATGACCCAATCTGGTTCTGGGCAAACCACACACAAAGTCCATACTGATGCATTCCCACTTCCACTCAGGAATAGGAAGGGGCTGCAACAAACCACCAGGCTTCTGGTGTTCAGCCTTTACCGTCTGACAGGTTAAACACCTAGAGACAAAATCAAATACTTCTTTCTTCATACCCGGCCACCAAAAGCTCTTCTTGAGGTCCTGATACATCTTAGTTACACCAGGATGTAGAGAATATTTGGAGTTATGGCTGTCCTCCAATATTTCTTTCCTCAAGCTCGGTTCCTCAGGGACACACACCCTTCCACGAAACCGAAGAACACCATCATCATACAAGCTAAAATCCTGAACTGTACCCGCAACCAAACTATCCCTGATCTGAACTAATTTCGGATCCACTGACTGCTGATCTCTGATTTTCTGCAACAAAGCAGACTGTACTCTGAGGAAAGCCACATAACCCGACTGAACTTTAGGAGAAACACTGATCCTGAGATCTCTGAACTCCTGCAATAACTGCCACTCACTGACCCGCAGTGCCGCTACTGAAATAACTGGATGCCTGCTCAGTGCATCAGCCACTACATTAGCCTTTCCAGCCTGATACTGAATAGTGAAGTCATAGTCTTTGATCAACTCCATCCATCTTCTCTGTCTCATGTTCAACTCCTTCTGAGTGAAGATGTACTTGAGACTCTGGTGGTCAGTAAACAGATCAAACTCTTGACCTAACAAATAGTGACGCCATATCTTCAGAGCAAAGACTACGGCCGCCAACTCTAAGTCATGAGTAGGGTAGTTCAACTCATACTCCTTCAGTTGTCTCGAAGCATAGGCTACCACAGAACCCTTCTGCATCAAAACACAACCCAACCCCTTGCCTGAAGCATCCGTATAGACAGTAAACCTTTCCCCATCACTAGGAATAATGAGGATCGGTGTACTAGTCAACCTTCTCTTCAGCTCCTGAAAGCTCTCTTCACACTTGTCATCCCAATTAAACTTGGCCTCCTTCCTGGTCAATTTAGTTAAAGGACCCGCCAGCTTGGAGAATCCCTCAACAAATCTCCGGTAGTAACCTGCTAATCCCAGGAAACTTCTGATCTCAGTAGCACTAGTCGGTCTTCCCCAATTAAGGATGGCTTGCACTTTAACTGGATTCACAGACACCCCCTGACCAGAAATCACATGCCCAAGGAAACTAATCTTTTCTAGCCAGAACTCACACTTACTAGCCTTGGCATATAATCGGTTTTTCCTCAGGATCTCCAGCACTCTGCGCAAGTCACTGACATGATCCGAAGTAGTCCGAGAGTACACCAAGATATCATCTATGAAAACCACCACACATGAATCAAGTAATTCATGAAATACCCTGTTCATCAAATCCATGAAGACAGCAGGTGCATTCGTCAGTCCAAAAGGCATAACTAAAAATTCAAAATGCCCATACCTGGTCCTGAAAGTAGTCTTAAATATATCCTCATCCTTGACCCTAAGCTGGTAATATCCTGATTTCAGATCGATCTTAGAGAACACTGTAGCTCCCTGTAATTGATCAAACAGATCATCAATTCTGGGAAGAGGATACTTATTCTTGATAGTCACTTGGTTCAGTTGTCTGTAGTCTATACACATCCTCAGGGTTCCATCCTTCTTCTTTACGAACAGCACTGGTGCTCCCCAGGGAGAAGCACTAGGCCGGATGTAACCTTTTTCCAGCAAATCCTCCAGTTGTTTCTTAAGTTCGGCCAACTCTGAGGTAGCCATGCGGTAAGGAGCTCTGGAGATAGGTGCAGTACCTGGCACCAACTCAATGCCAAACTCTACCTCTCGTATTGGTGGCAAGCCTGAAAATTCCTCAGAGAACACATCAGGAAACTCTTTCACCACCCGCCATCTGAGTCAAATCAGAAGTAGAATCATCCTGCACCTTAACATGCGCAAGATAACCTTTACACCCACTAGCAAGTAACTTCCTAGCCTGCAGGAAAGATATCACATGCGGTCCTTGGTCTGACACTAGACCTCTCACAAAAAGCCGATTCCCATCTAGCAGATTCAAGGTGATTACTTTCTCAAAGCAATCCACAGTGGCATGATGTGAGGATAACCAATCCATACCTAGGATGACATCATAATCTTGCATGTCTAAGAGGATTAGATCTACCAGAAACTCATAACCCTCTACATGCACTACACAATCAGCACAAACAGTATCTGTGGATAATGATTTTCCTAAGGGAGTACTCACAGACACAACATAATCTAGCACCTTAGGTAACACAGGGAAACATGCAGCAAATTTAACAGATACAAAAGACAAATTTGCACCAGGGTCAAATAAAATGCGAGCTAACTGATCGAATACAAATAAGGTACCTTCCACGACGGATCGGGAAGCCCGTGTATCCTTCTCAGCCACGGCATAAACTCGAGTTTGGACTGCAGGCTTATCTGCGCCTCTCTGCTGCAGCTCAGGTTCTTTGCAGTCCTTGACCATGTGCCCATGTTTCTTACACCTGAAGCATACACCATTCTTCTTATAACAGTCCTTCATTAGATGTCCCTTGAGCCCACAATAATGACAATTCCGGTCCTCTATGATACTGTTCTTTACATCCCTGGTACCCCTGAACTGCTGCGGTGCATCCCTGGACTGCTGCGGTGCCTTGTGAGAGTAAGGCTTATACCTGCTCTTCTTGTAGTCTTTATGCCTAGGATACTTCTTACCCTTGCCGCCATTACCATACTGAGGAGCCGCCGCCTCAGCTGTAGGAACCACCGTCACGGCCACACTAGAACTCCTCTCAGATATGTACCTCTCAATGGTGCGTGCTCGTCCAACAGTCTCAACGTAAGTCTCCAAGTGCTGAGCACCAACCTGCTCCCGAATGTCCCATCTGAGACCTCTGAGAAACTTGGTAGCCCTCCTCTTTTCAGTGTTTATCAGGTGAGGGGCATACTTTCCCAACTTAGTGAACCGTAACTCATACTGGTCCACAGTCATATCACCCTGCTCCAGATGAATAAATTCCACCTCTCGGTCCTCCACCAAGCTATCGGGGAAGTACTTCTCATTAAATTGAGACAAGAAATAGGGCCAATCTACTGTTTCATGTCTTTCTTCAGCAAGCCTCACCACGCCCTTCCACCACTCATCTGCGTCACCACGCATCATATAGGTGGTCAGACACAGCTTGTCCTCATCTGTGCAACGCATGACTTGAAAAATCTTGTCCAAAACCAACTGCCAGTTCTCTGCAGTACTTGCTTCTGAGCCCCCATAAAAAGAGATAGGACCCAGTTTCTGGAATTCACTCACAAGTGAGGCATAGCTCCTGTGAGCGTCCTCCTGAGAGTCAGTCCCCACCCCTCGAGTAGTAGTCTGGGATCTCTCCTGAGTCAATTGCTGCAAGAGCTGCTGTTGCGCTTCTTGATGCTGAGTCTGTTGCTGCTGCAGCATCTGAGCTTGCCTCTCTATCATGGCACCCTGTTGCTGTACCATGCCTGTCAGAGTCGCAATGGCTCTCGTGAGATCCGAGGTCTACTCGCCTTCACTGCTAGCATTTCCTCTGGACCGCACCATCTTAATTCCTACACACACACATACCATGATAAGGAAACAAACATAAACCTATCAGATGTCTAGCAATACACAAACATGTTTTCCCCCGAACTAAGTTTTAGCTAACCAACTGCTCTGATACCATTCTGTCACATCCCGTTATCTTAACCCCAAACAAGCAACACAAGTCATAGAGAAACAGGATGTTATCATATAAGATCGATTCACATGCTAGGTAAAACCAAGTTCAAGAAAACACGATCTGAAAATTTTCGAGAATCCATACATAGAATCTCAGCGAAAACACAATTTCAGAAATGTACCTGCCACCACGCAATACTTGCACTAGACATATGCAAGTTCACATTTATATCAAATCCGTTTGGAAAAATACCAATCGACTCAAATTGGAAACCAAAGTCACAATGTCGATTCTATAAACTCATGAAACTAACATGAATAATACCAAACACCGAAACCAGGCCAAAGCCCGCGGTGACACAAAAATCAAAACTTCAAAACTTAAAACTGCCACAACCGGCAACACAAGTTCACATAATTCGGCCACAACCGGCCCCAGTTAATTAAGCACAAAAGTCTTATACATTAACCAGCATAAAATCCATATCAACGCTAACTCAAGAAATGCGCCCCTGCTCTACACCTGAAAATAGTGAGGGAGTGAGCTACACAGCCCAGTGAGTGGATAGTCTCAAACGACCATCCATAACATACACTCAAAAATACATGCAGATTATTTTAAAAATATTTAACAGAATATCATGTCAACATATAACAAAATTAAAGGACAGAACTCATATAAAACAATCAGGTGTAAACTGCTAAGACATCATTGTCACCAAAGAGTAACCAGGGTTCTAGAGCTATACTCTAAACCAACTAATGACTTAATTGACCTAGTTGTCCAGCATAATCAATAGTGACCATTATGGTCCAACCCGGCTTTGGCCTAAGCACTGGGAGAAGCCTGCAAATCACATGCAACATATATACATGGACAGTGTGTAGACTCAAGAGGTAATCACCACCTGGTCAAGATGTGATACCTTGATCTACACCACCCCATAATCACAAAAATCTAAGCGTCTAAGAGTGATGACATCAAGAGGTGGCCCCTGTCCGACCAAGACATGGCACTTTGCGTCTTATATCACTCGTTCTCCCAAAGGGTTCCTTAACTGGACAACATCAAACACATCTTATATCTTATTTCACAAGAGTGGACTCCTAAGTGTCAACTAAACTCTAGGATAGTCATTTTTATCACAATAATCACATCAGGCAGGCTGAACAACAACCCCCTCACATATCACAATACAGGGCTGAAATCTCCAACCCTTAACATATCACATATACAGGGCTGAAATCTCCAACCCTTAACATATCACATATAGACTATCCCCATGAGTACACAGTTACACTTAGCCTTAGTCCTAACCATTCCATGACCACGACACATATTATTCGAATATGTCACATAACCACATAATATTCGAAAATCACATAACCACATAATATTCAAAAAAATCACATAATCACATAATATTCAAAAATCACATAATCACATAGTAGTATAGTCCTTAGGTTTCATGCTGATTAGTTCAGTCTAACCTTGCTATGTTATCACCCAAAGTTATCAATCAATATTTCATGTCATTACTTTCTGCATATACCATTCAATTAAAAATACATAATAATACAGAAAATTCACTAAATTTCGTTCACAATTAACATAAATGCAGAATATCACATATTCATAGTTTTCTACTAGTTCTGATAACAAAAGACAGAAATACCCCTAGTTCAAAGTTTAAGTCATACACGAAAAGTTATCCAAAAATTTCGTAAAAATATTCACTACTTCCCTCATGATCCCTAGATTCGTAATTTCAAGTTTTCCCAATTTTAACTAGGAAATTTACCGAATTACCCCTAGGTCAATTTCAGTCAACAGAAACTTTTATTTCTAAAAATTCCCAAAAAAATACAGTAGAATCCTCATATACCTAATTTCATGAATATCAAGTTTTCCCCAATTTTTACCCATGCATTTGGACGTAACTTCATGAAGAAGGGTCGAAATTCTCATTCAAGCCCTAATCTTCATGCAATTGAAATTCTAATGCTACATACATGTTTAATCAAGGCCTAATTTATGATTAGGAGTCTTAAAAACGAAAAGCCCTAATTGTCATGCAAGCTAGGGTTTCGAAATTTAGGGAAAAAGCAAGAAACGTATACAATTTTGCAAGCATGTGTTCATGTCATCTTTCTAGACATTAATCCTCTCTAAATCATGCAAAACCTTCCATATGCGTGAACTAGGTGAAGAGAAAATCCACTCACCTTGTTTTCGGTTCTTCCAAGCCAACACCCTCATGCCACTCACGCCACACACGTCGCCGGAACCACCCAAAAGCCGCCGGAAAGTCGCCTCCACCACCTCTTGCCGCCGGCCACAAGAAGAGGAGAAGAGAAGAAGCAAGCCGCCACTTCACCAAGGGAAGAAAATCGTGAGCAAAGAGAAAAATGAGGGTGAACACGATTTCCCCTAAAATTTTCATTTTTTTCAAGCCTCCAACGAATCCAAACCAATAGCAACCATAAGTGAAAGATCCAATAACCCTTTAGTATAAGTTAATCTCCATTTTACCCTTATCAAGGGCTCTTACCCTTTTCTAACAAGAATACACCCCTAGCCTAGTGGCGTGCAGCACACATCCTATGCCTTAAGTCTTAGGTTCGAATCCTCTCCGTGACACATATTTTTACATTGCAGGAAAATACACCCAACAAGACATTTTCTCAATGAAAAACTTCCACAAACATGCTATAAACGAAATTTTAGTTTTTTCTTACCTGTTAATAAATTTCTGGATCTTACATTCCTCCCCCCTTAAAAAGCTTTAGTCCTCTAAAGCTCACCAGCCAAATCATCGAACAGCTGAGGGAACTCTCTTCTCATATCTGACTCTGTCTCCCAAGTAGCTTCTTCGACTGACTGGTTTCCCCAGATAACCTTTACTAAAGGTATAGACTTATTCCTCAGAACCTTATCCTTTCTATCCACAATCCGGAGAGGTCTTTCCTCAAAAGTCAAATCACTCTGAATCTGAAGAGGTTCCAATTCCAATACATGAGATGGATCAGGATGATATTTCCTCAAAGCAGAAACATGGAACACATTATGCACATGATCCATAGCAGGAGGTAAAGCTAACCTGTAAGCCACTGGACCAACTCTCTCAATAATGTCAAAAGGGCCTACAAACCTAGGGCTCAACTTGCCCTTTTTGCCAAACCTCATAACACCCTTAGTAGGTGACACCTTTAAGAAAACATGATCCCCTACCATAAACTCCAAGGGACGACGACGGTCATCAGCATAACTCTTCTGTCTGTCCCGAGAAATCTTCAGTTTATTCTGTATCTCTCTGACCTTATCAGTAGTCTCCTGAACTGCATCAGATCTCAAAATCATTCTGTCACCAGTTTCCTCCCAACACAAGGGAGTCCTACACCTTCTCCCATACAATGCCTCATAAGGAGCCATCTGAATACTGGAGTGGAAACTATTATTATAAGTGAACTCTATCAAAGATAGATCCCGGTTCCACTCAGAACTCCAATCAACCACATAAGCTCTCAACAGTTCTTCTAGAGTCTGTATAGTACGCTCCGTCTGGCCATCAGACTGAGGATGGTATGCTGTACTAAAACTCAACTTAGTACCCAAACCCTCCTGTAAGCTCTTCCAAAACCTGGACAGAAATCGAGAGTCCCTATCAGACACAATATCAACAGGCACTCCATGCAGTCTGACTATCTCATCAATATACAATCTAGCCAGTCTCTCTAAAGGATAAGTCATCTTGATCGGGAGAAAGTGGGCTGATTTAGTGAGTCTATCAACAATCACCCAAATAGCATCATGACCCAATCTGGTTCTGGGCAAACCACACACAAAGTCCATACTGATGCATTCCCACTTCCACTCAGGAATAGGAAGGGGCTGCAACAAACCACCAGGCTTCTGGTGTTCAGCCTTTACCGTCTGACAGGTTAAACACCTAGAGACAAAATCAAATACTTCTTTCTTCATACCCGGCCACCAAAAGCTCTTCTTGAGGTCCTGATACATCTTAGTTACACCAGGATGTAGAGAATATTTGGAGTTATGGCTGTCCTCCAATATTTCTTTCCTCAAGCTCGGTTCCTCAGGGACACACACCCTTCCACGAAACCGAAGAACACCATCATCATACAAGCTAAAATCCTGAACTGTACCCGCAACCAAACTATCCCTGATCTGAACTAATTTCGGATCCACTGACTGCTGATCTCTGATTTTCTGCAACAAAGCAGACTGTACTCTGAGGAAAGCCACATAACCCGACTGAACTTTAGGAGAAACACTGATCCTGAGATCTCTGAACTCCTGCAATAACTGCCACTCACTGACCCGCAGTGCCGCTACTGAAATAACTGGATGCCTGCTCAGTGCATCAGCCACTACATTAGCCTTTCCAGCCTGATACTGAATAGTGAAGTCATAGTCTTTGATCAACTCCATCCATCTTCTCTGTCTCATGTTCAACTCCTTCTGAGTGAAGATGTACTTGAGACTCTGGTGGTCAGTAAACAGATCAAACTCTTGACCTAACAAATAGTGACGCCATATCTTCAGAGCAAAGACTACGGCCGCCAACTCTAAGTCATGAGTAGGGTAGTTCAACTCATACTCCTTCAGTTGTCTCGAAGCATAGGCTACCACAGAACCCTTCTGCATCAAAACACAACCCAACCCCTTGCCTGAAGCATCCGTATAGACAGTAAACCTTTCCCCATCACTAGGAATAATGAGGATCGGTGTACTAGTCAACCTTCTCTTCAGCTCCTGAAAGCTCTCTTCACACTTGTCATCCCAATTAAACTTGGCCTCCTTCCTGGTCAATTTAGTTAAAGGACCCGCCAGCTTGGAGAATCCCTCAACAAATCTCCGGTAGTAACCTGCTAATCCCAGGAAACTTCTGATCTCAGTAGCACTAGTCGGTCTTCCCCAATTAAGGATGGCTTGCACTTTAACTGGATTCACAGACACCCCCTGACCAGAAATCACATGCCCAAGGAAACTAATCTTTTCTAGCCAGAACTCACACTTACTAGCCTTGGCATATAATCGGTTTTTCCTCAGGATCTCCAGCACTCTGCTCAAGTCACTGACATGATCCGAAGTAGTCCGAGAGTACACCAAGATATCATCTATGAAAACCACCACACATGAATCAAGTAATTCATGAAATACCCTGTTCATCAAATCCATGAAGACAGCAGGTGCATTCGTCAGTCCAAAAGGCATAACTAAAAATTCAAAATGCCCATACCTGGTCCTGAAAGCAGTCTTAAATATATCCTCATCCTTGACCCTAAGCTGGTAATATCCTGATTTCAGATCGATCTTAGAGAACACTGTAGCTCCCTGTAATTGATCAAATAGATCATCAATTCTGGGAAGAGGATACTTATTCTTGATAGTCACTTGGTTCAGTTGTCTGTAGTCTATACACATCCTCAGGGTTCCATCCTTCTTCTTTACGAACAGCACTGGTGCTCCCCAGGGAGAAGCACTAGGCCGGATGTAACCTTTTTCCAGCAAATCAAATTCATTTTCATGAAACCTCTTATATACACACGGGTCATCTTCATTTTTGATGAAACCAAATTCACAAACTGATTCATCAAAACGAATATTCCAGCTTCTCGATGCTTGTTTTAGTCCATAAATAGACTTCTTTAATTTGCATATTTTATGACGATCTGATGGATTGATGAAACCTTCAGGTTGTGCCATATACACATCCTCTTCCAGTTTTCCATTAAGGAAAGCGGTCTTCACATCCATTTGCCAGATCTCATAATCATAATATGCAGCTATCGCGAGAATAATCCGAATGGACTTAAACATGGCTACAGGAGAGAATGTTTCATCATAATCTATCCCGTAGATTTGTTTGAAACCTTTCGCAACTAGCCTGCCCTTATAGGTAACTACGTTACCATCCATATCAATCTTCTTCTTGAAGATCCATTTACAGCCTATAGGGATTACTCCCGGAGGCGGATCAACCAAATCCCAGACTTGGTTATCTGACATGGAGTCCATCTCGGCTCGCATAGCTTCAAGCCATCTTGCTGATTCCGGTCCACTGACCGCATCCGCATAGGTGAGGGGTTCATCATTAATGATGTAGGCTCCGTCATAGCGCTCAGGCTGCCGACGAATCCTTTCCGATCTACGCGGTTCCCGTGATATCTGAGCCTCAGGTTGAACATCAACCTGTTCTATTTGCTCAGGCTCATCCAACTGAGCTTGACAACTTTGTCCCTCTTCTGGACTTTCATCCAGTTTTATTTCTCTCCCACTGGCTTCTTGCAGAAGAAATTCCTTCTCAAGAAAAATAGCCGTTCGAGCAACAAATATTTTGTTCTCTTTGGGATCGTAGAAATAATAACCCTTAGTTTCTTTAGGGTAACCGACAAAGATACATTTATAAGATCTGCTCTCTAGTTTCCCAGAGGCGAGCTTTTTGACATAAGCCTCGCAACCCCAGATTTTGATAAATGTCAAGCTTGGCTGTTTCCCATACCATAACTCATATGGAGTCTTTGAAACGGCCTTGGGTGGCACTCAGTTTAGTACCTTTGCAGCTATTTCCAGTGCAAATCCCCAAAAGGAGTAAGGTAGAGTAGCCTGACTCATCATCGAACGAACCATATCCAATAAGGTTCTATTTCTCCTCTCGGACACACCATTCCATTGCGGTGTTCCTGGCGGAGTGAGCTGTTAGATAATCCCACACTCCTTCAGATAGTCAGTAAACTCTCGACTCAAGTATTCTCCACCTCGATCGGATCGAAGTGCCTTGATATTCCGGCCTAGCTGATTCTGTACTTCATTTTTGAACTCTTTGAACTTGTCAAAAGATTCACTCTTATGTCTCATTAGATAGACATAACCATATCTACTGAAATCATCAGTAAAAGTAATGAAGTATGAATAGCCACCTCTGGCATGTTTACTAAATGGCCCACACACATCACTGTGAATAAGGTCAAGTAAACCTGAAGCCCTTTGACCTTTATTAGAAAAAGGAGTCTTCGTCATTTTGCCCATTAAACAAGCTTTGCATGTATCAAGCTCCTCATAGGAGAATGATCCCAGCAGTCCATGGTCATGCAACCGCTTAATGCGCTTCTTGTTAATATGGCCTAAACGACTATGCCATAGCAAGGTGCTGTCATCAGCATACTTGGCTTTCTTATTATCAATTTGTTGTACAGAACATTCCATGTCCAACATGTATAACCCATTGTTAATTGAGCCAGTAGCATAAACAATATTATCAAATGAAATACAACACTTTAAAGTTTTGCATTCAAAAGAAAATCCTTTCCTGACAAGAGCAGGAATAGAGATAATATTCTTAGTTATGCTCGGTACAAAATAACAATTGTCAAGTTCTAATACAAATCCAGATGGTAAAGAGATGTTATATTGTCCTACAGCAACAGCAGCAACCCGTGCCCCGTTTCCAACTCGTAGGTCCACCTCATGCTGTCCCACCTGTCTTCTTCTCTTGAGTTCCTGTACATTTGAACAAATGTGAACTCCACATGCAGTGTCCAACACCCATAAAATAGAAGAAGCTACCATGACTTCAGTCACGTAAATACCTGAGCCAGAAGTGAAAGGCTTGCTTCCCTTCTTCTCTCCTTGGAGCGCTTTACAGTCCTTCTTCTAGTGACCGAGCTGGCCACAATGGAAACATCTGTTGTCCTTTGACCGCTTTATCTTTTGTTTCAGAGCCTTGTTGTAGCTCTTGATAGGGGCTTTGCCCTTCTTCCCCTTCTTCTTGTTCCTTGAAGGAACCAGCAAGACAGAGGAGGAAGGCTTTCCCTTCTCAAGAGTCTGCTCTGTGGTACAGAGCATGTTCAGTAACTCTGCTGGAGTACAATCGATCTTGTTCATATTAAAATTAATAATGAACGGATCAAAAGAGGCCGAGAGAGACTGCAGGATAATGTCTACAACAAGTTCCTGATTGATGGTGTGTCCCAGTTTCTCTAGAGCCTCCTTGTACCCAATCATCTTGAGTACGTGAGCTCCCACTGGACTCCCTTCAGTCAGTTTGCTCTGGAAGAAAAGTTTCGTCAAGTTATAGCGTTCAGTCCTTGCCTGTGCAGCATACAGCATCTTGAGATTTGCTATAATATCAATAGCAGATAAATCCTCATGCTGACGCTGGAGCTCTGGCGTCATTGACGCAAGCATAAGGCAAGCGACATCAGTACTATCACTGACGTGCTTCTCATAAGCATCCCGAAATGCCCTTGCGGCGTTCGCTGCGGGTTGAGCCGGTATTGCCGTCTCAAGGACATACAGTTTCCTCTCAGCCTTAAGAACAATCTTAAGCTATCTGTACCAGTCTGAGAAGTTTGGCCCAGCAAATTTCTCCTTTTCCAGTATGGATCGCAGATTGAGCCCTGTGGTGTTCGTTGCTGCAGGAATCTACAACATTGCAAGAACAACAAGGTCAGTATCCATGTTAGAATCAATCCAGGACTTAAGAATGATTCTTTTCTCACTATTTTATCTGACTGAAAAATCCAATAAAACAGTCCGAAAGAGTAAAACTCCTTTTAGTGAGATGGGATCCAGATTTCATACTTGGTCTCCGCGTCCCGCTCAGGCGAGATAAGATGCACAGAGAGTTCAAGCACTAATCACTGGTAGGCTATCCATGCCAATCGCCAACCCGTGCGATTCCCCTTCATCTGGGCAATCCAGCAGACTGTGCCAACTGAGTTGGTACAACACAGTCTCTGATTCCACAGATGGCTGCCTCCATATAGCTAACATATGCTCAATATGTAGCCTACATGGTCAAGCTGACCTGACCTACTCCCTGGACCACCACGTGCTATGCTGAGCAACGAGAAGCGAAAAATCCCTTCTCTATAACACGCAGGTGTAATCACACACCGTCTGAAGATAGATGGGCGTGCCCACTGAGTGGGTACAACACGGCCCCAACGATAGTCAGAACAGTGAGGTTTCGCGTCAGAAGGCTTTCGTGCTTGATATTTGACGTTGGATTTTAACGGTCCATTTTATCTTCTTACTATCATGCAATATCTATGGTGATAGCAAAAGAATAAATCAAGCATGTGCTAATATTTCTTAAACAGTAAATAGAAAGCACAATGATCTTATGTGGTAAATGCCCATAAAAGCCTAAGTAAAAACCCTAGTTTTACACAAGTCTTCACTTGAGCTCTTTATGGGTCTCTTGCACTTTATCTGGCCTAGCCCGGGCCCAAGTGCCCTCTCTGCAGCTCAAATGCGCCCATCAGGTAGCATGCGCCTGTGCTAGAGTCGAACTCTAGACCTCCCACCTGGTGAAGACACTGACTGCAAGCGCTTCTGTCATGTGTGCTCTGTGCTCATGTCTGATCAAATTACATTTTAATCTATCTAGACATGAATTGACACGCAGGTCAATTGTACATTATTATAAATTAAAGTGTGATACACAGATCACAATAAAAATTTACAATTAATTCCAGGCACGCAGGCCCCAGCACAGCACATAAATTAGGGCAGCCCACATAAGATTAAATAGACACCCAATCAGGTTAAATAAGCATACATGTGATCCAATCAGAAAATAAAATTTTTGAAAAACCCCATGGCATCAATTTTATTTCCTTGTGTGCCCTACTACCTTACAATGGTCCATTAATAGGGATCCACTCATCAGACCAAGTCAGACCCACTGCCCTTGCATGCACCCAGTCATAACTGACTTGTGTTGACCTAGTGGTCAACTATGCATGCCTTAAGGGCTGAACGTCCCACATGATTTCTGGCAGGCGGGTGTGACCCCGGGCCTTAATCATGATCGTTCACTAGGTGCCTCAATCAGACATCGCTACACGCCCTTCTCCAGTCGGCCTATAGCCACCTGTATGCGTGCGCATAGGTGCTATCTGGCCGACCCATCTAGGCTGTCAGATGGTCTGATCAGGCTGTTGGGTCCAGACTAGACTGACGACTTCAACCCTAGTAACCCGTCTAAGTATATCAAGTAGGCGCTTTAGAGATCTAGGTGAGGGGCGCGCAAGATCATAAGTGTTTGATAAAAACTCTTCAACATGTGCAAAACAAATATCATGCGCAACTTAAGTAAAAACCAAAACACATCTAATGTCTAGCATGTATGTTGGCATGATGATTTATAACATGCGCAAGTCATGTTTAGATCTACTTTTAAACCGCATGGATCACAAAATAAGCAATCATATGGATCAAGCCAAAACACTACCTCTGATACCAATTGAAAGGGGGGCGAAACCATAATTCAGGCGCATATAAAATTTTTCATGGGCGAAAACAAGGGTTTCATGAAGATCGCATGGCATGAACATATGATCAACTATTAGTTCTTGCAATGAGAAGATAGGATGTTACCATGGCCATTATTTGGATGGCGACTTGGAAGAATATAGAGGGCGAGCGGCTCTCCTCCAAAGCAGTCGCACACAAGGTGACGATGGCTACTCCCTTTTCTTCTTTGTGCTAGCAAAGTTCCAAGGTGTCCTTCAACGTGTAGGAGAAGATGAGATGTTCTTCTTCTTGGCTAAGCGAAAACTCTCTACCTCTTCTCTTTCGTGGAGCCTCGACACACACACGAGAGGAGTGAAAGTCCCTGGAAAGGGGGGGGGCGAAACCCTAATAGCATGCGCAAATAAAACTTTTCTAGGGTTTCATGAGGATCGAATAGTATGAACATATGATCAACTTAAGATTGAAAGCATAGAGATGCGTTACCATTGCCATTTCTTGGATGGCGTCTTGGAATCAAAGAATCGAATGCTTCTTCTCCAAAGGCAACACACACAAGGTGAAGATGGCTTTCTCCTTGTCGTCCTTTGTGCTAGCAAAGATCTTCAAGTGTCCTTGTCGCATGAAGGAGTTTTTTAGAGAATGACCTCTTGCTTGCCGAATGGTTTTTCTCTCTTGGCGTGAAGACAACCCAAGTCGAGAGAGGAAGAGGCGATGCGTTGAGGCGTTGTGGAGTTGTGGCGTTACATGACTTCATAAAATAGAAAATCATGAAGCCATGCGCCCACGCCATGATAACCGACCTAAACGCCTTCATATTGAACCATGCGTTCACACATGTGAACCGGTTCAAACCAATTCGGTTCAATTGCATTTGGTTCAAAGACCAAATCAAACCAGCATTGGTTCAGATCTTATCAAACCAAATGGTTTAAGATCTAACCGTTCATCTCTTGATGCTCTTGATCTCACTGATCTAGCATCAATACTCTCGATCGAAGCTTACCGATCTCAAGCCCTAATCAATCAAACATGATCAGACCAGATCTCACTTACAATCAGAGTTTAAATTCCTTTAAACTGAACCAAAATAATTCAGTCCACACGATCTGACATAAGAAAGCCATATCATCAAATTGTGCGACCCTAAGGGTTTCCTTTAAATGTCGGTAACGATAACTTACGTTATCACAATCAGTGAGGGGTATCTAGCAACACATCACTGTCTCCCGATATAAAGGAAAGAGTCTTCCAAGACTACACCCAAACCACAGCACAAGTGTGAACCCAAGTCACTTGACATATGTGTTTCCTTTGCCACTGGACGTTCTTATTGGACAAGCGTGTCAAGCCTGTAATTCCAATATGATGAGAATGATTAGATCAGATGATCATAGTCATCTGGGTATGGCCATACACTTTCTCAATCATCTCATCCAGGGGGCCCCTATAGAACATCACACTCCAATCAAGGAGACGGCAATCCTATATCTATCACTAGTGCCCTAACATGACTCATGCTCACTATCCAAGATAGTCTATAACCATTATGTTTCAAATGATATTGAACTACCTCAAAACAATGCCAATCATCATTTAGAAACACAAGTGATCTCAAGTCAGAGGAAATATGCCACTTGTTTGCATACAAGGATTATTCACATTGTGACAAGCAATTGAATATCCTAAGTAGGGTCTGTCCAGTACATCCAATATACCCATGAGTCTACATCTTATTCCATGCTCGAAGCATCCTATAAGATTAGAACACATATTAGTCTCAATCATATCAAGGCTGTCTCATGTTCACCAAGATATCTCGACTAAGGACAAAACTGCATGTCAGCCAAGCTGAACAGCATTGAGACATCATTCAGAAGTATACATATTGCAGCAGATGATGTAACAACCTGAATAACAACCATTGCCTTTATAAACATAGAGTTTATACAACATGATACTGAAATAATCCCAAGGCCTCAAACATTAGCCTTAAGGGCATACCCCAACAATCTCCCACTTGCACTTAATCTAATGGTTGAGAAATCTCAAACCCATATTATTACAGTGCTTCTCATGCTTCTGCTGCGCCAGAGGCTTTGTAAGCGGGTCAGCTAGATTGTCATCTGTATGAACCTTGCAGACTTTGATCTCGCCACGATCAATGATCTCCCGGATCAAGTGAAACCTTCTCTGTATGTGCTTGGACTTCTGGTGCAACCATGGTTCCTTTGCTTGTGCTATTGCTCCAGTGTTATCACAGAAGATAACCAAAGGATCTGCACTCGAAGGAACAACACCAAGTTCCTGAACGAACTTACGAATCCACACTGCCTCCTTGGATGCTTCTGAGGCTGCAACATACTCGGCTTCTGTTGTGGAATCAGCAACAATTGACTGTTTGAAACTTTTCCACACCACTGCTCCTCCATTCAAGCTAAAAACATAGCCTGATTGCGATCGGAAATCATCTTGGTCAGATTGGAACGAAGCGTCAGTATATCCTTCAATACTGAGTTCTTCCTGACCTCCATATATCAAGAACATATCTTTGGTCCTCCGAAGATATTTCAAAATGTTCTTGACTGCAATCCAGTGTGCCTTACCTGGATTACTTTGGAATCGACTGGTCACGCTTAACCCGTAAGCAACGTCTGGGCGAGTACACAACATCGCATACATAATGGACCCAATAGCCGAAGCATAAGGCGTAGTGTCCATTTCATCTTTCTCAGTCTGTGTTTGTGGACACTGACTCTTTGAAAGATTCAGACCATGTCTGACTGGAAGATATCCTCTTTTAGAATTTTCTAAATGGAATCTCTCCAGGACTTTATCGATGTAAGTACTCTGGCACAGCCCGAGAAGCATCTTAGATCTATCTCTGTAGATCTTCACACCTAATACATAGGCTGCTTCTCCTAAATCTTTCATCTGGAAACATTTTCTTAACCATGCCTTAACCGCATGTAGTTCAGGAATATCGTTTCCAATGATTAAGATATCATCGAGGTAGAGGACTAGGAAATTAATCACGCTCCCACTAAACCTCTTATATACACACGGGTCATCTTCATTCTTGATGAAACCAAATTCACAGATTGATTCATCAAAACGAATATTCCAGCTTCTTGATGCTTTTTTAAGTCCATAAATGGACTTCTTTAATTTGCATATTTTATGACGATCTGATGGATTAGTGAAACCTTCAGGTTGTGTCATATACACATCCTCTTCTAGTTTTCCATTAAGGAAAGCGGTCTTCACATCCATTTGCCAGATCTCATAATCATAATATGCCGCTATCGCAAGAATAATCCGAATAGACTTGAACATGGCTACAGGAGAGAAAGTTTCATCATAATCTATCCCGTAGATTTGTTTGAAACCTTTCGCAACTAGCCTGCCTTTATAGGTAACCACGTTACCATCCATGTCAATCTTCTTCTTGAAGATCCACTTACAGCCTATAGGGATTACTCCCGGAGGCGGATCAACCAAATCCCAAACTTGGTTATCTGACATGGAGTCCATCTCGGCTCGCATAGCTTCAAGCCATCTCGCTGATTCCGGTCCACTGACCGCATCCGCATAAGTGAGGGGTTCATCATCAATGATGTAGACTCCGTCATAGCGCTCAGGCTGTCGACGGATCCTTCCCGATCTTCGCGGTTCCCGTGATATCTAAGCCTCAGGTTGTTCAGTAACCTGATCTACTGGCTCAGGCTCATCCAACTGTGCTTGACTACTTTGTCCTTCTTCTGGATTCTCATCCAGCTTTATTTCTCTCCCACTGGCTTCTTGCAGAAGAAATTCTTTCTCAAGAAAAATAGCCGTCCGAGCAACAAATACTTTGTTCTCTTTGGGATCGTAGAAATAATAACCCTTAGTTTCCTTAGGGTAACCGACAAAGATACATTTCTCAGATCTGCTCTCTAGTTTTCCAGAGGCGAGCTTTTTGACATAAGCCTCGCAACCCAAGATCTTAATAAATGTCAAGCTCGACTGTTTCCCATACCATAACTCATATGGAGTCTTTGAAACGGCCTTGGATGGCACTCGGTTTAGTACCTTTGCAGCTGTTTCCAGTGCAAATCCCCAAAAGGAGTAAGGTAGAGTAGCCTGACTCATCATAGAACGAACCATATCCAGTAAGGTTCTATTTCTCCTCTCGGACACATCATTCCATTGCGGTGTTCCTGGCGGAGTGAGCTGTGAGATAATCCCACACTCCTTCAGATTGTCAGTAAACTCATGACTCAAGTATTCTCCACCTCGATCTGAACGAAGTGCCTTGATATTTCGGCCTAGCTGATTTTGTACTTCATTTTTGAACTCTTTGAACTTGTCAAAAGATTCACTCTTATGTCTCATTAGATAGACATAACCATACCTACTGAAATCATCAGTAAAGGTAATGAAGTATGAATAGCCACCTCTGGCATGTTTACTAAATGGCCCACACACATCACTGTGAATGAGGTCAAGTAAACCTGAAGCCCTTTGACCTTTGTTGGAAAAAGGAGACTTCATCATTTTGCCCATTAAACAAGCTTTGCATGTATCAAGCTCCTCATAGGAGAATGATCCCAGCAGTCCATGATCATGCAACCGCTTAATGCGCTTCTTGTTAATATGGCCTAAACGACTATGCCATAGCAAGGTGCTGTCTTCAGCATACTTGGCTTTCTTAATATCAATCTGCTGTATAGAACATTCCATGTCCAACATGAATAACCCATTGTTAATCGACCCAGTAGCATAAACAATATTATCAAAAGAAATATAACACTTTGAAATCTTGCATTCAAAGGAAAACCCTTTCCTGACAAGAGCAGGAATAGAGATAATATTCTTAGTTATGCTCGGTACAAAATAACAATTGTCCAGTTCTAATACAAGACCAGATGGTAAAGAGATGTGATAAACTCCTACAGCAACAGCAGCAACCCGTGCCCCGTTTCCTACTCGTAGGTCCACCTCATGCTGTCCCACCTGTCTTCTTCTCTTGAGTTCCTGTACATTTGAACAAATGTGAACTCCACATGCAGTGTCTAACACCCATGAAATAGAAGAAGATAACATGACTTCAGTCACGTAAATACCTGAGCCAGAAGCGAAAGAGTTGCTTCCCTTCTTATCTCCTTGGAGCGCTTTACAGTCCTTTTTCCAGTGACCCAGCTGGCCACAATGGAAGCATCTGTATTCCTTTGACCGCTTGAGCTTTTGTTTCAGTGCCTTGTTGTAGCTCTTGACAGGGGCTTTGCCCTTCTTCCCCTTCTTCTTGTTCCTAGAAGGAAACATTAGGACAGAGGATGAAGGCGTTCCCTTCTCACGAGACTGAGTCTGCTCTGTAGTCAAGAGCATGTTTAGTAACTCTGCCGGGGTACAGTCGATCTTGTTCATATTAAAATTAATGATGAACGGATCGAAAGAGGCCGGGAGAGACTGCAAGATGATATCTACAACAAGCTCCTGATTGATGGTGTGTCCCAGTTTCTCTAGAGCCTCCTTGTACCCAATCATCTTGAGCACGTGAGCTCCCACTGGACTCCCTTTAGTCAGTTTGCTCTGAAAGAAAAGTTTCGTCAAATTATAGCGTTCAGTCCTTGCCTGTGCAGCATACAGCAGCTTGAGGTTTGCTATAATTTCTATAGCTGATAAATCCTCATGCTGACGCTGCAGCTGTGGCGTCATAGACGCTAGCATAAGGCAAGCGACGTCAATGCTATCATTGACATGCTTTTCATAAGCTTCCCGAACCGCCCTTGCGGCGTTCACAGCGGGTTGAGGCGGTATAGCCATCTCGAGGACATACAGTTTCCTCTCAGCCTTAAGAACAATCTTAAGGTGTCCGTACCAGTCTAAGAAGTTTGGCCCAGCAAACTTCTCCCTTTCCAGTAGGGATCGCACATTGAACGCTGTGGTGTTCGTTGCTGCAGTAATCTACAACAATGCAAGAACAGCAAGGTCAGTATCAATGTTAGAATCAATTCAGGACTTAAGAATGATTCTTTTCTCACTATTTTATCTGGCTGAAAAATCCAGCAAAACAGCCCGAAAGAGTAAAACTCTTTTAGTAAGATGGGATCCAGATTTCATACGTGGTCTCCGCGTCCCGCTCAGGCGAGATAAGATGCACAGAGAGTACAAGCACTAATTTCTGGTAGGCATTCCCTGCCAATCGCCAACCCGTGCGATTCCCCTTCATCTGGGCAATCCAGCTGACTGTGCCAACTGAGTTGGTACAACACAGTCTCTGATCCCACAGATGGCTGCCTCCATATGGCTACCATATGCTCAATATGTAGCCTACATGGTCAAGCTGACCCGACCTACTCCCTGGACCACCACGTGCTATGCTGAGCAACGAGAAGCGATAAATCCCTTCTCTGTAACACGCAGGTGTAATCACACACCGTCTGAAGATAGATGGGCATGCCCACTGAGTGGGTACAACACGGCCCCAACGATAGTCAGAACAGTGAGGTTTCGCGTCAGAAGGCTTACGTGCTTGATATTTAACGTTGGATTTTAACGGTCCTTTTATCTTCTTACTATCATTCAAAACCTATGGTGATAGCAGAAGAAAAGATCATGCAGTTACTAAATTACTTAAACAGTAAATTAAAAGCATGATGATCTTATGTGGTAAAAGCCCATTAAGCCTAAGTAAGACCTTAATTAACTTAAGTCTTCACTTGAGCTCTTCATGGGTCTTTAGCATTTCCTGTGGCCCAACCCGGGCCCAAGCGCCCACTGCAGCTCAGGTGCGCCCACCAGGTATAATGCGCCTGTCCTAGAGTCGAACCCTATACCTCCCACTGGTGAAGCCACTTGCTACATGCGCCTCTGCCATGTGTGCTTTGAGCTCATGTCTGATTAAATTACACTTTAATCTATCTAGACATGAATGACACGCAGGTCAATTACACTTTATAAATTAATTAAAATGTGATGCGCAGATCACAATAATAATTTACAATTTAATCCAGGCACGCAGGCCCCAGCACAGCACACATTAATTGGGCAGCCCACATAAGATGAAATAAACATTCATTCATGTTATACAAACAACATGTGATCCAATCAAGAAAATAAAATTTTCGAAAATCCCATTGGCATCATTTTATTTCCTTATGTGCCCTACTACCTTACAACGGTCCATTAATAGGGATCCACTCATTAGACCTAGTCAGACCCACTGCCCTTGCATGCACCAAGTCATAACCGACTTGAGTCGACCTCATGGTCAACAATGCATGCGTGAAGGCCTGAACGTCCCTCATGAGTTTTGGCAAGCGGGTGTGACCCCGGGCCTAAATCATGAGCGTTCACTGGTTGTCTCAATCAGACATCGCTACACGCCCAGTATGCAGTCGACCTATAGCCACCTCATGCTTGCGCATAGGTGCCATCTGGTCGACCCATCTAGGCTGTCAGATGGTCTGATCAGACTGTTGGGTCTAGAGTGGATGATGATTTCAACCCTAATAACCCGTCTAAGGTTTTATAGCAGGTGCTCATAGATCTAGATGGAGCGCGCAAGATGTTAAGTTTTTACAAAAACACTTTAACATGCGCCAACAAGTAAAAACATACATCATGTAATTTCGCAAACTAACATGTAGTTGCGCAAGATGATAACTTCTAGATCTACATATCAAACGCAAACTAGGATCACAAATTAACATCAAGCAATCATATGATTCATACGATACCAGGCTCTGATACCAATTGAAAGTCCCTGGAAAGGGGGAGGGGGGCGAAACCCTAATAGCATGCGCAAATAAAACTTTTCTAGGGTTTCATGAGGATCGAATAGTATGAACATATGATCAACTTAAGATTGAAAGCATAGAGATGCGTTACCATTGCCATTTCTTGGATGGCGTCTTGGAATCAAAGAATCGAATGCTTCTTCTCCAAAGGCAACGCACACAAGGTGAAGATGGCTTTCTCCTTGTCGTCCTTTGTGCTAGCAAAGATCTTCAAGTGTCCTTGTCACGTGAAGGAGTTTTTTAGAGAATGACCTCTTGCTTGCCGAATGGTTTTTCTCTCTTGGCGTGAAGACAACCCAAGTCGAGAGAGGAAGAGGCGATGCGTTGAGGCGTTATGGAGTTGTGGCGTTACATGACTTCCAAAAATAGAAAATCATGAAGCCATGTGCCCACGCCATGATAACCGACCTAAACGCCTTCATATTGAACCATGCGTTCACACATGTGAACCGGTTCAAACCAATTCAGTTCAATTGCATTTGGTTCAAAGACCAAATCAAACCAGCATTGGTTCAGATCTTATCAAACCAAATGGTTTAAGATCTAACCGTTCATCTCTTGATGCTCTTGATCTCACTGATCTAGCATCAATACTCTCGATTGAAGCTTACCGATCTCAAGCCCTAATCAATCAAACATGATCAGACCAGATCTCACTTACAATCAGAGTTTAAATTCCTTTAAACTGAACCAAAACAATTCAGTCCACACGATCTGACATAAGAAAGCCATATCATCAAATTGTGCGACCCTAAGGGTTTCCTTTAAATGTCGGTAACGATAACTTACGTTATCACAATCAGTGAGGGGTATCTAGCAACACATCACTGTCTCCCGATATAAAGGAAAGAGTCTTCCAAGACTACACCCAAACCACAACACAAGTGTGAACCCAAGTCACTTGACATATGTGTTTCCTTTGCCACTGGACGTTCTTATTGGACAAGCGTGTCAAGCCTGTAATTCCAATATGATGAGAATGATTAGATCAGATGATCATAGTCATCTGGGTATGGCCATACACTTTCTCAATCATCTCATCCAGGGGGCCCCTATAGAACATCACACTCCAATCAAGGAGACGGCAATCCTATATCTATCACTAGTGCCCTAACATGACTCATGCTCACTATCCAAGATAGTCTATAACCATTATGTTTCAAATGATATTGAACTACCTCAAAACAATGCCAATCATCATTTAGAAACATAAGTGATCTCAAGTCAGAGGAAATATGCCACTTGTTTGCATACAAGGATTATTCACATTGTGACAAGCAATTGAATATCCTAAGTAGGGTCTGTCCAGTACATCCAATGTACCCATGAGTCTACATCTTATTCCATGCTCGAAGCATCCTATAAGATTAGAACACATATTAGTCTCAATCATATCAAGGCTGTCTCATGTTCACCAAGATATCTCGACTAAGGACATAACTGCATGTCAGCCAAGCTGAACAGCATTGAGACATCATTCAGAAGTATACATATTGCAGCAGATGATGTAACAACCTGAATAACAACCATTGCCTTTATAAATATAGAGTTTATACAACATGATACTGAAATAATCCCAAGGCCTCAAACATTAGCCTTAAGGGCATACCCCAACAAGGAGAAGCATTCATTCGAGAGAGAGGGAGGCGTTGAGGCGTTATCCAACGTGGGAACTCTTATGGCTTCCAAAAATAGAAAGTCATCAAGCCATGCGCCCATGTTTTCGAACCAACCAAAATGTCTTCTCACTTTGAACCATGCGTTCACTTATGTGAACCAGTTCTATTGCATTTGGTTCAAAGACCAAATCAAACCAAGCCATGGTCTAGATCTCATATGAACCAGATGGCTCAAGATCTAACCACACATCTCTTGATGCTCTTGATCTCATCGATCAAGCATCAATTCTCCCGATCGAAGCTTACCGATCTCAAGCCCTAATCAATCAAACATGATCAGACCAGATCTCACTTCCAATCAGAGTTTAAACTCCTTTAAACTGAACCAAAACCATTCAGTCCACACGATCTGACATAAGTAAGCCATATCATCAAATTGTGCGACCCTAAGGGTTTCCTTCAATGTCGGTAACGATAACTTACGTTATCACGATCAGAGAGGGGTATCTAGCAACACATCACTGTTTCCCGATATGAAGGAAAGAGTCTTCCAAGACTACACCCAAACCATAGCATAAGTGTGAATCCAATTCACTTGACATACATGTTTCCTTTGCCACTGGATGTTCTCATTGGACAAGCGTGTCAAGCCTGTAATTCCAATATGATGAAAATGATTAGATCAGATGAACATAGTCATCTGGGTATGGCCATACACTTTCTCAATCATCTCATCCAGGGGGCCCCTTTAGAACATCACACTCCAACAAGGAGAGGCAATCCTATATCTATCACTAGTGTCCTAACATGACTCATGCTCATTATCCAAGATAATCTATAACCATTATATTTCAAATGATATTGAATTACCTCAAGACAATGCCAATCATCATTTAGAAACACAAGCGATCTCAAGTCAGAGGAAATATGCCACTTGCTTGCATATAAGGATTATTCACATTGTGACAAACAATTGAATATCCTAAGTAGGGTCTGTCCAGTACATCCAATGCACCTATGTGTCTACATCTTATTCCATGCTCGAAGCACCCTATAAGATTGGAACACATATTAGTCTCAATCATATCAAGGCTGTCTCATGTTCACCAAGATATCTCGACTAAGGACAATGCTAATGTCAGCCAAGCTGAACACCATTGAGACATTATTCAGAAGTATACATAACAGCAGCAGATAATGTAACAACCTGAATAACAACCATTGCCTTTATAAACTTATACATAGTTTATACATGATACTAAAATCATCCCAAAGGCCTCAAACATTAGCCTTAAGGGCATACCCCAACACTTTCCTTGGTAGATAGCAAATTGAAGGGGCACTAAGCATCTATGGGTAATAGGAACACATCCCCAGATCTTGATAAAAGTGAGATTAGGGCATCTCCCACTCCACATCTCGTATGGTATTTTGGAGACACTCTTAGATGGAACGTTATTCAGTATTAGAGAAGCTGTCTCTAGTGCATGCCCCCAGAATGAGGGAGGTAGAGTTGCATGACTCATCATGGATCGAACCATATCCAATAAAGTTCGATTTCTCCTTTCAGACACATCATTCTATTGAGGTGTTCCAGGAGGAGTGAGTTGGGATATGATCCCACACTCTCTAAGATAGTCAAAGAACTCACCGCTCAGGTACTCTCCACCTCGATCTGATCGAAGAGCTTTAATGGATCTTCCAAGCTGGTTCTCTACTTCATTCTTGAACTCCTTGAATTTCTCAAAGGACTCAGATTTATGCCTCATTAAGTAGACATAACCATACCTACTGAAGTCATCAGTGAAGGTAATGAAGTAGTTGTACCCTCCTCTGGCTTGTTTATTGAAAGGCCCACACACATCAGTATGTATGAGATCCAATAAACCTCCTGCCCTCTCACCAATCTTGGTGAAGGGCGCCTTTGTCATTTTTCCTAATAAACAAGGTTCACAAGTATCAAATTCCTCTAAGGAACTTGAATCCAACAACCCACTTGCATGGAGTTGTTGGATGCGATTCTTGTTTATATGGGCTAATCGACAATGCCAAAGGTACACACCAACCGAACCACTCAGTTTGATCCTTTTATGATTTATGTTACATATAGAGTTATCCATGTCCAAGACATATAATCCATTGCACAAGTTACCCTTCCCATAAAACACATTTGCAAATGAAAAAGAAAAAGAGTCCTCTTTTATTTCAAATTTAAATCCTTTCCTTGCCAGGCAGGGAATAGATACAATGTTTTTGGTCAAAGAAGGTACATAGTAGCAATTATTTAACTCAAGTTGAAGTCCAGAAGGCAAGGAGAGCATCAAAACTCCTACGGCAACAGCAGTAACTGTTGGGGTATGCCCTTAAGGCTAATGTTTGAGGCCTTGGGACTCTATCAGTATCATGTATAAACTCTAAGTTTATAAAGGCAATGGTTGTTATTCAGTTTGTTACATTGTCTGCTGCAATAAGTGTGCTTCTGAATAATGTCTCAATGCTGTTCAGCTTGGCTGACATGCTGTAATGTCCTTAGTCGAGATATCTTGGTGAACTTGAGACAGCCTTGATATGATTGAGACTAATATGTGTTCTAATCTTATAGGATGCTTCGAGCATGGAATAAGATGTAGACTCATGGGTACATTGGATGTACTGGACAGACCCTACTAGGATATTCAATTGCTTGTCACAATGTGAATAATCCTTGTTTGCAACAAGTGGCACATGTCCTCTGACTTGAGATCACTTGTGTTTCTAAATGATGATTGTCATTGTTTTGAGGTAGTTCAATATCATTTGAAACATAATGGTTATAGACTATCTTGGATAATGATCATGAGTCAGGTTAGGACACTAGTGATAGATATAGAATTGCCGTCTCCTTGATTGGAGTGTGATGTTCTAAAGGGGCCCCCCTGGATGAGATGATTGAGAAAGTGTATGGCCATACCCAGGTGACTATGTTCATCTGATCTAATCATGCTCATCATATTGGAGTTACAGGCTTGACACGCTTGTCCAATAAGAACATCTAGTGGCAAAGGAAACATGTATGCCTAGTGAAGTGGATTCACACTTGTGCTGTGGTTTGGGTGTAGTCTTGGAAGACTCTTTCCTTTATATCGGGAGACAGTGATGTGTTGCTAGATACCCCTCACTGATCGTGATAACGTAAGTTACCGTTACCGACATTTAAAGGAAACCCTCAGGGTCGCACAATTTGATGATATGGCTTACTTAAGTCAGATCGTGTGGACTGAATTGTTTGGGTTCAGTTTAAAGGGATTTAGACTCTGATTGTAAGTGAGATCTGGTCTGATCATGTTTGATTGATTAGGGCTTGAGATCGGTAAGCTTCGATGGAGAGATTTGATGCTAGATCGGTGAGATCAAGAGCATTCAGAGATGAACGGTTAGATCTGGAACCTTAGGGTTTACTATGGTCTAGACCAAATCGCTTGGGCTGATTTAATTTGGTCTTGGACCAAAATTCAATTGAACCGGCTCATGTATGAGCGCATGGTTCAAAAGGGAGTGAGATAAGCGCTTGGTTCACTTTGAAGTGAACGCATAACCGCTTGAGACATTAAGGCTTACTATTTTTAGAAGCCATGTCTTAACGTTCAAATGGAACGTTTCTCACGTCGCCTATGATCTCCTCTCGACGTCTCCTCTCTCGAAGAGAGATAGAGTCTTCACGCCAAGGAGGTTACTCGGCCAAGCTTGATCTCTCATCATCCTCACGCGACAAGGACCCTTTGAAGCGCTTTGCTAGCACAAAGGATTCAAAGGAGCAAGCCATCTTCGTTTGTTGTGTGCGTCACCTTTGGAGAAGGAGCGTTTGCGTCTTTGCTTCCAAGGCACCATCCAATCGATGGCATTGGTATGATCTCCTTTTTGATCTCTATCGATCTATACAAGCATTTATATATGTTGATCATATGGCATGCAAAAGATGGAAAAAGAAACCCTTGCTTCCGCTCGAAATTTGTTATATGCGCCTTATATTAGGGTTTCGCCCCACCTCATGAAAGGGGTTCCTACAGTAACCTGTGCTCCATTTCCAACACGTAGGTCAATCTCTCCAGGCCGCACCGTTCTACTTTTCTTGAGCCCCTGCATATTTGTACAAATATGAGCTCCGCATGTGGTATCCAATACCCATGACATTGAAGTAGAAAGGTTGACTTCGGTAACATAAATACCTGAGCCAGAAGACGAAGCCTTGCTTCTCTTCTCCTCGTTCTGAAGTCGCACCATGTCCTTCAACATGTGAGGTGGCCCTCCACATGAATAGCACCTGTCATTCCTGATCCTTTCCATCTTTAGTTTCAATTCCTTGGTCAAACCTTTTGGTTCACCACACTGAATGATTACTTTAGGAGGGTTGAGCTCAACCAATTTATCAAAGAGCTGCCTTAGATTATAAATAATCTCAAAAGCACTCTTAGATTCATATTGCCCTCTAAATTCAGGCGACATGTTGGTTAGCATCAAATTAGCAACCTCCAAAGTATCAGCCTGATGCTTATCAAAAGCATCCTTCTCAGCCGCTGAGGCCGAGCATGGAAGTGGCTCTAGAATAGGCTGCTCAAGGACATAGAGCTTCCTCTCAAGCTTAAGGACAATCCTCAAGTTTCGATACCAGTCCATCAAGTTGGATCCATCCAACTTGTCCTTTTCTAGGATAGATCGCAGTGACCATCCGCTATTGTTCGTAGCCATTGATCGACAACAACCAAGATAGCAGATTACTACTACTTCGAATCATTTAATCTGGACTTGCATTAAATGATTATGGCTCCCACTATTTTAAGTTCAAATTGACAACCCACAAAGTCAATCGGGAAGTTTAAGACTTCCTAGTGAGATGGGATCCTTATTTCACATGAGGCTTCGCGTCCCACGAGGGTGGGATGAGATGCACAAAGTAATCCATGTTTCCTAAGGTGGGCGCGCCGGCCGGTTGCTCCAAGCAACTCCCCTTGTTGAGACAGTCTGGGCATTTCATGTCCAGCGAGGGCTGGATACAACATGAAATCCTAACCTCTCAACGATGCCTCTAGACTTTCACCATGTGCCCAGCACATGTGAACTTCTAGTCAAGTCCATTCCTAACCGTTATGCCCAGGGCCAACGAGTTTCCTTGCGAAGGCACGCCCAGGTTAAAACTGGACTGGGGAAACCATTGTCACCACACACCTTCTAAAGATAAGTGGGTGTGTCCCACGAGGGTGGGAAACAGTGCACAACACCACTGATCGATAGCTTGATGAGGGCTACGCGTCAGAAGGCTACAGACTTGATATTATTTTTGAGGGTTTTTGAGGTCTCATCCTCTTAGTTTTATCTTTTGTCTAACATTACAGGCATGCAATCCTATAGTGATAACAAAATGATAAAACACATCCAGGCATGCTTTTGCAGATATTAAAAGCAGTAAACAAGCGATGTGGTCATAGCCTAATCAACACATTGAACCATCACATGCCGAAGGATGTTCAATGCTTGACCTAGGTGACAAGCCCCAACAAGACCTAACCTAGCCGCCACCAAGCTTTATCTTCAAGTGCGGCTTCAAGGTCCTCCACATCAAGGCATAGCACGCAAACCCAAGGGTTCGGCCAAGACATTGATGGCTCCTCCATGCATGATGCGCCATCATGCTTGTCCCAAGAGGGATAGCTCACGAACCCTACGGTTCGGCCAAGCCCTTACTTGTGCCACCAAGCAAGATGCGCCATCATGATTGATGCGCCAAAATGTAAGCTTCAAGAGGGATGCGCCCTTAATCTTTTTTGTGCGTTTACAAAACAAAAAGAAAAAAAACGGCACGCAGGCCTCACACAGAATACATCACAGGCATACAAGGGGCTTGACTATGACCACAACACGATGCACAATCATCTCATGCTTTTCTATATGCTCAAGAAATCATAAAACTTTAGTTTTAGTTTCTTAGAAAACAAGTTTTCAACCTCAACGTTCATTCGCAAATCTAAGATTTTCGTTTCTCCCAGGAGTCTACAAGTGACGCATGCATGTGTTGGGGTATGCCCTTAAGGCTAATGTTTGAGGCCTTGGGATTATATCAGTATCATGTATAAACTCTATGTTTATAAAGGCAATGGTTGTTATTCAGGTTGTTATATTATCTGCTGCAATACATATACTTCTGAATAATGTCTCAATGCTGTTCAGCTTGGCTGACATGCACTTTTGTCCTTAGTCGAGATATCTTAGTGAACATGAGACAGCCTTGATATGATTGAGACTAATATGTGTTCTAATCTTATAGGATGCTTCGAGCATGGAATAAGATGTAGACTCATGGGTACATTTGATGTACTGGACAGACCCTACTAGGATATTCAATTGCTTGTCACAATGTGAATAATCCTTGTATGCAAACAAGTGGCATACTTCCTCTGACTTGAGATCACTTGTGTTTCTAAATGATGATTGGCATTGTTTTGAGGTAGTTCAATATCATTTGAAACATAATGGTTATAGACTATCTTGGATGATGAGCATGAGTCATGTTAGGGTGCTAGTGATAGATATAGGATTGCCGTCTCCTAGTTTGGAGTGTGATGTTCTATAGGGGCCCCCTGGATGAGATGATTGAGAAAGTGTATGGCCATACCCAGGTGACTATGTTCATCTGATCTAATCATTCTCATCATATTGGAGCTACAGGCTTGACTCGCTTGTCCAATAAGAATATCCAGTGGCAAAGGAAACATGTATGCCTAGTGAAGTGGATTCACACTTGTGCTGTGGTTTGGGTGTAGTCTTGGAAGACTCTTTCCTTTATATCAGGAGACAGTGATGTGTTGCGAGATACCCCTCACTGATCGTGATAACGTAAGTTGTCGTTACCGACATTTAAAGGAAACCCTTAGGGTCGCACAATTTGATGATATGGCTTACTTAAGTCAGATCGTGTGGACTGAATTGTTTGGGTTCAGTTTAAAGGGATTTAAACTCTGATTGTAAGTGAGATCTGGTCTGATCATGTTTGATTGATTAGGGCTTGAGATCGGTAAGCTTTGATCGAGAGAATGGATGCTAGATCAGTGAGATCAGGAGCATCAAGAGATGAACGGTTAGATCTGGAGCCTTAGGGTTTATTGTGATCTAGACCAAATTGCTTGGGTTAATTGGTCTTTGAACCAGACCAAATTGAACCGGCTCATCAAGTGAGCGCATGGTTCAAGAGGAGAGGAATTTGCGATTGGGGTAAACCCATGGTCGCATCACAAGTTGAGATTTTTCTATTTTTAGAAAACATGTCTCTAAACGTGGGCACGCCTCACGTTCTCTCTTTCACGCCTCTTGTCGCCTCTTTGGCTTGGTCTCTACACACATTCTCGAGAGGAGAAGTTGAGACGACAAGGGAGAGGTTTTTCGCCAAGCAAAGTTGTCTTCTCTTCCCTTCCATACGACAAGGACCCTTGGAGAACCTTGCTAGCACAAGGATCAACAAGGAGTAGGCGACATCACCTTGTGTGCGCACCATTTGGAGGAGAAGCATTCGACTCTCTTCTTCCTAGACGCCATCCAAGAAATGGCATTGGTAAGAATCGATCCTCATGTATATGAAAATTTAAAGTTGATCATACTGCATGCATCGATCTAGAAACCTATTCCGCTGCGTTAAATCCTCTACATGCGCCTATTAGGGTTTCGCCCCCATGTTAGGGGACTTTCAGCATGCTCCAAGCACGCTTGCCGCCTACCCTTACAATCCTTAACTTGCCAAGAAGTCTCACATAGCAGGTCTATCCTACATGCGTGGGGAGAAATTAATTCTCTCACATGTGGGTCTATCCCACCATGTGAAGAAAGCGAAAACCAAAGAGATCGAGTAGATGTTAGGAACGAAAAACTTACAATTTTTCTTACTTAGAAAAATTCATGTGCATATGCAAATTTTTCAAAAAATTTCAGATGGCATGCGAGCATACAATAAAAGCATAAAACACCGTTCGAGTTCGCAAGATGGCTCCGATACCACTGTTGGGAAACCCCGGGGATTTTAAAAATTTTTACAGACAAGCACAGCGGAAGCAATCCCCAAAACAGGCCAGTCCCAAAAACCCAGAAGATCGAGTCTTGCGAGGAGATCGACACGGTGAGTAGGAGATGATACCTTGCAACGAAGATGATGGATGCGATGCAGGCGCCCAAATGTGCGCCCTCTGCAGTCTCGCACACAGCCGAACCTCGAGTCTTCTTTTTCCACGCCCGGTACTAGCCTCGGGAAGAAGATCCACGCCTTTGGGAGACTTCCTCAATCACTTGCGCCAAGTCCAGAGGAGGTGCCAAGGAGAGGAGGTGGAGCTTCGTCGGAGTCCAACTCTTGAAGCACTCCACCAAGATCCAAACAGGAATCAACCAAATCCAAAGTCCAACTTTGGAGTGGAGGGCGCCAAGGAACTTCCAAAGCTCCTAACTCACTAAAGGGAAGAGGAGAGGCAATGGGTGAACATTCCTCTCCCTCTTTTTAGGAGTGGTGATAAGGGGACAAAGGGCGAGAAGGCAACAATGCAACAACCTCAACAAGGGGGGAGGAAGGGGGTTTATATACCCATGAATAGGTGCACCTCTTCACAAGTGAAGAGGCACACCTCTTCATGAGGAGACACACCTCTTCAAGAGGTAAAACCCAATTCTCCCATTCCAAGTCCCATGCGCCCAAGTTCATTCACCTCTTCATGAAGAGACACACCTCTTCAAGAGGTAAAGCCCAATTCGCCCAAGTAGATTCATCCTCTCCAAGTGAAAAGCTCCAAGCTTCCTACCTTAAGAAGATGCCAACTTGGGTTTGTCCACCTCATGGAAATGCGCCAAGCTCACTCCAAGTAGCTTGCGCCATTCCACTTGGCCCATTGGCCCAAATGGCTCATTGAGCCCATTTGGCTTATTAGCCCAACTTGGTCTATTGGGCTCATTTGGCCCAAATGGCCCATTGGGCCCATTTGGCCCAAATGGCCCATTGGGCCCATTTGGCCCAAATGGCCCATTGGGCCCATTTGGCCTACTAGGCCCAAAAAATAAGTTAGCTCCAAATGATTCCTTTCATCTCATCTAGCACAGTGGTGCTGATGGATTCTCCCAAACAGATCTGAGTTATCCAATAACTCAATCAATAGGCTACCCGATCAATGCGAGAACCCGAGTTCAAGTTGTGCGACCCTGTAGGTTCCTCAGACGTTGGTAGTGATGAACCTAGTTATCACAAGCAGTGATTGGCACCTAGCAGTGCATCGCTGCTACCCAAGTCTTCGGAATGGATATCACATCGACATCCCCATTATCGCAACAAGATACCAATGCATTACAGTCTCTTTGCCGAACTGATATCCGATTGGATAAAGTGTGTCACCACTTTATTTTTTTTTACCCAATCTCATGGTCATGACTAAATCAGGCTTTCACCTGGGTATGGCCATACACTTTCAGTCATGCAACCATGGGGGGCCCCGTGGATATCAAGCTTCCCATAGGAAGGGGTAAATCCTATGTCTGTCCATTGATCTTCTCATATGGGTCGTCACATACCCAATGACAATCGTTATGACCTTCCTGCTATGGCGAGGCGTTAGGTTGTATCAAAGCATGTTCCTAATCATACAAAAGAGTCAATAACCTCAAGTTAAGGGATCAATGCATCTCCTGTCACTTGTCAGGTTAACTCATGACACCAAGTCAGAGCCTCACAGCGGGTCGGTCCAGTATATCCACCACTGATATACCCATATGCCTGCGTTAGCACCCCGTGCGTAACCAGCCCATATACCAGTCTCACATGTACCAGAGCTTTCCCTTATCCACTAAGGTACATTGACTGGGGACTATAGTTCGAGCACCGATCCAATCTGTCTCCAGGGACATTATCATGTTAGTACATATGCGCAGATGTAAACAAACATAGATAACGACAATGCCAGAATGATATAAATATCAAAGTCAAGTAGTACATAAGTGGACCATGTTGGGGTATGCCCTTAAGCCTAATGTTTGAGGCATTGGGTTTGTATCAGTATCATGTAATAAACTCTTATGTTTATAAAGGCATGGTTGTTATTCAGTTTGTTACCTTGTCTGCTGTAATAAGTGTACTTCTGAATAATGTCTCAAAGCTGATCAGCTAGGCTGACATGCTATATGTCCTTAGTCGATGTATCTTGGTGAACATGAGACAGCCTTGATATGGTTAAGACTAATATGTGTTCTAATCTTATAGGATGCTTCGAGCATGGAATAAGATGTAGACTCATGGGTACATTGGATGTACTGGACAGACCCTACTAGGATATTCAATTGTTTGTCACAATGTGAATAATCCTTGAATGCAACAAGTGGCACATTTCCTCAGACTTGAGATCACTTGTGTTTTCTAAATGATGATTGCCATTGTTTTGAGGTAGTTCAATATCATTTGAAATATAATGGTTATAGACTATCTTGAATGATGAGCTTGAATCAGGTTAGGGCACTAGTGATAGACATAGGATTGCCGTCTCCTTGTTTAAGGATTGTGATGTTCTAAAAGGGCCCCCCCTAGATGAGATGATTGAGAAAGTGTATGGCCATACCCAGGTGACTGTGTTCATCTGATCTAATCATGCTCATCGTATTGGAGTTACAGGCTTGTCCAATAAGAACATCCAATGGCAAAGGAAACATGTATGCCTTGTGAGTTTGATTCACACTTGTGCTGTGGTTTGGGTGTAGTCTTGGAAGACTCTTTCCTCTATATCGGGAGACAGTGATGTGTTGCTAGATACCCCTCACTGATCGTGATAACGTGAGTTATCGTTACCGACATTTAAAGGAAACCCTCAGGGTCGCACAATTTGATGATATGGCTTACTTAAGTCAGATCGTGTGGACTAAATTGTTTTGGTTCAGTTTAAAGGGATTTAATCTCTGATTGTAAGTGAGATCTGGTCTGATCATGTATGATTGATTAGGGCTTGAGATCGGTAAGCTTCGATCGAGAGAGTTGATGCTAGATCGGTGCGATCAGGAGCATCGAGAGATGAACGGTCAGATCTTGAATCTTAGGGTTTGATTTTATCTGGACCAATGCTTGGGCTAACTTGGTTTAGTCATTGAACCGAATGCTTTGAACCGGCTCATGTGAGCGCATGGTTCATATGGGAGTATGCATTTGGTTCACTTGGTGAACGCTTGAACGCAAAGCTTTGAGGGCTTTCCAAATCTTGGAAAGCGGTTTGCTAATTTGAGAGTAACGCCCACGTTTGTGTGGAACGCCTCTCTTAACGCCTCATTGATTCGTTCTCCCTCTCATTCGACAACGCTCTTGCGTGGTGAAGGAGACTCACATTTTTGGAGAGTTCTTTCGGAAAGGCAAGAAAAGCTTCATCCATCCCTTTGATTTCGATCAACGACACCTCTTGGAACCTTGCTAGCACAAGGAGTACCAAGGAAGTGAGCGCATCCTCATCTTGTGTGCGCATCCTTTGGAGGAGATCTTTCTTGCTCTCTCTTTCAAGACGCCATCCAACGCATGGCTTCGGTATGAATTTCTCATGTTGTTGTAGTTGATCATATTGCATGCGATGATCATTATGAAACCCTTATTCCGCTGCTATAACATAACCCACAAGGTCACTTGCGCCTCCTTAGGGTTTCCCTCCCCCTTGAAGGGGACTCTTCAATTGGTATCAGAGCCGGTTGATGCATGTTTTATGATTGCTATACCATGTTTTGTGATCCATGTTTGCGCATCATGCTTAGATCTATAAGTTAGATTACATGCGAAAATGATTACATATGTTCTTCATGTTTTGCGCATGTATAATGTTTTGGTTGGCGCTTGTTAATGTTTTGAAAAGAAAAACTTATCTTGCGCGCCCATTAGATCTAATGTGCCTACTATAATCCCTTAGATGGGTTGATGGGGTTGAAAGCATCATCTAGAATGGATCAAACTAGTCTGATCAGACCATCTGACAGCCTAGATGGATCGACCAGATGGCACCTGTGCGCAAGCACGAGGTGGCTATAGGTCGATTGCATCACAGGCGTGTAGCGAGGTCTGATTGAGACGACTAACGAACACACATGAGTTAGGCCCGGGGTCACACCCGCTTGCCGAAACTCATGAGGGTTGTTCAGCCCTTTGCGCATGCATGGTTGACCATTAGGTCAACTCAAGTCAGTTAGGACTTGGTGCATGCAAGGGCAGTAGATCTGTCTAGATGGATGAGTGGATCCCTATCAATGGACCATTGTAAGGTTGTAGGGTACATAAGAAAATTAAAATTGATGCCAATGGGGTTTTCAAAATTTTATTTTCTTGTTATTTGGATCACATGTTGAGTGGATACCATGTGCTTGTTTATTTATTCTTATGTGGGCTGCCCATGTTAAATGTGTGCTGTGCTGGGGCCTGCGTGCCTGGAATTAAACTTGTAAATTAATTTTATTGTGATCTGCGAATCACATTTTTAATTAATTTATTGTATATTTGACCTGCGTGTCAAGCTTGTCTAGATAGATCAAAATGTATTTTGATTAGACAAGAGCACAAAAGCACACATCGCAGAGGCACATTCAGCTGGTGGGCGCACCTGAGCTGCATTGAGCGCTAGGGCCCTGGGTTGGGCCAAATGAGCAGCTAAAAACCCATGAAGAAAAGCAAGTGAAGACTTAAGATAAATTAAGGTCTTACTTAGGCTATGGGCTTTTACCACATAAGATGCATGCTTTCTTTTATTGTTTATATAAGTAGAACAGCATGATTTATTTATCTTCTGCTATCACCATAGGAATTGCATGATAGTGAAGAAGATAAAAGACCGTTAAAATCCAACGCTAAAATATCAAGCTCGTAAGCCTTCTGACGCGAAACCTCACTGTTCTGACTATCATTGGAGCCGTGTTGTACCCACTCAGTGGGCACGTCCATCTATCTTCAGACGGTGCGGGATTTCACCTGCGTGTTACAGAGAAGGGATTTATCGCTTCTCGTTGCTCAGCATAGCACGTGGTGGTCCAGGGAGTAGGTCGGGTCAGCTTGACCATGTAGGCTACATATGTGGCGCATATGGTAGCACATGGAGGCAGCCATCTGTGGGATCAGAGACTGTGTTGTACCAACTCAGTTGGCACAGTCTGCTGGATTGCCCAGATGAAGGGGAATCGCACGGGTTGGCGATTGGCAGGGACTGCCTACCAGAGATTAGTGCTTGAACTCTCTGTGCGTCTTATCTCGCCTGAGTGGGACGCGGAGACCAAGTATGAAATGTGGATCCCATCTCACTAAATGAGTGTCACTCTTTCGGGCTGTTTTGCTAATTTTTTCAGCCAGATAAAATAGTGAGAAAAAGAAACTTTCTTAAGTCCTGATTGATTCTTAACATTGATACTGACCTTGCTGTTCTTGCATTGTTGTAGATTCCTGCAGCAACGAACACCATGAGCTTCAATGTGCGATCCCTACTGGAAAGGGAGAAGTTTGCTGGGCCGAACTTCTCAGACTGGTACGGACACCTTAAGATTGTTCTTAAGGCTGAGAGGAAACTGTATGTCCTCGAGACGGCTGTACCGCCTCAACCCGCTGCGAACGCCGCAAGGGCGGTTCGTGATGCCTATGAAAAGCACGTCAATGATAGCATTGATGTCGCTTGCCTGATGCTAGCGTCTATGACGCCACCGCTGCAGCGTCAGCATGAGGATATGTCGGCTATAGAGATTATAGCGAACCTCAAGATGCTGTATGCTGCACAGGCGAGGACAGAACGCTATAATCTGACAAAGCTTTTCTTTCAGAGCAAACTGGCTGAAGGGAGCCCAGTAGGAGCTCACGTGCTCAAGATGATTGGGCACAAGGAGGCTCTAGAGAAACTGGGGCATACCATCAATCAGGAGCTTGCTGTAGATATTATTCTGCAGTCTCTTCCGCCTTCTTTCGATGCGTTCATCATTAACTTTAATATGAACAAAATCGATTGTACTCCGGCAGAACTGCTGAATATGCTCTTGACTACTGAGGAAACTCTGAAGGGCAAGCCTTCAACCTCTGTCTTAATGGTTCCTTCCAGGAACAAGAAGAAGGGGAAGAAGGGCAAAGCCCCAGTCAAGAACTACAACAAGGCTCTGAAGCAAAAGGTCAAGCGGTCCAAGGAATACAGGTGTTTCCACTGTGGCCAGCTGGGTCACTGGAAAAAGGACTGTAAAGCGCTCCAAGGAGACAAGAGGGGAAGCATTGCCTCTGGCTCAGGTATTTACGTGACGGAAGTCATGGTTTCATCTTCTTCAATTTCATGGGTGTTGGACACTGCATGTGGAGTTCACATTTGTTCAAATGTACAGGAACTCAAGAGAAGAAGACAGGTGGGACAGCATGAGGTGGACCTACGCGTTGGAAACGGGGCACGGGTTGCTGCTGTTGCTGTAGGAGACTATTTCATCTCATTACCATTTGGCTTTGTATTAGAATTAAACAATTGTTATTTTGTACCTAGTATTACCAAGAATATTATCTCTATTCCTGCTCTTGTTAGGAAAGGATTTTCCTTTGAATGCAATATTTCAAAGTGTGTTTTATCTTATGATAATATTGTTTATGCTACTGGTTCCATTAACAATGGGTTATTCATGTTGGACATGGAATATTCTATACAAAACATTGATAATAAGAAAGGCAAGTATGCTGATGACAGCACCTTGCTATGGCATAGTCGTTTAGGCCATATTAACAAGAAGCGCATTAAGCGGTTGCATGATCATGGACTGCTGGGATCATTCTCCTATGAGGAGATTGATACATGCAAAGCTTGTTTAATGGGTAAAATGACGAAGTCACCTTTTCCTAACAAAGGTCAAAGGGCTTCAGGTTTACTTGACCTTATACACAGTGATGTGTGTGGGCCATTTAGTAAACATTCCAGAGGTGGCTATCAGTACTTCATTACCTTTACTGATGATTTCAGTAGGTATGGTTATGTCTATCTAATGAGACATAAGAGTGAATCTTTTGACAAGTTCAAAGAGTTCAAGAATGAAGTACAAAATCAGCTAGGCCGAAATATCAAGGCACTTCGTTCTGATCAAGGTGGAGAATACTTGAGTCATGCATTTACTGACTATCTGAAGGAGTGTGGGATTGTCTCACAGCTCACTCCGCCAGGAACACCGCAATGGAATGGTGTGTCCGAGAGGAGAAATAGAACGTTACTTGATATGGTGCGTTCTATGATGAGTCAGGCTACTCTACCTTACTCCTTTTGGGGATTTGCACTGGAGACAGCTGCAAAGGTACTAAACCGAGTGTCATCCAAGGCAGTTTCAAAGACTCCATATGAGTTATGGTATGGGAAACAGCCGAGCTTGACATTTATCAGGATCTGGGGCTGCGAGGCTTATGTCAAAAAGCTCGCCTCTGGGAAACTGGAGAGCAGATCTAAGAAATGTATCTTTGTCGGTTACCCTAAGGAAACTAAGGGTTATTATTTCTACGATCCCAAAGAGAACAAGGTTTTTGTTGCTCGGACGGCTATTTTTCTTGAGAAGGAGTTTCTTCTGCAAGAGGCCAGTGGGAGAGAAATAAAGCTGGATGAGAATCCAGAGGAAGGACAAAGTAGTCAAGCACAGTTGGATGAGCCTGAGCCGGTTGAACAGGTTATTGAACTACCTGAGGCTCAGATATCACGGGAACCGCGAAGATCGGGAAGGATCCGTCGACAGCCTGAGCGCTATGACGGAGTCTACATCATTGATAATGATGAACCCCTCACTTATGCGGATGCGGTCAGTGGACCGGAGTCAGCTAGATGGCTTGAAGCTATGCGAGCCGAGATGGACTCCATGTCAGATAACCAAGTCTGGGATTTGGTTGATCCGCCTCCGGGAGTAATCCCTATAGGCTGTAAGTGGATCTTCAAGAAGAAGATTGACATGGATGGTAACGTGGTTACCTATAAAGGCAGGCTAGTTGCGAAAGGTTTCAAACAAATCTACGGGATAGATTATGATGAAACTTTCTCTCCTGTAGCCATGTTCAAGTCTATTCGGATTCTTTTCGCAATAGCTGCATATTATGATTATGAGATCTGGCAAATGGATGTGAAGACGGCTTTCCTTAATGGAAATCTGGATGAGGATGTGTATATGACACAACCAGAAGGTTTCACTAATCCATCAGATCGTCATAAGATATGCAAGTTAAAGAAGTCTATTTATGGACTTAAGCAAGCATCAAGAAGCTGGAATATTCGTTTTGATGAATCAATCTCTGAGTTTGGTTTCATCAAGAACGAAGATGACCCGTGTGTATATAAGAGGTTTAGTGGGAGCGTGATTACTTTCCTAGTCCTCTACGTCGATGATATCTTAATCATTGGAAACGATATTCCTGAAATGCATGCGGTTAAGGCATGGCTAAGGAAATGTTTCCAGATGAAAGATCTAGGAGAAGCAGCCTATGTGTTAGGTGTGTAGATCTAAGAGGTTTCTCGGGTTGTGCCAGAGTACTTACATCGATAAAGTCCTGGAGAGATTCCATTTAGAGAATTCTAAAAGAGGATATCTTCCAGTCAGACATGGTCTGAGTCTTTCGAAGAGTCAGTGTCCACAAACACAGACTGAGAAAGATAAAATGGACAATACGCCTTATGCTTCGGCTATTGGGTCCATCATGTATGCGATGTTGTGTACTCGCCCAGACGTCGCTTACGGGTTAAGCGTGACCAGTCGTTTCCAAAGTAATCCAGGTCAGGCACACTGGATTGCAGTCAAGAACATTTTAAAATATCTGCAGAGGACCAAAGATATGTTCTTGATATATGGTGGTCAGGAAGAACTCAGTATTGAAGGATATACTGACGCTTCGTTCCAGTCGGACCAGGATGATTTCCGATCGCAATCAGGCTATGTTTTTAGCTTGAATGGTGGAGCAGTGGTGTGGAAAAGTTTCAAACAGTCTACTGTTGCTGATTCCACAACAGAAGCCGAGTATGTTGCAGCCTCGGAAGCATCCAAGGAGGCAGTGTGGATTCGTAAGTTCATTAAGGAACTTGGTGTCGTTCCTTCGAGTGGAGATCCTTTGGTTATCTTCTGTGATAACACTGGAGCAATCGCACAAGCAAAGGAACCACGGTCGCACCAGAAGTCCAAGCACATACAGAGACGGTTTCACTTGATCAGGGAGATCATAGATCGTGGCGAGATCAAAATCTGCAAGGTTCATACAGATGACAATCTGGCAGACCCGCTTACCAAGCCTCTGGCGCAGCAGAAGCATGAGAAGCACTGTAATAATATGGGTTTGAGATTTCTCAACCATTAGATTAAGTGCAAGTGGGAGATTGTTGGGGTATGCCCTTAAGCCTAATGTTTGAGGCATTGGGTTTGTATCAGTATCATGTAATAAACTCTTATGTTTATAAAGGCATGGTTGTTATTCAGTTTGTTACCTTGTCTGCTGTAATAAGTGTACTTCTGAATAATGTCTCAAAGCTGATCAGCTAGGCTGACATGCTATATGTCCTTAGTCGATGTATCTTGGTGAACATGAGACAGCCTTGATATGGTTAAGACTAATATGTGTTCTAATCTTATAGGATGCTTCGAGCATGGAATAAGATGTAGACTCATGGGTACATTGGATGTACTGGACAGACCCTACTAGGATATTCAATTGTTTGTCACAATGTGAATAATCCTTGAATGCAACAAGTGGCACATTTCCTCTGACTTGAGATCACTTGTGTTTTCTAAATGATGATTGCCATTGTTTTGAGGTAGTTCAATATCATTTGAAATATAATGGTTATAGACTATCTTGAATGATGAGCTTGAATCAGGTTAGGGCACTAGTGATAGACATAGGATTGCCGTCTCCTTGTTTAAGGATTGTGATGTTCTAAAAGGGCCCCCCCTAGATGAGATGATTGAGAAAGTGTATGGCCATACCCAGGTGACTGTGTTCATCTGATCTAATCATGCTCATCGTATTGGAGTTACAGGCTTGACATACTTGTCCAATAAGAACATCCAATGGCAAAGGAAACATGTATGCCTTGTGAGTTTGATTCACACTTGTGCTGTGGTTTGGGTGTAGTCTTGGAAGACTCTTTCCTCTATATCGGGAGACAGTGATGTGTTGCTAGATACCCCTCACTGATCGTGATAACGTGAGTTATCGTTACCGACATTTAAATGAAACCCTCAGGGTCGCACAATTTGATGATATGGCTTACTTAAGTCAGATCGTGTGGACTAAATTGTTTTGGTTCAGTTTAAAGGGATTTAATCTCTGATTGTAAGTGAGATCTGGTCTGATCATGTATGATTGATTAGGGCTTGAGATCGGTAAGCTTCGATCGAGAGAGTTGATGCTAGATCGGTGCGATCAGGAGCATCGAGAGATGAACGGTCAGATCTTGAATCTTAGGGTTTGATTTTATCTGGACCAATGCTTGGGCTAACTTGGTTTAGTCATTGAACCGAATGCTTTGAACCGGCTCATGTGAGCGCATGGTTCATATGGGAGTATGCGTTTGGTTCACTTGGTGAACGCTTGAACGCAAAGCTTTGAGGGCTTTCCAAATCTTGGAAAGCGGTTTGCTAATTTGAGAGTAACGCCCACGTTTGTGTGGAACGCCTCTCTTAACGCCTCATTGATTCGTTCTCCCTCTCATTCGACAACGCTCTTGCGTGGTGAAGGAGACTCACATTTTTGGAGAGTTCTTTCGGAAAGGCAAGAAAAGCTTCATCCATCCCTTTGATTTCGATCAACGACACCTCTTGGAACCTTGCTAGCACAAGGAGTACCAAGGAAGTGAGCGCATCCTCATCTTGTGTGCGCATCCTTTGGAGGAGATCTTTCTTGCTCTCTCTTTCAAGACGCCATCCAACGCATGGCTTCGGTATGAATTTCTCATGTTGTTGTAGTTGATCATATTGCATGCGATGATCATTATGAAACCCTTATTCCGCTGCTATAACATAACCCACAAGGTCACTTGCGCCTCCTTAGGGTTTCGCTCCCCCTTGAAGGGGACTCTTCAGACCAAAACTAGGTCCTAGGGCATATACACCAACACTCCTCATAGGTTTCCTCATATTTTTCTTCACCTAAGTATAGGACTCTCTTGGGGCAGTCATTCATGTAATGTCCTACTTGGTGACAAGCATGGCAAGTGACTCTAGGTTCTTGGACAGTTCTAGGTCTAGACGGTGCTGAAGTAGGTGCCTTGGGGTGAGAGCTAGGGGAATTGGGTGTAGGTGTAGGTGGCTTGGAGTATGATCTAGAGGAGCCAACCTCTTTCCTAAAGGCATCTCTTAAGTTTTCTTCTACTTCTAAGGCTCTTTGATAAGCAGTTTCTACAGAGTCTATGTGGTAGTACATCATCCCCTTTTTGATCTCAGACCTAAGCCCATTCTTATATCTGCTAAGGGTGACATGGGGCGTCTCATGCATACCACTCCTAAGTAGAAGCTCATCAAACCTAGTTGTGTAGTCAGTGACATTTAGGCTTCCTTGAACTAGACCTATGGTTTGATCTATTATCTTGGTTTGAAAAATAGGAGGGACATATTTTTCCTTTAACTTTTGGTACATCTCATCCCATCTCTCAATAGGTGGACGACCAAAGTTCTCAAGGCTCCTTTCCACATTTGTCTAGTATAGTCTAGCAGTACCCTCTAAAAGGCAATGGGTGAACCTAACTTTGGAATGTTCAGGCATTAGGCTCCAGTCAAAATATTGCTCAAGCTTGACAGCCCAATCTAGGAATTCTCTAGGATCAAGGGAACCACTAAAGGTTGGAGGTGTGAGTTTGATGTTGCGGTGCACATCATCCTCCCTAGGTCTTTGATAAGGTCGAGCATGTGGCTCTTCCCATTCATGTTCTTGGACTCTCCTATTATGGTTCCTATTGTTTTGGGGATGTTCACCTAAGATGGGTTCACTTGAGGGCCGACTAGGGGGTCTATCATCCCTAGGGTTTTCCGAGTTTGACAATCTAGTTTCCATTTGAGTCATCCTATTGTTAAGGGCTACCATTATGTCAAAAGGTCTAGCCATGTCATTAGGTTCAAAGTTGTTATCATAGTTCGCTCCCGATCTAGTAGTCATAGTCAAAGATAGTTTTGAAAGAAATTAGTTTTGAAAATAAGGCTCCTAAAAGTGATATATTTTATGATAGCCTTTTATGAAATCAACTTCTTTCAAACACCTAGGTCCAAGAAAGTCTTAGAATTTGACAAATAGTTTTTAGGCTAAAAATCTATTCTAAGATAGGTGCTTTGATACCAAACTGATGCAGGGGGCAAACACAGGACAAAAGGTGCATGCAAACAATGCTTTGAGAAAATATTTTTTTTGTATTTTATAATAAAATCCGAGATTTACTCTACCGAGGTTGGAAAATATTTTTGGTATTTTAATAGTAAAGAAAACCAAAACTACAATTACTTTAAAACTACTTGCAAGAAAAGAAATGACTTGAAAGTTAAAACTCACCTTGGACCCCTTGAGAATAGAAGGGGTCACCTTCCCATTCTTCACCGGTCCAATGGTTGATGGCAACGAAGTAGGGCCCTATGAGCTTACACACATGCAAACATTCAAGGCCCACACATGCGTGGGTGAGTTTAAACAATGTTTAATTGTCCAACAATCAAAGAGAAGTCAAGAGGGGAGTTAGGCTCCCAAATTCTCTTGCTAACAACATTAAGGACTATCTAATTTAAAGGGGGGGGGGGGGTGGAAGAAGAGTGTCTTGTGCCAAGAGAACCTCCAAATCCTTGCGTCATCCTTCAAGAAACAACAAGGTTAGTGTAGGAATAAGTTATAGAATTAAAAAGAGGGTGAGGGGAAGGAACTTAGCCAAAGAGTGTAGGGTCCCCTTCAAGGGGGAGCGCAAACCTGATGCAATCCCTTTCAAGAGGGGGGCGAAAACACTAAGGGGTGGCGCATAAAATTGCAAGCGGAAGCATGTGTTTTCAACGATCTTAGCATGAGCATATGATCAACTTGAATGAGTTTAGATCTATACCATAGCCATAGAGTTGGAGGTCGGCTTGGAAGAAGAGATCGAATAGGGGTCTCCTCCACAAGATGCGCACACAAGATGAGAAGTGGCCTTTCTTCTTGTTGCTCCTTGTGCTAGCAAGGACTTCAAGTGCACTTGTCGCGTGAAGGAGATGAAGGATGAACTTGGCGTGGATGAACTCTTCCTTGTCCTCGTCCAAACTCACCACACCGAAAGCAAGCAGCAATCGTTGAGAAGAGACAAGCGTTTTTTTTTTTTTTTCATCCAAGTGAGGCGTTGAAGAACCATTTCCGAAACCTCCATTCCCAAAATGGTAAGTCATCACTTCAAACGTTCATGTCTAATGAACCAAAACAAAACGCCAATTCGATTGAACCATGCGTTCACATATGTGAACCGGTTCAATTGAATTCGGTCCAATTGAATTCGGTTTAAAGACTAAATTGAACCAAGCCAAGCAATGGTCTAAATCTCATCTGAACCATGAAGGTTCGAGATCTAACCGTACATCCCTTGATGCCTTTGATCTCACCGATCTAGCATCACTACTCTCGATCGAAGCTTACCGATCTCAAGCCCTAATCAATCAAACATGATCAGGCTAGATCTCACTTACAATCAGAGTTTAAACTCCTTTAAACTGAACCAAAACAATTCAGTCCACACGATCTGACTCAAGAAAGCCATATCATCAATTTGTGCGACCCTGAGGGTTTCCTTTAAATGTCGGTAACGATAACTTACGTTATCACGATCAGTGAGGGGTATCTAGCAACACATCACTGTCTCCCGATATAAAGGAAATAGTCTTCCAAGACTACACCCAAACCATGGCACAAGTGTGAATCAAACTCACAAGGCATGCATGTTTCCTTTGCCACTGGATGTTCTTATTGGACAAGCATGTCAAGCCTGTAACTCCAATACGATGAGCATGATTAGATCAGATGAACATAGTCATCTGGGTATGGCCATACACTTTCTCAATCATCTCATATAAGGGGGGCCCCTTTAGAACATCACACTCCTTAAACAAGGAGACGGCAATCCTTTATCTATCACTAGTGCCCTAACCTGACTCAAGCTCACCATCCAAGATAGTCTATAATCATTATGTTTCAAATGATATTGAACTACCTCAAAACAATGACAATCATCATTTAGAAACACAAGTGATCTCAAGTCAAAGGAAATGTGCCACTTGCTGCTATCAAGGATTATTCACATTGTGACAAACAATTGAATATCCTAGAAGGGTCTGTCCAGTACATCCAATGTACCCATGAGTCTACATCTTATTCCATGCTCGAAGCATCCTATAAGATTAGCACACATATTAGTCTCAATCATATCAAGGCTGTCTCATGTTCACCAAGATATCTCGACTAAGGACATAGAGCCTGTCAGCCTAGCTGAATAGCTTTGAGACATTATTCAGAAGTATACTTATTACAGCAGACAAGGTAACAACCTGAATAATAACCATGCCTTTATAAACATAAGAGTTTATTACATGATACTTATACAATCCCAAGGCCTCAAACATTAGCCTTAAGGGCATACCCCAACAATCTCCCACTTGCACTTAATCTAATGGTTGAGAAATCTCAAACCCATATTGTTACAGTGCTTCTCATGCTTCTGCTGCGCCAGAGGCTTGGTAAGCGGGTCTGCCAGATTGTCATCTGTATGAACCTTGCAAATCTTGATCTCGCCTCGATCAATGATCTCCCGGATCAAGTGAAACCGTCTCTGTATGTGCTTGGACTTCTGGTGCGACCGTGGTTCCTTTGCTTGTGCGATTGCTCCAGTGTTATCACAGAAGATAACCAAGGGATCTGCACTCGAAGGAACGACACCAAGTTCTCTCACGAACTTGCGAATCCATACTGCCTCCTTGGATGCTTCCGAGGCTGCAACATACTCGGCTTCTGTTGTGGAATCAGCAACAGTTGACTGTTTGAAACTCTTCCACACCACAGCACCTCCATTCAAGCTAAAAACATAGCCTGATTGCGATCGGAAATCATCCTGGTCCGACTGGAACGAAGCGTCAGTATATCCCTCTATACTGAGTTCTTCCTGACCACCATATATCAAGAACATATCTTTGGTCCTCCGCAGATATTTTATAATGTTCTTGACTGCAATCCAGTGCGCCAAACCTGGATTACTTTGGAATCGACTGGTCACGCTTAACCCGTAAGCGACGTCTGGGCGAGTACACAACATCGCATACATAATGGACCCAATAGTCGAAGCATAAGGCGTATTGTCCATTTCATCTTTCTCAGTCCGTGTTTGTTGACACTGACTCTTCGAAAGATTCAGACCATGTCTGACTGGAAGATATCCACGTTTAGAATTCTCTAAATGGAATCTCTCCAGGACTTTATCGATGTAAGTACTCTGGCACAGCCCGAGAAGCCTCTTGGATCTATCCCGGTAGATCTTCACACCTAACACATAGGCTGCTTCTCCTAAATCTTTCATCTGGAAACATTTTCCTAACCATGCTTTAACAGCATGCAGCTCAGGAATATCATTTCCAATGATCAAGATATCATCGACGTAGAGGACTAGGAAAGTAATCACGCTCCCACTAAACCTCTTATAAACACACGGGTCATCTTCGTTCTTGATGAAACCAAACTCAGAGATTGATTCATCAAAACGAATGTTCCAGCTTCTAGATGCTTATTTCAGTCCATAAATGGACTTCTTTAACTTGCATATTTTATGACGATCTGATGGATCCGTGAAGCCTTCAGGTTGTGTCATATACACATCCTCATCCAGATTTCCATTAAGGAAAGCTGTCTTCACATCCATCTGCCAGATCTCATAATCGTAATATGCAGCTATCGCGAAAAGAATCCGAATAGACTTGAACATGGCCACAGGTGAGAAAGTTTCATCATAATCTATCCCGTAGATTTGTTTGAAACCTTTCGCAACTAGCCTGCCTTTATAGGTAACCACGTTACCATCCATGTCAATCTTCTTCTTGAAGATCCATTTACAGCCTATAGGGACTACTCCCGGAGGCGGATCAACCAAATCCCAGACTTGGTTATCTGACATGGAGTCCATCTCGGCTCGCATAGCATCAAGCCATCTAGCTGACTCCGGTCCACTGACCGCATCCGCATAAGTGAGGGGTTCATCATTATCAATGATGTAGACTCCGTCATAGCGCTCAGGCTGTCGACGGATCCTTCCCGATCTACGCGGTTCCCGTGATATTTGAGCCTCAGGTTGTTCAATAACCTGATCTACCGGCTCAGGCTCATCCAACTGTGCTTGACTACTTTGTCCTTCATCTGGATTCTCATCCAGTTTTATTTCTCTCCCACTGGCCTCTTGCAGAAGAAACTCCTTCTCAAGAAATATGGCCGTCCGAGCAACAAATACTTTGTTCTCTTTGGGATCGTAGTAATAATAACCCTTAGTTTCCTTAGGGTAACCGACAAAGATACATTTCTCAGATCTGCTCTCCAGTTTCCCAGAGGCGAGCTTTTTGACATAAGCCTCGCAACCCCAGATCCTGATAAATGTCAAGCCAGGCTGTTTCCCATACCATAACTCATATGGCGTCTTAGAAACTGCCTTGGATGGCACTCGGTTTAGTACCTTTGCAGCTGTTTCCAGTGCAAAACCCCAAAAGGAGTATGGAAGAGTGGCCTGACTCATCATAGAACGAACCATATCAAGTAACGTTCTATTTCTCCTCTCGGACACACCATTCCATTGCGGTGTTCCTGGCGGAGTGAGCTGTGAGATAATCCCACACTCTTTCAGATAGTCAGTAAATTCTCGACTTAGGTATTCTCCACCTCGATCAGAACGAAGTGCCTTGATATTTCGGCCTAGCTGATTCTGTACTTCATTCTTGAACTCTTTGAACTTGTCAAAAGATTCACTCTTATGTCTCATTAAATAGACATATCCATACCTACTGAAATCATCAGTAAAGGTAATGAAGTACTGATAGCCACCTCTGGCATGTTTACTAAATGGCCCACACACATCACTGTGTATAAGGTCAAGTAAACCTGAAGCCCTTTGACCTTTGTTAGGAAAAGGTGATTCGTCATTTTACCCATCAAACAAGCTTTGCATGTATCAATCTCCTCATAGGAGAATGATCCCAGCAGTCCATGATCATGCAACCGCTTAATGCGCTTCTTGTTAATATGGCCTAAACAACTATGCCATAGCAAGGTGCTGTCATCAGCATACTTGGCTTTCTTATTATCAATGTTTTGTATAGAATTTTCCATGTCCAACATGAATAACCCATTGTTAATTGAACCAGTTGCATACACAATATTATCTAGAGATAAAACACACTTTGAAATATTGCATTCAAAGGCAAATCCTTTCCTGACAAGAGCAGGAATAGAGATAATATTCTTGGTGATACTCGGTACAAAATAACAATTGTTTAATTCCAATACAATGCCAGATGGTAAAGAAATGAAATAGTCTCCTACAGCAACAGCAGCAACCCGTGCCCCGTTTCCAACGCGTAGGTCTACTTCATGCTGTCCCACCTGCCTTCTTCTCCTGAGTTCCTGTACATTTGAACAAATGTGAACTCCACATGCAGTGTCCAACACCCATGATATAGAAGAAGATGAAAACATGACTTCAGTCACGAATATACCTGAGCCAGAAGCGATGCTTCCCCTCTTGTCTCCTTGGAGCGCTTTACAGTCCTTTTTCCAGTGACCCAGCTGGCCACAGTGGAAACACTTGTTGTCCTTCGACCGCTTGACCTTCTGTTTCAGAGCCTTGCTGTAATTCTTGACAGGGGCCTTGCCCTTCTTCCCCTTCTTCTTGTTCCTTGAAGGAACCATCAAGACAGAGGTTGAAGGCTTTCCCTTCAGAGTTTCCTCAGTTGTCAAGAGCATATTCAGCAGCTCTGCCGGCGTACAATCGATTTTGTTCATATTAAAGTTAATAATGAACGCATCGAAAGAGGGCGGGAGAGACTGCAGAATAATATCCACAGCAAGCTCCTGGTTGATGGTATGCCCCAGTTTCTCCAGAGCCTCCTTGTGCCCAATCATCTTGAGCACGTGAGCTCCCACTGGGCTCCCTTCAGCCAGTTTGCTCTGAAAGAACAGCTTCGTCAGATTATAGCGTTCTGTCCTCGCCTGTGCAGCATACAGCATCTTGAGGTTCGCTATAATCTCTATAGCCGACATATCCTCATGCTGACGCTGCAGCGGTGGCGTCATAGACGCTAGCATCAGGCAAGCGACATCAATGCTATCATTGACGTGCTTTACATAGGCTTCCTGAACCGCCCTGGCGGCGTTCGGAGCGGGCTGCGGCGGTATCGCCGTCTCGAGGACATACAGTTTCCTCTCTGCCTTAAGAACGATCTTAAGGTGTCCGAACCAGTCAGAGAAGTTCGGCCCAGCAAACTTCTCCCTTTCCAGTAGGGATCGCACATTGAAGCTCATGGTGTTCGTTGCTGCAGGAATCTACAACAAGCAAGAACAGCAAGGTCAGTATCAATGTTCAGAATCAATCCAGGACTTAAGAAAGATTCTTTTCTCACTATTTTGTCTAACTGAAAAATCCAGTAAACAGTCCGAAAGAGTAACACTCTTTTAGTGAGATGGGATCCAGATTTCATACTTGGTCTCCGCGTCCCGCTCAGGCGAGATAAGATGCACAGAGATGACAAGCACTAATTTCTGGTAGGCTGTCCTAGCCAATCGCCAACCCGTGCGATTCCCCTTCATCTGGGCAATCCAGCAGACTGTGCCAACTGAGTTGGTACAACACAGTCTCTGATCCCACAGATGGCTGCCTCCATGTGCTACCATATGCGCCACATATGTAGCCTACATGGTCAAGCTGACCTGACCTACTCCCTGGACCACCACGTGCTATGCTGAGCAACGAGAAGCGATAAATCCCTTCTCTGTAACACGCAGGTGAAATCCAGCACCGTCTGAAGATAGATGGACGTGCCCACTGAGTGGGTACAACACGGCTCCAACGATAGTCAGAACGGTGAGGTTTCGCGTCAGAAGGCTTTCCGAGCTTGATATGTTAGCGTTGGATTTTAACGGTCTTTTATCTTCTTACTATCAGGCAAATCCTATGGCTATAGCAGAAGATAAACACATGCAATTCTAATTATATAAGCAATAAATAGAAAGCATGATCTTATGTGGTAAAAGCCCATGAACCCTAAGTAAGACCTTAATTTTACTTAAGTCTTCACTTGAGCTCCTTTGCATCTCATCTGGTCCAACCCAGGGCCCTAGCGCCAAGAGCACCTCAGGTGCGCCACCAGCTGAATGCCCCTCTTGGATGTGTGCCTTTATGCTCTTGTCTAATCAAAATACATTTTGATCTATCTAGACAAGCTTTGACTCGCAGGTCAATTATACAATAGATTAATGAAAAATGTGATTCGCAGATCACAATAATATTAACTTATAATTAACCAGGCACGCAGGCCCCAGCACAGCACACATTTGGGCAACCCACATAAGATTAAATAAACAAGCATATGGTCTTAATCATCATGTGATCCAATCAAGAAATTAAAATTTTGAAAACCCCATAGGCATCAATTTTAACTTCCTTATGTGCCCTACAACCTTACAATGGTCCATTGATAGGGATCCACTCATCCATCTAGTTAGATCCTCTGCCCTTGCATGCACCGAGTCCTAACTGACCCGAGTTGACCTAATGGTCAACCATGCATGCGCTAAGAGCTGAACAACCATCAAGAGTTCTGGCAAGCGGGTGTGACCCCGGGCCTAACTCAAGAGTGTTCACTGGTTGTCTCAACCAGACCTCGCTACACGCCTAAGATGCAATCGACCTATGGCCACCTCGTGCTTGCGCACAGGTGCCATCTGGTCGATCCATCTAGGCTGTCAGATGGTCTGATCAGACTATTGGATCTAACCTAGAGGTGACTTCAGCCCCATCAACCCATCTAAGGGTTTATAGTAGGTGGCACTTTAGATCTAGTCATAGGCGCGCAAGTTAGGGTTTTGTTTGATAAAACAACATAAACTAAGCGCCAACACATGACATGCTATTTCTCCATGCGAAAGTAAGATGTTTACTTATCTAGGCGCATGTTGTTTGTTCATATGTCAATTTTCGCATGTGAACAAGATCTAAGCATACATGAAGATGCGCAAACATGGATCACAGAAATATCAAGCAATCATATTAACATGCTTCAACATGCTCTGATACCAATTGTAGGGTCCCCTTCAAGGGGGAGCGCAAACCTGATGCAATCCCTTTCAAGAGGGGGGCGAAAACACTAAGGGGTGGCGCATAAAATTGCAAGCGGAAGCATGTGTTTTCAACGATCTTAGCATGAGCATATGATCAACTTGAATGAGTTTAGATCTATACCATAGCCATAGAGTTGGAGGTCGGCTTGGAAGAAGAGATCGAATAGGGGTCTCCTCCACAAGATGCGCACACAAGATGAGAAGTGGCCTTTCTTCTTGTTGCTCCTTGTGCTAGCAAGGACTTCAAGTGCACTTGTCGCGTGAAGGAGATGAAGGATGAACTTGGCGTGGATGAACTCTTCCTTGTCCTCGTCCAAACTCACCACACCGAAAGCAAGCAGCAATCGTTGAGAAGAGACAAGCGTTTTTTTTTTTTTTTCATCCAAGTGAGGCGTTGAAGAACCATTTCCGAAACCTCCATTCCCAAAATGGTAAGTCATCACTTCAAACATTCATGTCTAATGAACCAAAACAAAACGCCAATTCGATTGAACCATGCGTTCACATATGTGAACCGGTTCAATTGAATTCGGTCCAATTGAATTCGGTTTAAAGACTAAATTGAACCAAGCCAAGCAATGGTCTAAATCTCATCTGAACCATGAAGGTTCGAGATCTAACTGTACATCCCTTGATGCCTTTGATCTCACCGATCTAGCATCACTACTCTCGATCGAAGCTTACCGATCTCAAGCCCTAATCAATCAAACATGATCAGGCTAGATCTCACTTACAATCAGAGTTTAAACTCCTTTAAACTGAACCAAAACAATTCAGTCCACACGATCTGACTCAAGAAAGCCATATCATCAATTTGTGCGACCCTGAGGGTTTCCTTTAAATGTCGGTAACGATAACTTACGTTATCACGATCAGTGAGGGGTATCTAGCAACACATCACTGTCTCCCGATATAAAGGAAATAGTCTTCCAAGACTACACCCAAACCATGGCACAAGTGTGAATCAAACTCACAAGGCATGCATGTTTCCTTTGCCACTGGATGTTCTTATTGGACAAGCATGTCAAGCCTGTAACTCCAATACGATGAGCATGATTAGATCAGATGAACATAGTCATCTGGGTATGGCCATACACTTTCTCAATCATCTCATATAAGGGGGGCCCCTTTAGAACATCACACTCCTTAAACAAGGAGACGGCAATCCTTTATCTATCACTAGTGCCCTAACCTGACTCAAGCTCACCATCCAAGATAGTCTATAATCATTATGTTTCAAATGATATTGAACTACCTCAAAACAATGACAATCATCATTTAGAAACACAAGTGATCTCAAGTCAAAGGAAATGTGCCACTTGCTGCTATCAAGGATTATTCACATTGTGACAAACAATTGAATATCCTAGAAGGGTCTGTCCAGTACATCCAATGTACCCATGAGTCTACATCTTATTCCATGCTCGAAGCATCCTATAAGATTAGCACACATATTAGTCTCAATCATATCAAGGCTGTCTCATGTTCACCAAGATATCTCGACTAAGGACATAGAGCCTGTCAGCCTAGCTGAACAGCTTTGAGACATTATTCAGAAGTATACTTATTACAGCAGACAAGGTAACAACCTGAATAATAACCATGCCTTTATAAACATAAGAGTTTATTACATGATACTTATACAATCCCAAGGCCTCAAACATTAGCCTTAAGGGCATACCCCAACAAAGAGGTGTCTTCTTGATGTCATTCTTCATGATCGCCGAGAGTGATGAAGCTTCCAAGGAGCCTTCTAATGCTTGCCAAGATCAAAGTGTGGTGGATCTTCCTTGAAGTCTCGTCAAAGGATGTGAAAGGACCTTCAAGGCTTTTAGTTGAATGGAGGATTAGAGGGGAGAAGGAGAAGAGGGGAAGGGAAAGGGCTCGGCTCTTTAGAAGAGGGGAAGAAGAGAGGTCTTTGGCAACACAAGCACCATTGCAAACACCATTTTTTTTTCACTAGGAAACTACTCGACAAAAGAAAGAGAAATACAACTTATAGGCTGATTAGCGCCAAGGGTAAGGGTGACATTTTACCCTTGGCGAAATTACAAAAGAAGTAAGAGAAATTCAGCATTGATGTCTTCATTTGATCCTTCCTTTTAGTGGCTGATTTTTGAATTCGACTTCTTATTGTTTTTGGTGGAGTTTTCTTGTGGCCGAAGGTTTCCTTGGTATCTTTCCTTGTTTGCTTTGATGACAATGCGATTGGGTTCCACAAATTGTGGATCTTGATTGATGGTTGGCGCAATTGGCAAGTGTGGGCTGAATTCTTCCTTGCTTTCGAATCCTTTTTATTGAATCCATTTGAAATTCAAAATCCTTCCTTCAAGAGCTTGGCGGCTAAAAGATTTCCATAGATGTTTCCACAAATTGGGGATCTAGATGGGCATCCCATGATTTGTGGATCTTGATTTGATCTTTGGTATCTTTGGCGCAAATTGGGAAGTGTGGGCTGAATTCGATTCCTTCTCTCATGGTTGGCGCCTTGGCTTGTTTTGGAAAGGATGTTGACTTAATTGCAAGCAACTCCATCTTGAAGTCTTTGGGTTGAAGTAGTTGAAGTGCTCTCTTTCCAAATTGGGAGCTCCACTAGTTGAGTGACTTGAGCTGAGCTCCTAAATGTCTCTTTGAGCTAACCCTAACCTGCCATGTTAGTTGCAAATGCAAGATACTATCCTAGCATGCAAAACTACATGATGCACTAGAAGCAAAATTTATTCAACCAAAACAAATTGCAAATATGGAAAGTGCAAATAAGGAAATATGCAAGTAAGGAGAAAATGCAACAAGGGGGCCTAGGAGGGGAAGCCATTTTTGGAGGGCTTCTTCCTGGTCCTATGCAACTTATGTGGGGCAAGGGCTGGTCCTCCATCAGGTTTTCCTATATAAAAATACAAAAATATTTATTTTCAAACCCGTTAGTCTATCTCGGTTTTCTTAAATCTTTCAAAAACGTTGTTTGCATGTTGTGAGCCCACATCATTAAGCACTTGGATCCAATCCAATGCAACCCTAATCCAAATGTGACCAACCATGGTCAATTTTGGGTCAACCTGTCATAAATAGAGTTTGGCTCCAGTAACATTCTTCCATCTCATCAAGCCCATTGGCATTGATGAAATCTCCCAAATAGATCCAAGCTATCTAATAACTCAATCATAAGGCTTCCCGATCAATACCAGAACTCGAGTATCAAGGTGTGCGACCCTGTAGGTTCCTCTGACGCTGGCAGTGCTGACCAAATGTCACCACAAACAGTGAGTGGCACCTAGCAGTGCATCGCTGCTACCCAGGTCATTGGAATGGATATCGACATCGACATCCCCATCATCGAGACTAGGTACAGATGCATTATAGTCTCTTTACCGAACTGATATCCAATTGGACAAGTGTATCACCACTTGTTTTCACCCAATCACATGGTCATGACTAAATCAGGTTCTCACCTAGGTATGGCCATACACATTCAGTCATAGAACCATAGAGGAGCTCCATGGATATCAAGCTTCCCTTAGGAAGGGGCAAATCCTTTATCTGTCCATTGACCTCTCATATGGGTCATGACATGCTCAATGACAACCGTTATTACCTCCCAACTACGGCGAGGTATTAGGTTGTATTAAAGCATGTCCCTAACCATATAGAATGGCCAATGACCTCAAGGGATCAATGCATCTCCTATCACTTATGAGGATAACTCATGACACCAAGTCATTGCCTCACAGCGGGTCTGTCCAGTATATCCACCACTGATATACACATATGTCTGCATTAGCATTTCATGCCTAACCAGCCTATATACTAGTCTCACAAGTACCATAGCTGTCCCATATCTACTTAGATACATTGACTGGGGACAAGAGTTTGAGCACAAATCCAATCTGTCTCCAGGGACATTATCATATAAGTACATGATCGCAGATATAAGCAAATAATGATAACGACAATGCCAGTATGATATATAAATATCAAAGTTAAGTAGTACAATAATGGACCAATACTAGGTCCTAGGGCATATACACCAACAATTTCATCATGTAAAGCACCACTTATGAAAAATGTAGTCAAGTCTGAGCTGACCATTATACCCAGGGCCAACGAATTCCTTGCTAAGGTGCATTCAGGATTTTAACTAGATTGGGAAAAACATTGTCACCACATGCCTCCTGAAGATAGTTGGGTGTGTCCACTAGGGTGGAACCACTACACAACACCAACGATCAATAGTTTGATGAGGTTTACGCATCAGAAATCTAAGGAACATGACTTGATATGATTTAGTGAGGGATTTTGTGGTCTCGGCACTGCGAGATTTTATCTTATTTCTACTAATACAGGCATGCAATCCTATGGTGGAATAAAACAAAAGCAGTAAAGGCATGCTGAAGTAGAAATAGTAAATATGATGTGATCAAAGCCCATAACTCAAGTAATAAGCCCCTAGACCTAGTCCTAGCCACCTAGCACTACCAAAGGTTATGAGCCATGGGCTCATGCCAACAAGTCCTTAGCTCATCCCTGAGTGCGCTAAGGGCTCTGCTTCCAAGCCCTAAGATGCGCCACCTAGGTCTTCAGCTCCATGTGTTAGCTCGCAAACCCTAAAGGCACCATCTAGGAAAACCCTAGATCTCCTTTAGGTTCGGCTAGCTCGAGTCTTCTTCATGCAATTCTACATGAAATAAAAAATCAACAAGTAATGATCACTTTTAATTTTTCATAAAACCTTTTTCAATTAATTTCCAGTGACTCTAGATCATCCATCTAATTTTTTTTTTTTTTGCCTTATTTAGGAGGCTACAAGGGGTAACCGCCCCTTGCAATCCTTTTGGAAAAAATAAAATCTAGATGATAATTAAGAGGCAAAAATTAAAAGAAATTAATTTTCAACAAAAAATACATGGAATAAAATAGTTTTCAAAAACAATTTTCATGACATGGGTTGCACATATAGAAAAATACACCTACGAGCCTCATAAGTTTCCTCTGATACCACTGTTAGGAATCCCTGGGCCAATTTAAAATTTAAACAATAGCGGAAGCGATGGCCCGAAACAGAATTCTCACCAAAGCCAGGATCCCTTGCATGGCAAGCTGAAGGATGTGAAGAGTATTATACCTCACTTGCGATAGTCCTTGTTGTTGCCGGTGATGAAGATGATAAAGTGCCCGTCCTCTGTAGTCATGCACACACACGGACAGTCTCAAGATTCCTTCGCTCCACGCACGTGCTAGCTTCGGGAGAGGAGATCAACTCCAATGGGAGTTAATCCACCTTCCTTGCTTGCGCCTACCACCAAGAAGGCGCCTGTGAATGAGGAGGAAGGTAAGGAAGAGCACCAAAGAGAGGGGAAGCATCTTCCACTCGCGAAACTCCCTTGGAAACCTTGCTACCCTCTACCTATTATTGTCGCCAACTCCAAGGAAGGAGATGAAGGTGGCAGGCAAGAGGAGGGAGTGAAGGAAACCCTAAACATTAGGGGTTGAAACCCTAAACATGCGCATCTAGCATGCATAGCGGAAAAAGGGCTTCAAGTAGATCGCATATGAACTATATAATCAACATGAAGCTATGAGTTGAGATCTATACCATAGCCATAAGGTTGGAGGTCGGCTTGGAAGAAGAGAGCAAACTTGATCTCCTCCGAAAGTTCACACACAAAGGTGATGAAGACTCCTCACTTGCGCACCTCTTGTGCTAGCAAGAATGCCAAGATGTCTTTGATCGAGTATAGGAAAGAGATGAAGACTTCTTTGCTTGGCCGATCCTTTCTCCAAGATGTCGTCTCCTTCACCAATGTCTCGTCACGAGAGCAAGCGAAGGCCGAGAGTGAATGGAGCGTTCACTTGTCATTTGCGTTCAAGGAGACATGCGCTTATGACTTTCCAAATTAGGAAAAACATTAAGCCATGCGTTCAAGATCTCTAAACCGATCTTAAACTCCACAAAACGCCTTAAACAATGAACCATGCGTTCAAGCCCTTGAACCGGTTCAAAGCAAATGTGTTTGGACCAAAAGCCAAACCAAACCGGCCCAAGCCAAATCGGTCTAGATCAACCAAACCCTAAGGTTTCCAATCTAACCGTTCATCTCACAATGCTCTTGATCTCACCGATCTAGCATCATCTCTCTCGATCGAAGCTTACTGATCTCAAGCCCTAATCAATCAAACATGATCAGACCAGATCTCACTTACAATCAGAGATTAAATCCCTTTAGACTGAACCGAAACAATTCAGTCCACACGATCTAACTTAAGCAAGCCATATCACCAAATTGTGCGACCCTAAGGGTTTCCTTTAAATGTCGGTAACGATAACTTTCGTTATCACGACCAGTGAGGGGTATCTAGCAACACATCACTGTCTCCCGATATAAAGGAAAAAGTCTTCCAAGACTACACCCAAACCATGGCACAAGTGTGACTCAATTCACAAGGCATACATGTGTCCTTTGCCACTGGATGTTCTTATTGGACAAGCGGGTCAAGCTTGTAACTCCAATACGATGAGCATGATTAGATCAGATGCACATAGTCATCTGGGTATGGCCATACACTTCCTCAATCATCTCATATAAGGGGGGCCCTTTAGAACATCACACTCCTTGAACAAGGAGACGGCAATCCTTTATCTATCACTAGTGCCCTAACCTGATTCAAGCTCACCATCCAAGATAGTCTATAATCATTATGTTTCAAATGATATTGAACTACCTCAAGACAATGACAATCATCATTCAGAAACACAAGTGATCTCAAGTCAGAGGACATGTGCCACTTGCTGCATACAAGGATCATTCACATTGTGACAAGCAATGGAATATCCCAGTAGGGTCTGTCCAGTACATCCAATGTACCCATGAGTCTACATCTTATTCCATGCTCGAAGCATCCTATAAGATTAGCACTCATATCAGTCTCAATCATATCAAGGCTGTCTCATGTTCACCAAGATATCTCGACTAAGGACTTATAGCCTGTCAGCCTAGCTGAACAGCTTTGAGACATTATTCAGAAGTACACTTATTACAGCAGACAAGGTAACAACCTGAATAATAACCATGCCTTTTATAAACATAAGAGTTTATTACATGATACTTTTACAATCCCAAAGGCCTCAAACATTAGCCTTAAGGGCATACCCCAACAGGGAGGTGGCTAGGGTTTTGGAGAAAGGGCGGCTAGAGTTTTTCAGTAGGCGACAATGAGTGTCTCTTGCGCCCCTAGCCTCTCATATATATAGATTTTTGTTGCTGGCCCCATCCACTTAAGCCGCAATATAAATATTCAATATATTGCTTTTGCACTTAAGTTACGGGCCCCACTGTTATGCTAAAGTCCATCGCAAAAGTGCTCCGAATAAATCTGTCACAAAATCTGAGTTTTGACCATCGACTAGACCTAGTTTATCGATGTCACCCTAGGTTACCCAATGAGTCAACCAAGGTTATAGCATAACAAAAACTCTATATAGACCATCTCCAAACTCAACAATACTCCCAAACGGATCTGAATCATCCATACATTCGATCTGAGGCTATCCGATCAATACATAATCTCTAACGTCTAGGTGTGTGACCTTATAGGTTCTTCAGACGTTGGTAGTGATGACTAAATCATTATAAGCAATGAGTGACACCTAGCAGTACATCATTGCTACCCAAGTCATTAGAATAAATGTCACCATTGACAACCTTTAGAACTGTGATAAAGTATAAGTACATAATTGTCCTTTTGCTAGACTGATGTCCAGATTGGACAAGCATGTCACACTTGTTGATCCCAATATTATGTCATGAGTAAATCAAGTTCTCACTTGCGTATGGTCATATACTTTTAGTCATCCACATTAGGCGTCATGGACATCAAACTTCCCTGCAAGGAAGGGGCAAATCCACTCTTGACATATTGAATCTCTCATATGGTTCATGACACACAATAACAACTGTTATGACTTCCCTTTTACGGGGAAGCGTTAGGTTATATCAAAGTGCCTCATTCACCATATAGAGATGTCAATGCCCTCAAGTCTAGGACAATCGTAACTCTGTCACTATGATCTTCATCTTGTGACACCAAGATGAATCCTCACGACAGGTCGGTCCACCATAATTCTTGACCAGGGATAAAACTAAGATAAGATTGTTGGGGTATGCCCTTAAGGCTAATGTTTGAGGCCTTGGGATTATTTCAGTATCATGTATAAACTCTATGTTTATAAAGGCAATGGTTGTTATTCAGGTTGTTACATCATCTGCTGCAATATGTATACTTCTGAATAATGTCTCAATGCTGTTCAGCTTGGCTGACATGCAGTTTTGTCCTTAGTCGAGATATCTTGGTGAACATGAGACAGCCTTGATATGATTGAGACTAATATGTGTTCTAATCTTATAGGATGCTTCGAGCATGGAATAAGATGTAGACTCATGGGTACATTGGATGTACTGGACAGACCCTACTTAGGATATTCAATTGCTTGTCACAATGTGAATAATCCTTGTATGCAAACAAGTGGCATATTTCCTCTGACTTGAGATCACTTATGTTTCTAAATGATGATTGGCATTGTTTTGAGGTAGTTCAATATCATTTGAAACATAATGGTTATAGACTATCTTGGATAATGAGCATGAGTCATGTTAGGGCACTAGTGATAGATATAGGATTGCCGTCTCCTTGATTGGAGTGTGATGTTCTATAGGGGCCCCCTGTATGAGATGGTTGAGAAAGTGTATGGCCATACCCAGATGACTATGTTTCATCTGATCTAATCATTCTCATCATATTGGAATTACAGGCTTGACACGCTTGTCCAATAAGAACATCCAGTGGCAAAGGAAACACATATGTCAAGTGACTTGGGTTCACACTTGTGCTGTGGTTTGGGTGTAGTCTTGGAAGACTCTTTCCTTTATATCGGGAGACAGTGATGTGTTTCTAGATACCCCTCACTGATTGTGATAACGTAAGTTATCATTAACGACATTTAAAGGAAACCCTTAGGGTCGCACAATTTGATGATATGGCTTTCTTATGTCAGATCGTGTGGACTGAATTGTTTTGGTTCAGTTTAAAGGAATTTAAACTCTGATTGTAAGTGAGATCTGGTCTGATCATGTTTGATTGATTAGGGCTTGAGATCGGTAAGCTTCGATCGAGAGTATTGATGCTAGATCAGTGAGATCAAGAGCATCAAGAGATGAACGGTTAGATCTTAAACCATTTGGTTTGATAAGATCTGAACCAATGCTGGTTTGATTTGGTCTTTGAACCAAATGCAATTGAACCGAATTGGTTTGAACCGGTTCACATGTGTGAACGCATGGTTCAATATGAAGGCGTTTAGGTCGGTTATCATGGCGTGGGCGCATGGCTTCATGACTTTCTATTTTTGGAAGTCATGTAACGCCACAACTCCACAACGCCTCAACGCATCGCCTCTTCCTCTCTCGACTTGGGTTGTCTTCACGCCAAGAGAGAAAAACCATTCGGCAAGCAAGAGGTCATTCTCTAAAAAAAAAAAACTCCTTCACGCGACAAGGACACTTGAAGATCTTTGCTAGCACAAAGGACGACAAGGAGAAAGCCATCTTCACCTTGTGTGCGTTGCCTTTGGAGAAGAAGCATTCGATTCTTTGATTCCAAGACGCCATCCAAGAAATGGCAATGGTAACGCATCTCTATGCTTTCAATCTTAAGTTGATCATATGTTCATACTATTCGATCCTCATGAAACCCTAGAAAAGTTTTATTTGCGCATGCTATTAGGGTTTCGCCCCCCGCCCCCTTTAGGGAACTTTTAATTGGTATCAGAGCCTGGTATCGTATGAATCATATGATTGCTTGATGTTAATTTGTGATCCTAGTTTGCGTTTGATATGTAGATCTAGAAGTTATCATCTTGCGCAACTACATGTTAGTTTGCGAAATTACATGATGTATGTTTTTACTTGTTGGCGCATGTTAAAGTGTTTTTGTAAAAACTTAACATCTTGCGCGCTCCATCTAGATCTATGAGCACCTGCTATAAAACCTTAGACGGGTTATTAGGGTTGAAATCATCATCCAGTCTAGACCCAACAGTCTGATCAGACCATCTGACAGCCTAGATGGGTCGACCAGATGGCACCTATGCGCAAGCATGAGGTGGCTATAGGTCGACTGCATACTGGGCGTGTAGCGATGTCTGATTGAGACAACCAGTGAACGCTCATGATTTAGGCCCAGGGTCACACCCGCTTGCCAAACCTCATGAGGGAGGTTCAGCCCTTCACGCATGCATTGTTGACCATGAGGTCGACTCAAGTCGGTTATGACTTGGTGCATGCAAGGGCAGTGGGTCTGACTAGGTCTGATGAGTGGATCCCTATTAATGGACCGTTGTAAGGTAGTAGGGCATATAAGGAAATAAAATGATGCCAATGGGATTTTCGAAAATTTTATTTTCTTGATTGGATCACATGTTGTTTGTATAACATGAATGAATGTTTATTTCATCTTATGTGGGCTGCCCAATTAATGTGTGCTGTGCTGGGGCCTGCGTGCCTGGATTAAATTGTAAATTATTATTGTGATCTGCGCATCACATTTTAATTAATTTATAAAGTGTAATTGACCTGCGAGTCAATCATGTCTAGATAGATTAAATTGTAATTTAATCAGACATGAGCACAGAGCACACTTGGCAGAGGCGCATGCAGCAAGTGGCTTCACCAGTGGGAGGTCTAGGGTTCGACTCTAGGACAGGCGCATTATACCTGGTGGGCGCACCTGAGCTGCAGTGGGCGCTTGGGCCCGGGTTGGGCCAGAGGAAATGCAAAAGACCCATGAAGAGCTCAAGTGAAGACTTAAGTTTATTAAGGTCTTACTTAGGCTTAATGGGCTTTTACCACATAAGATCATCATGCTTTTAATTTACTATTTGAGTAATTTAGAAACTGCATGATCTATTCTTCTGCTATCACCATAGGATTTGAATGATAGTAAGAAGATAAAAAGGACCGTTAAAATCCAACGTTAAATATCAAGCACGATAGCCTTCTGACGCGAAACCTCACTGTTCTGACTATCGTTGGGGCCGTGTTGTACCCACTCAGTGGGCACGCCCATCTATCTTCAGACGGTGTGTGATTACACCTGCGTGTTACAGAGAAGGGATTTATCGCTTCTCGTTGCTCAGCATAGCACGTGGTGGTCCAGGGAGTAGGTCGGGTCAGCTTGACCATGTAGGCTACATATTGAGCATATGATAGCCACATGGAGGCAGCCATCTGTGGGATCAGAGACTGTGTTGTACCAACTCAGTTGGCACAGTCTGCTGGATTGCCCAGATGAAGGGGAATCGCACGGGTTGGCGATTGGCAGGGAATGCCTACCAGAAATTAGTGCTTGTACTCTCTGTGCATCTTATCTCGCCTGAGCGGGACGCGGAGACCACGTATGAAATCTGGATCCCATCTCACTAAAAGAGTTTTACTCTTTCGGGCTATTTTGCTGGATTTTTCAGCCAGATAAAATAGTGAGAAAAGAATCATTCTTAAGTCCTGAATTGATTCTAACATTGATACTGACCTTGCTGTTCTTGCATTGTTGTAGATTACTGCAGCAACGAACACCAGAGCGTTCAATGTGCGATCCCTACTGGAAAGGGAGAAGTTTGCTGGGCCAAACTTCTCAGACTGGTACGGACACCTTAAGATTGTTCTTAAGGCTGAGAGGAAACTGTATGTCCTCGAGACGGCTATACCGCCTCAACCCGCTGCGAACGCCGCAAGGGCGGTTCGGGAAGCTTATGAAAAGCATGCCAATGATAGCATTGACGTCGCTTGCCTTATGCTAGCGTCTATGACGCCACAGCTGCAGCGTCAGCATGAGGATTTATCAGCTATAGAAATTATAGCAAACCTCAAGCTGCTGTATGCTGCACAGGCAAGGACTGAACGCTATAATTTGACGAAACTTTTCTTTCAGAGCAAACTGACTGAAGGGAGTCCAGTGGGAGCTCACGTGCTCAAGATGATTGGGTACAAGGAGGCTCTAGAGAAACTGGGACACACCATCAATCAGGAGCTTGTTGTAGATATCATCTTGCAGTCTCTCCCGGCCTCTTTCGATCCGTTCATCATTAATTTTAATATGAACAAGATCGACTGTACCCCGGCAGAGTTACTGAACATGCTCTTGACTACAGAGCAGACTCAGTCTCGTGAGAAGGGAACGCCTTCATCCTCTGTCCTAATGTTTCCTTCTAGGAACAAGAAGAAGGGGAAGAAGGGCAAAGCCCCTGTCAAGAGCTACAACAAGGCACTGAAACAAAAGCTCAAGCGGTCAAAGGAATACAGATGTTTCCATTGTGGCCAGCTGGGTCACTGGAAAAAGGACTGTAAAGCGCTCCAAGGAGAGAAGAAGGGAAGCAACTCTTTCGCTTCTGGCTCAGGTATTTACGTGACTGAAGTCATGTTATCTTCTTCTATTTCATGGGTGTTAGACACTGCATGTGGAGTTCACATTTGTTCAAATGTACAGGAACTCAAGAGAAGAAGACAGGTGGGACAGCATGAGGTGGACCTACGAGTAGGAAACGGGGCACGGGTTGCTGCTGTTGCTGTAGGAGTTTATCACATCTCTTTACCATCTGGTCATGTATTAGAACTGGACAATTGTTATTTTGTACCGAGCATAACTAAGAATATTATCTCTATTCCTGCTCTTGTCAGGAAAGGGTTTTCCTTTGAATGCAAGATTTCAAAGTGTTATATTTCTTTTGATAATATTGTTTATGCTACTGGGTCGATTAACAATGGGTTATTCATGTTGGACATGGAATGTTCTATACAGCAGATTGATATTAAGAAAGCCAAGTATGCTGAAGACAGCACCTTGCTATGGCATAGTGATGGAGGGCCTAACACAGCTCCTAGAAGATCCACTAGGGCTCGGAGGAAGCCCATCAGGTATGGCTTCACATAGAGTCCACTTTCCTTTTTAGTACTTTCCTTATTTGCATTGCATAGCATGATAGGTTAGTTCCACCCAAAAGTCTACCATGTAGTTTATTTTTATGAATGTTGTTGGTAGGTTGTGCATTGTAATATCATGGTAGGTTAGTGCATGTAGTTGGACACATTTAAAGATGGCTCAAGGGATACAAGCTAGCTAGCTCACTCTACTCCATGGAGCTAATTCCCATTTTGGAAGGCTCACTTCAAACTAGCTCAAAGGGGACTTCCAACTCAACTCCACTTCAAAGCCCCACTCCAAGGCCCTTTCCAATTGAAGAAGATATCAACCTATGGATTCATTTGCGCCACCCTCAAGCAACAAATGGAAGCAAAAGCTCATCAAGATCCACCAATCAAGGAGGCGCCCCATCTAGATCCACCAATCAAGGAGGCGCTCCATCTAGATCCACCAATCAAGGAATTACACCATCTAGATCCACAATTAGGGGAAGGATTATTTCCTTCTTCTCATTGCCGCCCAAGACAACAAGGAAGGATTTCGAATTCAAATTCCCTCCTCATATGCGCCCACATCTCCAAGGAAGATAATCAATTCAAAATTCAAAGACTCACCATTTCAAGACATCCAAAGGAAGCAACAAGATCAGCCATTTAATGACTTGCCACCATTTTCGAATTTCATCCAAGTTTGTAAGGGGCGCAAGGGGCCAATGACCACCTTGCCCTCATCCCTTAGCCACCTATAAATATGTCCCCATCGCATCATGTGCATGAGGCATTGTTGAAATAAATTGTTGACTAGTTTCCTAGCCAAAGCAAGGTGCTTGTGTCGCCTAGGGTGCTTGTGTCGCCCACCTCTTCTCCTTAGGGTGCTTGTGTCGCCCAAAGCCCCCTCATCTTCCCCTTTCCTTCTCCAAGAGCCGAGACTCCCTTCCCCTTCTCCTCATCATCACTTCATCCAAGTCAAGCCGAGAGCTTCAACATCAAAGCAAGAACACAACAACTCAAGTGGCGCATAGAACATGGAAGAAATCTTTGATCTCTTCAAGGCGACTCTATAAGTTAAGTGTTCTAACCTCTTGTGTTCTTTCTTCATACAACTTAAGAGCATCTTACTACACTTCCCTTGCAATTGTAGGAGTTGGCGCAAGGAAAGGACTTGGCGCATCCCTCTTCTTTTTCTTTCCCCCCTCTTAGTTAGTCCAATATTTGTGTTAGCAAGAGAATTTGGAGGACTAGCCTCCCTCTTGACATTTGATTGTGTAGTTATTTTAATCTGCTTTATAATTCACCCACGCCTGTGTGGGATTGCTGATTGCCCTGTGTGTAACCTGCACCTTCCATCAGAGTAGGACCGGTGAAGAACGGGAAGGACGGTCCTTCTATTCTCAAGGGCCGCACTGTAAGTCTTCTTTACAATTATTTTCATTTACTTTGAAGCAAGTAGTGTAGCCCTATCTTCTTTCTTGCAAGTAGTTAATTCGGATTTCTTATTAAAAATACAAAAACACTACTTTCAAACTTCGTTAGTTTAAATTCGGTTTTCTCTACTTTATAAAAATACAAAACACTATTTTTTCAAAAATCGTTGTTTGCATGCTTTGTGAATTACCCCTACATCATCTTGGTATCAGAGCTTAGGCTCCTAGATTAGAAATTTCAAGCCTTCAAACTTATTTTTCTAACTTCTAGGCGATTTTTGGAACTAGGTTGATTGAGACAAAGGATTTTTTCATAATTGGCTACTAGCTCTATTATTATTTTCTCCATAAAAATCCTCTTTTTCAAAAAAAAAATCAAACATGCAGACTAGATCTAAGGCTCAAAGCTCCCAACCCATAACTTTGGAAACCTTAGCTGAAATGATTGCAGCCTTAAACCATAGGATAGACGATGTGGACACAAATCTACACCAACTCAATGATAAGGTGCAAGAGATAGAAGAGTCTAATAGGACTAGATCTCATAGCCAACCCCCAAGTGAACATCACTCTAGGGAACCTGTGCAAAGGCAGCCAACCCCAAGGAACAACCCTAGGAACACTCCCCAAGACTTTGATTGGGAAGGACACCCTGCCCAAAATCATCACAACCCTCGACCTAGGGATGACTATGCCCATGTTGTGAAGCTTAACCCGCCAACTTTTAATGGATCCCTTGATCCTAGAGTTTACCTATACTGGGCAACCAAACTCGAGCAATACTTCGAATGGAGTATGATGCCCGAGCACTCTAAGGTTAGGTTCACCAAATGCCTGCTTGAAGGTTCTGCTAGACTCTATTGGAGTAATGTAGAAAGAAGCCTACAAAGGTCTAGACAACCCCCCATTACAAGATGGGAAGAGATGAACACTAGACTGAGAGAAAAGTATGTTCCCCTGAACTTTCATAGTAAGCTTCTTGACCAAACTAGTGGCCTTACCCAAGGAAACTCAACCGTAGAAGAATATATGGTAGAGTTTGATGAACTGTTATTGAGGAGTGAAATGGATGAAACCCCAATGTTTACCCTGAGTAGGTTCAAGAATGGTCTCAAACCAGAAATTAAGAGAGGACTTGCCTTTTACCAAATAGATACCATAGAGGAAGCTTACCAAAGAGCCCTTGAAGTTCAACAACAACTTAAGATTAGAAAGGAAGCTCTGACCTCTAAACCAACCTATAGGCCCTCTCCTAGCAGTTCACACCCTAACTCCTCAACCCCTAAACCCAAGCCAATCCAAACCACAGTTGTCTGCAATAACTGTAAACAACCAGGTCACCTCATAAGGAACTGTCCTAAAAAGATAATGGTTATGACTGAGGAACATGTAGACCCAGAAGTAGAAACTGAAGAAAACTTAGATCAAGACCCTAACTGTTGTAATGTTGAGATTAATGACTGTGGTAGTGAAGAGGATTTTTTTCCTCAACACTCTGGGAGTAGTCAGGTGCACCCTGATCAACCCCACCCCTACTGAAGACTGGCGAAGAACCAGCATCTTCCACACTTACTCAAAATGCCATGGTCACATGTGCAAAGTAGTAATTGATGGAGGGAGTAGTTTGAATGCCGTCTCTCAAGTAGCAGTCACTAAACTCAACCTTAAGGCAGAACCTCACCCTAAGCCTTATAGTATTTCCTGGGTCAATCAGACTAGCGTTCCTATCTCCCATAGGTGCCTTGTCCCACTCGTATTTGGTGCCTACCAAGGATCAATATGGTGTGACGTCATCACAATGGATGTCGCCCAGATTCTCCTAGGCCGTCCTTGGATTTTTGACATGGATGTTGTCCACTACGGTAGGACAAACACTTATGTCTTCAATCACAATGGACAGAAGATTAGGCTTAAGCCATCCTTACCTAAGGAACTTAGAGCCTCCACTAGCAAAGGTAAGATAGAAGAACCCAAACAACCAAAGCCAACCATCCAACTTATCCAACCCCAAACCTTTGCTAAGGAATACCTAGAAGATCAACCTCTCTATACCCTTATCATTAAGGAAACCACACCTGAAACTGAAACCAAAACCCCTCCTGAGGTAGAAAGCATCCTAGAAGACTATAATGAACTTATCCCAGAAGACTTACCCAATGGTCTACCTCCACTTAGGGATATCCAGCATGTTATAGATCTTGTCCCTAGATCCACTTTACCCAACCTCCCTCATTATAGGATGAACCCTACTGAGCACACTGAACTTAAGAGACAGGTAGATGATCTCTTAGCCAAGGGTTATATTAGGGAAAGTCTTAGTCCATGTGCTGTTCCAGCCCTCTTGACCCCTAAGAAGGATGGCAGCTGGCGCATGTGCATAGACTACCATGCCATCAATAAGATAACTGTAAAGTACAGATTCCCTATTCCTAGGCTGGATAATATGTTAGACATGTTAGTTGGGTCTAGATGGTTCACAAAACTTGATCTTAGGAGTGGATACCACCAAGTCAGAGTTAGAGAAGGAGATGAATGGAAAACCGCTTTCAAAACGAAAGATGGTTTATATGAGTGGTTAGTGATGCCCTTTGGCTTAACTAACGCCCCTTCTACTTTTATGAGGCTTATGACACAGGTCCTGAAACCTTACATAGGTAGATTCCTAGTTGTTTATTTCGATGATATCTTAATCTTTAGCAAAACTAAGGAAGCTCACCTAGATCATCTCAGGAGAACCCTTGAACTACTTAGGAAAGAGAAGCTTTATGTTAACTTAAAGAAATGTTCTTTCCTCTCTAGCAGTGTTGTCTTTCTAGGGTTCATAGTGTCTGAGCAGGGCCTTCAAGCTGACCCATCTAAGGTCCAAGCTATCCTAGATTGGCCAGAACCTAAAACTCTCACTGAAGTTAGGAGCTTCCATGGCTTAGCTACCTTCTACCGAAGGTTTATTAGAAACTTCAGTACTATTGCTGCCCCTATCACTAGTTGCTTGAAACTAGGTGATTTTACTTGGACTAAACCTGCTAGCCGAGCCTTTAGTGAACTCAAAGTAAGGATGACCACAGCCCCAGTCCTTAGACTCCCTGACTTCAGCAAAGTCTTCGAGGTTGACTGTGATGCCTCTCAGATTGGCATAGGAGGGACCCTCAGTCAAGAAGGTCACCCTGTTGCCTTTTTCAGTGAAAAACTCAATGAGGCAAAACAGAAATATTCAACTTATGACAAGGAATTTTATGCTGTAGTTCAATCTCTTAGATATTGGAGGCACTACTTGATTCATAATGAATTTATCCTTAATAGTGACCACCAGGCTTTGTCATACCTTAGTGCTCAAAAGAAGTTGAACTTTAGGCATGCCAAATGGGTAGAGTATATCCAGCAGTACACCTTTGTCCTAAAACACAAATCAGGAAAAGAAAACAAAGTAGCTGATGCTTTAAGTAGGGTTACTTTACTTATGCAAACTTTACATGTTCAAGTTACTGGCTTTGAAAATATGAAAACTGCATATCTTGATTGTCCTGATTTTGCTTCTATACATGCTGAACTTAGTGTTGACCCCCTAAGTCATCCTTTGTACACCCTTAGGGATGGGTTCTTATTTCTTGGACCTATACTCTGTGTCCCTAAGACCTCAATCCGAGAATTCCTTATTTGGGAATTGCACGGAGGAGGGTCTGCAGGTCACCATGGTCGGGATAAAACCCAAACCTTGGTTGAGGAGAGGTTTTATTGGCCGAACCTCAACAGGGATGTTGCTAAGGTGGTTAGCCACTGTAGGACATGCCAGGTAACTAAAACCCATAAGCATAGTGCTGGACTCTACACCCCGCTACCCATTCCCCAAGCCCCATGGCAAGACTTGAGCATGGACTTTATCTTAGGGCTGCCCAGAACATCTAGCAAGCATGACTCCATCTTTGTAGTAGTAGATAGATTCACTAAGATGGCCCATTTCATCCCTTGCTATAAAACTTCTGATGCCTCTCACATAGCCAAGTTATTCTTTAAAGAAGTTGTTAGGCTACATGGTACCCCCCTTACCATAGTTTCTGATAGGGACACCCGATTTGTCAGTTACTTCTGGAAGACCTTGTGGACCTTACTAGGCACCAAACTGAAATTCTCTACAGCCTATCATCCCCAGACGGATGGTCAGACTAAAGTGGTCAACCGATCACTAGGGAACATCCTTAGAAGCCTTGTAGGTGAACACCCCGGCACTTGGGACAAACTCTTGCTCACCGCCGAGTTCTCCTACAATAGTGTTGTCAATAGGACTACAGGTCTCTCCCCTTTTCAGGCAAACTTAGGGTATCAGCCTAAGAAACCCATTGATCTGATTGCCTTACCCAAGCATTTAAAACCTTCTTTATCAGCTCGTGATTATGCTTTCAATATTTCCCAAATGCACCATGAGATCCTTAGAAAAATTCTAGACTCTACTGTTTCATATGCGAAGCTGCTAACAAGAAACGCCGAGAAAGGTTATTCAATGTAGGTGATCAGGTGATTCTGCGAGTCCGCGAGGAGCGTATCCAAGGACACGGACGCAAGCTGGACGCAAAGGGATTGGGACCCTTCACCATAGTGGGCAAGATCAACAACAACGCATATGTGCTTGATCTGCCTCCAGAATTGGGGATCCCCACCACTGTTAACGTGGAGGATCTCACAGCTTACAAGGAGCCTCTCTCACTCAAAGAACTAGAGGCCCCCTTCGATCCAGAGATAGTGGATATCCTTGAGGACCAGACCCGACTCACCCCTAACGAGGTACAACTGTTTTACCGCGTTAAGTTTTCTAATGGTGAGGAGGCATGGCTCCCCGAGGCAGAGCTAGCCCTGGCTGCTCCAGATTTGCTCCAACGATTCAAGGATAATTCTCCTGAGGAGAATTTTTCCAACCCGGGGAGAATTGATGGAGGGCCTAACACAGCTCCTAGAAGATCCACTAGGGCTCGGAGGAAGCCCATCAGGTATGGCTTCACATAGAGTCCACTTTCCTTTTTAGTACTTTCCTTATTTGCATTGCATAGCATGATAGGTTAGTTCCACCCAAAAGTCTACCATGTAGTTTATTTTTATGAATGTTGTTGGTAGGTTGTGCATTGTAATATCATGGTAGGTTAGTGTATGTAGTTGGACACATTTAAAGATGGCTCAAGGGATACAAGCTAGCTAGCTCACTCTACTCCATGGAGCTAATTCCCATTTTGGAAGGCTCACTTCAAACTAGCTCAAAGGGGACTTCCAACTCAACTCCACTTCAAAGCCCCACTCCAAGGCCCTTTCCAATTGAAGAAGATATCAACCTATGGATTCATTTGCGCCACCCTCAAGCAACAAATGGAAGCAAAAGCTCATCAAGATCCACCAATCAAGGAGGCGCCCCATCTAGATCCACCAATCAAGGAGGCGCTCCATCTAGATCCACCAATCAAGGAATTACACCATCTAGATCCACAATTAGGGGAAGGATTATTTCCTTCTTCTCATTGCCGCCCAAGACAACAAGGAAGGATTTCGAATTCAAATTCCCTCCTCATATGCACCCACATCTCCAAGGAAGATAATCAATTCAAAATTCAAAGACTCACCATTTCAAGACATCCAAAGAAAGCAACAAGATCAGCCATTTAATGACTTGCCACCATTTTCGAATTTCATCCAAGTTTGTAAGGGGCGCAAGGGGCCAATGACCACCTTGCCCTCATCCCTTAGCCACCTATAAATATGTCCCCATCGCATCATGTGCATGAGGCATTGTTGAAATAAATTGTTGACTAGTTTCCTAGCCAAAGCAAGGTGCTTGTGTCGCCTAGGGTGCTTGTGTCGCCCACCTCTTCTCCTTAGGGTGCTTGTGTCGCCCAAAGCCCCCTCATCTTCCCCTTTCCTTCTCCAAGAGCCGAGACTCCCTTCCCCTTCTCCTCATCATCACTTCATCCAAGTCAAGCCGAGAGCTTCAACATCAAAGCAAGAACACAACAACTCAAGTGGCGCATAGAACATGGAAGAAATCTTTGATCTCTTCAAGGCGACTCTATAAGTTAAGTGTTCTAACCTCTTGTGTTCTTTCTTCATACAACTTAAGAGCATCTTACTACACTTCCCTTGCAATTGTAGGAGTTGGCGCAAGGAAAGGACTTGGCGCATCCCTCTTCTTTTTCTTTCCCCCCTCTTAGTTAGTCCAATATTTGTGTTAGCAAGAGAATTTGGAGGACTAGCCTCCCTCTTGACATTTGATTGTGTAGTTATTTTAATCTGCTTTATAATTCACCCACGCCTGTGTGGGATTGCTGATTGCCCTGTGTGTAACCTGCACCTTCCATCAGAGTAGGACCGGTGAAGAACGGGAAGGACGGTCCTTCTATTCTCAAGGGCCGCACTGTAAGTCTTCTTTACAATTATTGTCATTTACTTTGAAGCAAGTAGTGTAGCCCTATCTTCTTTCTTGCAAGTAGTTAATTCGGATTTCTTATTAAAAATACAAAAACACTACTTTCAAACTTCGTTAGTTTAAATTCGGTTTTCTCTACTTTATAAAAATACAAAACACTATTTTTTTGAAAATCGTTGTTTGCATGCTTTGTGAATTACCCCTACATCACATAGTCGTTTAGGCCATATTAACAAGAAGCGCATTAAGCGGTTGCATGATCATGGACTGCTGGGATCATTCTCCTATGAGGAGCTTGATACATGCAAAGCTTGTTTAATGGGCAAAATGACGAAGTCTCCTTTTTCAAACAAAGGTCAAAGGGCTTCAGGTTTACTTGACCTCATTCACAGTGATGTGTGTGGGCCATTTAGTAAACATGCCAGAGGTGGCTATTCATACTTCATTACCTTTACTGATGATTTCAGTAGGTATGGTTATGTCTATCTAATGAGACATAATAGTGAATCTTTTGACAACTTCAAAGAGTTCAAAAATGAAGTACAAAATCAGCTAGGCCGAAATATCAAGGCACTTCGCTCAGATCGAGGTGGAGAATACTTGAGTCATGAGTTTACTGACTATCTGAAGGAGTGTGGGATTATCTCACAGCTCACTCCGCCAGGAACACCGCAATGGAATGGTGTGTCCGAGAGGAGAAATAGAACCTTACTGGATATGGTTCGTTCTATGATGAGTCAGGCTACTCTACCTTACTCCTTTTGGGGATTTGCACTGGAAATAGCTGCAAAGGTACTAAACCGAGTGCCATCCAAGGCCGTTTCAAAGACTCCATATGAGTTATGGTATGGGAAACAGCCGAGCTTGACATTTATTAAGATCTGGGATTGCGAGGCTTATGTCAAAAAGCTCGCCTCTGGAAAACTAGAGAGCAGATCTGAGAAATGTATCTTTGTCGGTTACCCTAAGGAAACTAAGGGTTATTATTTCTACGATCCCAAAGAGAACAAAGTATTTGTTGCTCGGACGGCTATTTTTCTTGAGAAAGAATTTCTTCTGCAAGAAGCCAGTGGGAGAGAAATAAAGCTGGATGAGAATCCAGAAGAAGGACAAAGTAGTCAAGCATAGTTGGATGAGCCTGAGCCAGTAGATCAGGTTACTGAACAAAATGAGGCTCAGATATCACGGAACCGCGAAGATCGGGAAGGATCCGTCGACAGCCTGAGCGCTATGACGGAGTCTACATCATTGATGATGAACCCCTCACTTATGCGGATGCGGTCAGTGGACCGGAATCAGCGAGATGGCTTGAAGCTATGCGAGCCGAGATAGACTCCATGTCAGATAACCAAGTTTGGGATTTGGTTGATCCGCCTCCGGGAGTAATCCCTATAGGCTGTAAGTGGATCTTCAAGAAGAAGATGGACATGGATGGTAACGTGGTTACCTATAAAGGCAGGCTAGTTGCGAAAGGTTTCAAACAAATCTACGGGATAGATTATGATGAAACTTTCTCTCCTGTAGCCATGTTCAAGTCTATTCGGATTATTCTTGCGATAGCGGCATATTATGATTATGAGATCTGGCAAATGGACGTGAAGACCGCTTTCCTTAATGGAAAACTAGAAGAGGATGTGTATATGACACAACCTGAAGGTTTCACTAATCCATCAGATCGTCATAAAATATGCAAATTAAAGAAGTCCATTTATGGACTTAAACAAGCATCAAGAAGCTGGAATATTCATTTTGATGAATCAATCTGTGAATTTGGTTTCATCAAGAATGAAGATGACCCGTGTGTATATAAGAGGTTTAGTGGGAGCGTGATTACTTTCCTAGTCCTCTACGTCGATGATATCTTAATCATTGGAAACGATATTCCTGAACTACATGCGGTTAAGGCATGGTTAAGAAAATGTTTCCAGATGAAAGATTTAGGAGAAGCAGCCTATGTATTAGGTGTGAAGATCTACAGAGATAGATCTAAGAGGCTTCTCGGGCTGTGCCAGAGTACTTACATCGATAAAGTCCTGGAGAGATTCCATTTAGAAAATTCTAAAAGAGGATATCTTCCAGTCAGACATGGTCTGAATCTTTCAAAGAGTCAGTGTCCACAAACACAGACTGAGAATGATGAAATGGACAATACGCCTTATGCTTCGGCTATTGGGTCCATTATGTATGCGATGTTGTGTACTCGCCCAGACGTTGCTTACGGGTTAAGCGTGACCAGTCGATTCCAAAGTAATCCAGGGAAGGCACACTGGATTGCGGTCAAGAACATTTTGAAATATCTTCGGAGGACCAAAGATATGTTCTTGATCAAGGAACCCCTATAACAAAGGGGGGGCGAAACCCTAATAGGCGCATTTTGGAGGATTTGAAGCAGCGGAGAGGGTTTCTAGATCTATTGCATGCTATATGATCAACATAAAAACATTCTATAGAAAGAATGAGATTCATACCGATGCCATTTCTAGATGGCGACTTGGAAGCAGAAAGCGATGTGGCTTTCCTCCAGAGGTGACGCACACAAGATGAGTCTTGGCTCCTCCTTGTCGCCCCTTGTGCTAGCAAGGATCGTCCAAGTATCCTGATCGAATGAAAGGGATGAGATCTTCTTGGCGATTTCTTCCTTCTTCTTTTCGTTCACCTTCTTCACCACACGAGAGAGAACTTGTGTCGACTCGTGGAGAGGCGAGGCGAGAAGAGGCGTGAAGAGGAGAAACGTGAGGCGTGGTCACGTTTAGAGAAGTGCTATCTAAAAATAGCATGCCACTTCTCAATATGCGATCATGGGTTTGCCCCAATCGCAAACCTCTTATCTCATGAACCATCCGCTCACTTAATGAGCTGGTTCAATTCGGTTCGGTTCAAGAACCAATCAAGCCAAGCGATCCAGTCTAGATCATGATTAAACCCTAAGGCTCCAGATCTAACCGTTGATCTCTTGATGCTTCTGATCTCACCGATCTAGCATCCATTCTCTCGATCGAAGCTTACCGATCTCAAGCCCTAATCAATCAAACATGATCAGACCAGATCTCACTTACAATCAGAGATTAAATCCCTTTAAGCTGAACCCAAATAATTCAGTCCACACGATCTGACTTAAGTAAGCCATATCATCAAATTGTGCGACCCTGAGGGTTTCCTTTAAATGTCGGTAACGATAACTTACGTTATCACGATCAGTGAGGGGTATCTAGCAACACATCACTGTCTCCCGATATAAAGGAAAGAGTCTTCCAAGACTACACCCAAACCACAGCACAAGTGTGAATCCACTTCACCAGGCATGCAAATATCCTTTGCCACTGGACGTTCTTATTGGACAAGCGTGTCAAGCTTGTAGCTCCAATATGATGAGCATGATTAGATCAGATGAACATAGTCACCTGGGTATGGCCATACACTTTTCTCAATCATCTCATCCAGGGGGCCCCTTTAGAACATCACACTCCTTAAACAAGGAGACGGCAATCCTTTGTCTATCACTAGTGCCCTAACCTGACTCAAGCTCACCATCCAAGATAGTCTATAATCATTATGTTTCAAATGATATTGAACTACCTCAAAACAATGACAATCATCATTTAGAAACACAAGTGATCTCAAGTCAGAGGACATGTGCCACTTGTTCCAATCAAGGATTATTCACATTGTGACAAGCAATTGAATATCCTAGTAGGGTCTGTCCAGTACATCCAATGTACCCATGAGTCTACATCTTATTCCATGCTCGAAGCATCCTATAAGATTAGAACACATATTAGTCTTAACCATATCAAGGCTGTCTCATGTTCACCAAGATATATCTGAAAGAAACCCTTATTAAGGGGGTGAAACCCTAAACATGCGCATCTAGCAAGCATGACGGAAAGAGGGTTTCTAAAAGATCGTATATGACAACCATATGATCAACTTGAAGCTATGAGTTTAGATCTATACCATAGCCATAGATTGGAGGTCGGCTTGGAAGAAGAGAGCAACTTTGATCTCCTCCAAAAGTTCACACACAAAGGCGATGAAGACTCCCAACTTGCGCACCTCTTGTGCTAGCAAAAGTGCCAAGATGTCAATGATCGAGTGTAGGGAAGAGATGAAGACTTCCTTTTGCTTGGCCGGTTCCTCCTCTTCTCGTCAACACCCTCACTTGCTCGAGAGCAAAAATCGTTTCCACCAAGCAACAAGAGAGAGGTGTAACCGAAAAACATTAGGGAGACTTCAAGCCATGAACGCATATGCGTTTTCATTTTGGAACTTTCCAAAAATGGCAACCATTAAGAGTATGTGTTCATGCGTTCATGTCTCCATGAACCAAACGCAACTCCTTCTCCCTCTTGAACCATTCGCTCAACCCATGAGCCGGTTCAATACCCTTGGTTCAATAGCGAAACCAAATCAGCCCAAGCATTAAGTCTAGATCAAATTAGACCCCAAAGTCCAAGATCTGACCATTCATCATCTGACGCTTCTGATCGCATCGATCTAGCATCATCTCTCTCGATCGAAGCTTACCGATCTAAAGCCCTAATCAATCAAACATGATCAGACCAGATCTCACTTACAATCAGAGATTAAATCCCTTTAAACTGAACTGAAACAATTCAGTCCACACGATCTGACTTAAGCAAGCCATATCACCAAATTGTGCGACCCTAAGGGTTTCCTTTAAATGTCGGTAACGATAACTTTCGTTATCACGATCAGTGAGGGGTATCTAGCAACACATCACTGTCTCCCGATATAAAGGAAAGAGTCTTCCAAGACTACACCCAAACCATAGCACAAGTGTGAATCAAACTCACGAGGCATGCATGTTTCCTTTGCCACTGGATGTTCTTATTGGATAAGCATGTCAAGCCTGTAACTCCAATACGATGAGCATGATTAGATCAGATGAACACAGTCATCTGGGTATGGCCATACACTATCTCAATCATCTCATATAGGGGGGGCCCTTTAGAACATCACACTCCTTAAACAAGGAGACGGCAATCCTTTATCTATCACAAGTGCCCTAACCTGACTCAAGCTCACCATCCAAGATAGTCTATAATCATTATGTTTCAAATAATATTGAACTACCTCAAAACAATGACAATCATCATTTAGAAACACAAGTGATCTCAAGTCAAAGGACATGTGCCACTTGCTGCTTACAAGGATCATTCACATTGTGACAAGCAATGGAATATCCCAGTAGGGTCTGTCCAGTACATCCAATGTACCCATGAGTCTACATCTTATTCCATGCTCGAAGCATCCTATAAGATTAGCACACATATTAGTCTCAATCATATCAAGGCTGTCTCATGTTCACCAAGATATCTCGACTAAGGACATATAGCCTGTCAGCCTAGCTGAACAGCTTTGAGACATTATTCAGAAGTACACTTATTACAGCAGACAAGGTAACAACCTGAATAATAACCATGCCTTTATAAACACAAGAGTTTATTACATGATACTTATTACAATCCCAAAGGCCTCAAACATTAGCCTTAAGGGCATACCCCAACAATATCGACTAAGGACTTTACAGCATGTCAGCCTAGCTGAACAGCTTTGAGACATTATTCAGAAGTACAATTATTGCAGCAGACAATGTAACAACCTGAATAATAACCATTGCCTTTATAAACATAAGAGTTTATACATGATACTGATACAATCCCAAGGCCTCAAACATTAGCCTTAAGGGCATACCCCAACAATCTCCCACTTGCACTTAATCTAATGGTTGAGAAATCTCAAACCCATATTATTACAGTGCTTCACATGCTTCTGCTGCGCCAGAGGCTTAGTAAGCGGGTCTGCCAGATTGTCATCTGTATGTACCTTGCAGACTTTGATCTCGCCACGATCAATGTTCTTCCGGATCAAATGAAACCGTCTCTGTATGTGCTTGGACTTCTGGTGCGACCGTGGTTCCTTTGCTTGTGCGATTGCTCCAGTGTTATCACAGAAGATAACCAAAGGATCTGCACTCGAAGGAACAACACCAAGTTCCTGAACGAACTTACGAATCCACACTGCCTCCTTGGATGCTTCCGAGGCTACAACATACTCGGCTTCTGTTGTGGAATCAGCAACAGTTGACTGTTTGAAACTTTTCCACACCACTGCTCCTCCATTCAAGCTAAAAACATAGCCTGATTGCGATCGGAAATCATCCTGGTCTGACTGGAATGAAGCGTCAGTATATCCTTCTATACTGAGTTCTTCCTGACCACCATATATCAAGAACATATCTTTGGTCCTCCGCAGATATTTTAAAATGTTCTTGACTGCAATCCAGTGCGCCAAACCTGGATTACTTTGGAACCGACTGGTCACGCTTAACCCGTAAGCGACGTCTGGGCGAGTACACAACATCGCATACATAATGGACCCAATAGCCGAAGCATAAGGCATATTGTCCATTTCATCTTTCTCAGTCTGTGTTTGTGGACACTGACTCTTCGAAAGATTCAGACCATGTCTGACTGGAAGATACCCTCTTTTAGAATTCTCTAAATGGAATCTCTCCAGGACTTTATCGATGTAAGTACTCTGGCACAGCCCGAGAAGCCTCTTAGATCTATCCCTGTAGATCTTCACACCTAGTACATAGGCTGCTTCTCCTAGATCTTTCATCTGGAAACATTTCCTTAACCATGCCTTAACCGCATGCATTTCAGGAATGTCATTTCCAATGATCAAGATGTCATCGACGTAGAGGACTAGGAAAGTAATCACGCTCCCACTAAACCTCTTATATACACACGGGTCATCCTCGTTCTTGATGAAACCAAATTCACTGATTGATTCATCAAAATGAATATTCCAGCTTCTTGATGCTTGTTTAAGTCCATAAATAGACTTCTTTAACTTGCATATCTTATGACGATCTGATAGATTAGTGAAACCTTCTGGTTGTGTCATATACACATCCTCATCCAGATTTCCATTCAGGAAAGCTATTTTCACATCCATTTGCCAGATCTCATAATCATAATATGCTGCTATCGCGAAAAGAATCCGAATAGACTTAAACATAGCTACAGGTGAGAAAGTTTCATCTTAATCTATCCAGTAGATTTGTTTGAAACCTTTCGCAACTAGCCTGCCTTTATAGGTAACCACGTTACCATCCATGTCAATCTTCTTCTTGAAGATCCATTTACAGCCTATAGGGACAACTCCCGGAGGCGGATCAACCAAATCCCAGACTTGGTTATCTGACATGGAGTCCATCTCGGCGCGCATAGCTTCAAGCCATCTCGCTGACTCCGGTCCACTGACCGCATCCGCATAAGTGAGGGGTTCATCATTATCAATGATGTAGACTCCGTCATAGCGCTCAGGCTGTCGACGGATCCTTCCCGATCTTCGCGGTTCCTGTGATATCTGAGCCTCAGGTTGTTCAGTAACCTGTTCTACCGGCTCAGGCTCATCCAACTGCGCTTGACCACTTTGTCCTTCCTCTGGATTCTCATCCAGCATTATTTCTCTCCCACTGGCCTCTTGCAGAAGAAACTCCTTCTCAAGAAATATGGCCGTCCGAGCAACAAATACCTTGTTCTCTTTGGGATCGAAGAAATAATAACCCTTAGTTTCCTTAGGGTAACCGACAAAGATACATTTGTCAGATCTGCTCTCTAGTTTCCCAGAGGCGAGCTTTTTGACATAAGCCTCGCAGCCCCAGATCCTGATAAATGTCAAGCTCGGCTGTTTCCCATACCATAACTCATATGGCGTCTTAGAAACTGCCTTGGATGGCACTCGGTTTAGTACCTTTGCAGCTGTTTCCAGTGCAAATCCCCAAAAGGAATATGGAAGAGTAGCCTGACTCATCATAGAACAAACCATATCAAGTAGGGTTCTATTTCTCCTCTCGGACACACCATTCCATTGCGGTGTTCCTGGCGGAGTGAGCTGTGAGATAATCCCACACTCCTTCAGATAGTCAGTAAACGCATGACTCAAGTATTCTCCACCTCGATCAGAACGAAGTGCCTTGATATGTCGGCCTAGCTGATTTTGTACTTCATTCTTGAACTCTTTGAACTTGTCAAAAGATTCACTTTTATGTCTCATAAGATAGACATACCCATACCTACTGAAATCATCAGTAAAGGTTATGATGTACTGATAGCCACCTCTGGCATGTTTACTAAATGGCCCACACACATCACTGTGTATAAGGTCAAGTAAACCTGAAGCCCTTTGACCTTTGTTAGGAAAAGGTGGCTTCGTCATTTTACCCATTAAACAAGCCTTGCATGTATCAATCTCCTCATAGGAGAATGATCCCAGCAGTCCATAATCATGCAACCGCTTAATGCGCTTCTTGTTAATATGGCCTAAACGACTATGCCATAACAAGGTGCTGTCATCAGCATGCTTGGCTTTCTTAATATCAATATTTTGTATAGAACATTCCATGTCTAACATGAATAACCCATTGTTAATTGAACCAGTTGCATAAACAATATTATCATGAGAAAGAACACACTTTGAAATATTGCATTCAAAGGAAAACCCCTTCCTGACAAGAGCAGGAATGGAGATAATATTTTTAGTAATGCTGGGAACAAAGTAACAACTGTTTAGTTCTAATACAAGTCCAGATGGTAAAGAGATGAAATAATCTCCTACAGCAACAGCAGCAACCCGTGCCCCGTTTCCAACGCGTAGGTCCACCTCATGCTGTCCCACCTGTCTTCTTCTCTTGAGTTCCTGTAGATTTGAACAAATGTGAACTCCACATGCAGTGTCCAACACCCATGATATAGAAGAAGATGAAACCATGACTTCCGTCACGTAAATACCTGAGCCAGAAGCAAAGCTTCCCCTCTTTTCTCCTTGGAGCGCTTTACAGTCCTTTTTCCAGTGACCCAGCTGGCCACAGTGGAAACATCTGTATTCCTTTGACCGCTTGACTTTTTGCTTCAGAGCCTTGCTGTAACTCTTGACATGGGCCTTGCCCTTCTTCCCCTTCTTCTTGTTCCTAGAAGGAACCATTAAGACAGAGGTCGAAGGCTTTCCCTTCAGAGTCTCCTCAGTAGTCAAGAGCATATTCAGCAGCTCTGCCGGAGTACAGTCGATTTTGTTCATATTAAAGTTAATAATGAACGCATCGAAAGAGGGCGGGAGAGACTGCAGAATAATGTCTACAGCAAGCTCCTGATTGATGATGCCCCAGTTTCTCTAAAGCCTCCTTGTGCCCAATCATCTTGAGCACGTGAGCTCCCACTGGGCTCCCTTCAGCCAGTTTGCTCTGGAAGAACAGCTTTGTCAGATTATAGCGTTCTGTCCTCGCCTGTGCAGCATACAACATCTTGAGGTTCGCTATAATCTCTATAGCCGACATATCCTCATGCTGACGCTGCAGCGGTGGCGTCATAGACGCTATCATCAGGCAAGCGATATCAATGCTATCATTGACGTGCTTTTCATAAGCATCCCGAACCGCCCTTGCGGCGTTCGGAGCGGGCTGAGGCGGTATAGCCGTCTCGAGGACATACAGTTTCCTCTCTGGCTTAAGAACAATCTTAAGGTGTCCAAACCAGTCTGAGAAGTTCGGCCCAGCAAACTTCTCCCTTTCCAGTAGGGATCGCACATTGAAGTTCATGGTGTTCGTTGCTGCAGGTATCTACAACAATGCAAGAACAGCAAGGTCAGTATCAATGTTAAGAATCGATCAGGACTTAAGAAAGATTCTTTTTCTCACTATTTTATCTGGCTGAAAAATCCAGCAAAACAGCCCGAAAGAGTAGAACTCTTTTAGTGAGATGGGATCTAGATTTCATACTTGGTCTCCGCGTCCCGCTCAGGCGAGATAAGATGCACAGAGAGTACAAGCACTAATCTCTGGTAGGCTGTCCCAGCCAATCGCCAACCCGTGCGATTCCCCTTCATCTGGGTAATCCAGCAGACTGTGCCAACTGAGTTGGTACAACACAGTCTCTGACCCCACAGATGGCTGCCTCCATGTGCTACCATATGCGCCACATATGTAGTCTACATGGTCAAGCTAACCCGACCTACTCCCTGGACCACCACGTGCTATGCTGAGCAACGAGAAGCGATAAATCCCTTCTCTGTAACACGCAGGTGTAATCCCACACCGTCTGAAGATAGATGGACGTGCCCACTGAGTGGGTACAACACGGCTCCAACGATAATCAGAACAGTGAGGTTTCGCGTCAGAAGGCTTACGAGCTTGATATTTTAGCGTTGGATTTTAACGGTCTTTAATCTTCTTCACTATCATGCAATTCCTATGGTGATAGCAGAAGATAAATAAATCATGCTGTTCTACTTATTTAAACAATAAAAGAAAGCATGGATCTTATGTGGTAAAAGCCCATAGCCTAAGTAAGACCTTAATTAACTTAAGTCTTCACTTGCTTTTCTTCATGGGTCTTTTAGCTGCTCATTTGGCCCAACCTAGGGCCCAAGCGCCATTTGCAGCTGAGGTGCGCCCACCAGGGAAAATGCGCCTGGTCCCAGAGTCGAACCCTGGACCTCCCACCTGGTCAAGCCTCTGCTGCAAGCGCCTCTGCCAAGTGTGCTCTGTGCTCTTGTCTGATTAACTTACAAATTAATCTATCTAGACAAGATTGACACGCAGGTCAATTACACTTTATAAATTAAATGCAATGTGATGCGCAGATCACAATTAAAATTAATTTACAAAATAATTTCCAGGCACGCAGGCCCCAGCACAGCACACATTAAACACGGGCAGCCCACATAAGAATAAATAAACAAGCACATGGCATCAATCAACATGCGATCCAACCATAAAAATAAAATTTTGAAAACCCCATTGGCATCAATTTTATTTTCCTTATATGCCCTTACTACCTTACAACGGTCCATTGATAGGGATCCACTCATCATGTCTAGTCAGATCCACTGCCCTTGCATGCACCAAGTCCTAACTGACTTGAGTCGACCTAGTGGTCAACTATGCATGCGCCAAGGGCTGAACAACCATCATGAGTTCTGGCAAGCGGGTGTGAACCCGGGCCTAACTCATATGCGTTCATCAGTTGTCTCAACCAGACCTCGCTACACGCCTGTGATGCAGTCGACCTATAGCCACTACATGCTTACGCATGGGTGCCATCTGGTCGACCCATCTAGGCTGTCAGATGGTCTAATCAGACTATTGGATCTAACCTAGAGGATGACTTCAACCCCATCAACCCGTCTAAGGGTTTACAGTAGGCGCAGCGCAACTTAGATCTAATGAGGCGCACAAGTGATATTTGTTTTTGACGAAAACATTAACAAGCGCCATAATAACATGATACATGCGCAACTTAAATATAATCATACATCATGTATATTTCGCATGTTAACTAGAAGAAGATCTAAGCATACTTGCGCAAATATGGATCACAAATGGCTCAAGCAATCATAAAACATGCATGAAACCAGGCTCTGATACCAATTGAAGGAACCCCTATAACAAAGGGGGGGCGAAACCCTAATAGGCGCATTTTGGAGGATTTGAAGCAGCGGAGAGGGTTTCTAGATCTATTGCATGCTATATGATCAACATAAAAACATTCTATAGAAAGAATGAGATTCATACCGATGCCATTTCTAGATGGCGACTTGGAAGCAGAAAGCGATGTGGCTTTCCTCCAGAGGTGACGCACACAAGATGAGTCTTGGCTCCTCCTTGTCGCCCCTTGTGCTAGCAAGGATCGTCCAAGTATTCTGATCGAATGAAAGGGATGAGATCTTCTTGGCGATTTCTTCCTTCTTCTTTTCGTTCACCTTCTTCACCACACGAGAGAGAACTTGTGTCGACTCGTGGAGAGGCGAGGCGAGAAGAGGCGTGAAGAGGAGAAACGTGAGGCGTGGTCACGTTTAGAGAAGTGCTATCTAAAAATAGCATGCCACTTCTCAATATGCGATCATGGGTTTACCCCAATCGCAAACCTCTTATCTCATGAACCATCCGCTCACTTAATGAGCTGGTTCAATTCGGTTCGGTTCAAGAACCAATCAAGCCAAGCGATCCAGTCTAGATCATGATTAAACCCTAAGGCTCCAGATCTAACCGTTGATCTCTTGATGCTTCTGATCTCACCGATCTAGCATCCATTCTCTCGATCGAAGCTTACCGATCTCAAGCCCTAATCAATCAAACATGATCAGACCAGATCTCACTTACAATCAGAGATTAAATCCCTTTAAGCTGAACCCAAATAATTCAGTCCACACGATCTGACTTAAGTAAGCCATATCATCAAATTGTGCGACCCTGAGGGTTTCCTTTAAATGTCGGTAACGATAACTTACGTTATCACGATTAGTGAGGGGTATCTAGCAACACATCACTGTCTCCCGATATAAAGGAAAGAGTCTTCCAAGACTACACCCAAACCACAGCACAAGTGTGAATCCACTTCACCAAGCATGCAAATATCCTTTGCCACTGGACGTTCTTATTGGACAAGCGTGTCAAGCTTGTAGCTCCAATATGATGAGCATGATTAGATCAGATGAACATAGTCACCTGGGTATGGCCATACACTTTTCTCAATCATCTCATCCAGGGGGCCCCTTTAGAACATCACACTCCTTAAACAAGGAGACGGCAATCCTTTGTCTATCACTAGTGCCCTAACCTGACTCAAGCTCACCATCCAAGATAGTCTATAATCATTATGTTTCAAATGATATTGAACTACCTCAAAACAATGACAATCATCATTTAGAAACACAAGTGATCTCAAGTCAGAGGACATGTGCCACTTGTTGCAATCAAGGATTATTCACATTGTGACAAGCAATTGAATATCCTAGTAGGGTCTGTCCAGTACATCCAATGTACCCATGAGTCTACATCTTATTCCATGCTCGAAGCATCCTATAAGATTAGAACACATATTAGTCTTAACCATATCAAGGCTGTCTCATGTTCACCAAGATATATCGACTAAGGACTTTACAGCATGTCAGCCTAGCTGAACAGCTTTGAGACATTATTCAGAAGTACAATTATTGCAGCAGACAATGTAACAACCTGAATAATAACCATTGCCTTTATAAACATAAGAGTTTATACATGATACTGATACAATCCCAAGGCCTCAAACATTAGCCTTAAGGGCATACCCCAACAAAGATATGTTCTTGATATATGGAGGTCAGGAAGAACTCAGTATTGAAGGATATACTGACGCTTCATTCCAATCTGACCAGGATGATTTCCGATCGCAATCAGGCTATGTTTTTAGCTTGAATGGAGGAGCAGTGGTGTGGAAAAGTTTCAAACAGTCAAATGTTGCTGATTCCACAACAGAAGCCGAGTATGTTGCAGCCTCTGAAGCATCCAAGGAGGCAGTGTGCATTCGTAAGTTCGTTCAGGAACTTGGTGTTGTTCCTTCGAGTGCAGATCCTTTGGTTATCTTCTGTGATAACACTGGAGCAATAGCACAAGCAAAGGAACCACGGTCGCACCAGAAGTCCAAGCACATACAGAGAAGGTTTCACTTGATTCGGGAGATCATTGATCGTGGCGAGATCAAAGTCTGCAAGGTTCATACAGATGACAATCTAGCTGACCCGCTTACAAAGCCTCTGGCGCAGCAGAAGCATGAGAAGCACTGTAATAATATGGGTTTGAGATTTCTCAACCATTAGATTAAGTGCAAGTGGGAGATTGTTGGGGTATGCCCTTAAGGCTAATGTTTGAGGCCTTGGGATTATTTCAGTATCATGTATAAACTCTATGTTTATAAAGGCAATGGTTGTTATTTAGGTTGTTACATCATCTGCTGCAATATGTATACTTCTGAATAATGTCTCAATGCTGTTCAACTTGGCTGACATGCAGTTTTGTCCTTAGTCGAGATATCTTGGTGAACATGAGACAGCCTTGATATGATTGAGACTAATATGTGTTCTAATCTTATAGGATGCTTCGAGCATGGAATAAGATGTAGACTCATGGGTACATTGTGTTGGGGTATGCCCTTAAGGCTAATGTTTGAGGCCTTGGGAATGTATCAGTATCATGTAATAAACTCTTATGTTTATAAAGGCATGGTTGTTATTCAGTGTGTTACATTGTCTGCTGCAATAAGTGTACTTCTGAATAATGTCTCACAGCTGTTCAGCTGGGCTGACATGCTATAAAGTCCTTAGTCGAGATATCTTGGTGAACATGAGACAGCCTTGATATGGTTAAGACTAATATGTGTTCTAATCTTATAGGATGCTTCGAGCCTGGAATAAGATGTAGACTCATGGGTACATTGGATGTACTGGACAGACCCTACTAGGTTATTCAATTGCTTGTCACAATGTGAATAATCCTTGATTGCAACAAGTGGCACATGTCCTCTGACTTGAGATCACTTGTGTTTCTAAATGATGATTGTCATTGTTTTGAGGTAGTTCAATATCATTTGAAACATAATGATTATAGACTATCTTGGATGGTGAGCTTGAGTCAGGTTAGGGCACTAGTGATAGACATAGGATTGCCGTCTCCTTAATTGGAGTGTGATGTTCTAAAGGGCCCCCTGGATGAGATGATTGAGAAAAGAGTATGGCCATACCCAGGTGACTATGTTGATCTGATCTAATCATGCTCATCATATTGGAGTTACAAGCTTGACACGCTTGTCCAATAAGAACATCCAGTGGCAAAGGAAACATGTATGCCTTGTGAGTTGATTCACACTTGTGCTGTGGTTTGGGTGTAGTCTTGGAAGACTCTTTCCTTTATATCGGGAGACAGTGATGTGTTGCTAGATACCCCTCACTGATCGTGATAACGTGAGTTATCGTTACCGACATTTAAAGGAAACCCTCAGGGTCGCACAATTTGATGATATGGCTTACTTAAGTCAGATCGTGTGGACTGAATTATTCAGGTTCAGTTTAAAGGGATTTAATCTCTGATTGTAAGTGAGATCTGGTCTGATCATGTTTGATTGATTAGGGCTTGAGATCGGTAAGCTTCGATCGAGAGAATGGATGCTAGATCAGTGAGATCAGCAGCATCAAGAGATCGACGGTCAGATCAAGAGCCTTAGGGTTTAATAGGATCTGGACTAATGGCTTGGGTTGATTGGTCTTTGAACCAAACCAAATTGAACCGGCTCATTGAGTGAGCGCATGGTTCAAGAGAAGATGAGTTTGCGCATGGGGTGAACCCATGATCGCATGAACGTTTGGGGTTTACTAAATTTAGAAGCCATGACTTCTAAACGTGGGAACGCCTCACGTTCACGCCTAAGATGCTTTCATCTCTCGTCTCTCCTCATCTCTCGTCGCCAACAAGCTCTCTTGAGAGTGGTGAAGAGGTTGACGAAAAAGGAGAAGGAAGAAATCGCCAAGCAAAGGATTCTCTTCCCTTCCATACGACAAGGACCTCTTGGAGCCTTGCTAGCACAAGGAGCACCAAGAGAAGAGTAGGCGACATCAATTGTGTGCGTCACCTTAGGAGAAGGAGCATTTGCGCCTTTCCTTCCAAGACACCATCTAAGCGATGGCAATGGTAAGAATCGCTTTTCATTGAAAGTTGAATATATTACATGCTATGCGATCCTGTTAGAAACCCTAGATTCCGCTAGAGTTTTGTTGCGCCTCCTATTAGGGTTTCGCCCCCCCCCCCCCCTTGTTCTAGGGGACTTTCAATTGGTATCAGAGCCGGTTATTGCATGATAATATGTTTGCTTTCTTTGTGATCCTATGCAATGATCTATATGTTACATGCGCTAGTTTTGATAAGCGAAGTTTACATGCTTGTTAGAGATGTTTTTCTCCTAGGCGCATGTTTTCTTGTTGGCGCATATGTATGTTTTCTTAAAAACTTATGATACATGCGCGACTCATTATAGATCTAAGGCCCTGCTTTAAACCCTTAGACGGGTTATTAGGGTTGAAGTCATCCCCTAGGTGAGATCCAGACAGTCTGATCAGATCATCTGACAGCCTTGATGGGTTGACCAGATAGCACCTGTGCGATAGCACCTGTGCGATAGCACCTGTGCGATAGCACCTGTGCGATAGCACCTGGTGGCTATAGGTCGACTGCAGACAGGCGTGTAGCGATGTCTGATTGAGACGACTAGTGAACACACATGAGTTAGGCCTGGGGTCACACCCGCTTGCCAGATCTCATGAGGGTTGTTCGGCCCCTGGCGCATGCATGGTTGACCTTTTGGTCGACTCAAGTCAGTTAGGACTTGGTGCATGCAAGGGCAGTGGATCTGACTAGGTTGGATGAGTGGATCCCTAGTAATGGACCGTTGTAAGGTTGTAGGGCAAATAAGGAAATTAAAATTGATGCCTATGGGGTTTTTCAAAAATTTAATTTTCATGATTGGATCACATGTTGATTGATGCCTATGTTTGTTTATTTATTCTTATGTGGGCTGCCCATGTTTAATGTGTGCTGTGCTGGGGCCTGCGTGCCTGGAATTTAAAGTTGTAAATTAATTATTGTGATCTGCATATCACATTGTATTTAATTTATAAAGTGTAATTGACCTGCGTGTCAATTTTGTCTAGATAGATTAATTTGTAAGTTAATCAGACAAGAGCACAGAGCACACTTGGCAGAGGCGCATGCAGCAGTGGCTTGACCAGGAGGGAGGTCCAGGGTTCGACTCTGGGACCAGGCGCATTTTCCCTGGTAGGCGCACCTGAGCTGCAAATGGCGCTTGGGCCCTGGTTTGGGCCAAATGAGCAGCTACAAGACCCATGAAGAAAAGCAAGTGAAGACTTAAGTGAATTAAGGTCTTACTTAGGCTATGGGCTTTTACCACATAAGATCCATGCTTTCATTTATTGTTTAAATAAGTAGAATAGCATGATTTATTTATCTTCTGCTATCACCATAGGAATTGCATGATAGTGAAGAAGATAAAAGACCGTTAAAATCCAACGCTAAAATATCAAGCTCGTATGCCTTCTGACACGAAACCTCACTGTTCTGATTATCGTTGGAGCCGTGTTGTACCCACTCAGTGGGCACGTCCATCTATCTTCAGACGGTGCGGGATTACACCTGCGTGTTACAGAGAAGGGATTTATCGCTTCTCGTTGCTCAGCATAGCACGTGGTGGTCCAGGGAGTAGGTCGGGTCAGCTTGACCATGTAGGCTGCATATGTGGCGCATATGGTAGCACATGGGGGCAGCCATCTGTGGGGTCAGAGATTGTGTTGTACCAACTCAGTTGGCACAGTCTGCTGGATTGCCCAGATGAAGGGGAATCGCACGGGTTGGCGATTGGCAGGGACTGCCTACTAGAAATTAGTGCTTGTACTCTCTGTGCATCTTATCTCGCCTGAGCGGGACGCGGAGACCAAGTATAAAATCTGGATCCCATCTCACTAAAAGAGTTCTACTCTTTCGGGCTGTTTTGCTGGATTTTTCAGCCAGATAAAATAGTGAGAAAAAGAATCATTCTTAAGTCCTGAATTGATTCTTTACATTGATACTGACCTTGCTGTTCTTGCATTGTTGTAGATTCCTGCAGCAACGAACACCATGAGCTTCAATGTGCGATCCCTACTGGAAAGAGAGAAGTTTGCTGGGCCGAACTTCTCAGACTGGTTCGGACACCTTAAGATTGTTCTTAAGGCAGAGAGGAAACTGTATGTCCTCGAGACGGCGATACCGCCTCAGCCCGCTCCGAACGCCGCAAGGGCGGTTCGGGAAGCTTATGAAAAGCACGTCAATGATAGCATTGATGTCGCTTGCCTGATGCTAGCGTCTATGACGCCACCGCTGCAGCGTCAGCATGAGGATATGTCTGCAATAGACATGATAGCAAACCTCAAGATGCTGTATGCTGCACAGGCGAGGACAGAACGCTATAATCTGACAAAGCTGTTCTTTCAGAGCAAACTGGCTGAAGGGAGCCCAGTGGGAGCTCACGTGCTCAAGATGATTGGGCACAAGGAGGCTCTAGAGAAACTGGGGCATACCATCAACCAGGAGCTTGCTGTAGACATTATTCTGCAGTCTCTCCCGCCCTCTTTCGATGCGTTCATTATTAACTTTAATATGAACAAAATCGATTGTACTCCGGCAGAGCTGCTGAATATGCTCTTGACTACTGAGGAGACTCTGAAGGGAAAGCCTTCGACCTCTGTCTTAATGGTTCCTTCTAGGAACAAGAAGAAGGGGAAGAAGGGCAAGGCCCCTGTCAAGAGTTACAGCAAGGCTCTGAAGCAAAAAGTTAAGCGGTCAAAGGAATACAGATGTTTCCACTGTGGCCAGCTGGGTCACTGGAAAAAGGACTGTAAAGCGCTCCAAGGAGATAAGAGGGGAAGCATCGCTTCTGGCTCAGGTATATACGTGACGGAAGTCATGGTTTCATCTTCTTCTATATCATGGGTGTTGGACACTGCATGTGGAGTTCACATTTGTTCAAATGTACAGGAACTCAAGAGAAGAAGACAGGTGGGACAGCATGAGGTGGACCTACGAGTTGGAAACGGGGCACGGGTTGCTGCTGTTGCTGTAGGAGACTATTTCATCTCTTTGCCATCTGGGCTTGTATTAGAACTAAATAGTTGTTACTTTGTTCCCAGCATTACTAAGAATATTATCTCCATTCCTGCTCTTGTCAGGAAGGGATTTTCCTTTGAATGCAATATTTCAAAGTGTGTTTTATCTTTTGATAATATTGTTTATGCTACTGGTTCAATTAACAATGGGTTATTCATGTTGGACATGGAATGTTCTATACACAATATTGATATTAAGAAAGCCAAGTATGCTGATGACAGCACCTTGCTATGGCATAGTCGTTTAGGCCATATTAACAAGAAGCGCATTAAGCGGTTGCATGATCATGGACTGCTGGGATCATTCTCCTATGAGGAGATTGATACATGCAAGGCTTGTTTAATGGGTAAAATGACGAAGCCACATTTTCCTAACAAAGGTCAAAGGGCTTCAGGTTTACTTGACCTTATACACAGTGATGTGTGTGAGCCATTTAGTAAACATGCCAGAGGTGGCTATCAGTACTTCATTACCTTTACTGATGATTTCAGTAGGTATGGTTATGTCTATCTGATGAGACATAAAAGTGAATCTTTTGACAAGTTCAAAGAGTTCAAGAATGAAGTATAGAATCAGCTAGGCCAAAATATCAAGGCACTTCATTCTGATCGAGGTGGAGAATACTTGAGTCATGCGTTTACTGACTATCTGAAGGAGTGTGGGATTATCTCACAGCTCACTCCGCCAGGAACACCGCAATGGAATGGTGTGTCCGAGAGGAGAAATAGAACGTTACTTGATATGGTTCGTTCTATGATGAGTCAGGCTACTCTTCCATATTCCTTTTGGGGATTTGCACTGGAGACAGCTGCAAAGGTACTAAACCGAGTGCCATCCAAGGCAGTTTCTAAGACTCCATATGAGTTATGGTATGGGAAACAGCCGAGCTTGACATTTATCAGGATCTGGGGCTGCGAAGCTTATGTCAAAAAGCTCGCCTCTGGGAAACTAGAGAGCAGATCTGACAAATGTATCTTTGTCGGTTACCCTAAGGAAACTAAGGGTTATTATTTCTTCGATCCCAAAGAGAACAAGGTATTTGTTGCTCGGACGGCCATATTTCTTGAGAAGGAGTTTCTTCTGCAAGAGGCCAGTGGGAGAGAAATAAAGCTGGATGAGAATCCAGAGGAAGGACAAAGTAGTCAAGCACAGTTGGATGAGCCTGAGCCGGTGGATCAGGTTATTGAACAACCTGAGGCTCAAATATCACGGGAACCGCGAAGATCGGGAAGGATCCGTCGACAGCCTGAGCGCTATGACGGAGTCTACATCATTGATAATGATGAACCCCTCACTTATGCGGATGCGGTCAGTGGACCGGAGTCAGCGAGATGGCTTGAAGCTATGCGCGCCGAGATGGACTCCATGTCAGATAACCAAGTCTGGGATTTGGTTGATCCGCCTCCGGGAGTTATCCCTATAGGCTGTAAATGGATCTTCAAGAAGAAGATTGACATGGATGGTAACGTGGTTACCTATAAAGGCAGGCTAGTTGCGAAAGGTTTCAAACAAATCTACGGGATAGATTATGATGAAACTTTCTCACCTGTAGCCATGTTTAAGTCTATTCAGATTCTTTTCGCGATAGCTGCATATTATGATTATGAGATCTGGCAGATGGATGTGAAGACAGCTTTCCTTAATGGAAATCTGGATGAGGATGTGTATATGACACAACCAGAAGGTTTCACTAATCCATCAGATCGTCATAAGATATGCAAGTTAAAGAAGTCTATTTATGGACTTAAACAAGCATCAAGAAGCTGGAATATTCGTTTTGATGAATCAATCTCTGAGTTTGGTTTCATCAAGAACGAAGATGACCCGTGTGTATATAAGAGGTTTAGTGGGAGCGTGATTACTTTCCTAGTCCTCTACGTCGATAATATCTTGATCATTGGAAATGACATTCCTGAAATGCATGCGGTTAAGGCATGGTTAAGAAAGTGTTTCCAGATGAAAGATCTAGGAGAAGCAGCCTATGTATTAGGTGTGAAGATCTACAGGGATAGATCTAAGAGGCTTCTCGGGCTGTGCCAGAGTACTTACATCGATAAAGTCCTGGAGAGATTTCATTTAGAGAATTCTAAAAGAGGATATCTTCCAGTCACACATGGTCTGAATCTTTCGAAGAGTCAGTGTCCACAAACACAGACTGAGAAAGATGAAATGGACAATACGCCTTATGCTTCGGCTATTGGGTCCATTATGTATGCGATGTTGTGTACTCGCCCAGACGTCGCTTACGGGTTAAGCATGACCAGTCGGTTCCAAAGTAATCCAGGTCAGGCACACTGGATTGCAGTCAAGAACATTTTAAAATATCTGCGGAGGACCAAAGATATGTTCTTGATATATGGTGGTCCGGAAGAACTCAGTATTGAAGGATATACTGACGCTTCATTCCAGTCTGACCAGGATGATTTCCGATCGCAATCAGGCTATGTTTTTAGCTTGAATAGAGGAGCAGTGGTGTGGAAGAGTTTCAAACAGTCAACTGTTGCTGATTCCACAACAGAAGCCGAGTATGTTGCAGCCTCGGAAGCATCCAAGGAGGCAGTGTGGATTCGTAAGTTCGTGAGATAACTTGGTATTGTTCCTTCGAGTGCAGATCCTTTGGTTATCTTCTGTGATAACACTGGAGCAATCGCACAAGCAAAGGAACCACGGTCGCACCAGAAGTCCAAGCACATACAGAGGCGGTTTCACTTGATCCGGGAGATCATAGATCGTGGCGAGATCAAAGTCTGCAAGGTTCATACAGATGACAATCTGGCAGACCCGCTTACCAAGCCTCTGGCGCAGTAGAAGCATGAGAAGCACTGTAATAATATGGGTTTAAGATTTCTCAACCATTAGATTAAGTGCAAGTGGGAGATTGTTGGGGTATGCCCTTAAGGCTAATGTTTGAGGCCTTGGGAATGTATCAGTATCATGTAATAAACTCTTATGTTTATAAAGGCATGGTTGTTATTCAGTTTGTTACATTGTCTGCTGCAATAAGTGTACTTCTGAATAATGTCTCACAGCTGTTCAGCTGGGCTGACATGCTATAAAGTCCTTAGTCGAGATATCTTGGTGAACATGAGACAGCCTTGATATGGTTAAGACTAATATGTGTTCTAATCTTATAGGATGCTTCGAGCATGGAATAAGATGTAGACTCATGGGTACATTGGATGTACTGGACAGACCCTACTAGGTTATTCAATTGCTTGTCACAATGTGAATAATCCTTGATTGCAACAAGTGGCACATGTCCTCTGACTTGAGATCACTTGTGTTTCTAAATGATGATTGTCATTGTTTTGAGGTAGTTCAATATCATTTGAAACATAATGATTATAGACTATCTTGGATGGTGAGCTTGAGTCAGGTTAGGGCACTAGTGATAGACATAGGATTGTCGTCTCCTTAATTGGAGTGTGATGTTCTAAAGGGCCCCCTGGATGAGATGATTGAGAAAAGAGTATGGCCATACCCAGGTGACTATGTTGATCTGATCTAATCATGCTCATCATATTGGAGTTACAAGCTTGACACGCTTGTCCAATAAGAACATCCAGTGGCAAAGGAAACATGTATGCCTTGTGAGTTGATTCACACTTGTGCTGTGGTTTGGGTGTAGTCTTGGAAGACTCTTTCCTTTATATCGGGAGACAGTGATGTGTTGCTAGATACCCCTCACTGATCGTGATAACGTGAGTTATCGTTACCGACATTTAAAGGAAACCCTCAGGGTCGCACAATTTGATGATATGGCTTACTTAAGTCAGATCGTGTGGACTGAATTATTCAGGTTCAGTTTAAAGGGATTTAATCTCTGATTGTAAGTGAGATCTGGTCTGATCATGTTTGATTGATTAGGGCTTGAGATCGGTAAGCTTCGATCGAGAGAATGGATGCTAGATCAGTGAGATCAGCAGCATCAAGAGATCGACGGTCAGATCAAGAGCCTTAGGGTTTAATAGGATCTGGACTAATGGCTTGGGTTGATTGGTCTTTGAACCAAACCAAATTGAACCGGCTCATTGAGTGAGCGCATGGTTCAAGAGAAGATGAGTTTGCGCATGGGGTGAACCCATGATCGCATGAACGTTTGGGGTTTACTAAATTTAGAAGCCATGACTTCTAAACGTGGGAATGCCTCACGTTCACGCCTAAGACGCTTTCATCTCTCGTCTCTCCTCATCTCTCGTCGCCAACAAGCTCTCTTGAGAGTGGTGAAGAGGTTGACGAAAAAGGAGAAGGAAGAAATCGCCAAGCAAAGGATTCTCTTCCCTTCCATACGACAAGGACCTCTTGGAGCCTTGCTAGCACAAGAAGCACCAAGAGAAGAGTAGGCGACATCAATTGTGTGCGTCACCTTAGGAGAAGGAGGATTTGCGCCTTTCCTTCCAAGGCACCATCTAAGCGAAGGCAATGGTAAGAATCGCTTTTCATTGAAAGTTGAATATATTACATGCTATGCGATCCTGTTAGAAACCCTAGATTCCGCTAGAGTTTTGTTGCGCATCCTATTAGGGTTTCGCCCCCCCCCCCCTTGTTCTAGGGGACTTTCACATTGGATGTACTGGACAGACCCTACTTAGGATATTCAATTGCTTGTGTAAGATCCAAGGATCTTAAGTTCTGGTAAGCATTATTTTCTATGATAAATTATGATAAATTATTGATTTAAATAAAATTATCGATTATGATATTTTCTATGTATTGGTTGTTGATAGTTAATTAATTAGAAATTATTTATTTGATTGTTGGCTGTTAAATTATGATAATTTATTATGGGTTGTTCATGATAAATTAATTAGGAATTATGGTTGTAAATTGTGAGTTAATTAATTAGACCTTATTGGTTAATTAATTTAATCCTTATTGGATGTTAACTTAAATTCTTATTGGATTTTCGGTTAAGTGATTGGTTATTGGATAAGTTAATTAAATTAATTGGTTAACTATGGGATATTGGAATAAAAATTCGAATTAGCTAATTGGGTTTGAAAATTCGAAATTATTAGTTAAGTGGGTTAAACCTATTGGAATTAATGGGTTAAAGGGTTTAAAATTTAGAAACCCAAAGTTTAAGTGGTAAATTCGACTAGGGTGAGATTATTGGCGATTTTGGAGTCTTGAGAAAATTAAGGTGGCGGCTTGGAAGAACTTGGCGACTCTTGGAAAGCTTGGAGGCGATTTTTGGTGTTCTTCCTTCATCTTCTTCCCCTTGACGAATTTTCCTTGAGGTGAAACTTTCTTGGCGATTTCTTGGAGATCCTTTGGGTGATTTCAAAAGCTTTGGACGATTTCTTTTGTGGAGAATTTTCGATTTAAGAGGTGAGTGGAGTGTCTAATTGATTGCTATCTATTTGTTTGTGTTAATTGATGTATTAGATGAGACATTTGTTTGTTGGAAACATTATCATGCTAAAACCGAAATTCAAGATTTCACTATGATGAAAACCGAATTTTTGTAAAGATGATTATATGATGAAAACCGAATTTTGACAAAGGTAATTATATGATGAAAATTGAATTTAAGGCATTAGTTGTTCTTCATGTGAAAAACCGAAAATTGCAAGAAGGTATATATCATGTAAGTTGTTGTAAAAACCGAATTAATCTTGGTGTTTGTTTAACCGAAATTTGTATGAAATTTAAGGTATTTTGGTAGTATTAAATCATTGAACATTGAGCATGAATTTCTTGTTAATTAGGTATTTTATAAAGAGTTTTAGTAATATTAAACCAATGATTTTTGTAGCCGAAACATTGTTAATTGTAGTTAAACCGAAATTTGATAATTGTATTTAACATGTTTACATATGGTAATTTGTGGTAATTGTGGTAATTTGTAAAGTAAATTATAAGAATATATGTTTTACATTTTATGCTGATTTTATGAATGCCTGTTTTAATTTTATGTTCTTTGTGGGTGTAACTTGTATTTTTGTCTGAGACAAATCTGGGTGATAACATAGAAAAATTTGATTAAACTAACCAGCATGAAATATAAGGACTACACTATATGATCTTCATTATATGATTATGTGATTTTGATCATTATGTGATTATATGATTTTTTTACCAATATGTATGATTATGTGATTTTTGAACAATATGTATTATGTGATGGATTTTGTGAATTTGGAAAATTATGGATTTTGTGAATTTGGAAAATTAGGTGGTTATGTGATGGTTAGGACTAAGGCTAGGTGTAACTATGAACTCAAGGGGATAGTCCTTATGTGATATGTTAAGGGTCTGAATTTCAGCCCTGTATTGTGATATGTGAGGGGGTTGATGATCAGCCTGCCTATTATGATTATTGTGATGGGGGTTGATGCTCAGCCTGCCCGATGTGATTTTTGTGATGACTATCCTAGAGTCTAGTTGACACTTAGGAGTCCGTTTATGTGACCTTTGTGAAATATGTCCACCCTTGTGAAATATGAAATAAGATGTGTCTGTTGTCCAGTAGGAACCTTTTGGGAGAACGGGTTTTGACGCAAAGTGCCATGTCTTGGTCAGACAGGGGCCACCTCTTGATGTCACTACTCTTTTATGTGATGGGGTAATATAAGACGCAAAGTGCCATGTCTTGATCAGACAGGGGCCACCTCTTGATGTCATTACTCTTATATGTGTTGGGAATGATATAAGACGCAAAGTGCCATGTCCTGATCAGACAGGGGCCACCTCTTGATGTCATCATTCTCGTTTTATGTTATGGCGTGATAGACCAGCGTGCCACGTCGTGACCTGACGGGGGCCACCTCCTGATTCTATTCACTGTCCATGTTTATGTGTTGCACGAGATTTTGCAGCTCCCAGTGCTTTGGCCAAGCCGGGTTAGACCATATTGGTCACTTTGTGAATATGCTGGACAACTAGGTTAATTAAGTATGGTGTGTTTAGTTGGTTTAAAATATGTGTGTTCGGTTGGTTTAGAGTATAACTCTAGAACCTGAGGTTATTATCTGTTGGTGTGTATATTTTTGACTACTTATATGACTTTTGCATTGAATTTGTTATTATCTGTTGACATGATATCCTGTTAAAGATTTCTAAAATAATCTGCATATGTTTTTGAGAGTATGTTATGGATGGTCAATTAGACTATCCACTCACTGGGCTGTGTAGCTCACCCCTCACTATTTTCAGGTGTAGAGCAGGGGCGCAGTTAGCATTATAGGGATGCTGTGAATTATGCTTAATGTATTTATGCTTATGATGCCGGTTGTGGCTAAATTCTATGAATTATGTGAACCATGTGATGTGAACTATGTGAATTTGTGTTGCCAGATCGTGGCAGTTAACTGAGTTGGATTTTTGTGTCACCGCGGGCTTCGGCCTGGTTTCGGTGTTTGGTATTAGTTTATAAAATCGATTTTGTGGATTTGTTTTGAAATTGAAGTTGATGTGTATTTTTGCAATCGGTTTTGATACAACTGTAACGTGCATATGTCTAGTGCACGTATTGCGTGGTGGCAGGTACCTTTATGTGATTTATGAGATTTGTGCTTTGAAGATTTTATGTGTTTGGAGTTTTGAAAATTTTCAGATCGTGTTTTCTTGAACTCGGTTTTACCTAGCATTTGATCGATCTTATATGAAACATCCTATTACCTTTGTGATTGTGTTATTCATTTGGGGTTAAGAATGTGGGATGTTACAGCTTGTCACAATGTGAATAATCCTTGTATGCAAACAAGTGGCATATTTCCTCTGACTTGAGATCACTTGTGTTTCTAAATGATGATTGGCATTGTTTTGAGGTAGTTCAATATCATTTGAAACATAATGGTTATAGACTATCTTGGATAGTGAGCATGAGTCATGTTAGGGCACTAGTGATAGATATAGGATTGTCGTCTCCTTGATTGGAGTGTGATGTTCTATAGGGGCCCCCTGTATGAGATGGTTGAGAAAGTGTATGGCCATACCCAGATGACTATGTTTCATCTGATCTAATCATTCTCATCATATTGGAATTACAGGCTTGACACGTGTTGGGGTATGCCCTTAAGGCTAATGTTTGAGGCCTTGGGATTATATCAGTATCATGTATAAACTTCATGTTTATAAAGGCAATGGTTGTTATTTAGGTTGTTACATTATCTGCTGCAATATGAATACTTCTGAATAATGTCTCAATGATGTTCAGCTAGGCTGACATGCAGTATAGTCCTTAGTCGAGATATCTTGGTGAACATGAGACAACCTTGATATGATTGAGACTAATATGTGTTCTAATCTTATAGGATGCTTCGAGCCTGGAATAAGATGTAGACTCATGGGTACATTGGATGTACTGGACAGACCCTACTAGGATGTTTAATTGCTTGTCACAATGTGAATAATCCTTGTATGCAAACAAGTGGCTTACTTCCTCTGACTTGAGATCACTTGTGTTTCTAAATGATGATTGGCATTGTTTTGAGGTAGTTCAATATCATTTGAAACATAATGGTTATAGACTATCCTGGATAATGAGCATGAGTCATGTTAGGGCACTAGTGATAGACATAGGATTGCCGTCTCCATGTTTTAGGAGTGTGATGTTCTAAAGGGGCCCCCTGGATGAGATGATTGAGAAAGTGTATGGCCATACCCAGATGACTATGTTCATCTGATCTAATCATGTTCATCATATTGGAGCTACAGGCTTGACATGCTTGTCCAATAAGAACATCCAGTGGCAAAGGAAACTTGTATGCCTAGTGAAATGGATTCACACTTGTGCTGTGGTTTGGGTGTAGTCTTGGAAGACTCTTTCCTTTATATCGGGAGACAGTGATGTGTTGCTAGATACCCCTCACTGATCGTGGTAACGTAAGTTATCGTTACCGACATTTAAAGGAAACCCTTAGGGTCGCACAATTTGATGATATGGCTTACTTAAGTCAGATCGTGTGGACTGAATTGTTTGGGTTCAGTTTAAAGGGATTTAATCTCTGATTGTGAGTGAGATCTGGTCTGATCATGTTAGATTGATTAGGGCTTGAGATCGGTAAGCTTCAATCGAGAGAATTGATGCTAGATCGGTAAGATCAAGAGCATCAGGAGATGAACGGTTAGATCTGGAACCTTAGGGTTTAATATGATCTAGACCAAATCGCTTGGGTTAATTGGTCTTTGAACCAAACCAAATTGAACCGGCTCATCAAGTGAGCGCTGAAGAGTCCCCTTCGAGGGGGAGCAAAACCCTAAAGTGGCGCAATCAAAGTAGGGGGCAGCGGATAAAGGGTTTCATAGATCGAAGAGCATGTATCATATGATCAACTTAACAAAAAAAAACCGATTGTATAAGAAGTGATTCGATCCATACCATTGCCATTTCTAGATGGCGCCTTGGAAGAAAGAGAGCAATGAAGATCTCCTCCAAATCGTCACACACAAGATGAGTCTTGGCTCCTTCTTGTCGTCCCTTGTGCTAGCAAGAGTCGTCCAAGGTGTCTCTGATCGAATGCAAAAGGGAAAAGAGAGCTTTTTCTTTCTTGGCGTTTTTCTCTTGTCGCCTTAGACTTCCTCACACGAGAATGCCGCTCGATGACAACCCAAGGAGGCGTCAATTGCGTGAAGAGGCAAGAGAGGGGCGACGTGAGTTCATGGCCACGTTTGAGAAGTGCTAAAAATAGCATCCCACTTCTCCATATGCGATCTTGGGTTTACCCCAATCGCAAATGCCACATCACCATTGAACCATGCGCTCATCCATGAGCTGGTTCAAACCGATTTGGTCCACTAACCAAATAAACCAAGAAATAAGTCCAGATCAAAATAAACCCAAAGGCTCTCGATCTGACCGTCAATCTCTCAATGCTTCTGATCTGACTGATCTAGCATTCATTCTCTCGATCGAAGCTTACCGATCTCAAGCCCTAATCAATCAAACCTGATCAGACCAGATCTCACTTTCAATCAGAGATTAAATCCCTTTAAACTGAACCCAAACAATTCAGTCCACACGATCTGACTTAAGTAAGCCATATCATCAAATTGTGCGACCCTGAGGGTTTCCTTTAAATGTCGGTAACGATAACTCACGTTATCACGATCAGTGAGGGGTATCTAGCAACACATCACTGTCTCCCGATATAAAGGAAAGAGTCTTCCAAGACTACACCCAAAAACAGCACAAGTGTGAATCAACATCACTAGGCATGCATATTTCCTTTGCCACTGGATGTTCTTATTGGACAAGCCTGTCAAGCCTGTAACTCCAATATGATAAGCATGATTAGATCAGACGAACATAGTCATCTGGGTATGGCCATACACTTTCTCAATCATCTCATCCGGGGGGGCCCCTTTAGAACATCACACTCCTTAAACAAGGAGACGGCAATCCTATGTCTATCACTAGTGCCCTAACCTGATTCAAGTTCACCATCCAAGATAGTCTATAATCATTATGTTTCAAATGATATTGAACTATCTCAAAACAATGACAATCATCATTTAGAAAACACAAGTGATCTCAAGTCAAAGGAAATGTGCCACTTGTCTCACTCAAGGAATATTCACATTGTGACAAACAATTGAACATCCTAGTAGGGTCTGTCCAGTACATCCAATGTACCCATGAGTCTACACCTTATTCCATGCTCGAAGCATCCTATAAGATTAGAACACATATTAGTCTCAATCATATCAAGGCTGTCTCATGTTCACCAAGATATCTCGACTAAGGACTTATAGCACGTCAGCCTAGCTGAACAGCTTTGAGACATTATTCAGAAGAACATATATTGCAGCAGACAATGTAAACAACTGAATAATAACCATGCCTTTATAAACATAACAGTTTATTACATGATACAGATACATTCCCACAGGCCTCAAACATTAGCCTTAAGGGCATACCCCAACAATCTCCCACTTGCACTTAATCTAATGGTTGAGAAATCTCAAACCCATATTATTACAGTGCTTCTCATGCTTCTGCTGCGCCAGAGGCTTAGTAAGCGGGTCTGCTAGATTGTCATCTGTATGAACCTTGCAGATTTTGATCTCGCCACGATCTATGATCTCCCTGATCAAATGAAACCGTCTCTGTATGTGCTTGGACTTCTGGTGCGACCGTGGTTCCTTTGCTTGTGCGATTGCTCCAGTGTTATCACAAAAGATAACCAAAGGATCTGCACTCGAAGGAACGACACCAAGTTCTCTCACGAACTTACGAATCCATACTGCCTCCTTGGATGCTTCCGAGGCTGCAACATACTCGGCTTCTGTTGTGGAATCAGCAACAGTTGACTGTTTGAAACTTTTCCACACCACTGCACCTCCATTCAAGCTAAAAACATAGCCTGATTGCGATCGGAAATCATCCTGGTCAGACTGGAACGAAGCGTCAGTATATCCCTCAATACTGAGTTCTTCCTGACCACCATATATCAAGAACATATCTTTGGTCCTCCGCAGATATTTTAAAATGTTCTTGACTGCAATCCAGTGCGCCACACCTGGATTACTTTGGAAACGACTGGTCACGCTTAACCCGTAAGCGACGTCTGGGCGAGTACACAACATCGCATACATAATGGATCCAATAGCCGAAGCATAAGGCGTATTGTCCATTTCATCTTTCTCAGTCTGTGTTTGTGGACACTGACTCTTCGAAAGACTCAGACCATGTCTGACTGGAAGATATCCTCGTTTAGAATTCTCTAAATGAAATCTCTCCAGGACCTTTTCGATGTAAGTACTCTGGCACAGCCCGAGAAGCCTCTTAGATCTATCCCTGTAGATCTTCACACCTAATACATAGGCTGCTTCTCCTAGATCTTTCATCTGGAAACATTTCCTTAACCATGCCTTAACAGCATGCATTTCAGGAATGTCATTTCCAATGATCAAGATGTCATCGACGTAGAGGACTAGGAAAGTTATCACGCTCCCACTAAACCTCTTATATACACACGGGTCATCCTCGTTCTTGATGAAACCAAAATCAGTGACTGATTCATCAAAACGAATATTCCAGCTTCTTGATGCTTGCTTAAGTCCATAAATAGACTTCTTTAACTTGCATATCTTATGACGATCTGCTGGATTAGTGAAACCCTCAGGTTGTGTCATGTACACATCCTCATCCAGATTTCCATTTAGGAAAGCTGTTTTCACATCCATCTGCCAAATCTCATAATCATAATATGCAGCTATCGCGAAAAGAATCCGAATAGACTTAAACATAGCTACAGGTGAGAAAGTTTCATCATAATCTATCCCGTAGATTTGTTTGAAACCTTTCGCAACTAGCCTGCCTTTATAGGTAACCACGTTACCATCCATGTCAATCTTCTTCTTGAAGATCCATTTACAGCCTATAGGGATAACTCCCGGAGGCGGATCAACCAAATCCCAAACTTGGTTATCTGACATGGAGTCCATCTCGGCGCGCATAGCTTCAAGCCATCTCGCTGACTCCGGTCCACTGACCGCATCTGCATAAGTGAGGGGTTCATCATTATCAATGATGTAGACTCCGTCATAGCGCTCAGGCTGTCGACGAATCCTTCCCGATCTTCGCAGTTCCCGTGATATCTGAGCCTCAGGTTGTTCAATAACCTGATCTACTGGCTCAGGCTCATCCAACTGTGCTTGAGCACTTTGTCCTTCCTCTGGATTCTCATCCAGCTTTATTTCTCTCCCACTGGCCTCTTGCAGAAGAAACTCCTTCTCAAGAAATATGGCCGTCCGAGCAACAAAAACCTTGTTCTTCTTGGGATCGAAGAAATAATAACCCTTAGTTTCCTTAGGGTAACCGACAAAGATACATTTGTCTGATCTGCTCTCTAGTTTCCCAGAGGCGAGCTTTTTGACATAAGCCTCGCAGCCCCAGATCCTGATAAATGTTAAGCTCGGCTGTTTCCCATACCATAACTCATATGGCGTCTTTGAAACGGCCTTGGATGGCACTCGGTTTAGTACTTTTGCAGCTGTTTCCAGCGCAAAACCCCAAAAGGAGTTGGGTAAAGAAGCCTGACTCATCATAGAACGAACCATATCAAGTAACGTTCTATTTCTCCTCTCGGACACACCATTCCATTGCGGTGTTCCTGGCGGAGTGAGCTGTGAGATAATCCCACACTCCTTCAGATAGTCAGTAAACGTATGACTCAAGTATTCTCCACCTCGATCTGAGCAAAGTGCCTTGATATTTCGGCCTAGCTGATTCTGTACTTCATTCTTGAACTCTTTGAACTTGTCAAAAGATTCACTCTTATGTCTCATCAGATAGACATAGCCATACCTACTGAAATCATCAGTAAAGGTAATGAAGTACTGATAGCCACCTCTGGCATGTTTACTAAATGGCCCACACACATCACTGTGTATAAGGTCAAGTAAACCTGAAGCCCTTTGACCTTTGTGAGGAAAAGGTGACTTCGTCATTTTACCCATTAAACAAGCCTTGCATGTATCAATCTCCTTGTAGGAGAATGATCCCAGCAGTCCATAATCATGCAACCGCTTAATGCGTTTCTCGTTTATGTGGCCTAAACGACTATGCCATAGCAAGGTGCTGTCATCAGCATACTTGGCTTTCTTAATATCAATATTTTGTATCGAACTTTCCATGTCCAACACGAATAACCCATTGTTAATTGAACCAGTTGCATAAACAATATTATCAAAAGACAAAATACACTTTGAAATATTGCATTCAAAGGAAAATCCCTTCCTGACAAGAGCAGGAATGGAGATAATATTTTTAGTAATACTGGGAACAAAGTAACAATTGTTTAGTTCCAATACAAGTCCAGATGGTAAAGAAATGAAGTAGTCTCCTACAGCAACAGCAGCAACCCGTGCCCCGTTTCCAACGCGTAGGTCCACCTCATGCTGTCCCACCTGTCTTCTTCTCTTGAGTTCCTGTACATTTGAACAAATGTGAACTCCACATGCAGTGTCCAACACCCATGATATAGAAGAAGAAAACATGACCTCAGTCACGAATATACCTGAGCCAGAAGCGAAGCTTCCCCTCTTATCTCCTTGGAGCGCTTTACAGTCCTTTTTCCAGTGACCCAGCTGGCCACAGTGGAAACATCTGTATTCCTTGGACCGCTTGACCTTTTGCTTCAGAGCCTTGCTGTAACTCTTGACGGGGGCCTTGCCCTTCTTCCCCTTCTTCTTGTTCCTAGAAGGAACCATTAAGACAGAGGTCGAAGGCTTACCCTTCAGAGTCTCCTCAGTGGTCAAGAGCATATTCAGCAGCTCTGCCGGAGTACAATCGATTTTGTTCATATTAAAATTAATAATGAACGCGTCGAATGAAGGCGGGAGAGACTGCAGAATAATATCCACAGCAAGCTCCTGGTTAATGGTATGCCCCAGTTTCTCTAGAGCCTCCTTGTGCCCAATCATCTTGAGCACGTGAGCTCCCACTGGGCTCCCTTCAGCCAGTTTGCTCTGAAAGAAGAGCTTCGTCAAGTTATAGCGTTCAGTCCTCGCCTGTGCAGCATACAGCATCTTGAGGTTCGCTATAATCTCTATAGCCGACATATCCTCATGCTGACGCTGCAGCGGTGGCGTCATAGACGCTAGCATCAGGCAAGCGACATCAATGCTATCATTGACGTGCTTTTCATAGGCTTCCCGAACCGCCCTTGCGGCGTTCGGAGCGGGCTGCGGCGGTATCGCCGTCTCGAGGACATACAGTTTCCTCTCTGCCTTAAGAACGATCTTAAGGTGTCCAAACCAGTCAGAGAAGTTCGGCCCAGCAAACTTTTCCCTTTCCAGTAGGGATCGCACATTGAAGTTCATGGTGTTCGTTGCTGCAAGTATCTACAACAATGCAAGAACAGCAAGGTCAGTATCAATGTATAAGAATCAATCAGGACTTAAGAAAGATTCTTTTTCTCACTATTTTATCTGGCTTGAAAAATCCAACAAAACAGCCCGAAAGAGTAGAACTCTTTTAGTGAGATGGGATCCAGATTTCATACTTGGTCTCCGCGTCCCGCTCAGGCGAGATAAGATGCACAGAGAGTACAAGCACTAATCTCTGGTAGGCAGTCCCTGCCGATCGCCAACCCGTGGGATTCCCCTTCATCTGGGCAGTCCAGCAGACTGTGCCAAATGAGTTGGTACAACACAGTCTCTGACCCCACAGATGGCTGCCTCCATGTGCTACCATATGCGCCACATATGTAGCCTACACGGTCAAGCTGACCCGACCTACTCCCTGGACCACCATGTGCTATGCTGAGCAACGAGAAGGGATAAATCCCTACTCTGTAACACACAGGTGTAATCCCGCACCGTCTGAAGATAGATGGACGTGCCCACTGAGTGGGTACAACACGGCTCCAACGATAATCAGAACAGTGAGGTTTCGCGTCAGAAGGCTTACGAGCTTGATATTTCAGCGTTGGATTTTAACGGTCTTTTATCTTCTTCACTATCATGCAATTCCTATGGTGATAGCAGAAGATAAACTTAATCATGCAATTCTAATATTCAAACATTAAATAAAAGAAAGCATGAATCTTATGTGGTAAAAGCCCATAGCCCTAGTGAGACCTTAACCTAACTTAAGTCTACACTTGCTCTTCATGGGTCTTTAGCTGCTCATCTGGCCCAAACCAGGGCCCAAGCGCCATCTGCAGCTGTGGTGCGCCCACCAGGAATTTGCGCCTGGTCCCAGAGTCGAACCCTGGACCTCCCACCTGGTCAAGCCACTGCTGCATGCGCCTCTGCCAAGTGTGCTCTATGCTCTTGTCTAATTAAATTACAAATTTAACTATCTAGACAAGATTGACACGCAGGTCAATTTCACATTATAAATCAATTGAACTGTGATACGCAAATCACAAAACTAAAAATTAATTTACAATTAATTCCAGGCACGCAGGCCCCAGCACAGCACACATTAAAATGGGCAGCCCACATAAGATTAAATAAACATACATATGCATCAATCAACAATCATGTGATCCATCATAAAAATTAAAATTTTCGAAAACCCCATGGGATCAATTTTAATTTTCCTTATTTGCCCTACAACCTTACAACGGTCCATTACTAGGGATCCACTCATCCATCCTAGTCAGATCCACTGCCCTTGCATGCACCAAGTCCTAACTGACTTGAGTCGACCAAAAGGTCAACCATGCATGCGCCAAGGGCTGAACGACCACACTGAGGTCTGGCAAGCGGGTGTGACCCCGGGCCTAACTCAGGTGCGTTCATGGGTCGTCTCAATCAGACATCGCTACACGCCTGTCTGCAGTCGACCTATAGCCACCTCAAGCTTGCGCCAAGGTGCTATCCAGTCGACCCATCAAGGCTGTCAGATAGTCTGATCAGACTGATTGGATCTAACCTAGGGGATAACTTCAACCCTAATAACCCGTCTAAGGGTTTAATGCAGGCGCATCTTAGATCTACAATGAGTCGCGCAAGTGATATATATTTTTTTTTTGAGAAAAACTACATCATGCGCCAACATACATGCGCAAAGAAAACAAACACAAGTTTCGCTTATGACATGTAAACATGTATTTTTGCATGTATGAAAGATCTAAGCATTTTCGCAAGTATGGATCACAAAATGGCTTAAGCAATCATACAAAAACATGCGTTAACTCCCGCTCTGATACCAATTGAAGAGTCCCCTTCGAGGGGGAGCAAAACCCTAAAGTGGCGCAATCAAAGTAGGGGGCAGCGGATAAAGGGTTTCATAGATCGAAGAGCATGTATCATATGATCAACTTAACAAAAAAAAACCGATTGTATAAGAAGTGATTCGATCCATACCATTGCCATTTCTAGATGGCGCCTTGGAAGAAAGAGAGCAATGAAGATCTCCTCCAAATCGTCACACACAAGATGAGTCTTGGCTCCTTCTTGTCGTCCCTTGTGCTAGCAAGAGTCGTCCAAGGTGTCTCTGATCGAATGCAAAAGGGAAAAGAGAGCTTTTTCTTTCTTGGCGTTTTTCTCTTGTCGCCTTAGACTTCCTCACACGAGAATGCCGCTCGATGACAACCCAAGGAGGCGTCAATTGCGTGAAGAGGCAAGAGAGGGGCGACGTGAGTTCATGGCCACGTTTGAGAAGTGCTAAAAATAGCATCCCACTTCTCCATATGCGATCTTGGGTTTACCCCAATCGCAAATGCCACATCACCATTGAACCATGCGCTCATCCATGAGCTGGTTCAAACCGATTTGGTCCACTAACCAAATAAACCAAGAAATAAGTCCAGATCAAAATAAACCCAAAGGCTCTCGATCTGACCGTCAATCTCTCAATGCTTCTGATCTGACTGATCTAGCATTCATTCTCTCGATCGAAGCTTACCGATCTAAAGCCCTAATCAATCAAACCTGATCAGACCAGATCTCACTTTCAATCAGAGATTAAATCCCTTTAAACTGAACCCAAACAATTCAGTCCACACGATCTGACTTAAGTAAGCCATATCATCAAATTGTGCGACCCTGAGGGTTTCCTTTAAATGTCGGTAACGATAACTCACGTTATCACGATCAGTGAGGGGTATCTAGCAACACATCACTGTCTCCCGATATAAAGGAAAGAGTCTTCCAAGACTACACCCAAAAACAGCACAAGTGTGAATCAACATCACTAGGCATGCATATTTCCTTTGCCACTGGATGTTCTTATTGGACAAGCCTGTCAAGCCTGTAACTCCAATATGATAAGCATGATTAGATCAGACGAACATAGTCATCTGGGTATGGCCATACACTTTCTCAATCATCTCATCCGGGGGGGCCCCTTTAGAACATCACACTCCTTAAACAAGGAGACGGCAATCCTATGTCTATCACTAGTGCCCTAACCTGATTCAAGTTCACCATCCAAGATAGTCTATAATCATTATGTTTCAAATGATATTGAACTATCTCAAAACAATGACAATCATCATTTAGAAAACACAAGTGATCTCAAGTCAAAGGAAATGTGCCACTTGTCTCACTCAAGGAATATTCACATTGTGACAAACAATTGAACATCCTAGTAGGGTCTGTCCAGTACATCCAATGTACCCATGAGTCTACACCTTATTCCATGCTCGAAGCATCCTATAAGATTAGAACACATATTAGTCTCAATCATATCAAGGCTGTCTCATGTTCACTAAGATATCTCGACTAAGGACTTATAGCACGTCAGCCTAGCTGAACAGCTTTGAGACATTATTCAGAAGAACATATATTGCAGCAGACAATGTAAACAACTGAATAATAACCATGCCTTTATAAACATAACAGTTTATTACATGATACAGATACATTCCCACAGGCCTCAAACATTAGCCTTAAGGGCATACCCCAACAAGCGCAAGGTTCAAGGGAGAAGAGGTTTGCGACTTGTTCATGAGTGCGTGAACGTTGAGAAGTGGTTTGCTATTTTTGGATAACATGTTCTCTAATCGTGGACACGCCTCACGTTGCCTCTCTTCACGCTTCTTCTCTTGCCCTATTGTCGTCTCTTTGTTTTTGGGCTCTCGACACATTCGGGTGGTGAAGCATTGACGATAAGGGAGAGGTCTCGCCAAGCAAAAGAATTCCTCTCTTCCCTTCCATTCGATCAGGTTCACTTGGAGAACCTTGCTAGCACAAGGATCAACAAGGAGTAGGCGACATCTTCTTGTGTGCGCATCTTTTGGAGGAGATCTCATTTGCTCTCTTCTTCCAAGGCGCCATCCAAAGCAATGGCGATGGTATGACTCCTTAATTATCTTTGCAATCGATTATAGTTGATCATATCTCATGCATAGATCCTCTTGAAACCCTTGTTTCCGCTGCAAAAGTTTTATATGTGCCTATCTAGGGTTTTGCACTTTCCCCCCCCCCCCAAGTATAGGGGACTTTCAACACGCTTGTCCAATAAGAACATCCAGTGGCAAAGGAAACACATATGTCAAGTGACTTGGGTTCACACTTGTGCTGTGGTTTGGGTGTAGTCTTGGAAGACTCTTTCCTTTATATCGGGAGACAATGATGTGTTGCTAGATACCCTGAAAGTCCCTAAGGGGCGGGGTCGAAACCCTAATAGGCGCATATCAGAGGATTCTTAGCAGAAGAATCTAGGGTTTCTAAGGATTGGTTTGCATATATCTATGATCAACTTGAATAGATCGATAAAGATTCTTACCAATGCCATTTCTTGGATGGCGACTTGGAAGCAGAGAGTGATGCCGCTCTCCTCCAAAGCAGACGCACACAAGATGAGTCTCGGCTTCTTCTTGTTGCTCCTTGTGCTAGCAAGGCTCCAAGAGTCCTGATCGAATGAAAGGGAAGATGAGAAGAACTCTTGCTTGGGCGAATCTTTTTCTCTTGCTTGGCGTGAGCCTTCTTCACCACCAGAGAGCAAGCGGCGATGAGAGAGAAGAGAACGAGCGAGAATAGAGCGATCCACTTCTAACATGGAGGCATGCACCATGTTTAGAAGTCATGCTATCCAAAAATAGCAAAAACTCAACGTGTTCAAGCGTTCAAGTCAAATGAACGATCGCAACATTCTCCTCTTTGAACCATGCGCTCACTTGATGAGCCAGTTCAATTCATTTGGTTCAAAGACCAAAATAAACCAAGCCTTGATCCAGATCACATTAAACCAAAAGGCTCAAGATCTGACCATTCATCTCTTGACGCTCTTGATCTCACCGATCTAGCATCCAATCTCTCGATCGAAGCTTACCGATCTCAAGCCCTAATCAATCAAACATGATCAGACCAGATCTCACTTATAATCAGAGATTAAATCCCTTTAAACTGAACCAAAACAATTCAGTCCACACGATCTGACATAAGTAAGCCATATCATCAAATTGTGCGACCCTAAGGGTTTCCTTTAAATGTCGGTAATGATAACTTACGTTATCACGATCAGTGAGGGGTATCTAGCAACACATCACTGTCTCCCGATATAAAGGAAAGAGTCTTCCAAGACTACACCCAAACCACAGCACAAGTGTGAATCCACTTCACTAGGCATACATGTTTCCTTTGCCACTGGATGTTCTTATTGGACAAGCGTGTCAAGCCTGTAATTCCAATATGATGAGAATAATCAGATCATATGAACATAGTCATCCGGGTATGGCCATACACTTTCTCAATCATCTCATCCAGGGGGCCCCTATAGAACATCACACTCCTTCCAAGGAGACGGCAATCCTATATCTATCACTAGCGCCCTAACATGACTCATGCTCATTATCCAAGATAGTCTATAACCATTATGTTTCAAATGATATTGAACTACCTCAAAACAATGCCAATCATCATTTAGAAACACAAGTAATCTCAAGTCAGAGGAAGTATGCCACTTGTTTGCATATAAGGATTATTCACATTGTGACAAGCAATTGAATATCCTAAGTAGGGTCTGTCCAGTACATCCAATGTACCCATGAGTCTACATCTTATTCCATGCTCGAAGCATCCTATAAGATTAGAACACATATTAGTCTCAATCATATCAAGGCTGTCTCATGTTCACCAAGATATCTCGACTAAGGACAAAACTGCATGTCAGCCTAGCTGAACAGCTTTGAAACATTATTCAGAAGTACACATATTGCAGCAGATAATGTAACAACCTGAATAACAACCATTGCCTTTATAAACATTGAGTTTATACATGATACTGATATAATCCCAAGGCCTCAAACATTAGCCTTAAGGGCATACCCCAATAATCTCCCACTTGCACTTAATCTAATGGTTGAGAAATCTCAAACCCATATTATTACAGTGCTTCTCATGCTTCTGCTGCACCAGAGGCTTTGTAAGCGGGTCTGCCAGATTGTCATCTGTATGAACCTTGCAGACTTTGATCTCGCCACGATCAATGATCTCCCGGATCAAGTGAAACCTTCTCTGTATGTGCTTGGACTTCTGGTGCGACCGTGGTTCCTTTGCTTGTGCTATTGCTCCAGTGTTATCACAGAAGATAACCAAAGGATCTGCACTCGAAGGAACAACACCAAGTTCCTGAACGAACATACGAATCCACACTGCCTCCTTAGATGCTTCTGAGGCTGCAACATACTCGGCTTCTGTTGTGGAATCAGCAACAATTGACTGTTTGAAACTTTTCCACACCACTGCTCCTCCATTCAAGCTAAAAACATAGCCTGATTGCGATCGGAAATCATCCTGGTCAGATTGGAACGAAGCGTCAGTATATCCTTCAATACTGAGTTCTTCCTGACCTCCATATATCAAGAACATATCTTTGGTCCTCCGAAGATATTTCAAAATGTTCTTGACCGCAATCCAGTGTGCCTTCCCTGGATTACTTTGGAATCGACTGGTCACGCTTATCCCGTAAGCAACGTCTGGGCGAGTACACAACATCGCATACATAATGGATCCAATAGCCGAAGCATAAGGCGTATTGTCCATTTCATCTTTCTCAGTCCGTGTTTGTGGACACTGACTCTTTGAAAGATTCAAACCATGTCTGACTGGAAGATATCCTCTTTTAGAATTTTCTAAATGGAATCTCTCCAGGACTTTATCGATGTAAGTACTCTAGCACAGCCCGAGAAGCCTCTTAGATCTATCTCTGTAGATCTTCACACCTAATACATAGGCTGCTTCTCCTAAATCTTTCATCTGGAAACATTTTCTTAACCATGCTTTGACCGCATGTAGTTCAGGAATATCGTTTCCAATGATTAAGATATCATCGACGTAGAGGACTAGGAAAGTAATCACGCTCCCACTAAACCTCTTATATACACACGGGTCATCTTCATTCTTGATGAAACCAAATTCACAGATTGATTCATCAAAACGAATATTCCAGCTTCTTGATGCTTGTTTAAGTCCATAAATGGACTTCTTTAATTTGCATATTTTATGACGATCTGATGGATTAGTGAAACCTTCAGGTTGTGTCATATACACATCCTCTTCTAATTTTCCATTAAGGAAAGCGGTCTTCACATCCATCTGCCAGATCTCATAATCATAATATGCCACTATCGCGAGAATAATCCGAATAGACTTGAGCATAGCTACAGGAGAGAAAGTTTCATCATAATCTATCCCGTAGATTTGTTTGAAACCTTTCGCAACTAGCCTGCCTTTATAGGTAACCACGTTACCATCCATGTCAATCTTCTTCTTGAAGATCCACTTACAGCCTATAGGGATTACTCCCGGAGGCGGATCAACCAAATCCCAAACTTGGTTATCTGACATGGAGTCCATCTCGGCTCGCATAGCTTCAAGCCATCTTGCTGATTCCGGTCCACCGACCGCATCCGCATAAGTGAGGGGTTCATCATCAATGATGTAGACTCCGTCATAGCGCTCAGGCTGTCGACGGATCCTTCCCGATCTTCGCTGTTCCCGTGATATCTGAGCCTCAGGTTGTTCAATAACCTGATCTACTGGCTCAGGCTCATCCAACTGTGCTTGACTACTTTGTCCTTCTTCTGGATTCTCATCCAGCTTTATTTCTCTCCCACTGGCTTCTTGTAGAAGAAATTCTTTCTCAAGAAAAATAGCCGTCCGAGCAACAAATACTTTGTTCTCTTTGGGATCGTAGAAATAATAACCCTTAGTTTCCTTAGGGTAACCGACAAAGATACATTTCTCAGATCTGCTCTCTAGTTTCCCAGAGGCGAGCTTTTTGACATAAGCCTCGCAACCCCAGATCTTGATAAATGTCAAGCTCGGCTGTTTCCCATACCATAACTCATATGGAGTCTTTGAAACGGCCTTGGATGGCACTCGGTTTAGTACCTTTGCAGCTGTTTCCAGTGCAAATCCCCAAAAGGAGTAAGGTAGAGTAGCCTGACTCATCATAGAACGAACCATATCCAGTAATGTTCTATTTCTCCTCTCGGACACACCATTCCATTGCGGTGTTCCTGGCGGAGTGAGCTGTGAGAAAATCCCACACTCCTTCAAATAGTCAGTAAACTCATGACTCAAGTAATCTCCACCTCGATCTGAGCGAAGTGCCTTGATATTTCAGCCTAGCTGATTTTGTACTTCATTTTTGAACTCTTTGAACTTGTCAAAAGATTCACTCTTATGTCTCATAAGATAGACATAACCATACCTACTGAAATCATCAGTAAAGGTAATGAAGTATGAATAGCCACCTCTGGCATGTTTACTAAATGGCCCACACACATCACTGTGAATGAGGTCAAGTAAACCTGAAGCCCTTTGACCTTTGTTGGAAAAAGGAGACTTCATCATTTTACCTATTAAACAAGCTTTGCATGTATCAAGCTCCTCATAGGAGAATAATCCCAGCAGTCCATAGTCATGCAACCGCTTAATGCGCTTCTTGTTAATATGGCCTAAACGACTATGCCATAGCAAGGTGCTGTCATCAGCATACTTGGCTTTCTTAACATCAATCTGTTGTATAGAACATTTCATGTCCAACATGAATAACCCATTGTTAATTGACCCAGTAGCATAAACAATATTATCAAAAGAAATGTAACACTTTGAAATCTTGCATTCAAAGGAAAACCCTTTCCTGACAAGAGCAGGAATAGAGATAATATTCTTAGTTATGCTTGGTACAAAATAACAATTGTCCAGTTCTAATACAAGACCAGATGGTAAAGAGATGTGATAAACTCCTACAGCAACAGCAGCAACCCGTGCCCCGTTTCCTACTCGTAGGTCCACTTCATGCTGTCCCACCTGTCTTCTTCTCTTGAGTTCCTGTACATTTGAACAAATGTGAACTCCACATGCAGTGTCTAACACCCATGAAATAGAAGAAGAAACCATGACTTCAGTCACGAAAATACCTGAGCCAGAAGCGAAAGAGTTGCTTCCCTTCTTATCTCCTTGGAGCGCTTTACAGTCCTTTTTCCAGTGACCCAGCTGGCCACAATGGAAACATCTGTATTCCTTCGACCGCTTTACTTTTTGCTTCAGAGCCTTGTTGTAGCTCTTGACAGGGGCTTTGCCCTTCTTCCCCTTCTTCTTGTTCCTAGAAGGAACCATAAGGACAGAGGATGAAGGCGTTCCCTTCTCACGAGACTGAGTCTGCTCAGTAGTCAAGAGCATGTTCAGTAACTCTGCTGGCGTACAGTCGATCTTGTTCATATTAAAATTAATAATGAAAGGATCGAAAGAGGCCGGGAGAGACTGCAGGATGATATCTACAACAAGCTCCTGATTGATGGTATGTCCCAGTTTCTCTAGAGCCTCCTTGTACCCAATCATCTTGAGCACATGAGCTCCAACTGGACTCCCTTCAGTCAGTTTGCTCTGAAAGAAAAGTTTAGTCAAATTATAGCGTTCAGTCCTTGCCTGTGCTGCATACAGCATCTTGAGGTTTGTTATAATTTCTATAGTAGATAAATCCTCATGCTGACGTTGCAGCTGTGGCGTCATAGACGCTAGCATAAGGCAAGCGATGTCAATGCTATCATTGACATGCTTTTCATAAGCTTCCCGAACCGCCCTTGCGGCGTTCGCAGCGGGTTGAGGCGGTATAGCTGTCTCGAGGACATACAGTTTCCTCTCAGCCTTAAGAACAATCTTAAGGTGTCCGTACCAGTCTGAGAAGTTTGGCCCAGCAAACTTCTCCCTTTCCAGTAGGGATCGCACATTGAAGGCTGTGGTGTTCGTTGCTGCAGTAATCTACAACAATGCAATAACAGCAAGGTCAGTATCAATGTTAGAATCAATTCAGGACTTAAGAATGATTCTTTTCTCACTATTTTATCTGACTGAAAAATCCAGTAAAACAGTCCGAAAGAGTGAAACTCTTTTAGTGAGATGGGATCCATATTTCAAACTTGGTCTCCGCGTCCCGCTCAGGCGAGATAAGATGCACAGAGAGTACAAGCACTAATCTCTGGTAGGCAATCCCTGCCAATCGCCAACCCGTGCGATTCCCCTTCATCTGGGCAATCCAGCAGACTGTGCCAACTGAGTTGGTACAACACAGTCTCTGATCCCACAGATGGCTGCCTCCATATAGCTACCATATGCTCAGTATGTAGCCTACATGGTCAAGCTAACCCGACCTACTCCCTGGACCACCACGTGCTATGCTGAGCAACGAGAAGCGATAAATCCCTTCTCTGTAACACGCAGGTGTAATCTCACACCGTCTGAAGATAGATGGGCGTGCCCACTGAGTGGGTACAACACGGCCCCAACGATAGTCAGAACAGTGAGGTTTCGCGTCAGAAGGCTATCGTGCTTGATATTTAACGTTGGATTTTAACGGTCCTTTTATCTTCTTACTATCATTCAAATCCTATGGTGATAGCAGAAGAATAAATCATGCAGTTACTAAATTACTGAAACAGTAAATTAAAAGCATGATGATCTTATGTGGTAAAAGCCCATTAAGCCTAAGTAAGACCTTAATTAACTTAAGTCTTCACTTGAGCTCTTCTTGGGTCTTTGCATTTTCTCTGGCCCAACCCGGGCCCAAGCGCCCACTGCAGCTCAGGTGCGCCCACCAGGTAAAATGCGCCTGTCCTAGAGTCGAACCCTAGACCTCCCACTGGTGAAGCCACTTGCTGCATGCGCCTCTGCCAAGTGTGCTCTGTGCTCATGTCTGATTAAAATACAATTTAATCTATCTAGACATGATTGACACGCAGGTCAATTACACTTTATAAATTAATTAAAATGTGATACGCATATCACAATAAATAATTTACAATATTAAATCCAGGCTCGCAGGCCCCAGCACAGCACACATTAAATTTTGGCAGCCCACATAAGATTAAATAAACACTCATCATGTTATACAAACATCATGTGATCCAATCAAGAAAATAAAATTTTTGAAAAACCCATTGGCATCAATTTTATTTCCTTATGTGCCCTACTACCTTACAACGGTCCATTAATAGGGATCCACTCATTAGACCTAGTCAGACCCACTGCCCTTGCATGCACCAAGTCATAACCGACTTGAGTCGACCTCATGGTCAACAATGCATGCGTGAAGGCCTGAACTTGGAAGTCCCTAAGGGGCGGGGTCGAAACCCTAATAGGCGCATATCAGAGGATTCTTAGCAGAAGAATCTAGGGTTTCTAAGGATCGGTTTGCATATATCTATGATCAACTTGAATAGATAGATAAAGATTCTTACCAATGCCATTTCTTGGATGGCGACTTGGAAGCAGAGAGTGATGCCGCTCTCCTCCAAAGCAGACGCACACAAGATGAGTCTCGGCTTCTTCTTGTTGCTCCTTGTGCTAGCAAGGCTCCAAGAGTCCTGATCGAATGAAAGGGAAGATGAGAAGAACTCTTGCTTGGGCGAATCTTTTTCTCTTCCTTGGCGTGAGCCTTCTTCACCACCAGAGAGCAAGCGGCGATGAGAGAGAAGAGAACGAGCGAGAATAGAGCGATCCACTTCTAACGTGGAGGCGTGCACCATGTTTAGAAGTCATGCTATCCAAAAATAGCAAAAACTCAACGTGTTCAAGCGTTCAAGTCAAATGAACGATCGCAACATTCTCCTCTTTGAACCATGCGCTCACTTGATGAGCCAGTTCAATTCATTTGGTTCAAAGACCAAAATAAACCAAGCCTTGATCCAGATCACATTAAACCAAAAGGCTCAAGATCTGACCATTCATCTCTTGACGCTCTTGATCTCACCGATCTAGCATCCAATCTCTCGATCGAAGCTTACCGATCTCAAGCCCTAATCAATCAAACATGATCAGACCAGATCTCACTTATAATCAGAGATTAAATCCCTTTAAACTGAACCAAAACAATTCAGTCCACACGATCTGACATAAGTAAGCCATATCATCAAATTGTGCGACCCTAAGGGTTTCCTTTAAATGTCGGTAACGATAACTTACGTTATCACGATCAGTGAGGGGTATCTAGCAACACATCACTGTCTCCCGATATAAAGGAAAGAGTCTTCCAAGACTACACCCAAACCACAGCACAAGTGTGAATCCACTTCACTAGGCATACATGTTTCCTTTGCCACTGGATGTTCTTATTGGACAAGCGTGTCCAGCCTGTAATTCCAATATGATGAGAATGATCAGATCAGATGAACACAGTCATCCGGGTATGGCCATACACTTTCTCAATCATTGGGGTATGCCCTTAAGGCTAATGTTTGAGGCCTTGGGATTGTAACAGTATCATGTATAAACTTTTATGTTTATAAAGGCAATAGTTGTTATTCAGTTTGTTACATTGTCTGCTGCAATAAGTGTGCTTCTGAATAATGTCTCAAAGCTGTTCAGCTTGGCTGACATGCCTTATGTCCTTAGTCAAGATATCTTGGTGAACATGAGACAGCCTTGATATGATTGAGACTAATATGTGTGCTAATCTTATAGGATGCTTTGAGCATGGAATAAGATGTAGACTCATGGGTACATTGGATGTACTGGACAGACCCTACTAGGATATTCAATTGCTTGTCACACTGTGAATAATCCTTGTTTGCAACAAGTGGCACATGTCCTCTGACTTGAGATCACTTGTGTTTCTAAATGATGATTGTCATTGTTTTGAGATAGTTCAATATCATTTGAAACATAATGGTTATAGACTATCTTGGATGGTGAGCTTGAGTCAGGTTAGGACACTAGTGATAGATATAGGATTGCCGTCTCCTTGTTTGGAGTGTGATGTTCTAAAGGGGCCCCCCTGGATGAGATGATTGAGAAAGTGTATGGCCATACCCAGGTGACTATGTTCATCTGATCTAATCATGCTCATCATATTGGAGCTACAGGCTTGACACGCTTGTCCAATAAGAACATCCAGTGGCAAAGGAAACATGTATGCCTGGTGAAGTGGATTCACACTTGTGCTGTGGTTTGGGTGTAGTCTTGGAAGACTCTTTCTTTTATATCGGGAGACAGTGATGTGTTGCTAGATACCCCTCACTGATCGTGATAACGTAAGTTATCGTTACCGACATTTAAAGGAAACCCTTAGGGTCGCACAATTTGATGATATGGCTTACTTAAGTCAGATCGTGTGGACTGAATTGTTTGAGTTCAGTTTAAAGGGATTTAATCTCTGATTGTAAGTGAGATCTGGTCTGATCATGTTTGATTGATTAGGGCTTAAGATCGGTAAGCTTAGATCGAGAGAGTTGATGCTAGATCGCTAAGATCAAGAGTATCAGGAGATGAACGGTCAGATCTTGAACCTTAGGGTTTAAGGTGATCTGGATCGAGGCTTGGTTTGATTTGGTTTTTAAACCAAATCAACTTGAACCGCTCATTAATTGAGCGCATGGTTCAAAGGGGGCATGTTGCGATTCATTCACTTGGCGTGAATGAGAGAACGTGGGGTGTGGTTTCTAATTTTAGAAACCATGATCTCAAAAGAGACCACGCTTCTTGTTCGAAGATAGAAGCCCTATTCTCGCCGCTCGCCTATCTCTCTGGACGACATTTTCTCTCGTGGTGAAGGAGACTCACGACTTGGAGGAAATTCGGCCAAGCACCTCATCCCTTACACGACAAGGTCACTTGGAGATCCTTGCTAGCACAAGGAGCGTCCAAGGAGCAAGCCGTTGATCATCTTGTGTGCGGCGCTTTGGAGGAGAGCCCTGTCGCCATCTTCTTCCTAGACGCCAATCGAACCAATGGCAATGGTATGAATCCATACTCGAACAAGTTGATCATATATTTGCGAAAGATCTATTGAAACCCATGCTTCCGCTTGCAATATTTTATGCGCCACCTATCTGGGTTTCGCCCCCTAGTTACAGGGGATCCTATCAATCCAGGGGGCCCCTATAGAACATCACACTCCTTCCAAGGAGACGGCAATCCTATATCTATCACTAGCGCCCTAACATGACTCATACTCATTATCCAAGATAGTCTATAACCATTATGTTTCAAATGATATTGAACTACCTCAAAACAATGCCAATCATCATTTAGAAACACAAGTAATCTCAAGTCAGAGGAAGTATGCCACTTGTTTGCATATAAGGATTATTCACATTGTGACAAGCAATTGAATATCCTAAGTAGGGTCTGTCCAGTACATCCAATGTACCCATAAGTCTACATCTTATTCCATGCTCGAAGCATCCTATAAGATTAGAACACATATTAGTCTCAATCATATCAAGGCTGTCTCATGTTCACCAAGATATCTCGACTAAGGACAAAACTGCATGTCAGCCAAGCTGAACAGCTTTGAGACATTATTCAAAAGTATACATATTGCAGCAGATAATGTAACAACCTGAATAACAACCATTGCCTTTATAAACATTGAGTTTATACATGATACTGATATAATCCCAAGGCCTCAAACATTAGCCTTAAGGGCATACCCCAACATACCCCTCACTGATTGTGATAACGTAAGTTATCGTTACCGATATTTAAAGGAAACCCTTAGGGTCGCACAATTTGATGATATGGCTTTCTTATGTCAGATCGTGTGGACTGAATTGTTTTGGTTCAGTTTAAAGGAATTTAAACTCTGATTGTAAGTGAGATCTGGTCTGATCATGTTTGATTGATTAGGGCTTGAGATCGGTAAGCTTCGATCGAGAGTATTGATGCTAGATCAGTGATATCAAGAGCATCAAGAGATGAACGGTTAGATCTTAAACCATTTGGTTTGATAAGATCTGAACCAATGCTGGTTTGATTTGGTCTTTGAACCAAATGCAATTGAACCGAATTGGTTTGAACCGGTTCACATGTGTGAACGCATGGTTCAATATGAAGGCGTTTAGGTCAGTTATCATGGCGTGGGCGCATGGCTTCATGACTTTCTATTTTTGGAAGTCATGTAACGCCACAACTCCACAACGCCTCAACGCATCGCCTCTTCCTCTCTCGACTTGGGTTGTCTTCACGCCAAGAGAGAAAAACCATTCGGCAAGCAAGAGGTCATTCTCTAAAAAAAAAAAAACTCCTTCACGCGACAAGGACACTTGAAGATCTTTGCTAGCACAAAGGACGACAAGGAGAAAGCCATCTTCACCTTGTGTGCGTTGCCTTTGGAGAAGAAGCATTCGATTCTTTGATTCCAAGACGCCATCCAAGAAATGGCAATGGTAACGCATCTCTATGCTTTCAATCTTAAGTTGATCATATGTTCATACTATTCGATCCTCATGAAACCCTAGAAAAGTTTTATTTGCGCATGCTATTAGGGTTTCGCCCCCCGCCCCCTTTAGGGAACTTTCAAAGATAACAACTATCTCTTTAGGGACATCGTACATGCAACTGTACATGTGTGCAACTGTATATGTTTGCATAACAATGACCATGTGATGGGGACAGGAACCACAAGCTACGAAGATACAAGTGGAGCCTAAGGTTGCCGTAGGCAAAGGCTCGGAGGCTCGCGAATAAGCTAGCAAGCTCAATGGCATAAGCTAGCTCAATAATAATCACTCAATAAACTCAAGATGCTCAAGCTTACAATGTTCAAAGAAAGGGGAGCCGCATTCCACTAACCAAGACTTGCATCCATATGCGGCAACCCAAGATCAAACTTCAGCCCAAGATCTCATCCAACGGTCAAGGTTCATCAAGGGATATCTTCTCCAGCAAAACATTAAAACCCCAATTACGTGCAAGCTTACGATGGAAACAGCAACGTACATTTACAGCCAACAAAGGAAACTCTTCAACGTCTCCTTGCAGCCAACGATCATCTTCAACCAAGGAATCGTCAATGCCTACATCAGCTCCTCACAAGGAAGCCTCAACGTCTCGCTGCTGCTCAAGAATGGAAGTTACAACGTTCAGCAACAAGTCTCCAAGCTTCTCTATATGTATCCGCATGCATCTTGTAATCGACAGAATTTTTTAATGAATTGATGGAAATAGTTTTCTTCCTCTATCGGATGTCTTCCTCCCCCCCTCTCTAGGTGCTTGTGTCACCAAATCTTCTTCTCCTTTCTCTCTAATCTCCTCTTCTCCCTCAAACTCTCTACTTCGCTGCAAACACCCGCACACGTCAACCACACCCAGTTTCGAAACTTCGAAAGCTCGCTGCCGACGATCCACCGGCCGGATCTCCACGAGACTTCGGCCACCACTCCTCCTTTCCTTGAAGAAGCATAAGCCGCCGGGATCTGCCCATCCACCTCACCGATGGCCGGAATCGAAACTCCGACGCCATCCCCTGTTTCCGCCATGCTTACTCCCTAGATTCGCCTTTCAACATCGTTCTCCTCCGACCGGCCACCATCCGCCCAGAAACTCTGGCTGCGTCTTCACTTCATCCATAGCAACCTCCAGTTGTAGCAGGTTTAGATTTCGTCCACCATCCGGCGAACGGCGACCGCCCCTGCCACTCACGCACATCCCCTGTTTCCGCCGAGCTCCCGCCCAGCACGACTCTTCCGCGCGATTCTCCTCCGATCAGCCACCATCCACCCGCTAACTCCGGCCACATCTCCGCCACCACCACGTGGATCTCCAGATGTAACAGGTCCGGCGATCATGCACCACCGGACGAACGCCGACGAGTCCTCCTCCGCTCCCGCGCAACATCCCCTGTTCCAGATTTCTCCTCTGCAACCTACTTGAGTCTCCTGTTTGCTCTCCGTATTAATCTGTCTAGCCTTCTTGACGCAGGATTTTAATGCACTCTGACAAGCCTCCACCTCCATTCTTTGGTGCTAATAGCAAGCCCGAATCTTGTTCTACCCGATGGAGTAGTTCGATGAAACCCAGATTCATCAGATCTTCCTAAGACACCTTGGAACTTTTGATATTTGATACATTCCTGCATCTGTTTTAAAATTAATCTGATTAGTGTTTTTCGTGCAGGTGCTTTAAGCAATCGGTGGAGCAAAAGTCCAGAACCTTGATGTGACTACGAAGTACACATTTTGTTCCATCATTTGGAGTAGTCCACGTGAATCCAGACTCAATAGATCAGCCAATGATACATAGCATTATTTGCTAAATAATAAGTTTCTGAACTCCTGGAATTCTAGCTGCTTTCATGAATATGTTGTTTTCTGAAAATTCAAAAATAAATAACTGAATTTTAATTTAGTAGTTTGTTGTCACACGCTTCCCCCCTACATCAGTTTGGTATCAGAGGGAAGGTTGTGAGCAACTCTTGTCTGCCCACACGATCCTTGCTTTGTTCTTTGCATAAAAAAAAAATTGTTAGTTCTTGTTTTCATGTTTTATTGCTTATTGCTTTTGCATCTTTTGCAAATTACTTGCATTTCAAAAAAAAAATTCCTTCATGTTTCTTTATAATTAGTTTGCATGATAGTTAAGTATTTGCTATTTACTTGCAATTGATAAAAAAAAGAATTATTACATGTTTCATTGTTCATATTATTTTAGATTGCATATTTTTGCTATTTGATAAAAAAAACAATCAAAAAAAAAAAACTTATTACGTGCTTTCATGCTTAGTTGTTCATTACATATGCATGCTAGTTTGTTTATTCATAGATGTATCCTCTCATACTAGCCCAAATCATTTTTGACATCTTAGGGAGATCTATTTTCAAAGGACTATATTGTGTTTTCAAATATTCCATGGCCACTAGACTCCAACCCCCTACCTTTAGCAGGTCTCTTAACCCTAACAGCCTGTTTCAGTGGAGGGAAATAGGAAGAGAAAGGAAAGAAATCTAATTCTTTCCTTCCATTTTACTTGTTTCAGAGGAAGGAATGGGCAGAAAGGAAAGCAATTATTTCTTTCCTTTCTCTCCAAAAACGTTCCCTCAAAAAGAGACGGAAACTCATTTCCGTTCTCTCGCCCGACTCTCACGCTTACTCTTGCCCGACTCCCACGCTCGACTCTCATGCCTGACCCTCGCCGCGTCCTTCCTCCCCTCTCACCCGACGCCAGCGCCCCTTTCCTCGAGCGCGATGACACCTCCGTCCTCAAGACCCGTCCACGCCCCCTTTCCTTGAACGCGGCGACACCTCGAGTGCGGCGACACCTCCGTCCTCCTCAAGACCCGCCGCGACCGCACGGGCGACCTGGATGCCGCCTCCGTCGAGCTCCACGCCTGCATCGTGCCGCCTCTCGCCTTCGAGCTCGCCGCTACCCTCTTGTCACTCGAGCTCGCCCGCTCGAGCCGCCTTCTCTGTCCCTCTTGTCCAAGCTGCCGCAGGGGGAGATGGGAGGTGGAGCACGGCGTCGGGGAAGACGCCGCCTTCGCTGCCTTCGCCGAGTAGCCGCCTCCCCGCCTTCGCTACCCTCTCGCTGCTCGGGCCGCTTTCTCTGTCCCTCTCATCCAAGCTGCCGCAGAGGGAGACGGGAGGTGGAGCATGGCGTCGGGGAAGACGCCGCCTTCGCTGCCTTCGCCGAGAAGCCGCCTCCCCGCCTTCGCTACCCTCTCGCTGCTCGGGCCGCTTTCTCTGTCCCTCTCGTCCAAGCTGCCGCAGGGGGAGACAGGAGGTGGAGCACGGCAGCCGGCTACCGAAGTGGTGTTTGGTCGCTGAAGACAATGAAGAGATGCTTGCTCCGATTTGTGGGTGCTAAACTGAGCTCCAAAGATATCTGCTGATGGAGAACTGCTGTAAGTGTGATCTTTTCCTTTCTTATTTCTTAATTCAATTCATTAGAAGCATATTGTATTTAGTCATGAAGCGTACATTGTACTTGCAAAATCCTTCTGTTCTGCTCTATGACCTCATAATTTATGCTTACAGCTTTAGGGTGTCTAAAGTTGTTTGGAAGATGCTCTTGAAGAAGCATGTTGAGCTAAAGAACTCAAAACTTTTTATATCTGAAAGAACATCATTTGGTAAGAGTGATGGGAGATACATGCCTTATTCCAAAGTTGATTCATTTTTTAAGGTACTTCACGTTATCAGCAATGCAACATTTAGCATGTATTATTGATATATGACCTTGAACTGTATTCTTCATTGAACAGTTGTCTCTGTTGTCCTTGTTGGTGGCTTATGATAGTAGATGTTATAGTTTTAAACAATAATAAAGGAATCAATTAGTTCCACATTGGAAATTGATGACTCAATAAACTTGTTTACAAGGAAAGATTACCTCAATAAACTTGTTATAGTTTTTGATAATTTTTGATAATTTTTGATAATTTCTAATAAGAATTTATAGTACTTTTATATTTTTTATAATTTTTTTATAATTTTTAATAAAAATTTATATAAATTAATATGAATTTTATAGTATTTTTATAATTAACAACTATAATATTTATAATTTTACTAATTATTTATGTATTATGTATAATATAATTAATTTAAAATTTTTTTACTCTTTTCTTATTTCCTTTCCTTCCACTGAAACACAGAGCCTATAAGGGAAAGCAATGATTTATTTTCCTCCTTATTTCCTTTCTCTCCTTATTTCCTTTCCTTGCTGATTTCTTTCCTTCCACTGAAACAGGCCGTAAGGATTTTAATGACTGGTCAACAAAACTTGAGCATTATTTCTATTTTACTGCCATGCCTGAATATTGCAAAGTTAGGTTCACCAAGTTACTTTTACAAAAATCTGCTAGATATTACTGGACCACTGTTGAACAAACCTTGGAAAGAGACAATCTGCTACCCATTGAGAGATGGGATGACATGCTTCATAAACTCAGAGAAAAATATGATCCTTCCTCTCTCCCTGAAAGATTTCTTACACAAAAGAACATGACTGTAGCTGAATACACTCTAAAGTTTAAGACCCTCAACCATAGGAGTAGAGCTAGAGAACATCCTTGGGTTGTGCGTAACCGGTTTATAGATGGTCTTAACTTTGAGATTAAGAGAGGTCTCACCTACTACCCCATACACACAATAGAAGAAGCTTTCCAAATAGCTAGTATGGTAGAACAACATATTAAGGCAACAGATAGGAAAGGACTTGACCAACCTAGAACACAAAGCCAACCACTCCAACAAAAACTTGTTCAAACCTCATAGTCTACCTTAGGAACTAAAACGAGTCAAGAAGAGACATGTGAAACTCAAGAGGCAAACCATGAGGTAGAACCCATACCTCAACCTTCAATTTTAGGGCCCATACCCACAGGTCCTCAACTTGAGTCTAGCAATCTAGCTAAAGAACCCATAGTTGACTTGTCTAAGAGTCAAACTACCCCTGAGTTGCCCACTATAGGCTTGTCTCAACCTAAGTGTCAAATAGAGCCATTACCTTCAATTTTAGGGCCCATACCCACAGGTTCTCAACTTGACCTTAGCACTACCTCTAGCAAACCTAAAGATGACTTGCCTAAAAATCCAGTTGAACCCAAACCCATAGGTCTTCTTGAACCTCACATGGAACCTAAGTTAGATCCTTTTGAGCTTGACCTGGATCCTAATCCTCAACCTTTAGGTCAACCCCTAGACTTAGAAAATCTCTTCCAGGACCCTATGATCCTTGAATCTTGTCTTTTAGGTCCCTCTACCCACATCCTTAAACCACCATTAGAGTCAACTCAACTTGAAATAAACCAAAACAAATTTGCTTTGTGTACTTGTCAAATTATTGAACATATTGATTTCATCATTCCAATCCATGTATATGCTAGAATTCCTAATTGTGACTTTACTAATGAATATGGCCAAGAAAGGGAATTCAATGCAGGTGTCCCTGACTTACAGCTTGGACCATGGACATGGAACAACAAGATAGGATGCTCTGCTGACAACACTTTGCAGATTCAGACCCATGAAGGACAATTGACTTTTGCCCCTCCAGGACTTCTACACCACCGCCGCAATAACCATTCTTCGGAGAAGAATTTTTTTTCACCCGGGGAGAATGATGGGGACAGGAACCACAAGCTACGAAGATACAAGTGGAGCCTAAGGTTGCCGTAGGCAAAGGCTCGGAGGCTCGCGAATAAGCTAGCAAGCTCAATGGCAAAAGCTAGCTCAATAATAATCACTCAATAAACTCAAGATGCTCAGGCTTACAATGTTCAAAGAAAGGGGAGCCGCATTCCACTAACCAAGACTTGCATCCATATGCGGCAACCCAAGATCAAACTTCAGCCCAAGATCTTATCCAACGGTCAAGGTTCATCAAGGGATATCTTCTCCAGCAAAACATTAAAACCCCAATTACGTGCAAGCTTACGATGGAAACAGCAACGTACATTTACAGCCAACAAAGGAAACTCTTCAACGTCTCCTTGCAGCCAACGATCATCTTCAACCAAGGAATCGTCAACGCCTACATCAGCTCCTCACAAGGAAGCCTCAACGTCTCGCTGCTGCTCAAGAATGGAAGTTACAACGTTCAGCAACAAGTCTCCAAGCTTCTCTATATGTATCCGCATGCATCTTGTAATCGACAGAATTTTTTAATGAATTGATGGAAATAGTTTTCTTCCTCTATCGGATGTCTTCCTCCCCCCCTCTCTAGGTGCTTGTGTCACCAAATCTTCTTCTCCTTTCCCTCTAATCTCCTCTTCTCCCTCAAACTCTCTACTTCGCTGCAAACACCCGCACACGTCAACCACACCCAGTTTCAAAACTTCGAAAGCTCGCCGCCGACGATCCACCAGCCGGATCTCCACGAGACTTCGGCCACCACTCCTCCTTTCCTTGACGAAGCATCAGCCGCCGGGATCTGCCCATCCACCTCACCGATGGCCGGAATCGAAACTCCGACGCCATCCCCTGTTTCCGCCATGCTTACTCCCTAGATTCGCCTTTCAACATTGTTCTCCTCCGACCGGCCACCATCTGCCCAGAAACTCCGGCTGCGTCTTCACTTCATCCATAGCAACCTCCAGTTGTAGCAGGTTTAGATTTCGTCCACCATCCGGCGAACGGCGACCGCCCCTGCCACTCACGCACATCCCCTATTTCCGCCAAGCTCCCGCCCAGCACGACTCTTCCGCGCGATTCTCCTCCGATCAGCCACCATCCACCCGCTAACTCCGGCCACATCTCCGCCACCACCACGTGGATCTCCAGATGTAACAGGTCCGGCGATCATGCACCACCGGACGAACGCCAACGAGTCCTCCTCCGCTCCCGCGCAACATCCCTTGTTCCAGATTTCTCCTCTGCAGCCTACTTGAGTCTCCTGTTTGATCTCCGTATTAATCTGTCTAGCCTTCTTGACGCAGGATTTTAATGCACTCTGACAAGCCTCCACCTCCATTCTTTGGTGCTAATAGCAAGCCCGAATCTTGTTCTACCCGATGGAGTAGTTCGATGAAACCCAGATTCATCATATCTTCCTAAGACACCTTGGAACTTTTGATATTTGATACATTCCTGCATCTGTTTTAAAATTAATCTGATTAGTGTTTTTCGTGCAGGTGCTTTAAGCAATCGGTGGAGCAAAAGTCCAGAACCTTGATGTGACTACGAAGTACACATTTTGTTCCATCATTTGGAGTAGTCCACGTGAATCCAGACTCAATAGATCAGCCAATGATACATAGCATTATTTGCTAAATAATAAGTTTCTGAACTCCTGGAATTCTAGCTGCTTTCATGAATATGCTGTTTTCTGAAAATTCAAAAATAAATAACTGAATTTTAATTTAGTAGTTTGTTGTCACACGCTTCCCCCCTACATCACCATGCTAGGATATCTCATCTATCAAACATATGTGATACTCATATCCCATTGGACCATCCCTAAGGTCCTAGGGCATAAACACTAACAAGAGAAGCCAATGGACGTGAATAGAAGGTACCTTTAAAGCATGCTTAAAAGGATGGAGATGATAATGTGACGTGTAAGGGAGTGAGTGCCCTATGCAATCTCACACACAACTAGCTCCTCGAGATCCCTCGACCTCCACACTTGGTGCTAGCCTTAGGAGCAAGGATCCCTATTCTTTGCTTGCGCCACCACCAAGGATGCACCAAAGAGGTGAAGGAATTGCTAAGGAAGAAGACATCAACTTGGGCCTATGATGATGCTCTCACCACCTTCACTATGAGTTCTTGCCAACTCAAGGAGATGTCATCCAAGGATGCTCACACCACCAAGAGGAAGAAGAGGGGCAGTGGCACTCCAAGTGGTGGTGGCTAGGGCTAATGGAGAAGGTCTTGGGCGGCTAGGGTTGCAACTAGACAAGCATACCTGTATGCGTCCTGATAGGTTTCCGCAAGTGCACGGAATTATCAAAGTAATAAAAAAGAATATCGTTCCCAATGAGGATCTGGCGGTCAAGTACCGATTACACGATCGATCTATATCAAGACGATTCAAAATGTGATTTTGTTTTGTTTGGACACTTCAAAGTATGAAAAGAAGCAAAAGCGAGTGATCGGGTAAAAATCAATGCTGATAAAATTAGGATTTGGGGTTTCACCACGCTGACGATTATCAATTTAATAAAGATAAAATCTTTAAACAGAAAATTATAGCATTGAAAGGGATTTTTCCTAAGGTACAAATTACCTCCTCTCGAAGCGTAATCCGATATCTAACTACGCTAACTCCCTACGCTCATGACAGTTAACGTAATTAGACCCATTAAGTTCAATGAAAAACCATGGTAATCCTTCAAACGAATTCAAACTACTCTCATGATCAGATTCATAGGTTTGAAAAGAATAGTTCCGACTTTGCGATTCACCTCTCGGTCCTTCTCGCAACGTCTAAGATGTAAAGTTACTTGAGCAAGGTTAATTACAGAATAGACACAATTCAAATCAAATCAAATTTATAAAATTCATGTCAAAGATTTAAAAAATAAGTTTAATTCATAAATCATTCAACGGGCTACTTCCCAAATCCCAAAATAATGTTTACACGTTCATGTTCAAAGCAAACAGCATGTTCATCGATGAATTCAACATGTAATCTCTCTAAAATAATGCAAAGAGACACTAGGAAAGTAATTAAAACTCTTCCCCTTGATCTGGTGATGAAGATGAAGTATCAAATCCCCTCCTTTGGGTGATCTCTCGCTGGAATTTTGCCCTAAAACTGATTTCCGCCACCGCCGCTACAGCTGTTCATTTTCGTGTCCAGAAACCCTTCCAAAACCCTTCCTTTTATACTCTAATCAGTATAGAACCCATCTAGGAAGGTTTCTAGAGAATTTGGTTCAATTCTGATTCGATTTGGGTCTGAATCGAGTGAAAAACCGAAAGGGTGGACGTTTTTACGGCCCGTAACAAGTTTACGGCTGAGGCCGTAATTCCTTCTGTGTGTACATGCCTTTGTTCACAGAAAAATTCATGAACCATGATGGATTCATGGCCTCACCCGTGAAAGCTTCTGTGCATTATTTAACTGAGCCGTTTTACGCCCGTTTAGGGATGTCAACGGGTCGGGTACCCACCCTTTTTGGCCAAACCCGAACCCGACCCGACCTAACCCAACCCAAACCCGAACCCAGTTAAACCCGAGTCGGGTATTTAAACGGGTACCCGCGGGTACCCGTTTAAATTAAAATATTTATTTTTAAATTATATTTAAAAATATAACTATAAAATAATAATAATAATAATAATAAATATATTTATAAAAATCATGTTATTATATAAATATATATATAAATATAAAAATAGATTTTTTATTATATATAATCGAGTATCGGGTACCCACGGGTACCCATGGGAGTAAACCCGAACCCGACCCGATTAGCTAATTGGGTACCCGAACCCGCCATAAACGAGTCGGGCCGGGTCGGGTACCCGCGAAGTCGGGTACCCATTGACACCCCTATGCCCGTTCGAATGCCAAAATTATGGCCAGCTCCATAATTACAGCCAAGGCCGTGAAAGTTGCGTTCTTCACCGTTTTCACTCCAAATTTGATGTGTAAGCTCATAGTCTCCTCAGGAATCGTGATATGGCTTCAAAACTCTTGAAATTCATCATTTTTTAGCCATTTTACCTGCATTTTCATAAAAATTAAGAAAAGTGAATATTCTGTGCAAAGTGAAGTAAAAACACTAAAAATTGCATAAAATCATTCAATTAAGCCCAAAATATGATCTAAAATATAGGCAAAAACATGATATAAATGCAATGCATCCATAAACCCTAGACAAAAATTTTGCTTGTCCTCAAGCAATACATCAATATGAATAAAGAATGTAAGGATAAGGAACACTCAATTGTTCTCTCATTAATAAAGTTCTTAGTTCACATTTCAAGCAATCAACTTTTCAGAACTTAAGTAATTCAAGAAAGATCATAATAGAGATAAATTCCCAAGAGGTTACAATCCAAGAAAGATAAAATTCACAATACATGTCATAATATTCATTCTTCACACACTAAATATCATATACTTTCAATTTAATAAATCCATCTTACTCAATAGACAAAATTTTATTTCAAGAATCTTGGCAATATTAAAGATAAGAGATTTTTAATGCAATTTGGTCTTTAAACTGTCATGTGCCATAACATTGTTTAAAGTATACCACTAAGTAGTATAATATAACTCATAGTCTCAATCATAAAAATCAGCGGAGTTATCCACTTAACCTACAGCTTTCTCTTTTTCTCCTTTTTTTTTATTAGACTTCAACTCATGTCTTCGGTACCACTGCCAATTTTTTTAAACAAATCAATTATGGAGAAAGCTGGCTAGAGGCATGGTACTTAAATCGTTATCGATCTTTTTGCAAGAGGGATAGATATTTATTTTTAAGATTTTCCCTCTGTTACTTGATCACAACAGACTTAAAGTATACCAACTCGTGGTATAATATATTTCTTGACTTAAGATTTCTTAACTAGAGGAGTTGGAGCAAATCTTAGTTAAATAAATATCACCAAATTCTATTCATAAAAATTCCCATCAAGCAAAAATAGATAAATTAAACTTCAAGTATAAAGATACTATGCATGTGTTGTATGAACAAATAACAATTCACATATGCATTTTATCAATACCAGAATTGAATTTACTCAACAATTTAAGTCTATATGAAATTTTAAAAATTCCCTAAGTCATCAAATCAATTACTCAAAATGTTTCCTAAGTTCAAAATCAAGGGTAAAACAAATTTGATTATTCCTTAACAATCATAAACATTCAAAATTCATATCTATAGAGCTTTGAAGAAAAAGCAATACATATAGGGACACCCTAGACTTAAATTGTTACATATACATGAACATTAAAATTTATGAATGATAGATTTGAAAATTTTTTGCAAGAGTCCCCTTTAAAATATGAGCGAAATCCTATGCAGTTATATCAAAACATGCAAACGTGACTAAAAAAAAATTAAGAAACAATATCACAATATAGATATCAATATTTTCCACTGTGAATAAGTTTCAAACATCAAATACCATCATGTTTCATTAATCAAATCAGCATTTAATATACTCACAAAGAAGATGCTGCAAGATTCACAGTCCGTGAATGATTCACGGCTGCACCCGTGATGGTCTCGTTAATCACTTTTCTCTCATATAAAAATTCTTCAAAAACTCCTACAAATAAAACAATTTATCAGAAGATTTTCCATCAATAAAAATTCATCAATACATGCTGCAAAAATTCCTAAAAATTAAAAGAAAATAAATTTAGTAAAGAAAAATCAAAACTAAAAATGCTGGAATGAATAAAGTTCAAAGCCTCTGGGTTGCCTCCAAGGAAGCACTTGTTTAATGTCATTAGATTGACCATAGCTTCATGTCATGGTGGAGTTGGTGAATCTGTGCCATAGTAGAGAGCATATAATCTTTTTCTTTTTCTCTGTCTCAAGAGTGTGCCCACTAAAGTATATATCTAGTTAAACAAGTGGTTCCATGTTGTAATGGCCAGTACATGCATACAAAAATAAAAGTTAGAGTCATGCAAAGAATACTCAATAATTTTTCTGTATTTATCCAAGAGTAAAATCATGCATTCTTCCTTTAGATTTGTGTTAGCAATTGGAAGAAAATTAGAATTAAGATCAAAAAATTCATACCTTGGATTGATCAAGAAGTTTTCAAATTTTATTTTGGGTTTTTCACTTATCTCAATGCCAATGTGATTAAGAATGTCATGTGTTCTCTTCTTTTGGGTACCTGTGGTTGGATTTGAATCAAATAAAAGTTCATCTACCTTATCATCATTATCCTCTCCACCATCTATAATGCAAATCCCTAATGATTTTTCCTGGATAAAAGGAATTTATGGTTCATATGGTGGTAGTGGTAGAATATGTACAGGATCCTCTTTCTCATCTTTTTCCTCAATTTCTTTCTCTTCAGTGGGGTATTACATCCTAACACTATCAAATTCATCACCATCTATCTCACTAGTTCTTACTTGAGGATCCTTAAATTCTTCATATTTATTCTCACAAGACTCCAAAAGTTCAAATTTCTCTTCAAACATGTCCCAAGTATTTGTGTTGCAAGACACTTCATTATGTGAGAGGGGACTAGATGGCTGGTAAAGTGCTGAGGAAGGTAAATCACAATCATCAAAATTTGAATAAGGTAATGAAAGTCCCCTTCAAGGGGGAGCGAAACCCTAGATAGGCGCATAACAATAATTTTTCGAGCGGAAGCAAGGGTTTCTCATGACCTTTTGCATGTCATATGATCAACTTTCATGAACTAGTATAGATCAGAGAAGATTCATACCATGGCCATCGCTTTGATGGAGCTTTGGAAGAAGATCGCAAGAGAGCTTTCCTCCTAAGGTACCGCACACAAATGATGTCGCCTACTCCCTTAGTGCTCCTTGTGCTAGCAAGGTTCTAAGGAGTTCTTGTCGAGTGAAAGGGATGAGAAGAATTTTGCTTGGCCGAAACCTTCACGAATGTCGTCCACCTTCTTCTCTCGCAAAAGAGTGTAAGAACCCAAAAACCAGAGATGACCAGAGGGCGAGAGGAAAGCGTGAAGATACAACGTGAGTTGTGGTCACGTAGTGATCATGTTTTCTAAAAATAGAAAACCACTCCTCCACATGCGACCATGGGTTTATCCCAATCGCAAAAACCTCTTCACTTGAACCATACGCTCACATGATGAGCTGGTTCAATTTGGTTTGGTTCAAAGACCAATTAACCCAAGCAATTTGGTCTAGATCATAATAAACTCTAAGGTTTCAGATCTAACCGTTCATCTCTTGATGCCCCTGATCTCACCGATCTAGCATCCATTCTCTCGATCGAAGCTTACCGATCTCAAGCCCTAATCAATCAAACATGATCAGACCAGATCTCACTCACAATCAGAGATTAAATCCCTTTAAACTGAACCCAAATAATTCAGTCCACACGATCTGACTTAAGTAAGCCATATCATCAAATTGTGCGACCCTGAGGGTTTCCTTTAAATGTCGGTAACGATAACTCACGTTATCACGATCAGTGAGGGGTATCTAGCTGTAGGGTCCCCTTCAAGGGGGAGCGCAAGCAGATAAAACCCCTTTCAAGAGGGGGGCGAAAACCCTAAGGGGGTGGCGCATGAAAAATCGCAAGCGGAAGCAAGGGTTTTCAAGATCTTAGCATGAACACATGATCAACTTTGATGAAGTTGAGATCCATACCATAGCCATCACGGTTAGATGGAATCTTGGAAGCAAAGGCGCAAGTGCTCCTTCTCCAAAGATAATCGCACACAAGGTGAAGATGGCTTCTCCTTGGATCTCCTTGTGTTAGCAAGGATCTACAAGATGTCCTTGATCGAATGGTAGGATGATGAGATGCTTCCTTGGCCGAGCGCTCTTCCTTGTCGTTTACTTCCTTCCACACGAGATGGCAAGCAAGCAAGATTCAAGACCAAGACGCAAATGCGTTTAGGCGATATTATGAAAATGGCGTTACATGACTTCCCAAAATGGAAAGTCATGAAGCCATGCTTCAATGCCAAAACGCCTCCCTTCATGAACCATGCGTTCACATAGTGAACCGGTTCAATCTATGGTTCAATTCGATTTGGCTCAAAGACCAAAATCAAACCAAGCCAAGCCAATACATGGTCTAGACCTTCTATGAACCTAATGGCTCAAGATCTAACCGTTCATCTCCTGATGCTCTTGATCTCACCGATCTAGCATCTCCTCTCTCGATCGAAGCTTACCGATCTCAAGCCCTAATCAATCAAACATGATCAGACCAGATCTCACTTACAATCAGAGTTTAAATCCCTTTAAACTGAATCAAAACAATTCAGTCCACACGATCTGACTCAAGAAAGCCATATCAACAAATTGTGCGACCCTGAGGGTTTCCTTTAAATGTCGGTAACGATAACTTACGTTATCACGATCAGTGAGGGGTATCTAGCAGCACATCACTGTCTCCCGATATAAAGGAAATAGTCTTCCAAGACTTCACCCAAAACATGGCACAAGTGTGAATCAAACTCACGAGGCATGCATGTTTCCTTTGCCACTGGATGTTCTTATTGGACAAGCATGTCAAGCCTGTAACTCCAATACTATGAGCATGATTAGCTCAGATGAACATAGTCATCTGGGTATGGCCATACACTATCTCAATCATCTCATACAGGGGGGCCCTTTAGAACATCACACTCCTTGAACAAGGAGACGGCAATCCTTTATCTATCACTAGTGCCCTAACCTGACTCAAGCTCATCATCCAAGATAGTCTATAATCATTATGTTTCAAATGATATTGAACTACCTCAAAACAATGACAATCATCATTTAGAAACACAAGTGATCTCAAGTCAAAGGAAAATGTGCCACTTGCTGCTATCAAGGATTATTCACATTGTGACAAACAATTGAATATCCTAGAAGGGTCTGTCCAGTACATCCAATGTACCCATGAGTCTACATCTTATTCCATGCTCGAAGCATCCTATAAGATTAGCACACATATTAGTCTCAATCATATCAAGGCTGTCTCATGTTCACCAAGATATCTCGACTAAGGACATATAGCCTGTCAGCCTAGCTGAACAGCTTTGAGACATTATTCAGAAGTATACTTATTACAGCAGACAAGGTAACAACCTGAATAATAACCATGCCTTTATAAACATAAGAGTTTATTACATGATACTTATACAATCCCAAGGCCTCAAACATTAGCCTTAAGGGCATACCCCAACAATCTCCCACTTGCACTTAATCTAATGGTTGAGAAATCTCAAACCCATATTATTACAGTGCTTCTCATGCTTCTGCTGCGCCAGAGGCTTGGTAAGCGGGTCTGCCAGATTGTCATCTGTATGAACCTTGCAAATCTTGATCTCGCCTCGATCAATGATCTCCCGGATCAAGTGAAACCGTCTCTGTATGTGCTTGGACTTCTGGTGCGACCGTGGTTCCTTTGCTTGTGCGATTGCTCCAGTGTTATCACAGAAGATAACCAAAGGATCTGCACTCGAAGGAACGACACCAAGTTCTCTCACGAACTTGCGAATCCAAACTGCCTCCTTGGATGCTTCCGAGGCTGCAACATACTCGGCTTCTGTTGTGGAATCAGCAACAGTTGACTGTTTGAAACTCTTCCACACCACTGCTCCACCATTCAAGCTAAAAACATAGCCTGATTGCGATCGGAAATCATCCTGGTCCGACTGGAATGAAGCGTCAGTATATCCTTCTATACTGAGTTCTTCCTGACCACCATATATCAAGAACATATCTTTGGTCCTCCGCAGATATTTTATAATGTTCTTGACTGCAATCCAGTGCGCCAAACCTGGATTACTTTGGAACCGACTGGTCACGCTTAACCCGTAAGCGACGTCTGGGCGGGTACACAACATCGCATACATTATGGACCCAATAGCCGAAGCATAAGGCGTATTGTCCATTTCATCTTTCTCAGTCTGTGTTTGTGGACACTGACTCTTCGAAAGATTCAGACCATGTCTGACTGGAAGATATCCACGTTTAGAATTCTCTAAATGGAATCTCTCCAGGACTTTATCGATGTAAGTACTCTGGCACAGCCCGAGAAGCCTCTTAGATCTATCCCGGTAGATCTTCACACCTAACACATAGGCTGCTTCTCCTAGATCTTTCATCTGGAAACATTTTCCTAACCATGCTTTAACAGCATGCAGTTCATGAATATCATTTCCAATGATTAAGATATCATCGACGTAGAGGATTAGGAATGTAATTATGCTCCCACTAAACCTCTTATATACACACGGGTCATCTTCGTTCTTGATGAAACCAAACTCAGAGATTGAATCATCAAAACGAATGTTCCAGCTTCTAGATGCTTGCTTAAGTCCATAAATGGACTTCTTTAACTTGCATATTTTATGACGATCTGATGGATCAGTGAAACCTTCCGGTTGTGTCATATACACATCCTCATCCAGATTTCCATTAAGGAAAGCTGTTTTCACATCCATCTGCCAGATCTCATAATCGTAATATGCAGCTATCGCGAAAAGAATCCGAATAGACTTAAACATGGCTACAGGAGAGAAAGTTTCATCATAATCTATCCCGTAGATTTGTTTGAAACCTTTCGCAACTAGCCTGCCTTTATAGGTAACTACGTTACCATCCATGTCAATCTTCTTCTTGAAGATCCATTTACAGCCTATTGGGATTACTCCCGGAGGCGGATCAACCAAATCCCAGACCTGGTTATCTGACATGGAGTCCATCTCGGCTCGCATAGCTTCAAGCCATCTCGCTGACTCTGGTCCACTGACCGCATCCGCATAAGTTAGGGGTTCATCATTATCAATGATGTAGACTCCGTCATAGCGCTCAGGCTGTCGACGGATCCTTCCCGATCTTTGCGGTTCCCGTGTTATCTGAGCCTCAGGTTGTTCAATAACCTGATCCACCGGCTCAGGCTCATCCAACTGTGCTTGACTACTTTGTCCTTCTTCTAGAATCTCATCCAGCTTTATTTCTCTCCCACTGGCCTCTTGCAGAAGAAATTCCTTCTCAAGAAATATGGCCGTCCGAGCAACAAAAACCTTGTTCTCTTTGGGATCGTAGAAATAATAACCCTTAGTTTCCTTAGGGTAACCGACAAAGATACATTTCTCAGATCTGCTCTCCAGTTTCCCAGAGGCGAGCTTTTTGACATAAGCCTCGCAACCCCAGATCCTGATAAATGTCAAGCTAGGCTGTTTCCCATACCATAACTCATATGGCGTCTTTGAAACTGCCTTGGATGGCACTCGGTTTAGTACCTTTGCAGCTGTCTCCAGTGCAAAACCCCAAAAGGAGTATGGAAGAGTAGCCTGACTCATCATAGAACGAACCATATCAAGTAACGTTCTATTTCTCCTCTCGGACACACCATTCCATTGCGGTGTTCCTGGCGGAGTGAGCTGTGAGATAATCCCACACTCCTTTAGATAGTCAGTAAATTCTCGACTTAGGTATTCACCACCTCGATCAGAACGAAGTGCCTTGATATTTCGGCCTAGCTGATTTTGTACTTCATTCTTGAACTCTTTGAACTTGTCAAAAGATTCACTCTTATGTCTCATAAGATAGACATAACCATACCTACTGAAATCATCAGTAAAGGTAATGAAGTACTGATAGCCACCTCTAGCATGTTTACTAAATGGCCCACACACATCACTGTGTATGAGGTCAAGTAAACCTGAAGCCCTTTGACCTTTGTTAGGAAAAGGTGACTTCGTCATTTTACCCATCAAACAAGCTTTGCATGTATCAATCTCCTTGTAGGAGAATGATCCCAGCAGTCCATGATCATGCAACCGCTTAATGCGCTTCTTGTTAATATGGCCTAAACGACTATGCCATAGCAAGGTGCTGTCATCAGCATACTTGGCTTTCTTATTATCAATGTTTTGTATAGAATTTTCCATGTCCAACATGAATAACCCATTGTTAATTGAACCAGTTGCATACACAATATTATCTAGAGATAAAACACACTTTGAAATCTTGCATTCAAAGGCAAATCCTTTCCTGACAAGAGCAGGAATAGAGATAATATTCTTGGTGATACTCGGTACAAAATAACAATTGTTTAATTCTAATACAATGCCAGATGGTAAAGAAATGAAATAGTCTCCTACAGCAACAGCAGCAACCCGTGCCCCGTTTCCAACGCGTAGGTCTACCTCATGCTGTGCCACCTGCCTTCTTCTCTTGAGTTCCTGTACATTTGAACAAATGTGAACTCCACATGCAGTGTCCAACACCCATGATATAGAAGAAGATGAAACCATGACTTCCGTCACGTATATACCTGAGCCAGAAGCGATGCTTCCCCTCTTATCTCCTTGGAGCGCTTTACAGTCCTTTTTCCAGTGACCCAGCTGGCCACAGTGGAAACACCTGTTGTCCTTCGACCGCTTCACCTTCTGTTTCAGCGCCTTACTGTAGTTCTTGACAGGGGCCTTGCCCTTCTTCCCCTTCTTCTTGTTCCTAGAAGGAACCATTAAGACAGAGGTTGAAGGCTTGCCCTTCAGAGTTTCCTCAGTAGTCAAGAGCATATTCAGCAGCTCTGCCGGCGTACAATCGATTTTATTCATATTAAAGTTAATGATGAACCCATCGAAAGAAGGCGGAAGAGACTGCAGAATAATATCTACAGCAAGCTCCTGGTTGATGGTATGCCCCAGTTTCTCCAGAGCCTCCTTGTGCCCAATCATCTTGAGCACGTGAGCTCCCACTGGGCTCCCCTCAGCCAGTTTGCTCTGAAAGAAGAGCTTCGTCAGATTATAGCGTTCTGTCCTCGCCTGTGCAGCATACAGCATCTTGAGGTTCGCTATAATCTCTATAGCCGACATATCCTCATGCTGACGCTGCAGCGGTGGCGTCATAGACGCTAGCATCAGGCAAGCGACATCAATGCTATCATTGACGTGCTTTTCATAGGCATCCCGAACCGCCCTTGCGGCGTTCGGAGCGGGCTGCGGCGGTATCGCCGTCTCGAGGACATACAGTTTCCTCTCTGCCTTAAGAACGATCTTAAGGTGTCCGAACCAGTCAGAGAAGTTCGGCCCAGCAAACTTCTCCCTTTCCAGTAGGGATCGCACATTGAAGCTCATGGCGTTCGTTGCTGCAGGAATCTACAACAAGCAAGAACAGCAAGGTCAGTATCAATGTTCAGAATCAATCCAGGACTTAAGAAAGATTCTTTTCTCACTATTTTGTCTGACTGAAAAATCCAGTAAACAGTCCGAAAGAGTAACACTCTTTTAGTGAGATGGGATCCAGATTTCATACTTGGTCTCCGCGTCCCGCTCAGGCGAGATAAGATGCACAGAGAAGACAAGCACTAATTTCTGGTAGGCTGTCCCAGCCAATCGCCAACCCGTGCGATTCCCCTTCACCTGGGCAATCCAGCAGACTGTGCCAACTGAGTTGGTACAACACAGTCTCTGATCCCTCAGATGGCTGCCTCCATGTGCTACCATATGCGCCACATATGTAGCCTACATGGTCAAGCTGACCCGACCTACTCCCTGGACTACCACGTGCTATGCTGAGCAACGAGAAGCGATAAATCCCTTCTCTGTAACACGCAGGTGAAATCCAGCACCGTCTGAAGATAGATGGACGTGCCCACTGAGTGGGTACAACACGGCTCCAACGATAGTCAGAACGGTGAGGTTTCGCGTCAGAAGGCTTTCCGAGCTTGATATGTTAGCGTTGGATTTTACCGGTCTTTTATCTTCTTAACTATCATACATGTTCCTATGGTGATAGCAGAAGATAAACTCATGCATTTCTAATTATAAAACAATAAAGAGAAAGCATGCTGATCTTATGTGGTAAATGCCCATGAACCCTAAGTAAGACCTTAATTTTACTTAAGTCTTCACTTGAGCTCTTTTCGCATCTCATCTGGTCCAACCCAGGGCCCTAGCGCCAAGAGCACCTCAGGTGCGCCACCAGCTGAATGCCCCTCTTGGATGTGTGCCTTTGTGCTCTTGTCTAATCAAAATACATTTTGATCTATCTAGACAAGCTTTGACTCGCAGGTCAATTATACAATAGATTAATGGAAAAAGTGATTCGCAGATCACAATAATATTAACTTATAATTAACCAGGCACGCAGGCCCCAGCACAGCACACATTAGGGCAACCCACATAAGATTAAATAAACAAGCATATGGTCTCAATCATCATGTGATCCAATCAAGAAATTAAATTTTGAAAACCCCATAGGCATCAATTTTAACTTCCTTATGTGTCCTACAACCTTACAATGGTCCATTGATAGGGATCCACTCATCCATCTAGTTAGATCCCCTGCCCTTGCATGCACCGAGTCCTAACTGACCCGAGTTGACCTAATGGTCAACCATGCATGCGCTAAGGGCTGAACAGCTTTCAAGAGTTCTGGCAAGCGGGTGTGACCCCGGGCCTAACTCAAGAGTGTTCACTGGTTGTCTCAACCAGACCTCGCTACACGCCTAAGATGCAATCGACCTATGGCCACCTCGTGCTTGCGCACAGGTGCCATCTGGTCGATCCATCTAGGCTGTCAGATGGTCTGATCAGACTAATGGATCTAACCTAGAGGTGACTTCAGCCCCATCAACCCATCTAAGGGTTTATAGTAGGCGCCACTTTAGATCTAGTTATAGGCGCGCAAGTTAGGTTTTGTTTTGAAAAACAACATAAACAAAGCGCCAATAGAAGACATGCGACATCATGAACAAACTACATGCGCTAAGAGAAGTAAACATCTTACTTTCGCATGAAGAAATAACATGTCAATTTTCGCATGTGAACAAGATCTAAGCATAAGCAAACATATAGATGCGCAAACATGGATCACATCATATATTAAGCAATCATATTAACATGCTTCAACCCGCTCTGATACCAATTGTAGGGTCCCCTTCAAGGGGGAGCGCAAGCAGATAAAACCCCTTTCAAGAGGGGGGCGAAAACCCTAAGGGGGTGGCGCATGAAAAATCGCAAGCGGAAGCAAGGGTTTTCAAGATCTTAGCATGAACACATGATCAACTTTGATGAAGTTGAGATCCATACCATAGCCATCACGGTTAGATGGAATCTTGGAAGCAAAGGCGCAAGTGCTCCTTCTCCAAAGATAATCGCACACAAGGTGAAGATGGCTTCTCCTTGGATCTCCTTGTGCTAGCAAGGATCTACAAGATGTCCTTGATCGAATGGTAGGATGATGAGATGCTTCCTTGGCCGAGCGCTCTTCCTTGTCGTTTACTTCCTTCCACACGAGATGGCAAGCAAGCAAGATTCAAGACCAAGACGCAAATGCGTTTAGGCGATATTATGAAAATGGCATTACATGACTTCCCAAAATGGAAAGTCATGAAGCCATGCTTCAATGCCAAAACGCCTCCCTTCATGAACCATGCGTTCACATAGTGAACCGGTTCAATCTATGGTTCAATTCGATTTGGCTCAAAGACCAAAATCAAACCAAGCCAAGCCAATACATGGTCTAGACCTTCTATGAACCTAATGGCTCAAGATCTAACCGTTCATCTCCTGATGCTCTTGATCTCACCGATCTAGCATCTCCTCTCTCGATCGAAGCTTACCGATCTCAAGCCCTAATCAATCAAACATGATCAGACCAGATCTCACTTACAATCAGAGTTTAAATCCCTTTAAACTGAATCAAAACAATTCAGTCCACACGATCTGACTCAAGAAAGCCATATCAACAAATTGTGCGACCCTGAGGGTTTCCTTTAAATGTCGGTAACTGTAACGCCCCTCGATACTTAACCCCGAATTTCACGCGGAAATCACACGAGGAACGTCACGAGAGAAAAACAAAAGAAAGCCAAGATCATACTACGAACAAAGCTAGGGAATAAAAGACCTGAAAACTTATACAAAAATCCGGCAGCATGTATACGTACATACCAGGTTCGGGGAAAGTTCCCATACATGTACATGCTGTACTGATTCATAACAACAAGTAATGTCAACTTATAAATACTGAACATAAGCGAATCAGATCACAACTCCGTACTATACATATACGGAGGTAAAATCGCATACCACAGAACAGACTAAACATAAAATCTTATCAAAACGCTGAAAATGCCACAAACGAAATCTTGTAACAAAATGGGCCTAAGCCCTCACATGTAACCAAAATACATCGTTCATCATCCAAAGCAAAATACAACTGATACAGGCACGCAGGCCCCAGATAACAAAATCAAGACACAAGTATTCAAATACCAAAATTGTTTACAAGATCCATATCACAAAACCAAAGCTTCATCAAGCTACTCAGTATATCTCAAAGGTGCATAACGCCATATCGGTCACTGTCTCTCACCTGTAGATTTTAGAGGGGGTGAGCTAACAGCTCTGCAAGTGAGAACCTTATGAAACCCCTCCATTAATACATTCAAAAATAGCATACAAGGTTTTTCAAAACATTTACCAAATGCGATTATCAAATATCAAATCAAATACAGATAAGAATACAAACTTACAAAATGATCCACATGGCGAAATCCAATCATAATACAACAAAACCGAAATAGAGTCATATGGCAAAACAGAACACATACGTAGATGCACATCCCATCCTAACATATCCAAATCCAGAACAGAACGAAATGACCACAAAGGTCCGACCCTTCCCTCGTCAGGGCTCAGAGAATGCATGCATGCCAAACAGTAGGGGAGAAATCAGGAGGTGGCCCCCGTCTAGCTAAGACGTGGCACGCTGATCTCCATCTACCCACTCAGACAATGTGGTAAATCAAGAGGTGGCCCCCGCCAAGTCACGGCGTGGCACTTTGTTTCCCCACATTGGTCACACAGCAGTCAGAGAGTTCAAGAGGTGGCCCTCGCTTACCAGTAGCGTGGCACTTTGTCTCACTTATGCTAAACTAATCATATCTGTGAAGGAAGATCAAGCGGTGGCCCCCGCCTGACCAAGGCGTGGCACTTTGCCCCACTTCACAATATCTCCAGGGTCACACATAATGGATATGACTTACACTACACACATATAGCGAAAGACTAATACCCGGATATCTAACTTATCGAATTCACCATTCGCAATCAATTAAACGGCATAAACAGGGTAGTCCTTAAGTTTCATGCAGTCAGGTTAGGAAGATACCATGCTAAGTTCTCAACAAATGTTCCCATGCAGGTATAATGTGTTAATCCTAGATTTCATGCAATTAGATTGTAACATCTCCATTCTAGGTTATCAAACAAAATTTCCACTCAAACAGATTAATTACAAGCATTACACAACAATATCATCACTTAATTTCAAGAGAACGATAACACATATAACTATGCATAGAATATTCCTAAAATTAGGCAAAAATCATATTTAAGTACTCTATGAACTCAATTACATGAATAACAGCTTTGCCCCAAAAGTTAACTGAACATTGACCAAAATACCCCTAGGGCAAATTTCGGCCAGCATGAATTAAGGCTCCAAAAATAGTATAAAATTCATGATAAATTCCCTTATACTTCTAATTTCATGAATCCTAAGTTTTCCCCAAAAGTTAGCATGAAATTTCATCAATTTAGGGCATGGGCGCATGTCATACTCTAGGGTTTTTCATGACTACATTATACAATCAAATTGAAGATCCAAATCATGATAATTCATCCTCCTAAGACATCTAGTCAAGTAAAGAACGAAAAGCCCTATGATTAGAGCCCCTAAATCTGATTTTCGAAACTTCAAATGGTGTTCATGGTTTCATGGTAAGGGAACATTCAAACCTACTCGTTTTTCCCATCATTAAGCAAGGAAACATGTCAAGGAAAGATCATAAACTTGGAATAGAGGTAACATAAGGTTTCCACTCGCCTTGGGAATGACTTGCAAGCCAACCGTGAGCAAGAGAGCCGCCGGAAACCTCCACACGCCGCCGCCGTCCACCACACCGGAAGGCCAAGCGCCGCCGCCGCCGGAAAGCTCACCGGAAGAGGAGCTGGGCGAAGGGGGAAGGCGCTGCCAAAGTCGTCCACGAGAGGGAGAAGGAGAATGTAAGGGGCGGCTAGGGTTAGACCAAATTTCGAAAGTAACTTAAGTGGAGCCAAATCACTTAAGTGAAATCTGAATTGTAATTGCATACTCACATAATACGTAGGCGCCCACATACATAACACAAAGACTGGGCTGGAACTCTGGTAGCCAGGACAACATGCACAGGAGAGGTCTCAGGTTCAAGACTCCTCCACAGCAACTTATTTTTGCCCTACAGGAGAATAACTTTCCCCTTAGCCAAAAATCCCACCATCAAGGTTAATAAATGCCTGATTATAGGTAATTAAAATGAGTCACATACCGAGGTTTAATACATCAAAATTCTCGGGTTTTACATCCTCTCCTCCTTAAAAAGGCTTTAGTCCTCTAAAGCAAATCGGGAGCAGATTCAAACAAATGTGGGTAATCCTTTCTCATATCGGTTTCCAACTCCCAAGTAGCTTCTTCCACGGACTGATTTCCCCAAATAACTTTCACTAGAGGTATCACCTTGTTTCGAAGGACTCTCTCTTTTCTATCCACAATCTTAAGTGGCCTTTCCACATAAGTCAGATTTTCATCAATTTGCAAAGGTGTTGAATCCAAGATATGTGACGGGTCATGACAATACTTCCTAAGCACGGATACGTGAAACACACTGTGCAGATGCTCCAAGGATGGCGGTAAGGCTAATCGGTAAGCAACCGGTCCAACCCTCTCGATGATATCAAACGGACCCACATATCTAGGGCTTAATTTCCCTTTCTTTCCAAATCGCATCACACCTTTTGTAGGAGAAACCTTAACAAATACATGTTCTCCCACCATGAATTCCAGAGGTCTCCTTCTCACATCAGCATAGCTTTTCTGCCTATCCTGTGCAGCCTTTAGTTTTTCTTGAATAATCTTTACCTTATCTGTGGCTTCCTGCACAGCATCAGACTGGAGCAAGGTTCTATCACCTACCTCCTCCCAACTCAAGGGAGTTCTGCATCTTCTTCCGTACAATGCCTCGTACGGGGCCATCTGGATACTAGAGTGGTAACTATTGTTGTAGGTAAACTCAATCAGGGCTAAGTCTCTGTCCCACTCACCATGCCAATCAATGATGTAAGATCTCAGCAAGTCCTCCAATGTCTGTATGGTCCTCTCAGTCTGCCCATCAGACTGCGGGTGATATGCAGTGCTAAAACTGAGCTTGGTGCCCAAATCTTCCTGAAGCTTCTTCCAAAACCGAGATAAGAACCTGGAATCGCGGTCAGATACAATATCCACCGGAACACCATGCAATCTCACAATCTCGTCAATGTATAACCTGGCAAGCCTCTCCAAAGGATAAGTCATCTTGATAGGCAAAAAGTGGGCGGACTTAGTAAGTCTGTCCACGATAACCCAAATAGCATCGTGCCCATTTCTGGTCCGGGGTAATCCACAGACAAAGTCCATGCTAATATTTTCCCACTTCCACAGAGGAATCTGAAGTGGTTGGAGGGACCCACCCGGTCTCTGATGCTCGGCTTTAACCGTCTGGCATGTCAAACATCTAGCCACATACTGCGCCACATCATTCTTCATCCCTTGCCACCAGAAACTTTTCTTCAGGTCCTGATACATTCTGGTACTACCAGGGTGAATAGAATACTTAGAACTGTGGCCTTCAGCTAAAATTTCTTGTCTCAACTTAGGGTCCTCAGGGACACAGACCCTTCCATGGAACCTAAGCAAACCATCTGTGGATAGGCTGAAATCCTCAATCAATCCCATCTCCAGTTTTTCTTTCCATTTCAAAATTTTAGGATCAACCAACTGTGCTTTGCTCAACTTTTGCAAAATATCAGACTCAACTCTAAGTGCAGCAACAAAACACTTATTACCACGAGGTGTCACATCCAATCGAAGTCTACTAAACTCATCAAGCAAGCGCCACTCCTGCACAAGAAGTGCAGCCATAGAGGTCACAGGCCGCCTGCTCAATGCGTCTGCAACCACATTTGCCTTACCCTCCTGATAGTGAATAGTAAAATCATAATCTTTGATCAGTTCCATCCACCGCCGCTGCCGCATGTTGAGTTCTTTCTGGGTAAATATGTATTTGAGGCTCTGATGGTCGGTGTACAAATCAAAAGTCTGACCCAGCAGATAATGACGCCAAATCTTCAATGCAAACACCACTGCAGCCAACTCCAAGTCATGGGTAGGGTAGTTGGACTCGTATTCCTTTAGCTGCCTGGAAGCATAGGCAACCACCTTACCATGCTGCATGAGTACACAGCCCAAACCTTTGCCAGAGGCGTCCGTGTACACAGTGAAACCTTCACCGCCACTAGGTATAGTGAGAATCGGTGCACTAGTCAAACGCTTCTTCAGCTCGAGGAAACTTTCCTCACACTTGCCATCCCAGATGAAATCGACATTCTTCCTGGTCAACTTTGTTAAAGGGCCCGCCAGCTTGGAAAACCCTTCAACAAATCTGCGGTAGTAACCTGCTAAGCCCAAGAAACTTCGAATCTCAAATGTATTTGTTGGTCTTCCCCAGCTAATAATAGCCTCTACCTTAGCTGGATCCACAGACACACCCTGTCCAGATATCACATGTCCCAAAAAGTTAATCTTCTCCAACCAGAACTCACATTTACTGGCCTTGGCATACAACCTTTTACTTCTCAGAATTTCCATCACCTTGCGTAAGTCCTGTGCGTGATCTTGAGCACTCCGCGAGTAAACCAAAATGTCATCGATAAATACCACCACGCATTTATCCAGGAGATGGTGAAACACCCTATTCATAAGGTCCATAAAGACAGCAGGGGCATTCGTTAGTCCAAAAGGCATAACTAGAAATTCATAATGCCCATACCTTGTCCTGAATGCTGTCTTAACTACATCCTCCTCTCTGACCTTCAGCTGATAATACCCAGACCTTAAGTCAATCTTGGAGAAGACAGTAGCGCCCTGTAACTGATCGAAGAGATCATCAATACGGGGCAGAGGGTACTTGTTCTTAACTGTTACCTGGTTCAGCTGACGGTAATCGATGCACATTCTCAGTGATCCGTCCTTCTTCTTTACAAACAACACAGGCGCTCCCCAAGGAGACGCGCTAGGCCTGATGTACCCTTTTTCTAGCAATTCTTCCAGCTGTTTCTTCAACTCAGCCAATTCAGAGGTGGCCATGCGGTACGGGGCTTTAGAGATTGGGGCAGTGCCAGGTATCAAGTCGATACTGAATTCCACTTCCCGGTCAGGCGGTAAACCAGATAACTCATCAGAAAATACATCTGGGAATTCATTCACCACAGGTGTATAAGCCAAATCAGATACGGGTTCATCCTGAACCTTTACATGTGCCAAGTAGCCTTTACAGCCGCTAGCCAATAACCTTTGAGCATGCAGGAAAGAGATCACATGTAACCCCTGATCTGCAATCAAACCTTTGATATGCAATTGATGACCATCACTCAAATTCAGAGTCACCAACTTTTCAAAACAATCTAGGGTGGCATGGTAAGAGGACAACCAGTCCATCCCTAATATCACATCATAGTCAAGCATGTCAAGCAATATCAAATCAACAAACAAGTCATATTCCTCTATCCTAAGCATGCAATCAGGATAAAGCACATCTGTTACCAGGGAATCACCCATAGGGGTGCAGACAGATATAGCACAATCAAGAGTCTCAGGTGCCACAGGCAAATAACGAACAAAATGAACTGATACGAAAGAGAGATTGGCACCAGGATCAAATAAAACACGTGCTAACTGATCGAAAACAAAAAGAGTACCTTCCACAACTGACTTAGAAGCCCTGGCGTCCTTCTCAGCAATAGCATATACTCGAGTCTGCACTGTGGGCTTATCGGTACCCTGAGATGAAGACTTCAGCTGTGGGCAGTCTTTGATACGGTGTCCGGCCTTACCACACCTGAAACAAGCCCCTGACTTCTTATAGCAGTCCTTGATCTCGTGACCACTGCTTCCACAATGATAGCACTTTCTGCCTTCCACGGTATCACCTCGGGCAGATTTAAAATTCTTCTGATAGGGAAGATGCCTACCCTTCTTATCCTTGTGCTTATATTGTTTCTTTTCATGACTCTGGGGAACTGGAGCAGCAGTCTCCACAACAGGGGTTGGGGCAATCACCACTGCCTGCTCAGAAATTGACCTCTCCACTGTGAGAGCCCTCTCTAAAACCTCAGCATAGGTCTCTAGATGTAGTGCCACAATCCGATCTCTGATATCTTTTCTCAAACCCCTCTGAAACTTCCTGGCCCTTAGTTCCTCAGTGCTGACCAAATGGGGAGCATACTTGGACAACTGGGTGAACATGATATCATATTGAGCCACAGAAAGGTCACCCTGCACCAGGTGGATAAACTCCACCTCCTTCTCTTCATTCATGCTAGGTGGAAAGTACTTGTCATTAAATTTCCTCATGAAGTAAACCCAGTCTACATTATCCCCTTTTTCAGTTGCTAGCCTCTCAACTCCTTTCCACCATATCTCAGCATTCCCCTTCAGCATATATACTGACAGGCACAGTTTATCTTCTTCGCTACATCGCATCACCGCAAAAATCTTATCTAAGTCAGCAAGCCAGTCCTCAGCTGCTCTAGGCCCTGGGCTCCCATAAAAAGCTGGAGGGTTCATACGCTGAAATTCCTTCACCAGTTGTGCATACCTCTTATGCCCATTCTCCTGAGAACTCCCCACATTCTCCTTCTCAGCCGACTGTGGCTGGGAATGAGACTGGGACTGCATCTGCTGCTGCATCTGCTGGTGAAATTCTTGTTGCTGATCGCGGTTCTGTTGCAGGAGTTGCTGCTGAAACTCATGATGCTGCTCACGCTGTTCCCTCATCATCTGTTGCTGTTCTTGCATAGCCTGAGCCTGCTGCTGGATGAGGGCACCCTGTTGTTGAATCATACTACTCATAGACTCTAAAGCCCTCATAAAGCCAGCCATCTGATCATCAGCATTACCCCTGGGTCGAACCATTCTCACCTTCCTGCACCTTGCAAGACAAGATAAACAATAATTTCCTTATCTTACTAGCAACCAATTCCTTACTGGGTTTATTTCTATGCAATACACAAACAATGTTTTACCACCCAGATCTGATTCTATGCAATACACAAACAATGTTTTAACACCCAGATCTAATACTCGCTAGAAACTGCTCTGATACCATATGTAACGCCCCTCGATACTTAACCCCGAATTTCACGCGGAAATCACACGAGGAACGTCACGAGAGAAAAACAAAAGAAAGCCAAGATCATACTACGAACAAAGCTAGGGAATAAAAGACCTGAAAACTTATACAAAAATCCGGCAGCATGTATACGTACATACCAGGTTCGGGGAAAGTTCCCATACATGTACATGCTGTACTGATTCATAACAACAAGTAATGTCAACTTATAAATACTGAACATAAGCGAATCAGATCACAACTCCGTACTATACATATACGGAGGTAAAATCGCATACCACAGAACAGACTAAACATAAAATCTTATCAAAACGCTGAAAATGCCACAAACGAAATCTTGTAACAAAATGGGCCTAAGCCCTCACATGTAACCAAAATACATCGTTCATCATCCAAAGCAAAATACAACTGATACAGGCACGCAGGCCCCAGATAACAAAATCAAGACACAAGTATTCAAATACCAAAATTGTTTACAAGATCCATATCACAAAACCAAAGCTTCATCAAGCTACTCAATATATCTCAAAGGTGCATAACGCCATATCGGTCACTGTCTCTCACCTGTAGATTTTAGAGGGGGTGAGCTAACAGCTCTGCAAGTGAGAACCTTATGAAACCCCTCCATTAATACATTCAAAAATAGCATACAAGGTTTTTCAAAACATTTACCAAATGCGATTATCAAATATCAAATCAAATACAGATAAGAATACAAACTTACAAAATGATCCACATGGCGAAATCCAATCATAATACAACAAAACCGAAATAGAGTCATATGGCAAAACAGAACACATACGTAGATGCACATCCCATCCTAACATATCCAAATCCAGAACAGAACGAAATGACCACAAAGGTCCGACCCTTCCCTCGTCAGGGCTCAGAGAATGCATGCATGCCAAACAGTAGGGGAGAAATCAGGAGGTGGCCCCCGTCTAGCTAAGACGTGGCACGCTGATCTCCATCTACCCACTCAGACAATGTGGTAAATCAAGAGGTGGCCCCCGCCAAGTCACGGCGTGGCACTTTGTTTCCCCACATTGGTCACACAGCAGTCAGAGAGTTCAAGAGGTGGCCCTCGCTTACCAGTAGCGTGGCACTTTGTCTCACTTATGCTAAACTAATCATATCTGTGAAGGAAGATCAAGCGGTGGCCCCCGCCTGACCAAGGCGTGGCACTTTGCCCCACTTCACAATATCTCCAGGGTCACACATAATGGATATGACTTACACTACACACATATAGCGAAAGACTAATACCCGGATATCTAACTTATCGAATTCACCACTCGCAATCAATTAAACGGCATAAACAGGGTAGTCCTTAAGTTTCATGCAGTCAGGTTAGGAAGATACCATGCTAAGTTCTCAACAAATGTTCCCATGCAGGTATAATGTGTTAATCCTAGATTTCATGCAATTAGATTGTAACATCTCCATTCTAGGTTATCAAACAAAATTTCCACTCAAACAGATTAATTACAAGCATTACACAACAATATCATCACTTAATTTCAAGAGAACGATAACACATATAACTATGCATAGAATATTCCTAAAATTAGGCAAAAATCATATTTAAGTACTCTATGAACTCAATTACATGAATAACAGCTTTGCCCCAAAAGTTAACTGAACATTGACCAAAATACCCCTAGGGCAAATTTCGGCCAGCATGAATTAAGGCTCCAAAAATAGTATAAAATTCATGATAAATTCCCTTATACTTCTAATTTCATGAATCCTAAGTTTTCCCCAAAAGTTAGCATGAAATTTCATCAATTTAGGGCATGGGCGCATGTCATACTCTAGGGTTTTTCATGACTACATTATACAATCAAATTGAAGATCCAAATCATGATAATTCATCCTCCTAAGACATCTAGTCAAGTAAAGAACGAAAAGCCCTATGATTAGAGCCCCTAAATCTGATTTTCGAAACTTCAAATGGTGTTCATGGTTTCATGGTAAGGGAACATTCAAACCTACTCGTTTTTCCCATCATTAAGCAAGGAAACATGTCAAGGAAAGATCATAAACTTGGAATAGAGGTAACATAAGGTTTCCACTCGCCTTGGGAATGACTTGCAAGCCAACCGTGAGCAAGAGAGCCGCCGGAAACCTCCACACGCCGCCGCCGTCCACCACACCGGAAGGCCAAGCGCCGCCGCCGCCGGAAAGCTCACCGGAAGAGGAGCTGGGCGAAGGGGGAAGGCGCTGCCAAAGTCGTCCACGAGAGGGAGAAGGAGAATGTAAGGGGCGGCTAGGGTTAGACCAAATTTCGAAAGTAACTTAAGTGGAGCCAAATCACTTAAGTGAAATCTGAATTGTAATTGCATACTCACATAATACGTAGGCGCCCACATACATAACACAAAGACTGGGCTGGAACTCTGGTAGCCAGGACAACATGCACAGGAGAGGTCTCAGGTTCAAGACTCCTCCACAGCAACTTATTTTTGCCCTACAGGAGAATAACTTTCCCCTTAGCCAAAAATCCCACCATCAAGGTTAATAAATGCCTGATTATAGGTAATTAAAATGAGTCACATACCGAGGTTTAATACATCAAAATTCTCGGGTTTTACAGTAACGATAACTTACGTTATCACGATCAGTGAGGGGTATCTAGCAACACATCACTGTCTCCCGATATAAAGGAAATAGTCTTCCAAGACTTCACCCAAAACATGGCACAAGTGTGAATCAAACTCACGAGGCATGCATGTTTCCTTTGCCACTGGATGTTCTTATTGGACAAGCATGTCAAGCCTGTAACTCCAATACTATGAGCATGATTAGCTCAGATGAACATAGTCATCTGGGTATGGCCATACACTATCTCAATCATCTCATACAGGGGGGCCCTTTAGAACATCACACTCCTTGAACAAGGAGACGGCAATCCTTTATCTATCACTAGTGCCCTAACCTGACTCAAGCTCATCATCCAAGATAGTCTATAATCATTATGTTTCAAATGATATTGAACTACCTCAAAACAATGACAATCATCATTTAGAAACACAAGTGATCTCAAGTCAAAGGAAAATGTGCCACTTGCTGCTATCAAGGATTATTCACATTGTGACAAACAATTGAATATCCTAGAAGGGTCTGTCCAGTACATCCAATGTACCCATGAGTCTACATCTTATTCCATGCTCGAAGCATCCTATAAGATTAGCACACATATTAGTCTCAATCATATCAAGGCTGTCTCATGTTCACCAAGATATCTCGACTAAGGACATATAGCCTGTCAGCCTAGCTGAACAGCTTTGAGACATTATTCAGAAGTATACTTATTACAGCAGACAAGGTAACAACCTGAATAATAACCATGCCTTTATAAACATAAGAGTTTATTACATGATACTTATACAATCCCAAGGCCTCAAACATTAGCCTTAAGGGCATACCCCAACACTAGCAACACATCACTGTCTCCCGATATAAAGGAAAGAGTCTTCCAAGACTACACCCAAACCACAGCACAAGTGTGAATCAACTCACAAGGCATACATATTTCCTTTGCCACTGGATGTTCTTATTGGACAAGCGTGTCAAGCTTGTAGCTCCAATATGATGAGCATGATTAGATCAGATGAACATAGTCACCTGGGTATGGCCATACACTTTCTCAATCATCTCATCCAGGGGGGCCCCTTTAGAACATCACACTCCAATTAAGGAGACGGCAATCCTATATCTATCACTAGTGCCCTAACCTAATTCAAGCTCACCATCCAAGATAGTCTATAATCATTATGTTTCAAATGATATTGAACTACCTCAAAACAATGACAATCATCATTTAGAAAACACAAGTGATCTCAAGTCAGAGGAAATGTGCCACTTGTTACAATCAAGGATTATTCACATTGTGACAAGCAATTGAATATCCTAGTAGGGTCTGTCCAGTACATCCAATGTACCCATGAGTCTACATCTTATTCCATGCTCGAAGCATCCTATAAGATTAGAACACATATTAGTCTTAACCATATCAAGGCTGTCTCATGTTCACCAAGATATATCGACTAAGGACTTTACTGCATGTCAGCCTAGCTGAACAGTACTGAGACATTATTCAGAAGTACACTTATTACAGCAGACAAGGTAACAACCTGAATAACAACCATTGCCTTTATAAACATAAAAGTTTATACATGATACTGATACAATCCCAAGGCCTCAAACATTAGCCTTAAGGGCATACCCCAACAGGTAAATCATAATCTGTGACTGGAGTCATGGCTAATGATTATTCCAACTCTATAAAATTCTCAGATTTATCGTGGATTCCATCCTCTATGTCAATTTTATCAGTGCCATAAATTATAGTATGAATTTTCTCACTTTGTTTGTCCATATAAGCTATATAGTTTTCAAGCAAGATTTCTAAGTTGGATTTTTGAGGTTCACTAAAGTCTGATGGTGGAATAAATGTTGGGTCATTCTGATAAAACAAGTTTTCATGGTTCTCCCAACTTGGGTTATAGGTACTAGGGCATAAGTTAACGCATGGAGGAATCCCTAATTGACATTCAGTAAAATCATGCCCATGAAATCCACAAATATCACAAATAACATATTTCAACTTATAACATTGCATGCTTACATATTTAGTATGTTGAATATAAGAATTTATCTTTTCTAAAAGTGATTCTGATACATCCGTACCATATTCTCGTGTCATTGTCGATGGCACGTACCCCCCCCCCCCCCCCGATTTAACCATTGACATTGGTTAAATATCATATTTTCAATTAAATTCAGAAATACAAAATGTAAAACAGGAATGCAAAACAAAGCTTAAAATATGTAGTCAAGTGATTTTTGAGTTCTCCTGTTCATACAACGTGTTAATCCAAAAAAGAGAAAAATAAAATAAACTAACAAAAACAAAAATAAAATATAATTTAAAATAAATAAATAAAATCTCTAGTCTATAAATCTCATGATTAAATCGATATTGACTGGCCTGATCCCGGCAATGGCGCCAAAAACTTGATAGGTTTTCACAAGTGCACGTAATTATCAAAGTAATAAAAAAGAATATCGTTCCCAACGAGGATCTAGCGGTCAAGTACCAATTACATAATCGATCTATATCTAGATGATTCAAAATGTGATTTTGTTTTATTTAGACACTTCAAAGTACGAAAAGAAGCAAAAGCGAGCGTTTGGGTAAAAATCAATGCGGATAAAATCAGGATTGGGGGTTTCACCATGCTGATAATTATGAATTTAATAAAGATAAAATCTTTGAACAGAAAATTATAGCATTGAAAAGGATTTTTCCTAAAGTACAGATTACCTCCTCTCAAAGCATAATCAGGTATCTAACTACGTTAACTCCCTACTCTCGTGACAGTTAACGTAATTAGTGTTAGTGTTTATGCCCTAGGACCTCAGGATGGTCCATTGGGATATGTGTATCACATCTAGTTGATAGATGAGTTATTCTGGCATTGTCGTTGTCATGCAAGTTTGTACATCTGCGCATATGTACATTTGCATATACAATGTCCCTAAGAGATAGATTTTATCTAGTCTCTGTGTTTATCCCTGGTCGAGAATCATGGTGGATATGGGACAGCTATGATTCGCTTGAGACTAGTATATGCACTGGTTGAGCACGGGTTGCTAACGCAGGCATATGGGTATATCAAGGGAGATATACTGGATTGACCCGCCGCGAGGATTCATCTCAATGTCACGAGATGAATATCACAGTGACAGAGTTGCACTTGTCCTAGACTTGAGGGCATTGGTATTTCTATATAGTGATTGATGTACTTTGATGCAACCTAATGCTTCGCCGTAAAAGGGAAGTCATAACAGTTGTCATTGGGTATGTCATAACCTACATGAGGGATTTAATGTGCCAATAGAGGATTTGCCCCTTCCTTACGGGGAAGCTTGATTGTCCATGGCGCCCCTATATGGATGACTGAAAGTGTATGGCCATACCCAGGTGAGAACCTAATTTAGTCATGCCATATTATTGGGATTAACGAGTGTGACACACTTGCCCAATCTGGACATCAGTTGGCAAAAGGACAAGGCTGCACTTGTACTTTGTCGCAATTTTAGGGGATGTCGATGATGACACCATTCTGATGACTTGGGTAGCAATGATGTACTGCTAGGTGTCACTCATTGCTTGTGATGATTTAGTCATCACTACCAATGTCTGAAGAACCTACAGGGTCGCACACCTTGACACTCGAGTTCTCATACTGATTGTTTAGCCTCTGATCGAATCATTATGTGATTCGGATCTTTTGGGGAACTGATGCATTGAGACTTTTATAGAAAGGATGATATTTTATTTTAGTTCATGTTTGACCACTAGTTGACTCTAGTGGACCACGTTTGACCTCTGTTGACCTATGTTGTCAAAATGAGTCAAACAAGGGTCTGGGTGCAAGTTTGGGCTTGGCACTTTAGTCACATGAATAAAATAAAATTATTAATTGGCAAGAGAATTTTTCTCTTGACTAATTAATAAGCCTAGGTGCAATTTACAATTAATTGCGTCTGTGGGGATTCGATCCCATGATGCTTAATTGTGAGTAGGCGCCTATGCTTGGGCGCATTTACAATTAATTGCATATGCGGGGATTCGAACCCATGACGCGTAATTGTGAGTAGACGCCTATGCTCATTATCCCACATGGGAAGTATCTCCAGTGTGCGTCTGGCTCTGCTATTATAAATAGAGAGGCCCACCTGGGAGATTTTTTTGTACCAGACTCTTCTATTGTCTCTAGTTGTCGCCTCCCCTCTGCTCCTTGGCGTGAGAATCTAGGAGGTGACGACAATAAAAGTTTTTCGGCATCAAAGGTTGGGACAAGTGGCAGTGCTACCCACTCCTTGTCGCCACCATCCCTTCTTCTCCTTGGCAGTGGTGCAAGTCGAGAAGGCTAGAGGCGTGGATCTCATCTTCCGGGGCTAGCAACCAGCGCAGAGATTGGAGAGGATTCGAGGAGTCCATGTGTGCGCGATTGCAGAGGACGGGCCCTTGCGCGTCTTCATCATCGGCCGCTTCTAAAAGTTGCTAGATAAGGTACTGCCCCTATCACATCCCTTGTATTCTTCGTAAGTCGGTCCTTGTTGAATTAGGAATCTCGTTTCGGGCTCGCTTCCGCTGTTTTCGTTTTCTTATAGCCCGGGGATTCCCAACAATTAGACCCATCAAGTTCTATGAAAAACCTTGGTAATCCTTCAAACGAATTTGAACTACTCTCGTGATCGGATTCGTAGGTTTGAAAAGAATAGTTCCAACGTTGCGATTCACCTCTTGGTCCTTCTCGCAACGTCTAAGACGTAAAGTTACTTCATTAGGGTAAATTATGGAATAAACACAATTCTAATCAAATCAAAGCTATAAAATCCATGTCAAAGATTTAAACAACAAGTTTAATTCATAAATCATTCAACAGGCTACTTCCCAAATCACAAAATAATGTTTACACGTTCATGTTTAAAGCAAATAGCATGTTCATCGATGAATTCAACATGTAATCTCTCTAAAATAATGCAAAGAGACACTAGAAAAGTAATTAGAACTCTTCCCCTTGATCTAGTGATGAAGATGAAGCATCAAATCCCCTCCTTTGTGTGATCTCTCGCAGGAATTTTGCCCTAAAATTGATTTCCGCCGCCGCCGCTACAGCCATTTGTTTTTGTGTCCAGAAGCCCCGGAAACCCTTCCAAAACCCTTCCTTTTATAGTCTAATCAGTATAGAACCCATCTAGGAAGGTTTCTGGAGAGTTTGGTTCAATTCTAGTTCAATTTGGGTCTGAATCGAGTGAAAAACCGAAAGAGCCGACGTTTTTACGGCCTGTAACAAGTTTACAGCAGAGGTCGTAATTTCTTCTGTGTGTACATGCCTTTGTTCACAGAAAAATTCACGAACCGTGATGGATTCACGACCTAACCCGTGAAAGCTTCTGTGCATTATTTAACTTAGCCATTTTACGCCCATTCGAACGCCAAAATTACGGCTGGCTCCATAATTAGGACCAAGGCCGTGAAAATTATGTTCTTCACCGTTTTCGCTCCAAATTTGATGTATAAGCTCGTAGTCTCCTCGGGAATTGTGATATGGCTTCAAAACTCTTGAAATTCATCATTTTTGAGCCATTTTACTTGCATTTTCATAAAAACTAAGAAAAGTGAAGATTCTATGCAAAGTAAAGTAAAAAAACACTAAAAATTGCATAAAATCATTCAATTAAACCCAAAATATGATCTAAAATATAGGCAAAAACATGATATAAATGCAACGCATCACGCCCCCAAGCCCTTATATATAGAGATATAGAATTGGGTCTCATCACTTAGGCTGTGTTTTGTTGGAGGGGAAGAATAATAGGAAGAAAGAAAAACAAGAGAGGGTAGACAAATGGGAGGGAGGAAATCTAATCACGTGAATTTCACATGATCAGCTTTTGTAAGTGTTGGAAGAAACGTGAAGGAAGAAAAGAGGCAAGTGGCAGAATAGTGGCAAGGATGCTGTAGGCGAAGGCAAAGAGGCAAGTGAAGGTGGAGCAGCGAGCGGCATCAGCAATGAGATGAACTCCAACAACAATGGGGGAAGGAGAGGCAGCGAGTGATAGCAGCGATGGGGCGAGTGAGGCAGGCAAAGGAAAGACAGGTGAAGGTGAGGCGGTGAGTGGCGGCAACGATGGGGTGAGCTCCAACAACGACGGACTAGCGAGGCGGGAGAAGGCAATAAGGTAGGCTAAGGCGAGGCGATGAAAGGCAGCAGCAATACCAATAGGGAGCGGGTAGTAGGAGTGTCGAACAGTGAGACGTGAGAGAGAGAGAAATCAGTTTTCTCCCTGATTTGGAGAGAAACAAAAATGGCGGAAAAACACCCCATTTTCTCTCCACTTTACTTTTCGCCCAAATTAGTCTTCCTAATAAAAATAAGAAAAAAAAACCTCTTTCTTTCTCTTCTCCTCACTTTTCTCCCCAAAAAAACATAGCCTTAAGGCATGAATAAATTAATTTATTTATTTCGTGCCTAGCCCATGGACCCATCTAGATTTCACTAAATCAAGCCAATAAGCCACCGAATCAATTCAGTGCATTCTCTATTACTTGACCTATCGACTAGGACCTAGTCAATCAGGGTCAAATGTGGTCAACCAGAGGTCAACTAATATCAAAGTGAAGTCTAGCTCTAAATGACATTCTCCATCACATCAGACACATCCATGATGTATCAATCTCCCAAAATGATCTAAATCATCTAATGATTCGATCTAAGACTATCTAATCAATACGAGATATCGAGTGTCTAAGTGTGTGACTCTGTAGGTTCCTCTAACATTAGCAGTCATGATCTGACAATCATAACATGCAGTGAGGGGTATATAGCAACACATTGCTGCTACCCAAGTCATAGAAATGACTATCATCATTGACATCCCTAAACCGCAATAATGTGCCTTTGCATTATAGTTCCTTTGTCAAATTGATATTCTTATTGGGCAAGCGTGTCATACTTATTTAACTCAATCTAATGGTCATGACTATATCAAGCTTTCACCTAGGTGTGACCACACTTTCAATCTTGCATCCATATGGGGCCCATAGATATCAGGCTTTTATTTAAGGAAGGTGCAAATCCTCTCTTGGCTAGTTGATTCTCTTATATGGCTCAAAATATACCCAATGACAACCGTTATGACCCTCTGCTACAACGAGATGTTAGGTTGTAATAAAGCATATCACTTACCATATAGAAATGTCAACTACCTCAAGTCAAAGGACAAGTGCACCTTTGTCACTATAAAATTAACCTCAGACACTGAGTTGAATCCACTTTGTGAGTCGGTCTAGTATATCCACCCTGATATGCCCATATGCCTACGTTAGCATCCTATGCTTAACCAACGCATATAATAGTCTCACGTGCACTATAGTTGTCTCTCATCCACTATGGCACTTGACCGGGGATAAACTTTGTGACTAGATAAAATCTATCTTTAGGAATATTATTATACAAATATACACAATCGCTGACATATCAAAAGTATAACAATTACAATGTCACGATATATATAAATATAAAGTGTGAATATAATACTTAGTTCAAACCAACAACTGGTCCTAGGGCATATACACCAATAGTTGAGTTTCTTGAGGAAGATCAAAGTCTATGTTAGTCTTTGATGTCTTGTATTTTGGTAATATTTTCTAATATGATTTTATCTCAAAACAAGGCATATTTTTTTGTTATTGTAGCACAATCAGACATATTTACTTGCTTTGTTCACAATCTTTATTTTTTCTTATCTTTTTATACTTTTAGGTTGAATCACTCATTTATGGAGCTTGTTTGATGATTTTGAGGCCATTGAGCGATTCTAGATGAAAAGATGAGCCAACACGGCAAATTTAAATTCAAACTGAGCTTTCTGTATCCATCATGGCCAGGCCTTAATGAGCTTCACGACCATGATGAGCTTCATGCCCATGACTAGCTTGGAAAGAATTTTGATAAGATTTCTGGTGAGATGATCACGGCCTGACCGTGACCAGTAACATGGCCGTGATCGAAAAGTCTAAAATCCATAGAAAGTTTCATAGCCCAACCATGACCAGATTTATAGCCGTGACCTGAAGACCTATTTTCCACCAAAGACTTCATGGTCTAACTATAACCAGCATCATGGCCGTGATAATTATTAATAAAATTCACATAAGAGTTCATGGCATGACCATGATAGTTTTTGCCGATTGCAATTCTTCGCATTTTTAGTGTGAATCCGAATGGATTTTTATCCAAATCAAAGGGGAATGCAAAGGGATAGTCCCTAGGGAACAAAACTAAACTCAAAGAGTCATCTAAAGGGGGGGCTGAAAAATGAAGAGGGGTGACAAGTGATAACATGGGCGGTGGACGAACAGAAAAGGTGGTTTCCGGTGGATTTTATAGACGAAACTTCATCAATTAGTGGATCTTAGTTTGTACTTTCTATCTAGAATAATCTTCCTTGCATTTGTTGCTCCCTTGAATGATTATTTGAGAATTTGAGCTGAGTTTACATATATGGCTGCTTAAGCCCTAATTTTAGGATTTTTGGTGTCGTTCTATAGTTTGATCTTGTTTTCGGACCTTAAACTTGACTGTGTAATAAATCTATCTTCCTTTATCTAATCTTGCTTGTGTTGCTTGTTTGAATTACTTTGGCCTGGTATTTACAAATCTCAATCATCATGAGAAGTACTGAAAGGTGAATCACGATGTTGGAACTACTTGATTAGACATAATGTTGGACACCGAGAGTTGACTTATAATCTCATACTTTTTAATTAGACCTATAGAATTAGACTATGAGAATAGCTAAATCTTAGTAATCTAATGAATAAAATTAATTCTACATGTAGTAAATCTTGTTTTTATAATTTCATTGTTTCAAATAAAATAGATGCACTAAGAAGTGAATTATATTATTAGAAAACCTTTAATCGAACTTGTGATTTAAGCTACGAGAGTACTTTAATATCACTTGAGAAGGAACCAATAAAATTAAGCCACCAGAGTTGTAGCACCCTTAGAATAATCATGTAATATTTGTTTCCCTGTATCATATAATTCAATGTCCCAGGAGTCAAATCAAATAAATTTAGAAACTCACAATTTAGAATAACCTCAACACTATATTTATATATTTCTAGGGTTGCAACAACATCACTTATCAAATTCATACAAACATCACACTACTAGTATGAATAGTATAATTCTCATTGATACAGCTAACTCACAAGATAGAATCAAACATCAAACTTCATATATACATTCAAGACACAAGTTGACATTGTTGTATCATGTTATAACATTGTGCTAACTTTCTCTACACACCCAAAAGGCATATACAAGTGGTTTGTTTTCTCTCAGCTCATCAAAATCTTCCATTGCCCCAAGGAAAAGCAACCAAAAAGCTAACCTGTAATATATATATCACAAGAGTGAGCTAAAGAACTCAACAAGAACTACATAGCCCATAAAATAAATATATTTGTATTCTGACGTTTGAAAATAGATGATCAATATTAAGAACGAGATTGATATCATAAGCATCAAGAACAATGGGCATACGAATAGAATAACATATTCGTATAACTTACAAGTATCTAAACCATTATAGGAACACATGATCAGCTCACTATCACAAGGTATCAATACACATTATCTGATAATAACTGATATCATATCTCATGAGTATCAAAATATCATATGAGAACAAGTATCAAATCCAAACAAGTGTCAATAATATCAAAACATCATAAAAACAAGACATCATACAAAGAGTAGTGGGAACAAAGCAAAACAAAGTCCTCCACCTCCACGTCTAGAAGCAAGACTAACCCACGTCTGGGAAAGCCCATAAAGCAAAAAGCCGGCAAAGAGCTCGCCATGGCCCAACCAAGTGTGAATGGAGGGATTCTAGAGGTGGCTCCCATGGATTCAAGAGGTGGCCCTCATTATTTCTAACATGGCACTTTGCTCCATGTAGCACTTAGTTCCACATCCATCACCTGATTCCCATACATGGAATCAAATCATCATTTTCCCACTAGAGTTGTAAGGGCCAAAGGACAAAGTTACCAACTTAGTAGTATTAGTGAATTCTACACAAATGCCCTTACAACATGATCATCATGGATAAAAGTATCAATAAGTATCAAGAAAAGGACATCCATGAATCAGACCAATAACAATAACTGATCCATTTACCAAAATTATAGAGTGACAAGGGGCCAACCTACCCTGTTTTTGGTATTGACCTAGAGGATATAGTCCGTCTAAGGATCTTAACAGATTACAAATATACAATATATGATCCGTTGGAAAGCTATTTGAATATTCTTTCTCCTAAAACAAGAATCATTCAAAACTGATTTGTATATCGAATGTTATAAGCAAAATAACACAAGAAGGTCAGATTGATATTACAGCACAGATGTTCTGAATGTTGCTATGTATTGGATGCCTTCATGTTGAACAACTATATGCAATATCAGGTGAGTTGGAAAGATAATCAAGTTCTCTTTCATGCACAATAATTTTTGACAAAGAATCTTTTGTATAGAAAAAGTTATACAAGAAATACCATCATAAGGTCAGATGTGCATGAATTGTATCATCCTAACCACTATCTTCAAATTCTCCATATGAATTCAAGAAAAACCATCCAAATTTGATATGCTTACACCAAATCAAAGAATAAAATAGGACTGATTTTAGGGTTTTGAAACGTAATCTAAGGTTTTGGAAAACATAAATCTAGGCTTAGAGTAGAACTTGCCTTAATCAAGATTTGAGCTCTCTAATCTCTTCTTCTCCAATTTCACCACCTTCACTTTGCTCTCCCCCAAGCCAAACGAAAGTTGGTTAAAACCTTCATCTTTTCCCTTTTTTTTCCTTCAGCCTTATCCCTTAGTAGGAGGTGTCAAGTGTAGGTTGATTCCATCTCTCAAGCAAGCTTGAGGTGGCATGGAATATAAGCGTGGCATGGTAAGTAAATTCTCAATTCTCACTTACATTTCTCCTTTCCACTTTCTTTCTCTTTTCATTTTTTTTTCTCTCCTAACTTGAGTTTTAGTTCCCTTCCTTTAACAATAATGCACTTGACATATTTTATGTACCATGACATGAATGGGTGACAAAATACAAATGTGATGTGATGCTAATGTAAAATGGAATGAGACTAAAACTATGAGTTAATCTTCATAATTAGTGTACTGAAAGCATAGATATTACAAGAGTGAATCTTAATTTATTAGGGATTAAAATAAAGTGACATGGAACTTAAATACTAGAATAATAAGTCACAAGAGTGAAGGTTGGTTTAGTAAAAAGTTCGGCATATGAGAGGAGGCAACTCTAATTTATGGTAGTTTCTTTTTAATAAGATTCAAACAATTGACATAGAAATTCAATGTAATTTAATTATCAAATATTAGAGTTCTAAAGCCTTCCCTCAGATTTCTCCAATTGAATTTTCACATTACTTATTTCAGTTGTTCTAAAAATCATCTCAAAACATGATTTGCTTAGCTAGTAGAAAAATAATTATTTGGTACTTAACACATAGGTCTCTATAGGATCAATAATTTTTTATTATTTTAATGTATTCGTGTACTTGCAGACACCTAGACCATTATCATCATCAGATGTGATTGTCACTCTGTTGTGAGAGTCTACCATTGCGACAAAGGCATTGTGATGATAGTGAGCCAAGAAACAACAAAGATCAAGTTCAGTGTTAATTGGGCTTGATTTGAGCTTAATACAGATTCGATTCATTGCTAAGGATCGAAGAAAATTAGATTTTGATTAAATCAGATTTAATACAGATCTAAACCCTATATATATATATATATATATATATATATATGGGTTTAGATCAGTAATGTAGGTCTAATTTTGATTAAATCAGATTTTGCTATACAATTCAACCTGACTTACCATTGAATTGAATTGAAATCCTAAGCTCAGTGCACATTAAATAATAGTAACTAAATGTCTCAATCAAAAGTAGCCTAACAAGCTATTCGGATTCAAAATTACTAGCTCTGCTAGTGAACAAATCTATTAAGCGGGCCGCGCTGGAAGCGGGTCCTCATTCATCTCACATATGGATCTATACATACATGATGGCCCACTCCAAGCAAGGGCCCGCTTAAAAATTTCATCCGCTGAACCAAACCTATCAATATCTAGAATAGGAAAAAAAGTTATATACGGTGCCATCCACCACACGTAAAGGTTGGGATTTGTGCCCCAACCTAACTTAATGTCTAAGTGTACGGTCACCATATAGAATTTTTATTCCTAGAATAGATCAAGTTTAGAGTTCAAATCATACCCCCTAGTGCCCCGATCAGATCAAGCTCAGGGTCCATATCGGACTTGTATACAAAGAATTTATGGATCAATACCATTCGATGTTACAATGAAAACATCATTTCAATAGATTCAGATCAAATCCAATTTAATACGAACAAATCCAAATCAATGCGACTTAATCCATCCTTTTACAAAGGACCATTGAAGAACCCAGCCGGGGTCAAATTTAAATTCAATTCCACTCCGGTTCATAGTCAAATTCAATGACTCATTTTTTGCCCAATCTTAAGTCAAATTAATAAATATTCACAAGTCATTACGAGTAAATTATTTATTTTTCATTGAATCAAATGCACATCCACAAGTCACCTTATATGATAATTATTATACAAAATTTAAATCTTCATAATCTAATAATTTTATAATGCTAAAGTCTTAATACAATATGATGTAATATTATTTGAGAGATGTGTACATCGATGCTTCTTATTATAGTATAGCTCTTCAATATAGCATTATACTTGTAGCGTCAAGCATTAAGTAATCAATTCTAAATCACATTTAATGCTTATAAGTCATCAGATTATATTTCAAATACAAATACTCCATCAAAGCCGATTATTCATTAAATTTAAATATTTATAAGAGATCAAAGTCGAGTATTTATCCATTTAAATACTTACAAGTTATCATGACTAAGTACTTTTATAATTTAAATACTCACAAATCATTAAGGTTGAGTATATATCAAATTCAAAATACTCACAGATAATCAAGGTCAAGTATTTATCAAATTCAAATACTCACATGTTCTTAGAAATCGTATATCAACCAATAAGTCATTATTTTACTAACAAAGATCATTGAAATATATTTCTTTTAATTATGTGCAATGTCATAATATAGATTTCTTAATTAAATGTGTTATAACTTTAAAGATAATTAATAATGAGTGCTTATGTTTATTGGAAGCTAGAACTCATTAGGAAAAAAAAATCTTATTATTATAAGATGAATTTGATAAGATTATGCTATATTAAAATGTAACACTTTTTTGACTCCACACAAGACTTTATCAAATTGAACTAATCTGATGGTAGTAATTTCACTTGCTGGAAAGACAAAATGGTATTTATGTTAGACAACTCTAAATATCTATTATATGTTAGATAGAATTACAACTTCTAGAGCTATGCCATGAAGATACTGATCAATTCAAGTAACAATGAAAGAAAACAAAAGAAGATTCGATCATTTGTACAGGTCACATCCCTAATACCCTCACTAATTGACTTTATGGTCTCTACTCAAATTTAAAGTCATCTAGAGAAATTTGAATAGCTCGGAGACAAAATACAAAAATGAGAAAAGAGGTTCAAACAAGTTCCTTGCTCTTAAGTGCTTCAAATTTAGAATGAATAATGATATGTCTTTTATGAATCTAAGTACATAAATTGCAATTGTTAGCAAGTTAAAGGATTTAGAGGTTAAAGTTCATGCACTTTACATATATGCAATCCTTTCTAAACTCCCTCCTGGAATGAGTATAGAAAGAGAATTTTACATTCACCAAAGTTATACAGTACAGGTATTCCTTCAAAAAGAGCTTGAAACAAGCTCTTGAGATGCGCTATTTCAAAGTTCTAAAGTGAATTTTGGTAAGTGATGCATATGGTAAAACTCAAAATTATAACAGTTAGTAACAAAGGAAATGACCTTTTTGGCTAAAGTAAGAAAGGAAATAACGCTAAACAAAAATAAATAAATCCTCCCTCCCGCATAATATATGAAGCAAATCACATCTGCCCGTTCGCTGCTCGCGATTTTGCACTGGATTGCATTGAACCGTTGGAATGGCGCGGCGGCGGTGGCTGCCCACACTATGGAGTCTCAAGTATGGATGACAATGGGTAGGGTATCTGTATTTTTTTTGCTATCCGTATCTTAATCCGAATAACTATTCTACCATCCGTACCCGAATAACTACCCGTTTATTTTTTAGAATCTCTACCCATACCCTACCCTATTAAAAATTTAACTACTCGTTTAATACCCGAACCCTATAAATACCCGACTTAAATATCTATCCGATTAGATATTGTTACCCGATTAATATTCGGGTACCCGACCCTATAATACCCTAATAATAATCAAATTTCGAATAAGATAAAATGGGTACTCGTAAATCTGAATAATATATTAAAAAATATAGTAAACAAATAAAAAAATATATATTTATATACATATATATAATCGGATTTGGGTAGTGGGTATCCGTCCTATGCTACCCGAACCCGACTCGGGTAGCATATGCACTACTCATGCCCTACCCAAATCCGAATAACAACCCGAATAACAACTATCTGTTTACCTTTAAATGGATTTGGGTAGAACAGGTACCGCTAAATTGGTACCCAATTGCAATCCCTGGTCTCAAGACGGATGCCCAGCCTCTGCTTGAACGTTGACGCCGGCTTTTTCATCGAGAGAAGATGCGCGTTCAAACCTTCCGGGAGAGTGTGGATTGCCGTAGATGCGGGAGAGTGTGGATTGCCGTAGATGCTTTCACTTAAATTACCGAATCCCTTCAAACCAAAAGGGGCGCGCTGCTATGCTGCTGCCACCTGTTCTTTCGGATTCCTCTCGCAAGTTCTCAATTTGGATGCCATCACCCGAGCCCTACGTCGTTGTGGTCGATACATGGCCGTGCAAGAAGGAATGTCGATCCACGCCCAGATCACAAAGCGAGGCCTCTGCGACGACATCCTCATCGCAAACCATCTCATCATGATGTATGCGGATTTGGAGTTCCTCGACTGCGCACAGAGTGTGTTCGCCGAAATGCCTTACAGAAACGTGGTTTCCTGGACCACCCTGATCTCGGTAGAAACCCGTGCCGGGAATCCTGATCTGGCCATTGGGACGTTTGTGCGGATGAGAAATAATGGATCAGAAGAACCCAACAGTTACACATATTCCGCCGCGCTGAAGGCTTGCGCCATGATTGAGAATCTTGAACTGGGCAAGTGGATCCACAAACAGGTTTCGGAGACTTCTCTGTGGCAAACTGATGTGGCCCTTGTAAACGCTGTTCTTCATATGTACGTTAAATGTGGGAATTTGAGCGAAGCTCGACGAGTTTTTGACGATTGCTCCATGGCTAACTCTACATCATGGAACACTATGATTGCTGGGTATTTTAGAGAAGGCAATGCATTCGATGCAGAGATTCTATTCCGCAAGTTTCCTAAGCCTGATGCTATCTCATACAACATCATGGTTGCTGGCTTTGCAGAAATGGCTAGTCCAAAAGCATTGGAGTATGTTTATTTGATGCAGTCAAAGGGTTTTAAGTTTGACCATTACACGCTTCCCTGTGCGTTAAAGACATGCGGGAACTTAAAGTTTGATAAAATGGGAGAGCAGATCCACAGCTACATCATCAAATGCGGCTCTCTCTTAAGTTGCTTTGTCAGCTCATCGCTGATTGATATGTACTCAAATTGTGGCTACACAGATAATGCAATGAAGCTATATGATGAGTGCTTGAACGCAAAAAGGGTTGTTAGTAGCAGATTGTCCCTACTAAATTCAATGGTTTCTGGGTTAGTCATCCATGGCTACAATAGGCATGCACTTGATCTGATTTCAGAGATCCACGACTCAGGGACTCAGCTTGATCGTTTTACCTTTTCAAGTACACTACGGCTCTGCAGTAACTTGCAGAGTATGAGAATTGGTCTTCAAGTCCACGGATTGATAGTCACTACTGGATTTCATGGAGACGTTATTGTTGGGAGCAATCTAGTAGATCTTTACTCAAGGTGTGGAAGCTTAGCAGATGCACTAAGATTGTTTCATGAGCTGCCTCAAAAGGACATAATTGCATGGACCGGACTAATATCTGCCTGTTTGCGACAAGGTATGAATGAGTTAGCATTTAATCTATTCAGGGAAGTGCTTCGGTTGGAAGTGGAAGTGGATCACTTTCTGCTATCAAGCATTATCAAAGCTTGCACAGTCATTCCATGGATTCAAGGTGGAAAGCAAGTTCATGCTTACATTATCAAGGCAGGGTTTGAATCAGAAAGAATTACTATTACTTCATTAATTGATATGTATTCTAAATGTGGTGAAATAGATGACAGTTTTACAGTATTTGAATCCGTGTCTGTGAAGGATACTGTCTGCTGGACTGGCATAATAGCTGGATGTGGAAACAATGGAAAATCAACAAAAGCGTTGGATCTCTTCCAGGAGATGATAAAAGCAGGGGTACAACCAAATGAGATCACTTTCCTGGCCATTCTTTCTGCCTGTAGACATGCTGGTCTGGTTAACCATGCATGCAGGATTTTCAAGTTCATGAAAGAGAGTTATTGGCTAGAACTATTGGTAGAGCATTACCATTGCATGATAGATATTCTGTGCAGAGCTGGATGGTTTGAAGAGGCTAAGCTCTTGGTTTCTGAGATGCCTTATGATAGTGATGAAGTTGTGCATAACTCTTTTATTAGCGGTTGTCTATTTCATGGAAGTGGCAAGCATGAGCAGGTTGATTTGTTTCAATCTATATCCTGCAATACACCTGGGAATGCTTCACTGTCTCAAGCTTATGCTAACCGGGATGTTTCAACTAATTCTAAAGATATAAAAAGTGCGAACATTAAGAATATTGGGAAAAGCTGGGTCCGAGTTAGTTCTCAATGATATGATAAGAGCAGATTTGGTATAGGAGCTTTATCCATTAGTTTTTCTATAATTGTAAATAAATTAAATTCTAAACAAAGTAGATCTTACTGGAAGAATTCTTTCTTAAACAGTTGTATATTTGAAGGACACTCTTGCTCTACAAACTCAGCAGCTAATCGGACTAATGGCAATTCCTTGCAGAACTAGTCCATATTACAAATTATGGTGATGCATATTCTTTTCACTGGTCATTTGAAGAAAAAAACATGATACAGCAATACGATGTTGATTTTTCTAATACCGAATTCATAATGTCCTCTACACTGAGTCTAACCACTCAAGGAATGAACGCAACCAAAAGATCTTCATTTCCAACTTCTACATTGAAGATCTTTTGGTATTCAAGAGTGCCTTCGTAAATTGGCCACCGAAAAGTTCATTGTTGGATTGAGTCCAAATTTAGAGATAATGTTAAAAATTCAGTTTCCTTCAATCTGAATGGTGCGAATAGTCGAAAGATGGTCTTTGTTGAGTAATACGTTTAGGTGCAAGTCTCTATCTTGAGGAAAATCCTACACTTTGTTCCCACTTGTAATCATTTCCAACTTCTATATTGATGATATTTTGGTGCTCAAGAGTATTCTTGATATCGTTGTGGTGCCTATTATGAAGTTTTGTTTAACCCTTTAATTGCTTTAGAGGAGATTTTGGGTGGAGTATGTTCCTATGGTTTTTACTCCTTTTGGGAGGTTTTCCATGTTAAAAATTGGTGTTTGTTTTTTTTGGTTGTTGTTCTATGATTGCTACAAAGTCTAGAGTTTATTGATGTTGTATTGTATTATAGCTTAACTTGAGAAACTACTCATTGTTGTAGAGGGTTTCTTGTGTTTATTAGTTTGTAGATAAATTTGAGTTACCTACAGCCAAGTATTTGTATTGGTTCATATCCTCAACAACTAGTATGAGAGGGGGGTCTTTTTTTTTGTAGTGAAACTTATCTTGTACTGCACTATGGAGGTGAACACCAACAGAATGATTCCCTTGAATGACTCAAATTACCATAAATGGAGGGGAAAGTTGGAAGATCTTCTTTATGTAAAGGATTGTTATCATCCAATATTCTGAAAAACTCAAGGGTAAAACTTAAGAGGAATGAAATATTGCTTATTAGCAAGTTTGTGGTTACATTAGATAGTGGCTTGATGATAATGTATTGAACCTTGTTTGTGGAGAGAAAAATGCTTGAACACTATGGGCTAAGCTTGCGAATATGTATGCTCAAAAGAATGGTAATAACAAATTGTTTTGATAAAGTTAATCATGTCCTTGAGACTCAGAGATGGTGGCTCAGTGAAGGATCACTTGAACACAATTCAAGGAATTCTCAATCAGTTAATAAAAATGGACATTAAATTTAATGATGAGATACATGTTAGTGTATATGCCCTGAGACCTAATATTGGTCCATCTTTGTACTACTTGACTATGATATTTATTTATATATATCATTCTTGCATTGTCGCTATCATTGTTTGTTTACATCTGCGATTGTGTATTTACATGATAATGTCCCTAGAGACAGATTGGATCTGTGCTCAAATGGTTGTCCCCAGTCAATGTACCTTAATGGATATGGGACAGCTATGGTACGTGAGAGATTGGTATATAGGCTGGTTAGGCACAAGGTGCTAACACAGACATATGGGTATATCAATTGTAGATATACTGGACTGACCCGCTGTGAGACTATGACTTGGTGTCATGAGTTATCCTCATAAGTGACAGGAGATGCATTGATCCCTTGATTTGAGGTCATTGACCATTCTATATGGTTAGAGACATGCTTTGATATAACCTAACACCTCGCCGTAGTTGGGAGGTAATAATAGTTGTCATTAAGTATGTCACGACCCATATGAGAAGGTTAATGGACAGATAGAGAATTTGCCCCATCCTGAGGGAAGCTTGATATCCATACGACCCCTCTCATGGTTCTATGACTGAAAGTGTATAGTCATACCTAGGTGAGAACCTGATTTAGTCATGACCATGTGATTGGGTGAAAACAAGTGGTGACACACTTGTCCATTCGGATATCTGTTTGGCAAAGAGACTGTAATGCATCTGTACCTAGTTGCGATGATGGGGATGTCGATGTCGATATCCATTTCGATGACTTAGGTAGTAGCGATGCACTGCTAGGTGCCACTCACTGCTTGTGGTGACCTTAGGTCAGCACTGCCAACTTCAGAGGACCTGATGAGATGGAAGAGAGTTATTGGAACCAAACTTCATTTTTGGCAGGTTAACCCGAAATTGACCATGGTTGGTGTTGTGTCCGCAAGTGCACAGATACTCGAATTAATAAATAAAATATCGAACCACAGAGACCTCATTTGTTAAGTACCGAATAATTGATTTTTCACTAGCTAAGAAATCGAATGTGATTAAAGCAAATGATCGGAAAGTATACGAATAATCAGAGAGAAAAACTGGGATTAAGGTTTCATCCATCTTAATTTCAATGACTAGATATAAATAAGTGCTCGCCAGTCTAATCTTATTATGATAAAGATATAATTTACTTTATAAAGAAATCATCTCGCTTTCACGTAGACAATTTACAAAGAACCAATCCTCACTTTTGCATAAGATTTATTCAATGTTAAAGATAAGTAAATCATTGACAAAGAAATTAAAGATCACTTTCATGCATCTAATCTCTATGTCAATCATCTCAAGTGAAAACTAAATACTTTCATACTTTAGCTTCACAGGTTCTACTTAAGGTTCTCCAATGATCCGATACTTAATTTCTTATAATATCTTCATGTTTGTTTCAATAATTCTTCCTAGATCAGAATTATTAATAAGGCAATAAACTTCTAAAATCTAGAAATAAAATAAACCTAATTTCTTACGATGAGTTCCTAAATCTCAATTTTAGGGATCCAAGTTCTCGCAAGTCACTTTCCAGTCCATATCGCAAAAACTTCAATACATGCTGATAATATGAAACTAGAAAGAATTAAAGACAATCATCACATAAGTAGAATTATCAAAGTAAAATTATCCTAACGAAATAAAGTTTATCTAGTCATTATGAAATTAAGGGGATTACACCCCCCATGTTCCAAAAAGTGTTTAAGCTAGCATGGTTGAAGAACTACAATAATCCATAGTTTAGAATGATAAAAAATCGAAGAGCAAGTGGGAATTTTACTAAACACAGGGCTGTAATGAAAATTACAGTCGTAATTTAGAGTGTGAACAGTGCAGGCGACGCTTCTTTCCTTGATTTCTCCTCGATTGATCTCCTTTCACTTTGAAACTTATGGGGTATGTTCTTCTCCTCCAGGCGTAGCTTCCCTCAAATTTCACTGCCGAAGATGCTCTATACACTTCGCGGCGGTGAACCTTAGGGTGGTGGTGAAGAATCCGATTTCTCTTCGAGTGGTCGATCAAAAATTAGGGCTTTTTGTGTGCTCCTCCTCCTCTTGTTCTAACAAGTATTCCCCTTTTTACGGATCTCAATTAGGTGGTCTAAATTGTCCGCAATCATCCGCGCAAAAATTGGGCTTCAATATGACCAGGAAAATCAGCCGTCTGGATTAGAATTACGGTCGTGATTTTGATTATGGTGGTGTCATATTTCATTCTGTGAAGAAACTAGAAAGAAACACACACCGTAAAAACAACCACGGCAGTGTCGTGATCACACAAAACATTCTATAAGGAAATCACACGACATTACGACCCGTAATATACATTACAGTAGTGCCGTAAAAACTGCAAGACTCTTTGGTCGGAAATCAACCCAAATTACAGCAGTGCTCAGAAATTACGGTAGTGTCATGGTTTGTTCTATAAGTTCAATAAAACCACGGTATCGTAATCTTGATTACGGCCCTGCAGTAATTTGGTCTATGGCTTCGATCTTCGTGAAATTTGACGTGTAATCTTCTCTTGATGATGAGAATTCATCAATGCATCTGCATTACTTGAAAATGCCTTAAAATAATGTCTTTTTACCTAAAAATGATAAAAAAAAATAGAAAATATGTAGATTCCGCAATATTTGATAAATAAGGCATGAAAATAAGCAAAAGAGAATGAATATGACGCAAAAAAACCTATAAAATGACACAAAATATACTATGAATTTTCATGTCATCAAATACATAAGGCTCAAACTTTGCTTGTTCTCAAGCAAAATCAAAAACTAATCAAAGGAATAAACTTTCTTATGAAGAATAAACTTCTAAAATACAGTCGCCAATGGAAAATTTCATCAATTGCTTCATAAAATTTCAAATAAATATATCATCCTTTGAATTCAATCCTCGAGATCTGCAACTTAATCAAATAAAATTTCACAACTTGTATAATAAATAGAATTTCAATCTCAAGATTTCATCCAATTTTAGTTCAAATCCACCATACTTTTGTTTACAGGAATAGGATTTCCAAGATCTTTTTCCACTCAGAATTTTTTTAGTTTCCTTTTTTATTATTTTTTTACATTTTTTTATTTTTATTGATGACATGTACCCACATAGATACATATTTTTTATTAGGACTTCAACTCTTATCTTCGGTACCACTGCCAATTTTACGCAGTGCCAAGTAGGGGAGTCTCTCTCTCTTTTTGGATCTTGGATTCTTTCTTCCCAACAAATAGTAAAATAGACTAAACATCAACTAGATTAATCAATCGATATCAATTCAAAAATTACACTCATATGCTTGTTTATTTAAAGAAGTAGTTTCAGCTTTAGATCATATTCATCAAATAATATATCCACCCAAAATCTCATGAATCAACCAATGAAAAATTCCAATAGGCAGATATATATTAAAGAAATAAATTCAACACAATGGGTCTATCCCTAATCACAAGCATAAACACATCCATCATCAAGAAAGTCATTTTATCAATAGAAATTCCTCAAAAACATACTACACCACTGGATAATCATAACGAGAGGGAATTGCATACATTCAACAGAAAAATTATACATTCAATCATGCATCAGTATGCACCTAAACAAGGTGCTCAATATCATTAGAATATCAAATATATCATACAACCATATTGAATTCAAAATCACAACAGATTTAGAATTATAGTGATACAACCAAATCGAACTTTAAAATTCAGGGAGTAATGATAAGCAATATATAATAGCAGCAGCAGACCCAAGAAGTTTGATCAATCCAAGTCATTCTTCCCTATAAAGACATGAAACATTAATAGCAATATAAGGTAAACAAGGAATAGATAGGGAAAGAGGATACTCACAGAGCTCTAATGATCATCATCAGATCCAATCTCTTCAGCGTCCTCAGGGGCTGCATCCATAGGATCATCGTGCTGTCCCCCTGGTCTCCACCATGGTCTCCTCCATAAACTCCACCTTTCCTACTATCCTTGAAACCGAAATGGTAAACTAAATCTAGCTGGAGAACATTAAAATGAAGCTCGAGAATGGGCAGAAAGGATCGTTGAAAAGTTTTTGAAGGTAAGGACCGATCAGTCAGTGTAAGAACGGGCGAAAACACAGGTGAAAATCCCTAAAATTGGCCATGGAATCGCGCAGTCAAACGAAATTATGGCCGTAATTTATCTTACGGTAGTGCCATAATTTTGACAGTTTAAACATCATGGCCATAAAAACAGTACGATAGTGCCATAAAACTCCCCAAACTTTCTATTCAAAAATTGATCGAAAATACGGCCTGGTAAAAATCTTACGGTAGTACCGTACAAGATGCCAAACTCTCAGCAAACATTTCATTCCAAATTACGGCCAGTGAAAGTAATACGGAGCTACTGTAAAAACCATAAAACTTTCTGTACAATAATTATCCAAAATTACGGCACCTAAAATTACTCACGGTACTGCCGTAAAAATCTCAAAAGTTTTTGGACGGAAAATAACCTACCTTACGGCACTGTCGTAATTTGTGCAAATTTTAATTTTTCCTATAGAAAGAAAAGAAAAATTAATTCTAGAAAAATAACCAAAATAAAAAAAAACTAAGCTAAGGAAGAGTGTTTGGGTTGTCTCCCAAGAAGCGCTAATTTAAAGGTCATTAGCTTGACTGTTCATCACTTATGTCTCTTCGTGGTGGTGCCTTCAGTCGCCACTCTATTTTCTCTTTATTATGTTCACCACTTCTGACTACATAAGGCTCATTCAAGAAACAGTGTCCAATTTTGCCTAAGAAATTTCTTCCTTTGTCAAGTAATATCAATCCTCCTTTTCTTCTTTATCTCTTTTTCTTTCTCCTTTCAGAAATTAAATCAGCTTTTTCCTAAAATTTTCCACACTCAAGAGAAGTATCACTTTCAATATTAGAAGGTTCATCAAATAACATATGTAAATCATTAATAACATTATCCATTATGTCAATACTACAACATGATCTTGAATATGATAGTTTTTTCAATGAATCTACCAATTCAAACTCAATTATGTTTTCTCCAATATTTAGTGTGATTTTTCCTTTCTTAACATCAATGACTGCCCCTGATGTGGCTAAAAATGGTCTATCAAGGATGATAGGATTTTTAGAACTTTCCTCCATCTCAAGAACTACAAAATCTACTAGAATAAAATACTTACCTGCTTAGATTGGAACCTTTTTTAAAATTCCAACAGGATACTTTACCGAGCTATCAGCAAGCTGCAAAGATATTGAAGTTGGTTTAAGCTCTCCCATGTCCAATTTTCTGCAAATAGATAATGGCATTAAGCTTATACTGGCACCTAAATCACATAAGGCTCGATTAAAAGCTATACTTTCAATTGAACAAGGAATAGAGAAACTACCTGGATCCTTTAATTTCGGTGACAACTTATTTTGGATGATAGCACTACACTCCTCAGTCAATGCCACAGTACCATAGTCCTCTATCTTTCTTTTATTTGACAATATTTCTTTTAAAAACTTAGCATATGTGGGCATTTGAGATAAAGCTTCAGTAAATGGGATATTAATATAAAGCTTTTTTAAAACATCAAGAAGTTTCCCAAATTGCTTATCTAATTTATCTTGGACCAATCTTTGGGGGAAAGGTATAGGTGGCCTATATGGTGCAGGAGAACTAGATCTAGGAATATCTGGGTGACATGATTCATCACCTTTAGGTTCATCACCCTAGTGAGGTGACAAACTAGTATGGGACTGCTCTTGTACAGGAGAATTTTCCAAGACTGGTTCATTGTTATGTTCAATCTCAGGCTCTTCTTCATTATCTTCAATTCTCCCTCTAGGTTCATCTAATTGCCTCCCACTCCTAGTAATATTATAGCATTACAGTGTTCTCTAGGGTTTAATTCAGGTTTAGCAGGTAACCTCCTTGGGGGTCTATAAGAAGTGCTAGCTTATTGTGCTATTTGATTTTCTATCATTTTGGTGTGGGCACTCATGTTATCCAACCTAGAGTCCATACTATCCATCCTAGATTCCATACTACCCATCCTAGTTTGATTTGTTTGAGAGTTTTATTCACGTCTTCATTTTATTTTGACTGAGTACTCATAAATTTCTCAAACATCACCTCTAAACTAGACTTAGGAGGATTAGGATTGGAGTTCCTAGATTGATACTGAGGTCTAGAATCTAATTGTGCTCCCTGATTACTCTTCCAAGATAGGTTTGGGTGATTTTTCTATCCAGGGTTATAAGTATTAGAATAGGGGTCATTATTTCTCTTTTGATTGTAACCCCCTGCATTAACTTGTTCATACCCTGATCAGTAATAACTTTACACTCCTCATAATAATGTCCATTATTACCACAAATATCACACACAACAGAAGATGAAACTAGAGCAGTTTGCATTTGAAAAGAATCAAATCTGTTGTACAAAGAATCTACCTTTTCAGCCAAGGTGCACCAGTTATCACTTTCATTCTTACCATGAGGAGACTGATACATCACTCCACTCTCTGTTGCCCATTGATTGTGGTTCAGAGCCATCTCTTCAAATAGGGTGAAAGTATCTTCAATAGTATTGCACATAAGGGCTCCTCCTACTGCAGCATCAACAGTCATATGGGTATTATAAAGCAAACCATTATAAAAAGTATGTATTAAAACCCATTTTTAAAGACCATGGTGAGGAGACTTCCATTGCAACTCGTTGAAACACTCCCATACCTCGCTCAAAGACTTGCCATCTCGCTGTGCAAAACTAGTAATCTGATTCCCTAACTGGATCGTCTAGCTGGGTGGAAAATATTTTGTCAAGAAAGCATTAGACAGCTGATCCCATGTAGTGAAGGTACCGGTAGGTAGAGAGTGAAGCCAAGAGTGTGAGCGGTCCCTAAAAGAAAAAGAAAACAGTCTAAGTTTCAATGCATCACTGGAAACACCATTAATTTTAATAGTATCACATAATTCAAGAAATAAAGCAAGATGTTGATTAGGATCTTCTAGTGGGGTTCCTCCAAAATGATTTTGCTAGATCATAGTGAAGGAACCCCTAACATAAAGGGGGGGGGGGGGGGGGGGGGGGGGAAACCCTAATCATGCGCATCTAGCATGCATGGCGGAAAATAGGGTTTCAAAATCGCATATGAAACTATATGATCAACTTAAGTTATGAGAAATCATACCAACGCCATAAGCTTGGAATTCGGCTTGGAAGAAGAGATCAAACTAGGTCTCCTCCACAAGTCCACACACAAGATGAAGATGCTCACTTCCTTGAGATCTCTTGTGCTAGCAAGACACCCAAGCCTTCTCTTGTCGAATGGAAAGGGTTTGATGAGATGAATCCGTTCGGCCGAGAGCTTCTCTTGGATGTCTACTCCACATCTACGTCAACCACACCTCGAAAAGAATCAAGGCGTTGAAGTGAGGAGCTCAACGCATAAGCGTTTTGGCATTGAAGCAAAACCGGCCCTTGATGACTTTCCATAAATGGAAGTCAATCAAGCCATGCGTTCAAGCCAACCCAAAACGCATTTTGGCATTGAACCAAGCGTTCATATTTGTGAACCGGTTCAATCCAAAATGTCAAATCGGCTTTGGTTCATCAAACCAAACCGAAATAGCTCAAGCCACTTGGTCTAGACCAAATCGAACCCCAAGGCTTATGATCCAACCGTTCATCTCCTGATGCCCCTGATCTCTCCGATCTAGCATCACCTCTCTCGATCGAAGCTTACCGATCTCAAGCCCTAATCAATCAAACATGATCAGACCAGATCTCACTTACAATCAGAGATTAAATCCCTTTAATCTGAACTCAAAGAATCCAGTCCATACGATCTGACTTAAGTAAGCCATATCACCAAATTGTGCGACCCTGAGGGTTTCCTCTAAATGTCGGTAACGATAACTTACGTTATCACGATCAGTGAGGGGTATCTAGCAACACATCACTGTCACCCGATATAAAGGAAAGAGTCTTCCAAGACTACTCCCAAACCATAGCACAAGTGTGACTCAATTCACAAGGCATACATATGTCCTTTACCACTGGATGTTCTTATTGGACAAGCATGTCAAGCCTGTAACTCCAATACGATGAGCATGATTAGATCAGATGCACATAGTCATCTGGGTATGGCCATACACTATCTCAATCATCTCATAAGGGGGCCCTTTAGAACATCATACTCCTTAAACAAGGAGACGGCAATCCTATGTCTATCACTAGTGTCCTAACCTGATTCAAGCTCACCATCCAAGATAGTCTATAATCATTATGTTTCAAATGATATTGAACTACCTCAAGACAATGACAATCATCATTTAGAAACACAAGTGATCTCAAGTCAAAGGACATGTGCCACTTGCTGCTTACAAGGATTATTCACATTGTGACAAGCAATGGAATATCCCAGTAGGGTCTGTCCAGTACATCCAATGTACCCATGAGTCTACATCTTATTCCATGCTCGAAGCATCCTATAAGATTAGCACTCATATTAGTCTCAATCATATCAAGGCTGTCTCATGTTCACCAAGATATCTCGACTAAGGACATATAGCCTGTCAGCCTAGCTGAACAGCTTTGAGACATTATTCAGAAGTACACTTATTACAGCAGACAAGGTAACAACCTGAATAATAACCATGCCTTTATAAACTTAAGAGTTTATTACATGATACTAATACAATCCCAAGGCCTCAAACATTAGCCTTAAGGGCATACCCCAACAATCTCCCACTTGCACTTAATCTAATGGTTGAGAAATCTCAAACCCATATTATTACAGTGCTTCTCATGCTTCTGCTGCGCCAGAGGCTTGGTAAGTGGGTCTGCCAGATTGTCATCTGTATGAACCTTGCATATTTTGATCTCGCCTCGATCAATGATCTCCCGGATCAAGTGAAACCGTCTCTGTATGTGCTTGGACTTCTGGTGCGACCGCGGTTCCTTTGCTTGTGCGATGGCTCCAGTGTTATCACAGAAGATAACCAAAGGATCAGCACTCGAAGGAACGACACCAAGTTCTCTCACGAACTTACGAATCCACACTGCCTCCTTGGATGCTTCCGAGGCTGCAACATACTCGGCTTCTGTTGTGGAATCAGCAACAGTTGACTGTTTGAAACTCTTCCACACCACTGCTCCACCATTCAAGCTAAAAACATAGCCTGATTGCGATCGGAAATCATCCTGGTCCGACTGGAACGAAGCGTCAGTATATCCCTCTATACTGAGTTCTTCCTGACCACCATATATCAAGAACATATCTTTGGTCCTCCGCAGATATTTTAAAATGTTCTTGACTGCAATCCAGTGCGCCAAACCTGGATTACTTTGGAATCGACTGGTTACGCTTAACCCGTAAGCGACGTCTGGGCGAGTACACAACATCGCATACATAATGGACCCAATAGCCGAAGCATAAGGCGTATTATCCATTTCATCTTTCTCAGTCTGTGTTTGTGGACACTGACTCTTCGAAAGATTCAGACCATGTCTGACTGGAAGATATCCACGTTTAGAATTCTCTAAATGGAATCTCTCCAGGACCTTATCGATGTAAGTACTCTGGCACAGCCCGAGAAGCTTCTTAGATCTATCCCTGTAGATCTTCACACCTAATACATAGGCTGCTTCTCCTAAATCTTTCATCTGGAAACATTTTCCTAACCATGCCTTAACAGCATGCAATTCAGGAATATCATTTCCAATGATCAAGATATCATCGACGTAGAGGATTAGGAATGTAATCACGCTCCCACTAAACCTCTTATATACACACGGGTCATCCTCGTTCTTGATGAAACCAAACTCAGAGATTGATTCATCAAAACGAATATTCCAGCTCCTAGATGCTTGTTTAAGTCCATAAATGGACTTCTTTAACTTGCATATCTTATGACGATCTGATGGATTAGTGAAACCTTCTGGTTGTGTCATATACACATCCTCATCCAGATTTCCATTAAGGAAAGCTGTCTTCACATCCATCTGCCAGATCTCATAATCGTAATATGCAGCTATCGCGAAAAGAATCCGAATAGACTTAAACATGGCTACAGGTGAGAAAGTTTCATCATAATCTATCCCGTAGATTTGTTTGAAACCTTTCGCAACTAGCCTGCCTTTATAGGTAACCACGTTACCATCCATGTCAATCTTCTTCTTGAAGATCCATTTACAGCCTATAGGGATTACTCCCGGAGGCGGATCAACCAAATCCCAGACTTGGTTATCTGACATGGAGTCCATCTCGGCTCGCATAGCTTCAAGCCATCTAGCTGACTCCGGTCCACTGACCGCATCCGCATAAGTTAGGGGTTCATCATTATCAATGATGTAGACTCCGACATAGCGCTCAGGCTGTCGACGGATCCTACCCGATCTTCGCGGTTCCCGTGATATCTGAGCCTCAGGTTGTTCAGTAACCTGATCTACTGGCTCAGGCACATCCAACTCTGCCTGACTACTTTGTCCTTCCTCTGGAATCTCATCCAGCTTTATTTCTCTCCCACTGGCCTCTTGCAGAAGAAACTCCTTCTCAAGAAATATGGCCGTCCGAGCAACAAATATCTTGTTCTCTTTGGGATCGTAGAAATAATAACCCTTAGTTTCCTTAGGGTAACCGACAAAGATGCATTTCTCAGATCTGCTCTCCAGTTTCCCAGAGGCGAGCTTTTTGACATAAGCCTCGCAACCCCAGATCCTGATAAATGTCAAGCTAGGCTGTTTCCCATACCATAGCTCATATGGCGTCTTTGAAACTGCCTTGGATGGCACTCGGTTTAGTACCTTTGCAGCTGTTTCCAGTGCAAAACCCTAAAAGGAATATGGAAGAGTAGCCTGACTCATCATAGAACGAACCATATCAAGTAACGTTCTATTTCTCCTCTCGGACACACCATTCCACTGCGGTGTTCCTGGCGGAGTGAGCTGTGAGATAATCCCACACTCCTTCAGATAGTCAGTAAACGTATGACTCAGGTATTCTCCACCTCGATCAGAACGAAGTGCCTTGATATTTCGGCCTAACTGATTTTGTACTTCATTTTTGAACTCTTTGAACTTGTCAAAAGATTCACTTTTATGTCTCATTAAATAGACATATCCATACCTACTGAAATCATCAGTGAAGGTAATGAAGTACTGATAGCCACCTCTGGCATGTTTACTGAAAGGCCCACACACATCACTGTGTATCAGGTCAAGTAAACCTGAAGTCCTTTGACCTTTGTGAGGAAAAGGAGACTTCGTCATTTTACCCATTAAACAAGCTTTGCATGTATCAATCTCCTCATAGGAGAAAGATCCCAGCAGTCCATGATCATGCAACCGCTTAATGCGCTTCTTGTTTATATGGCCTAAACGACTATGCCATAGCAAGGTGCTGTCATCAGCATACTTGGCTTTCTTATTATCAATGTTTTGTATAGAATATTCCATGTCCAACATGAATAACCCATTGTTAATTGAACCAGTTGCATACACAATATTATCATAAGTTAAAACACACTTTGAAATCTTGCATTCAAAGGCAAATCCTTTCCTGACAAGAGCAGGAATAGAGATAATATTCTTGGTAATACTGGGTACAAAATAACAATTGTTCAATTCTAATACAATGCCAGATGGTAAAGTGATGAAATAGTCTCCTACAGCAACAGCAGCAACCCGTGCCCCGTTTCCAACGCGTAGGTCTACCTCATGCTGTCCCACCTGCCTTCTTCTCTTGAGTTCCTGCACATTTGAACAAATGTGAACTCCACATGCAGTGTCCAACACCCATGATATAGAAGAAGATGAAACCATGACTTCCGTCACGTATATACCTGAGCCAGAAGCAATGCTTCCCCTCTTATCTCCTTGGAGCGCTTTACAGTCCTTTTTCCAGTGACCCAGCTGGCCACAGTGGAAACACCTGTTATCCTTCGACCGCTTCACCTTCTGTTTCAGGGCCTTGCTGTAATTCTTGACAGGGGCCTTGCCCTTCTTCCCCTTCTTCTTGTTCCTAGAAGGAACCAACAAGACAGAGGTTGAAGGCTTACCCTTCAGAGTTTCCTCAGTAGTCAAGAGCATATTCAGCAGCTCTGCCGGCGTACAATCGATTTTGTTCATATTAAAGTTAATGATGAACGCATCGAAAGAAGGCGGAAGAGACTGCAGAATAATATCTACAGCAAGCTCCTGGTTGATGGTATGCCCCAGTTTCTCCAGAGCCTCCTTGTGCCCAATCATCTTGAGCACGTGAGCTCCCACTGGGCTCCCCTCAGCCAGTTTGCTCTGAAAGAAGAGCTTCGTCAGATTATAGCGTTCTGTCCTCGCCTGTGCAGCATACAACATCTTGAGGTTCGCTATAATTTCTATAGCCGACATATCCTCATGCTGACGCTGCAGCGGTGGCGTCATAGACGCTAGCATCAGGCAAGCGACATCAATGCTATCATTGACGTGCTTTTCATAGGCATCCCGAACCGCCCTTGCGGCGTTCGGAGCGGGCTGCGGCGGTATCGCCGTCTCGAGGACATACAGTTTCCTCTCTGCCTTAAGAACGATCTTAAGGTGTCCGAACCAGTCAGAGAAGTTCGGCCCAGCAAACTTCTCCCTTTCCAGTAGGGATCGCACATTGAAGCTCATGGTGTTCGTTGCTGCAGGAATCTACAACAAGCAAGAACAGCAAGGTCAGTATCAATGTTTAGAATCAATCCAGGACTTAAGAAAGATTCTTTTCTCACTATTTTGTCTGACTGAAAAATCCAGTAAACAGTCCGAAAGAGTATCACTCTTTTAGTGAGATGGGATCCAAATTTCATACTTGGTCTCCGCGTCCCGCTCAGGCGAGATAAGATGCACAGAGATGACAAGCACTAATTTCTGGTAGGCTGTCCCAGCCAATCGCCAACCCGTGCGATTCCCCTTCATCTTGGCAATCCAGCAGACTGTGCCAACTGAGTTGGTACAACACAGTCTCTGATTCCAGAGATGGCTGCCTCCATGCGCTACCATATGCGCCACATATGTAGCCTACATGGTCAAGCTGACCCGACCTACTCCCTGGACCACCACGTGTTATGCTGAGCAACGAGCAGTGATAAATCCCTACTCTGTAACACGCAGGTGAAATCCAGCACCGTCTGAAGATAGATGGACGTGCCCACTGAGTGGGTTCAACACGGCTCCAACGATAATCAGAAAGGTGAGGTTTCGCGTCAGAAGGCTTATCGAGCTTGATATGTTAGCGTTGGATTTTAACGGTCTTTTATCTTCTTACTATCAGGCATATCCTATGGCTATAGTAGAAGATAAACTTAAACATGCAATTCTAATTATTAGCAATAAGTAGAAAGCATGATCTTATGTGGTAAAAGCCCATGAACCCTAGTAAGACCTTAATTTTACTTAAGTCTTCACTTGAGCTCCTTGGCATCTCATCTGGTCCAACCTAGGGCCCTAGCGCCAAGAGCACCTCAGGTGCGCCACCAGCTGAATGCTCCTTTGGGATGTGTGCATTTGTACTCTTGTCTAATCAAAGTACATTTGATCTATCTAGACAAGGTTGACTCACAGGTCAATTATACAATAAATTAATGAAAAAGTGATTCGCAGATCACAATAAAATTAACTTATAATTTACCAGGCACGCAGGCCCCAGCACAGCACACAATAGGGCAACCCACATAAGACTAAATAGACAAGCATCATGGCATCAAATCATCATGTGATCCAATCAAGAAATTAAATTTTTGAAAAACCCCATGGCATCAATTTTAATTTCCTTATGTGCCCTACAACCTTACAATGGTCCATTGATAGGGATCCACTCATCCATCTAGTTAGATCCTTTGCCCCTGCATGCACCGAGTCCTAACTGACCCGAGTTGACCTGATGGTCAACCATGCATGCGCCAAGGGCTGAACCACCCTCATGAGTTTTGGCAAGCGGGTGTGACCCCGGGCCTAACTCATGTGTGTTCAGTAGTTGTCTCAACCAGACCTCGCTACACGCCTTGGATGCAGTCGACCTATAGCCACCTCGTGCTTGCGCACAGGTGCTATCTGGTCAACCCATCTAGGCTGTCAGATGGTCTGATCAGACTAGTTGGATCTAACCTAGAAGATGCTTTCAACCCCATCAACCCATCTAAGGATTTAATGTAGTGGCACCTTAGATCTAATCATGCGCGCAAGATGTAAGTTTTAGAAAACATTTTGACATGCGCAAACATCTAGAACATCCATAAGATATATCTTCTAGCATGTTGATAACCCTTAGATCTAAGGGGGTCCCCTTCAAGGGGGAGCGCAAACTTTAGGGGGTCCCCTTCTAGGGGGAGCGCATACTTCATCAAAGCCATGATACAAGCGCAAACTACATGTTAGCATGATACAAGCGCAAACTTCATGTTAGCATGATACAAGCGCAAACTTCATGTAAACAAAGCATGCATCAAGTAAGCGCAATATGTATGGATCACAAACACTTCAAAGCAATCATATAGATCATATCAAGAGCCTAGCTCTGATACCAATTGAAGGAACCCCTAACATAAAGGGGGGGGAAAAACCCTAATCATGCGCATCTAGCATGCATGGCGGAAAATAGGGTTTCAAAATCGCATATGAAACTATATGATCAACTTAAGTTATGAGAAATCATACCAACGCCATAAGCTTGGAATTCGGCTTGGAAGAAGAGATCAAACTAGGTCTCCTCCACAAGTCCACACACAAGATGAAGATGCTCACTTCCTTGAGATCTCTTGTGCTAGCAAGACACCCAAGCCTTCTCTTGTCGAATGGAAAGGGTTTGATGAGATGAATCCGTTCGGCCGAGAGCTTCTCTTGGATGTCTACTCCACATCTACGTCAACCACACCTCGAAAAGAATCAAGGCGTTGAAGTGAGGAGCTCAACGCATAAGCGTTTTGGCATTGAAGCAAAACCGGCCCTTGATGACTTTCCATAAATGGAAGTCAATCAAGCCATGCGTTCAAGCCAACCCAAAACGCATTTTGGCATTGAACCAAGCGTTCATATTTGTGAACCGGTTCAATCCAAAATGTCAAATCGGCTTTGGTTCATCAAACCAAACCGAAATAGCTCAAGCCACTTGGTCTAGACCAAATCGAACCCCAAGGCTTATGATCCAACCGTTCATCTCCTGATGCCCCTGATCTCTCCGATCTAGCATCACCTCTCTCGATCGAAGCTTACCGATCTCAAGCCCTAATCAATCAAACATGATCAGACCAGATCTCACTTACAATCAGAGATTAAATCCCTTTAATCTGAACTCAAAGAATCCAGTCCATACGATCTGACTTAAGTAAGCCATATCACCAAATTGTGCGACCCTGAGGGTTTCCTCTAAATGTCGGTAACGATAACTTACGTTATCACGATCAGTGAGGGGTATCTAGCAACACATCACTGTCTCCCGATATAAAGGAAAGAGTCTTCCAAGACTACTCCCAAACCATAGCACAAGTGTGACTCAATTCACAAGGCATACATATGTCCTTTACCACTGGATGTTCTTATTGGACAAGCATGTCAAGCCTGTAACTCCAATACGATGAGCATGATTAGATCAGATGCACATAGTCATCTGGGTATGGCCATACACTATCTCAATCATCTCATAAGGGGGCCCTTTAGAACATCATACTCCTTAAACAAGGAGACGGCAATCCTATGTCTATCACTAGTGTCCTAACCTGATTCAAGCTCACCATCCAAGATAGTCTATAATCATTATGTTTCAAATGATATTGAACTACCTCAAGACAATGACAATCATCATTTAGAAACACAAGTGATCTCAAGTCAAAGGACATGTGCCACTTGCTGCTTACAAGGATTATTCACATTGTGACAAGCAATGGAATATCCCAGTAGGGTCTGTCCAGTACATCCAATGTACCCATGAGTCTACATCTTATTCCATGCTCGAAGCATCCTATAAGATTAGCACTCATATTAGTCTCAATCATATCAAGGCTGTCTCATGTTCACCAAGATATCTCGACTAAGGACATATAGCCTGTCAGCCTAGCTGAACAGCTTTGAGACATTATTCAGAAGTACACTTATTACAGCAGACAAGGTAACAACCTGAATAATAACCATGCCTTTATAAACTTAAGAGTTTATTACATGATACTAATACAATCCCAAGGCCTCAAACATTAGCCTTAAGGGCATACCCCAACACATAGATAGGAAAGTAGACTTGATTTCAAAGTTATTAGCCTCTATAACTGGTCTAGCAATGCTAGAGTGTATCTCCTGTGGGTTAAGGGCTGCATAGTCCCTAAGTGATCTTCTGTCTGCCATGATTACTTCCTCTTCTTGTCTTTCTTCAATCTGAGTTTCCTACGCAGTCTAAGAGTTTTGTTAATCTTAGGATATAAGGGAACTAGAGGTCCTGGTCTAAGATTCCTGTGCATGCACAAGTAAATAGATCAAATGACTCAAAATATGCAAAAAAGAACAAAAAACAGAATTAATCTCAACTTCTAAAGACTCCTAAAAAAATAATAAAAATAAAAAATAAAATAAAACCTAGTCTAGTAGTACTCTGAATATCTTCAATATTAACAAAAACCAAGGTCCCCGGCAACGACACCAAAAACTTGTTGTGTCCACAAGTGCACGGATACCCAAAGTAATAAATAAGATATCGAACCACAGAGACCTCATTTGTTAAGTACCGAATAATTAATTTTTCACTAGCTAAGCAATTGAATATGATTAAAGCAAATGATCGGAAAGTATATGAATAATCAGAGAGAAAAACTAGGACTAGGGTTTCATCCACCTTAATTTTAATGACTAGATATAAATAAGTGCTCGCTAGTCTAATCTAATTATAATAAAGATATAATTTACTTTATAAAGAAATCATCTCGCTTTCACGTAGACAATTTACAAAGAACCAATCCTCACTTTCGCACAAGATTTATTCAATGTTAAAGATAAGTAAACCATTGACAAAAAAATCAAAGATTACTTTCATGCATCCAATCTCTATGTCAATCATCTCAAGTGAAAACTAAATACTTTCATACTTTAGCTTCACAGGTTCTACTTAAGGTTCTCCAACGACCCGATACTTAATTTCTTACAATATCTTCATGTTTATTTCAATAATTCTTCCTAGATCAGAATTATCAACAAGGCAATAAACTTCTAAAATCTAGAAATAGAACAAACCTAATTTCTTACGATGAGTTCCTAAATCTCAATTTTGCGGTTCCAAGTTCTTGCAAGTCACTTTTCAGTCCATATCGCAAAAACTCCAATACATGCTGATAATATGAAATTAGAAAGAATTAAAGGCAATCATCACATAAGTAGAATTATCAAAGTAAAATTTGTTGAGAAACCCCGAAGATATTTTATAATTTTCCACAGAGATAGACATTACATTTTACATTGCACAGCGGAAGAATATCCCCGAAACAGGCCAGTCCCAAAACCTAGTGAAGATCATCAAGCGAGGGGGTCGACATGATGTGATAGAAAGTACCTTTAGCAAGCTTCAGGATCGATGTCGAGGTAGGCGCCCAAGTGTTCACCCTTTGCAGTCTCACACACACGGATTCCTCGAGCTCTCTTCTTCCTCGCCCGGTGTTAGCCTCGGGAATAAAATCCAAGCCTTTGTTCTCTTTCTTCAATGCTTGCGCCACCTCCAAGGTTCATGCGCTAATGAAGAAGATGAGGAGAAGGAGAGACTACCAAGTCCAACTTCACTATGCGCCAAGAGGAGGAGGAAGAAGGCTTGCGGTTATGGAGGTGGAAGAAGCTTGAACCAATCCTTCATGTCGCCCTTGCCCTCTTGATGTTTCCTCACGCCTCCAAGGAATAAGTGTGTCAAGAGGGGCAGCAAGGGGTCACTAATATAGGAGCAAGAGGCGGTTGGGCAAGGGATTAGATCATGACAAGTGTGCGGCTAGGATAAGGGGTTGACAATTAGGGTTTGAGGTAAGGAATGTCTCCAAGACTTTACCATAAACCTCTCCCACTAGACCATATGCACCCCAAGAGTTTCCATAGAAGCTCTCAAGCCATATCAGCCCCAAGACTTGCCTTAGTGACAAGCATACCATCAAAGGTTGAAGGGATAGGTGTCAATTGCTTCCTAATGAAGCATTAGGCGCCTCCTTCACCCCATTATACACTTTTAGCCCATTACTTCTTCATGACAACTTGTTATTGAGCCTCATTGGGTATTGAGCAAGCCCAAACTTCATTACATAGGTTGATTAAGCCATTCGATCCAATCCAATGCAACCCAAATCCAAATGTGACCAACCATGGTCAAATACAGGTCAACCTACCAAAAATGAAGTTTGGCTACAATAACATTGTTCCATCTCATCAGGCCCATTGGCGCTGATGAATTCTCCTAAATAGATCTGAGTTATTCAATAACTCGATCATAAGACTTCTCGATCAATACGAAAACTCGAATATCTTGGTGTTTGTTGTTGTCCACAAGTGCACGAATACTCGAAGTAATAAAATAGATATTGAACCACAGAGACCTTGTTGCCAAGTACTGAATAATCGATTTTTCTTTAGCTAGGCAATCGAAAAATAGTGAATCAGACTATCGAAAAGAACATGGAGAAAATATCAGAGAAGAAATTGGGACTAGGGGTTCATCTACTTTAATTTCTAATGGCTAGATTAAGATAAGTGTCTGTCAATCTAATTTTATCATGATAAAGGTATAGTTTACTTCATAAATAAATTGTCTCGCTCTCACGCAAACAACTGTACAAAGAACCGATCTTCACTCTCGTGCAAGATCTATTCAATGCTGAAAATAAGTAAACCATCAACTAAGAACTGAAGGATCACTCTCGTTCATCCGAATTCTAAGTTGATAAACTCAAGTGGAAACTCAAGATCACTCTCATGCATCAGAGTCTCAACACAGGTTTTACTCAAGGTTTTCTGAGGACCAGAAATTTAATCTCTTACAATTTCTAATCAAGTCTAAAATATTAACTCAATCCAAAGAATCATAACATCAACAAGGCATTAAAATTCTCTAAGAATTAGAATTCAAAGAACAACCTAATCTCTTACGATAGTTCCAAACTCGATAATTCCTAGGGTTCCGAATTTCACAATCAACTTCTCAGCCTATTTCACAAAATTCTAAAACATATTGATATTAAGATACAAAGGAGAATTAAAGAACAATCAATCACAAAAGTAAAATTATCACAATAAAATCAGTTTAACAAAATTAAGGTTTTCTAGTCATTAAGAAACAAAGAGATTACACCCCCCATGTCCCAAAGAAAGATTAAGCTACCATGATGAAGGAGTTACAATAAAACATGTTTCAGTGTGATAAGAAATCGAATAGAGGGAAGAAATTATAGAACACAGTGCTGTAAACACGGTGAATAGTGGTGTCACCCACTATTTTGTTGATTTCTCCCTCGATTAGACTCCAAACGCTCTGAAACTTTAGATGTATATTCTCCTTCACCAGGCGAAGCTTTCTGTGAAAAATTGTGGCTGGAGGTGGTCTGTAGGTTGAGAACTGATGAACCCTAGTGCAGCCGCTTTTCTCTCAAATTCACCGTGGATGGTTGATAAAAACTCTTCCTTCTTGATTTTCGTGTCTTCTCTGCTTTAAGATGGGTTTGCCGCCTCTTTCGGATCTCAATTTGGAGGTCTGGATCAAAAGATATGGTCCACGCAAGAATCGGGCAAAAAAATCAGAAATCTGGGGTTAAAAATACGGTACCGTATCCTGATTACGACAGTGCCGTATTTTCCTTCTGCAAGTTCTGGGTAGCAAATACGGTACCGTGACAATGTCGCCCAATTATATGGCAATGCCGTATTCTTGCTGAAATCTTGTGGTCAGAATTGCCACAAAATACGATACTATGTACCTTCATATGGTAGTGTCGTATTCTTGTCAAACTTTTCTAATTGAAAACGCTGAATAATACGGCACCGTGTAGTTCCATATGGTAGTGTCGTATTTCACCCAAGTCTTCTGGTCGGTGTCTGATGCGAAATACGGTACTGTGCAAATCATGCCCAAAAATACGGTAGTGATGTATTTTTGCTAGAAGGTCCATTTTGAATTGAAATTTGATGGGTAGACTCTTCTTGATGGTTAGAACTCATTCATGCATTGAGATTGCTTGAAAACCGGTAATAATGATGCCTTTTTGCCTGAAATTGATCAAAAACCAAACATGGTGTAGATTCTGAAGCTTTTGGTAAAAAAGGTATAAAAACAAAGCAAGAGAGTAAGATTGTGGCTCAAAAGACTACCAAATAAGTATGAAAAACACTATGAAATTTAGAGTCATCAAACACATAAGGCTCAAATATTGCTTGTCCTCAAGCAAATAAAGAAATCAATACCAAGTATTGAAAAAATAAATTTTCTCATGACGAATAAATTTTTAAAATATAATCATCCATAGAAAATTTCATTAATCCCACACAAAATTTCCAAGTAAATACATCATCCTTTGAAATTAATCTTTAAGACTCAAAAGTTCAATCGAATAAAATTTCGTAATATGCATAGTAATAGAATTTCAACCTCATGAATTAATTTTGTTTTTAAGATTTTTATCCAATATGTTTTTGTTTACAGGAATAGGATCTCCAAATCTTTTTCCACTCTTTTTTTTTGTCCTTGACATTCTCTAAATCGATTACCACCCTTTTTCCAGTGACGTATTTAGAGTATGTTGGTCACATAACCACACATAATAGAACTCATATCCCATAAATAGAAAGAATTTTCTTGAGATAGAGAAGTCAATGTCCAAGGAACTCTCTCTTGGCATGCATCCACATAGATACACACTTTTTCATTGAAACTTCAACTCTTGTCTTATGTACCATTGTAAACACAATGCCAAGAAGAGGAGTTATTCTCTCTCATGGATTTGGTTTTCTTTTTCCCAACAAATAACATAAAAGATTATAAAGATTAACCAGATTCATCAATTGATATCAACTCAATAACATGTGCAAATATGCTCATTTTATTCAAAGGAATTATTTCACTTCAAGATTGCATTCACTAAACAATGCATTTACCTAGAATTTCATGCATCAATTAATGAAAAATTTCCAACAAATAGATTGTATTAGAGAAATAAATTCAACATATGAAATCTATTTCTAATTTTCAGAAATTGATATGCATGATAATTCATTAAAAATTTCGGCATGGTATCTGCTGTATTTTTCAAAAATCCCTACTACACATCATAATATCAAGTATATCATCATTTAAATCAAGATGCATCAAATCAATTAACACATGCAACAATTCATAAAGCCTTGCAATAATAGCATCACATTTTCAAATACTACCATATCTAAATATCCATAAATAAAATCAAAGGGCGAGGATCCATAGCATGCGGGCACAAGAAGCATGACAACGTCATCCTTCCTTACAAGAGAATAAAACTATCATGTATCAAATAAAGCACAAATAAAGAAAGGTAGGGAACGGGATACTTACAAAGCCTACTAATGATCAGAAACTGTGGCCTCAACATCGCCCTCTGCTGGTCCCACCTGTGCCACCTTGCGTTTAACTCAGAAATTCAACATGGATCCACCTACACAGAGAGAAGAGAAAAAGTAAAAAGTTAGTAAGCAATTAACAAAGATAAAAGTAAAAACAAGAACAAAAAGAAAACAAAAACAAAAGAATGCTTGTGTTGCCTCCCAAGAAGCGCTAATTTTCGGTCATTAGCTTTACCGTTCGACACTCGGATTTGATCGTGATTGTGTATTCTGTCGCCATCCTGATTTCTCTATGTGTTGTTCGTGGCTTTCAAGAACATAAGGCTCAGACCTAAAACAATGTCCAAATTTACTTATGAGCCTTTTTCCTTTCTCAAGCAATTTTGATTTTCCTTTCCTCTTTCGTCTCTTCCTCTTCTTCTTCGCTGTTCCTTCCTGAAATTCTTCATTAGCACACTCAGAAGATGTATCAGTTTCAAAATCAGAAGGTTCATCAAATAAACTATGCATGTCACAAACAACCTCATCATCAATTATTTCTATGCTACAACATGTCTCTGAGTGTGACGCCTTTTTTAAAGAATCAATCAAATCAAATTCAATCATATCACCACAAATATCAAAAGTCAAATTTCCTTTTCTAACATCAATTAATGCACCGGATGTTGCTAAGAAAGGCCTACCAAGAATAATTGGATTTTTAGAATTTTCTTCCATCTCTAAAACTACAAAGTCTGTAGGTATGAAAAACTTACCAATTTGTACAAGAACATTCTCTAATATACCAACCAGATACTTAACTGATGAATCAGCAAGTTGCAAAGAAATTGAGGTCGGTTTGAGCTCTCCAATATCCAATTTCCTGTAAAGAGAATAAGGTATTAGACTAACACTTGCACCGAGATCACATAAGGCTCGGTCAAAAGCCATATCTCCAATGGAACAAGGTATAGAAAAACTACCTGGATCCTTTAGTTTAGGTGGCAGCTTATTCTGAATAAGAGCACTACATCTGATGTGGGACCAAAGCAGGACCTTCGGAGGTCCACCCGGGTCCGAAAGAAGCCCTCTCGGTATGGCTATCCTAGCCATTAGATATGGTTTCCTTAGGACCCCCTTTTTGTTGCTTATTTGGTCTTAGACTAGGGTGCATCATATGGTAGGTTAGATCCACCCACCAATAACACCATGTAGTTACATCCCTAGGATCCGCCACTTATGTATGGTAGGTTAGTGCATGAAATTGATGTAATAGTATAGGTCAACTCCATTTTTGGGATGCAAGTCAAAATCAAGTCAAGACAACTCCAAGAGATGCCATGGGCCATCAGCCCAACTCATGAGGGAATCAGCCCACCCCAATGGAGCAACACCACAAGCACCTCAAATTCCACCATCCTAGTTGGCAGCCATGTGGAGCTGCCTTCATCTCCAACCAAGTCAAGGAGCAGCCTGCACAATGACCTACTTCAGCCCATCATGCGCCAGCCATCAAAGTCAAGAAGCAGCTTGCACAATGTCCACTTCAGTCCATCATGCGCCAGCCACCAAAGTCAAGGAGCAGCCTGCACAATGTCAGCCTTTGCAACAACTTCAGTCCATTCAAGCGCCCGCCACCCATGCCCATCTGCAGCCTGCACAATGCCAGCCTTTGCAGCCTCTTCAGTCCATCATCATCTCAGCTTTCGAACCTGCCATCCTGATGAAAACTCCAAAGCTAAACCTCCAAGCAACCTGCCCATTTGGGGGAAGAAATCAGCCCATTGAGTTGCCCACATCATGCTGTCTTTTCTTGCTTGTGTGACTTGTCTTTGTGCTTAGGGAAGGGAGACAACCGTTGGGAAGTCTCTCCTATATGTTGTAAACTCTTGCAAAACTGAAATCAGAGTTGATAATTTGAAATCCAAATTGAAGTGTGTCTTCTAGTGTGTGTCACTACAACTCTCCCCCACTCTTCCCATCTTGCCGAGAGCTTACTCCTCCACTTGTTTCAGCCAGCCGCCACCACTGAAGCTTGGACCTCTCGCATCCTCCTCCACCAGTAGAAGATGACCTCTATCTTAAGAGGAGGAGCTGATTCTCGCCTTCATCCAAGATAAGGGACACTTCACCAAACCGAGGGCAAGACTACCCCACTATAGCTAAGTCTTCTCCTCTCTTGGTCGTTGCTCTTTGTTACTTGTTGGACAGATCCCTTGCACTCACGTTTGCTTTCTGCAGGTGGCGCAAGGCCATGGAATGATACTCTAGACGCCCCTTCTTCTTTCCCCTCTAGTCTAGATAGTCTAAGCTATGTTAACAAGGGAATTTGGAGTCTAGACTCCCCCTTGGGTGTTCTTGTATTATTGGCCTCTTAATATTCTTTCAAACTCACCCACGCATGTGTGGGATGCTGTAATGCTCTGGTTGTAAGCTCATAGGGCCCTACTTCGTGAGTTTCCACCATTGGACCGGTGAAGAACGGGAAGGTCACCCTTTCTATTCTCAAAGGGTGCAAGGTGAGTTCCTCCCTTAGAGTAGCCCTATTTCTTATGGTAGAACCGCATGCCTAGATTTATTTGATGTTGTAAACCGCATGTCAAGCTCTTGTTAGGCGTTCCTCTTTATTAGAAGTGCATGATAAGTTTAGTTTGCTGAATGTAGATTCGGATTTCATTATAAGACTATCAAACCTAATTTCTCAAATCGTTAGAGTTAATCGGGTTTTTGTTACTTAAAGTTAACTACAAACGATTTCCAAAAAAAAAAAATGTTGTTTGAATGCTTGTATGACCTGCCCCCATCAACATCCCTCTATAAGTGCCACAGTACCATAATCCTCAATCTTTCTCTTGTTAAACAGAATTTCTTTCAAAAATTTTGCATAAGATGACATTTGAGATAAAGCTTCAGTAAAAGGTATGTTAATGTAAAGCTTTTTAAGAACATCCAAAAATTGCCCAAATTGTTTATCCAGTTTTGCTTGAACAATCCTCTGGGGAAAGGGAATAAGTGGCCTATTGTAAGATCCAAGGATCTTAAGTTCTGGTAAGCATTAATTTTGATTTAAATAAAATTATTGACTGAGTTATTATTCCTGAGTATTGATTGTTAATTTATGATAAATTAATTAGAGATTTTGGTTATCAATTTATAGTTAATTAACTGGTTTATTGATTGTTAATTGTAAATTAATTAGAGATTAATGGTGGTTAATCTATTTGATTATTGATTGATAATTTAGAATAAATTAATTAGACCTTATTGGTTAATTAATTATACTCTATTGGATAATTAAATCCTTATTGGATGTTAGTTAAATCCTTAATGGATTTTCGTTAAGTGATTGGTTAATGGTTAAGTTAATTAAATAATTAGTTAATTATGAGATATTGGGTTATTGGGTTTAAATTTGAATTAGTGGAATATAAGAGGTAATTAAGTTCTAATCGGATTAACCATAATTTGAATTATGGTTAACGGGTTAAAGAACTTGAAAACCGAAATTGTAAAAGGGAATTTCGGCTAGGGAAGTTTGTTTTGGCGAAATTCTAGCTTGGAAGAACCCTAGGCGACGGCTTGAAGGGAGAAGGCGATTCTTGGAAGCTTGGAGGCGATTTTTTTCTTCCTTTTGGCGAATTTTCCTTGAGGTGAAACTTTCTTGGCGATTCTTGGAGATCCTTTGGGTGACTTCAAAAGCTTTGGACGATTTCTTTTGTGGAGAATTTTCGATTTAAGAGGTGAGTGGAGTGTCTAATTGATTGCTATCTATTTGTTTGTGTTAATTGATGTATTAGATGAGACATTTGTTTGTTGGAAACATTATCATGCTAAAACCGAAATTCAGGATTTCACTATGATGAAAACCGAATTTTTGTAAAGATGATTATATGATGAAAACCGAATTTTGACAAAGGTAATTATATGATGAAAATTGAATTTAAGGCATTAGTTGTTCTTCATGTGAAAAACCGAAAATTGCAAGAAGGTATATATCATGTAAATTGTTGTAAAAACCGAATTAATCTTGGTGTTTGTTTAACCGAAATTTGTATGAAATTTAAGGTATTTTGGTAGTATTAAATCATTGAACATTGAGCATGAATTTCTTGTTAATTAGGTATTTTATAAAGAATTTTAGTAATATTAAACCAATGATTTTTTTTGTAGCCGAAACATTGTTAATTGTAGTTAAACCGAAATTTGATAATTGTATTTAACATGTTTACATATGGTAATTTGTGGTAATTGTGGTAATTTGTAAAGTAAATTATAAGAATATATGTTTTACATTTTATGCTGGTTTTATGAATGCCTGTTTTAATTTTATGTTCTTTGTGGGTGTAACTTGTATTTTTGTCTGAGACAAATCTGGGTGATAACATAGAAAAATTTGATTAAACTAACCAGCATGAAATATAAGGACTACACTATATGATCTTCATTATGTGACCTTTGGAATTTTATGTTGATCATTATGTGATTATGTGAAATATGAATATTATGTGATTATGTGAATTTCAAAAATTATGTTGATATGGGGTTTTCGAATATTATCTGTGATGATCATGTGATGGTTAGGACTAAGGCTAGGTGTAACTATGAACTCAAGGGGATAGTCCTTATGTGATATGTTAAGGGTCTGAATTTCAGCCCTGTATTGTGATATGTGAGGGGGTTGATGATCAGCCTGCCTATTATGATTATTGTGATGGGGGTTGATGCTCAGCCTGCCCGATGTGATTTTTTTGTGATGACTATCCTAGAGTCTAGTTGACACTTAGGAGTCCGTTTATGTGACCTTTGTGAAATATGTCCACCCTTGTGAAATATGAAATAAGATGTGTCTGTTGTCCAGTAGGAACCTTTTGGGAGAACGGGTTTTGACGCAAAGTGCCATGTCTTGGTCAGACAGGGGCCACCTCTTGATGTCACTACTCTTTTATGTGTTGGGAATGATATAAGACCCAAAGTGCCATGTCTTGGTCAGACAGGGGCCACCTCTTGATGTCATCATTCTCGTTTTATGTTATGGCGTGATAGACCAGCGTGCCACGTCGTGACCTGACGGGGGCCACCTCCTGATTCTATTCTCGTTTTATGTTATGGCGTGATAGACCAGCGTGCCACGTCGTGACCTGACGGGGGCCACCTCCTGATTCTATTCACTGTCCATGTTTATGTGTTGCACGAGATTTTGCAGCTCCCAGTGCTTTGGCCAAGCCGGGTTAGACCATATTGGTCACTTTGTGAATATGCTGGACAACTAGGTTAATTAAGTATGGTGTGTTTAGTTGGTTTAGAATATGTGTGTTCGGTTGGTTTAGAGTATAACTCTAGAACCTGAGGTTATTATATGTTGGTGTGTATATTTTTGGCTGCTTATATGACTTTTGCATTGAATTTGTTATTATGTGTTGACATGATATCCTGTTAAAGATTTTTAAAATAATCTGCATATGTTTTTGAGAGTATGTTATGGATGGTCAATTAGACTATCCACTCACTGGGCTGTGTAGCTCACCCCTCACTATTTTCAGGTGTAGAGCAGGGGCGCAGTTAGCATTATATGGATGCTGTGATTATGCTTAATGTGTTTATGATTATGATGCCAGTTGTGGCTAAAACTTATGATTTATATGAACTATGTGAACCATGTGATGTGAACAATGTGAACTATGTGAATTTGTGTTGCCAGATGGTGGCAATTAACTGAGTTGGATTTTTGTGTCACCGCGGGCTTCGGCCTGGTTTCGGTGTTTGGTATTAGTTTATAAAATCGATTTTGTGGATTTGTTTTGAAATTGAAGTTGATGTGTATTTTTGCAATCGGTTTTGATACAACTGTAACGTGCATATGTCTAGTGCACGTATTGCGTGGTGGCAGGTACCTTTATGTGATTTATGAGATTTGTGCTTTGAAGATTTTATGTGTTATGAATTATGAAAATTTTCAGATCGTGTTTTTCTTGAACTCGGTTTTACCTAGCATTTGATCGATCTTATATGAAACATCCTATTACTTTTGCGATTGTGTTATTTGCTTGGGGTTAAGTATGTGGGATGTTACACCTATAGGGTGGTGGTGAACTAGTTTTAGAATCATCAACCTTACATGGCAAATCACCTTTAGGTTCATCACCCTTGTGAGGTGACAAACTAGTTTGGGACTGCTCATGTGCAGGTTGTGATTCCAGCACAGGTTCACTGCTAGTCTTAATGCTGGGCTCTACCTTATCATGATCTAGAGATACCCTTGGATCATCCAATTGTTTTCCACTTCTAGTTATGACAGCATTACATTGCTCCTTAGGGTTTGGTTCAAGTTTGGCAGGTAACCTTCCAGGGGGTCTGTATGAGGTGCTAGCTTGCTGTGCAATTTGTGACTCTAGCATTTTATTGTGAACAACAATACCATCTATCGTAGAATTGATCTGTTTTAGACTCTCATTCACATCAGAACTGAGCTGTTTCAGATTCTCATTCATCTCATCATTCTGTTTTTTCTGGAACCCCATAAATTGAGTAAACATCTTTTCTAAGCTGGGTTTCTGGGGTTGACTCTATTCTTGTGTTCTTTGTTGAAACCCCCTATGTTCATTCTACTCACTAACATAATTATTGCTTTTCCAGGACAAATTAGGGTGGTTCCTCCATCCAGGGTTGTAGGTATTAGAGTAGGGGTCATTAGATCTACTTTGATTGTAACCCCCCAAAGCATTAACTTGTTCCTCACCCCTATCAACAATTATTTTGCACTCCTCACCATTATGCTCATTATTCCCACAAATCTCACAAGTAATAGAAGAAGAAACAACATGAGTTTGCATTTTAAACGTATCAAAACGATTGCACAAAGATTCAACTTTCTCAGCTAGAGTGCGAAAGTCATCACCATCATTCTTACCATGAGGAGGTCGATATATCACTCCTCTTTCTCTGGAATTTTGATCATTGTTCAAAGCCATCTCCTCAATCAGTTGATAAGCCTCCTCCAATGTCTTGCTCATGAAAGCTCCTCCTGCAGCAACATCAACTGTGAGGCGTGTATTACTGAGCAAAGCATACTAAAATGTTTCAATTAAAACCCATCTCTCCAAGCCATGGTGAGTACACTTCCTTTGCAATTCATTGTAGCACTCCCATGCTTCACTAAAAGATTCTCCTTCCTTCTGAGCAAATCCCATGATCTGGTTTCTTAAATGAATCGTCTTACTGGGAGGGAAGTATTTCATCAAAAAAGCATTAGACAGCTGCTCCCAAGTTGTGAATGTTCCAGACGGTTGAGAGTGTAGCCAATCACGTACTCAGTTCCTGAGAGTGAAAGGAAATAATCGCAATTTTAGTGCATCATCAGAAACTCCATTAATTTTAATTGTATCACACAATTCATGAAAAAGAGAAAGATGAATATTAGGATCCTCAAGTGGAGATCCTCCAAATTGATTTTGTTGAAGCATAGATAGGAACACTGGTTTGATCTCGAAATTGTTCGCATCAATGGCCGGCCTGGTGACACTAGAGCGAATTCCCTGTGAATTAGGGGCAGCATAGTCGCGCAAAGATCTTCTCTCGGCCATAATCACTTCTTCTTCCTGTACATCTACAAATCTAAGCCTCCTACGCCATCTAAGAGTTTTATTAATTTCAGGGTCTAGAGGAACTAGAGGTCCTGATCTTAAATTTCTGCGCATACACAAGCAAATAGGTCAAATATTTCAAAATATGCAGAATAATAAGAAAAACCAAAATTAATCTAAGCTTCAAAAATAGGAAAACAAAAATACCTAAAACAGTAAACAAAAACAAAAACAAAAAACCTAGTCTAGAAATACTCTCAATATCTTCAATATTGACAAAACCAAGGTCCCCGGCAACGGCGCCAAAAACTTATTGTTGTCTGCAAGTGCACGGATACTCGAAGTAATAAAATAGATATCGAACCACAGAGACCTTGTTGCCAAGTACTGAATAATCGATTTCTCTTTAGATAGGCAATCAGAAAATAGTGAATCAGACTATCGAAAAGAACACGGAGAAAATATCAAAGAAGAAATCGGGACTGGGGGTTCATCTACTTTAATTTCTAATGGCTAGATTAAGATAAGTGTCTGTCAATCTAATTTTATCATGATAAAGGTATAGTTTACTTCATAAATAAATTGTCTCGCTCTCGCGCAAACAATTGTACAAAGAACCGATCTTCACTCTCGTGCAAGATCTATTCAATGCTGAAAATAAGTAAACCATCAACTAAGAACTCAAGGATCACTCTCGTGCATCCGAATTCTAAGTTGATAACCTCAAGTGGAAACTCAAGATCACTCTTGTGCATCAGAGTCTCAACACAGGTTTTACTCAAGGTTTTCTGACGACAAGAAATTTAATCTCTTACAATTTCTAAACAAGTCTAAAATATTAACTCAATCCAAAGAATCATAACATCAACAAGGCATTAAAATTCTTTAAGAATTAGAATTCGAATAATAACCTAATCACTTACGATAGTTCCAAACTCGATAATTCCTAGGGTTCTTTTTAGTCTATTTTGCAAAATTCTAAAACATATTGATATTAAGATACAAAGGAGAATTAAAGAACAATCAATCACAAAAGTAAAATTATCACAATAAAATCAGTTTGACAAAATTAAGGTTTTCTAGTCATTAAGAAACAAAGAGATTACACCCCCATGTCTGAGAGAAAGATTAAGCTACCATGATGAAGGAGTTACAATAAAACATGTTTGAATGTGATAAGAAATCGAAGAGAGGGAAAATTACAGAACACAGTACTGTAAACGCGGTGAACAGTGGCATCACCCACTGTTTTGTTGATTTCTCCCTCGATTAGACTTCAAATGCTCTGAAACTTCAGATGTGTATTCTCCTTCACTAGGTGAATCTTTTTGTCAAAAATCATGGCCGGAGGTGGTCTATAGGTTGAGAACCGACGAACCCTAGCGCAGCCGCTCTTCTCTCAAATTCGCCATGGATGGTCAAAAAAAATTCTTCTTTCTTGCTTTGCATGTCTTCTCTGCTTTAAGACAAGTTCGCCGCCTCTTTCAGATCTCAATTTGGAGGTCTGGATCAAAAGATATGGTCCATGCAAGAATCGGGCGGAAAAATCAGAAATCTAGGGTTAAAAATACGGTACTGTATCCTGATTACGATAGTGTCGTAATTGAAAGGTCCCCACAAGGGGGGCGAAACCCCTAAGTATGGCGCATATTAAAATTTTAAGCAGCGGAAGAGGGTTTCTTGAGATCGGTTTCATGAGATATGATCAACCATAATAACCCGATTGCAAATAGAGAAGGGTTCATACCGTAGCCATTTCAAGATGGCGCCTTGGAAGAAAAAGTTGCAAGCGCCTCTTCTCCAAAGTCTCGCACACAAGATGAACAATGTGCTTCTTCCTTGGTGCTCCTTGTGCTAGCAAGGTTCCAAGGTTGTCTTGCCGAATGGAAAGGAAAAGATGAGATGATGTTCTCTTGGCCGAAACCTCCTCAACCTTCAAGGCGTCGCCACACACGGAAGTCGAGAGGAATGAGAGCGAGAGGCGAGAATAGAGAGCACTCTATTCGAACGTGAGTGACTCCAATTGGAGATCATGGTTACTAAAAATAGCAACCACTCACCGCTCCAACGTTCACGCCAAGTGAACATGTCGCCACACCTTGAACCATGCGCTCATTTCATGAGCCGGTTCAATTTGGTTTGGTTTAAAACCAATCAAGCCAAGTAATCAAGTCCAGATCTCAAATAAACCCTAAGGCTCCAGATCTGACCGTTCATCTCTTGATGCTCTTGATCTCACCGATCTAGCATCTATTCTCTCGATCGAAGCTTACCGATCTCAAGCCCTAATCAATCAAACATGATCAGACTAGATCTCACTTACAATCAGAGACTAAATCCCTTTAAACTGAACCTAAACAATTCAGTCCACACGATCTGACTTAAGTAAGCCATATCATCAAATTGTGCGACCCTGAGGGTTTCCTTTAAATGTCGGTAACGATAACTCACGTTATCACGATCAGTGAGGGGTATCTAGCAACACATCACTGTCTCCCGATATAAAAGAAATGAGTCTTCCAAGACTACACCCAAAAACAGCACAAGTGTGAATCAACTTCACTAGGCATGCATACTTCCTTTGCCACTGGATGTTCTTATTGGACAAGCGTGTCAAGCTTGTAGCTCCAATATGATGAGCATGATTAGATCAGATGAACACTGTCATCTGGGTATGGCCATACACTCTCTCAATCATCTCATCCAGGGGGCCCCTTTAGAACATCACACTCCTTAAACAAGGAGACGGCAATCCTATGTCTATCACTAGTGCCCTAACCTGACTCAAGCTCATTATCCAAGATAGTCTATAATCATTATGTTTCAAATGATATTGAACTACCTCAAAACAATGACAATCATCATTTAGAAAACACAAGTGATCTCAAGTCAGAGGAAATGTGCCACTTGTCATATACAAGGATTATCCACATTGTGACAAACAATTGAATATCCTAGTAGGGTCTGTCCAGCACATCCAATGTACCCATGAGTCTACATCTTATTCCATGCTCGAAGCATCCTATAAGACTAGAACACATATTAGTCTTAACCATATCAAGGCTGTCTCATGTTCACCAAGATACATCGACTAAGGACTTAACTGCATGTCAGCCCAGCTGAACAGCTTTGAGACATTATTCAGAAGAACATATATTGCAGCAGACAATGTAGCTAACTGAATAATAACCATGCCTTTATAAACATAAACGTTTATTACATGATACTGTTACAATCCCAAGGCCTCAAACATTAGGCTTAAGGGCATACCCCAACAGTATTTTCCTTCTGTAAGTTCTGGGCAGCAAATATGGTAATGTGACAATGTCGCCCAATTATATGGCAGTGCCGTATTCTTGCTGAAATCTTCTGGTCAGAATTGCCACAAAATACCCATGTACCTTCATATGGTAGTGTCGTATTCTTGTCAAACTTTTCTAGTTGAAAACACTGAATAATACAGCACCGTGTAGTTCCCTACGGTAGTGCCGTATTTCACCCAAGTATTCTGGTTGGTGTCTAATGCGAAATACGGTACTGTGCAAATCATGCCCAAAAATACGGTAGTGCCGTATTTTTGCTAGAAGGTCCATTTTGACTTGAAATTTCTTGGGTAGACTCCTCTTGATGGTTAGAACTCATTCATGCATTGAGATTGCTTGAAAACCGGTGATAATGATGCCTTTTTGCCTAAAATTGATCAAAAACCAAAGATGGTGTAGATTCCGAAGCTTTTGGCAAAAAAGGTATAAAAACAAAGCAAGAGAGTAAGATTATGGCTCAAAAGACTATCAAATAAGTATGAAAAACACTATGAAATTTAGAGTCATCAGTGTGCGACCCTGTAGGTTCCTCTAACGCTGACAGTGCTGACCAAAGATCACCACAAGCATTGAGTGACACCTACCAGTGCATCGCTGCTACCCAGGTCATTGGAATGGATATCGACATCGATATCCCCATCATCGCGACTAGGTACAGATACATTACAGTCTCTTTGCCAAACTAATATCCGATTGAAAAAGTGTGTCTTCACTTGTTTTCATCCAATCACATGGTTATGACTAAATCAGGTTTTCACCTGGGTATGGCCATACACTTTCAGTCATAGAACCATAGTGGAGCTCCATGGATATCAAGCTTCCCATAGGAAGGGGCAAATCCTTTTGTCTGTACATTGATCTTCTACTATGAGTCATCACATACTCAATGACAATCATTATAACCTCCCAATTACGACGAGGTATTAGGTTGTATCAAAGCATGTCCCTAATCATACAGAAGAGTCAATGACCTCAAGTCTAAGGATCAATGCATCTCCTATCACTTGTGGGGGTAACTCATGACACTAAGTCATTGCCTCACAGTGGGTTAAGCCACCATATCTATCACTGATATGTTCATATGTCTGCGCTAGCACCTAGTGCCTAACCAGCACATATATCAATCTCACAAGTACCAGAGCTATCCCATATATACTCAGGTACATTGACTGAGGACAATCATTTTAGCACAGATCCAATCTGTCTCCAGGGACATTATCATGTAAGCACACAATCGCAGATGTAAACAAACAACGATAACGACAATGCCAAAATGATATAGGTATCAAAGTCAAGTAGTACATAGGTTGACCAAATATAGGTCTTAGGGCATATACACCAATAATCTCCCACTTGCACTTAGACCTAGAGGTCGAGGATTCTCAACCCCATATCCCTGGCATGACCATCATGCTTCTGCTGCGCCAAAGCCTTGGTCAGTGGATCTGCTAGATTGTTCTTTGTATCTACTCTACTAATCTTGACATCACCCTGAAGATCAGATATGAACTTCCTTATCCAAACAGCTTCTTTAGCTGCCTCAGAAGCAACAACATACTCGGCCTCTGTTGTAGAATTAGTTATGGTGGATTGCTTGAAGCTCTTCCAGCAAACAGTGCCTCCATTTAATTTGAACACATAGCTGGCCTGCGATCTAAAGTCGTCTGGGTCAGACTAGAATGACGCATCAGTGTAGCCCTGAACACTGAGCTCTTCCCGTCCCTCATAGACCAAGAACAACTCCTTAGTTCTTCTTAGATACTTAAGAATGTTCTTTACAGCCACCCAGTGCTGCATACCTGGATTGGATTGGTATCGGCTGGTTATGCTCACAACATATGCCACATCTGGTCTAGTACATAACATTGCATACATGATCGATCTGATTGCCGAAGCATAGGGAACTCGACTCATTTCATCCCTCTCAGCCTGTGTGGCAGGACACTGGCTCTTTGAGAGAGTAAGGTCATGTCTTATTGGTAGGTATCCTCTTTTGGATTGCTCCATATAGAACCTTTCCAAGACCTTATCAATGTAGGTACTCTGACTAAGGGCGAGGAGCCTCTTGGATCTATCCCGGTAGATCTTCACGCCTAGTATATAGGCGGCCTCCCCTAAGTCCTTCATTTCGAAATACTTCCCCAACCATGTCTTCACAGACTGAAGACTAGGGATGTCATTTCCAATGAGCAGTATGTCATCGACATACAAGACCAGAAAAGTCACCAAGCTCCCACTGAATTTTCTGTATACACAGGCGTCATCTTCACTTTTGATAAAGCCATAATCTCTCATAGCTTCATCAAATCGAAGATTCCAACTTTGAGATGATTGCTTTAATCCATAAAAGGATTTCTTTAGCTTGCAGACCTTACTTGTATCTGCAGGTTGGATGAATCCATCAGGTTGTGTCATATACACATCCTCTGTCAGCTTCTCGTTGAGGAATGTTGCCTTAACATCCATCTGCCATATTTCTTAATCATGATATGTAGCTATAGCAAGCAGAATCCGAATGGATTTGATCATGGCAACTGGCGAAAAGGTTTCATCATAGTGTTGGGGTATGCCCTTAAGGCTAATGTTTGAGGCCTTGGGATTGTATCAGTATCATGTATAAACTCTTTTGTTTATAAAGGCAATGGTTGTTATTCAGTTTGTTACATTGTCTGCTGCAATAAGTGTGCTTCTGAATAATGTCTCAAAGCTGTTCAGCTAGGCTGACATGTACTTTTGTCCTTAGTCGATATATCTTGGTGAACATGAGACAGCCTTGATATGATTGAGACTAATATGTGTTCTAATCTTATAGGATGCTTCGAGCATGGAATAAGATGTAGACTCATGGGTACATTGGATGTACTGGACAGACCCTACTAGGATATTCAATTGCTTGTCACAATGTGAATAATCCTTGATTGTAACAAGTGGCACATGTCCTCTGACTTGAGATCGCTTGTGTTTCTAAATGATGATTGTCATTGTTTTGAGTTAGTTCAATATCATTTGAAACATAATGATTATAGACTATCTTGGATAATGAGCTTGAGTCAGGTTAGGGCACTAGTGATAGACAAAGGATTGCCATCTCCTTGATTGGAGTGTGATGTTCAAAGGGGCCCCCCTGGATGAGATGATTGAGAAAATGTATGGCCATACCCAGGTGACTGTGTTCATCTGATCTAATCATGCTCATCATATTGGAGTTACAGGCTTGACACGCTTGTCCAATAAGAACATCCAGTGGCAAAGGAATCATGTATGCCTTGTGAGTTTGATTCACACTTGTGCTGTGATTTGGGTGTAGTCTTGGAAGACTCTTTCCTTTATATCGGGAGACAGTGATGTGTTGCTAGATACCCCTCACTGATCGTGATAACGTAAGTTATCGTTACCGACATTTAAAGGAAACCCTCAGGGTCGCACAATTTGATGATATGGCTTACTTAAGTCAGATCGTGTGGACTGAATTGTTGAAGGAACCCCTAACTAAGGGGGAAGAAACCCTAAGCATGCTCATCTATCATGCATAGCGGAAAGAGGGCTTCAAGTCAAGATCGGATATGAAACAATATGATCAACTTGAAACTAGAAATCATACCAATGCCATGGACTTGGATCTCGGCTTGGAAGAAGAGATCAAGATAGGTCTCCTCCAAAGTGTGCCACACACAAGATGAAGTTGGCTCACTCCTTGGGGTCGCTTGTGCTAGCAAGTCACTCAAGGAATCTTCACTTGTCGAATGGAAGGGATGATGAACTTCCTTGTTGCCGAGAGTTCCTCTTTGCCCAAGCTCTCCTTCTCGTCGTCAACCACACCTCAACCAATGTCCAAGGCGTTGATGAGAAGAGTTCCAACGCATAAGCGTTTTTGGCGTTAAGTGAAACCGGCCCCCTTTGATGACTTTCCATAAATGGAAGCTCATCAAAGCATGCGCTCAAGCCATAACCCAAACGCATTTGAGCATTGAACCATGCGTTCACAATTGTGAACCGGTTCAAGCTAAACCGTTCGATTCAACTTTGGTTCATGAACCAAACCGAAATGGCTCAAGCCATGTGGTCTAGACCATATTGAACCCCAAGGCTCATGATCTAACCATTCATCACCTGATGCCCCTGATCTTTCCGATCTAGCATCATCTCTCTTGATCGAAGCTTACCGATCTCAAGCCTTAATCAATCAAACATGATCAGACCAGATCTCACTTACAATCAGAGATAAAATCCCTTTAATCTGAACTCAAAGAATCCAGTCCATTCGATCTGACTCAAGTAAGCCATATCATCAAATTGTGCGACCCTGAGGGTTTCCTCTAAATGTCGGTAACGATAACTTACGTTATCACGATCAGTGAGGGGTATCTAGCAACACATCACTGTCTCCCGATATAAAGGAAAGAGTCTTCCAAGACTACTCCCAAACCATTGCACAAGTGTGACTCCATTCACAAGGCATACATGTGTCCTTTGCCACTGGATGTTCTTATTGGACAAGCGGGTCAAGCTTGTAACTCCAATACGATGAGCATGATTAGATCAGATGCACATTGTCATCTGGGCATGGCCATACACTATCTCAATCATCTCATATAGGGGGCCCATTAGAACATCACACTCCTTAAACAAGGAGACGGCAATCCTATGTCTATCACTAGTGCTCTAACCTGATTCAAGCTCACCATCCAAGATAGTCTATAATCATTATGTTTCAAATGATATTGAACTACCTCAAAACAATGACAATCATCATTTAGAAACACAAGTGATCTCAAGTCAAAGGACATGTGCCACTTAGTGCTCACAAGGATCATTCACATTGTGACAAGCAATGGAATATCCGAGTAGGGTCTGTCCAGTACATCCAATGTACCCATGAGTCTACATCTTATTCCATGCTCGAAGCATCCTATAAGATTAGCACTCATATTAGTCTCAATCATATCAAGGCTGTCTCATGTTCACCAAGATATCTCGACTAAGGACATATAGCCTGTCAGCCTAGCTGAACAGCTTTGAGACATTATTCAGAAGTACACTTATTACAGCAGACAAGGTAACAACCTGAATAATAACCATGCCTTTATAAACTTAAGAGTTTATTACATGATACTTATACAATCCCAAGGCCTCAAACATTAGCCTTAAGGGCATACCCCAACAATCTCCCACTTGCACTTAATCTAATGGTTGAGAAATCTCAAACCCATATTATTACAGTGCTTCTCATGCTTCTGCTGCGCCAGAGGCTTGGTAAGCGGGTCTGCCAGATTGTCATCTGTATGAACCTTGCATATTTTGATCTCGCCTCGATCAATGATCTCCCGGATCAAGTGAAACCGTCTCTGTATGTGCTTGGACTTCTGGTGTGACCGCGGTTCCTTTGCTTGTGCTATAGCTCCAGTGTTATCACAGAAGATAACCAAAGGATCTGCACTCGAAGGAACGACACCAAGTTCTCTCACGAACTTACGAATCCACACTGCCTCCTTGGATGCTTCCGAGGCTGCAACATACTCGGCTTCTGTTGTGGAATCAGCAACAGTTGACTGTTTGAAACTTTTCCACACCACAGCACCTCCATTCAAGCTAAAAACATAGCCTGATTGCGATCGGAAATCATCCTGGTCCGACTGGAACGAAGCGTCAGTATATCCCTCTATACTGAGTTCTTCCTGACCACCATATATCAAGAACATATCTTTGGTCCTCCGCAGATATTTTAAGATGTTCTTGACCGCAATCCAGTGCGCCAAACCTGGATTACTTTGGAATCGACTGGTCACGCTTAACCCGTAAGCGACGTCTGGGCGAGTACACAACATCGCATACATAATGGACCCAATAGCCGAAGCATAAGGCGTATTGTCCATTTCATCTTTCTCAGTCTGTGTTTGTGGACACTGACTCTTCGAAAGATTCAGACCATGTCTGACTGGAAGATATCCACGTTTAGAATTCTCTAAATGGAATCTCTCCAGGACCTTATCGATGTAGGTACTCTGGCACAACCCGAGAAGCCTCTTAGATCTATCCCGGTAGATCTTCACACCTAATACATAGGCTGCTTCTCCTAGATCTTTCATCTGAAAACATTTTCCTAACCATGCCTTAACAGCATGCAGTTCAGGAATATCGTTTCCAATGATCAAGATATCATCGACGTAGAGGATTAGGAATGTAATCACGCTCCCACTAAACCTCTTATATACACACGGGTCATCTTCGTTCTTGATGAAACCAAACTCAGAGATTGATTCATCAAAACGAATATTCCAGCTTCTTGATGCTTGCTTCAATCCATAAATGGATTTCTTTAACTTGCATATTTTATGACGATCTGATGGATTAGTGAAACCTTCCGGTTGTGTCATATACACATCCTCATCCAGATTTCCATTAAGGAAAGCTGTCTTCACATCCATCTGCCAGATCTCATAGTCGTAATATGCAGCTATCGCGAAAAGAATCCGAATAGACTTAAACATGGCTACTGGTGAGAAAGTTTCATCATAATCTATCCCGTAGATTTGTTTGAAACCTTTCGCAACTAGCCTGCCTTTATAGGTAACCACGTTACCATCCATGTCAATCTTCTTCTTGAAGATCCATTTACAGCCTATAGGGATTACTCCCGGAGGCGGATCAACCAAATCCCAGACTTGGTTATCTGACATGGAGTCCATCTCGGCTCGCATAGCTTCAAGCCATCTAGCTGACTCCGGTCCACTGACCGCATCCGCATAAGTTAGGGGTTCATCATTATCAATGATGTAGACTCCGTCATAGCGCTCAGGCTGTCGACGGATCCTACCCGATCTTCGCGGTTCCCGTGATATCTGAGCCTCAGGTTGTTCAATAACCTGATCTACTGGCTCAGGCACATCCAACTGTGCTTGACTACTTTGTCCTTCCTCTGGATTTTCATCCAGCTTTATTTCTCTCCCACTGGCCTCTTGCAGAAGAAACTCCTTCTCAAGAAATATGGCCGTCCGAGCAACAAAAACCTTGTTCTCTTTGGGATCGTAGAAATAATAACCCTTAGTTTCCTTAGGGTAACCGACAAAGATACATTTGTCAGATCTGCTCTCTAGTTTCCCAGAGGCGAGCTTTTTGACATAAGCCTCGCAACCCCAGATCCTGATAAATGTCAAGCTAGGCTGTTTCCCATACCATAACTCATATGGCGTCTTTGAAACTGCCTTGGATGGCACTCGGTTTAGTACCTTTGCAGCTGTTTCCAGTGCAAAACCCCAAAAGGAATATGGAAGAGTAGCCTGACTCATCATAGAACGAACCATATCAAGTAGCGTTCTATTTCTCCTCTCGGACACACCATTCCATTGCGGTGTTCCTGGCGGAGTGAGCTGTGAGATAATCCCACACTCCTTCAGATAGTCAGTAAACGCATGACTCAGGTATTCACCACCTCGATCAGAACGAAGTGCCTTGATATTTCGGCCTAACTGATTCTGTACTTCATTCTTGAACTCTTTGAACTTGTCAAAAGATTCATTTTTATGTCTCATTAAATAGACATACCCATACCTACTGAAATCATCAGTGAAGGTAATGAAGTACTGATAGCCACCTCTGGCATGTTTACTGAAAGGCCCACACACATCACTGTGTATAAGGTCCAGTAAACCTGAAGTCCTTTGACCTTTGTGAGGAAAAGGAGACTTCGTCATTTTACCCATTAAACAAGCTTTGCATGTCTCAATCTCCTCATAGGAGAATGATCCCAGCAGTCCATGTTCATGCAACCGCTTAATGCGCTTCTCGTTTATATGGCCTAAACGACTATGCCATAGCAAGGTGCTGTCATCAGCATACTTGGCTTTCTTATTATCAATGTTTTGTATAGAATTTTCCATGTCCAACATGTATAACCCATTGTTAATTGAACCAGTTGCATACACAATATTATCATAAGTTAAAACACACTTTGAAATCTTGCATTCAAAGGCAAATCCTTTCCTGACAAGAGCAGGAATGGAGATAATATTCTTGGTAATACTGGGTACAAAATAACAATTGTTTAATTCTAATACAATGCCAGATGGTAAAGTAATGAAATAGTCTCCTACAGCAACAGCAGCAACCCGTGCCCCGTTTCCAACTCGTAGGTCTACCTCATGCTGTCCCACCTGCCTTCTTCTCTTGAGTTCCTGCACATTTGAACAAATGTGAACTCCACATGCAGTGTCTAACACCCATGATATAGAAGAAGATGAAACCATGACTTCCGTCACGTATATACCTGAGCCAGAAGCAATGCTTCCCCTCTTATCTCCTTGGAGCGCTTTACAGTCCTTTTTCCAGTGACCCAGCTGGCCACAGTGGAAACACCTGTTGTCCTTCGACCGCTTCACCTTCTGTTTCAGGGCCTTACTGTAATTCTTGACAGGGGCCTTGCCCTTCTTCCCCTTCTTCTTGTTCCTAGAAGGAACCATCAAGACAGAGGTTGAAGGCTTACCCTTCAGAGTTTCCTCAGTTGTCAAGAGCATATTCAGCAGCTCTGCCGGCGTACAATCGATCTTGTTCATATTAAAGTTAATAATGAACGCATCGAAAGAAGGCGGGAGAGACTGCAGAATAATATCTACAGCAAGCTCCTGGTTGATGGTATGCCCCAGTTTCTCCAGAGCCTCCTTGTGCCCAATCATCTTGAGCACGTGAGCTCCCACTGGGCTCCCCTCAGCCAGTTTGCTCTGAAAGAAGAGCTTCGTCAGATTATAGCGTTCAGTCCTCGCCTGTGCAGCATACAGCATTTTGAGGTTTGCTATAATCTCTATAGCTGACATATCCTCATGCTGACGCTGCAGCGGTGGCGTCATAGACGCTAGCATCAGGCAAGCGACATCAATGCTATCATTGACGTGCCTTTCGTAGGCATCCCGAACCGCCCTTGCGGCGTTCGGAGCGGGCTGCGGCGGTATCGCCGTCTCGAGGACATACAGTTTCCTCTCTGCCTTAAGAACAATCTTAAGGTGTCCGAACCAGTCAGAGAAGTTCGGCCCAGCAAACTTCTCCCTTTCCAGTAGGGATCGCACATTGAAGCTCATGGTGTTCGTTGCTGCAGGAATCTACAACAAGCAAGAACAGCAAGGTTAGTATCAATGTTTCAGAATCAATCCAGGACTTAAGAAAGATTCTTTTCTCACTATTTTGTCTGACTGAAAAATCCAGTAAACAGTCCGAAAGAGTAACACTCTTTTAGTGAGATGGGATCCAGATTTCATATTAGGTCTCCGCGTCCCGCTCAGGCGAGATAAGATGCACAGAGATGACAAGTACTAATTTCTGGTAGGCTGTGCCAGCCAATCGCCAACCCGTGCGATTCCCCTTCATCTTGGCAATCCAGCAGACTGTGCCAACTGAGTTGGTACAACACAGTCTCTGATCCCAGAGATGGCTGCCTCCATGTGCTACCATATGCGCCACATATGTAGCCAACATGGTCAAGCTGACCTAACCTACTCCCTGGACCACCACGTGCTATGCTGAGCAACGAGAGGGGATAAATCCCAACTCTGTAACACGCAGGTGAAATCCAGCACCGTCTGAAGATAGATGGACGTGCCCACTGAGTGGGTTCAACACGGCTCCAACGATAATCAGAAAGGTGAGGTTTCGCGTCAGAAGGCTTACGAGCTTGATATATTAGCGTTGGATTTTAACGGTCTTTTTATCTTCTTACTATCAGGCATATCCTATGGCTATAGCAGAAGATAAACATAAACATGCCATTCTAATTATTTAAGCAATAAAAAGAATGCATGATCTTATGTGGTAAAAGCCCATGAACCCTAGTAAGACCTTAATTTACTTAAGTCTTCACTTGAGCTCCTTGCATCTCATCTGGTCCAACCCAGTGCCCTAGCGCCAAGAGCACCTCAGGTGCACCACCAGATGAATGCCCCTCTTGGATGTGTGCACTTGTCTAATCAAAGTACATTTGATCTATCTAGACAAGGTTGACTCGCAGGTCAACTACATATTATAAATTAAGTACAATGTGATTCGCAGATCACAAATTAATTTACAACTTATCCAGGCTCGCAGGCCCCAGCACAGCACACAATAGGGCAACCCACATAAGACTAAATAAACAAGCATATGATTCAATCAACATGTGATCCATTCAAGAAATTAAATTTTGGAAAAACCCATGGCATCAATTTAATTTCCTTATGAGCCCTACAACCTTACAATGGTCCATTGATGGGGATCCACTCATCCATCTAGCTAGATCCTTTGCCCTTGCATGCACCGAGTCCTAACTGACCCGAGTTGACCTAATGGTCAACCATGCATGCCCCAAGGGCTGAACCACCCCATGAGTTTTGGCAAGCGGGTGTGACCCCGGGCCTAACTCAAGTGTGTTCAGTAGTTGTCTCAACCAGACCTCGCTACACGCCCTAGATGCAGTCAACCTATAGCCACCTTGTGCTTGCGCATAGGTGCTATTGGGTCAACCCATCTGAGCTGTCAGATGGTCTGATCAGACTTGGATCCAACCTAGTGGTGACTTCAACCTCATCAACCCATCTAAGGGTTTAATGTAGTGGCACCTTAGATCTAATGAAGCGCGCAAGAGGTAAGTTTTAGAAAACTTTTATAACATGCGCAATGTTACAAACAAACAACATGCTTGATAACCCTTAGATCTAAGGGGGTCCCCTTCAAGGGGGAGCGCATACTTTAGGAGGTCCCCTTCAAGGGGGAGCGCATACTTCAGGAACATATGATACAAGCGCAACATCATGAACATATAAGCGCAACATCATGAACATATGATACAAGCGCAACATCATGAACATATAAGCGCAACATCATGAACATATGATACAAGCGCAACATCATGAACATATAAGCGCAACATCATGAACATATGATACAAGCGCAACATCATGAACATATAATACAAGCGCAACATCATGAACATATAAGCGCAACATCATGAAAACAAAGCATGCCTCAAGGAAACAGTAAGCGCAACATCATGTATGGATCACCAATACTTAAAGCAATCATATCGATCATATCATGAGCCTAGCTTTGATACCAATTGAAGGAACCCCTAACTAAGGGGGAAGAAACCCTAAGCATGCTCATCTATCATGCATAGCGGAAAGAGGGCTTCAAGTCAAGATCGGATATGAAACAATATGATCAACTTGAAACTAGAAATCATACCAATGCCATGGACTTGGATCTCGGCTTGGAAGAAGAGATCAAGATAGGTCTCCTCCAAAGTGTGCCACACACAAGATGAAGTTGGCTCACTCCTTGGGGTCGCTTGTGCTAGCAAGTCACTCAAGGAATCTTCACTTGTCGAATGGAAGGGATGATGAACTTCCTTGTTGCCGAGAGTTCCTCTTTGCCCAAGCTCTCCTTCTCGTCGTCAACCACACCTCAACCAATGTCCAAGGCGTTGATGAGAAGAGTTCCAACGCATAAGCGTTTTTGGCGTTAAGTGAAACCGGCCCCCTTTGATGACTTTCCATAAATGGAAGCTCATCAAAGCATGCGCTCAAGCCATAACCCAAACGCATTTGAGCATTGAACCATGCGTTCACAATTGTGAACCGGTTCAAGCTAAACCGTTCGATTCAACTTTGGTTCATGAACCAAACCGAAATGGCTCAAGCCATGTGGTCTAGACCATATTGAACCCCAAGGCTCATGATCTAACCATTCATCACCTGATGCCCCTGATCTTTCCGATCTAGCATCATCTCTCTTGATCGAAGCTTACCGATCTCAAGCCTTAATCAATCAAACATGATCAGACCAGATCTCACTTACAATCAGAGATAAAATCCCTTTAATCTGAACTCAAAGAATCCAGTCCATTCGATCTGACTCAAGTAAGCCATATCATCAAATTGTGCGACCCTGAGGGTTTCCTCTAAATGTCGGTAACGATAACTTACGTTATCACGATCAGTGAGGGGTATCTAGCAACACATCACTGTCTCCCGATATAAAGGAAAGAGTCTTCCAAGACTACTCCCAAACCATTGCACAAGTGTGACTCCATTCACAAGGCATACATGTGTCCTTTGCCACTGGATGTTCTTATTGGACAAGCGGGTCAAGCTTGTAACTCCAATACGATGAGCATGATTAGATCAGATGCACATTGTCATCTGGGCATGGCCATACACTATCTCAATCATCTCATATAGGGGGCCCATTAGAACATCACACTCCTTAAACAAGGAGACGGCAATCCTATGTCTATCACTAGTGCTCTAACCTGATTCAAGCTCACCATCCAAGATAGTCTATAATCATTATGTTTCAAATGATATTGAACTACCTCAAAACAATGACAATCATCATTTAGAAACACAAGTGATCTCAAGTCAAAGGACATGTGCCACTTAGTGCTCACAAGGATCATTCACATTGTGACAAGCAATGGAATATCCGAGTAGGGTCTGTCCAGTACATCCAATGTACCCATGAGTCTACATCTTATTCCATGCTCGAAGCATCCTATAAGATTAGCACTCATATTAGTCTCAATCATATCAAGGCTGTCTCATGTTCACCAAGATATCTCGACTAAGGACATATAGCCTGTCAGCCTAGCTGAACAGCTTTGAGACATTATTCAGAAGTACACTTATTACAGCAGACAAGGTAACAACCTGAATAATAACCATGCCTTTATAAACTTAAGAGTTTATTACATGATACTTATACAATCCCAAGGCCTCAAACATTAGCCTTAAGGGCATACCCCAACAATTGTTTGGGTTCAGTTTAAATGGATTTAATCTCTGATTATGAGTGAGATCTGGTCTGATCATGTTTGATTGATTAGGGCTTGAGATCGGTAAGCTTCGATCGAGAGAATGGATGCTAGATCCCTCAGATCAGAAGCATCAAGAAGTGAGCGGTCAGATCTTAAGCCTTAGGGGTTTATTATGATCTGGACTAGTTGCTTGGTTTATTTGGTTATTGAACCAAATCAATTTGAACCAGCTCATTGAATGAGCGTATGGTTCAATTAAAGAGGCAATTGCGATTGGGGTAATGCATGGTCGCAAGTGGAGATGGTGTTTGCTATTTTTAGATAGCATGTCACATTCGTGACCACCTCTCACGTTGGCTCTCACGACGCTAATCTCTCTCGCCTCTTGCCCCCTTTCCTCTGGTCTCTTGACACTCGTGTGGTGAAGAGGTTGACAAAAAGAAGAGGAAAAGAAATCGCCAAGCAGAGAAGCTCTTCATCCTTTCCATTCGACAAAGAACGCTTTGGGACCTTGCTAGCACAAGGAACGCCAAAGGGAGTAGGCGACATCAATTGTGTGCGTCGCTTTGGAGAAGATCTCTTTTGGTCTTTGATTCCAAGACACCATCCAAGTGATGACAATGGTGAGAATTTTTTTTTTCTTATCTATTCAAGTTTTCGATAGTTGATCATATAATGCATGCTATTCGATCCTAAGCAAACCCTAGATTCCGCCTATGCCATTTTATCCTTGCGCATGCTTTAGGGTTTCGCCCCCCAGTGGGAACCTTCAATTGGTATCAGAGGCAAGTTGAATGCATGATTTATATGATTGCTACATGTTTTGTGATCCATGTTTCAAATGTTTAGATCTAGGGTTATCAACATGCGAAAATACATGTTAACTTGTTTCATGCCGAAACTTGTTTTTGTTTGTTTTGCTTGTTGGCGCATCTTAGGTTTTATCAAAAATCTATATCACTTGCGCGACCTTCACTAGATCTAAGGCCTTACTTTAAACCCTTAGACGGGTTATTAGGGTTGAAGTCATCCTCTAGGTTAGATCCAACCAGTCTGATCAGACTATCTGACAGCCTAGATGGGTTGACCAGATAGCACCTGTGCGCAAGCACGTGGTGGCTATAGGTCGACTGCGGACAGGCGTGTAGCGATGTCTGATTGAGACAACCTATGAACGCACATGAGTTAGGCCCGGGGTCACACCCGCTTGCCAGACCTCATTGTGGTCGTTCAGCCCATGGCGCATGCATAGTTGACCACTAGGTCGACTCAAGTCAGTTAGGACTTGGTGCATGTAAGGGCAGTGGATCTGACTAGGACTGATGAGTGGATCCCTAGTAATGGACCGTTGTAAGGTAGTAGGGCGTATAAGGAAATTAAAATTGATGCCATTGGGGTTTTTCAAAAAAAATTTAATTTCTTGATTGGATCACATGATGATTGATGCCATTTGCTTGTTTATTTAATCTTATGTGGGCTGCCCGTGTTTAATGTGTGCTGTGCTGGGGCCTGCGTGCCTGGTTAATTTTGTAAATTATTTTTATATTGTGATCTGCGCATCACATTGCATTTAATTTATAAAATGTAATTGACCTGCGAGTCAATCTTGTCTAGATAGATTAATTTGTAAATTAGTCAGATAAGAGCACAGAGCACACTTGGCAGAGGCGCATGCAGCAGTGGCTTGACCAGACGGGAGGTCCAGGGTTCGACTCTGGGACTTGGCGCATGTACCTGGTGGGCGCACCTGAGCTGCAGATGGCGCTTGGGCCCTGGTATGGGCCAAATGAGCAGCTAAAGCCCCATGAAGAAAAGCAAGTGAAGACTTAAGTTAATTAAGGTCTTACTTAGGTTTCATGGGCGTTTACCGCATAAGATCCATGCTTTCTTTTATTGTCTAATAATAAGAATTGCATGATTTATTTATCTTCTGCTATCACCATAGGAATTGCATGATAGTTAAGAAGATAAAAGACCGTTAAAATCCAACGCTAAAATATCAAGCTCGAAAGCCTTCTGACGCGAAACCTCACTGTTCTGACTATCGTTGGAGCCGTGTTGTACCCACTCAGTGGGCACGTCCATCTATCTTCAGACGGTGCGGGATTACACCTGCGTGTTACAGAGAAGGGATTTATCGCTTCTCGTTGCTCAGCATAGCACGTGGTGGTCCAGGGAGTAGGTCAGGTCAGCTTGACCATGTAGGCTACATACTGAGCATATGTGAGCTATATGGAGGCAGCCATCTGTGGGATCAGAGACTGTGTTGTACCAACTCAGTTGGCACAATCTGCTGGATTGCCCAGATGAAGGGGAATCGCACAGGTTGGCGATTGGCAGGGACTGCCTACCAGAAATTAGTGCTTGTACTCTCTGTGCATCTTATCTCGCCTGAGCGGGACGCGGAGACCAAGTATGAAATCTGGATCCCATCTCACTAAAAGAGTGTTACTCTTTCGGACTGTTTTAATGGATTTTTCAGTCAGATAAAATAGTGAGAAAAAGAATCTTTCTTAAGTCCTGGATTAATTCTATACATTGATACTGACCTTGCTGTTCTTGCATTGTTGTAGATTCCTGCAGCAACGAACACCATGAACTTCAATGTGCGATCCCTACTGGAAAGGGAGAAGTTTGCTGGGCCAAACTTCTCAGACTGGTACGGACACCTTAAGATTGTTCTTAAGGCAGAGAGGAAACTGTATGTCCTCGAGACGGCGATACCGCCTCAACCCGCTCCGAACGCCGCAAGGGCGGTTCGGGAAGCCTATGAAAAGCATGTCAACGATAGCATTGATGTCGCTTGCCTGATGCTAGCGTCTATGACGCCACCGCTGCAGCGTCAGCATGAGGATATGTCTGCTATAGAAATTATAGCAAACCTCAAGATGCTGTATGCTGCACAGGCGAGGACTGAGCGCTATAACTTGACCAAGCTGTTCTTTCAGAGCAAACTGGCTGAAGGGAGTCCAGTGGGAGCTCACGTGCTCAAGATGATTGGGCACAAGGAGGCTCTAGAGAAACTGGGACAAACCATCAATCAGGAGCTTGCTGTAGATATTATTCTGCAGTCTCTACCGCCCTCTTTCGATGCGTTCATCATTAACTTTAATATGAACAAAATCGACTGTACTCCGGCAGAATTGCTGAATATGCTCTTGACTACTGAGGAGACTCTGAAGGGAAAGCCTTCAACCTCTGTCTTAATGGTTCCTTCTAGGAACAAGAAGAAGGGGAAGAAGGGCAAAGCCCCAGTCAAGAACTACAACAAGGCGCTGAAACAAAAGGTTAAGCGGTCGAAGGAGTACAGATGTTTCCACTGTGGCCAGCTGGGTCACTGGAAAAAGGACTGTAAAGCGCTCCAAGGAGACAAGAAGGGAAGCATCGCTTCTGGCTCAGGTATTTATGTGACTGAGGTCATGTTTTCTTCTTCTATTTCATGGGTGTTAGACACTGCATGTGGAGTTCACATTTGTTCAAATGTACAGGAACTCAAAAGAAGAAGACAGGTGGGACAGCATGAGGTGGACCTACGAGTTGGAAACGGGGCACGGGTTGCTGCTGTTGCTGTAGGAGAATATTACATCTCATTACCATCTGGACTTGTATTAGAATTAAACAATTGTTATTTTGTTCCTAGCATTACCAAGAATATTATCTCTATTCCTGCTCTTGTCAGGAAAGGGTTTTCCTTTGAATGCAATATTTCAAAGTGTGTTTTATCTTTAGATAATATTGTTTATGCTACTGGATCAATTAGCAATGGGTTATTCATGTTGGACATGGAATGTTCTATACAAAACATTGATAATAAGAAAGCCAAGTATGCTGATGACAGCACCTTGCTATGGCATAGTCATTTAGGCCATATTAACAAGAAGCGCATTAAGCGGTTGCATGATCATGGACTGCTGGGATCATTCTCCTATGAGGAGATTGATACATGCAAAGCTTGTTTAATAGGCAAAATGACGAAGTCTCCTTTTTCCTAATAAAGGTCAAAGGGCTTCAGGTTTACTTGACCTTATACACAGTGATGTGTGTGGGCCATTTAATAAACATGCCAGAGGTGGCTATCAATACTTCATTACCTTTACTGATGATTTCAGTAGATATGGGTATGTCTATTTAATGAGACATAAAAGTGAATCTTTTGACAAGTTCAAAGAGTTCAAGAATGAAGTACAAAATCAGCTGGGCCGAAATATCAAGGCACTTCGTTCTGATCGAGGTGGAGAATACCTAAGTCGAGAGTTTACTGACTATCTAAAGGAGTGTGGGATTATCTCACAGCTCACTCCGCCAGGAACACCGCAATGGAATGGTGTATCCGAAAGGAGGAACAGAACCTTACTAGATATGGTTCGTTCTATGATGAGTCAGGCTACTCTACCTTACTCCTTTTGGGGATTTGCACTGGAGACAGCTGCAAAGGTACTAAACCGAGTGCCATCCAAGGCAGTTTCAAAGACCCCATTTGAATTATGGTATGGGAAACAGCCTAGCTTGACATTTATTAAGATCTGGGGCTGCGAGGCTTATGTCAAAAAGCTCGCCTCTGGGAAACTAGAGAGCAGATCTGACAAATGTATCTTTGTCGGTTACCCTAAGGAAACTAAGGGTTATTATTTCTACGATCCCAAGGAGAACAAGGTATTTGTTGCTCGGACGGCCATTTTTCTTGAGAAGGAGTTTCTTCTGCAAGAGGCCAGTGGGAGAGAAATAAAACTGGATGAGAATCCAGAGGAAGGACAAAGTAGTCAAGCACAGTTGGATGAGCCTGAGCCGGTAGAACAGGTTACTGAACAATCTGAGGCTCAGATATCACGGGAACCGCGAAGATCGGGAAGGATCCGTCGACAGCCTGATCGCTATGACGGAGTCTACATCATTGATAATGATGAACCCCTCACTTATGCGGATGCGGTCAGTGGACCGGACTCAGCTAGATGGCTTGAAGCTATGCGAGCCGAAATGGACTCCATGTCAGATAACCAAGTATGGGATTTGGTTGATCCGCCTCCGGGAGTTATCCCTATAGGCTGTAAATGGATCTTCAAGAAGAAGATTGACATGGATGGTAACGTGGTTACCTATAAAGGCAGGCTAGTTGCGAAAGGTTTCAAACAAATCTACGGGATAGATTATGATGAAACTTTCTCACCTGTAGCCATGTTTAAGTCTATTCGGATTCTTTTCGCGATAGCAGCATATTATGATTATGAGATCTGGCAGATGGATGTGAAGACTGCTTTCCTTAATGGAAATTTGCAAGAGGATGTGTATATGACACAACCTGAAGGTTTCACTAATCCATCAGATCGTCATAAAATATGCAAGTTAAAGAAGTCCATTTATGGACTTAAACAAGCATCAAGAAGCTGGAATATTCGTTTTGATGAATCAATCAGTGAATTTGGTTTCATCAAGAACGAAGATGACCCGTGTGTATATAAAAGGTTTAGTGGGAGCGTAATTACTTTCCTAGTCCTCTACGTCGATGATATCTTAATCATTGGAAATGATATTCCTGAACTGCATGCTGTTAAGGCATGGTTAAGGAAATGTTTCCAGATGAAAGATTTAGGAGAAGCAGCCTATGTATTAGGTGTAAAGATCTACAGGGATAGATCTAAGAGGCTTCTCGGGCTGTGCCAGAGTACTTACATCGATAAAGTCCTGGAAAGATTCCATTTAGAGAATTCTAAAAGAGGATATCTTCCAGTCAGACATGGTCTGAATCTTTCGAAGAGTCAGTGTCCACAAACACAGACTGAGAAAGATGAAATGGACAATACGCCTTATGCTTTGGCTATTGGGTCCATTATGTATGCGATGTTGTGTACTCGCCCAGACGTCGCTTATGGGTTAAGCGTGACCAGTCGATTCCAAAGTAATCCAGGTCAGGCGCACTGGATTGCAGTCAAGAACATCTTGAAATATCTGCGGAGGACCAAAGATATGTTCTTGATATATGGTGGTCAGGAAGAACTCAGTATTGAAGGATATACTGACGCTTCGTTCCAGTCTGACCAGGATGATTTCCGATCGCAATCAGGCTATGTTTTTAGCTTGAATGGAGGAGCAGTGGTGTGGAAGAGTTTCAAACAGGCTATCGTTGCTGATTCCACAACTGAAGCCGAGTATGTTGCAGCCTCAGAAGCATCCAAGGAGGCAGCGTGGATTCGTAAGTTCGTGAGAGAACTTGGTGTTGTTCCTTCGAGTGCAGATCCTTTGGTTATCTTCTGTGATAACACTGGAGCAATCGCACAGGCAAAGGAACCACGGTCGCACCAGAAGTCCAAGCACATACAGAGACGGTTTCACTTGATCCGGGAGATCATTGATCGTGGCGAGATCAAAGTCTGCAAGGTTCATACAGATGACAATCTGGCTGACCCGCTTACCAAGCCTCTGGCGCAGCAGAAGCATGAGAAGCACTGTAATAATATGGGTTTGAGATTTCTCAACCATTAGATTAAGTGCAAGTGGGAGATTGTTGGGGTATGCCCTTAAGGCTAATGTTTGAGGCCTTGGGATTGTATCAGTATCATGTATAAACTCTTTTGTTTATAAAGGCAATGGTTGTTATTCAGTTTGTTACATTGTCTGCTGCAATAAGTGTGCTTCTGAATAATGTCTCAAAGCTGTTCAGCTAGGCTGACATGTACTTTTGTCCTTAGTCGATATATCTTGGTGAACATGAGACAGCCTTGATATGATTGAGACTAATATGTGTTCTAATCTTATAGGATGCTTCGAGCATGGAATAAGATGTAGACTCATGGGTACATTGGATGTACTGGATAGACCCTACTAGGATATTCAATTGCTTGTCACAATGTGAATAATCCTTGATTGTAACAAGTGGCACATGTCCTCTGACTTGAGATCGCTTGTGTTTCTAAATGATGATTGTCATTGTTTTGAGTTAGTTCAATATCATTTGAAACATAATGATTATAGACTATCTTGGATAATGAGCTTGAGTCAGGTTAGGGCACTAGTGATAGACAAAGGATTGCCATCTCCTTGATTGGAGTGTGATGTTCAAAGGGGCCCCCCCCTGGATGAGATGATTGAGAAAGTGTATGGCCATACCCAGGTGACTGTGTTCATCTGATCTAATCATGCTCATCATATTGGAGTTACAGGCTTGACACGCTTGTCCAATAAGAACATCCAGTGGCAAAGGAATCATGTATGCCTTGTGAGTTTGATTCACACTTGTGCTGTGATTTGGGTGTAGTCTTGGAAGACTCTTTCCTTTATATCGGGAGACAGTGATGTGTTGCTAGATACCCCTCACTGATCGTGATAACGTAAGTTATCGTTACCGACATTTAAAGGAAACCCTCAGGGTCGCACAATTTGATGATATGGCTTACTTAAGTCAGATCGTGTGGACTGAATTGTTTGGGTTCAGTTTAAATGGATTTAATCTCTGATTATGAGTGAGATCTGGTCTGATCATGTTTGATTGATTAGGGCTTGAGATCGGTAAGCTTCGATCGAGAGAATGGATGCTAGATCCCTCAGATCAGAAGCATCAAGAAGTGAGCGGTCAGATCTTAAGCCTTAGGGGTTTATTATGATCTGGACTAGTTGCTTGGTTTATTTGGTTATTGAACCAAATCAATTTGAACCAGCTCATTGAATGAGCGTATGGTTCAATTAAAGAGGCAATTGCGATTGGGGTAATGCATGGTCGCAAGTGGAGATGGTGTTTGCTATTTTTAGATAGCATGTCACATTCGTGACCACCTCTCACGTTGGCTCTCACGACGCTAATCTCTCTCGCCTCTTGCCCCCTTTCCTCTGGTCTCTTGACACTCGTGTGGTGAAGAGGTTGACAAAAAGAAGAGGAAAAGAAATCGCCAAGCAGAGAAGCTCTTCATCCTTTCCATTCGACAAAGAACGCTTTGGGACCTTGCTAGCACAAGGAACGCCAAAGGGAGTAGGCGACATCAATTGTGTGCGTCGCTTTGGAGAAGATCTCTTTTGGTCTTTGATTACAAGACACCATCCAAGTGATGACAATGGTGAGAATTTTTTTTTTCTTATCTATTCAAGTTTTCGATAGTTGATCATATAATGCATGCTATTCGATCCTAAGCAAACCCTAGATTCCGCCTATGCCATTTTATCCTTGCGCATGCTTTAGGGTTTCGCCCCCCAGTGGGAACCTTCACATAGTCTATCCTGTGGACTTGTCTGAATCATTTAGCCACTAGTCTACCTTTATATGTAACTATGTTGCCATCCATGTCAGTCTTCCTTTTGAAGACCCATTTACACCCTATGGGTTTTACCCCATCAGGCAGCTCAACTAAATCCCAGACTTGGTTAGCAGACATGGAATCCATTTCGGATTGCATGGCCTCAAGCCATCTCTCAGAGTCCGGTCCATTGACCACCTCATCATAAGTACTGGGCTCATCCTCAATGATGAAGATCCCATCGTGTTGGGTCGGCAGCGACCCATACCTCTCAGGTGCACGATGTATCCTCCCAGACCTACGCGGGACCTGTGTCTGAGCCTCAAGTTGCCCGGCAACCAGTGCAGGCGGCTCAGGTTCCACCTCTCTTTGTTGTGGTTGTACTTGGACCTCGTCCAAGTCAAACTTGCTCCCACTTACTTTTTCATGAGAAATTCTTTCTCTAGAAAGACAGTGACCCGAGGAACAAAAACTTTGTTCTCGTTGGGAATATAGAAGTAGTATCCCTTAGTTTCCCTAGGATACCCCACAAAAATACATTTATCAAACCTAGGTTCTAGCTTGCTAGAATCCTGATGTTTGACATAAGCCTCACATCCCCAGATCTTGATAAAGGAGAGATTAGGGCGTCTCCCACTCCATACCTCGTATGAAATTTTTAAGACACTCTTAGATGGAACGTTATTTAATATAAGAGAAGTTGTCTCAAGTGCGTGACCCCAGAATGAGGGTGGTAGAGTTGCATGACTCATCATAGATCGAACCATGTCCAACAGGGTTCGATTTCTCCTCTTAGACACACCATTCCATTGAGGTGTTCCAGGAGGAGTGAGTTGGGATATAATCTCACACTCCTTCAGATAGTTAAAGAACTCACCGCTCAGGTACTCTCCACCTTGATCAGATCGAAGAGATTTGATGGATCTTGTAATACCCCGAGTATAGTCCCACATTGCAAGTGGGAGAAACTATTATGTGGTTTATAAGGCTTAGTGGGCTTGCTATTGTTAACTTGGGCTTAAGCATTTTAATAGATTGAGCCACGTTGCAAATCGGCTCACCAAGTTAATAAATAGTTTGCTTACTAAGCGGGTCGTTACAAATGGTATCAGAGCAAAACTTAGTCCTAAGTATGGTGAGAGGCCAATAGGAAAGGGCTACCGAGGATGGTGGAGCCACCTTTGGGCTGACCTCACATGCTGCCGACTAAGGGATGATTCTTGGGCATGTGTTAAGGTTTGGGCTTGACGAGGACGTCAAGTCTTAAGTGGGGGAGATTGTAATACCCCGAGTATAGTCCCACATTGCAAGTGGGAGAAACTATTATGTGGTTTATAAGGCTTAGTGGGCTTGCTATTGTTAACTTGGGCTTAAGCATTTTAATAGATTGAGCCACGTTGCAAATCGGCTCACCAAGTTAATAAATAGTTTGCTTACTAAGCGGGTCGTTACAGATCTTCCAAGCTGGTTCTCTACTTCATTTTTGAACTCCTTGAATTTCTCAAAGGATTTAGATTTATGTCTCATTAGGTAGACATAACCATATCTACTGATGTCATCAATAAAAGTAATGAAGTAGTTATGTCCTCCTCTGGCTTGTTTATTGAATGGCCCACACACATCAGTATGTATGAGATCCAACAAACCTTGTGCCCTCTCATTAGTTTTGGTGAAGGGTGCCTTTGTCATTTTCCCTAATAAACAAGGCTCACATGTGTCAAATTCCTCCAAGGAACTTGAATCTATCAATCCATTTGCATGAAGTTGTTGAATGCTATTCTTGTTTATATGGGCCAATCGACAATGCCACAGGAAAGCACCAACTGAACCATTCAGTTTGGTCCTCTTACTATTTACGTTACAAATAGAACTATTCATGTCCAAGACATACAAACCATTGCATAATGCACCCTTCCCATAAAACATATTTGCAAATGAAAAAGAACAGGAGTTCTCCTTTATTTCAAATAAAAAGCCTTTCCTTGCTAAGCAAGGAATAGATATAATGTTTTTTGTTCATGAAGATACATAATAGCAATTGTCTAGCTCTAATTGAAGTCCAAAAGGCAGGGAGAGTGTTAAGACTCCTACAGCAACAACAGCAACTTGTGCTCTGTTTCCTACTCGTAGGTCAATCTCTCTAGCCCGTACTGTTCTACTCTTCTTAAGCCCCTGCATATTTATACAAATATGAGCTCCGCATGTGGTATCCAATACCCATGATATAGAAGTAGATAGGTTGACTTTAGTAACATAAATACCTGAGCTAGAAGTTAAGGCCAAGCCCTTCTTCTCCTTATTCTGAAGTTGCTTGCAGTCCCTTCTCCAATGGCCCTGCTCGCCACAGTGGAAGCACCTCTGGTCCTTTGACTTCTTTGCCTTTTTCTTCAGTGCCTTGGTAGGACCTTTGGCACTGCCCTTAGCACATGCCTTCCCCTTCTTCTTTATCTTCTTGGTCGCAGGGACCAAAAGAACAGAATTGGTTTTCGTCTTACACTCGGCTATTTGGAGCATATTCAGTAGTTCCTCCCTTGTGCATTCAATCCGGTTCATGTTGAGGTTAATAATAAATGGACTGAAGCTAGCGGGCAGGGACTGCAGAATAAGATCCACAACCAGCTCGTCATCTATGCTGTGTCCCAGTCTCCTGAGATGATCCACATTCCCAATCAACTTGAGAACATGGGGTCTCACTAGTGTACTCTCAAATAACTTGCACCGAAAGACTGGTTTGGCAGTGTCATATCTCTCAGTTCTAGCTTGAGTCTCGAACATCTGTTTCAAATGAGTGATCATCTGAAAAGCGTTATGCTCCTCATATTGCACCTGAAGTTTAGGTGCCATAGTGGCTAGCATGAGACATGCTACCTCCAAAGAGTCATCCTGATGATTTCTAAAAGCATCCCTATCTGTTGCTCGGGCATTAGTCGCAGGAAGAGGCTGTTCAAGGACATACAACTTCTTCTCGAGCTTAAGGGCTATCCTCAAGTTCTGATGCCAGTCCATGATGTTGGATCCAACGAACTTATCCTTGTCTAAAAGAGATCGCAATGTCAATTAGCTAGTGTTCGTAGCCATTATTCTATAACAACCAAGAAACAGCAGATTAGTACTACTTGAAGTCATTTAAACTGGACTTGTTTCAAATGACTGTGGCTCTCACTTTTTTAATCGAATTGATAACCCACAAAGTCAATCCGAAAATTTAAGATTTCCTAATGAGATGGGATCCTTATTCCACACAGGGCTTTGCGTCCCATGAGGGTGGGATGAGATGCACAACGTGACCCATGCTTCCAAAGGTGGGCACGTCGGCCAATTGCTCCAAGCAATTCTCTTTATTGAGACAGTCTAGGCATTTCATGTCTAGCGAGGACTGGATACAGCATGAAACCCTAACCTCTCAATGATGCCTCTAGAGTTTCATCATGTGCCCCGCACATATGAAAATCTAGTCAAGTCTGTTTCTAATCGTTATGCCCAGGGCCAACGAGTTTCCTTGAGAAGGCATGCCCGATTAAAATGGACTGGGAAACCATTGCTGAAAGGGGGGCGAAACCCTAATTCAGGCGCATATAAAATTTTTCATGGGCGAAAACAAGGGTTTCATGAAGATCGCATGGCATGAACATATGATCAACTATTAGTTCTTGCAATGAGAAGATAGGATGTTACCATGGCCATTATTTGGATGGCGACTTGGAAGAATATAGAGGGCAAGCGGCTCTCCTCCAAAGCAGTCGCACACAAGGTGACGATGGCTACTCCCTTTTCTTCTTTGTGCTAGCAAAGTTCCAAGGTGTCCTTCAACGTGTAGGAGAAGATGAGATGTTCTTCTTCTTGGCTAAGCGAAAACTCTCTACCTCTTCTCTTTCGTGGAGCCTCGACACACACACGAGAGGAGAAGCATTCATTCGAGAGAGAGGGAGGCGTTGAGGCGTTATCCAATGTGGGAACGCTTATGGCTTCCAAAAATAGAAAGTCATCAAGCCATGCGCCCATGTTTTCGAACCAACCAAAACGTCTTCTCACTTTGAACCATGCGTTCACTTATGTGAACCGGTTCTATTGCATTTGGTTCAAAGTGAAGGTTCCCCTAAGGGGGCGAAACCCTAAACATGCGTATATAATAAAACTTGCATGGGCGGAATCATAGGATTTCTAGGATCGCATGTATGAACATAGATTAACTTAAAGATTTGACACAAGGATCATACCATTGCCATTTCTTGGATGGCGACTTGGAAGCAGAGAACGATGCGGCTCTCCTCCAAAGCGTGCGCACACAAGATGGGTGATCGCCTACTCCTTGTCGATCCTTGTGCTAGCAAGGCTCCAAGGTCTCCTGATCACGTGAAGGGAGAAGAGATGGTCTCTTTTGCTTGGTCGAGTCCTCCTCTTGTCCCAACCTTCACACACGAGAGAGTGAGTCTTCATGAGCAATAGGGGGCGAGAGGCGAGAATAGGAGAGAGCTCTTCGAACGTGAGGAGTGGTCTCATTTTGAGATCATGGCTTCTAAAAATAGCAAGCCACCACATGCGATCATGTGTTCACACCAAGTGAACGATCGCAACTTCCTCTACCCTTGAACCATGCGCTCACTTGATGAGCCGGTTCATTTCATTTGGTTCAAGGACCAAATTAAGCCAAGCCTTGATCCAGATCACATTAAACCAAAAGGCTTAAGATCTGACCATTCATCTCTTGATGCTCTTGATCTCACCGATCTAGCATCCAATCTCTCGATCGAAGCTTACCGATCTCAAGCCCTAATCAATCAAACATGATCAGACCAGATCTCACTTACAATCAGAGTTTAAATCCCATTAAACTGAACTAAAACAATTCAGTCCACACGATCTGACATAAGTAAGCCATATCATCAAATTGTGCGACCCTAAGGGTTTCCTTTAAATGTCGGTAACGATAACTCACGTTATCACGATCAGTGAGGGGTATCTAGCAACACATCACTGTCTCCCGATATAAAGGAAAGAGTCTTCCAAGACTACACCCAAACCACAGCACAAGTGTGAACCTAAGTCACTAGACATATGTGTTTCCTTTGCCACTGGATGTTCTTATTGGACAAGCGTGTCAAGCCTGTAATTCCAATATGATGAGAATGATTAGATCAGATGAAACATAGTCATCTGGGTATGGCCATACACTTTCTCAATCATCTCATCCAGGGGGCCCCTATAGAACATCACACTCCAATCAAGGAGACGGCAATCCTATATCTATCACTAGTGCCCTAACATGACTCATGTTCATTATCCAAGATAGTCTATAACCATTATGTTCCAAATGATATTGAACTACCTCAAAACAATGCCAATCATCATTTAGAAACACAAGTGATCTCAAGTCAGAGGAAATATGCCCACTTGTTTGCATATAAGGATTATTCACATTGTGACAAGCAATTGAATATCCTAAGTAGGGTCTGTCCAGTACATCCAATGTACCCATGAGTCTACATCTTATTCCATGCTCGAAGCATCCTATAAGATTAGAACACATATTAGTCTCAATCATATCAAGGCTGTCTCATGTTCACCAAGATATCTCGACTAAGGACAAAACTGCATGTCAGCCAAGCTGAACAGCATTGAGACATTATTCAGAAGTCTACATATTGCAGCAGATACTGTAACAACCTGAATAACAACCATTGCCTTTATAAACATAAAGTTTATACATGATACTGAAATAATCCCAAGGCCTCAAACATTAGCCTTAAGGGCATACCCCAACACAAAGACCAAATCAAACCAAGCCATGGTCTAGATCTCATATGAACCAGATGGCTCAAGATCTAACCACACATCTCTTGATGCTCTTGATCTCATCGATCAAGCATCAATTCTCCCGATCAAAGCTTACCGATCTCAAGCCCTAATCAATCAAACATGATCAGACCAGATCTCACTTCCAATCAGAGTTTAAACTCCTTTGAACTGAACCAAAACCATTCAGTCCACACGATCTGACATAAGTAAGCCATATCATCAAATTGTGCGACCCTAAGGGTTTCCTTCAATGTCGGTAACGATAACTTACGTTATCACGATCAGAGAGGGGTATCTAGCAACACATCACTGTCTCCCGATATGAAGGAAAGAGTCTTCCAAGACTACACCCAAACCATAGCACAAGTGTGAATCCAATTCACTTGACATACATGTTTCCTTTGCCACTGGATGTTCTCATTGGACAAGCGTGTCAAGCCTGTAATTCCAATATGATGAAAATGATTAGATCAGATGAACATAGTCATCTAGGTATGGCCATACACTTTCTCAATCATCTCATCCAGGGGGCCCCTTTAGAACATCACACTCCAACAAGGAGAGGCAATCCTATATCTATCACTAGTGTCCTAACATGACTCATGCTCATTATCCAAGATAATCTATAACCATTATATTTCAAATGATATTGAATTACCTCAAGACAATGCCAATCATCATTTAGAAACACAAGCGATCTCAAGTCAGAGGAAATATGCCACTTGCTTGCATATAAGGATTATTCACATTGTGACAAACAATTGAATATCCTAAGTAGGGTCTGTCCAGTACATCCAATGCACCTATGTGTCTACATATTATTCCATGCTCGAAGCACCCTATAAGATTGGAACACATATTAGTCTCAATCATATCAAGGCTGTCTCATGTTCACCAAGATATCTCGACTAAGGACAATGCTAATGTCAGCCAAGCTGAACACCATTGAGACATTATTCAGAAGTATACATAACAGCAGCAGATAATGTAACAACCTGAATAACAACCATTGCCTTTATAAACTTATACATAGTTTATTCATGATACTGAAATCATCCCAAAGGCCTCAAACATTAGCCTTAAGGGCATACCCCAACAATCTCCCACTTGCACTTAATCTAATGGTTGAGAAATCTCAAACCCATATTATTACAGTGCTTCTCATGCTTCTGCTGCGCCAGAGGCTTAGTAAGCGGGTCAGCTAGATTGTCATCTGTATGAACCTTGCAGATCTTGATCTCTCCACGATCTATGATCTCACGGATCAAATGAAACCTTCTCTGTATGTGCTTGGACTTCTGGTGTGACCGTGGTTCCTTTGCTTGTGCTATTGCTCCAGTGTTATCACAGAAGATAACCAATGGATCAGCACTCGAAGGAACAACACCAAGTTCCTGAACGAACTTACGAATCCACACTGCCTCCTTGGATGCTTCCGAGGCTGCAACATACTCGGCTTCTGTTGTGGAATCAGCAACAATTGATTGTTTGAAACTCTTCCACACCACTGCTCCTCCATTCAAGCTAAAAACATAGCCTGATTGCGATTGGAAATCATCTTGGTCAGATTGGAACGAAGCGTCAGTATATCCTTCAATACTGAGTTCTTCCTGACCTCCATAAATCAAGAACATATCTTTGGTCCTCCGAAGATATTTCAAAATGTTCTTGACTGCAATCCAGTGTGCCTTCCCTGGATTACTTTGGAATCGACTGGTCACGCTTAACCCGTAAGCGACGTCTGGGCGAGTACACAACATCGCATACATAATGGATCCAATAGCCGAAGCATAAGGCGTATTGTCCATTTCATCTTTCTCAGACTGTGTTTGAGGACACTGGCTCTTAGAAAGATTCAGACCATGTCTGACTGGAAGATATCCTCTTTTAGAATTTTCTAAATGGAATCTCTCCAGGACTTTATCGATGTAAGTACTCTAGCACAGCCCGAGAAGCCTATTAGATCTATCTCTATAGATCTGTACACCTAATACATAGGCTGCTTCTCCTAAATCTTTCATCTGGAAACATTTTCTTAACCATGCTTTGACCGCATGCAGTTCAGGAATATCGTTTCCAATGATCAAGATATCATCGACGTAGAGGACTAGGAAAGTAATCACGCTCCCACTAAACCTCTTATATACACACGGGTCATCTTCATTTTTGATGAAACCAAATTCACAAACTGATTCATCAAAACGAATATTCCAGCTTCTCGATGCTTGTTTTAGTCCATAAATAGACTTCTTTAATTTGCATATTTTATGACGATCTGATGGATTGATGAAACCTTCAGGTTGTGCCATATACACATCCTCTTCCAGTTTTCCATTAAGGAAAGCGGTCTTCACATCCATTTGCCAGATCTCATAATCATAATATGCAGCTATCGCGAGAATAATCCGAATGGACTTAAACATGGCTACAGGAGAGAATGTTTCATCATAATCTATCCCGTAGATTTGTTTGAAACCTTTCGCAACTAGCCTGCCCTTATAGGTAACTACGTTACCATCCATATCAATTTTTTTCTTGAAGATCCATTTACAGCCTATAGGGATTACTCCCGGAGGCGGATCAACCAAATCCCAGACTTGGTTATCTGACATGGAGTCCATCTCGGCTCGCATAGCTTCAAGCCATCTTGCTGATTCCGGTCCACTGACCGCGTCCGCATAGGTGAGGGGTTCATCATTAATGATGTAGACTCCGTCATAGCGCTCAGGCTGTCGACAAATCCTTCCCGATCTATGCGGTTCCCGTGATATCTGAGCCTCAGGTTGAACATCAACATGTTCTATTTGCTCAGGCTCATCCAACTGAGCTTGACTACTTTGTCCCTCTTCTGTACTTTCATCCAGTTTTATTTCTCTCCCACTGGCTTCTTGCAGAAGAAATTCCTTCTCAAGAAAAATAGCCATTCGAGCAACAAATATTTTGTTCTCTTTGGGATCGTAGAAATAATAACTCTTAGTTTCTTTAGGGTAACCGACAAAGATACATTTATAAGATCTGCTCTCTAGTTTCCCAGAGGCGAGCTTTTTGACATAAGCCTCGCAACCCCAGATTTTGATAAATGTCAAGCTTGGCTGTTTCCCATACCATAACTCATATGGAGTCTTTGAAACGGCCTTGGATGGCACTCGGTTTAGTACCTTTGCAGCTGTTTCCAGTGCAAATCCCCAAAAGGAGTAAGGTAGAGTAGCCTGACTCATCATCGAACGAACCATATCCAATAAGGTTCTATTTCTCCTCTCGGACACACCATTCCATTGCGGTGTTCCTGGCGGAGTGAGCTGTGAGATAATCCCACACTCCTTCAGATAGTCAGTAAACTCTCGACTCAAGTATTCTCCACCTCGATCGGATCGAAGTGCCTTGATATTCCGGCCAAGGTGATTCTGTACTTCATTTTTGAACTCTTTGAACTTGTCAAAAGATTCACTCTTATGTCTCATTAGATAGACATAACCATATCTACTGAAATCATCAGTAAAAGTAATGAAGTATGAATAGCCACCTCTGGCATGTTTACTAAATGGCCCACACACATCATTGTGAATAAGGTCAAGTAAACCTGAAGCCCTTTGACCTTTATTAGAAAAAGGAGTCTTCGTCATTTTGCCCATTAAACAACCTTTGCATGTATCAAGCTCCTGATAGGAGAATGATCCCAGCAGTCCATGGTCATGCAACCGCTTAATGCGCTTCTTGTTAATATGGCCTAAACGACTATGACATAGCAAGGTGCTGTCATCAGCATACTTGGCTTTCTTATTATCAATTTGTTGTACAGAACATTCCATGTCCAACATGTATAACCCATTGTTAATTGAGCCAGTAGCATAAACAATATTATCAAATGAAATACAACACTTTAAAGTTTTGCATTCAAAAGAAAATCCTTTCCTGACAAGAGCAGGAATAGAGATAATATTCTTAGTTATGCTCGGTACAAAATAACAATTGTCAAGTTCTAATACAAAACCAGATGGTAAAGAGATGTTATATTATCCTACAGCAACAGCAGCAACCCGTGCCCCGTTTCCAACTCGTAGGTCCACCTCATGCTGTCCCACCTGTCTTCTTCTCTTGAGTTCCTGTACATTTGAACAAATGTGAACTCCACATGCAGTGTCTAACACCCATGAAATAGAAGAAGCTACCATGACTTCAGTCACGTAAATACCTGAGCCAGAAGTGAAAGGCTTGCTTCCCTTCTTCTCTCCTTGGAGCGCTTTACAGTCCTTCTTCCAGTGACCGAGCTGGCCACAATGGAAACATCTGTTGTCCTTTGACCGCTTTATCTTTTGTTTCAGAGCCTTGTTGTAGCTCTTGATAGGGGCTTTGCCCTTCTTCCCCTTCTTCTTGTTCCTTGAAGGAACCAGCAAGACAGAGGAGGAAGGCTTTCCCTTCTCAAGAGTTTGCTCTGTGGTACAGAGCATGTTCAGTAACTCTGCCGGAGTACAATCGATCTTGTTCATATTAAAATTAATAATGAACGGATCAAAAGAGGCCGGGAGAGACTGCAGGATAATGTCTACAACAAGTTCCTGATTGATGGTGTGTCCCAGTTTCTCTAGAGCCTCCTTGTACCCAATCATCTTGAGTACGTGAGCTCCCACTGGACTCCCTTCAGTCAGTTTGCTCTGAAAGAAAAGTTTCGTCAAGTTATAGAGTTCAGTCCTTGCCTGTGCAGCATACAGCATCTTGAGATTTGCTATAATATCAATAGCAGATAAATCCTCATGCTGACGCTGGAGCTCTGGCGTCATTGACGCAAGCATAAGGCAAGCGACATTAGTACTATCACTGACGTGCTTCTCATAAGCATCCCGAACCGCCCTTGCGGCGTTCGCTGCGGGTTGAGCCGGTATTGCCGTCTCAAGGACATACAGTTTCCTCTCAGCCTTAAGAACAATCTTAAGCTGTCTGTACCAGTCTGAGAAGTTTGGCCCAGCAAACTTCTCCTTTTCCAGTATGGATCGCAGATTGAGCCCTGTGGTGTTCGTTGCTGCAGGAATCTACAACATTGCAAGAACAACAAGGTCAGTATCCATGTTAGAATCAATCCAGGACTTAAGAATGATTCTTTTCTCACTATTTTATCTGACTGAAAAATCCAATAAAACAGTCCGAAAGAGTAAAACTCTTTTTAGTGAGATGGGATCCAGATTTCATACTTGGTCTCCGCGTCCCGCTCAGGCGAGATAAGATGCACAGAGAGTTCAAGCACTAATCACTGGTAGGCTATCCATGCCAATCGCCAACCCGTGCGATTCCCCTTCATCTGGGCAATCTAGCAGACTGTGCCAACTGAGTTGGTACAACACAGTCTCTGATTCCACAGATGGCTGCCTCCATATAGCTAACATATGCTCAATATGTAGCCTACATGGTCAAGCTGACCTGACCTACTCCCTGGACCACCACGTGCTATGCTGAGCAACGAGAAGCGATAAATCCCTTCTCTGTAACATGCAGGTGTAATCACACACCGTCTGAAGATAGATGGGCGTGCCCACTGAGTGGGTACAACACGGCCCCAACGATAGTCAGAACAGTGAGGTTTCGCATCAGAAGGCTTTCATGCTTGATATTTGACGTTGGATTTTAACGGTCCATTTTATCTTCTTACTATATCTATGGTGATGGCAAAAGAATAAATCAAGCATGTGCTAATATTTCTTAAACAGTAAATAGAAAGCACAATGATCTTATGTGGTAAATGCCCATAAAAGCCTAAGTAAAAACCCTAGTTTTACACAAGTCTTCACTTGAGCTCTTTATGGGTCTCTTGCACTTTATCTGGCCCAGCCCGAGCCCAAGTGCCCTCTCTGCAGCTCAAATGCGCCCATCAGGTAGCATGCGCCTGTGCTAGAGTCGAACTCTAGACCTCCCACCTGGTGAAGCCACTGACTGCAAGCGCTTCTGTCATGTGTGCTCTGTGCTCATGTCTGATCAAATTACATTTTAATCTATCTAGACATGAATTGACACGCAGGTCAATTGTACATTATTATAAATTAAAGTGTGATACACAGATCACAATAAAAATTTACAATTAATTCCAGGCACGCAAGCCCCAGCACAGCACACAAATTAGGGCAGCCCACATAAGATTAAATAGACACCCAATCAGGTTAAATAAGCATACATGTGATCCAATCAGAAAATAAAATTTTTGAAAAACCCCATGGCATCAATTTTATTTCCTTGTGTGCCCTACTACCTTACAACGGTCCATTAATAGGGATCCACTCATCAGACCAAGTCAGACCCACTGCCCTTGCATGCACCCAGTCATAACTGACTTGTGTTGACCTAGTGGTCAACTATGCATGCCTTAAGGGCTGAACGTCCCACATGATTTCTGGCAGGCGGGTGTGACCCCGGGCCTTAATCATGATCGTTCACTAGGCGCCTCAATCAGACATCGCTACACGCCCTTCTGCAGTCGGCCTATAGCCACCTGTATGCGTGCGCATAGGTGCTATCTGGCCGACCCATCTAGGCTGTCAGATGGTCTGATCAGGCTGTTGGGTCCAGACTAGACTGACGACTTCAACCCTAGTAACCCGTCTAAGTATATCAAGTAGGCGCTTTAGAGATCTAGGTGAGGGGCGCGCAAGATCATAAGTGTTTGATAAAAACTCTTCAACATGCGCAAAACAAATATCATGCGCAACTTAAGTAAAAACCAAAACACATCTAATGTCTAGCATGTATGTTGGCATGATGATTTATAACATGCGCAAGTCATGTTTAGATCTACTTTTAAACCGCATGGATCACAAAATAAGCAATCATATGGATCAAGCCAAAACACTAGCTCTGATACCAATTGAAAGGGGGGGGCGAAACCCTAATTCAGGCGCATATAAAATTTTTCATGGGCGAAAACAAGGGTTTCATGAAGATCGCATGGCATGAACATATGATCAACTATTAGTTCTTGCAATGAGAAGATAGGATGTTACCATGGCCATTATTTGGATGGCGACTTGGAAGAATATAGAGGGCGAGCGGCTCTCCTCCAAAGCAGTCGCACACAAGGTGACGATGGCTACTCCCTTTTCTTCTTTGTGCTAGCAAAGTTCCAAGGTGTCCTTCAACGTGTAGGAGAAGATGAGATGTTCTTCTTCTTGGCTAAGCGAAAACTCTCTACCTCTTCTCTTTCGTGGAGCCTCGACACACACACGAGAGGAGAAGCATTCATTCGAGAGAGAGGGAGGCGTTGAGGCGTTATCCAACGTGGGAACGCTTATGGCTTCCAAAAATAGAAAGTCATCAAGCCATGCGCCCATGTTTTCGAACCAACCAAAACGTCTTCTCACTTTGAACCATGCGTTCACTTATGTGAACCGGTTCTATTGCATTTGGTTCAAAGACCAAATCAAACCAAGCCATGGTCTAGATCTCATATGAACCAGATGGCTCAAGATCTAACCACACATCTCTTGATGCTCTTGATCTCATCGATCAAGCATCAATTCTCCCGATCGAAGCTTACCGATCTCAAGCCTTAAGGGCATACCCCAACAATTGCCACCACACACCTTCTAAAGATAAGTGGGTGTGTCCCATGAGGGTGGGAAACAGTTCACAACACCACTGATCAATAGCTTGATGAGGGCTACGCATTAGAAGGCTACTAGACTTGATATTTTGAATGAGGGTTTTTGATGTCTCATCAACTCTGTTTTATCTTATGTCTAACATTACAGGCCTGCAATCCTATAGTGATAACATAATCATAAAACATCACAGGCATGCTTTAGCAGATAATAAAAGCAATAAAATGATGATGTGATCATAGCTCATTCAAGACATTGAACCAACCCATGCCAAAAGGGGTTCAACTCTTGACCTAGGATTCAAGCCCCAAAGACAAGAACTAACCTACCCGACCTCTAGAGAAGATCTTCAAGGTTGGCTCCATGGTCCTTCAAGGGTGAACTGCCACCTTGGAAGTCCCAAGAAAGCTAGCTCACAAGCCCTAAGGCTCAGCCATGCTATTCTTGTGCCACCAAGCAAGTTTGCGCCACCACCTTTGATGTTTGTTGCGCCACCATGCGCCATGCTCCAAGTAGATGCGCCAGCCTAATCTTCTTCTTAGTTAAAAGTAAAAAGAAAAAATGGCACACAGGCCTCACAAGGATACATCATAGGCATGCAAAGGGGCTTGACTCATGATCACAATACAATGCACAAACAAGTACTTATTCATGCAATTCTACATGCTCAAGAAAAACATAAAATTTAAAATTTTACTTTTTCATAAAATAAGTCTCTTTTCCTCATCTTCATATCAGAAATCTTTTGATTTTTACTATTAATTTTTCATGACTATTTCATAGATCCGTTCGGCTGGCAACTTTGTCAGACCAAGAGACTCGGCCAGTCGAACACACAATGCCTGTCCTACTTGACAAAATTACGTGCGCCTTTGATCTTAAATCAATCAAGAGAAATAACCCAAAATTCCAAAAGAGATTGAATAGAGGATAGGAACAAGAAACCCATAATTTTTCTACTTAAAAAAAACATGCGCCACTATCATATTATATTGTGAAAATATAGATATGGCATGTAAGCATGGAAAAGCATGAAGTTACATCATTCGAGGCTAGCAAGTCGCTTTGACACCACTATTGGGAAACCCCGGGGATATTTTACAATTTTTCACAGAGATAGACATTACATTTTACATTGCACAACGGAAGAAAATCCCTGAAACAGGCCAGTCCCAAAAACCCAGTGAATCGTCAAGCGAGAGGGTCGACACGATGTAATAGAAAGTACCTTTAGCAAGCTTGAGGATGATGTTGAGGTAGGCGCCCAAGTGTTCGCCCTCTGCAGTCTCACACACACGGATTCCTCGAGCTCTCTTCTTCCTCCCCCCGTGCTAGCCTCGGGAAGAAGATCCAAGCCTTTGTTCTCTTTCTTCAATGCTTGCGCCATGTCCATGGTTTATGCGCTAATGAAGAAGATGAGTAGAAGGAGAAACCGCCAAGTCCAACTTCACCTTGCGCCAAGAGGAAAGGAGGAAGAAGGCTTGTGGTTTTGAAGGTGGAAGAAGCTTGCGCCAATCTTTGATGTCGCCCTTGCCCTCTTGATGTTTCCTCACGCCTCCAAGGAATAAGTGTGTCAAGAGGGGCGGCAAGGGGTCACTAATATAGGAGAAAGAGGTGGTTGGGCAAGGGGTTAGATCATGACAAGTGTGCGGCTAGGATAAGGGGTTGACAATTAGGGTTTGAGGTAAGGAAAGTCTCCAAGACTTTACCATAAACCTCTCCCACTAGACCATATGCGCCCCCAAGAGTTTCCATAGAAGCTCTCAAGCCATATCAGCCCCAAGACTTGCCTTAGTGGCAAGCATACCATCAAAGGTTGAAGGGCTAGGTGCCAATTGCTTCCTAATGAAGCATTAGGTGCCTCCTTCACCCCATTATACCCCTTAGGCGCCAATGGGGATGATTTCTCCCCATTATACCCTTTTAGCCCATTACTTCTTCATGACAACTGGTTATTGGGCCTCATTGGGTATTGAGCAAGTCCAAACTTCATTACATAGGTTGATTAAGCCATAGGATCCAATCCAATACAACCCAAATCCAAATGTGACCAACCATGGTCAAATACGGGTCAACTAGCCAAAAATGAAGTTTGACTCCAATAACATTCTTCCATCTCATCAGGCCCAGTGGCGCTGATGAATTCTCCTAAATAGATCCAACTTATCCAATAACTCGATCATAAGACTTCCTGATTAATATGAGAACTCGAGTATCTTGGTGTGCAACCCTGTAGGTTCCTTTGACACTGGCAGTGCTGACCAAAGGTCACCACAAGCAGTGAGTGGCACCTAGTAGTGCATCGCTACTACCCAGGTCATTGGAATGGATATCGACATCGATATCCCCATCATCGCGATTAGGTACAGATACATTACAGTCCCTTTGCCAGACTGATATCCGATTGGACAAGTGTGTCATCACTTGTTTTCATCCAATCACATGGTTATGACTAAATCAGGTTTTCACCTAGGTATGGCCATACACTCTCAGTCATAGAACTATAGTGTAGCTCCATGGATATCAAGCTTCTCATAGGAAGGGGCAAATCCTTTTGTCTGTACATTGATATTCTAATATGAGTCGTGACATACTTAATGACAATCATTATAACCTCCCAATTACGGCAAGGTGTTAGGTTGCATCAAAGCATGTCCCTAATCATACAGAAGAGTCAATGACCTCAAGAGTAAGGATCAATGCATCTCCTATCACTTGTGAGGGTAACTCATGACACTAAGTCATTGCCTCACAGCGGGTCAATCCAGCATATCTATCACTGATATGCCCATATGTCTGTGCTAGCACCTAGTGCCTAACCAGCACATATACCAATCTCACAAGTATCAGAGCTGTCCCATATCTACTCAAGTACATTGACTGGGGACAATCATTTGAGCACAGATCCAATCTGTCTCCAGGAACATTATCATGTAAGCACACAATCGCAGATGTAAACAAACAACAATAACGACAATGCCAGAATGATATAAGTATTAAAGTCAAGTAGTACATAGGTCTCAGGGCATATACACCAACAAAGGCCATGTCTCACTAGAAGGTATCCTTTCTTGGATTACTCCAAGTTGAACCTCTCCAGGACCTTATCAATGTAGGTACTTTGACTATGGGCTAGGAGCCTCTTAGATCTATCATGGTAGATCCTCACGCCTAGGATATAGGCGGCCTCCCCTAAGTCCTTCATCTTGAAACACTTCCCTAACCAAGTCTTCACTGACTAAAGACTAGGGATGTCGTTTCCGATGAGCAGTATGTCATCGACATACAAGACCAGAAAAGTCACCAAGCTTCCACTGAACTTTCTATACACACAGGCATCATCTTCGCTTTTGATAAATCCATAATCTCTCACGGCTTCATCAAACCGAAGATTCCAACTTTAAGATACTTGCTTTAATCCATAAATAGATTTCTTTAGCCTGCAGACCTTATTGACATCTGCAGGATGGATGAAACTATCTGATTGTGTCATATACACATCCTCTGTTAACTTCCCGTTAAGAAATGTTGTCTTAACATTCATCTGCTATATCTCATAGTCATGATATGCAGCTATAGCAACCAGAATCTGAATGGATTTGATCATGGCAACTAGCGAGAAGGTTTCATCATAGTCCACCCCGTGGACTTGTCTGAATCCTTTAGCTACTAGTCTACCCTTATAGATAACTATGTTGCCATCCATATCAGTCTTCCTCTTGAAGACCCATTTACAACCTATGGGTTTTACCCCATCAAGCAGCTCAACCAAATCCCAGACTTGGTTAGCTGACATGGAATCCATCTCGAATCTCATGGCCTCAAGCCATCTCATGGAGTCTGGTCTAGACCACCTCATCATAGGTTCTAGGCACATCCTCAATGATGAAGATCCCATCGTGTTGGGTCGGCGGCGACCCATACCTCTTAGGTGCACGACAAATCCTCCGAGACCTACGTGGGACCTGTGTCTGAGCCTCAGGCTGCCTAGCAACCGGTGCGAGTGGCTCAGGTTCCATCTCTGTGTCTTGTGGTTGCACTTGGACCTTGTCCAAGTCAAACTTCCTTCCACTGACTTCTTTTATGAGAAATTCTTTCTCTAGAAAGACAGCACCCTAAGCAACAAAGACTTTGTTCTCGGTAGGGACATAGAAGTAGTATCTTTTAGTTTCCTTAGGATAACCCACAAACACATATTTATCAGATCTAGGTTCTAGCTTGCTAGAATCTTGAACATTGACATAAGCCTCACATCCCCAGATCCTGATAAAAGAGAAGTTAGGGCATCTCCCACTCCATACCTCATATGGAATCTTGGAGGCACTCTTAGATGGAACGTTATTCAGTATGAGGGAAGCTATCTCAAGTGTATGACCCCAGAATGAGGTTAGTAGTGTTACATTGCAGGGAACCCCTTTCAAGAGGGGGGCGAAACCCTAATAGGAGGCGCAACAAAATTTCTAGCGGAATCTAGGGTTTCTTATGCGATCTTAAAGCATGTAATATGATCAACTTATAATGAAAAGCGATACTCACCATTGCCATCACTTGGATGGTGTCTTGGAATGAGAGAGCGAAATGGATCTCCTCCTTAGGTGGCGCACACAAGGTGATGTCGCCTACTCTTTGTTGATCCTTGTGCTAGCAAGGTTCTCCAAAGGTTCTTGTCGAGTGGAAAGGATGAGAGATCTCCTTGGCGAAAACTTCCTTGTCGTCTTAGCTTCTCCTCCACGCGAGAATGCCTCAAGACCCTCTAGCCAAGCGCGGCGACAAGGTGTGAATGAAGCGAGAGAGATGTGACCACGCTTAGGAGTCATGGTTTCTAAAAATAGAAAACCACTCCCACGTTCATGCTCTCATGCGACTTCGGTTTTACCCAAGCGCAAACTTCTCTTCACTTTGAACCATGCGCTCATTCATGAGCCGGTTCATCACGGTTTGGTCCAAGACCAATTATCCCAAGCAATATGGTCTAGATCTTAATTAAACCCTAAGGCTTCAGATCTAACCGTCGATCTCTTTGATGCTCTTGATCTGACTGATCTAGCATCCATTCTCTCGATCGAAGCTTACCGATCTCAAGCCCTAATCAATCAAACATGATCAAACCAGATCTCACTTACAATCAGAGATTAAATCCCTTTAAACTGAACCTGAACAATTCAGTCCACACGATCTGACTTAAGTAAGCCATATCATCAAATTGTGCGACCCTGAGGGTTTCCTCTAAATGTCGGTAACGATAATTCTCATTATCACGATCAGTGAGGGGTATCTAGCAACACATCACTGTCTCCCGATATAAAGGAAAGAGTCTTCCAAGACTACACCCAAACCACAGCACAAGTGTGAATCAACTCACAAGGCATGCATATTTCCTTTGCCACTGGATGTTCTTATTGGACAAGCTTGTCAAGCTTGTAACTCCAATATGATAAGCATGATTAGATCAGATGAACACAGTCACCTGGGTATGGCCATACACTCTCTCAATCATCTCATCCAGGGGGCCCCTTTAGAACATCACACTCCTTAAACAAGGAGACGGCAATCCTATGTCTATCACTAGTGCCCTAACCTGATTCAAGCTCACCATCCAAGATAGTCTATAATCATTATGTTTCAAATGATATTGAACTACCTCAAAACAATGACAATCATCATTTAGAAAACACAAGTGATCTCAAGTCAAAGGAAATGTGCCACTTGTCACATTCAAGGAATATTCACATTGTGACAAACAATTGAACATCCTAGTAGGGTCTGTCCAGCACATCCAATGTACCCATGAGTCTACATCTTATTCCATGCTCGAAGCATCCTATAAGATTAGAACACATATTAGTCTCAATCATATCAAGGCTGTCTCATGTTCACCAAGATATATCGACTAAGGACTTAACAGCATGTCAGCCTAGCTGAACAGCTTTGAGACATTATTCAGAAGAACATATATTGCAGCAGACAATGTAACTAACTGAATAACAACCATGCCTTTATAAACATAAGAGTTTATTACATGATACTGATACATTCCCATAGGCCTCAAACATTAGCCTTAAGGGCATACCCCAACATACATGACTCATCATAGATTAAACCATGTCCAACAAGGTTCAATTTCTCCTCTCAGACACACCATTCTATTGAGGTATTCCAGGAGGAGTGAGTTGGGATAGAATCCCACACTCCCTAAGATAGTCACAGAACTCACTGCTCAGGTACTCTAAACCACGATTAGATCGAAGAGTTTTGATAGATCTACCAAGTTGGTTCTCTACTTCATGTCTGAACTCCTTAAATTTCTCAAAGGATTCAGATTTATGTCTCATCAAATAGACATAACCATATCTACTAAAATCATCAGTAAATGTGATGAGGTAGTTGTACCCTCCCCTAGCATGTTTACTGAATGGCCCACACACATCACTGTGTATAAGATCTAATAAACCTCCTGCCCTCTGACCAATCTTGGTGAAGGGCGCTTTTGTCATCTTCCCTAATAGACAAGGCTCATAAGTATCAAACTCCTCCAAGGAGCTTGAATCTAACAACCCATTTGCATGGAGTTGTTGAATGTTTATATGGGCTAAATGACAATGCCATAGGAAGGCACCAACTGAACCACTCAGTTTGGTCCTCTTACTATTTATGTTACAAATAGAGTTATCCATGTCTAAGACATATAAACCATTGCATAAAGTACCCTTCCCATAAAACATATTTGCAAATGAAAAAGAACAAGAGTTCTCTTTTATTTCAAATCTAAATCCTTTCTTTGCTAAGCAAGGAATGGATACAATGTTTTTAGTAAACGAAGGTACATAGTAGCAATGATCTAACTCTAACTGAAGTCCAGAAGGTAGGGAGAGAGTCAAAACTCCTATAGCAACAGTAGCAACCTATGTCCCGTTTCCAACCCGTAGGTCAATCTCCCCAGGCCGCACCAATCTACTTTTCTTGAGCCCTTATATATTTGTACAAATATGAGCTCCGCATGCAGTATCCAATACCCATGACACGAAAGTAGAAAGGTTGACTTCGGTAATATAAATACCTGAGCTAGAAGACAAGGCCTTGCCTTTCCGCTCCTCATTCTGAAGTTGCTTGCAGTCCCTCCTCCAGTGACCCTGCTCCCCACAGTGGAAGCACCTCTGTTCCTTTGATTTCTTGGCCCTTTCTTCAGTGCTTTGGTAGGACCTTTGGCACTGCCCTTAGCACGTGCTTTACCCTTCTTCATCTTCTTGGTTGCAGGGACCAAAAGAACAGAATTGGGCTTGGTCTTACCCATCTCTCGCTCGGTTATTTGGAGCATATTCAATAGTTCCTCCCTAGTGCACTCAATCCAGTTTATGTTAAAATTTATAATAAACGGACTGAAGCTAGGGGGCAGGGACTGTAGAATAAGATCCACAACCAGCTCGTTATCTATAGTGTATCCCAGTCTCTTGAGATGATCTACATGCCCAATCATCTTGAGCACATGGGGTCCCACTAGTGCACCCTCAGATAGCTTGCACTGAAAGAATGCTTTGGCAGTGTCATATCTCTCATTTCTAGCCTGAGCCTTGAACATCTATTTCAAATGAGTGATCATCTGAAAAGCGTTGTGCTCCTCATATTGCACTTGAAGCTCAGGTGCCATAGTAGCTAGCATGAGACATGCTACTTCCAAAGATTCATCCTAATGCTTTCTAAAAGCATCCCTGTCTACCACTCGGGCATTAGGCGCAAGAGCCATAGGAAGAGGCTACTCAAGGACATACAGCTTCTTCTCGAGTAGGGATCGCAGTGACAATCCACTAGTGTTTGTAGCCATTGTTCTACAACAACCAAGAAAAGTAGATAAGTACTATTTCAAGTCATTTAAACTGGACTTATTTTATATGACTATGGCTCCCACTATTTTAATCGAATTGACAGCCCACAAAGTCAATTAGGAAATCTGAGATTTCCTAGTGAGATGGGATCCTTATTACACATGAGGCTTCGCGTCCCATGTGGGTGGGATGAGATGCACAAAGTGACCCATGCTTCTTAAGGTGGGCACGCTGGCCAATTGCACTTGGCAACTCCCCTTATTGAGACAGTCTAGGCATTTCATGTCCAGCGAGGGCTGGAAACAGCATGAAACCCTAACCTCTCAACGATGCCTCCAGAGTTCCATCATGTGCCAACACATGTGGAAATCTAGTCAAGTCCGTTCCTAACCGTTATACCCAGGGCCAATGATGTTGGGGTATGCCCTTAAGGCTAATGTTTGAGGCCTGTGGGAATGTAACAAGTATCATGTAATAAACTATTATGTTTATAAAGGCATGGTTGTTATTCAGTTAGTTACATTGTCTGCTGCAATATATGTTCTTCTGAATAATGTCTCAAAGCTGTTCAGCTGGGCTGACATGCTGTTATGTCCTTAGTCGATGTATCTTGGTGAACATGAGACAACCTTGATATGGTTAAGACTAATATGTGTTCTGATCTTATAGGATGCTTCGAGCATGGAATAAGATGTAGACTCATGGGTACATGGGATGTACTGGACAGACCCTACTAGGATGTTCAGTTGTTTGTCACAACGTGAATATTCCTTGTATAAGACAAGTGGCACATTTCCTCTGACTTGAGATCACTTGTGTTTTCTAAATGATGATTGTCATTATTTTGAGTTAGTTCAATATCATTTGAAACATAATGATTATAGACTATCTTGGATGGTGAGCTTGAGTCAGGTTAGGGCACTAGTGATAGACATAGGATTGCCGTCTCCTTGTTTAAGGAGTGTGATGTTCTAAAGGGGCCCCCTGGATGAGATGATTGAGAGAGTGTATGGCCATACCCAGGTGACAGTGTTCATCTGATCTAATCATGCTCATCATATTGGAGTTACAAGTTTGACAGACTTGTCCAATAAGAACATCCAGTGGCAAAGGAAATATGTATGCTTTGTGAAATGATTCACACTTGTGCTATGGTTTGGGTGTAGTCTTGGAAGACTCTTTCCTTTATATCGGGAGACAGTGATGTGTTGCTAGATACCCCTCACTGATCGTGATAATGTGAATTATCGTTACCGACATTTAAAGGAAACCCTTAGGGTCGCACAATTTGATGATATGGCTTACTTAAGTCAGATCGTGTGGACTGAATTGTTTGGGTTCAGTTTTAAGGGATTTAATCTCTGATTGTAAGTGAGATCTGGTCTGATCATGTTTGATTGATTAGGGCTTGAGATCGGTAAGCTTCGATTGAGAGAATGGATGCCAGATCGGTCAGATCAGGGGCATTAAAGAGATCGACGGTTAGATCTAAAGCCTTAGGGTTTATTTGATCTAGGCCTTGTCGCTTGGCTTGGTTGGTTCTTAAACCGAACCAATTGAACCAGCTCACTAAAAGAGCGCTTGGTTCATAGGGAGAGGAGTGGGCGACGAGTTCACATAGCGTGAACGTTGGGATGAGGAGAGGTTACTATTTTTAGTAACCATGATCTCCATGTCGAGTGGGCACTCATCCGAAATAGAGTATTCTCTATTTTCGCCAATTCACTTATTCCTCTCGAAAGTTTTTCCTCTCGACTTGGTGTGCGGCGACGCTTGAAGGTTGAGGAGGATTCGGCCAAGGAGAAAGACATCTCTTTTCCCTTCACTCGACAAGGACCTCTTGGAACCTTGCTAGCACAAGGAGCACCAAGAGAGATAGCAACATCATCTTGTGTGTGACGACAAGGAGAAGATCTACTTTGATCTTTGCTTCCAAGGAAACATCTTTCCATGGCGATGGTATGAATGTTTTCTTATTGTTATCAAGTTGATCTTTTGCATGCGTATCGATCTTATAACCCTAATTCCGCAAGAGAACAATTTTATGCGCCATATGCTCTAAGGGTTATGCTCCCCCATGAAGGGGACCCCCCTTATTTAAGGGGTTCTTTCAACTGGTATCAGAGCAGGTTGAATGCATGTTATCTTGATTGCTTGATGATTTGCGTGATCCATATATGCGAATGTATGCTTAGATCTTCAACATGCGAAAGTTACATGATGAAAATCTTGTCTATATGTTTATCTTGCGCATGTTAGTTGGCGCTTCTAAGTTGTAGTTTTCTTTTCAAAACTTATACACTTGCGCGACTAATGCTAGATCTAAAGACCTTACTGTAAACCCTTAGACGGGTTACTGGGGTTGATGTCACCCCCTAGGTTAGATCCAATCATGTCTGATCAGATCATCTGACAGCCTGAAAGGGTCGACCAGATAGCACCTTGGCGCAAGCCTATGGTGGCTATAGGTCGACTGCAGACAGGTGTGTAGCGATGTCTGATTGAGACGATTAATGAACGCACCTGAGTTAGGCCCGGGGTCACTCCCGTTTGCCAGACCTCAGTGTGGTCGTTCAGCCCTAGCGCATGCATAGTTGACTTTTTGGTCGACTCGAGTCAGTTAGGACTTGGTGCATGCAAGGGCAGTGGATCTGACTAGGTTGGATGAGTGGATCCCTAGTAATGGACCGTTGTAAGGTTGTAGGGCAAATAAGGAAAAATTAAAATTGATCCCATGGGGTTTTCGAAAATTTTAATTTTTATCATGGATCACATGTTTGCTGATTTGATACATATGTTTGTCTATTTAGTCATATGTGGGCTGCCCATATTAATTGTGTGCTGTGCTGGGGCCTGCGTGCCTGTATTAAATTGTAAATTAATTATTGTGATCTGCGAATCACTGGGTTTTAATTTATAAATGTAAGTGACCTGCGTGTCACTCTTGTCTAGATAGTTAAATTTGTAATTTAATTAGACAAGAGCACTGAGCACACTTGGCAGAGGCGCACGCAGCATGGCTGGACCAGGAGGGAGGTCTAGGGTTCGACCCTAGGACCTGGCGCATTTCCTGGTGGGCGCACCAGAGCTGCAGATGGCGCTTGGGTCCAGGTTTGGGCCAAATGAGCAGCAAAAGACCCATGAAAAGCAAGTGCAGTCTTAAGTTAGGTTAAGGTCTCACTAGGGCTATGGGCTTTTACCACATATGACACATGCTTTCTTTTATTGCATAAATATTAGAAATGCATGATAGATTTATCTTTTGCTATCACCATAGGGATTGAATGATAGTAATAAAGATAAAAGACCGTTAAAATCCAACGCTAAAATATCAAGCTCGTAAGCCTTCTGACGCGAAACCTCACTGTTCTGATTATCGTTGGAGCCGTGTTGTACCCACTCAGTGGGCACGTCCATCTATCTTCAGACGGTGCGGGATTACACCTGTGTGTTACAGAGCAGGGATTTATCCCTTCTCGTTGCTCAGCATAGCACATGGTGGTCCAGGGAGTAGGTCGGGTCAGCTTGACCGTGTAGTCTACATATGTGGCGCATATGGTAGCACATGGAGGCAGCCGTCTGTTGGGGTCAGAGATTGTGTTGTACCAACTCAGTTGGCACAGTCTGCTGGACTGCCCAGATGAAGGGGAATCGCACGGGTTGGCGATCGGCAGGGACTGCCTACCAGAAACTAGTGCTTGTACTCTCTGTGCATCTTATCTCGCCTGAGCGGGACGCGGAGACCAAGTATGAAATCTGGATCCCATCTCACTAAAAGAGTTCTACTCTTTCGGGCTGTTTTGCTGGATTTTTCACGCCTGATAAAATAGTGAGAAAAAGAATCTTTCTTAAGTCCTGATTGATTCTTATACATTGATACTGACCTTGCTGTTCTTGCATTGTTGTAGATACCTGCAGCAACGAACACCATGAACTTCAATGTGCGATCCCTACTGGAAAGGGAGAAGTTTGCTGGGCCAAACTTCTCTGACTGGTTTGGACACCTTAAGATCGTTCTTAAGGCAGAGAGGAAACTGTATGTCCTCGAGACGGCGATTCCGCCGCAGCCCGCTCCGAACGCCGCAAGGGCGGTTCGGGAAGCCTATGAAAAGCACGTCAATGATAGCATTGATGTCGCTTGCCTGATGCTAGCGTCTATGACGCCACCGCTGCAGCGTCAGCATGAGGATATGTCTGCTATAGACATGATAGCGAACCTCAAGATGCTGTATGCTGCACAGGCGAGGACTGAGCGCTATAATTTGACAAAGCTCTTCTTTCAGAGCAAACTGGCTGAAGGGAGCCCAGTGGGAGCTCACGTGCTCAAGATGATTGGGCACAAGGAGGCTCTAGAGAAACTGGGGCATACCATCAACCAGGAGCTTGCTGTGGACATTATTCTACAGTCTCTCCCGCCTTCATTCGACGCGTTCATTATTAATTTTAATATGAACAAAATCGATTGTACTCCGGCAGAGCTGCTGAATATGCTCTTGACCACTGAGGAGACTCTGAAGGGTAAGCCTTCAACCTCTGTCTTGATGGTTCCTTCAAGGAACAAGAAGAAGGGGAAGAAGGGCAAGGCCCCGGTCAAGAATTACAGCAAGGCTCTGAAGCAGAAGGTGAAGCGGTCCAAGGAATACAGGTGTTTCCACTGTGGCCAGCTGGGTCACTGGAAAAAGGACTGTAAAGCGCTCCAAGGAGATAAGAGGGGAAGCTTTGCTTCTGGCTCAGGTATATTCGTGACTGAGGTCATGTTTTCTTCTTCTGTATCATGGGTGTTGGACACTGCATGTGGAGTTCACATTTGTTCAAATGTACAGGAACTCAAGAGAAGAAGGCAGGTGGGACAGCATGAGGTGGACCTACGCGTTGGAAACGGGGCACGGGTTGCTGCTGTTGCTGTAGGAGACTACTTTATTTCTTTACCATCTGGACTTGTATTGGAACTGAACAGTTGTTACTTTGTTCCCAGTATAACTAAAAATATTATCTCCATTCCTGCTCTTGTCAGGAAGGGATTTTCCTTTGAATGCAATATTTCAAAGTGTGTTTTATCATTTGATAATATTGTTTATGCAACTGGTTCAATTAATAATGGGTTATTCATGTTGGACATGGAAAGTTCCATACATAATGTTGATATTAAGAAAGCCAAGTATGCTGATGACAGCACCTTGCTATGGCATAGTCGTTTAGGCCATATAAACGAGAAACGCATTAAGCGGTTGCATGATCATGGACTGCTGGGATCATTCTCCTATAAGGAGATTGATACATGCAAAGCTTGTTTGATGGGTAAAATGACGAAGTCTCCTTTTCCTCACAAAGGTCAAAGGGCTTCAGGTTTACTTGACCTTATACACAGCGATGTGTGTGGGCCTTTTAGTAAACATGCCAGAGGTGGCTATCAGTACTTCATTACCTTTACTGATGATTTCAGTAGATATGGGTATGTCTATCTGATGAGACATAAAAGTGAATCTTTTGACAAGTTCAAAGAGTTTAAGAATGAAGTACAAAATCAGCTAGGCCGTAATATCAAGGCACTTCGCTCAGATCGAGGTGGTGAATACCTAAGTCATGCATTTACTGACTATCTAAAAGAGTGTGGGATTATCTCACAGCTCACTCCGCCTGGAACACCGCAATGGAATGGTGTGTCCGAAAGGAGAAATAGAACATTACTAGATATGGTTCGTTCTATGATGAGTCAGGCTACTCTTCCATACTCCTTTTGGGGTTTTGCACTGGAAACAGCTGCAAAGGTACTAAACCGAGTGCCATCCAAGGCAGTTTCAAAGACGCCATATGAGTTATGGTATGGGAAACAGCCAAGCTTGACATTTATCAGGATCTGGGGCTGCGAGGCTTATGTCAAAAAGCTCGCCTCTGGGAAACTAGAGAGCAGATCTGACAAATGTATCTTTGTCGGTTACCCTAAGGAAACTAAGGGTTATTATTTCTACGACCCCAAAGAGAACAAGGTTTTTGTTGCTCGGACGGCCATATTTCTTGAGAAGGAATTTCTTCTGCAAGAGGCAAGTGGGAGAGAAATAAAGCTGGATGAGAATCCAGAAGAAGGACAAAGTGACCAAGCACAGTTGGATGAGCCTGAGCCGGTAGAACAGGTTATTGAACAACCTGAGGCTCAGATATCACGGGAACCGCGAAGATCGGGTAGGATCCGTCGACAGCCTGAGCGCTATGACGGAGTCTACATCATTGATAATGATGAACCCCTTACTTATGCGGATGCGGTCAGTGGACCGGAGTCAGCGAGATGGCTTGAAGCTATGCGCGCCGAGATGGACTCCATGTCAGATAACCAAGTTTGGGATTTGGTTGATCCGCCTCCGGGAGTTATCCCTATAGGCTGTAAATGGATCTTCAAGAAGAAGATTGACATGGATGGTAACGTGGTTACCTATAAAGGCAGGCTAGTTGCGAAAGGTTTCAAACAAATCTACGGGATAGATTATGATGAAACTTTCTCACCTGTAGCCATGTTTAAGTCTATTCGGATTCTTTTCGCGATAGCTGCATATTATGATTATGAGATTTGGCAGATGGATGTGAAAACAGCTTTCCTTAATGGAAATCTGGATGAGGATGTGTATATGACACAACCAGAAGGTTTCACTAATCCAGCAGATCGTCATAAGATATGCAAGTTAAAGAAGTCTATTTATGGACTTAAACAAGCATCGAGAAGCTGGAACATTCGTTTTGATGAATCAGTCACTGAATTTGGTTTCATCAAGAACGAGGATGACCCGTGCGTATATAAGAGGTTTAGTGGGAGCGTGATTATTTTCCTAGTCCTCTACGTTGATGACATCTTGATCATTGGAAACGATATTCCTGAAATGCATGCTGTTAAAGCATGGCTGAGGAAATGTTTCCAGATGAAAGATCTAGGAGAAGCAGCCTATGTGTTAGGTGTGAAGATCTACAGGGATAGATCTAAGAGGCTTCTCGGGCTGTGCCAGAGTACTTACATCGATAAGGTCCTGGAGAGATTTCGCTTAGAGAATTCTAAGAAAGGATATCTTCCAGTCAGACATGGTCTGAATCTTTCGAAGAGTCAGTGTCCACAAACACAGACTGAGAAAGATGAAATGAACAATACGCCTTATGCTTCGGCTATTGGTTCTATAATGTATGCGATGTTGTGTACTCGCCCAGACGTCGCTTACGGGTTAAGCGTGACCAGTCGTTACCAGAGTAATCCAGGTTTGGCGCACTGGATTGCAGTCAAGAACATCCTAAAATATCTGCGGAGGACCAAAGATATGTTCTTGATATATGGTGGTCAGGAAGAACTCAGTATTGAAGGATATACTGACGCTTCGTTCCAGTCTGACCAGGATGATTTCCGATCGCAATCAGGCTATGTTTTTAGCTTGAATGGAGGTGCAGTGGTGTGGAAAAGTTTCAAACAGTCAACTGTTGCTGATTCCACAACAGAAGCCGAGTATGTCGCAGCCTCGGAAGCATCCAAGGAGGCAGTGTGGATTCGTAAGTTCGTGAGAGAACTTGGTGTTGTTCCTTCGTGTGCAGATCCTTTGGTTATCTTTTGTGATAACACTGGAGCAATCGCACAAGCAAAGGAACCACGGTCGCACCAGAAGTCCAAGCACATACAGAGACGGTTTCATTTGATCAGGGAGATCATTGATCGTGGCGAGATCAAAGTATGCAAGGTTCATACAGACGACAATCTGGCAGACCCGCTTACCAAGCCTCTGGCGCAGCAGAAGCATGAGAAGCACTGTAATAATATGGGTTTGAAGTTTTTCAACCATTAGATTAAGTGCAAGTGGGAGATTGTTGGGGTATGCCCTTAAGGCTAATGTTTGAGGCCTGTGGGAATGTAACAAGTATCATGTAATAAACTATTATGTTTATAAAGGCATGGTTGTTATTCAGTTAGTTACATTGTCTGCTGCAATATATGTTCTTCTGAATAATGTCTCAAAGCTGTTCAGCTGGGCTGACATGCTGTTATGTCCTTAGTCGATGTATCTTGGTGAACATGAGACAACCTTGATATGGTTAAGACTAATATGTGTTCTGATCTTATAGGATGCTTCGAGCATGGAATAAGATGTAGACTCATGGGTACATGGGATGTACTGGACAGACCCTACTAGGATGTTCAGTTGTTTGTCACAACGTGAATATTCCTTGTATAAGACAAGTGGCACATTTCCTCTGACTTGAGATCACTTGTGTTTTCTAAATGATGATTGTCATTATTTTGAGTTAGTTCAATATCATTTGAAACATAATGATTATAGACTATCTTGGATGGTGAGCTTGAGTCAGGTTAGGGCACTAGTGATAGACATAGGATTGCCGTCTCCTTGTTTAAGGAGTGTGATGTTCTAAAGGGGCCCCCTGGATGAGATGATTGAGAGAGTGTATGGCCATACCCAGGTGACAGTGTTCATCTGATCTAATCATGCTCATCATATTGGAGTTACAAGTTTGACAGACTTGTCCAATAAGAACATCCAGTGGCAAAGGAAATATGTATGCTTTGTGAAATGATTCACACTTGTGCTATGGTTTGGGTGTAGTCTTGGAAGACTCTTTCCTTTATATCGGGAGACAGTGATGTGTTGCTAGATACCCCTCACTGATCGTGATAATGTGAATTATCGTTACCGACATTTAAAGGAAACCCTTAGGGTCGCACAATTTGATGATATGGCTTACTTAAGTCAGATCGTGTGGACTGAATTGTTTGGGTTCAGTTTTAAGGGATTTAATCTCTGATTGTAAGTGAGATCTGGTCTGATCATGTTTGATTGATTAGGGCTTGAGATCGGTAAGCTTCGATTGAGAGAATGGATGCCAGATCGGTCAGATCAGGGGCATTAAAGAGATCGACGGTTAGATCTAAAGCCTTAGGGTTTATTTGATCTAGGCCTTGTCGCTTGGCTTGGTTGGTTCTTAAACCGAACCAATTGAACCAGCTCACTAAAAGAGCGCTTGGTTCATAGGGAGAGGAGTGGGCGACGAGTTCACATAGCGTGAACGTTGGGATGAGGAGAGGTTACTATTTTTAGTAACCATGATCTCCATGTCGAGTGGGCACTCATCCGAAATAGAGTATTCTCTATTTTCGCCAATTCACTTATTCCTCTCGAAAGTTTTTCCTCTCGACTTGGTGTGCGGCGACGCTTGAAGGTTGAGGAGGATTCGGCCAAGGAGAAAGACATCTCTTTTCCCTTCACTCGACAAGGACCTCTTGGAACCTTGCTAGCACAAGGAGCACCAAGAGAGATAGCAACATCATCTTGTGTGTGACGACAAGGAGAAGATCTACTTTGATCTTTGCTTCCAAGGAAACATCTTTCCATGGCGATGGTATGAATGTTTTCTTATTGTTATCAAGTTGATCTTTTGCATGCGTATCGATCTTATAACCCTAATTCCGCAAGAGAACAATTTTATGCGCCATATGCTCTAAGGGTTATGCTCCCCCATGAAGGGGACCCCCCTTATTTAAGGGGTTCTTTCAAATGAGTTTCTTGCAAAGGTATGTCCAGGTTAAAACTAGACTGGGGGAACCATTATCACTACACACCTTCTAAAGATAAGTGGGTGTGTCCCACGAGGGTGGGAAACAGTACACAACACTACTGATCGATAGCTTGATGAGGGCTATGAGTTAGAAGGCTACTAGACTTGATATTTTTGATCGAGGGTTTTTAAGGTCTCATCCTCTTAGTCTTATTTTATATCTAACATTACAGGCATGCAATCCTATAGTGATAACATAAAGATAAAACATCATAGGCATGCTTTAGTAGATAAGGAAAGTAGTAAAAGGATGATGTGATCATAGCCTATTCAACATATTGAACCATCACATGCTAAAAGTGGGTTCAATGCTTGACCTAGGAAACAAGGCCCCAAAGAATTAGACCTAACCTAGCCGACCTTTATCTTGATCTTCAAGGTTGGCTTCAAGGTCCTCCACACCATGGTTTAGCTCATAAACCCTAGAGGTACCTCTAGGGAAACCCTAGAAGCACACCCCATGGTTCGGCCAATGCCATGGTGGCACCTCCATGCAAGATGCGCCACCTTGCAAGCTGCAAGAGTGATAGCTCACAAGCCCAAGGGCTCAGCCAAACCGATCTTGCGCCCCTATGCAAGGATGCACCACCAAGGAAGGATGCTTGTTGCACCACCATGCAAGGTGCGCAATCAAGCATGCATGCGCCAATGCTCCAAGTACATGTGCCCCTAATCTTCTTCTTTATCATTACAAAATAAAAGAAAAGACAAGGCGGCACGAAGGCCTCACAAGGATACAACACAGGCATGCTAAGGGGCTTGACTAATGATCACAACATCATGCACAAACAAGGTACTTACTCATGCAATTCTATATGCTCATGAAAACATAAAATCTGAAATTTTTAGTTTCTCATAAAACATGTCTCTCTTCCTTCCCCTCTTATCACAAATCCTTGGTTCTAGGTTTCTCTTAGGAATCTACCAGAGGCATACCGGTTACCCTCCTTGCAATCCTTAACCTACTAAGATTAGGGCAATCACCTAGTCCATGCCCCGCATAATCTCAACAAGTCTCTCATGATGGGTCTATCCCACCATGAGAGGAGAAATTATCCCTTTCACATATGGGACTATCCTAGTCATGTGAAGAGAGCAAAGAACCAAAAGAAATTGAATAGAGGTAAGGAACCAAAGACTTACAATTTTTCTACATAGAAAAACCGTGAGCAAGCAAGTGTAATTTTCGAAAAAGCTACATTGCATGTGAACATAGAAAAGCATAGAAAACATTGTTCAAAGCTCACAAGTCCCTCTGATACCACTGTTGGGAAACCCTGGGGATATTTATAAATTTTTATCAAACAAAACATACACATAGCAGAAGCATATCCCCGAAACAGGCCGGTCCCACAAACCCAATGGATCGCTCTTGCGAGGGGGTCGACACAATGTAGTAAGAAAGTACCTTAAGCAAGTGCAAGTTGATGTCAAGGTAGGCACCCAAGCATGCGCCCTCTGTAGTCTCACACACACGGATGCCTCGAGTCCTCTTCTTCCACGCCCAGTGCTAGCCTCGAAAAGAAGATCCAAGCCGTTGGTGCCCTTCTACAACACTTGCATCACCTTTAAGAGGAGTTACGGCAATGGAAGAGAGGGAAGGATGAGATGCCACCAAGCACTAGTCCCCTGTGTGCCAAAAGGAAGAAGAGGAGACTTGCTTGCGACAATGGAAGAAGACCTTGCACCAATCACCTTTGCTCTCACCCTCTTAGTGCTTGCTCACGCTAATAGATAAGTGTCTTCATTCTCTCGCATATACACTCATATATATAAGCAAGGGGGCGGCAACATAAGGGGTGTAGGCGCAATTCTCATAAAGCATGCAGCTAGGGTTAGGGTTTGGAGCAATTAGGATTAGGGTTAAGGAAATTCTCCAAGAACTTTCCATAAACCCTTTCCAATAAGCCATATGCACCAAAGACCTTCCAAAGAAGTTCATCTAGCCATATCAGCCCCAAGACTTGCCATAGAGGCAAGCATTCCATCCAAGGAAGAAGGGCTAGGCGCCAATTGCTTCCTAATGAATCAAATTGCGCCAACCATACCCCATTATGCCCTTAGGCGCCAATGGGGTTGGTTTTCTCCCCATTATACCCTTATGCCCTATTCTCTCTTCATGATAACTTGTTATTGGACCTTATTGGGTAATGAGCTAGCCAAAACTTTATTGCATAAGTTGATTAAGCCATTGGATCCAATCCAATGCAACCCTAACTCAAATGTGACCAACCATGGTCAATTTCAGGTCAACCTGCTAAACATGAAGTTTGGCTCCAATAACTTTCTTCTATCTCATCAGGCCCATTGGCGCTGATGAAATCTCCCAAATAGATCCGAGCTATCCAATAACTTGATCATAAGGCTTCTCGATCAATACGAGAACTTGAGTATCAAGGTGTGCGACCCTGTAGATTCCTCTAACGTTGGCAGTGGTGCCCTAAGGTCATCATAAGTAGTGAGTGGCACCTAGCAGTGCATCACTGCTACCCAAGTCATCCGAATGGATATTGACATCGACATCCCCATCATCGCAACTAGGTACAGATGCATTATAGTCTCTTTGTCAAACTAATATCCGATTAGACAAGTGTGTCACCACTTGTTTTTAACCCAATCTCATGGTCATAACTAAATCAGGTTCTCATCTGGGTATGGCCAAATACTTTCAGTCATAAAACTATAGGGGGGCCCCATGGATATCAAGCTTTCCTCAGGAAGAAGCAAATCCTCTGTCTGTACATTGACCTTCTTATATGGGTCGTTGCATGCTCAATGACAACCATTATGACCTCTCAACTACAGTGAGGTGTTAGGTTGTATCAAAGCATGTTCCTAACAATATAGAAGAGTCAATGACCTCGAGTCAAGGGATCATTGCATCTCCTGTCACTTGTGAGGATAACTCATGACACCAAGGCATTGCCTCACAGTGGGTTGATGACACCAAAATATATAGTATATTTTGTATCATTTTATATATCTTTTCATGCTAAATTGAAGCTCTTTTGCTTATTTTTGTGCCAAATTTATCAAATACTGCAAAATCTATTTCTATTTTGGTTTTTGATGATTTTTCAGGTAAAAAGGCACTATTTTTAGGTATTTTCAAGCAAAATCAAATACATAGAAGAGTTACCATCATCAAGAAGAGGATACATGTCAAATTTTAAGAAAATTGGACCCACGAACCAAAATACGGCAGGGCCCTAATCTATATTATGGTACCGTATTTTCGTATGCTGCCGTAATATTAGAGCACTGCCGTAATTTGGGGAGTTTTTCACCAGAAAGTTTTCCTAATTTTACGGCACTGTCATAAGAAATTACACGGGCTATAATTTGGAGTGATTTCTGACTAGAGAGTTCAAAAGAAAATACGGCACGGCCGTAATATAAATTATGGTACCATAATTTTGACTCAGAACACATAGAACCAAAATACGGCACTGCCGTAAAATAAAACACGGCCGTAATTTTTACCCGGACACGCGATTATTTCAGGGCCGATTCTTGCGCGGATCATATCTTGAGATTTAGAGCTCCAAATTGAGATCTGGAAGATGCGGCGGACTCATCTCGAGGAGGATAAGATAAAGACACCAAAAGCCCCAATTTGTATTGGGAATCGAGGGAGAAATCAATGGAGAGGCGCTTAGGGTTTGGATTCATGCCGAGAGGCGTAGAGGCCACCTCAAGCCATGATTTTTACACAAAAGCTTTGCCTGGAGGAGAGGACAAAACACCAGAAGTTTCAAAGCAAAAGGAGTTCAATTAGAGGAGAAATCAACCAAACAGCGGGCGTCGGCACTGTTTCACTCACAAATTACGACTGTAATTTGTATTACAGCCGTGTTGTAACATTTATTTCCTCTTTTTCTTTAATTTCTGATACTTTGAAATTATGGTTTATTGTATTTTCTCTTCCATGCTAGCTTAATCTTATTTTGGGACATGGGGGAGTAGTTCCCTTTGATTTTCTTAATGACTGATACTTTTTGCTTTCATCATGATTATTCTACTTTGATAATTTTACCTATGCGATTATTGCTCTAAGATTCTCTTTAGTTTACTTTTTGTCATCATGATTTAGAGTTTTCGCAATAAGGACCGAAAGGTGATTTGCTTGAGAACTTGGAATCCTAAAATTGATTAATAGGAACTCACCGTAAGAAATTAGGTTAAGTTCTTATTTCTTTATTTTAGTAGTTTAAATTGCCATGATGATAATTATGAACCTAGGATTGAGTTATTGTGTCAAACGTAGAGATCTTGCACGAAAGTGAGGATCGGAACGTTAGAGAACCATAGGTAGAACTTGTGTTGAGACTCGGATGCACGAAAGTGATCTTTGAGTTTCCACTCGAAGCGATCAACTTAGAACTCGGATGCACGAAAGTGATCCTTGAGTTCTTTGTATGATGATTTACTTATCATTAGCTTGGGATAAATCTTGTGCGAAAGCGAGGATTGGTCTTTGCATGGTTATCTGCACGAAAGTGAGTTAATCTCTTTACAAAGTAAATTATGCCTTTATCATAATAGAATTTGATTGATGAATATCCTTATTTATCTAGTCATGAAAATTAAAGTGAATGAAACCCTAGTCCCAGTTTCTCTCTCATAGTATTTTTCTCATGTGTTTTCGATCTTTACTTTGCTTTCATTCGATTGCCTAGATAGGAAGAAATCAATTATTTGGTACTTGACAACATAGGTCTCTATGGGTTCTATATTTTTCTTTATTACTTCGAGTATCCATGCACTTGCGAAGATAACAACAAGCTTGGTGACACAAGTTTTTGGAGCCATATCAGGGGAGTCCCTGTGCGCCATACAATAAGTTTTGGCTGCGACTTCAGAAATAAGTTTTGTTTACCTACTTGTTGAGATACAACAAGTTTTTGGCGCCGTTGCCGGGGACCTTAGTTTTGTTAATATCAAAATAGTTGTTAATATTGCTAGACTAGATTTTATTTATTTTAGATTTAACTTTGTTTTTTTGTTTTTGCAAGTTTTTGATTTTCACAGTTGTGACAGAACTGTGATATCTAAAAATTTTGAATTTGCTTGTGTTCTATTTTCTATTTTTTTATATTCTAAAAAAACCAATTTTCGATTGATTGATGTTGGATAATCTTTCTGTTCTTGATAGATTTGAAGAGATGTCTTTTAATTACAACTCCTGGGCAACTAAAAGAGGTGAGGTATACATGCCACAAGAAAGGTATGAAGATGATTCACGATGTACTCTTGCAGATAAATTAAAATTTCACTCTATGCACCCTGTTAGATGTAATATTTGTGGATGTTTTAATCATTATGCTTCTGATTATCCAAATCATATTTCTGAACCATACTTTGAAGATACTAAGAAATCTAGGTTAGAATCCATGCTTGAAAAATTCATGTCAAATCAAAACCAATTCATGATAAATCAAAATAAGAAAATTGAAGATCTTAAGGAAATAATTGGCCAGCTTGCTTCTAATGTAGAATCTTTAACTGCTAATTCTGAATTTTTAGAAACCCAGTTAGCACAACAAGCATGTTTATTTGAGTTTGAAACTAAAGAACTTGATTTAGAAAAATCCCCCTCTGATTATGATTGTTTTGAGATTGAGCCTTATGTGAAAATTGATGAATCTCACTCTGATTTTGATAATTGTGAAATTGATTCTTTTGATAATTTATTTGTGGAAAAGTTTGAAGAAATTGAAATTGAAAAACACTCTTTTGATGAAATTGATTCTTTTGATGATATGTTATTTGTGGTTAATTCTGATGAAGGATATGAGGGGACTAATTTAAAAAAAGCTTATTCTGATTTTAATGATAATTTTGAAATTGATAAATTATTTGATTATGAGCAAGAGGAATTTGAAAAAGATTTGAAAAATACAAACATTGATGAATCTCACTATGATGTTTTGCCCATGTCTACTGATTTATTTGAAAATTTATGTTTCATTGAGTAATCATATGTGAGACATAAAGATTATTTTGATGATCCAATGCTTATATCTTTTGATCAAAGTCCTATTGAAATTGAAAATAAAAATCTGAAGAAAGGACTAATGATTTTGCTTTCTGATAAATTTAGGAAGATTATTGAATATCCTTTATGTGATGTTGAAAATTTTGATTTTGATTTCCGCATATTTGAGAAAGCCATGTCAATTGTGATTTATTTAAAATTTTGGATATTTGACTTAGTGGCTAAACTTTTTGGATAGCGGAAAAGAAAGAAATTACATGCTATTTACTTTGGAACTAATTCACCTGCTTCACCATGAGTTTTGAGTTTTGGTCAAGCTAATGACCTAAAAATTAGCGCTTCTTGGGAGGCAACCCAAGCACTTTTACTTAGCTTAGTTTGTTTTATTTTAATTTATTTTTAGAATTAATTTTTCTTTTCGTTTTGCAGGAAAATAAAATTTTGCGCAAAATACAACACTGCCATAATCTGCTTTACGGTGCCGTATTTTTTATTTTTATCTGAGAGTTTTTTTTACTTTTACAGCAGGGCCGTAACGTATTTCATGGTGTAGTATTTCTCGATATTTCTAACCCGAGAATTTTGTGCACATTACGGCACTACCGTAAGGGATATTACGCCCGTAATTTGAAATATGCATTCTACTTATCTGATTAGATGTTTTCTCACTGTGATTTTAAGAAATTGGGTTAGGAAAATTTTTTATCTTTGGCACAAACATGAAGTACTCATCGTTTTCACAGCCTGAGGTGGTCTCTATGCCTCTCGGCACGAGGCCAAACCCTAAGCGCCTCTCTGTCAATTGCTCCCTCAATACTCGATAAAAATTATGGCTTTCACTTCGTGTGTCTTCTCCTCTTAACGACGAGTCCGCAGCAACTTTCGGATCTCAATTTTGGATCAAAAGTTATGGTCCATGCAAGTTTCAGCCCGAAAAACTCGCGCGCCCAAGTATAAAATACGGTACCGTAATTTAAAATACGGTAGTGCCATATTTTCTTTGCAGTTTTCTCGTTAAAAATTGCCCAAAATACGGTACCATAAAATATTTTACGGCCGTGCCGTAATTTTAGCAATTTATTCTGTTCTGAATGCGCTCCAAAATACGGCAGTGTAATATTTCATGGCAGTGCTGTAAAATCGCTTGCGTTCTCTGGTCTGAAGTGTCCAGAAAATACGGTAGCGGCTCGTGCCGTAAAATCACAAAATCTTCTGTTCAGAATTTCTCCAAATTACGGCAGTGGCTCGATATTACGGTAGCGTATGGAAATACGGTACCGTAATATATATTACGGCACTACCGTATTTTAGTCAGTTGCTCCGATTTGCGTGAAATTTGTCGGGTGATCTCCTCTTGATGATGGTAACTCTTTTATGTCTTCGATTTTGCTTGAAAATGCCTCAAAATAGTGTCTTTTACCTGAAAATCAAGAAAAACCAAAATAAAAGTAGATTTTGCAATATTTGATAATTTTGGCATAAAAATAAGCAAAAGATCTTCAATTTAGCATAAAAAGATACATAAAATGATACAAAATATACTATATATTTTGGTGTCATCAACCATGTCGACTCTCTCACTTGACTCGATCTTCTAGATTTTTGGGACCGGCCTGGGGATTGCTTCCATTGTATGTATGTAATAAAATTTTAAAATCCCTGAGGTTTCCAACATAAGGAGAGGTAGAGTTGAGATGCTAAAGTGGAAAAGAAGAGGAGTAAAAGCACAATTTCATCATAAGGCAAGTTTCTACCCTTTGCCCTATATTTGTATTTTCAAAAATATTATAAGTTTGTAAAACAAATTGTGATTATGATATCTAACTGAAATCAAATGAGTTTTTGGAAGAATTTACCATAATATTGTAGAATGTTTCAAATAAGTGATTAAGGTGTTGTAACTCATTGTCTCTGTGCTACATTGATACTCATGAGGTTGTGATATCTTTTTTTATCTATGTGATACTTTGACACTCATGAGGTTATGATAATATCATGTGTCTCTATGATACTTTTGACACCCTTGAGTTATGATATTATCATTCATTGTGATACATTATATACACATGAGTTAGTGATATTGTGATTTGTTCCTATGATGCTTTTGGCATCCATATGTCATTGATATTATCCTTGTGTTATATATATATTTAGGGTGGCATTATGGTAGGATTTGAGATATCTCCTTGGCATATTTACTTTGATGTTTCCTTTGCATGTTATGAAATTTGTCTTCAAATAATTAATAAACATGTTTTTTTTTTATGCATGGGCGATGTAGTTCTTGCTGAGTTTCATAACTCACTGTTTTGATTTTATATATAATACAAGTTAACCTATGGTTGCTTTCCTTGGGGAAATGGAGGAGATGTTGGTAGAAATGTTTATCATGAACTCCTAACTAGTTTGATGAAAATCCCCTTAATCTAGGGGGCCGAAACCCTAAGGGAGGCGCATATAAAAATTCGCATGGGAAGCTAGGGTTTCAAGAGATCTTAATATATATCATATGATCAACTTTCGAATGCTAGTATAGAAGAGAAAGATCCATACCATCGCCATCTCTTGGATGGTGTCTTGGAAGCAGAGAGCGAGAGGATCTCCTCCAAAGGATGCGCACACAAGATGAAGAAGCCGCCTACTCCCTTGGTGCTCCTTGTGCTAGCAAGGTTCCAAGAGGTGCTTGTCGTATGGAAGGAAAGAGATGTTTTTTTCTTCTTGGCCGAATCCTCTCCTAGAGACTTGAAGTCGTCACCACACAAGAGTGTGTCGAGAGAGAAGGGCGAGAGGCGAGAATAGAGCTTCCCTTTTGCGTGAACGTGAGGCGTGGTCACGTTTAGAGAAGTGCTATCTAAAAATAGCAAAGTCTCCAATTCATGCGACCATGAATTTTCCTTAACGCTATTAGCTCTCCCCTTTGAACCATGCGCTCATATGATGAGCCGGTTCAAGTTGGTTCAGTTTAAGAAACCAAATAAGCCAAGCAATTAGTCTAGATCTCAATTAAACCCTAAGGCTTCAGATCTAACCGTTGATCTCTCGATGCTTCTGATCTCACCGATCTAGCATCCATTCTCTCAATCGAAGCTTACCGATCTCAAGCCCTAATCAATCAAACATGATCAGACCAGATCTCACTTACAATCAGAGACTAAATTCCTTTAAAATGAACTTAAACAATTCAGTCCACACGATCTGACTTAAGTAAGCCATATCATCAAATTGTGCGACCCTGAGGGTTTCCTTTAAATGTCGGTAACGATAACTCACGTTATCACGATCAGTGAGGGGTATCTAGCAACACATCACTGTCTCCCGATATAAAAAAAAGAGTCTTCCAAGACTACACCCAAACAACAGCACAAGTGTGAATCAACTCACTAGGCATACATGATTCCTTTGCCACTGGATGTTCTTATTGGACAAGCGTGTCAAGCTTGTAACTCCAATATGATGAGCATGATTAGATCAGATGAACACAGTCACCTGGGTATGGCCATACACTCTCTCAATCATCTCATCCAGGGGGCCCCATTAGAACATCACACTCCAAACAAGGAGACGGCAATCCTATATCTATCACTAGTGCCCTAACATGACTCAAGCTCACCATCCAAGATAGTCTATAACCATTATGTTTCAAATGATATTGAACTACCTCAAAACAATGACAATCATCATTTAGAAACACAAGTGATCTCAAGTCAGAGGACATGTGCCACTTGTAGCAAACAAGGATTATTCACATTGTGACAAGCAATTGAATATCCTAGTAGGGTATGTCCAGTACATCCAATGTACCCATGAGTCTATATCTTATTCCATGCTCGAAGCATCCTATAAGATTAGAACACATATTAGTCTCAATCATATCAAGGCTGTCTCATGTTCACCAAGATATCTCGACTAAGGACTTTATAGCATGTCAGCCCAGCTGAACAGCTTTGAGACATTATTCAGAAGTACAATTATTGCAGCAGACAATGTAACAAACTGAATAACAACCATGCCTTTATAAACATAAAATTTTATTACATGATACTGATACATTCCCAAGGCCTCAAACATTAGCCTTAAGGGCATACCCCAACATTTGATGTGTTAGTTTGATGTCAAATTGATATGCTGATGTAAATGTGTTTTGTGTTGTATATAGTAAGTTTGAGCAAATTTTGTTAAGGAATCACCTTGTGACATTGTAAATTGGATGTAAGAATGAATGTTGATATATAGTTGTGTGAAGGAAAGTTGATATTAATAAATCTTTTGTTAGTTGGTCGATATTGTTTGAATTTGTTAAGTGATGTTGTTACTCCTCTAGAAACATGTTGAACAATAGTCCTAAGGTTGTACTCAAATTTATTCAATTTGATATTGGATCCTGGGAAATTTCATTGTGTTAAATAGGAAAATTATTATGATTACCATGTTTTTTTTTTCTACGGACGTGACAAAAGGTGTATACAGGCCATAGTTATGTTTCAAGGTCTTGTTAGTTTGGCAAGTCCTACAGTGTCTAACTACCCTAGCTACATCTCTAGGAAGGGTTGGCCAATAAAACCTCGCTTCCATCAAGGTCTGGGTCTTATCTCAGCCATGATGTCTAGCAAATCCTCCTCCATGTATTTCCCAGATCAGGAAATCCTGGATATAAGTCTTTGGATCACATAGAATGGGCCCAAGGAAAAGATACCAATCTCTTAAAGTGTACAGAAGATGGCTCAAGGGGTCTAGGCTAAGCATAGAATGGATCATAGAAAAGTCAGGACAATCATCATAAGCATGCTTCATGTTATCAAATCCTACAATTTTAGCAGACATCTTATTTAAAAGCAAGTTTACTCTACTCAAGGAATCAACAGCTTTGTTAAGAGTTATATATTTATGCATTAAAACAAAAGTGTACTGTTGTAAGTATTCGACCCATTTAGTATGTCGTGCATTAAGTTTCTTCTGAGCATTTAAGAAAGACAAAGCTTGATGATCACTATTGAGATGATCACTATTGAGAATGAATTCATTATGTATCAAGTAATCTCTCCAGTGCCTAAGTGATTGAATTATGGCATAAAATTCTTTGTCATAAGTTGAATACTTTTGCCTAGCCTCATTAAGTTTTTTACTAAAATATGCTATAGGGTGGCCCTCCTGACTAAAGGTACCTCCTATTCCTTAACCTGAGGCATCACAGTCAACTTCAAAGATCTTGGTGAAATCAGGCAATCTTAAAACAGGGGTAGATGTCATCCTGGACTTAAGCTTAGTGAAAGCTCTACTAGTAGACTTGATCCAACTAAATTCACCTTGCTTCATGTAGCTGGTGATAGGAGCTACAAGGGTATTGAAGTTCTTTATGAACCTCCTGTAGAAGGCTGCTAATCCATGGAAACTTCTAAACTCAGTAAGGGTCCTAGGCTCAGGCCAGTCTAAGATGAATTGAACCTTAGTGGGTCAGCTTGTAGGCTATGCTCAGAGACTATGAAACCTAATAAGACCATAGTTTTAGAGAGGAATGAGCATTTCTTTAAGTTTACAAAAAGCTTTTACTCCTTAAGTAAGTCTCGGGTCTTCCTAAGAAGTTCTAGATGTTCATCTCTGGTTCTACTGTAATCTAGGATGTCATCAAAATAGACCAGTAAAAATTTCCCTATGTAGGGGTTAAGGACCTAGGTCATCAACCTCTTGAAAGTGGATGGGGCATTCGATAATCCGAAGGGCACGACAAGCCATTCATATAAACCATCTTTTGTCTTGAATGTAATTTTCCACTCAGCCCCAAGTCTGATCCTAGCTTGATGGTAGCCACTCCTAAGGTGTAGCTTGCTAAACCATTTGGATCCTACCGAGATGGCAATCGGGAACATATACCTTATGGTTTTTTTATCGATAGCCCTACAGTCTATACACAAACGCCAGCTACCATCCTTCTTAGGGGTAAGAAGGGTGAGCATAGCATACGGGCTAAGACTTTCCCTATTGAAGCCCTTACTAAGAAACTCCTCAACTTGCCTCTTAAGTTCTTCATGTTCCTGAGGGTTCATCCTATTGTGTGGGAGGTTAGGAACTAGGAAGGGTAGAACCTGGGACAAGGTCTATGGCATGCTGGATATCTCTTAGAGGGGGTAGGCCATTAGGAAGCTCTTCAAGTGCTAACTCAGTGTAGTCTAAGAGGAGGGTTTCTACCTCAAGGGGTTGCTTAGTTTCAAGGTTAGACTTGGCTTCTTTGATGACTAAGGAGTAAAGGGGTTGATCTAACTAGTATTCCTTAGCAAAGGTCCAGGGTCTCATGAGCTGGATAGTGGGTTTGGTCGGTTTGGCTTCTTCTATGTTTCCTTTGTTAGTGGAAGCCTTAAGTTCTTTTGGCATGGATGGCTTCAGTTTATCTTTTGTCCATTGTGGCTAAAGACATAACTATTAGTCCGACCATAGTGGATAACATTCATGTCAAATAACCATGGGTGACCAAGCAGGACTTGTGCAACATCCATTGTGATGATGTCACACCAAATTTGTCCCTGGTAGATGGCAAACAAAAGTGGGACAAGGCACCTATGGGTGACTGACGCGCTAGACTAGTTGACCCAAGATGTTGAATGGGTGTGGGTGAGCTTTGAGGTTAAGCTTAAAACTTGGTCATAGCTATATGAGAAACCGTGTTGAGACTACTACCTCCATCTATCACTACTTTGCACATGTTTCCATTGCATTTCATGTATGTATGGATAACTTCCTAAGGTATTTTGGATAACTTCTTCACTGCTATCATAGTCTAGGTTCTCACACACATGGCAGTCAAAATCAGGGTTGTGGATGTCCTCATGGCTTTCCTCTAGAGTTTCCTCACCTAAGTATAAGGCTTTCTTAGGACAATTCCTCATGATTTGCCCAAGTTGTTTGCACACATGACAGGTGACTCTATTGGGTTCTAGAGGTTGAGTAGGCTTAGGCTTGCTAATGGTTGAAGGAGTACTAGGAGGTCTAGGAGTGGGTCTAGAGGTGCTAGGCTCACTTCTATAAGTTTTCCTAAGGTCTTGTTCTACCTCCCTAGCTCTTTGGTAGGTAGTGTCAATGGTATCTATGTTGTAGTAGGTTAGACCTTTCCTAATCTCAAACCTCAGGCCATTTTTTGTACCCACTCAAGGTGAACCTAGGGTCTTCTCAGATCTCACTTCTAAGGAGGAGTTCCTCAAACTTAGTGGTGTACTCATCTACAGTTCGAGTTCCTTGGATTAGGCTACTAACCTGGTCAAGGAGTTTGAAGTGGATATTTTGAGGAATGTACATTTCTCTCAACTTAAGAAGCATCTCATCCCATCTCTCAATGGGTGGTATGTCAAGCCCTTCTAAGTTTTTCTCTACATTGGTCCAGTAGAGTCTAGTAGAGTCTTATAAAAGGCAACGGGTAAACCTAACCTGGGAGTGATCAGGCATCATGCTCCAATCAAAGTACCTCTCAAGTTTGTTGACCCAATCGATGAACTCTTTGGGATTGAAAGTGTTGGGGTATGCCCTTAAGGCTAATGTTTGAGGCCTTTGGGATTGTATAAGTATCATGTAATAAACTCTTGTGTTTATAAAAGGCATGGTTATTATTCAGGTTGTTACCTTGTCTGCTGTAATAAGTGTACTTCTGAATAATGTCTCAAAGCTGTTCAGCTAGGCTGACAGGCTATATGTCCTTAGTCGAGATATCTTGGTGAACATGAGACAGCCTTGATATGATTGAGACTAATATGAGTGCTAATCTTATAGGATGCTTCGAGCATGGAATAAGATGTAGACTCATGGGTACATTGGATGTACTGGACAGACCCTACTCGGATATTCCATTGCTTGTCACAATGTGAATGATCCTTGTGAGCACTAAGTGGCACATGTCCTTTGACTTGAGATCACTTGTGTTTCTAAATGATGATTGTCATTGTTTTGAGGTAGTTCAATATCATTTGAAACATAATGATTATAGACTATCTTGGATGGTGAGCTTGAATCAGGTTAGAGCACTAGTGATAGACATAGGATTGCCGTCTCCTTGTTTAAGGAGTGTGATGTTCTAATGGGCCCCCTATATGAGATGATTGAGATAGTGTATGGCCATGCCCAGATGACAATGTGCATCTGATCTAATCATGCTCATCGTATTGGAGTTACAAGCTTGACCCGCTTGTCCAATAAGAACATCCAGTGGCAAAGGACACATGTATGCCTTGTGAATGGAGTCACACTTGTGCAATGGTTTGGGAGTAGTCTTGGAAGACTCTTTCCTTTATATCGGGAGACAGTGATGTGTTGCTAGATACCCCTCACTGATCGTGATAACGTAAGTTATCGTTACCGACATTTAGAGGAAACCCTCAGGGTCGCACAATTTGATGATATGGCTTACTTGAGTCAGATCGAATGGACTGGATTCTTTGAGTTCAGATTAAAGGGATTTTATCTCTGATTGTAAGTGAGATCTGGTCTGATCATGTTTGATTGATTAAGGCTTGAGATCGGTAAGCTTCGATCAAGAGAGATGATGCTAGATCGGAAAGATCAGGGGCATCAGGTGATGAATGGTTAGATCATGAGCCTTGGGGTTCAATATGGTCTAGACCACATGGCTTGAGCCATTTCGGTTGGTTCATGAACCAAAGTTGAATCGAACGGTTTAGCTTGAACCGGTTCACAATTGTGAACGCATGGTTCAATGCTCAAATGCGTTTGGGTTATGGCTTGAGCGCATGCTTTGATGAGCTTCCATTTATGGAAAGTCATCAAAGGGGGCCGGTTTCACTTAACGCCAAAAACGCTTATGCGTTGGAACTCTTCTCATCAACGCCTTGGACATTGGTTGAGGTGTGGTTGACGACGAGAAGGAGAGCTGGGGCAAAGAGGAACTCTCGGCAACAAGGAAGTTCATCATCCCTTCCATTCGACAAGTGAAGATTCCTTGAGTGACTTGCTAGCACAAGCGACCCCAAGGAGTGAGCCAACTTCATCTTGTGTGTGGCACACTTTGGAGGAGACCTATCTTGATCTCTTCTTCCAAGCCGAGATCCAAGTCCATGGCATTGGTATGATTTCTAGTTTCAAGTTGATCATATTGTTTCATATCCGATCTTGACTTGAAGCCCTCTTTCCGCTATGCATGATAGATGAGCATGCTTAGGGTTTCTTCCCCCTTAGTTAGGGGTTCCTTCAATTGGTATCAGAGGTAGGCTCATGATATGATCGATATGATTGCTTTAAGTATTGGTGATCCATACATGATGTTGCGCTTACTGTTTCCTTGAGGCATGCTTTGTTTTCATGATGTTGCGCTTATATGTTCATGATGTTGCGCTTGTATCATATGTTCATGATGTTACGCTTATATGTTCATGATGTTGCGCTTGTATCATATGTTCATGATGTTGCGCTTGTATCATATGTTCCTGAAGTATGCGCTCCCCCTTGAAGGGGACCTCCTAAAGTATGCGCTCCCCCTTGAAGGGGACCCCCTTAGATCTAAGGGTTATCAAGCATGTTGTTTGTTTGTAACATTGCGCATGTTATAAAAGTTTTCTAAAACTTACCTCTTGCGCGCTTCATTAGATCTAAGGAGCCACTACATTAAACCCTTAGATGGGTTGATGGGGTTGAAGTCACCACTAGGTTGGATCCAAGTCTGATCAGACCATCTGACAGCTCAGATGGGTTGACCCAATAGCACCTATGCGCAAGCACAAGGTGGCTATAGGTTGACTGCATCTAGGGCGTGTAGCGAGGTCTGGTTGAGACAACTACTGAACACACTTGAGTTAGGCCCGGGGTCACACCCGCTTGCCAAAACTCATGGGGTGGTTCAGCCCTTGGGGCATGCATGGTTGACCATTAGGTCAACTCGGGTCAGTTAGGACTCGGTGCATGCAAGGGCAAAGGATCTAGCTAGATGGATGAGTGGATCCCCATCAATGGACCATTGTAAGGTTGTAGGGCTCATAAGGAAATTAAATTGATGCCATGGGTTTTTCCAAAATTTAATTTCTTGAATGGATCACATGTTGATTGAATCATATGCTTGTTTATTTAGTCTTATGTGGGTTGCCCTATTGTGTGCTGTGCTGGGGCCTGCGAGCCTGGATAAGTTGTAAATTAATTTGTGATCTGCGAATCACATTGTACTTAATTTATAATATGTAGTTGACCTGCGAGTCAACCTTGTCTAGATAGATCAAATGTACTTTGATTAGACAAGTGCACACATCCAAGAGGGGCATTCATCTGGTGGTGCACCTGAGGTGCTCTTGGCACTAGGGCACTGGGTTGGACCAGATGAGATGCAAGGAGCTCAAGTGAAGACTTAAGTAAATTAAGGTCTTACTAGGGTTCATGGGCTTTTACCACATAAGATCATGCTTTCTTCTTATTGCTTATAATTAGAATTGCATGTTTAAGTTTATCTTCTGCTATCACCATAGGACTTGTATGATAGTTAAGAAGATAAAAGACCGATAAAATCCAACGCTAACATATCAAGCTCGTAAGCCTTCTGACGCGAAACCTCACCTTTCTGATTATCGTTGGAGCCGTGTTGAACCCACTCAGTGGGCACGTCCACCTATCTTCAGACGGTGCTGGATTTCACCTGCGTGTTACAGAGTTGGGATTTATCCCCTCTCGTTGCTCAGCATAGCACGTGGTGGTCCAGGGAGTAGGTCAGGTCAGCTTGACCATGTTGGCTACATATGTGGCGCATATGGTAGCACATGGAGGCAGCCATCTCTGGGATCAGAGACTGTGTTGTACCAACTCAGTTGGCACAGTCTGCTGGATTGCCAAGATGAAGGGGAATCGCACGGGTTGGCGATTGGCTGGAACAGCCTACCAGAAATTAGTACTTGTCATCTCTGTGCATCTTATCTCGCCTGAGCGGGACGCGGAGACCAAGTATGAAATCTGGATCCCATCTCACTAAAAGAGTGTTACTCTTTCGGACTGTTTACTGGATTTTTCAGTCAGACAAAATAGTGAGAAAAGAATCTTTCTTAAGTCCTGGATTGATTCTGAAACATTGATACTAACCTTGCTGTTCTTGCTTGTTGTAGATTCCTGCAGCAACGAACACCATGAGCTTCAATGTGCGATCCCTACTGGAAAGGGAGAAGTTTGCTGGGCCGAACTTCTCTGACTGGTTCGGACACCTTAAGATTGTTCTTAAGGCAGAGAGGAAACTGTATGTCCTCGAGACGGCGATACCGCCGCAGCCCGCTCCGAACGCCGCAAGGGCGGTTCGGGAAGCCTACGAAAAGCACGTCAATGATAGCATTGATGTCGCTTGCCTGATGCTAGCGTCTATGACGCCACCGCTGCAGCGTCAGCATGAGGATATGTCAGCTATAGAGATTATAGCAAACCTCAAAATGCTGTATGCTGCACAGGCGAGGACTGAACGCTATAATCTGACGAAGCTCTTCTTTCAGAGCAAACTGGCTGAGGGGAGCCCAGTGGGAGCTCACGTGCTCAAGATGATTGGGCACAAGGAGGCTCTGGAGAAACTGGGGCATACCATCAACCAGGAGCTTGCTGTAGATATTATTCTGCAGTCTCTCCCGCCTTCTTTCGATGCGTTCATTATTAACTTTAATATGAACAAGATCGATTGTACGCCGGCAGAGCTGCTGAATATGCTCTTGACAACTGAGGAAACTCTGAAGGGTAAGCCTTCAACCTCTGTCTTGATGGTTCCTTCTAGGAACAAGAAGAAGGGGAAGAAGGGCAAGGCCCCTGTCAAGAATTACAGTAAGGCCCTGAAACAGAAGGTGAAGCGGTCGAAGGACAACAGGTGTTTCCACTGTGGCCAGCTGGGTCACTGGAAAAAGGACTGTAAAGCGCTCCAAGGAGATAAGAGGGGAAGCATTGCTTCTGGCTCAGGTATATACGTGACGGAAGTCATGGTTTCATCTTCTTCTATATCATGGGTGTTAGACACTGCATGTGGAGTTCACATTTGTTCAAATGTGCAGGAACTCAAGAGAAGAAGGCAGGTGGGACAGCATGAGGTAGACCTACGAGTTGGAAACGGGGCACGGGTTGCTGCTGTTGCTGTAGGAGACTATTTCATTACTTTACCATCTGGCATTGTATTAGAATTAAACAATTGTTATTTTGTACCCAGTATTACCAAGAATATTATCTCCATTCCTGCTCTTGTCAGGAAAGGATTTGCCTTTGAATGCAAGATTTCAAAGTGTGTTTTAACTTATGATAATATTGTGTATGCAAGTGGTTCAATTAACAATGGGTTATACATGTTGGACATGGAAAATTCTATACAAAACATTGATAATAAGAAAGCCAAGTATGCTGATGACAGCACCTTGCTATGGCATAGTCGTTTAGGCCATATAAACGAGAAGCGCATTAAGCGGTTGCATGAACATGGACTGCTGGGATCATTCTCCTATGAGGAGATTGAGACATGCAAAGCTTGTTTAATGGGTAAAATGACGAAGTCTCCTTTTCCTCACAAAGGTCAAAGGACTTCAGGTTTACTGGACCTTATACACAGTGATGTGTGTGGGCCTTTCAGTAAACATGCCAGAGGTGGCTATCAGTACTTCATTACCTTCACTGATGATTTCAGTAGGTATGGGTATGTCTATTTAATGAGACATAAAAATGAATCTTTTGACAAGTTCAAAGAGTTCAAGAATGAAGTACAGAATCAGTTAGGCCGAAATATCAAGGCACTTCGTTCTGATCGAGGTGGTGAATACCTGAGTCATGCGTTTACTGACTATCTGAAGGAGTGTGGGATTATCTCACAGCTCACTCCGCCAGGAACACCGCAATGGAATGGTGTGTCCGAGAGGAGAAATAGAACGCTACTTGATATGGTTCGTTCTATGATGAGTCAGGCTACTCTTCCATATTCCTTTTTGGGGTTTTGCACTGGAAACAGCTGCAAAGGTACTAAACCGAGTGCCATCCAAGGCAGTTTCAAAGACGCCATATGAGTTATGGTATGGGAAACAGCCTAGCTTGACATTTATCAAAATCTGGGGTTGCGAGGCTTATGTCAAAAAGCTCGCCTCTGGGAAACTAGAGAGCAGATCTGACAAATGTATCTTTGTCGGTTACCCTAAGGAAACTAAGGGTTATTATTTCTACGATCCCAAGGAGAACAAGGTATTTGTTGCTCGGACGGCCGTATTTCTTGAGAAGGAATTTCTTCTGCAAGAGGCCAGTGGGAGAGAAATAAAGCTGGATGAAAATCCAGAGGAAGGACAAAGTAGTCAAGCACAGTTGGATGTGCCTGAGCCAGTAGATCAGGTTATTGAACAACCTGAGGCTCAGATATCACGGGAACCGCGAAGATCGGGTAGGATCCGTCGACAGCCTGAGCGCTATGACGGAGTCTACATCATGGATAATGATGAACCCCTAACTTATGCGGATGCGGTCAGTGGACCGGAGTCAGCTAGATGGCTTGAAGCTATGCGAGCCGAGATGGACTCCATGTCAGATAACCAAGTCTGGGATTTGGTTGATCCGCCTCCGGGAGTAATCCCTATAGGCTGTAAATGGATCTTCAAGAAGAAGATTGACATGGATGGTAACGTGGTTACCTATAAAGGCAGGCTAGTTGCGAAAGGTTTCAAACAAATCTACGGGATAGATTATGATGAAACTTTCTCTCCTGTAGCCATGTTTAAGTCTATTCGGATTCTTTTCGCGATAGCTGCATATTACGATTATGAGATCTGGCAGATGGATGTGAAGACAGCTTTCCTCAATGGAAATCTGGATGAGGATGTGTATATGACACAACCGGAAGGTTTCACTAGTCCATCAGATCGTCATAAAATATGCAAGTTAAAGAAGTCCATTTATGGACTGAAACAAGCATCAAGAAGCTGGAACATTCGTTTTGATGAATCAATCTCTGAGTTTGGTTTCATCAAGAACGAAGATGACCCGTGTGCATATAAGAGGTTTAGTGGGAGCGTGATTACATTCCTAATCCTCTACGTCGATGATATCTTGATCATTGGAAACGATATTCCTGAACTGCATGCTGTTAAGGCATGGTTAGGAAAATGTTTTCAGATGAAAGATCTAGGAGAAGCAGCCTATGTATTAGGTGTGAAGATCTACCGGGATAGATCTAAGAGGCTTCTCGGGTTGTGCCAGAGTACCTACATCGATAAGGTCCTGGAGAGATTCCATTTAGAGAATTCTAAACGTGGATATCTTCCAGTCAGACATGGTCTGAATCTTTCGAAGAGTCAGTGTCCACAAACACAGACTGAGAAAGATGAAATGGACAATACGCCTTATGCTTCGGCTATTGGGTCCATAATGTATGCGATGTTGTGTACTCGCCCAGACGTCGCTTACGGGTTAAGCGTGACCAGTCGATTCCAAAGTAATCCAGGTTTGGCGCACTGGATTGCGGTCAAGAACATCTTAAAATATCTGCGGAGGACCAAAGATATGTTCTTGATATATGGTGGTCAGGAAGAACTCAGTATAGAGGGATATACTGACGCTTCGTTCCAGTCGGACCAGGATGATTTCCGATCGCAATCAGGCTATGTTTTTAGCTTGAATGGAGGTGCTGTGGTGTGGAAAAGTTTCAAACAGTCAACTGTTGCTGATTCCACAACAGAAGCCGAGTATGTTGCAGCCTCGGAAGCATCCAAGGAGGCAGTGTGGATTCGTAAGTTCGTGAGAGAACTTGGTGTCGTTCCTTCGAGTGCAGATCCTTTGGTTATCTTCTGTGATAACACTGGAGCTATAGCACAAGCAAAGGAACCACGGTCGCACCAGAAGTCCAAGCACATACAGAGACGGTTTCACTTGATCCGGGAGATCATTGATCGTGGCGAGATCAAGATTTGCAAGGTTCATACAGATGACAATCTGGCAGACCCGCTTACCAAGCCTCTGGCGCAGCAGAAGCATGAGAAGCACTGTAATAATATGGGTTTGAGATTTCTCAACCATTAGATTAAGTGCAAGTGGGAGATTGTTGGGGTATGCCCTTAAGGCTAATGTTTGAGGCCTTTGGGATTGTATAAGTATCATGTAATAAACTCTTGTGTTTATAAAAGGCATGGTTATTATTCAGGTTGTTACCTTGTCTGCTGTAATAAGTGTACTTCTGAATAATGTCTCAAAGCTGTTCAGCTAGGCTGACAGGCTATATGTCCTTAGTCGAGATATCTTGGTGAACATGAGACAGCCTTGATATGATTGAGACTAATATGAGTGCTAATCTTATAGGATGCTTCGAGCATGGAATAAGATGTAGACTCATGGGTACATTGGATGTACTGGACAGACCCTACTCGGATATTCCATTGCTTGTCACAATGTGAATGATCCTTGTGAGCACTAAGTGGCACATGTCCTTTGACTTGAGATCACTTGTGTTTCTAAATGATGATTGTCATTGTTTTGAGGTAGTTCAATATCATTTGAAACATAATGATTATAGACTATCTTGGATGGTGAGCTTGAATCAGGTTAGAGCACTAGTGATAGACATAGGATTGCCGTCTCCTTGTTTAAGGAGTGTGATGTTCTAATGGGCCCCCTATATGAGATGATTGAGATAGTGTATGGCCATGCCCAGATGACAATGTGCATCTGATCTAATCATGCTCATCGTATTGGAGTTACAAGCTTGACCCGCTTGTCCAATAAGAACATCCAGTGGCAAAGGACACATGTATGCCTTGTGAATGGAGTCACACTTGTGCAATGGTTTGGGAGTAGTCTTGGAAGACTCTTTCCTTTATATCGGGAGACAGTGATGTGTTGCTAGATACCCCTCACTGATCGTGATAACGTAAGTTATCGTTACCGACATTTAGAGGAAACCCTCAGGGTCGCACAATTTGATGATATGGCTTACTTGAGTCAGATCGAATGGACTGGATTCTTTGAGTTCAGATTAAAGGGATTTTATCTCTGATTGTAAGTGAGATCTGGTCTGATCATGTTTGATTGATTAAGGCTTGAGATCGGTAAGCTTCGATCAAGAGAGATGATGCTAGATCGGAAAGATCAGGGGCATCAGGTGATGAATGGTTAGATCATGAGCCTTGGGGTTCAATATGGTCTAGACCACATGGCTTGAGCCATTTCGGTTGGTTCATGAACCAAAGTTGAATCGAACGGTTTAGCTTGAACCGGTTCACAATTGTGAACGCATGGTTCAATGCTCAAATGCGTTTGGGTTATGGCTTGAGCGCATGCTTTGATGAGCTTCCATTTATGGAAAGTCATCAAAGGGGGCCGGTTTCACTTAACGCCAAAAACGCTTATGCGTTGGAACTCTTCTCATCAACGCCTTGGACATTGGTTGAGGTGTGGTTGACGACGAGAAGGAGAGCTGGGGCAAAGAGGAACTCTCGGCAACAAGGAAGTTCATCATCCCTTCCATTCGACAAGTGAAGATTCCTTGAGTGACTTGCTAGCACAAGCGACCCCAAGGAGTGAGCCAACTTCATCTTGTGTGTGGCACACTTTGGAGGAGACCTATCTTGATCTCTTCTTCCAAGCCGAGATCCAAGTCCATGGCATTGGTATGATTTCTAGTTTCAAGTTGATCATATTGTTTCATATCCGATCTTGACTTGAAGCCCTCTTTCCGCTATGCATGATAGATGAGCATGCTTAGGGTTTCTTCCCCCTTAGTTAGGGGTTCCTTCAGAAAGAACCACTAAAGGTTGGAGGGGTGAGTTGGATGGCTCTTTGCACATCGTCCTCCCTATTCCTAGGGGGTTGAGGGGCCCAAGCAAGGGGCTCTTCCCAATCTTGTTCTTGGTTTCTCCTAGGTGATTTAAACATGTTGGGGTGGTTCTCTTAAGATGAGCTCGCTAGAGGGTCTACTGGGAGGTCTTTCAACCCTATTGTTCTCTAGGCTTTTTACCTTAGCCTCTAAGTTTTTTAAGCTTGTTCCAAAGTTGGTTACTAACTCAATTAGGTGATTCGTTTCAATTGAGTTATAACTTGTTCCAGCCCAAGTAGTCATGGTAGTTAGTTTCGAAATCACAATAGTTTTCAAAATAGTCTTCTTGAATGATACAGTATAAAATAGCAAGTTATGAAGCTGAGTTCTTTCAAAACACCCTAAATCCAAAGAGATCATCCTTAAGAGTTTTGAAAATTAGTTTTGAGGCTAAAAATCTACTCTAAGAGCTAACTCTCATACCAAAGCTGATGTAGGGTGAGAACACAAGAAATGGGAACATTCAAACAATGTATTTGAAAGTAGATTTTGTAAATAATAATAAGAAAACCGATTTACTTCTAACGAGAGTTGAAAAATATTTTTGTATTTTATTAGCAGTGAAAACTGAATTACACTAGGAAATAGAAAATACTAGGAAGAAGACTTATGAGAGTTGAAGGATCATGCCACCCCATTCTTCACCGATCCTACTAAGATGGAAGGTGTAGATCGGTTGAGCATTACACACAAACACACAATAGGATCCGAAGTAGCCTCGGATTCATATTACAAAGTTAAATCAAGGGGGAGGCTAGTCCTCACAAATTCCCTTGCTAATATAAAGATCTATCTATAGAGAGAGAGAGGAGGAAGAGGGATGTGCCAATAGCTAAGTTCTTCTCCATGTGCCATCTACAAAATTCAGAAAGAGGTGTAGAGACTATTCGGATCACAAAGAAACTTAAGCAAAGAAAGAAGAATGAGACTTATCTAATTTCGGCCAAGAAGGTTTAATGTCTCTTCTTTGTTCCTTGCGCAACTTGCTCCTTTGATGCTCTTCTTGGCGTCAAGAGGGAAGACTTATGGTGTGGAACTCTCGGCTAGAGGAAGACAAGAGGGGAAAGAGAGGAAGGAAGAGCTCGGCTCTTCAAGAGGAGAGGGAGAGGAAGAAGGCGACACAAGCACCCATGATCATTCTAGCAACTATACAAGATGTTTGTTGATGCATGAGGGGCTACAATTTATAGGCTAAGTAGGTGAGGTTTACAAGAGTCTTTTCTCTCTGGGCGCAATTACAAGTTAAGACAATAATTTGAATTTCAAAAATTCCATCAAGGTGTAATCGAATTTGCTTGTTGTCCTTCCTTCTTTGGCCGGCTTCTTCATGGTAAGTTTTCAAATTCTTTTTGGCTCCAAGAGGCTACGAATAGGAGATGCTTTGGAATATTCTTTGGCTTTGATGAGGCTTCCATCTTTGGAGAAGACAATTTTGAATTCTTGCTTTGAATGTTGGGCACCCACATATTGATCCAATCAATCACTCCTTGATTATTGGATCTTGATTGATTTTGACTTGGTGGCCGATTCTTCTTGATGAGGGAGGCACCAAGGCTTGATTTGGCAAGGTGAGTTGTAGTGTTTGAAGCCCCTTCAACTCTAATCTTCTAGTGGCATTAGTTGAACTGAGATTGAATGCTACCTTTCCCTTTTGAAGCTCACTAGGTGAGTGAGTGAGTTGATTTTAGCCTATCCATTGTAGATGCAATTACACATGCTATGCTTCTAGCCCTACTATGATGTGACATACTATCCAAAAAAAATAAAAATGCAAACCCTAATGTAACAACATGTTAGATTGGGGGTAGATCCACCTTATCATGATGCATGCATGCGAGATAAGCAAAAGAGGATCCTTAGGAAGAAAACCCATATCTGGGAGGTTTCCTTTGGATCCTAGTGGACCACCTAGAAGTTGGTCTTGGCCCTCCATCAAGGATTGCCACACGTAAGAGATATTCAACATGTGATTGACCTAGCTCCGAGGGCAGCTCTCCTGAACCACCCACATCACCACCTAAACCCCACATATGCAACATGTGATTGACTTAGTTCTGAAAGAAACTCTCCCAAACCTCCCACATAACTGCCTAAACCCCATAGAGCATGTTGAATTGCAATGGCAAGTGGATTACCTCTGAGCCAAGGGGTTCATCCGTGAGAGCCTTAGCCCTTATGCCATGTCGGCACTCCTTACGCCCAAAAAGGATGGATCTTGGCATATGTGAATTGACTGTTGGGCCACCAACTGTATTACAGAAAAGCATATGTTTCCCCTGATTAGATGACATGTTAGACCCTAGTGTCGGGATCATCATGGTTCTCAAAGCTTGATCTTAGGAGTGGATATCACTAAGTTCGTGTTCGTGAAGGCAATAAATGGAAAACCACATTCAAGACCAAGGATGGCTTGTACGAGTGGTTGGTCATGCTGTTCAGGTTAACCAATGCCTTGTCCACTTTTATGTGCCGCATGAGTCAAGTCCTTAAGCCATTCATAGGGAAATTTTTATGACATCCTAATTGATAGGCTTCCGCAAGTGCACAGAATTATCGAAGTAATAAAAAGATTATCGTTCCCAACGAGGACGACGTAGTTAAGTACTGACTTCTCGACTTGTTTGAATCTAAGCAAACCAAGTATGCTATGGTGATGAACTTCTAAGTATGAACAATTCAAAAGTAGCTTTTTAGAGGATTCAAGTTCTAAGAGAATCAAGATTTCTGGGTTTCACCACACAGACTATTATGAATCTTATAAAGATAACTCAATCAATAGAAAATAATTTTCATGAAAGGAACTTCTCCTAATGTACATATCACCTCCTCTTGGAGTGTAATACGGTGTTTAATTAAGTTAACTCTCTACTCTCATGACAGTTAACCTAACTAAACCCATTAAGTTCTATGAAAAGCTGTTAAATCCTTCAGAAGAATCCAAACTACTCTCGTGATTGGATTCGCAGGCTCAACTGAAATAGATCGGACGTTGCGATTCACCTATCGGTCCTTCTCGCAATGTCTAAAACGCAATTATATGTGGCCAAGGTTGAAAGTCCCCTCAACAAGGGGGGGCGAAACCCTACTGGCGCATATGGAGGTTTTAAAGCAGCGGAATGGATTTCTAGGGATCGATTGCATGAGATATGATCAACTACAAAAACCCCGATTGCAAACATAAGAAGGATCATACCATCGCCATCCTTTGGATGGTGCCTTGGAAGCAAAGATCGAAAGGGATCTTCTCCAAAAGTGACGCACACAAGGTGATGCCACCTACTCTTTGTTGATCCTTGTGCTAGCAAGGTTCTTCAAAGGTCTTTGTCGTATGAAAGGGAAGAGAAGATTTTCCTTGCTTGGCGAGACCTCTCCCTTGTCGTCAAGAAGCTATACCACACGAATGTGTCAAGAACCAAAAACCAACAGGCGACAAGAGGGCGAGAGGGAGGCGTGAAGAGAGGCGACGTGAGATGTGGTCACGTAAGTGACATGCTATCTAAAAATAGCAAAACCACTTCTCATCATGAAATGCGCTCATGAACAAATCGCAAATCTCTTCTCCCATGAACCATGCACTCACTTGATGAGCTGGTTCAATTTGGTTTGGTTCAAAGACCAATTAACCCAAGCCATGGTCTAGATCTCATTGAACCAATAGGTTCCAGATCTAACCGTTCATCTCTTGATGCTCTGGATCTCACCGATCTAGCATCCATTCTCTCAATCAAAGCTTACCGATCTTAAGCCCTAATCAATCAAACATGATCAGACCAGATCTCACTTACAATCAGAGATTAAATCCCTTTAAACTGAATCCAAACAATTCAGTCCACACGATCTGACTTAAGTAAGCCATATCATCAAATTGTGCGACCCTAAGGGTTTCCTTTAAATGTCGGTAACGACAACTCACGTTATCACGATCAGTGAGGGGTATCTAGCAACACATCACTGTCTCCCGATATAAAGGAAAGAGTCTTCCAAGACTACACCCAAACCACAGCACAAGTGTGAATCCACTTCACAAGGCATACATGTTTCCTTTGCCACTGGATGTTCTTATTGGACAAGCGTGTCAAGCCTGTAACTCCAATATGATGAGAATGATTAGATCAGATGAACATAGTCATCTGGGTATGGCCATACACTTTCTCAATCATCTCATTCAAGGGGGCCCCTTTAGAACATCACACTCCAATCAAGGAGACGGCAATCCTATATCTATCACTAGTGTCCTAACCTGACTCATGATCATTATCCAAGATAGTCTATAACCATTATGTTTCAAATGATATTGAACTACCTCAAAACAATGACAATCATCATTTAGAAACACAAGTGATCTCAAGTCAGAGGACATGTGCCACTTGTTGCAAACAAGGATTATTCACATTGTGACAAGCAATTGAATATCCTAGTAGGGTCTGTCCAGTACATCCAATGTACCCATGAGTCTACATCTTATTCCATGCTCGAAGCATCCTATAAGATTAGAACACATATTAGTCTCAATCATATCAAGGCTGTCTCATGTTCACCAAGATATCTCGACTAAGGATATTACAGCATGTCAGCCAAGCTGAACAGCATTGAGACATTATTCAGAAGCACACTTATTGCAGCAGACAATGTAACAAACTGAATAACAACCATTGCCTTTATAAACATAAGAGTTTATACATGATACTGAAAGAATCCCAAGGCCTCAAACATTAGCCTTAAGGGCATACCCCAACAATCTCCCACTTGCACTTAATCTAATGGTTGAGAAATCTCAAACCCATATTATTACAGTGCTTCTCATGCTTCTGCTGCGCCAGAGGCTTGGTAAGCGGGTCAGCCAGATTGTCATCTGTATGAACCTTGCAGATTTTGATCTCACCACGATCTATGATCTCCCGGATCAAGTGAAACCGTCTCTGTATGTGCTTGGACTTCTGGTGCGACCGTGGTTCCTTTGCTTATGCGATTGCTCCAGTGTTATCACAGAAGATAACCAATGGATCTGCACTCGAAGGAACAACACCAAGTTCTTGAACGAACTTACGAATCCACACTGCCTCCTTGGATGCTTCCGAGGCTGCAACATACTCGGCTTCTGTTGTGGAATCAGCAACGATAGACTGTTTGAAACTTTTCCACACCACTGCTCCTCCATTCAAGCTAAAAACATAGCCTGATTGCGATCGGAAATCATCCTGGTCAGATTGGAACGAAGCGTCAGTATATCCTTCAATACTGAGTTCTTCCTGACCTCCATATATCAAGAACATATCTTTGGTCCTCTGAAGATATTTCAAAATGTTCTTGACCGCAATCCAGTGCGCCTGACCTGGATTACTTTGGAATCGACTGGTCACGCTTAACCCGTAAGCGACGTCTGGGCGAGTACACAACATCGCATACATAATGGATCCAATAGCCGAAGCATAAGGCGTATTGTCCATTTCATCTTTCTCAGTCTGTGTTTGTGGACACTGACTCTTTGAAAGATTCAGACCATGTCTGACTGGAAGATATCCTCTTTTAGAATTCTCTAAATGAAATCTCTCCAGGACTTTATCGATGTAAGTACTTTGGCACAGCCCGAGAAGCCTCTTAGATCTATCCCTGTAGATCTTCACACCTAACACATAGGCTGCTTCTCCTAGATCTTTCATCTGGAAACATTTTCTTAACCATGCTTTAACAGCATGCAGTTCAGGAATATCGTTTCCAATGATTAAGATATCATCGACGTAGAGGACTAGGAAAGTAATCACGCTCCCACTAAACCTCTTATATACACACGGGTCATCTTCATTCTTGATGAAACCAAATTCACATATTGATTCATCAAAACGAATATTCCAGCTTCTAGATGCTTGCTTAAGTCCATAAATGGACTTCTTTAACTTGCATATTTTATGACGATCTGTTGGATTAGTGAAACCTTCAGGTTGTGTCATATACACATCCTCATCCAGTTTTCCATTAAGGAAAGCGGTCTTCACATCCATTTGCCAGATCTCATAATCGTAATATGCTGCTATCGCAAGAATAATCCGAATTGACTTGAACATGGCTACAGGAGAGAAAGTTTCATCATAATCTATCCCGTAGATTTGTTTGAAACCTTTCGCAACTAGCCTGCCTTTATAGGTAACCACGTTACCATCCATGTCAATCTTCTTCTTGAAGATCCATTTACAGCCTATAGGGATTACTCCCGGAGGCGGATCAACCAAATCCCAAACTTGGTTATCTGACATGGAGTCCATCTCGGCTCGCATAGCTTCAAGCCACCTAGCTGACTCCGGTCCACTGACCGCATCCGCATAAGTAAGGGGTTCATCATTATCAATGATGTAGACTCCGTCATAGCGCTCAGGCTGTCGACGGATCCTTCCCGATCTACGCGGTTCCCGTGATATCTGAGCCTCAGGTTGTTCAATAACCTGTTCTACTGGCTCAGGCTCATCCAACTGTGCTTGACTACTTTGTCCTTCCTCTGGATTCTCATCCAACTTTATTTCTCTCCCACTGGCTTCTTGTAGAAGAAACTACTTCTCAAGAAAAATAGCCGTCCGAGCAACAAATACTTTGTTCTCTTTGGGATCGTAGAAATAATAACCCTTAGTTTCCTTAGGGTAACCGACAAAGATGCATTTGTCAGATCTGCTCTCCAGTTTCCCGGAGGCGAGCTTTTTGACATAAGCCTCGCAACCCCAGATCTTAATAAATGTCAAGCTCGGCTGTTTCCCATACCATAACTCATATGGAGTCTTTGAAACTGCCTTGGATGGCACTCGATTTAGTACCTTTGCAGCTGTTTCCAGTGCAAATCCCCAAAAGGAGTAAGGTAGAGTAGCCTGACTCATCATAGAACGAACCATATCCAGTAAGGTTCTGTTCCTCCTCTCGGACACACCATTCCATTGCGGTGTTCCTGGTGGAGTGAGCTATGAGATAATCCCACACTCCTTCAGATAGTCAGTAAACTCTCGACTTAGGTATTCACCACCTCGATCTGAGCGAAGTGCCTTGATATTTCGGCCTAGCTGATTCTGTACTTCATTTTTGAACTCTTTGAACTTGTCAAAAGATTCACTCTTATGTCTCATCAGATAGACATAACCATATCTACTGAAATCATCAGTAAAGGTAATGAAGTATGAATAGCCACCTCTGGCATGTTTACTAAATGGCCCACACACATCACTGTGTATAAGGTCAAGTAAACCTGAAGCCCTTTGACCTTTATGAGGAAAAGGAGACTTCGTCATTTTGCCCAATAAACAAGCTTTGCATGTATCAATCTCCTCATAGGAGAATGATCCCAGCAGTCCATGATCATGCAACCGCTTAATGCGTTTCTTGTTAATATGGCCTAAACGACTATGCCATAGCAAGGTGCTGTCATCAGCATACTTGGCTTTCTTATTATCAATGTTTTGTATAGAACATTCCATGTCCAACATGAATAACCCATTGTTAATTGACCCAGTAGCATAAACAATATTATCAAGAGAAAGATAACACTTTGAAGTCTTGCATTCAAAGGAAAACCCTTTCCTGACAAGAGCAGGAATAGAGATAATATTTTTTGTAATGCTTGGTACAAAGTAACAATTGTCTAGTTCCAATACAAGTCCAGATGGTAATGAGATGTAATAAACTCCTACAGCAACAGCAGCAACCCGTGCCCCGTTTCCAACTCGTAGGTCCACCTCATGCTGTCCCACCTGTCTTCTTCTCTTGAGTTCCTGTACATTTGAACAAATGTGAACTCCACATGCAGTGTCCAACACCCATAAAATAGAAGAAGAAGATATCATGACTTCAGTCACAAAAATACCTGAGCCAGAAGCGATGCTTCCCTTCTTGTCTCCTTGGAGCGCTTTACAGTCCTTTTTCCAGTGACCCAGCTGGCCACAATGGAAACATCTGTATTCCTTCGACCGCTTGACCTTTTGTTTCAGAGCCTTGTTGTAGTTCTTGACTGGGGCTTTGCCCTTCTTCCCCTTCTTCTTGTTCCTGGAAGGGAACATCAAGACAGAGGTTGAAGGCTTTCCCTTTAGAGTCTCCTCCGTAGTCAAGAGCATATTCAGCAACTCTGCCGGAGTACAGTCGATCTTGTTCATATTAAAATTAATAATGAACGGATCGAAAGAGGCCGGGAGAGACTGCAGAATAATGTCTACAGCAAGCTCCTGATTGATGGTATGCCCCAGTTTCTCTAGAGCCTCTTTGTGCCCAATCATCTTGAGCACGTGAGCTCCCACTGGACTCCCTTCAGCCAGTTTGCTCTGAAAGAAAAGCTTGGTCAAATTATAGCGTTCAGTCCTCGCCTGTGCAGCATATAGCATCTTGAGGTTTGCTATAATTTCTATAGCAGACATATCCTCATGCTGACGCTGCAGCTGTGGCGTCATAGACGCTAGCATCAGGCAAGCAACATCAATGCTATCATTGACATGCTTTTCATAGGCATCCCGAACCGCCCTTGCGGCGTTCGGAGCGGGTTGAGGCGGTATAGCCGTCTCGAGGACATACAATTTCCTCTCAGCCTTAAGAACAATCTTAAGGTGTCCGTACCAGTCTGAGAAGTTTGGCCCAGCAAACTTCTCCCTTTCCAGTAGGGATCGCACATTGAAGCTCATGGTGTTCGTTGCTGCAGGAATCTACAACAATGCAAGAACAGCAAGGTCAGTATCAATGTTTAGAATCAATCCAGGACTTTAAGAAAGATTCTTTTCTCACTATTTTATCTGACTGAAAAATCCATTAAAACAGTCCGAAAGAGTAAGACTCTTTTAGTGAGATGGGATCCAGATTTCATACTTGGTCTCCGCGTCCCGCTCAGGCGAGATAAGATGCACAGAGAGTACAAGCACTAATTTCTGGTAGGCAGTCCCTGCCAATCGCCAACCCGTGCGATTCCCCTTCATCTGGGCAATCCAGCAGACTGTGCCAACTGAGTTGGTACAACACAGTCTCTGATCCCACAGATGGCTGCCTCCATATAGCTAACATATGCCCCATATGTAGCCTACATGGTCAAGCTGACCTGACCTACTCCCTGGACCACCACGTGCTATGCTGAGCAACGAGAAGCGATAAATCCCTTCCCTGTAACACGCAGGTGTAATCACACACCGTCTGAAGATAGATGGGCGTGCCCACTGAGTGGGTACAACACGGCCCCAACGATAGTCAGAACAGTGAGGTTTCGCGTCAGAAGGCTTACGTGCTTGATATTATAGCGTTGGATTTTAACGGTCTTTTATCTTCTTAACTATCATGCAAACCCTATGGCGATAGCAGAAGATTAAATCATGCAATTCTAATTATAAAAACGATAAGTAGAAAGCATGCTGATCTTATGTGGTAAAAGCCCATTAACCCTAAGTAAGACCTTAATTTTAACTTAAGTCTTCACTTGAGCTCTTCATGGGTCTTTTGCATCTCATCTGGCCCAACCCAGGGCCCTAGCGCCCTTTGCAGCTCAGGTGCGCCCACCAGGTAAATGCGTCTGTCCCAGAGTCGAACCCTGGACCTCCCACCTGGTCAAGCCACTGCTGCATGCGCCTCTGCCAAGTGTGCTCTGTGCTCTTGTCTGATTAAAATTACAATTTAATCTATCTAGACAAGATTGACACGCAGGTCAATTACACAATAAATTAATTAAAATGTGATGCGCAGATCACAAAAATAATAATTTATAATTAATCCAGGCTCGCAGGCCCCAGCACAGCACACATTAACACGGGCAGCCCACATAAGATTAAATAAACAAGCATATGCTTACAATCAACATGTGATCCAATAAGAAAATAAAATTTTGAAAAACCGCATTGGCATCATTTTATTTTTCCTTATGTGCCCTACTACCTTACAACGGTCCATTATTAGGGATCCACTCATCAGACCTAGTCAGATCCACTGCCCTTGCATGCACCAAGTCCTAATTGACTTGAGTCGACCAAATGGTCAATCATGCATGCGCCAAGGGCTGAACGACCTCATGAGTTCTGGCAAGCGGGTGTGACCCCGGGCCTAAACCATGTGCGTTCACAGGTTGTCTCAACCAGACATTGCTACACGCCTGTCCGCAGTCGACCTATAGCCACCTCGTGCTTGCGCACAGGTGCCATCTGGTCGACCCATCTAGGCTGTCAGATAGTCTGATCAGACTGGTTGGATCTTGACTAGACTATGACTTCAACCCTAATAACCCGTCTAAGGGTTTAAAGTAGGCGCCACTTAGATCTAATGGTAAGCGCGCAAGTCATTAAGTTTTGTGAAAAACATCAACAACAATATGAAAGAAGCGCTACCTTCATACATGCACCAAGATTAATATACAACATGTAAGTTTTCGCATGTAACCTATAGATCTAGCAATATGGCGCAAACATGGATCACAAATCAAACATAGCAATCATATTAACATGCATAAGAACCTGCTTTGATACCAGTTGAAAGTCCCCTCAACAAGGGGGGGCGAAACCCTACTGGCGCATATGGAGGTTTTAAAGCAGCGGAATGGATTTCTAGGGATCGATTGCATGAGATATGATCAACTACAAAAACCCCGATTGCAAACATAAGAAGGATCATACCATCGCCATCCTTTGGATGGTGCCCTGGAAGCAAAGATCGAAAGGGATCTTCTCCAAAAGTGACGCACACAAGGTGATGCCGCCTACTCTTTGTTGATCCTTGTGCTAGCAAGGTTCTTCAAAGGTCTTTGTCGTATGAAAGGGAAGAGAAGATTTTCCTTGCTTGGCGAGACCTCTCCCTTGTCGTCAAGAAGCTCTACCACACGAATGTGTCAAGAACCAAAAACCAACAGGCGATAAGAGGGCGAGAGGGAGGCGTGAAGAGGAGGCGACGTGAGATGTGGTCACGTAAGTGACATGCTATCTAAAAATAGCAAAACCACTTCTCATCATGAAATGCGCTCATGAACAAATCGCAAATCTCTTCTCCCATGAACCATGCGCTCACTTGATGAGCTGGTTCAATTTGGTTTGGTTCAAAGACCAATTAACCCAAGCCATGGTCTAGATCTCATTGAACCAATAGGTTCCAGATCTAACCGTTCATCTCTTGATGCTCTTGATCTCACCGATCTAGCATCCATACTCTCAATCAAAGCTTACCGATCTTAAGCCCTAATCAATCAAACATGATCAGACCAGATCTCACTTACAATCAGAGATTAAATCCCTTTAAACTGAATCCAAACAATTCAGTCCACACGATCTGACTTAAGTAAGCCATATCATCAAATTGTGCGACCCTAAGGGTTTCCTTTAAATGTCGGTAACGACAACTCACGTTATCACGATCAGTGAGGGGTATCTAGCAACACATCACTGTCTCCCGATATAAAGGAAAGAGTCTTCCAAGACTACACCCAAACCACAGCACAAGTGTGAATCCACTTCACAAGGCATACATGTTTCCTTTGCCACTGGATGTTCTTATTGGACAAGCGTGTCAAGCCTGTAACTCCAATATGATGAGAATGATTAGATCAGATGAACATAGTCATCTGGGTATGGCCATACACTTTCTCAATCATCTCATTCAAGGGGGCCCCTTTAGAACATCACACTCCAATCAAGGAGACGGCAATCCTATATCTATCACTAGTGTCCTAACCTGACTCATGATCATTATCCAAGATAGTCTATAACCATTATGTTTCAAATGATATTGAACTACCTCAAAACAATGACAATCATCATTTAGAAACACAAGTGATCTCAAGTCAGAGGACATGTGCCACTTGTTGTAAACAAGGATTATTCACATTGTGACAAGCAATTGAATATCCTAGTAGGGTCTGTCCAGTACATCCAATGTACCCATAAGTCTACATCTTATTCCATGCTCGAAGCATCCTATAAGATTAGAACACATATTAGTCTCAATCATATCAAGGCTGTCTCATGTTCACCAAGATATCTCGACTAAGGATATTACAGCATGTCAGCCAAGCTAAACAGCATTGAGACATTATTCAGAAGCACACTTATTGCAGCAGACAATGTAACAAACTGAATAACAACCATTGCCTTTATAAACATAAGAGTTTATACATGATACTGAAAGAATCCCAAGGCCTCAAACATTAGCCTTAAGGGCATACCCCAACAAAGGTATATTATGAAATAAACATAACTTCTATCAAATTATGATAAATAATTCGTATAAAAAGAGTATGAATAAAGATTAATTCATAAAAGTCAGCGGGCTAAGCCCTAAATCCCGAAACAATGATCTACTCACTCATGTTCTTAAGGAAATACATGTTTTTACGATGAACAAGTATAGATCTAGTAAAAATTGCAAAGAATTCACTAAGACAACAATAAAACCGGCTTCCCCTCGATCTGGAGATGAGAAAGAGTTGATCAATCGATGCTTTTGCATGAAATCTTGTTAAAATTTCGCTCGGAAATCAACTTTCGCCCTTGTCACCGCCGCCCTTCGTGTTCATCCGAAAAAGCCCCCTTAAACCATGAAAAATATAATCTTTTATAGTTAGACCGGTTTGGAACCCATCAAGGAATGGTTCTGCAAGGTTTGGTTCAAATCCAGCTCGAATTGGTGGAGAATCGAGTGAAAAACTCGTCGAGCAGACGTTTTCACGGTCCGTATCGTGTTCACGGCCACGGCCATGATTCTTTCTATGTATAAACGCCTTGTGTCACAGAAATATTCACGGACCGTAATGGATTTACAGCTTCGCCCGTGAAAGTTTCTGTGACATATCCATACTTAGACGTTTTCGCCCACTGCTTGAACTCAAAATTACGGCCGAGCCATAATTACGGCCAAGGCCATGATTATTGATTTCTTCACCATTTTTGCTCCAAATTTGATGTGTAAGCTCGTGATCTCCTCGGGAATCATGCTTTGGCTTCAAAACTAGTGAAATCCTTCATTTATGAGTGATTTTACCTATATTTTTAATAAAACCAGGAAAAGTGAAGATTCTGTGCAAAGTGACGTAAAAGCATTAAAATAAGCACAAAATCATGCAATTAAGCACAAAATCATGCAATTAAGCCCAAAATATGATGTAAAATATAGGCAAAAACATAGTGTAAATGCAACACATCAAAATACCCTATACTTAGAATTTTGCTTGTCCTCAAGCAATACATCAATATGAATAAAGAATGTAAAGGTAAGGAATGCTCATCAGTTTTACCATCAATAAAGTTCTTAGTTTACAATTCAGGCAAGTAACTTTTTAGAACTTAGATCATTCCAGAGAAATCACAGTAAAAATAAACCGTCAAGAATTTACAACATAAGAAAGATAAAATTCATGAGTCATGTTATAATGTTCATACAACACATATCAAGAAATCAAATACCTTTTGGTTTAATAAATCTGTCTTAATCAATAGATAAAGATTTATTTCAAGTCATTTGGTGAAATTATAAATTAGAGATTTTTAATGCAATTTGGTCTTTAAACTGTTATGTATAGAACATTATTCAAAGTATACTGCATAACAGTATAATTTAACTCATGGTCTCAATCTTAAGTCAGGGGAATTTTCCACTAAGCCCATAGCTTTCTCTTTTCTCCATTTATTTTATTCAGACTTCAACTCATGTCTTCGGTACCACTGCCAATTTTTCGCAGTGCCAAGTAGAGGAGTCACACATTTTTTTTAATAATAATCTGGAGAAAGCTGGCTAGTGTCAACTCATAACCTCAGATTATGCTACCAGAGGAGTTGGAGCAAATCTCAAGTTAAATATATAAATCACCAAATTTCTTTCCATAAAAATCACTATTAAATCAAAGGGAAATAAATTAAACTTAAAGTACCAGGATCATTATGCACATGTTGTTTAAACATTCAACAATTCCTATGTAAACTTTATCAATATCAGAATTGATCTTACTCAACAATTTAATTTTTCATGAAATCTCAAAAATTCTCTAAATCATCAAATTAAATGTCCAAAATGCTTCCTAAGTGCAAAATTAAGGATAAAATGAATCTGATTAATCCTTAACAATCTTAAACATTCAAAATTCACATCAGTAAAACTTTAAAGGAATAGCAAAATATGAAAAGGACATCCTAGACTTAATTTGATGCATATGTATAAACATTAATTCGATGAAAGAATTCAGAAAAAATTTTGCAAGGGTTTCCTCTATATTACTGGCGAAACTCTGTACGGTTATATCAAAAGTATGAAATACAGCTCAAAAAAATCCGAAAAATATATCATATCAAAGATATTCAAGTTTTACATGGTAATCAACTTTCAAACATCAAATACCGTCAGGTTTCATCATTCAAATCACAGTTTACCATACTCACAAAGATTTGCTTCAATTTTTACAATTCCAGAGCAATTCACTGTATCATCCATAATTCTCTTATTCATCATTTCTTTCCTTTACGAAAACTCTTCAAAATTTCCTACAATCAAAGCTACCCAAAATTAAAGCATTTTAGAAATGTCCTCAGGTTTAGCAACCTGACGGTATTTGAAAGGAACTTTGATTGTATTAAAGCTACTTGGGATCGAGTGTCATATATGAACAATTCAAAAGTAGCTTTATAAGAGAATCGGGATTTCTGGGTTTCACCACACTGACTATTATGAATCTTATAAAGATAACTCAATCAACAGAAAATAATTATCATGAAAGGAACTTCTCCTAATGTACATATCACCTCCTCTCGGAGTGTAATACGGTGTTTAATTAAGTTAACTCCTTACTCTCATGACAGTTAACCTAACTAAACCCATTAAGTTCTATGAAAAGTTGTTAAATCCTTCAGAAGAATCCAAACTACCCTCGTGATTGGATTCGAAGGTTCAACTGAAATAGATCGGATGTTGCGATTCACCTCTCGGTCCTTCTCGCAACGTCTAAAACGCAATTATATGTGGCCAAGGTATTATTACGAAATAAACACAACTTCAGTCAAATCATGATAAATAATTCGTATAAAAAGAGTATGAATAAAGATTAATTCATAAAAGTCAGCAGGCTAAGCCCTAAATCCCGAAACAATGATCTACTCACTCATGTTCTTAAGGAAATACATGTTTTTATGATAAACAAGTATAGATCTAGTAAAAATTACAAAGAATTCACTAAGACAACAATAAAACCGGCTTCCCATCGATCCAGAGATGAGAACGAGTCAATCAATCGATGCTTTTGTGTGAAATCTCGTCGAAATTTTGCTCGGAAATCAACTTTCGCCCTTGTCACCACCGCCCTTCGTGTTCGTCCAAAAAAGCCCCCTTAAACCACGAAAAATCTGATCTTTTATAGTTAGACCGGTTTGGAACCCATCAAGGAACGGTTCTACAAGGTTTGGTTCAAATCTGGATCGAATCGGTGGAGAATCGAATGAAAAACTCGTAGAGCAGACGTTTTCACGGTCCGTAGCATGTTCACGGCCACGGCCGTGATTCTTTCTATGTATAAACGCCTTATGTCACAGAAATATACACGGACCGTAATGGATTTATGGCTTCACCCGTGAAAGTTTCTATGACATATCCATACTTAGCCGTTTTCGCCCACTGCTCAAACTCGAAATTACGGCTGAGCCATAGTTACGGCCAAGGCCATGATTGTTGATTTCTTCACCATTTTCGCACTAAATTTGACGTGTAAGCTCGTGATCTCCTCGAGAATCATGCTTTGGCTTCAAAACTCATGAAATCCTTCATTTTTGGGTGATTTTACCTATATTTTCATAAAAACCAGGAAAAGTGAAGATTCTGTGCAAAGTGAAATAAAAGCATTGAAATAGGCACAAAATCATGCAATTAAGCCCAAAATATGATGTAAAATATAGGCAAAAACATGGTGTAATGCAACGCATCACTAACCTTTAGTCGCACCAGAGAAGTCCACATTAAGCACCTTAGGTCCTCATTAGAAATTCTATGCAAGGAATGCTTCTACCTGAACACCAAGAAGTGTATCTTCTTAGCAAATCAAATGCACTTCTTAGGTTTCATCGTCTCAGACCAAGGGCTCATGGTCGACCCAATCAAGGATGACACAATTAGACATTGGCCTGAATCCCAGTCTGTCAATGAGGTTCGTAGTTGCCTTGGGTTGGCTAGTTTTTACCGTCACTTCATCAAGGAGTTTCGCATGATTGTGACCTGACCCAACATCTATCACAAGATGAGTTTGCTTGGACCCCAGCCATACAACTGGGGGTGGTCATGGTCGGTTAACTGAATAGTTGACCCCAGTCAACTGGTTAACCAAACCATTCGATTCGAAAAAATCGTGAACATTCCTGAACCATTTGACCGATTAAACGGTTAATCGAACAATTCTGTTTAAAAAAATCGTCAGCCGTTCCCGAACCATTTGACCAGTTAACCGATCATAATTTATTTACTAAAGCTTATTCAAAGTTGAGTGACTATTAAATATTATTATTTGATAATTAAATATTTTAAAAAATTAATTTTTAGGCTTACTCTAACTATTAAATATTATTATTTGTTAATTAAATATGTAAAATAATTAATTTTAAAATTATGGTCAATAGTTTTTGAACCCCGTGACTTACTAAGTCATAGAGTAGAACCTAACCATTACACACACATATATATGTGTGTGTGTGTGTATCAGTCGATTTGATTAACCGGTGAAAAATTTTTCCTCGAACCATAATCGAACCGAACCATAAAATTATAACCTAAAAACCGACTGTGAACTGAACCGATCCATTCGGTTAATCGCCCGTTCGGTTCGGTTCAGTTGGTTAACCACTTCTTTTTTAACACCCCTACACACAACGTTCATTCCTAACACTTAAGGATGCCTTGATCACAACCCCTGTTCTTCGATTAACCGACTTCTCTAATCCTTTTGAGGTTGCGTGCGATACCTCCAGAACTAGAATTGGAGGTACTTTGAGTAAAGAGGACCACCCGATTGCCTTCATTAGTGAAAAACTAAATGCAGCTGGCAAAGATACTTTACATGCAATAAGGAGTTCAATGTCATTGTTCAGTCCTTGAGGCAACGTAGACATTACCTGGTTCATAAGGAATTTCTCTTGTATAGTGACCACCAAGCCCTATCTTTCCTTAACGCACAAAAGAAATTAAGTGCCCAACATGCCAAGTGGGTCGAGTACCTACAACAGTATTCATTTGTCATCAACCACAAAGCTGGAAAGGCGAATGTGTTTGTTGACACGCTAAGGCCCCATTTGGCCTAGCTTCTGGGCCTGCTTATGGCTTTGCGGCTAGCAGAAATCAAGAAGCTCAGGCGTTTGGCCCTTCAGCTTGGCTGCTTATGCTCAATAACCCTTATATGTAATAATAATTTTTTTATAGTATAACTCATAATATTTTTAATAATTATTTTAATTATAGTTAACTATAAATTTAATCATATAATTTTTATCTTAGTAATTATTTTAATAAAAAATTATTTATTATAAATAGGATAACCTAACCATAAGCTATGCATCCAAACACCCTCAAACTTCTTCAACTAGTATCTTTTCAACAAGCACTTCTTCAACCAGCAAAAGTTAGAAATAGAAGCTGGGCCAAACGGGGCCTAAGTTGAGTCTAAACCCTCTTTTATGTCATGTGAACCTGGGTAAACACGTTTGACCATGTCCAAGATGACTATCCTAGTTGTCCAGACTTTGGTTGTGTATCCCTCGGACCTCTCTTAGGGACCACTTGCTAATACAGCGACATGTCGGTGGTTTTGCAAGACACCATAGATGTGACAACACCATGGAACTGGCAGAAGAATGATTGTTCTAGCCTGGCTTAAGAAAAGACATTGAGTGTATTGTCTGCCATTGTGGCACTTGCCAAATGGCCAAACCTCGTCCTGCCAATACTAGCACCTACACACCACTTCACATTCCCTAAGGCCCTTGGCAGGACCTGAGTATGGACTTCATGCTAGGACTACCATAGACCACAAGTAGGTTTGACTCCATTTTCATGGTTGTAGACCAGTTCTCTAAGATCACTCACTTCATCCAGTGCACCAAGACCTCCAATGCATTCCATGCGCCAAGTCATACCCTCTAAAACTAAACTCAAACACCTTATGAAACCTGGAAAGAACATAAATCTAACTTAAAATTCTTTCGAATGTTAGGATGCTTGGCTAAGTTCAAAATACCAAAACCAAAGATAAAGAAAATTGGTCTTAAAACAATATATGTTGTTTTCTTAGGTTACTTTCTAGACTCTAACACATATAGGTGTCCAACAATAAATTCTAAAAATTTCTAACAACCCCTTAATTGACTGATATCTCCTTCTTTGAAAATTTATTTCCTTTCAAGACTAAAAACCCCCAACCACATAAAAATGTTAATCCATCTCACATTCCTATAACTCTTAATTATCAACCATCTTCTTCACACTCTAGTCAAGTAGTTGAACCTAGAAGAAGCAAGAGAACTAAAGCCTTTGGTGATGACTATCACTTATGTGATTGAAGACACACCAAAATTGTATCAAGAAGCTCTTAGTTCCTCTTGTGCTCCTTTTTGGAAACAAGCTATGCATAATCAAATTCAATTTATAATAAGTAACAACACCAAGATTCCTATTGAACTACCTCTTGGAAATAAACCTATAGGATGCAAATGGATCTTTATGAAGAAGCTAAGGACCAATGGTAGTGTAGAAAAAGATAAAACGTGTCTAGTTGTTCAAAGTTTTAAGTAGAGAGCTAACATTAACTACTTTGATACCTACGCATCTGTTGCTAGAATCACCACTATCAGATTCCTTCTCTCTATTGCTTCAATTCACAATTTAATAATTCATCAATTGGATCTAAAACTATTTTTCTCCATGGAGATCTTGAAGAGGAAATCTATAAGATACAACATGAAGGCTTTACTATTCATGGCTATGAAAGGAAAATGTGCAAATTAATTCATTCATTATATGGTCTAAAGCAAGCCCCTAAACAATGACATGAAAAATTTAATAATATCATCCTATCATATGGTTTCCAAATCAATAACTCTAATAAAATGCAAACTCTAGCTTTGTATTATTGTGTTTATATGTAGATGATATCCTAGTTCTCTCTAATAATATAACGTGGTTTTTTATATTAAAAAATTCCTTTCTAAATAATTTGATATGAAAGATATTGGAGAAGCACATGTAATTTTAGAAATGAAAATTATCATAAACCAAAATTCAAATTCCCTATCACAATCACATTATATTCATAAAATCTTAGAAAAATTCAACTTTAGTCCTTCATCTTCTCTTAGTACACCTTTTGATCCAAACTATCAAATTATTAAAAATCAAGATCAATATTCTAAGGCCATAGGTTCTCTTCTTTTCGTAGCAAATAGAACTAGACCTAATATAACTTATGCAATCTCTACACTAAGTAGATACACTAACAACCTAGTGAAACACACTGAAATGTTATTGATAGAGTATTTAGATATCTTAAAAGGACTCCTAATTATGCCCTGACCTATGATGGGTATACATTAATTTTAGAAGGATATTGTGATACTAATTGGATCTTAAATTTAAATGACATCAAATCCACTCCCAAGTTTGTCTTCACATTAGGTGGTTGGAGTCATTTCCTAGCAATCCATAAAATAGACAATAATAGCAAGAAGTACTATTGGAAGCTGAATTAGTAGCTTTAGATCTAGCATGCTATGAAGTTGAATGGCTTAAAAACCTATATTCTTCCTTACTAATGGCAATATCTATTACCTCTCCACTCTCCATAAATTATAACAACAAAGCTGCAATTGACCTTACAAAAAGAAACTAGTAAATACAAAATTAAGTAGGCATATAAAAATAAGACAAAAGGCAATAAGATGGTTATCTTCACATAATGTAATATCCTTGTCTTTTGTTAAAACTGATAATAATCTAATCAATTGCCTCACTAAAAGTTTGAATCAAACAAAAAATAGTGGTTTCATCAAGGAGAATGGAGATTCATCTATAATAAGCCCTCCTATAGTGGCAACCTAACCTCCGTGATAGGTAAACCCTGGAAATAGGTTTAATGGGTAATAATAAGCCTAGTGGTTAGCCAAGGAGCACAAATAAAATTTGTAAAAATATTATTGTGTTAATTGGAGTTGTATTTTTAAAGGCTTTAATACCTCATTCCTAAAGTGATTGATATACTCCTATGTAGATGTGAGAAAAATTATAACTTTGAAAGAAATCCAAAGGTATATCCTCACACACTTCTTCATAAGGGCTTCTCTTATATGTGAGTTTCTATATACGGCCGCAAACTAGAAATTAAACATCTTTAGTAAACTTACAAGAAAAATAAGATACCTGTGCATGGCTAAAAATATGCAACTCCGTGTCACATTAGTTGTATCATGTGTGCACCATTCAACGCTGGGTCAAAATGAGTATAATTCAAGACCTAGTTCACTATACACCTTCTAGTAGAGTTCCGTGTACCAAGTATTGAGCATTGCTCTTCCTTAACCACACGATATAAATGTTGAATAGCAAATTTTTTGGTTTTATCATATTAATTTGGATTTTTATGTTTTTGTGAGAGATTGTTGGTGTTTTGAAAGGAAAAAAAACCCAAAAATACTCTTAAGTCCCACATGGAAGGACTAGGGAAAAAGACTTAGGTTTATAATGATTTCTTACTCTCTTACCCTTTGGGGCTTCTTAGGGACATTAAATATATTTACCTAAGTTGATCCAAAATCACATTCACATGTGTGGGGGGTGCTAGGCATGCTAGGTCTAGTCAGGTTAGGTCATGGTTGTAGTCATGGTCCAATTCTCCCAGGGCATTCAATTTATTTTTTTTTTATTTTCACATTTCTACATTCAATTTATATTTTTTTATTTTCACATTTCTAATATTGCTATCCGTTCTTTTTTTTTTCCTCATCTCTTTTCAAAATCAGAAATGTATAAATCCAGTTTTCTCCTAGCTAAATTCCTAAAAAAAAGATTAATCATTTGGTAGATGTCCAAAAATAAAAAAAAAAAACATTTTATCTATTCAATCCAAAAAAAATTGGAGAATGCACATTTACTTGAAATATTTTGTTAAGATTCACCTAAAATTAGACGATGTTAACTTGGTTGTCCTAGCCATTACACCTCTATATAAGGAGAGGAGTCCAGACGACTTAAACACACTACGCTTCACTTCTCACACACTCTAAGTTTCTCCCTTTTCTTAAGTTATTCAACGTTAAAAGTCCACTATACATAGATACTTCACCGACGCACCAACAAAAGAGTATCGCCAATTGAGTCTTAGGGCATCATCCCAAATCTAAACCCACTCTAAGGGGCTAGAAATTCACCTTAGGACAAATTATATGTCACCTCTAACACTTCTAATCCTAACCTTATTTCCACTGTCAATGATTGCATATAAAATTATTTGTAGGATTATATCATCTCATAATAATTGCACAACATTGCCTTATGACCGACTACATACACTTTTAAGTATTTCTGCACCTTTGTTTCATCTCACGGTAGTAAGGATCTGCTTCATATATTTACTTGCCTAATTGCAAGTCTTATTATTACTTGATTTTAGAATAGTTGCTTAGCATAATAGCATATTACCATATTTGTGAACTACATATTAAAAAAAACGAAGATTTTGAAGAGATCTTCTACGCTGGCAAAATTTAATGTTCACACAATGTTAAGACAATTATCAAAGCATTTAGAACAAAAATTAATAAATATACGACATAGGCTTACACGCAACTAGAATTCAATCCTACCGTATACATGTGTGACAAAAGTTCTCGCACGTTGCAATCTACTTCATCCTAAAATCCTGACATTACAAGTGCAATATTATGGTAGGATGTGCATGTACGTGACACAATGGGAAAGAAAGACAGCTTAAAAATTTTCAATTCAAGATCCAGCGCTTTCTTCGAACAATGTGCTTATGGTTACAGTGAAAAGCCAAAGTATCTGGTTCGCATAATTCCATGCACCCTCATTCTATAAAGAATTTGGATGAGACTGCCGGAAGATACTTTCCGGATGATAGTTTAAGTTGATATGTTAAATCAACATCCATAAGACGATGATTCTCTTTTGAGCGATGCATTGCAAAAGAAGTCACCAGTTCATCACCTTCATTAACTCGAAGGGCGGGATTTAGCAGAAATAACTGTCCACAAATTAAAAGCAGGGTGGTTAAGCACCTACTGTAGGATAATATACACAAAAGGAACAGGTTTTAAATGCTCTTAAATTCGAATGGAATAAACCGCAAAGCAAAAAAAATGCATCATAGAAATATGAAACAAAGGACCCGCTACTACTTCCTTCAAACTTGCGTGAAAAGCAAAATGAACATTTTATAACGAGCCTGTTTGTGAATAGTAGCCTCATAAAGCCTAAAATTCGCATAGGGGAAATGGAAAGCTTAAGAGAATTTCTTGGGCTCTCAGAATTAAACCAAGGGTCAAATATTAGTAGTGTATTGGGGTTGGGGGTCAAATTAACCAACATTGAAGCGACCACTTCTAGTCCACATTGATTCATGTTTTTCTCTCAAAAAATAGTAGTCCCTATGCATAACGCTCTCTATGCAGGCTCTTGGGAGTCGATGCAGGTAACATTGCCCTTGAATAGCAACAGGCTTAAACTACGTTTTAGTGTCTTAAGGGATATTTTCCTGGAATGGAACTTGGAAAGAGACGATAAATGTATACTTTCTTTATTGACTTAGAAAGACCAATTCAGTAATCCAAACTATTATGATTTTTTTTCAAACTCTTCCTTGGCTCTTTATAGTCTCAATGACATAATGCAAGACCTTTTTCCTAATGCTACAAATATACTTCTAAACCATGAATAAATCTTCTAGTATAAAATCCTTCCTCCAACCTATAGATGAAAATTCAATAAAATAATTAAGTACTACAATCACATGCAGAAGAAGTACTAAGAGATCGACAAACTGATTCAGATTTATGTCAATGTAATTTCTTTATATTGTTATGGGTACAAAATATAATATCTTGATTGCATATGCAAATCATAGTTGTCTTATGTTTGAGGACTAACTCTGGAATGGATAAATATGTGCTAGCTTATAGTTCATGTTTTCCATAATTTTTTTGAAGTGTTGCTAGTCTTGCAGACAGTTACAGCAGAACTGCAGGTTTGAGCCTCATCCATACACTGCTTATTTGAAGATTTTAGCTGCCCCCAGAGAGATTTTGGAAATAGCAGCACAGTTTTAATTTACTTTAATCCTATATACAAACATTCCACATGCTTGCGCCTAGGTATTTCTGCATGTAATCAGGATATTCATGTTATAATTGAGTTAAGAACAAAGGAACATTAAAGCCTGACTACTCGGATCAGTGTTCACAATAACTGGAATCAAGCATTGGCTGGCTCAAGTGATCATTTAAATTCAAATCGTTAGACCAATCATGACAACTCACCTAATTGTTGGCATGGCAATGAGCCAAGCATTAACTGTTAGAAGTCTAATGTGGGCCACAATGAAATTAATTGCACCTTGTAGTAAAAATAGTAGGGGTTTTATTATGCAAGGTTTGGGCATTTTTTGTTTCCTATGGATCAAGCTTTCGAGTATTTTTATTTTAAAGGTCTCAACACTGTTAAAGGTTGCAATAAGTTTATAAATATGCACTTCTGTTTTATGTTCATAAATACGAACATGTTTATATACAATCATGCTTTGTTTATGATATTATGTAATTATCTTTTAAGTTAAAGTGCATTATGAATGCTACGGTACAGTTACGGCAAACTTTTCTTTCGATAAAGATTTGATATATTCTGTTATGTTTTGGAACATGTCATTGATTCAAAACCCATCAATTATAAATTCAAAATTTTGGCAAACTTCTATATGCATGATGTTTTAATTGATAGTAACCCTATCGATGGTAAGAGGATGATTATGAGAAATCTGATCCCACATTCCTTTGACTAAACAACAGTAGTCAGGCATAGATCTATCTTTTTGTTTCAAATTAAAGAACTCTTTGTTCAAACAAAGAACATGGCATCCATTTTCTTAAGACTAGGTGGTGGCCAAAACTTTCCAGATCTCCATTGTCATGTCAGAACATCATGGTTGAAGCAATATTGGGCTCAATATTGGCTAATAATATAGTAACCACCACCATATCAAAACAACGCCATATATTATATGCAGGATCCATGGGATCTAGTGGAGAACTAACTGACTAGATGTTGATCCTTTCTTTGTGATCCCAAGAAGAATCTTATGGCCCTAGCCCACAAGAGATAATTGGTACCAACAAACTTCATAGTGGTACCCAAGGTGGAGATAGGTTGCTATTCAAGATTGCCATTATCCATATATATGCAAATTTCTTGCTCCTTGATCTCTTATCTCATTTTTTTACTTTTTCAGAATCTCCCCCTAAAGGAGGAGCCACAACAACTTCAATTTCTTCATTCAATCAGCAATCTAATCAATATCCTTGGGATAATTGCATCCCTTGCTTTAGGAATTCCACTTGAAAGCAATCCACATTGGTGGCGAACAATGTTGTTTATAGCTTGTATTTTTGCCTTTATTCTCTTATTGGGCATGCAATTTGCTATTGAGAGATCCCACTAGCTTTACATGGTTGGAAGAATTGATGAGGCAAAGATAGTAATTGAAATAATGTACGGTGGTTTCTGGCCAGGGTTCCAAAACCAGGCGGAGTAGGCGTGCTAGTGAAGAAGGAATAAGTGAGCCGTAGTGTGTGATTTCTTGAAAATTTCTTGAAAGAGAAATAGATGCAGGCCGATGCAGGCTGGATACATGTGCAAGCGGAGCGGGAACTTCTTGAAAGAAACAGGCACTAGTTCGAAAGGAGATGCAGGGTGGATGAACTGAAAGAATCAAGGAGTAGATGCTCCGATGGAGAGACAATTAAGAGGAGGCAGATGAGTTTTGCCCCCAAGAAGCCGGTGAAAATCCAGCCAAACATAGGTGAGATTGGCTGCCACGAGGAGAGAACAACCGAGAGCTTGAGTTTGTTCAAAAAAAAGTAATTCCCCAGAGACATTCTCTAGCGAAGGGAGGAGAGGAGCCACTTAAGCTTCCTTTGATGCCATGTCACAATGATTCCCCGAAAAAAACATCATCATAACCCTAAGCTACTCTACAGGATATATAAATAAACTAGCCCTGTAAAGTCTTCACGGGTTAGATATATCTACATACTATTAACATATAGAATTTACCAAATCACAGATGTCATGTTTTGCTAGCTTATACAATGTGTGGAACTGAAAAGTTGAAGCTTCTTTCTCTCTTTTGGAGAAGATGTTCCTCGACTTAAGATCTACAGAGATGTTATCAAGAGTTTAAAACCATTTTACAATGTGGATGACGTCAAATTAAGTTAACATGATTATGTAATAAGTTTGTTCTCTACTTGTAATTGTATGGTGCTCCACTACTATAGAATTTTTCGTTCTCTGTTGACTGCTATGATTGAAATTTATTAGGAGTAACTGGATTTAAGCTATAGTCAATCTTCCAATTATGTGCTCCCAAAATCAGTGAGAACCCGTACATGAATGACTCCTATGAAAGTTGCATTGTGTGAGGTTGGTAGACACCATGTAGTACAAAGGACACAGCAAGTATCTCCTGGGAGAATTGAAGTAGTCATGTTCCTCTTTATCAAGAACCTGGAGCAATTGTCGTGGATAACTTCTCATCACAATGAAACAGCTTGTTGGCTCATTGCTTTTGTAGTAAACCAACAAATATGTCTATGTAATTATTTAGCTTAGGATCAAAGTTTTAAATACCAATTAATACTAGTGTACCTATTCTTACTTATATACAATACTCAACAGGACTGGTACAAATGTACAATAAGAAACTGATACACACCACCCATACAAAGTGGTTAATTAGATTTTTTTTTTTTTTTTTTTTTTTTGATTCCATGCTTAGAATGTTGTGGTGGTGAAGGACCTTAGTGCCCAAGGAAGTTGCTAGAATAATTTCTCCAAGTTCATGGTTTCAACTAAGTTGAGATAAAAACTATTTGAATATTGCATTAAACACTAGCTACGAAAACAAACTTCTGTTGAATATAGAGCTCAAAGGGACAGCCTTGCAACCTTTTAAATTCTCTTTGGTGATGTTCTACAAATTGGGTTTGGCAGAGTTGCAGTAGTTCACTAGCATGTCATCCCGATTTGAATGCGTGAAGGTCGGTGATAAAGACAGATGCAATAAGGTGAATTCCAATGATTGCTCAGCATTGTGACTCTCACGAACAACCCACGAGACACAAGATGGCAAACTTCCAGACCTGAAGCTGCTGGATCCAACAAAGGTGCCAACGTCTAATAGCTTCAAGAGCTTGGAGAAATCACAGAATGACCTGGATACGCGGAGGGATCACACTACCCGAGTGCCAATGCAAGAGAAGAAAGAGTGGAATGCGCTATTTAGAAATAATATTGGAGGGCCATCCAAAGGGTGGATGCAATCAGAAGCTATCTTGAATAGCATCGCAGCAAAATACTTGGATAGGGTCATTGAGGAGAAACTTGAAGCTTGTAAAGCAAAATGGAGAACTTGCGGTAAGTTCCTTTGTAAGACTCCCCCAACGTAGATAGTGAAATGTGCGGTAATGAAGATCTGGAGGCCAAGCTCCCTAAATGCGGTGGTGGACCTTGAAAATGGCTACTTAATGCAGGAGCATCTTTAGAGGCTTAATCCATCTTTAGAGGCTTAATCCTGTTTTAATACGGATATTTTGGCACATATAAAAGCACCCTTGACAAGAGGTGGCCATGGGCCGTGCTCAGGCCGGCCCGGGCCTGGGCCCGCCAGGCACGGCCCGTTTCTAGTCATGCCGGGCCGGCGAAAAAATCACTGGGCCCGGCACAGCACACGGCACGATTAGACGTAATCGTGCCGGCCCAGGCACGGCTCCAGTGTTTACTGGGCACGGATCCGGCCCGCGGGCTGGATCCCGAAACTCGCCCGCAGGCCGGATCTAGCCCAACGGGCCGTGCCTGACCCGGCCCGAATGTGGCAAACGTGCCGAGTTTGGCCCACGGGCCGACTTTGGCCCGCTTCATTAAAATAAATTTAAAAAATAAATAGAATATTAATTAATTAAATTATATAAAATAAGAAAACATAAAAAAATGAGAAATTGAGAATTATGTATTTTGCACAATTTTTTTTTAAAATATTAAATTATTATTTAATTAATTATTTTATTTTATTTTAAAAATATACCATTTTAATTTTAATATTTATTAAATTAATATTTATTTATTTATAAACAACACTAACAACACAAGCCGTGCCGTTAAAACCAACTCGATTAAATTTCATATTCATAAATTATACATTTAAGCTTAAATCAAGTGCCGACATAATAGGCATAAATAATTGACCCGTAGTCAGCGACGCAAGCAACTACTATGGAAGATGTGCGAGCATTGTGTTAAACATATTTGCTCACCATGCTCCATCTTCTCTATGCATATTGCGCACTCCATGTTTTCAGCTCTACCTCCTTCAACAAGAAAAAAACTCAAGTGACTCTTGTGCATGATTTGTTTCGATATATTGCTCCGGCTCATCGTTGATATTATCACTGTCCTCCTCACTATCACTTATTTCAAAGTCCTCAACCTCTATCTCAATCTCAACCCTAGAAGGGGATAAAGTGGATAAAGTGTTCTTCAAACCTGAATACATCAATTCGTATGATTTGACTAACACATTCGATAATACTTAAAATAGTAATTCTCCATTGATCAGCATTAAAGAAATTTAAAGTAAATGTAAGGAAGATTTCACGATGAGAATTTGACAGAATGATAATTATCTTCACTTTTCTATTATCTGTCATTTTTCTCTATGCCTTGTGCTCACCACGTGATAATTATATTATAAAAGTAAATTAATTTAATACTTACTTGATCTTCTCCATGTCTAATCACGTGGTGAGCACGAGGCATAGAGAAAAATGGCTAGTCTAGACCGAGAGAGCATTGAATTCTTGATGGCTAGAAAAAGGCTTAAGTTTAAGTTCAATTAAGAAACTAATTGAAACTCAAGACTTAGAAAAGAGATTAAGAGAGAATGAGAAATTATTCCAAAGTTAGTTGGAAACTTGTGTGAAGAAATGAGAGGGTTGGAGGGGTCAATTTATAGGGATGAATTAAGTGTATATTTACATATTTATCCCCTATTTTTAATTATTAAAAGGGCCTAAAATGGTAATTTTATACTATAAAAACGCATGTCCGTGCCGTGCCTGGCACGGCCCGTGTTCTTAGGGCAGTCATCTGCTTCACCGGAGTTGGCCGCCTGGTTCTCTTCAGAACCCATGGCCAACGATGAAGGGAACGCACGCGTCTGTCTTCCACATTAGCCGGCACGCTTCCACCTCCTTCCTACAGCAAGCTCGCCGGCGTTCATGTCTTCCCCTTGCTGGCTTTCATTCGTCCTTCCGCGACGATCACCGGAGTTGGCCACCTGGTTCTTTTAGAACCCACGGCCAGCGATGATGGGAAGCTAGTTCTTACACCTCGTCTTCTCCAGCAACCACGGAATCTTCTCACCAGCGCCAGTCAACGACGCCAAGATCCTGATCCCGCCGGCCGATTGACCTCCAAATCCGTCCAGGCCATCTCCTCCAGGAGTCGATCCAGTGGCCGGAAGGATCTTTTCATCCGACGATGGGATCGTCAGAATCGGAAGAACTTCGTCTGCGCGCCCCTGCTCCGCTTCAACATCCCTTGTTTCCCCTGTCCGGCGTCGATCTCCCTCGACGCATCGCCACCCGACCTCAAACTCCATCCAGGAGCCCGCCATGAAGCACGGAGCTCCCATCATGAACAGATCTGGTGTTCGTGCACTGGTTCAACGAGCAGCGCCGGAACTTCACCTGTTGTGGCTGTCTACATCCCCTGATATGAACACCACCGCCTCCAACCTCCGTTCCGCGGACGACAAGTTCCGACTCCTCGCTCCACTATTCATCCAACATCAACCTTCGCCGTCTGCCTGGCAGGGAAAGCGCCACCCGCCGCCGTTCAAGCCACCGTGTCCACCAACCAACTTCACACGTGAAGAAGGCGAAGGGTCACGTGAAACGGCAGCAATCAAAAAAAAAAATCTGGGAGAGAAAAAAAATGCTTTGACTATTTTGACTTGCAGGTTCAAATTATTTCACCAGGAGGTGAAATTTTCAAAGAGGCAAAATTTAATGCAAGAGCATCTTTAGAGGCTTAATCGTGTTTTAATACAGATATTTTGGCACATATAAAAGCACCCTTGACCACAAGTCAACATCTCAAGGCCGCCTAATTAATGGGGATCCAAACCCAATCCGACGGTCCAAGCGAACTAAAAGGATACAAGCAAGGCTCCAAGATTGATCCATCCATCAGCAATTATGATAATATTAATTTTCGTAGATTTATGATGACGGCTACAATTATGACATACGTTGCTTCTAATAGTTGCTATTATGACAATAATGACATACGTTATGATGACTCTTCGTTGCTTCAGACATTATAATGTATTAAATATCTTGTTGATAAGTGTGTTATTGGACGATCTGATTTTAGACATGTGTCACAGTCTGATCCGTCCAAGTAGCTATATATAGGTCTCTCTTCTAATGCAATAGACAGTCGATTACAATTGAATAAAGTTATTTTTGGAACCCTTTGGGTGGTGTCTTCCTCCTTGTGAGGTTAGGGTAGGAAATGTAGTCACTTCTCTTCCCCCTTAGCTAAGCTAAGGGTTTCTTCTCTTCTCTTCTCATCTTCCCTCATCTGCTCGCTTTTTCTCTTCTCTTCTTGCAACTCTAGATCCCAACATGCACTTCTTCTCCTCCATCACTACTATTTATTTAAATTTACATCGATGGAAGAAGCCACTGGAATACTCACTAGAGGGCCATGGACAATACTCAAAGAACTACTCAACCTCCAACCCTGGGTGCTAGACTTCCCGCCGTTACTCCATAAGATTAAAACTGCAGGCTACCTAGCTTACCTCTAGATTATTGGGATGAAGATATGATTATTGATATCGCTTCTAAGATTGGTAAACTATTAAGAATTGATGAAAGAATTTCAATACTCAACAAAGGTAAATTCATGTGCGTTTGCGAAGAGGTTGACATGCAAAAGCTGCTAAGGGAGAGAGTCTAGATCAGACTAGAGGGGTAAGGATTTTTTCGAGTCCTTGCTTATGAGAACTTGCCAGCCTTTTGTGAAAGCTGCGGCTGCGTCGGACATAAAATACAGGATTGTTTAATGGGGAATAAGGAAGGAAAAACTTCAAGGGAGAATTGAGATAAAGGCAGGGTGAAAGCTAGTGTGTAGGATTCTGCTCAAACACGGACAAGGTAAGCGGGTTGCAAGCTAAAGAAGATGAGGAGAAAAGCTGAGACCTGAGCGAATTATCGAAGCCAGATCTTACTGAACAAGAACCGGAACCCATAAAAGGTGTAGAAGTAGAACATATGGAAAACAGTCAGCAAACGGACAAGAACCCAATAACTCGGAATAAGGGGCAAACTAGCCGAAAAGCAGGCAACGGACATTTTGGAACAGTAATGTTCCAATTCACCTCAGAAAATAAGTCTCTCGAAGGCAATAAATGCATTAGCAGAGGCAACTCAGGGACTTATCTTGAAGGATGGAATTAAATGAAGGAAATGGGGATGAAGTAACTGAAGAACAAAACCATCAATGCCTTGAAAATATAGAACGGGAACCAGATGAGCCATTAGACTCTAGCCAAATATCTAAATTGGACCATGAGGATAATTTGATGCTTGCGGCTTAGGTCAATAGAGACCAAAACTCTAAGGCGTGCAAGGGTGACAAGTATGTGATGGATCCTGATGAAGAAATGTGTTCAGAAATCCCTAATCAGCTTGCTATTGTGTGGCACGAGAAGGAAAAAGCAAATACGAGAGACGAAGCAATGGACCTTTGTGCCTTGACCATGTTAGACAAGGAGAAACTAATAGCTGAAACAGTAAAAAACTTCAGCAATATCTTTGGAGGAAGAGCGGAGGACTTACATGGCCTAGAAGTATCCTCTTCATCCTCCTCCTTTAGCTCTCGCTCATCGAAGCTAAAAAGGGCCAGAGTGCAGCATACCTTGAGACAAGCCTAAATGAGTGGATAACTTTAAGGTATCCAATTCTTCTATATTGTTTTAAATGATTAGTCTTTCATGGAACTGCAGAGAGCACGAAGACAGCAGGTAATAGACATGATAGCCATTTGGAAAAGAAAATATAACCTTAGTTTCATCGCCCTTCAAGAAAAACACTTGAGGATAATGAAGCTAAAAACTTCACAAAGATGTTGGGTAAAAATTAGAGATTTCCCCCGGCCAAGGAGCTTAGGAGGAATTTTTGTATGATGGAATCGCGACATGGTATGTGTCACGCCCAATTAAATCGACCTGTCCACGTCAGCCGTTTGGCGTTGAACTATGTGCAAACTTTCAAAATCAAAATTGAATTCGATTGATTTTCAGCCACGCGTCGAATTTGCGTTGACTCGGGTCAATGCTTTGATTCGAACGCCAGGTTGCCTTCGTCTTCAAATGATCGAACGATGGTGCTTGGCACCAAAGAAGAAAGGGGAGATGGGTTCAGGCGTGCGTCAAGACCAAGCAGCGCCTGCCCAGCCCTCAGCCTTCGTCAGAGAACAAAAACAGAGAACAAACAACGGAATGGGGAAATTTACATTTGATTTCGCAATCAAACCTACATAAACCCTCTCCCTCCTCACATTACAATGCTTTGCTCACTAAGCTCTCGCTGCCGCCAGAAGAGATGGCATTCGCAGAGGCGAACGCCGGGGAGGAAGGAGCAGTGTCGCACACTACTTGCTCGCCAGAGGTCCGCCGGATACCCTTTTCCTTCTCTTCTCCCAGGCAGAGCTCTCTACCTTCCTCATCGCTTGCCTGGTGTTTTAAGGACGGAGGAGACGTCTTCCTCCTTAGAAAGCCAGCCATCGCCAGCCTTCTTCCCATCTTCGTCGACGCTGGATCTCGCTGCATCATCTTCACCTGGTCAGACACCGAAGTAGATGTTGTCGATCCCACCGCTATCGACGCCGAAGATGTCGTAGATGTCGTAGCTGATTTTGTCTATGCAGTGGTCCCGAGCTTCGTCCATTCAACGAAGCTTCGTCGATTTGGGTCAACAGCAGGCTTTTGGGCAGCTGCCTAGGCCCGTTTGTTCTCTGGCCCGCTCCGGGAGGCATCACAGTAAGCATGAAAGCTATGGTCTGCACAGACCAATTCATTACCCTTATTGTTGATCACAACAAGTATGATCCCCGGCTTCTCACTGTTTTTTTATGCTAGTCACATTCATAAGGTTAGAAACAAAACATGGGAGGATTTTATTAATATTGACACCATAGTCATCCCTTCCTTGGCCTGTGGTGATTTTAATTATATTACTAACATAACCCCCCTCTATTAAACATATTTCCCTATGTCAAACTCAAGTCCAACTGGATTAAGATTTATGGTAAGACTAATATTAGTCACCTTCCTAAAGCTTGCTCTAACCATAACCCCCCTCTATTAAACATATTTCCCTATGTCAAACTCAAGTCCAAACCTTTTATATATAGAGAGATTTGGAACTATCATGAAGAACCCCTTCGTATTACAAAAAATGAATGGAATAACTACAAGGGCTTTAACCTTGCTTTTTATAATAGGTTTAAGGCTATCAGAACCAAACTCTTGGATTGGAATAAACACAACCTTAGCAAACCTGAAACCATTCTTGAAAAAACTCATATGGAATTGAAAGAGTTATAACTCCTCGTGGCTAGACGGATGCTCACTAATGATGAGCTGAATCTCCAATCCCTTACTAACAAAGCCAAAGCCCTAGCCCGTCAAATCAACATAAAATGGCACACCCTTGCTAAATATAACTGGATTAATAGGGGAGAAGCTAACAACAAATTCTATCATAGTTGGGTCACTCTTAGACAAAGAATCAACCAAATAAGGCATCTAAGACTCCTTATAATTCCGTGGTCACAGATATTAACCTTATTAGGGAGGCTTTCAGAATGCATTATATAAATATGTGGTCTAAAGATAACACTAAGCCTGTTATAACTACTTACACTAGAGATATTCTCTCTAAATACATGGGTAAACTCGAGAACGACACACACATCAATTTGTGTTGTCAATTTGTGTGCCCCTTTCAAGCCTGAAGAAATCTATGAGGCGGTCAAAAATCTTAAAAGTGGGAAAAGCTCTAGTCCTGATGGATTCACTTTGGCAGTTTACATTCAGCGTTGGGAGGTTATAAGCAAAGATTTCATGTATTCCTTATCCTGCTTTCAGGAGCACCACATTATTCCGGCCTCTTGGACCTACACCCAACTCATATTTATTCCCAAGAAATCCAACCCCGAAAACATTAATGACTATAGACCTCTTACACTTTGCAATGTTAACTACAAAATTATTGCTAAAGCCTTAGCTAACGGACTTAAAGTTCATCTTCCCAATATTATAAGCCTTGAGCAATCTACCTTTAAGGATAGAAGCATTCATGAGAACATCCGTATAGTCCGGGAGCTTGCACATAGCCTCCATAATTCCATAACTAAAAATCCTATCATTCTCATTAAGATCGACCTCAAGAAGGCCTTTGACATAGTCAAGAGAGGTGCTGTAAGACTGGCCATGGAATATTTTAACTTTCCTACTGCCTTCATCAACTGGATTGAGGCCTGCGTTCACTCACCCCTCTTTAACTACTTCATTGATGGGGCCCCCTCTAGAACTTTTAAGGGTTATAAAGGTATTAGGCAAGGAGACCCCTTATCCCCCTTCTTGTATGTTATCATGGCTAATATTATGAGCTCTCTCATGCACCATGCTATCGATAAGAACAAGATCACTCCTTATAATAGAAGGGGTAAATGCATTATATCTCATCCCATGTATGCTGACGGTATTATCCTATGTGTTAGAGCTAATAAGAAAACGTGCACCAATCTTGCAAAAATTCTTGAAACTTCTGAGCTCTCAGTGGTCAGCAATTGAGCAAAGAAAAAACTAGAATTTATTTTCCAAAACACTGTCTTGATAGCATAGCATTAAGAGAATTGCTAACCTTTTTTGAGGTTTGAACAAGGTTCCTTCCCCTTCACTTACCTGGGAGCTCGCATTGATCCCAAGACTAGCTCCAAGCAAACCTATCATGCTTGTGTGGAGAAAATTCAAGATAGCTTGCAATCTTGGTAGGGAATATTTTTTTCCCTAGAAGAATTACCTTTACTAAAAGTGTCCTTTCGGCCATCCTTATTCACAATATGATAACTAATGGCCTTACCAATACACATCTTGAAAAATTTAATGCCTAGATAAGAGGCTTCATTTTGTCAAAAGGCAATTTCGCTAGAGGCATGTATCATGTTAACTAAGAGACCCTTATAAAGCCTAGAAACCTAACGGGGTATCCATATAAAGGATCTCAATACCCTAAGACATGCTATTAACTGCAAAACAAATTCTTGAATATTTAAACTCCAATGATAAATTTTGGGTGAAAGTATGCAAAGCTAAGTATGGGGAGTTGGGACCCTGGTTCCAAAGAATTATAAGAATTCCAGCCAAACTTGAAAGGCCTCCTATAAGACCTAAAATATATCTGGCCTCACATAATTAAGAAAATTGGTAATGGCAAAGACACCAACATTCTCAAATGGTGCATGCACCTCCCTGTCAATCAAAAATCTACTTTATAAGTATTGGTAACAAGGTGGCTGACATGATCATTGGCAAGGACTGCAACAGGGATGCCATTAATGGATGGGCAAGTGAGGAGATATACAACTCTATCTACAAGCTAAACTTTGATAAGGATAAGAGAGATAACTGGATACCGTTGCTACAAATGGGCTTATTCTTAGCAAATCTATATATAACTCTCTCTTGAGAAATACCAAAGGCCAAGGAGAGGAAGAGGAGAAATGGAAAATCTTTTGGAAGTTGCCTGCATGCACAAAATAAAAATCTTTGGTTGGAAATTATTGCACAAGATACTTCCTACCTTTCATAGGTTGAGAGAGCTGGGGTTAAGAAATGACACTACCTGCTTGCTAAAGCAAGGAGGAGACTATTGAACATATATTTCACAATTGTAATTTCTCTATGCAGGTATGGAAACATCACTCGGGTCAGTTAAAGACCAGAAGCTCGCTAATGAAAGTGTGGAGACAGGAGGATTGGATAAATAAAGGTATGGACAAATCTCTTCATACTCTTGTCACTAATCTAACATTTTGGGAGGTTTGGAAAATGAGAAATGCAATAGCTTTCAAAGGGAAGAAGGCTAACTCAGCTTGGGCGAGCCAAGAGACGCTATAAAAATGGGTGTTAGTGAGCTAAGAATTTGAGAAAAGGAAGATTGCTGAAGGGAGGCAACAAAGGGAGAAACTAAACTAGAAGAAACCAACACCTGGATAGCTGAAGGGGACAGCTGAAGTTGAACTCTGATGGGGCTTGGATAAGTCAAAACAGGGAAGCTGGCATTGGCTACATTATTAAAAATGAAAATGGAGAGGCCTTGATGGCAGCATTAGTGCATCTCAATAGCCCCTCATCATTGATCATTGAATTTATGGCTATCATATCTGCGCTAGGATTTCTCCACACAAGCTCTCTTAGGCATGGAAAGAATATTATCATTGAATTGCAAGGAAGCAATAAAAGCCATTGAAGATGTTCAATGTTACCCTCTAGCGGAGGCACGAGAGCTTCTTGATGAAATCAGACTCCTATGTGAGGAAGGAGAGAATCTTTGTAATCATGAAAACAGAAGAGTCAATTCTGTTGCCAACTGGCTTGCGCTAAATGCTAGAGAAAAACTGGTATCAAATGTATGGCTTGATAGCTAGCCTGATGAGCTCACGCAACTACTATTTTGGGATGAAAACAGTTGATAAGTAATATAGCTTTTCTATTAAAAAAAAATAAGGTGAACTCCATATTTTAGCACACCCAATTTACTATTAATCTAGTACACACCAATTGATAAGTTTATAACTGCTAGTTTTCTTGCCATTTAGAATCTTTTTCAAGTGGTAACTAGTCATGTTTCTAATCCTTAGAAGTTGTTTCTAACCGGCTTTTGGCCTATTTAAACCCCTATACACCTTCCAAGCACGCTTTTTGTTCTCCCAAACGCTCCTAAATTCTTTTCAATTCTAATGATCATCATTACATGACTCCTCAATCATTATCTCAAATGGCAGCATACTGGTAAAATGGCATTTTTTTTACTAGTGATGGCATTTTTAAAGGTGAAGACGTTACTTGTATGAAGCAACATCTCTTAAATTGGTTACTTGCACCCAAGTGTCAATGATTTATTAGAGTGCAGCTAGATGTGTACTAAATCAATAATCATCATCTAGCTGATGAGAATGAAGAGTAGAGGCATGAACATAAATGAACCACGTACAATGCACATGAGAGTTGCAAATATGCCACGAATGAGAATCTTCAAATGGAAAGCATTGTGAGGTTTTGAAGGCTCAATACACAAATGATCAAAGGATCGGAGGCCGGAGCAACAATGACAGCAGAAGTGCACAGGGGTTCACCTCGGCTGCATGTGTAATGAGGAAGAGTACAAATACGATGGAGGCCGACAAAGCCTAATGTCCTTTCCTAGGGAAGCTAACATTTTAGGCTTCTTTGGATTTGGTGAAATAGGCAAGCTTGAGCATTGTCAAACTTGACTTGAGCGCTTACTCTTCTCATACAAGTAAGCAAAAAAACACATCAATGGCTCCTATATGAAGACAAATATGATGAATATTGCTATAGTAACTTTCATATAGTTTCACTTCAATCATATGAGAGCACATGGCACTATGTAAGTGTAGATCCAAAGAATAAAGGGATAATAGGTGGACTTTAGTGTAATTCTAACAGGTAAAGCATGCACCAAGCTAATCTAGATGAACATCATCTTCCTCATTTACTACAATAGAAATGTCATTTTTTCATAAATTAGTGCCCACTTCAACCCACTAACACAATGCAATGTGCATATGTCGTAACCAGTGTTTGAAATTTCAGTCCGAACTAGATCGAAATTTTTTATTTGTATTGGTCCAAGACGGGACCAATACCAGACTGATTTTCCTATAGCATATGTCGGTATATACAATTTTACTAACACAATGTCGGTATGCATTGTTCATACCAGTCCAGCAACTAATCAGACCGAACCGGTTTTTTAAAACTACGGTCATAACATTAAGGAGGTAATAGAGATTAACATGTTAGGGATTCAACCATAAAGGTTAATGGCATTTAACATGGTCCACTACTGTCACCTTCCCTTAAGTCAACTTCATCTCCATCAATGTCTCACTATCATTGCCATCAACGTCTTAATCTCTTTGATGGCATCTCACTAGCAACCTCTTGCAATCGTTGACTCGCCAACCACCGCTTACAACTATAAGCAACATTATCTTCTCTCAACTCTCATCTCTATCAGTGTCTTAGACACTCAGATATGCAATGCCTCAACACTAGTCAATTTCACAACTCTCAATGGCTAGACTCTCTACGACATCTCAATAGCCACTACTTACAACCACAAGCAATGTTAACTTCTCTTAACTCTCGTTTGCATCTCAAACTCTCAAACTAGCAAAAACATTTCGACCAACTAGCCACTATCCTCAAGCAGTCACCATCTCATTAATTTACCACCCACAAGCAGTAGCCATCTCATTGTCCATTGCTTCACCAACCACCTATTAAATAAACGAGTTATTCATATTAAATGGCATTAACCATTTATCAAACATGCTATCCCTTTGGCATATCATTTGTTTACTAAACAGGTCATGTTTATGTTTTTAATATTGACTCATTTATATGAACAAGTCATGCCATGAGTCAAGTATAATCAATTCACGGGTGAAGTGTAACATGGCTCATTTGGATACGTTAACACCAATTTGTCACGCCCCGGTCGGATCAACCCTAAACTGGCTCTAAACTGGTGTCTTAGGGTTGTCCGGTGGAACACCAGAGCATGAACTCCCTAGGGTTTCCAGTCAACATCTCACTCAAATAGAAAACCCTAATTTCCCGATTGATTTTTATCCCCCATATTACAAGTCGCACGAAGAAACTCTAACCCTAATTTATGAAAATCAAATCCCCAAATCAAATTACCTTTCTGGTCAACGATTTTGACCAGTTAACCATTAACGCTACTCGAATTCCGCCCGCTGACGTCACCTTGCGTCAGCCCCAGTCGCTTGAAATCTAGTCCCAGTCAAAATCGGAATGCTGTTTCGTTCTCGTCTCGACAACGTTGTTGCGCGTCGAAGCAGAGCCGCCGTCGATGCTTGCCAGAGAAGACTGCGTTGGCAGGGAAGAATGGCTACTTCCCTTCCGCCTCGTCGTCGGCCAGCTGCCTGCTGCAGGAAACCACCGTCGAGACGCACGAAGCACAGAGGAATACTGCCGCCGCGTTGAAAACCAGAGAAAGGGATGAAGAAGACAAAGCTTTATTTCTCTTTGAATGCTTACAGACTCTCCTTACTCCTCACCGTCGGCCCCCTGGCCGCCGGTGCCCACTCCCCTCCCTCGCCGTCGACCGGTCGACCGGTCGACGGTTACAATCTCTCAAAATTCCCTCTCACAGCTCACTCACAGGTGGTGCTGATTGCTATCGCCCGCTCCTCTCTCCGATGCTGCATGCACTCGCCTGATCGAAGATAATCCTCTCGGCGATCCCCTGTTGCCCTTATATCGAGTAGTCGCTGCCTCCAAATCCCACAGCAACCGCGTCTCCTCTAATTCGGGCGTCTGCCGCCCTACTTTCGCATACGTGCCGATCCGGATCGCCCTCCAGTTCCTCCGCGTGGCATGCTGAAGGTGCAGTCGAGCTTGCTTCCGCGTCCTTCGCCCAGATTCCACGATCTCCGCACTGCTCGCGTTGTCCGCGAGCTTCGCCATCTCTAGCCGCATCGGCAGAGTTTGACGGGGAAGACACATTGGATTTGGGTCGGCCGTTGCTTCCTTTGTGTGGGCTTGGGTTTGGGCTTGGGCCGAACCGGCCTGAACCAGGCCTAACAAATTGGTAGCCTCAGTATCAATACTGATATAGAGTATGTACACAAGTGATCTAGAAACTGCAACATTGGAATCTAAAGAAGCATGCTTTAGTAGCTAGCATGTCTTTTAGAGATTCAATGGCAATAAATTTGACATAAAATGGGTCCAAAAATTAAAGTTATTATTAGCAATCAAAATACCTTGTAAGATATATAATTTAAGCACTATGGATCATTTCATTTCAAATTTAAAATGAAATTTATTTATTTAAAAAATTAAAAAAGAAGGGAATAGTTATTAATTTGAGAACGCTAATAGGAGTTAAAAACACTAAATAAGAACTAAATTGAAAAAAAATCATGCAAAAAATTGATAAAGAGGATCAATAAAAAGGTAAAAGAATAAGAAGAGCAAAAATACAAGAAAAAGAGTAGGAAGGATACAGAGGAAGAGATCGGCAAGAGTAGAGAGAAAGAGAAGGAAGAAGATAGAGACAAGAGAGGGAGGAGAAGGGAGGGAGGAAGGTGTGGGGGAAGGGGAGAAAGAGAGAGAGAAAAACAGGAAGAAGAAGAAAAGAAGAGAAGAACAATGAATGGGGAAAGGGAAGCAAGCAGGAATAGCAAAAAATAGAGATAAGAAATAAACTAAGAAGCGTGAAGAGAATAACTAGGAGAAAAAGAGAAGTAAAGGAGAAAAGGAATTGAGAACGCAGCATCAGGCTATCACAACAAGAAACGAGAGAAAAATAGAAGAGGGAATAAATGATAAAATAGGTAAGACATTCTTGCAACTTTTGATGGATAATAGTTCATCATCTACCAATATGTGATGGAGAGTTAACTCAAAATAAATTGAACATCATTCCAATAAGCTAAAAAAAATAGATTACAGATTCCTTCATGGAGAATAAACTCCAAAATAAATCAAATATTATTTTCATATACCAAAAGTTATTTTGGAAGACAAATTTTGGGTTCAATCTGTGCACAAATTAATTCTAGTTAAAAATCAAAAATGCATATCTGAGCACAAATCTATCCAAGCTTGAAATTAAGATGCACAAATCCGAGCACAAGTCTATTTGCCTTTGATCTATGCAAAAATTAATTATGATTCAAAATTAAGAAGTGCAGATCCGAGCACAAGTCTATTTTCTGATTTGTGCACAAATTAATTCGGGTTTGATATCAAGTGCAAATTCGAGTCTAAATCTATTTGGGTTCAATTGTGTCCAAATTAATTCGAGTTCAAATTTGAGTTCAATTTGTGCAGTTTGAATTAAAAACCATAAATCCAAGAATAAATAAATTTGGGTTCAGGATTAGAAGAGTCAAGCAAAGTAGCATTAAAAAAGTTCTCAAATTCGAACTCTAGAAATACAAGATGGCTCTCGGTCAGACCAAGAAAGCAAATACCGGTTGGTACCAGTCTAACCATGGACTAACACCAGTACATATCTCAGACTAGTTTTTTGAACCTTACGTTCCTACTACAATAAACAACTAAGCATTAAGCAATCTCACTCACAAATAAAAATATGGACTCAGTGTAGAAAGCAGGCGAGCTTTTAATCAAAAAAGTTAAAATAATTCATCCCCTGAATATTGATTAATTAGTCTATTTAAATATAAAGTTAATTCATTTAACCTACGGGCTTTGATTTGTAAAGAAAACCACATATTTTAAAACTAATTCCTATCTTGATTATTATGCACCCAAATAAAGCGCTTAATCACGGCAAACCTCTTGAAGTTCTAGTCCAAATAAATGTATATTCGGTAGGTTAGTGATTTAAAATTAGAATATCATTAAATAAATATTTCGAAAAATAATGAAAATGACTAAATATTCACAAGTCATTTTTAGACCAAATATTAACAAATTCATAGGATAATGATTATTAAATAATTTTCAGGTTAATAACTATTCCAAAAATTCTATGTCAAATTAGATAAACATTGACAAACTATTTTTAGCATAAATATTTGTTAAATCATAAGATAATAATTATTACTAAGTCATTTGCAAGTCATGAATTATTCCTTAATTTTAACTCAAAGTATATAAGTATCCATAAGTCATTAGTAGACTGAATATTTAAAATTTAAAAGATAATTATTATTAAATCATTTCTCAATTTATAATTATCCCTGTCTAAATTAAATTAATAAATATTCATAGGTCATTTTCAAGCTAAATATTTACAAATTTATAGGATGATTATATTAAGTTGTTTTCAGACCAATAATTATTGTCAGATTCAAAATTAAATTAGATAAATATTCACGAAGCATTTTTAGACCGAATATTTGTCATTGGATAATTATTACTGAATCATTTTCAAGCTAATAATTATTTTCAAAAATTATAAATCAAATGAGATAATCATTCATAAGACATTTTTAAGATGAATAATAAATGAAGATAACTATTATTTTTTTGACAACTTGCACAAATCAGAGCTAACTAGTCTCATATGCAATGCAAATGACCAATAACAGAAAAATCTTGAAGTAAACTGCTGAAATACCATAGACATCTATACATTATTTCGACAACAATGCAAAAAAGACACTTCAAGAAATATATTTCCTAAAACAAAAACATTTAGTGATGATTTTGAATACAAATTAACAAACCTGTTGACCCCAATGTGTAGAGTTCTCAACACTGGGAGCAGTAGTCAGCTCAATCTTGTGCATTGCAGGATTCTCCCTACTACCCTGGTAGAGTTTAAAGAGAATAAAGTTTCTGACAGCAGATATTGATTTACCCAAAAGTAAAGGTAAACATACTTGAAAATGAACATCAAACCACCCAGCTAATGCAGATAACCGTGTCCTGTTCACATTGATAGGCAATGAAAACATTGAGGTAACTCTGCAAATTTCATCTACTGTTGCAGTCAAACAATCAATTTCCTTGATGACAGCTGGACTACCTAGAATTTGTTCTGGATGAAGGTTTCTCCACAATGATGTCTGTAAGAATATTACAAAGAATTGAAAACAAGATAGCACTTTCACCAAATAGTACTCTAAATATAAAAAGTAATGTTCTAAAAAGTTAAAGCTCTTCAACTACTCAGAAGACAATTTAGGCTTTGAAAACTACTTCAGAATATCACAATAAAGGGGAAAGGTGGGAGTAAATGAAGCAAAAAAAAAAAAAAAACCTAAGTCAAAAAATGTTGCCACTATGATGAAACAGAATTGAGCAAGGACATTAACCAAGTTAACATGTAAAAGGACCGAACTCCTCCAAGTTCCCACCACTTGTTATTCTCCTTATTATGAGTATAAATATCTTAGTATGCAGTAGTTTTGTAAGTCCAAGTAATTCAAGTTGCTATTTGCATCTACTTGGTAATAAAGAAGGCTCTACATCCTGAAGTTTTTTTTTTATTTTTAACAATTCCCAGTTATGCCATAACAAGAGCCAAAAACCTCTTCCTCCTTTTCCTTCTCCATTAAGTTCTATCAGCCCATGATCATCTTTACTCCCCTCAGCATCCCCTAGAACCAAAAACTCCTCCAAGTGTATCAGTACCTCCCAACATCTTGACTGTCAACACTGCCTCTTATATCCTCTTTTGAATCTCCTAACTATGATCTCTGCCTCTCCACTAGCATCTCCACCTTAAAACAATATTCACCTCCCAATATTTATGACGTTTTCTTCAGCACTTCCTCTAATGTGGTTGGCTTTGTACAAATTCTCTAGCTCTCATAAGCATATCTTCAGAAAGGTTGGCAGCAATTTGCCCTGTCTGCATACAACACTTCTTACTCTTCAGGATTCATAAATAGGCACAAAATTAGTACCATCTCTCTCACATGAGCATAGCTAGACAATTAGGGCAGGCAAAAACTAACACAACATGTCAACCAACATGAAGTTAGGCAAGTTCAAATCAGATATGATAATGTTCGAGTCATAAAGAAATCAAACTCATCTATAACCCAAAATTAATTAGGTCATGTCAGGCCATGAGCGGGTCAACATAAGCAAGTTGACCTACTTAACCCGGTTATTTCATATGTTTACATAGAGGCCCAACCCAAATATAATGTGCCCGGCAACATCACATAGCGCCTCTCATTGATAAATTAACGAACAAGATAAAGAGGGTCAAAGTCTGTCGCATCTTTTCTATTTGGTTGTTTAGCCCGACTCCTCCATTCTTTTGCTTCTCAGGCCCAGCTTCCTTCCTTGTCTCAATTACTTCCTCAATTCCACTTCACTCAACATCTATTCGTCGCTCATCACCAACGCCCAACATCTATTTGCCTAACACGACCATCAACACCTGACATCAATGTCCATTCACCATTGAACCTATCCATCCAATGCGAGACACTAACCCCATTCACCCAAACGTCACCTAATGCCCAACACCCAACATAGCAACATCCATTTGCCACCGAACTTGTTCGGCCAATTCCCACTAACGCCTTATAGCCGATGATCATTCACTATGTACAATTCAAAATATATTATTCTAAAAATTTCAAACTCCAATGACTATATTGCAAGAATATGCACGGTGTGGTGAAACAATTATGAAAAAAACCCACCATTATTTACTATACCAGTGCGGTCAAAAATTTTCAATCTTTGATTCTTAATTTTAGTTGACTGTGTCATGTGTTGCAATCTCATATTATCAATTTTAGATGACTGTATCAATGTATTATTGAATTGTAATAGGTTTGTTGATATTCATAATGGTTATAGTAATTGTAGGCATGTGGTTTTTAGATGATTTATTGTTCTTAGTTATGATTAGTAGATAATTTATATCATATATGGGTCAAGTTAGGTCAATAGATAGAACCAAGGTTTAAAAAATTGGTCCGACTGGTTCATACTAGTCCAGTCCACCAGTCGTTTAGACTGAACCAAGCAATGGAGCCAAGAAGAGGAAAAGGAAAAAAAAGAGAAAGAGATGAAGGAGAGGAAGAAGCGCGAACGCAGGCGGACCTCTCTTCTTCTTCCTTTATCCCTTCTTTCGCTGCTCCACCCAGTTCCACTAGTACGGACTGGTTCTTGTCCAATATGGACCGGTCCGACCGCCAACTAGTACAATCAGTCGGACCGAATATTCAATCCTTGGATAGAACCAATTATTAAATGGGTCGTGTCAAGTTGGTTTATGAGTAACCATTTAATACACATTATCTGGGTTGTGTCATTTCATATGTTTATATATGAACCATTTATTAAACAAGTTATGTTGGGGTTGACCTGTTTAAATACAGGTCGTGTTTAGATTAAAGCGTGTTAATTCAATTATAGCTCATATACGGGTAAACTGAATTGTGTAATAGGTCAAAATAGACATGACCCATTTATGACCAACGAACTCAACATGGTAGATAATATTTCACTACCTCAACCTCTAATACACAACAACACCTTTCCTCTTTCCCAAATAACTTCTCTCCAAAATCAGATCCTAGCCACATGTCTGTGTTTCCCAATGTTGGGTCACCCTCTCAATATCTTAGTTATTGATGTCACCTCATTTCATCTCTTCGTTATCTCCCAAGCAAGGTTTAAGATACCGATCTGAACCAATGTACTAGTCCATTATCGGATTAGTATGTACAGTTGGTATTGGACCACAATACATTACTAGTCAGTATGGACTGATCTTTTAAATCATCCTCCCGTCCTTGCCTTCATGCCATACTCCCCCTTCCAACTCTCCTTTTCATTCATAAATTGTGACAACACTTCGCATACATGCAGACTGCAAGAAGCATCACCACTGAGCATGAACAAATGGAACTTGAGTTATCTATGTTACAATTTTTTTTATTTAACAAGCCAATTAGTAATAATTATATCATTAAATGTATTTGGTTGCCTATAACCAAACTTGGTGTTAGCATCTATCTTACAACTAAATGCCAAAAGTCTTTAAAATTGCACATAAGTTAAACTTGCAGGCTACGAGTGATTATGACTCATCTTTTTCAAACGTTGCCAATTTGTCATATCTTTAGTTCACTATATTATCTAAAATATATTCTAATGCACTCAATTTCGTACATTTGATACATTAATTATTTTAAAATATCACAAATAAATAACTTTTCCTACATAAAATGAGTATTTTTTAATTATAAAGTATTTTAAAAGAAGTAACAAGTAACATAATATTATTTATGGTTACTAAAGATCTTTCATAATGGAATATTTCTCAATGTGGTCATGTCCATATTTTTCCAGTTTGAACCCCTATAATTAATATAATTTGGTTGGTAAAGTTAATAACTTCTCATGTTATTAAGCCTTTTTATCAATTTGGTCTCTCAGTTTTATTTTTTATTTCTAAGGACTAAGTAAAAAATAAAATCGAGGGATAAAAATTAATAAAGCAATAGTTTACGGATCAAATTTAGAAAATTTACGGTAATCAAACCCAAATACTTTTCTTTCATCATTAACTAATTTGTTTTATCAGAATCGACCCAATATTTATGGTAATCAAATCCAAATATTTTTCTTTCATCATTAACTTAATCTGTTTTATCAAAATCGACCCACTATTCATTAAATTAATGAATATTATGTATTTTTAAAATTTTACAAGTATTGTTAGTTTAAGCTTAAAATATTGATTTATTATATAATCATATCATTAACTATTTTCTACTGCATTTCTTAGCCGCCCTTGTTGGGACGCTATCAAGGTAACATCCGTACACATGACTGAATATTGAATAAGACTTTTTAGTGAAAGTCAGATAGACCCTTAATTATAAGCGAATATGCGTATATTACGCATGTAGGTTTCTACTCAAAAGAAAATAATTTTCGCATTCACATCTTGGTTGAAATTCACAGTCAGAACCATTTAATCAAAGCATCTAAAGTTGCATAATCAATCTAATTTATCCATCTCAAACAAGGATCCTTATTTTAGTATTTCCTTATCAAATTGAAGGCAAGAATAATCATGTTCCATATTGGTGGGTGCGAATGACAAATCATAGTAGGTTTTGAGTCAAATAACGAGATTCCATGTTAGTTGTCCATGCCACAAGTAGTATTAAGAACAGGTGATCCAAGTTGCAAAGTAGACATCTTCTGGAATGAATAAGCAGGAGCACATTTACCAACATTCGCAAAATGTTTCCTTTTCACCACAAGTAGAGGTATCAAAATGGATTAACAATAGCCAATTTGAGATCCACTTATTTTTATCCTTTACACAAGTGCATAAAGCAAACTGGGCGCCTTTTCATTTTTAGTAAAATCATACCTTTAAATAGTATCTTTCATGCTCTTCTTGAAAAGGTTTTGTAAGAATATTCATATTGACCCCATAATAGTTTTCAGTATCACTGACAAAGTTACTCCAATCACTCATAGCAGATTCAAGATCAATCATTTTTTTGTCTCCTAAACCCGATCTGATAGGAGCCATCCACATGCGAGCATGACTTGGATACCTATAGAAGAAGCAATGTAAATCAAGACAAGCTTTATATTAGTAATTTTAAATTAAGATAAGAAAGAACTAAATGAAGGAAGTAATAATTTATGTGTCAACACCAAGGTCTTGAAAACACAATAAGTTGGTAAAAATATAAAGAAATATATTTTTCTATCAAATCAATTGGCAAAATAGAAGTAGTCACTGCACATGTTAAGAATGAAAATACGTGGCAAAGAATTGGATAACATACAACTGATTGTGGACTCAAGATAAGTCATGGACGTGGCATCACAATAGTTTATCCTACAAAATGTTACTTCGTAAATGGCTAACCTACGAAGACACGGAAACCCTCAACAGTTTGGATGAGTATGATGATCCATGACTGAAGATAACCTAGAACGATGTTAGAGGCAAAAACTAGTTTTCATTTGTACAACTCTATCTGAGAATATTTATATGTCAATACATATATCAGGCTGTTAGGTAATCCTACATCTGCCTATTAGCTAAATACATTTGCAAACTCATCGAAGAAAATAATCTCATTAAATTGGAAGGCCCAAATTAAGTAGTCAGCAAATTTAAGAACCAAATCATGGAAGAGATAATTTGTGAGTCAATCAGTCAAAGTCTGCAATCAATCAAAACAAAAAGTTTTTTATTTAGAATTAAACTGGGTGGATTACAACCATCCACTATTAACCTACATTGGAAACTATTAAATTCCATTCTAGTTTCTAGGTTAAGTTAATGCATTAGTAAGTTTTTAGGTAATTAAGGCTCTGTTAATCCTAGATCACACACACATATATATGTGTGAGAGAGATCTTTGGCGAACAAGACATGAAAAATAAAATATTGAGAAAAAATAAACTGCAGAATTTATCAAGTAATTATATCTTTCTCCCCTCTTTTCTTCCTATTCTCAAAGTCAAGTTCCTACCTTTGTGAGAGAAAACTATGGTTATTGGGCTGAACAAATAAGTTTCTTCTTCATATCCCATGATCTATGGGAAATTATTGAAAAAAGATTAAAAGATTCAACATATTGTTACCATAAATGTAAACAATGAAAAATTCCCAACCATTCTCAAAAGCCAATTTTACAAAAGCAAGTGAAGAAGAACATGTATTTCTTACCTATCTATATACAGCAACAAAATACGATAAAATATGATTTCTTGACAAGTTGCAACAATTGTATGACTGAAAATAAGAAGATATTTGTAGAACTTGATGAAAATGTCAACAATCAACTCAAAAAAAATTCAGAGCAAGGTTTGAAAAACCGATCGAACCAATGTACCAGTTTAGTCTCGAACCGGTTTGCTACTATACCGACATAGTGCTACTATAAAATTGATTCGATCTGGGACCGGTACAAACTGAAAATTTTAATCGATTCGAACTGAAATTTCAAACCTTGATTCAAAGATGGGTGTTATTGCTACAAACACCAAAACTAGCCAATAAAGGTACATTCATAATGTTTTATATATACCTAATCTTGCTCATAATTTTGTAAGTGTTGGCAAGCTGATTCAAAAAGGTATCAAGTCAACTTTCAAGGCAAAGAATATATTTTTTTTTAATACAAAATCTTACTCTCTTATGGCCAAGGTAGAGAAGACTTCTAATAAAGTGTTTCCCCTTTCTTTGTCATACTCTAAAGAAATATTACTGAAGGCCGAAGTGAATGAGTCATATTTGTAGCATTTAAGATACGAGCACTTGTGCTAAAAGAAAATGTATCTGTTACAACAAAAGGCATGGTGATTAGGTTGCCAAACAAGATTTTTAAAACTGGTCCAAATTAGCCAATTTTTTTAGTTTAGACCGATTCGATGAAAGTCGAGTCAGACCATTAGGGCGAAGCAGCAAATTGAGCAGGAGAAGGAGAAGAAGGAGAGGAAGGAGAGGCCACACCCAACAAGAAGGTGAGCAGGAGATCAGGCCAGCAAATGCAAGATTCTTCTTCTTTCTCTTCTTCTTCGTCTTCCTCTTCTTCCTCTTTTTTTTTTGTTCTCACTACTCCGCCTAATTCCATCAGGATTTTGTCTAGTACAACTGGTATGTACCGGTCCGACCGGCGACCGATACAACCAAACAGGATCTTCAAACCTTATTGCCAAAGATTGAAAAATGTAACAAACTTTATGAATGATGCATACATTTCATAAATGCATACATGGAAAGCCAAAGCTCCTTTAGGACTTGTAACATTTTGATCCTACTAGAACTCTCATTTTGTGAAAATAGGTACTTTATCTTATTCGTTAATGATTTTACTAGAATAATTTTGATTTATTTTCTAAATAAAAAATCATATGCATTCAACACCTTCACAACGTGGAGAATTTATTTGTCACCCTCTTTATGGAGTTTTACAAAAAAAGAGGAGGGTAAAAGGCAGCTTACTGTAAGTAAAAGTCCTCTACAAAACAGTTGGTAGGAGGAAAAACTGTATCAATGTTGAAATGATACGATGTATGTTGAAAAAAACACGCCAAATGATCTTCGGGTAGAACTAGTTTATATTGCAACCCTCATTCTTAATTGTTCTTAATATAGTAAATAAGACTCAATTTAGTCAATTAAAACATAAGCACCAACAACCTGTCAAATATAGGTTTCCAGAAAAGTCAAGACCAAACCCATGGCAATTGTCAAGGCCATATTCCAGGCTATTATGCCTTAAACGTTTTGATGTCCTATTTTCCTTATCGGTATTTCATCTGCATGGCATATGCATGTAGCTTAGAATTATATTTTTAATTTCTTAGATAATATATTAGGTTGCAAAATTAGCCTAGATTACATAATTAATTCCATTGCATGTGTAATCCTACAAGTTATTCAACAATCTCAACAAACATGTCACCTCAACTGCCACATCATCAAAGTGCCATGTCAGCAACTCAAGCCATCTCACCAAATGGAAGCCACCTCGCCAACAGCACCCAAACGACTAAAAGAGGAGTGGATGACAACTAATCTGCACTCATGCAAGCTTCATTATGGAGAGGCAACTACCAACCATCAACCAACTCAATTGAAGCCTCAAACATGCAACATGCAAACGGCTTCAAGGAGGCACTAGCATCAAATTCAAACAAAAAGAAATCAAGCCATCCAAATTCAAAATGAACCATAATCAAATCGTTGAAGGAGTAGATTGCAAATTTTCAAGACTTGAGGAGCAATGTGCAAATTTCATGTTATTGTTGAGCCGAGGGAGGTTTTAAAAACTTGTATGTGGTATTTGCATCATAAAATGAATATTGAATCCTTTGAAAATCCCTTGTGTCAACATTAAGCTTAATGTTATTTTCCTTAGTGTAGACGAGAGTTTCATTTTTCTTCTTCTTCCTTGCACAACTTTCTTCCTTAGTGAGCCTTTCCATTTCAAGCCTTGAGTGTCTTCACTTCTTGGATGCAACTAGGAGCTTAGAGGTTGCAACCGTGGAGGAAATTAGAGCCAAGCTAAGGAGATCAAGGACCTGCACCATTCTTTGAAGACTTGAACAAGACCCCTTAAGGATTGTTGTTAGTTTAGGGGAACTTGCAGGCTTGTATTCTTCTATCACTCACGCGCTTATTATTTGTTTAAAATTCCTTTAAGACCTCAGCATAGAATTGTTAGAGTTTGGCAGGTGGAACGAGAAGGAGAGAAGATGGTAGCAGTATAGAAGGAGAAGGGCGGAAGTTTGATTAGCGGCGGAAGAACACTTGGAAGGCATAAAGCTTTATTACACAAAGCTTTATTACACTAAGCATTTTTTTATATAACTTACAAAGGACCCTCGGTCCTATTTATAGAAGTTCTCACCGGCATTTAGGATCGGTTGAGAAACTTCTTACATCTTTCTAAAAGGTGCTACAAATTCAACCGTGTGGTTGACTATTTTCTAGAAATTTCTAATCTTCACCGACTTGGGAATGTCGGTGGCTTTTTCTCGATGCTTCTATACAAAGCTCGTTACTCTTAACACTCCTCTTTAACGAGATTTGTTACAAACACTTAGTAGTGTTCTTAGAGTTTCAAATCTTTCTTTTGGTAAGGCTTTTGTAAATATATTTGCCAGTTGATCTTCTGTTTTGCAATATTGGAGTTGTATATGTCCTTCTGTTTCTGCTTCTCGTATAAAATGATATTTAACTGGATTTTTGGCAATAACTATAGCTGATTTATTATCACGGTGGATAATAGTAGGCTCCTTCTGTACTTGACCCATATCTGATAATATTCTTCTTAGCTATATAGTTTGGCTTATAGCTGCTGCAATATATTCTGCTTCTGCTATTGACTGAGCTACTGTCTCTTTTTTTTTGAAGACCATGAGAATATACCTGATCTAAACATAAAAGCATATCCAGATGTAATTTTTCTATCATCTATTGAACTTGCCCAATCACTATCAGTATAGCCAAATAGTTTTGGATTTTATGTTGATTCATATAAGATACCATAGTCTTTAATACCTTATATGTATTTGAGAACTCTTTTGGCTGCACTGAGAAGTACTTGGCTTAGCTCAAACATGAATCAGGATAAAAGACTTACTGCATATAGAATATCAGGTCTTATTGTTGTAAGATAGAGTAAACTTCCAATTAGACTCCTATATAGTGAGGCATTTGCTTTAGGAGATCCATTTTCCTTTTGCAGCTTTTCATTTTAGGCTAAGGGTGTAGAGACAGCCTTGCAAGTTTTCATATTAAATTTCTTCAGGAGAGCATCTGCATACTTGTGTTGTGAGATGAATATCTTACCTTCTTTTTGATTAACTTCTATTCTAAGAAAATAGTGGAGTAAGCCAAGATCACTCATCTCAAATGCGTTCGGCATGTCTTCTTTGAACTCTTTTATAATCATCTCATTATCTCCTGTGTAAATTAAATCAAACACAAAAATAGAGACTACGAGAATGTTGCTACCTTCAGTTTTTGTATAGAGTGTTGGTTCACTGTCACTCCTCCTGAATCCATGACTTCTAAAGTAGTGATCAATCTTATTGTACCATGCACGAGGTGATTGTTTTAATCCATATAAAGCCTTTTTCAATCTTAAAACTTTATCCTTATTTTCTGGATCTTGAAATCCTTGTGGTTGTTCCACATATATTTCTTCTTCTATTTTTCTATTAAGAAAAGCTGACTTAACATCCAACTGATGAATCTTCCATTTCTTTTGTACTGCAAGAGCAATCAGAGCTCGTATTGTGTCATAACGAGCTACTGGAGCAAATGCCTCAGTATAATCAATTCCTGGGATCTGAGAATAACATTTTCGTAACAAGTTTTGCTTTATCTTTTTGGATTGAGCCATCAGGATTTAGCTGTCTTATAAATCCACTTAACTCCAATAATTTTTTTATTCTTTGGTCGATTAGATAACTCCCATGTTTTATTCTTTTCAATCATGTTGATTTCTTCTTCCATTGCCTTAATACATACTCATGTTTTGATGCTTCTTCAAAATTCTCATGCTCTAATGTGATGAAGTTTGCAGTTTCATTAATTTCTCTGAAACTTCTTACTCGTCTTGGAGGAGTTTCTGTTGATGGTTCTTCTGAAATTGGGCTTAGACTTGAACTTGCACTTGGACTTAATGGTTGACTTGTCTCTGAACTTGAAGATTGTTGTTGTTGTATTTGAATAATTACAAGAGTCTTTGCCACCTGTTTTTCTTTCCAATCCCATGATTTTTTTTCATTGAATATGGACATCTCTGCTAGTGATAAGTTTCTTTGTCTGAATATTATAAAGCCTATAGCCTTTGGTATTGGAGTCATAACTAAGAAATATGCATTTTTCATTTTTATCATCCCATTTTGACCTCTTATCATCAGGAATATGAGAATAGCAAATTGAACTAAATACTTTAAAATAATTTACTGTTGGTTTATGACTGCTCGAGGCTTCAATCAGAGTTTTATTCTGAAGAGCTTTTGTTGGACACTGATTTAATATATAAACTGCAGTATTAACAGTTTCTGCCCAGAAGTAATTAGGAAGGCTTTTATCTTTAAGCATGGCTCTAGCCATCTCAACAATAGTTTTGTTCTTTCTTTCAGCAACTTCATTCTGCTATGGAGTATATAGTGCAGTTAATTGACGATGAATACCTTCTTTATGGCAGAATTTATCAAAATATCCTACTATATATTCTCCTCCTCTATCACTTCTTAAGAGTTTAATAGAATACCCACTTTGTTTTTCTGCAGAAGCCTTAAATTGCTTGAAAACTTCAAAAGCTTTTGATTTTTCAGATAAGAAATAAACCCAAGTCATTCTGGTAAAATCATCAATAAAAGTAATGAAATACCTTTTGTTGAGAGGAGGAGTCTGCATTCTTCCACATATATCAGTATGCACAATTTCAAGTGGTGCCCTTGTTCTTCTGGCTTGGACTAGAAAAGAATCCCGATGATGCTTTCCCATAATACAGCCTTCACAAGTGTCAGAAATCACAGAAATATCTGGAAGACCGTATACTAGCTCTTTTTGCTTTAATATTTTTAGGTCTCTGAAATTTAAATGACAATACCTTTTATGTCATAATCAAGATTATTCAACTGAAGCTTCAGTTCTCATGGCAAGTTGAGGAGGTATCTTGAACTTTAAAAGAAAATTTCTATTTCCTTCTATATATATATATTTTGGTAATCAACTGATATTTATTATCAAATATGGAACAAGTTCCATTTGCAAAATGGACACTATATCCATGTTCTACTAATTGTCCAATACTCAAAAGATTTTGAGTGACATCAGGTACCAATAAAACATCATTAATATATTTTATTCCTTTATGAGTTTTAACTACTATGGTACCTTTGCCTCTTACTTCTCCATTTCTCATACAAACTTTGGACTTGGTTGTAGTATCTATATTTTGAAAAATATTTTTATTTCCAGACATATGATTACTACAACCACTATCTAAATACCAAATAGTATTATCCTCATTAGATACTAAAGAGCATGTATAGAATAATTCATCTTCTTCATTATTACTAAAATTTGCTTGATTATATTTATATATGCAATTATATGTGTTATGACCAACTTTCTTGCAGATATTACATGGGGGCTTTCCTTTCCACCAACAATTACTAGTAGAATGAATAGTCTTTTTGCAAATAGAACACGGAGCTTTTGCATAAAATTCATACCTTGATTAAAGCTTCCTTCTCCAGATTTGCAGTTTGACACTGTACCTCCTCCTTATATCCTTCTTTTGAGAGCATTCTGCATTGCTTTTAATATTTTGAGACCTGAAACTTAATTTGGACTGGAAAGTACTTTCAACAGAGGATATATCAGAATGCCTTAATTTCCTTTGTTGGTAAGATAATAAGTAACTCATTAATTCTTGGACAGATAATTTTATAATATCTTTGGATTCCTCTATAGCAGCAACTATATAATCATATTTTTTCTAGAAAACTAAGTAGAAAAAATATCTTTGGATTCCTCTATAGCAGCAACTATATAATCATATTTTTCTGGAAAACTAAGTAGAATTTTTTCTACTGTCCTCTGATCTGAAATATTTTCTCCAAGTGCTTTCATATGATTAACTATCTCCATTATTTTACCAAAGAAATCTTTCGTTCTCCTTCTTTCATTTTTATCATTTCTAATTCTCTTCTAAAAGTTTAAAATTTTATACTTCGTACCTTACTATCTCCTTCAAATTCTTGTTGTAGAATTTCTCATGCGTCCTTTGATGTTTCTGCCGCCATGATTCTCGGAAAAATATTTTCAGCTACTGCTTGTTGTATGATACATAGCACACGGGGCATGCTTCATGCGCCTCATTTCTAATTTTTTTTTTCCTCTACGGACAGATGGCCTTCATCCTCTGGGGCTTTCTTCATAGCCTTCAATTACTATGGACCATAATCCTTGTGATTGGAGAATGGTCTTCATCTTGATTTCCCAGAAGTCATAATTTTCTCCAGTAAAAATTATGACTGAACCCTGGAAACCATAAGGATTAGACTGCATGGATCCACCTATACCAGCCATTAAACCTAGCTCTGATACCAATGGTAGAGTTTGGCAGGTGGAACGAGAAGGAGAGAAGATGGTAGCAGTAGTAGAAGGAGACGAGCGGAAGCTTGATTAGCCGCGGAAGAACACTTTGGAAGGCAGAAAGCTTTATTACACAAAGCTTTTTTTTATATAACTTACAAAGGACCCTCGGTCCTATTTATAGAAGTTCTCACCGACATTTAGGATCGGTTGAGAAGCTTCTTACACCTTCTAAAAGGTGCTACAAATTCAACCGTGTAGTTAACTATTTTCTAGAAATTTCTAATCTTCACCGACTTGGGAATGTTGGTGGCTTTTTCTCGATGCTTCTATACAAAGCTAGTTACTCTTAACAAGAATCAACTTGAAGACGAAGGACTTTGGCCCCTTCATTGAAGGGACCCTTAGGGAGCTCACTCCATACTCTTCTTAGTCTTTTTTTTTTTTTTCATGAGTTGATAGTCTAACTTTGTTTCAGTTTGCACACTTTATTTATCATTTTATTAAGAGCTAGATAACCCTTGTACGATCCTTAGTTAACACCCAAATAACCCCATATGACAATTCTCCTACAAAAGTTGTAATAAAAAAGACTCCATATGAAACATGAAGTAGAAGAAAGCCTCTCGTTAATACCTTTAAAGTGTTTAGTTCTCCAACATATTCTCTCAATAAATCACCCTTAAAAAATAAACTTAAAGAGAAAAGGTAAAAGTTTTTATTTGTTGGTTATAATGATGAATCAAAGGATTATACATTGATTAATCCTTTGAATAAGAAATTGGTTATTGCAAGGAATGTTATATTTGTTAAGATGGTAGTAATGGTCTTGACAGTTCTCAAACTACCGGAAACACCCAAAACCTGCAGTTTCTTCCCTCTGAAAATGTTAAATTAAATTCCAGTCCAGAACCCGTATAACCCATTTTGAAAAGACCCAATCATGTGAAAAGACAACCAAACATGTATGGTCAGTTTACAAGTCATTATATTGATATTACTAATGAGTTTGTGTTACTTTTATGCAAACCTCAAAAATTTAAAAAAGCAGTAAAGGATGAAAGATGGATGAAGGCCATGAATGAAGAACTAAGCATGATCAAAAGAACGAAACTTGGGAGCTTGTTGATCTTCCAAATGGCAAACATGTTATGGGGCTAAAATGGGGTTATAAAATCAAATTTAGTGAAGAAGGAAGCATTCAAAAGCTAAAAGCTAGATTGGTTACAAAGGGCTACTCACAACAACCCAGAATTGATTTTAGTAAAACATTTGCTCAAGGAGCAAGAATGGAAACCAAAAGAATTGTTATTGCCATTACAGCACAATTTGAATTTTTTGAGTTTGTATTCTGTCAGCTAGATGTAAATTCAATCTTCTTGAATGAGGTGCCACATTGATCATTATTATTGATCATTATTTTCAAAAAAAAATAGTTTTCAAATGAGTCCTAGTAAACCTTCTTTGTATATAAACAAGGATGGACAAAATTTTCTCATGTTTATGATACAACATGAGCACGGATACACCCGTTGTTTATGATACAACCAGACCACGGATACACCCATCACCGATTGTCCCTCAAGCCGATGGATCCAATGAGTTCGAAACAGGATGGGGGTAGTCCCTTTCCTTGAGAGAAGCCAAAAAAAAACCTTATACCCTCACCCCCTTCCCCCAACTACCCATACTACCTTCACGCTTAATGGTCCGATTAGGCTTGGGTTGATGGCCCAGCCCTTGTCTTTAATACCCGTCTAGTATAGACCAGTCAAGTAGGTTGTTGGATCTTTGTTGCTCCTATCTGGCCAGTAACAGATACCCCTTCCTTGAGAGAAGTCTTGTCCTCAAGACTTGTAGCAACTGCTAAAAACTGTCCTCGAATCAAAACTCCTCATCTTCCCAAGTTGCATCTTTTGGCAATTTATCAATCCATTAAATCAGTCATTGGTTATTCATCTGGCGGTGGACTTGTGATGTTATAGGAAGCTCTAATCTGTAAGCAACTTGACCAATTTTCTATAAATCTTGAAGGGACCAAAATATCACACCGCTAGTTTTGCATGACTTGTCTAGCGATTGTTTGTTGACAGTGCGGGCATAACTTAGCAAACACAAACCCTCCATCCTCAAATGAGATATCCCTACATCTAACATTTGTGTCTAACGTTTGAGACCGACTAAAGATTCCCTAGGAATAAACTTCATCGAAGTGGGACAAAGGCGTCCATACACAATTTCAAATAGTCTTTCCGGCGGATGTGTGAAAACTGATGTTATACCAATCCTCTGCCCACGGTAACCATCGTGACCGGGTTTGAGGCTGTTCTAAGGCAAAACATCCCAAACATCAATTCAGAACCTCAGTTTGTGACCGTCAGTTTCCGGATGATAGGAATAACTCATCTCTAATGTTGTCCCTTGCAACCTAAATAGCTCCATCCAAAAATGACTAATTAATAGGGGATCATGGTCACTAATAATAGAGTGACGAAGGCCGTGCAAGTGAACCACTTCGTGCATAAAAATCTCCGCAACCGAACTAGCTAAGTATGGGTGGCATGTAAGTATGAAGTGCGCGTATTTGAATAATCTATCCACCACCACTAATATAGCATCCAAGCCCTTGAATCTAGGAAACCCCATGATAAAGTCCATGAAAATATCCTCCAAAATAGTTGTAGGTATTAGTAAGGGTTGCAATAGACTAGCCAGTGAGGAAACTTGATATTTTTGTCATTAGCACACCTCATATTGTGCCACAAACTTATAAATGTCTTTCTTCATACCCCGCCAATAAACATTGTCAGTCATGGGTCTGTAAGTTCTATATACTCCTGAATGACCCCTGAGCAATGAAACTTTTTGAGAAGCCTAGGGATCCACAGTGATTTTGCTAGAATAACTAACCTCCCTTAGTACAATAAACATTGTCAGTCATGGATATGTAACTTCTGTATACTCCTCAATGGAGTATATGACCCCTAGCAGTGAAACTTTTTGAGAAGCCTAGGGATCCACATTGATTTTGCCAGAATAATTAACCTCCCTTAGTATAATAAACAGCCCTTCTCTCATTTGTACTATTGGTGTGATTGAGGATTTGCAACTAGCTCCTGAATGAAATGCTGCAAGTCTGGGTCAGATTGTACCTCCTGTTGTATCTTATATGCATCTGGCCACTGTACACAAGAGATAGCCCCCAAGTCAGGCTCCACCGGAATATGAGAGAGGGCATCGACTGCCTGATTAGTGTTGTCTACCTTATAATGCACCTCAAAATCTCAGCCAATAGTTTTTTCAACTAATTTTGCTCATCTTAGGTCGTAATCCTTTGTTGTAACAATTGTCTCAGTGCCTTCTAATCCGTAAGAACTTGGAAGCATCACCCTAAAAGATAAGGTCTCCAATGTTGTACCGATAAGACTAGAGCCATGAGTTCATTCTCGTATGTGGATTTTGTTAAATTCTTTTCTAAAAGAGCCTTCCTTAAATAGGCCATCGGCACCCTTCTTGCATTAGCACTGCTCTAATTCTCTTCCCTGAAGCATCACATTCCACCGTAAATATCTTTTGAAAATCAGGAAGTATTAACATGAACATGGGAAAGGTAATCATTAACGGTTTTAGTTGATCAAAAACTAATTGAACCTCTTTACTCCAATGGAATCCTTCTTTCCTCAACAAATTTGTCAACGGCCTTGTGACTTTACCATAATTCTTCACAAATAGGCGATAGTACCATGTTAGACCCGAAAAGCCCTCACTTAATTGTACAAAGGATCAGCCAATTATTAATTGTAGTTACCTTTCCTGGATCCATAGCTACCCCTCTTGGCTGAATCACATGCCCCAAATACTCCACGTTAGACCGGCCGAACTAATACTTTTTGTTGGCTATCTATTATTGCTCCCTCTCCCACGTGATGTATACCAAAATATCAACAAAAAATACTAACACAAATTTATAGAAATACATTGTGAAAGCATCATTCATAGTGGCCTGGAAGGTCAATGGTGTGTTTCTTAACCCAAAGGGCATTACTAAAAGTTCATAATACCAAGTATGTGTTCGAAAAGCTATTTTAGGGATATCTTCCATTCGAACTCGGATCTGGTGATAGCTAGAACATAAATCAATCTTCGAGAAAAAACTGGCTCCCTGTAACTCGTCTATCAACTCTTCAATCACTGGAATTTGGTACTTATATGGTATGGTGATCTCATTCAAGGCACAATAGTCCATACAGAATTGCCAACTCCATCCTTCTTGCACACAAGTATCACAAGGTTAAGTAAGGACTCAGAACTAGGTTGAATGATTCCTACAATAAGCATATACTCCAATAGCCTCTCTATCTCATCCTTCTAACTGTGTGGGTAGCATACACGAACAAGAACACGAACAAGGCCTTCTCCGAGTTTGATCACGATGGTGTGATCGGTAGGTCTAGGAAGAGGCAAATGAGTCGGTTCGGCAAAGACATCGGAATATTTCTCGAGTAACTTTCGTAGTCCTCCCTTCTGCAAGTATGATAGATCGTCGTCTCCCAACTGACTATCCTCTCCTTGCATTGCCCATAAAAATCCCTAGTATTCCACTTCAGCCAGTTTGGCAATCCCTCTAAGCGTGGCTTGTGATCCGACTAAGGACAGACTGTCTTTCAATGTTATTTTTATGAAACTTCAAGTACATATGATCCCAATCAACCCTTCTCCTAACGTTTGCAACATGCAACCCCCAAAATAAAGTCAACCCCTCCTAATTTAAATAGATATGTGTCGATTGTCTCGCTATGGTTGCCCAAGTAAAATTGGAGTTGCCAACAACATCCCCACATCTCTATCTTGCCATCATCCCCCAGTTGCACCCTGAAAGGAGTAGGATCAACCATCAGCCTTACATCCTCCAGCAATCATGTAGATATGAAATTGTGAGTGGCTCCATTGTCAAACATCACCACAATGTCTACACCTCTTAGTGACCAAGTAATTTCAAAGTCTAAGGCCCTGAGATTCTACCTATAAAATGCAAAGAGACTTCCATGTTAGTATTCATGGTGTCGCCCTCTTCCACAGCATCAATGTTAGGCATGTCCTTGCCTTCTCTATCCTCCTCATCACCTAAGATCATGAGTCACAAGTTTTTGTTGGCACATCGATGCATGGGATGGTAAGGTTGATCGCACCTAAAACACAGCCCCTTTTCTTACTTGGCCTTAAAAGTCTTGATAGGACAGAGATCTAGAGTCCTTGATTCTGCTTGCCACATTACTCACTGGGTCTTCCAATTTGTATTCCCTTCTAACTGTAGTTGAGGGCGATTGCTAGTTGGTCCATTGACTGTGGATGCCCTCCCCAATCTAGTATCAGAATTAGTTCTAGTTCCCCCTAAATAATTCTAATAGTTGTCTTGGCTGTATGTTGTAATATAGGTCCCGGTATATGTGAAGAATATACCATTCTCCCTATTGTAGCCCTTCTCCCTATTGTAGCCCTTCTGTTCAGTTGGTTAATGCTCTCCCTTGCTAGTCAACACCGCTTCAAAATTTCTAATGAGATGAATGGTTTTCCTGACCGTTAGGGGTGCTAGCGTGCGCACCCATCTTCTAATAGGAAATATCCCATATACTGGGAAGGTAGTAGTCTGGAAAGTCTAGCCACCATTCCTTCAAAATTCTCCATATATTCATCTACTAACTTGTGACCTTGTTCCAATGATGCTAACATTTCATAAAGGTTAGCGGAGCTACCCTCCCTAAATCGCTCCATCATTTCATCTTTCAACATTTCCCAAGTGATATCCGGCTCCATCTTCCTAATCCAAAATGCATCGCAACCCCTTCCATGCTCACGAATGTCTAAGGAACTCGATGATCATAAGGAATACCTTGCACATTGAAATATTGTTCAGCTCGTAAGATCCATCCAAAGGATCTGTTCCATCAAACGTTGGTAGTTCAATCTTGCGACATATCAATCTCTGCTCATTAGGGTTGTGAGTAGAGGTGGCCATGGGCCGTGCCCGGGCCTGCCTCGGCCCGGTTCCAGGCGGGCCGTGCCTGGCACGGCCCGTTTCAAATCGTGCCGTGCCGGGCACGGCACGGCAGGAGAACCGCTGGGCCCGGCACGGCCCGCGGCCCGATTAACCGTGCCGGCCCAGGCACGGTTCGGTTGCAGCGTGAGCACGGATCCGGCGCGCGGGCCGCGGGCTGACTTCGGCACGCGGGCCGAATACGGCCCAACGGGCCAAATGAGGGGACTCGGGCCGTGTTTGGCCCGGCCCAATTGTGGCCCATGGGCGCCGACTTTGGCCCTCGTGCCAAATTTAATTAATTATTAAAATAAGAAATTGAGAATTATGTATTTTGCATAATTTTTTTAAAAAAATATTTAATTATTATTTTATTAATTATTTTATTTTAAACATATATAATTTTAATTTTAATATATTTTATTAAATTAATTAACAATACTAACAACACATGACTAAAGTTAAAACCAACTCGATTAAATTTCATATTAATAAATTATACATTTAAGCTTAAATCAATTGTCGACATAATGGGCATACACAATTGACCCGTAGCCAACTACACAAGCAGCTACTATGGAAGATATGCGAGCATTGTGTTAAGCATACTTGCGCTCCGTGCTCCATCTTCTCTATGCATATTGCGCACTCCATGTTTTCAGCTCTACCTCCTTCAATAATAAAAAACTCAAGTGACTCTTGTGCTTGGTTTGTTTCGATATATTGCTCTCATCGTTGATATTATCACTATCCTCCTCACTATCACTTATTTCAAAGTCCTCAACCTCTATCTCAATCTCAACCCCAGAAGGAGAGGGAGAAGCCAAATATTCTTGTCTTGCATGATCAGATAAGTGGATAAAGTGTTCTTCAAACCTGAATACATCAATTCGTATAATTTGACTAACACGTTCGATAATACTTAAAATAGTAATTCTCCATTGATCAGCATTGAAGAAATTTAAGGTAGATGTAAGGAAGATTGAACGTTGAGAATTTGGCATAATGATAATTATCTTCACTCTTCTATTATCTGTCATTTTTCTCTATGCCTCGTGCTCGTGCTCACAACGTGATAATTATATTATAAAAGTAAATTAATTTAATACTTACTTGATCTTCTCCACGTCTAGTCACGTGGTGAGCACGAGTCATAAAAAAAAATGACTAGTCTAGACCGAGAGAGCATTGAATTCTTGATGGCTAAAAAGAAGCTTAAGTTTGAGTTCAATTAAGAAACTAATTGTAACTCAAGACTTAGAAAAGAGATTAAGAGAGTATTAAGAGAGAATGAGAAATTATTCCAAAGATAGTTGGAAACTTGTGTGAAGAAATGAGAGGGTTGGGGGATCAATTTATAGGGATGAATTGGGTGTATAATTACATATTTATACCCTATTTTTAATTATTAAAAGAGGATAAAATGGTAATTTTATACCATAAAGATAATTATATCCCTAACTTTTAAAATTTTTATAACTATTATGAGGGCATTTAGGTAAAAATGCGTGCCGTGCCTGACCCGGCCCGCGTGTCGTGCCTGGCCCGGGTCCGTGCCGTGCCCGGCCCGGCACGACTGCGGGCCGTGCCGGGCACGGCCCACGGGCCGCGAAGCCTCGGCCCAGCACGACCCGAGCCGGGCCACGGGCCGCCCACCGTGCCGTGCCCGGCCCGTGTCGTGCCGGGCCGTGCGGGCCGCGGGCCGGCCCGGCCCGTTGGCCACCTCTAGCTGTGAGTACCTCATTCTTCCCAAGCCCAAGCTTCATCCTCTATCTCGTCTCGGAAGAGTTCCTCATCTCCTCATCATGTCTTCCCCAAGGCTGTTAACTTTGCCTCTTCCATTATGGTGACTGGTTCTCCCTCTAGACGTACATTCTCCTCTAGAATCTGCACCGGTTCATCTCTCCAGTAGCCCACTCATGTCGCCAATGCGCAACAGCACTCCCAGCTTCATAAGAAGACGCAGGTGAGTCGTTGCCACTCTCTACCATCTTCCCCTTCATAAGGGCTACAAACATCTCTTTTAATTATGTCATATCCTGCCTCATCTACCGCCGATCTTCAACTGCTACTTTCAACCGTTCCTCACTTGCGTTCACGTCTGTTCGTCGCCTTCCCCCCCACCCGCCTAGTTCGCTACTTCGCACCTACTCACCATTGCCAAAGGAGGGCTCATACCAGATAGAGATACAACAACGAAAGACTATCCGCCAATCGTTGCCACACCATCAAGACTCACTTTCAACAACCAACACGCCTACTTCGTCATCTGCCACTCGATCATCGTTGAACCTTTCCTAGCGGTATCTGGCAGGTCGGACCACGGATACAACTAAACCACGAATACACCCGTCGCCGGTTGTCCATGGTTCAAAAAGCTAGTCCAGCGAGCCACCAGACCGGTATGGTACCAACGTACCGACGGTAGCAGACAGCAGCGGTGGCAGCACAGGCGGCGGACAGCAGCATGGACGGTAGCACAGGCGATGGAAGTGCCAGCTGCCGCGTTCCGCTCGATGCTCCACGACCGATCCTCCACCAGACCGGTATAAACCGGCCGGTATGGCCGATTTCGGACCGAGAATAAAAACACCATACAGTTGTCCCTCAAGCTGATGGATCCAGCAAGTTCGAAATAGGATGGGGTAGTCCCCTTCCTTGAGAGAAGCCAAACAAAAAACCTCATACCCTCACCCCCTTCCCCAACTCTCTACACTCTCCTCACGCTTAATGTTCCAATTGGGCTTGGGTTGATGACCCCGCCCTTGTCTTTGATACCCGTCTCGTATAGACCCACAAGTAGGTTGTTGGATTGGGTTGCTCTTGTCTGGCCCGTAACAGTTTGCATTTATGTTAAAAATCTTATTTAGAACTAATTCTACGGAGAATTCAAAATGATTAATTTAGAAATAATGAAATATTTTCTAAGGATCCAGGTGAAGCTAAGAAAAGGAGAAATTTGTATCTCTCAAGAAAAGTATTTGGCAAATCTATTGCAAAAGTTTTAACGGTAGAATTTTAAGCCTATTACTACTACTTTGGCAATAAATGAAAAATTAAAGATAGAAGATGCAACTAAAAAGGCAAATGATGCAATGTTTAGAAGTTTGGTTGGTTCCTTGATGTATCTCATTCACACAAGATCTGATATTATGCAATAAGTTAGCATGATTTCCATATTTATGAGTTCTCTAAGCATTTTACATTGTGTTGCAGTAAGACAAGTCCATGGGAACTGAATGAAATTAAAAGATTAGGAATCAAATACATGAAAGAATTTAAAGTCCCTTGATCAGATAGTGGCTAGGCTGGATCTACAGAAGATAGGAAGAATACTTCAGCTTACATTTTTTGCATTGAATCAAATATGGCATGAAATTCAAAACATAGAAAATAATTGCTTTCTTCAGCTGAAGTTGAATATTCAGAAATTACTGAACCTGCATGCAAAGCTATTTGGCTAAAAAGAAACCATGAAGACCTAGGACATAAGCAAGAAGGACCTACAGTGATTTATTATGACAATATGCTAGCAATCGAGAATCCCATCTTTCATGCTAGATCCAAACGCACTGAATTAAGACCTTACATGGAGATTTGGTTGAAAAAGGAGAAATTCAAATGAAATATCTTAACACTATTGAACAACCAGCAAACATGCTTACCAAAGTCATCTTAACAAAAAAGTTTGGGAAGCATAAAGAACAACTCACAGTCACAAATTAAGAGGGGAATTTGCAAGAGATAATTTGTGAGTCAGATGGTCAAACAATTAATCAAAATAGTCAAGTTTTTATTCATAATTAAACTGGGTGGATTACAATTGTCCATCATTATGCTTAATGGTCAAATCTTGCAATGGAAACTATTAGATTTTAGTCTAATTTCTAGGCTAAATTAATGTATTACAAAATTTCTAGGCAATTAAGGCACTATTTAGTCCCAAGATCATTAATGTCCTCATTTATTCTCATGTTCACAGTTCCTATGCATATTTGTGTGATTCTTGGCAAACAATGTAAGACATAAAAAACAAAATATTGAGCACAAAACAAACTACAAAATTTTACCCAACATTTATATCTATCTTTCCCCCTTTTTCTCCAACAACACATCGTTCTTCTAGATGATTCTTATGCCTTTTATTGACAGCTGGTTATTTTCCCTTTTTGGGAAGGGGCTACCTAATCAACCTTAGGAAACCTGCAGACTCTTCTTCATGTGTATGAAAATAGCGAAAAAGTAAATGATGAATGGAAGAAGCTATGAGGCATACATTACTCCATCGGGTTTCAACCATCGGTCGCGTGCACATATCACAGAATCAAACATTGACTCTCTGAGAAGAAAATACCCCATCCATTCCGAGATTATAACGTCAACTGTTAAAACTACCAAGACCTCAATCAACTAATGATTGCAAGCCATTAAAAAACACAGGTGAGAACAACGAAGCAGCTAGCATACGTTCCGCGCACGAAACTAACCTTTCTCGGGCAACGAAACCTCCTCCATCGAACCCTCAATAACTTGTACTATGTCATCCACATTGTTCCCTTTTACAAGCTCACGAGCATGTTCGGCCATCTTCGTAGCTTCAACAGCATAAACCTTTCTCGCACCGGCTTGCGCGCACCAGATGGCCAGAATGCCACTCCCCGTACCAACATCCAGCACAACCTTTCTTTTCTCTCATCATCAAATTAGAACAAACACAAATGTTCGAACAACAAAAGCAAGCTGAATTGAGTAACTTTGCTACAATAGGGTAAGGGGAAGAATCGAACCTTTCCTTGAAAGTGGTGCTTGTTCTGGAAGACGGCGTTGAAGTAGGCGTCCATGCGGACGCGGTCGGCGAGCATCTCCTTCTGGTGGTAGAGATACGCGTACGTACAGAAGTAGTTGGCGAAGTCGACGCCCTTATCAACGATGGCGCCGGTGGCGGACCTGCTCTCCGACAGATCACAGCATCCGTTCCCCGCGCTCCCCATCAGAGTTGAGGGCTTGGAGGAGAAGGAAACGGAGATGGCGTAAGGGGGATCACAGTGTCTCCCTTTGCATTCGTCTTGATTAGCTAGGGCTTGGAACACTCTTCTGAAGCCTGGGTGCACATGTCACGGTCGCGGGCAAACGAAGGAAAGAGAGTATTTCACTTTCCCGTGGTTCATGAGCAAAGGGGGTCACAGTATTTAACTATTTATTATAAGGAAATTTATTTTATCTGAGAATGGCTATAGAATAAAACTTTTAAACAATATTGGATCGTGTCCCTCGAAAAAATTTTCGAGCATATGCTGCCGAGGTTTATTTAAAAAAAAATTAAATTTTTTTTTAAAAATAATCTATATAATCTAAGTTATTCAATGGTATCAATAGTGGGATATTTTAGATCAGGTATATTAGTTAAATATCCTAAACAAAATCACATAAAAAATAAAAATATTATTTATTATATAATTTTGTTTAGGATATTTAATGAGTATACATGATCTAAAATACTTCAATATTGATACCATTGAATAGCTTAGGTTGTATATATCATTTATAAAAAAAATATTTAAATAAAATTTGAGCATGTTGCTTAAGCATATGCTGCTGAGGAAAATTTTTCGTGTCCCTCTAGCAATACAGAAAAGAAATTTAAACAGCCCCTTTTTAAAAAAATTACATGAGTAAATATATATCGTTTTAAAGATGATTTTATTCCATAACATAATATATCATTTTGAAGTAATTATAACAATTGTGACAATTAAATAATATGATTAAAGGGAATAGTGATTAGTAACCAACATTAGTGATCTTGATTATTTAAGTAATTCACAAAACTACAAGCAGTGGTTCAAATTTTGTATCCTAAGTTTAAGAAGCTAATTGCTATGATGATCTAACTTGCCTTGCTCCTTTTAGGGCACTCAGCATAATCCTCACCAGAATACACTCTCACCTAAACGGTTAGAACATTTAATTGTGACTCATCAGCTCAGCCCATTCTATTAATTACCTATAGTTGAGAATAGTAATGAGTCAAGTACCTACTTTTTTATTCTATACCCAAACTCGAGTCAAGTCCCCCTAAGTTGGGTATTTAAATACCCATGGATACTCGATTAATAAAAATATTATTTATTTTTATTTTTTATTTTAAATTAATCTAATAAAATATAATTTTATAAATTATTATTATGATAAATATATTTATCAATGCTTATTATATTGCTAATTTAAAATTATTTTATATATTTAAAAAATATATTTTTTTATTTTTAAAAAAATTAGGTATCAAGTAGCAGGTACCCATGTCTATAAACCCAAATCTGACTTATTTAACTATTTAGCTAATCAAACTCGTTGTAAACAAGTTGAGTTAAGTTGAATACCCATCTTTGGCCTGTATGATTGTCATCCCTACCTATAGTCCAATCCAAATGGCTTAGCCTCCTAAATAAAAAGCAAAGACTCACTTTAGGATCGTTTTATCACAGGGAAAAAGGTCTATCAAGTTATAAAAATTATATTTAGGTTTTGAAAACCACTTAGATCTTGTATAATTAACAAGTTAGGTCACTATATCATTTGGTAAGTCATTCTCTTAAAGCAATTTAATCTTTTCAACCTAGATCACTCTGAGACCTTGCTCAAATTACTAGTGCCCAACACATGTTGGGATTGTTTGATGTTCCTCAAATAATTGACTCTTGTAGCTTCTATTCAACTATACAACATAACTAAATTCCTTAGTGATCAATAATCTCTTTCATTCAAGATATTGCTTGACTTATATCTCTTGAAAGTGCCAAAGTAACACTAACATTAGCTTTCTATGTTTTCACCACATGGGCCATACAAAGAATATGTAATCCACCATTATAATAGTAGCCAACACTTCTTAATCCCATTAAGCTTAAAGCGCAACATTAATATTGCTTAGTGGTTTGATTGTTGCATTGAAACCTTTTCATCCACACATTACATTTGCACATATGAGAGAAAGGTACACTTAAAGCTCGAGGATTGTGCATTTAATCCTTCTCTTCAACTATCTTTTGCACATCCCATAAACTTTGGTTGACTAAAGCATCAAAAGAAGATCACCTCTTTACGTAGGAGGACACAAGCTACCAAGGAAGAAGACATGATTGAAACCCATATCCATTATAAGGAGTCAATTAGGTCCAAATTCACAAATACTTGAATGACAAAACTAATCATATCAAGTTAGCACAAAGAGAGTTTGACCACTGTAAATCCAAATCTTCCCTTGGAATTAATGGTATACCTGCCATCCCATATACCTTTATGTTTCAAATATCCACTAGCTTGCTCACAAATCAGCCAACCCAACAACCCAAGGCTAGACTAGTTCAAATCCCTTTATGTGTATGCTAGATTCCTTTGATTTGTAGTGCATACTAGTGGCTCAGGCACAAGAGTAAGAATTATGCGTGTCCCCCTCAATACTCTAAGCCATGCAAAAAGTTGATTATCCCAATGATGCTATTGATAATGATGCACACTTTGTCATGCTCTTATGGCAAGCTCGCCATAGTACTACTACTTTTGAATTTTGATACCCTAATTTAACAAGCCTCGAGGCTAAACCCCTAGGGAGTAGAAATTATATCTATAAAATTTTAAAATTTTAGATCATGCCATAAAAGAGTGTGAAGGTTTGTAACATAAGGTTGCACCTAGTATAGTTTTGTCTATAATCTAAACCAACTAAAAAACTTAACAATACATATTAGATCATCTTTGTGAGCCTAACTGCTTGGAAATGTGCATCATATTAGTAATGCATTAACAAATAAGCAATTGAATAAGAGTAACTCCTAGCTTATAGTAATGATAATTTTACAAGTTAAGCATAAAATGAATAAATATTTGATTTTACACCAAGATGAAATGTTTGCACTAGTCTTTGTCTTCCAATTATACTAGACCAAGCTAGCTATAATACCAGACACACATCATCAACTCCCTCCTTAGAGGGCTAATCCCTTGGGAGTGCATTTCTCTTTTAACATTTTTCATCAAGAATCATCCATGTGCCATATAAATTGCAATGTTATCTTTGCACTATGGACAAATGAGTTATCATCACTATCTACAAACTATGTTGTGTATAGATACACCTTTTTAGGCTAAACAATAGTCAAACACCAAATCTTAGCCTTAGATTATATGACTCAAGTCACACTTTAGTCAAGACCAAGTAATACATCATAAATATGATATGACTTAAACCACACTACTTGACCAACAATAGCTTTGTGCTTGAACCATATCACTTTCTTGGTTGCATAGTTCAATTGCTTCTAATCAACGTAGCAAAGTGCTGAGAGCCATCAAACTCATTGGTCACAATGCTCATATGATTTGGCAACCACCACCCAATTGATTGGCACCCCACGTACATGCTCAAGTCACTCAAGTGTTGGAATAAACCACATAACTCTTAGTCAAAGAGCTCATATTACTTTGAGAAGCCAAAGTGATCAATTTCTAATAACTTTTTTCTCAAATTAAAGTGATGTGTCATGGTTTACTTTCCTAGTTGAGGGGAAATTTCTTCTCGACTAATGAAAGCATGGCTTTAATTCTAGTAACCCATATAAAGACATCTAGTACCATCCGCCCTACCTCTACTACGTGGAGATCTCTCACCTTAGAACATCATGAACAAGGTATGCCAATTTTCTTAACTTTAGGGCCTATTTTATTGGAGAGAAAAATAGAAAGAATGAAAGAAAGGGTACTTTTTTTTCAGATTTTATTGGAGAGACTGATTTGGAGAGAAAGAAAAATAGAGAGAAAAGTAACTAGTTTTCTCTCCTTTTGTGTTCTCTCCAAATCGGGGAGAAATTTGTTTTCTTGTTCTCCTCGCCTCGTCGAGCTTCACTGCTCGCTCCCCTCGCCGATCGTCGCCGCTCCCCTCGCCCAGCTTTTGCTCGCCCGGTGAGATCGTCTGTGGGTTCAGGCAGATCGGAGACTCACATCAAACGTGAACTCCATTTTCACCCTCGCTGTCTTTATCGACCTCGCCTGGTCCCTAATGACATGCAAATATATGATATATCGCGGCTTAATTTTATCATTATTTCAAAGTAAAATGCATGTTTTGTCTCATTTATGCACTTAAATGTTTCATATTCTTCAGAACCATCACTTTTCCTCTATTTTATTGAAATATAGGTATTTTGCCTCAAAATTGGTGGAATTTGGAAGATCTGAAGATATGGAATGATTCCTCATAATGAGACGAAGTTACACATGAAATTTCAGCCCAATCGGAGTCCTTTACGCTCTTCATGGCCATGGGTGTGTATCCATGCACGGTCGTGCATGAGCTGACTATCCCAGGCTTCACTGAGACGTTCACGGGCATGACATGCACGGCTGTGAAGAATAAGTTTTCCAGCCACGGTGCCGTACATGGGCATGGCCGTGCATCCATGCACGGTCGTGCATCGTCCCGTGCAACTTCGACAGGCGCCGGTTTTTCGCCCATAACTTTCTATTTTGGAAGCGGATTTCGCTGAAATTTGGAGGAGACCTTTCTAACTTAGATACGCACATTTTGGGATGGGAATCATCAGATTTGATCAAGCAGTTGGGGAGAACGAAGCAAAATGGTGGCAACCTAGGGTTTTGGGGCGATTTTCTAGGCGACAACACTGTTTCGGCGCGATTCTTCCTTCATTCTGACGTGGATCTTCGTGCTGGGCCTTCTTCCATCAAGGATCTACCCTTCCCTTTGGTTTGATTTTATTTGCATGAGAGATTTGATGTATTTCATGATGTATATGATAGCATAAACTCTCTTTTCGGGGTTTGGGCGTAGCACACTGTATGAATGTTGAATGTTGTGACTTGATATATATATTTCTCTATTTATCTTTGTTCTTATTCATGTCTAGGATGTTTTCATTCATGTTTATATACTGGTCATATGTATACATATCTTAGATGCTGTGGGAAGGACTGAGAGGTGAACCACAGTCATCAGAATCCCTTAGACTGGACTGGTGATTTCGTTTGGCGAGAGCACTCGAAATCACCCGAGGAACCCTAATCCATCACAGAACACATTGGATCCACTTAACCCGGTAAGCCACGAGAGTAGGAGACTTGGGTTAAGTCGGATACCAGACCATGTCTTGAGAGGGAGCGCGTTTGTACCCTAGGAAGGATTACCTTGAGAACTTAGATAAAACTCGATTAGAACATCAAGCCTTAATATTTCTTCATGTTTCAGTGCGGTGAAACTTGATACCCCGATTCTCTCTCATAGACTTAAAAACCCCGATTGTTCTGTTCTCTGCTCTATTTTTGATTTTATTTGCTTTAGTTTAATTACTTGCACTAGGATTTTAGACATTTCTCCATTAATTGTTAACATAGCTACTAGTCAAATAATCAGTTAGTACTTAACCCCTAGTCCTCATGGGATCGATACTTATTGTATTACGCGATAGACCGTGCACTTGCGGTAGCAGCCGTCGAGGCCCTATCAAGTTTTTGGCGCCATTGCCGGGGATTAGGTTGCCAATATTAACACGATCAGAAGATTAATAGACTAGGTTTAGTTAGATTTTATTTACTTTTTATTCTGTTTATTTGCTTTTTGTTTTTAGTTGTAGTTTTTATTTGGTGCGGTGCTACTAATCTCTTTTGTTCAAGGTACTTGTTTATGCCTAGGAATACTGTTAGAATAGGAGAACTTGTACGTGGGGATCTGGAGATAGAGCGTACCTTCCTTCTGGTCAGAAGAAATTTAAAAAGGCTGAAGCTTGAGGGACAATTTTCTGACAATCAAACAATGGAAGCTAACCGCTCTCTGAAGGACTTTGCAACACCCACCATCTTTTGTGTGCACTCGAGCATATCACGACCGCCTATCGAAGCTAATAACTTCGAGATCAAGTCGTCACTTGTACAAATGGTGCAGCAGAACCAATTCAGCGGAGCAGCCACTGACGATCTCAACCTTTATTTATCTATTTTTTTAGAATGCTGCGACACTTTAAAGATTAATGGTGCTCATCCTGATGCTATCAAATTAAGACTTTTCCTTTTTTTCTCAGGGATCGAGCTAGGGCATGGATGCAATCTCTACCGTAGGGCTTTATTACAACGTGGGAGCAATTGTCTCAAGCTTTTCTGTCAAAATATTTCCCACCGAGCAAAACAGCCCAGCTCAGAAATCAAATCACCAACTTTGCCCAACGAGAAGGAGAGTCCCTGTATGAAGCATGGGACAGGTTCAAGGAACTATTGAGGATGTGCCCGCACCATGGTCTACAGAAATGGGTGATCATTCACACCTTCTACAGTGGATTGCTACACAAGACCAGACTTTCTGTAGATGCTGCTGGTGGTGGGGCACTAATGAACAAGAACTATGATGAAGCGATGGAGTTGATTGAGGACATGACCCTCAACCATTATCAGTGGTCAGGAGAGAGGAGCCAACCAGTTCAAAGTTCAGGGAAGTTTGATATGAACATGATTAACTCTCTAGTAGCAAAAGTAGATTCACTTTCTTCTAAGTTTGACTCTATCAATGTTTCTACTTCTAACTCTGTGACTTGTGATGTTTGTGGAGTAATAGGATATTCCTCTGATGATTGCCACATTTTGAATACTCACTCTAAACAAGTCAACGCTATTGGGAATTTTAGGAATCAGAACGACCCTTTCTCGAACGCATACAATCCAGGATGGAGAAATCATCTGAATTTCTCCTACAGGTTGAATCAAGGGCAAATCCCTCCTATAATTTTTTTAATCAGAATTTCTCTTCTAATTTCATGCCTCCTCCTAGGATACAATATCCATCTGCCAATCAAAGACAATAAGATCCTCCTCAGAAGTCTATGTTAGAGTCAATGTTGGAAAATTTCATGGTTAACCAGTTGAAGCACAACGATTCCATAAGTGAACAAATTCGCTAGTTGAACATGAAGGTGGACTCTGTCTCCACTCACTCGAAAATGATGGAAAGCCGGATCACAAAGCTGGATCAGTGTACCAGTTCATTGTCAAAGACACACAGGAATGCTTCCAGCTCAACCTGAAGCAAATCCGAGAGATCAGTGCAACGCCATCATGACGAGTGGTAATGAGCGATCAGAGGAATCTGAAACCGAACACGTGGGGGATGAAAAGGAAATATCTGAAAGCCAGAAAAAGGAGCCTCATCATAAGACTCCTGACGCACTTGACGCTGAAACGATAATGGTGGTTGTTGAAGACTCAGCAGATTCCGCATCTAACCAGCCACCTCTCAAATTCGAGGATCCTGGTAGCTTTGACGTACCATGCACGATCGGTAACACCCTATTTGATATAGCACTCTTGGATTTAGGTTCTGGGGTCAGCATCATGTCGGTCGTCACTTTCAAGAAGCTGAACTTGAAAACTCTCAAATCAACATCTCAGGTTCTCCAGTTCGCAAATGGCTCTAGACTTCACTCGCTCGGGATCACTGAGAATGTACCATTGCAATTTAAAGGATTCTCTATCCCGATAGACTTTGTGATTCTGGATATGCACGAGAACTCCATTTTCCCTCTTATATTGGGCAGACCATTCCTTGCCACCGTCAGAGCCATAATTGATGTCACACATAGGGTGATGAAGTTCTACATTCATGGAAATGCTATATCATTCAATCTTCCAGCTATTAATGGCGAGTTCTATCTTTCAGGTTCCAGGGAGAGCAGAACAGAGGTGAAGGGAAGTATTGCACAGTCAAGAAGCAAGATGGAACTCTTCCCAGAAGCTTTCCCTGAACACTTCGGAGACAGACCCAACGACCCGATTGGTCTAGGAGGAGACAAGATGGTGGCAATGACGACACACGCTGAAGATGCCACAAGAGTCGATCTAAAGAAGAAGATATTAGAATTATTTAGGGATGAAATTTTAATTGACCTTGGGACGGTTTATGTGCTTTACCACTCTGTTATTCCATGTCCTATCAAGACAGTTAAGGAGAAACTTTTGTATCTCATGTTTATTTTAATAGGTGCAATCCATGGACGACGACAAAGGCAGAAACTCCACGCCACATACTTAGCTTCCCCACCACCAAATCCACCATGAGAATCATGATGGTCAAGCTAGTGACCCTAAAGAAGCGCTTGTTGGGAGGCAACCCAATCTATTGTTCACTCTTTTACTTTTTTATTTATTTTCATCATTTAGACTTTGTTGTTTTTCAGCTTTTCTTTCATATCTATGCTCTCTAAGCTGTACCATGCTGATGAAATTTTTTCTGGATTATTCAGGAATCACCGAGCCATGCATAGTCGCACCCGTGCATCCATGCACGGCCTTGCACGGCTCGGTAAACTCTTCTACACATGCGGCTGATAGCGATCCGCAAGTGCACATATTTTTATCGAAGTAATAAAAGATTATCGATTCCACGAGGATCAGGCGGTCAAGTACCGATTACACGATCGATTTATATCTAGACGAATCAAATCGTTATTTTTGTTTTTGAGAACTTCTAAGTACGATAAAAAGAAACAGATATAGTGTTTTGGCAAAAATCAATTTGGATAAATTCAGGATTCAGAGTTTCACCACGTTGACAAATTTGAATTTAATGAAAATAGATCCTTGAACAGAAAAATATAGTTTTGAAAGGGATTTTTTCTAAGGTACAGATTACCTCCTCCCGAAGCGTAATCCAGTATCTAACTATGTTAACTCCCTACTCTCGTGACAGTTAACATAGTTAGACCCTTTAAGTTCTATGAAAAACCATATAAATCCTTCAAACGAATCCAAACTACTCCCATGATTGGATTCGTAGGTTTGACAAGAATAGATCCGACGTCGCGATTCACCTCTCGGTCCTTCTCGCGACGTCTCAAACGCAATAAAACTTGGCCAGAGAATTAAAGCGGGATACGTACAATTCTAATCAAATCAAATCTATAAAATTCATGTAAAAGATTTGAAACAATATATTCAATCCATAAATCGTCAACGGGCTAATCCCTAAATCCCAAAAATATGGTTTACACGTTCATATTCAAAGTAAACAGCATGTTCATCGATGAATTCAACATGTAATCTCTCAAAAGTAGTGCAAAGAGACACTAGAAAGGTAATTAGAACTCTTCCCCTTGATCTAGTGATGAAGATGAAGCGTAAAATCCCCTCCTTTGCGTGATCTCTCGCCGGAATTTTGCCCTAAAATTGATTTTCGCCGCCGCCGCTACAGCCGTCTATTTTCGTGCCTCGAAGCCCCCGAAACCCTTCCAAAACCTTTCCTTTTATAGTCTAATCAGTATAGAATCGGTCTAGGAAGGTTTCTGGAGAGTTTGGTTCAATTTTGGTTCAGTTTGGAGTTGAATCAAGTGAGAACATGAAGGGGCGGAAACGTTTACGGTCGGTGATGAGTTTACGGCTTCGGGCGTAATTATTTCGGTGTATAATGTTTTTGGTCACAGAAACTTTTACGGCCCGTGATGGAATTACGGCCTTGCCCGTGAAAGTTTCTGTTTATTCGTCCTCCGTTCGTCGTCGCTTTTACAGCCGAATCAGCAATTACGGCCAAGGCCGTAAATGTCTCGTTCTTCACCGTTTTCGCCCAAAATTGGACGTGTGAGCTCGTGATCTCTTCGGGAATCATGCTTTGGCTTCAAAATCCTCAAAATCCATCATTTTTAGGCCATTTTACCTACATTTTCATAAAAACTAAGAAAAGTGAAGATTCTGTGCAAAGTAAGATAAAAACACTACAAGTAACACAAAATCATGCAAATAAGCCCAAAATATGATCTAAAACATAGGCAAAAATATGGTGTAAAAATCACTTATCAAATAACCCTAGACTTAGAATTTTGCTTGTCCTCAAGCAATACCTTGATATGTATAAAGAATGTAAAGATAAGGATTTTTCAATTGTTTTTGCCCCTATTAATATCCTCAGTTTACAAATTAAGCAATTAATATTTCAAACTCAAGTAATTCAAGAAAAAAAATCATAATAGAAATAAATTCCCAAGAGGTTACAATCCAAGAAAGATAAAATTCACAATTCATGTCATAACATCCATTCAACACACACTAAGGATCAAATACTTTCATCTTAATAAATCCATTTCACTTAACAGATAAAATTTCTACTTCAAGAATTTCAATGATGTTAAAGATAAGATATTTTTAAAGCAATTTGGTCTTTAAACTATTATATGCTATTTACTGTTAGCATCATAACATGTTTAAAGTATACTACAAAGTAGTATAATTTAACTCATAGTCTCAATCATGAAAGTCAGCGGAGTTGTCCACATGACCTACAGCTTTCTCTTTTTCTCCATTTTCATCCTTTCTTTTTTTTATTAGACTTCAACTCATGTCTTAGGTACCACTGTCAAATTTAATAGTGCCAAGTAGAGGAGTCATTTCCTTTTTATTTTCTAGAGAAAGCCGGTCAGTGGCATGGTACTTAAATCGTTGTTGATACTTGATCGCAACAGATTTAAAGTATACCAACTCGTGGTATAATATAACTCATAACTTTAGATTTCTCAACTAGAGGAGTTGGAGCAAATCTCAATTTAAAAAGATAAATCACCAAATTTCTATTCATAAAAATTTCCATCAAGCAAAAAATAGATAAATTAAACTTCAAGTATAAAGATACTATGCACGTGTTGTTTGAACATATAACAATTCACATATGTATTTTATCAATACCAGAATTGAATTTACTCAACAATTTAAGGTAAAATACATATGTGAATTGTTATATGTTCAAACGACACGTGCATAGTATCTTTATACTTGAAGTTTAATTTATCTATTTTTTGCTTGATGGAAATTTTTATGAATAGAAATTTGTTGATTTATCTTTTTAAATTGAGATTTGCTCCAACTCCTCTAGTTGAGAAATCTAAAGTCATGAGTTATATTATACTACGAGTTGGTATACTTTAAATCTGTTGCGATCAAGTATCAACAACGATTTAAGTACCATGCCACTGACCGGCTTTCTCCAGAAAAAGAAAAAAAAAAGGGAAAAGACTCCTCTACTTGACACTATTAAATTTGACAGTGGTACCTAAGACATGAGTTGAAGTCTAATAAAAAAAAGAGGATGAAAAAGGAGAAAAAGAGAAAGTTGTAGGTCATGTGGACAACTCCGCTGACTTTCATGATTGAGACTATGAGTTAAATTATACTACTTTGTAGTATACTTTAAACATGTTATGATGCTAACAGTAAATAGCATATAACAGTTTAAAGACCAAATTGCTTTAAAAATCTCTTATCTTTAACATCACTGAAATTCTTGAAGTAGAAATTTTATCTGTTAAGTGAAATGGATTTATTAAGATGAAAGTATTTGATGCTTAGTGTGTGTTGAATGAATGTTATGACATGAATTGTGAATTTTATCTTTCTTGGACGTGTGAGCTCAAAATATGTATAAAGAACCCTAGGCAAAAACCAAGGTCGTGTAATCGGTACTTGACCGCCTGATCCTCGTGGTGTAAAATATGATCTAAAACATAGGCAAAAACATGGTGTAAAAATCACTTATCAAATAACCCTAGACTTAGAAGTTTGCTTGTCCTCAAGAAATACCTTGATATGTATAATGAATGTAAAGATAAGGATTTTTCAATTGTTTTTGGCCCTATTAATATCCTCAGTTTACAAATTAAGCAATCAATATTTCAAACTCAAGTAATTCAAGAAAAATCATAATAGAAATAAATTCCCAAGAGGTTATAATCCAAGAAAGATAAAATTCACAATTCATGTCATAACATCCATTCAACACACACTAAGGATCAAATACTTTCATCTTAATAAATCCATTTCACTTAACAGATAAAATTTCTACTTCAAGAATTTCAGTGATGTTAAAGATAAGAGATTTTTAAAGCAATTTGATCTTTAAACTGTTATATGCTATTTACTGTTAGCATCATAACATGTTTAAAGTATACTACAAAGTAGTATAATTTAACTCATAGTCTCAATCATGAAAGTCAGCGGAGTTGTCCACATGACCTACAGCTTTCTCTTTTTCTCCTTTTTCATCCTCTCTTTTTTTTGTTAGACTTCAACTCATGTCTTAGGTACCACTGTCAAATTTAACAATGCCAAGTAGAGGAGTCTTTTCCCTTTTTTTTTCTTTTTCTGGAGAAAGCCGGTCAGTGGCATAGTACTTAAATCGTTGTTGATACTTGATCACAACAGATTTATCCAAATATATCAAAAACCATCATATATGTCAAATCACAAACATCATATACCAACACAAATATATAGAGTTTTTGCAAAAATCGTGAAGCTACAGTAACTCTAGAAAAACATCAACCACGATTTTACATAAATCTCACTCAATAAAAAACGAGAGGAGGTGAATTATTATTATTATTATTATTATTATATTTTATTTATTTTATTTATTTTTGTTTTTATTTTTTTATTTATTTTTATTTATTTTTCACATTTTTTTTATATAGATAGTTTTTTTTTTATTTTTCTCTTTTTGGATTAACACGTTGTATGTGCAGGAGAACTGAAAAATCACTTGTCTACATATTTTGCATTTCCTGTTCTATATTATATATTTTTGAATTTATTGCATAAATTGAAAAGAATAATGTTTAACCAATGTCAATGGTCAAATCAGGGATATGTGCCACCTGTAAAGACTAGAGAATATGTGCCGCCAGTTGCATTTCAATCACCTGCAGCAAGGGTAAATTCTTTTTTTCAACACACTGAATATTTAAGAATGAAATCTTATGTTACTTGTGATATTTGTGGAAGCTATTATCATTATCCTTCTGAGTGTCAATTTGGAAATCCTGCCAGTTCTAATTTATCACGGTACCAAGATGATCAGTATAATTCTAGATGGAAAAATCAGCAAACTTCTTTTGATGAGGATTTCTCAAATAATATTTCAGAACCACACTTTGAGGAATCTGAAGAATTTATGCTAGAATCCATGCTTGAAAAAATTATGATAAATTAGAGTAAGGAACTTGAAGATCTTAGTGAGATGGTTGCTCAGCTTACTTCTCAAGTAGAATCTATATGTGCTAATACTAAAATGCTAGAAACACAGATAGCACAAACAAAGTTGTATACTTGAGTTTGATTTGGAAAGTGAAGATATTCATAGTATGATTGATGACACTGATAAAAATGACATAAATGAAGAAATCCATGATGAATCTAAGAATTTTGTAGAGTTAGATCAATCATTAGTCATGACTCCTGATTGTAATTTACCTTCTGCAAATTTTGAGGATTATGCAAATTTTGATGATTGTGATTTACCTCCTGTAATTTTTGATGATTTGGATGATTATGATTTACCTTCCTTAGCACTTTACCAGCTATCTAGTCCCCTCTCACATAATGAAGTGTCTTGCAACAAAAATACTTGGGACATGTTTGAAGAGATATATAATTTTTTTGAGTCTTGTGAGAAGAAGGATGATGAATTTAAAGATCCTCAAGAAAAAACTAATGATATAGATGGGGATGAAATTGACAGTGTTAAGATGAAATGCCCCATTGAAGAGAAAGAAATTGAGGGAAATTATGAGGAAGAAGATCTTATGCATATTGTACCATCAATTCTTATTCTCCAGGAAAATCCATTAGAAATTTGCATGATTAATGATGAAGATGATAATTTTAAGGATAATGATGATGAAGTGATTGAAATATTATTTGATGCAAATTTAGCTACAGGTACCCAAGAGAAGATAGCGCATGAGATTCTTGATTTCATTGGCATTGAGGTAAATGAAAAACCAAATTTGAAATTTGAAAACTTTTTGATCAATCTAGGGTATGAGTTCTTTGATTTTAATTCTAATCTTCTTCTAGTTACTAATGTAAATCTTAAGGAAGAATGCATGATTTTACTCTTGGATAAATATAGAAAAATTATTGATTATTCTTTGCATGATTTTAGCTTTTATTTTTGTTTTTGTATGCATGTACTGATCACTGCGACTTGGATCCACCTGCTTAACTGGATATATTTGGTGGATATACTCTTGAGACCAAGAAAAAGTAGAAGACTACATGCTCTCTATTATGGCACAGATTCACCAACTTCACCATGACAACAAGTTGTGGTCAAGCTAATGACCTTAAACAAGCGCTTTTGGGAGGCAGCCCAAAGTTTTTGAATTTTATTAATTTTTGCATTCTTAGTTTTTGGTTTTTGATTTTCTTTAAATTTTAATAAATTTTTGCAGCATCTATTGATGAATGTTTATCTTTTAATAAGTTGTTTTATGTGTAGAAATTTTTGAAAAATTTTTACATGAAGAAAAGGTATCCGATGAGACGTTCACAAGCGTGGCCGTGAGCCACTCACAGCCGTAAATTTAACTTTTGCAGATGGATTTACGTCACAGAAACTTTTATCGCCGCAACCGTGAATGACTCACGAACCATGAAAACCCAATTTCTCGTTGATTCCTTCCACCTCAGGCGACAGATCTTTGTTCCGGACTTTCCTTCATCACCAATGACCCTTTCCGTTGATCCTCCGACGAGATTTCAGCCAGAATTTCTTGGAAATCACCGGACGACCATGGGAGCACAACTTTACCGTCGACGCTTAACTCTAGCCTAATTTCTTCATGACTTTTGACAAATCTTTGCTCTGCTTTAGTGCTTTTGATTCTCTATCAGATTGTCATGCTTTTGTTTCAATTTTGAAACTGGTTTTCATTGATTTACAGGGATTTCTTTTGACTCATGGATGAGTTCCTTCCTGCTGCTACTGTTCATTCGAGTTTTCAAGTGAAAATTTTGAAAATTTGTGTATTTTACAAAATCATGGCTCTAAAAAGAACAATGAGAACTGGAGCATATAGGACCGTTAGAAAATAATTGGAAGACCCTTTCCTCCATGGTATCCGAGCTACTACACCAAGATCGATTGATATTCTTTGTGAGTATTGTCATTATTTTATATCTTTTTATACATTGAGTATGATGCCCCTCACTTTCTCATGATATCTCATATGCATCTTCCCTTTAGAGCAGAAGCTGATAGTTGTTTGATGTTGATTTCAACGCACATATGTTCTTTTTTTTGTATTTTATTCGTCTGCGTGCGTTGTATTTTAGTACTTTATGATGTATTTCTGGATTTGTACTTGATATTGGATATTTTGAGTAAGTATTAAGATTTTAGATGTGGTACATGGTTAAACGTGATGGTATTGTATATATTAGATGCCTATCATGTACCTGTAATATTCTGTGATGATTTGTGATGCTGTGATGATGATTTGGAAAATTTTTTAGAAGATTTTGATACTGGTTTTGATATTAAGATGAATAGAGTTTTTGAAATGGTAAATGCTTATTTGACAGTGAAACATGACGGTATTTGATATTTGAAACCTGTATACATTGTAAAAATTGATTATCATTAATGTGATACAGTTTCTAGATTTTTCTAGGTCATGTTCTTATATTTTGATATAATTCAATAGGGAATCATAATATATTTTAAAAGGAACTCTTGAAATTTTTTTCTAAAATTCATCATGACTTGAGTTAATCTTTATATATGTGCAACAATTTAAGTCTAGGGTGTCCCTTCATGATTTGCTTTTTCCTTCAAAAGTTTTAAAGATATGAATTTTGAATGTTTATGATTGTTAATGAATAATCAAATTTGTTTTACCCTTGATTTTGGACTTAGGAAACATTTTGAGTGATTGATTTGATGACTTAGGGAATTTTTGAAATTTCATGTAGACTTAAATTGATGAGTAAATTCAATTCTGGTATTGATAAAATACATTTGTGAATTGTTATATGTTCGTAAGACACGTGCATAGTATTTTTATACTTAAAGTTTAATTTATCTATTTTTGCTTGATGGAAATTTTTATGAATAGAAATTTGGTGATTTATCTTTTTAAATTGAGATTTGCTCCAACTCCTCTAGTTGAGAAATCTAAAGTCATGAGTTATATTATACCACGAGTTGGTATACTTTAAATCTGTTGCGATTAAGTATCAACAACGATTTAAGTACCATGCCACTGACCGGCTTTCTCCAGAAAAAGAAAAAGAAAAAAAAAGGAAAATACTCCTCTACTTGGCACTATTAAATTTGACAGTGGTACCTAAGACATGAGTTGAAGTCTAATAATAAAAAAAAAGAGAGGATGAAAATGGAGAAAAAGAGAAAGCTGTAGGTCATGTGGACAACTCCGCTGACTTTCATGATTGAGACTATGAGTTAAATTATACTACTTTGTAGTATACTTTAAACATGTTATGATGCTAACAGTAAATAGCATATAACAGTTTAAAGATCAAATTGCTTTAAAAATCTCTTATCTTTAACATCACTGAAATTCTTGAAGTAGAAATTTTATCTGTTAAGTGAAATGGATTTATTAAGATGAAAGTATTTGATGCTTAGTTTGTGTTGAATGGATGTTATGACATGAATTGTGAATTTTATCTTTCTTGGATTGTAACCTCTTAGGAATTTATTTCTATTATAATTTTTCTTGAATTACTTGAGTTTGAAATATTGATTGCTTAATTTGTAAACTGAGGATATTAATAGAGCCAAAAACAATTGAAAAATCCTTATCTTTACATTCTTTATACATATCAAGGTATTGCTTGAGGACAAGCAAAATTCTAAGTCTAGGGTTATTTGATAACTAATTTTTACACCATGTTTTTGCCTATGTTTTAGATCATATTTTAGGCTTATTTGCATGATTTTGTGTTACTTGTAGTGTTTTTATCTTACTTTGCACAAAATCTTCACTTTTCTTGGTTTTTGTGAAAATGTAGGTAAAATGGCCTAAAAATGATGGATTTTGAGGGTTTTGAAGCCAAAGCATGATTCCTGAAGAGATCACGTGCTCACATGTCCAATTTGGGGCGAAAACGATGAAGAATGCGACATTTACGGCCTTAGGCCGTAATTGCTGATTCGGCCGTAAAAGCGACGACGAACGGAGGACGAATAAACAGAAACATTCACGGGCAAGGCCGTAATTCCATCACGGGCCATAAAAAGTTTCTGTGACCAAAAGCATTATACACTGAAATAATTATGGCCGAAGCCGTAAACTCATCACCGACCGTAAATGTTTATGCCCCTTCGTGTTTCTCACTCAATTCAACTCCAAACTGAACCAAAATTAAACCAAACTCTCCAGAAACCTTCCTAGACCGGTTCTATACTGATTAGACTATAAAAAGAAAGGTTTTGGTTTCGGGGGCTTCTGGGCATGAAAACGAGAGGAGGCAGCGGCGACGGCGAGAATTGATTCCAGGGCAGAAAACGAACAAGAAAGCCGCGCAAAGGAAGAATTAGAGGGTTGATCTTCATCTCCACGTCGAGGGGAAGCCTTTCTACTATCTTGTCTAGCGATTTCTTGTATTTTTATTGAGTTTCCATGCGATTTTCATCAATGAACATGCTATTTGTTATGAACATGAACGTGTAAACCCTTATTTCGGGATTTGGGAATAGCCCGTTGACGATTATGGATTAAATACATAGTTTTAAATCTTTGTCATGATCTTTTTATAGATTTGATTTGATTAGAATTGTGCTTATTTCGTGAATTACCCTGATCAAGTAATTTTACATCTTAGACGTTGCGAGAAGGACCGGGAGGTGAATCGCAACGTCGGATCTATTCTTTTCAAACCTGTGAATCCGATCATAGGAGTAGTTCGGATTCGCTTGAAGGATTACCATGGTTTTTCATAGAACTTAATGGGTCTATTTATGTTAATTGCCATGGGAGTAGGGAATTAATGTAAATAGATACCGGGTTACGCTTCGAGAGGAGGTAATCTGTACCTTAGGAAAAATCCCTTTCAAAATTATAATTTTCTGATCAAAAGATTTATTTGCAAATTTTATTCATAATCATCAACGTGGTGAAACCCTAGATCCTGAATTTATCCGAATTGATTTTTACCCAAATGCTCGCTTTTGCTTCTTTTTGTACTTAGAAGTTGCCAAAACAAAAACCACATATTGATTCGTCTAAATATAGATCAAATGTGTAATCGGTACTTGACCGCCAGATCCTCGTTGGGAACGATAATCTTTTTATTACTTCGATAAATCCGTGCACTTGCGGATACTATCAAGTTTTTGGCGCCGTTGCCGGGGATCTGGTGGATTTTTATCGAAGTAATAAAAGATTATCGATCCTACGAGGATCAGGCGGTCAAGTACCGATTACACGATCGATCTATATCTAGACGAATCAAATCGTGATTTTTGTTTTTGAGAACTTCTAAGTACGATAAAAAGAAACAGATATAGTGTTTTGGAAAAAATCGATTTGGATAAATTCAGGATTCAGAGTTTCACCACGTTGACAAATTTGAATTTAATGAAAATAGATCATTGAACAGAAAAATATAGTTTTGAAAGGGATTTTTCCTAAGGTATAGATTACCTCCTCCCGAAACGTAATCCAGTATCTAACTATATTTTCGTGCCTCGAAGCCCCCGAAACCCTTCCAAAACCTTTCCTTTTATTGTCTAATCAGTATAGAATCGGTCTAGGAAGGTTTCTGGAGAGTTTGGTTCAATTTTGGTTCAGTTTGGAGTCGAATCGAGTGAGAAACACGAAGGGGCGAAAACTTTTACGGCCGGTGATGAGTTTACGGCTTCGGTCGTAATTATTTCGGTGTATAATGCTTTTAGTTACAGAAGCTTTTACGGCCCGTGATGGAATTACGGCCTTGCCCGTGAAAGTTTCTGTTTATTCGTCCTCCGTTCGTCATCGCTTTTACGGCCAAAGTCGTAAATGTCTCGTTCTTCACCGTTTTCGCCCCAAATTGGATATGTGAGCTCGTGATCTCTTCGGGAATCATGCTTTGGCCTCAAAACCCTCAAAATCCATCATTTTTAGGCCATTTTACCAACATTTTCACAAAAATCAAGAAAAGTAAAGATTCTGTGCAAAGTAAGATAAAAACACTAAAAGTAATACAAAATCATGCAAATAAGCCCAAAATATGATCTAAAACATAGGCAAAAACATGGTGTAAAAATCACTTATCAGTGGCCGAGAGCTGCACGGGCAAGGGCGTGAAGACGTGCATGGCCGTGACGCATAACGAGCTTCGCACCCTGCCTTCACCGAGACGTGGACGGACCAATGCACGGCCGTGCATCATAAGTGAACTCAGATGCATTCTTCGGGCGAGCATTGCACGGGCTGAGCCATGTATCCATACATGGCCGTGCACGACATTTTATAAAAGAGCGCCACCTACACACCCGTGTACGCAACCCTAGTGCCGCCGCCGCCATCCAGATCCGCCACCTTCGGTACTGATCGGCCTCCGGCGACCTACCATCATCTTCCCTATCCTCCGGTGACTCTTTCCCCCAACTTTTCGGCATTGATCTGCATCCTCCTCCGCCGCTCGCCATCGCCCTACTTCTAGTCGCCGCCCGCTATTCTGCCGCCGTCGACCTCCCCTCTACACTTCCGACGCCTCCGACGCCTCTCCACCACCTGCTACTACCTTCTCGTAATCTCCCTTCACCACCAGCATGTCTCGACGCAAACAGGTCACTTCCAAGCACCGAGCCTCCTCTTCTAGCGCCGCCGCCGTCCAACAGCCACTGCCTGCTGCTCCTCCAACTCCCTATGGAATCATCTGTAGAGATCCTGAGCATCTTGCCAAACTCACCGCCCTCTCACGCCGCCCAATGGTAACCACACAATTCCTGGATCATGCTACGTTGAACACTCTAGGATTCTACGAGGATGTGCACTGGCTGTTTCAACGTGTAGGTTGGGATCAGTTCTTCACTATCTGCTATCCCACCTACATTGCCATTGTACTAGAGTTCCTATCCTCCATGGAGTTTCATGCTAGCATCCACACTGATGAAGATGATGGCAGCCTATCCTTCCGGCTCAACAATACTGAGTTTGTGCTTACGTTAACAGAACTGAATTTGATATATGGCTTTCCAACTAAATTTAAAGCAAGTTTACTTTATTGTGCTTACGTCAGCTTTCTGTTTTTCCAGTAGTTTACTTTATTGTGGTTGTTTATTTTCTTTAGTTAACTCTTGCTAGTTTTAAAATTGTCACTTCTATTCCCTTGCATGCTTTGTTAGTTAATTGTTTCAACATCTTTAGTGTCTTGCCCAACCCCTTCTTTTCTTTATGCTATTTGCTTTGTCCTATGGTATTGCATTGTTCTATGGGTACTTGATTGATTGGGATGGAAATCTTGACTTTTCTTTGCCAGCGGTCTATAATGGTTTTGGGCTACACATACGATTCTTTAGTTTAATGTAGTTGATTGAATTAATTAACCCAATTCATTGTTGGTACGATCTTGCAGAGTATGCCTGTTATTTCACCTTACCCTTGATATACATCTCATGTGCGTGATTGTATCTTGCTTCATAACTCTACTTTATTTGTGCACTTTGTCATGGGAATCAGAAATAAAAATAGTGGTATCGAAGTGTTCTTGTACATTGCACATTGTACTTCCACTTGGCACTATTCATAGCATCTAAATAGCAAAAGGGATAGTGGTACCTAAGTTCATTGTTCATCATACTTGGCACTAACCCCAAAGTTCAAAATAATAACATTGGTACCAAAGCAAAGCTTGGCACTTGGCACTGCGTTCTAAAAAAAAAAGGCACCACATAGGGACTATGTGGTACTGATGCTATCTTTCCCATGACTTAATGCACAATTACCCCCTGTTTGAATGCTTGATCAATCATATCATTCATGTGAAATGTATTGTAGAGGTTTCTGGTAAGGTAACTTTGCATGCTCTAATAGATTGCATTCATGATAATTAGTTTAATTTGCTTTCCATACTGCATTACAACCTGAAGACTTGTTGTGATTAACTTACAACCTAAATAGACCACTTTAAGCTAGTTGAGATTCCCTATTTCATGTCATCACTGTGTTCTAGACAATTCAATTACTTGAGGACAAGCAAAACTTTAAGTCTGATGTATTTTGATGACATGCGAATATATGATATATAGCGGCTTAATTTTATCATTATTTCGGAGTAAAATGCATGCTTTGTCTCATTTATGCACTTAAATGCTTCATATTCTTTAGAACCTTTACTTTTCCTCTGTTTTATTGAAATGTAGGTATTTTGCCTCAAAATTGGTGGAATTTGGAAGATCTAAAGATATGGAACGATTCCTCGTGATGAGACGAAGCTACACGTGAAATTTCAGCCCAATCGGAGTCCTCTACGCTCTTCACGACCATGGGTATGTATCCATGCACGGCCGTGCATGAGCTGATGTTGTGTCCGCAAGTGCACGGATACTTCGAAGTAATAAAAATATCGAACCACAGAGACCTACCTGTTAAGTACCAAATAGATGTTTTCTCACTAGCTAAGCAAACCGAATATGATGAAAAGCAATGATGGAGAACACACGAAAAAGATAATCAGAGAGAAACTGGGACTAGGGTTTCATCCACCTTAATTCTAATGACTAGAAGGAAATAAAGGTTGTCAGTTTAATTCTATTATGATAAAGACCTAATTCACTTCATAAATGTATTGTCTCACTCTCGTACAGACAATCATGCAGATAACCGATCATCACTATCGTGCAAGATCTATTCTCAATGCTAAAGATAACTGAATCATTGAACAAAGAACTCAAGGATCACTCTCGTGCATCCGAATTCTAAGTCAATCATCTCAAGTGGAATCTCAAGGATCACTCTCGTGCATCCTGAAACTCAACACAGGTTTTACTTATGGTTTTCCGATGACTTGATCCTCACTCTCGTGCAAGATCAAATCAAGTCTAACTCAATAACTCAATCCAAAGTATCAGAAACTCAACATGACAATAAAATCACTAAAGATCAGAATTCGAAAAACTACCTAATCTCTCACGATAATTCCAAACTCAACGATTCCTAGGGTTCCGAATTTCAAACGATCAACCTCTCGGTCTATTTCGCAAAACTCTAAAACATGCTGATATTTATAAAACTAAAGAGAATTAAAGAACAATCAATCACAAAAGTAAAATTATCATATTAAAATTAAACTTGACAAAAATCAATATTTTCTAGTCATTAACAAACTAAGGGGATTACACCCCTTGTCCCAAAAGAAGATCTAAGCTTTCATGATGAAAGGATTACAACAAACCATAATTTCAGAGGATTAGAAAGCGACAAAGGGGAAGAAAAGTTACAAAACAGGGTTGTAATTAAAATACAACCGTAATTTCGCTTGTGAACAGTGCTGCCACCACTATTTTTGATGATTTATCCCTCGATCGGACTCCAAACGCTCTAAAACTTCTGGGGCATTCTCTCCTAATCCAGACAAAGCTTCGGTGTAAAAATCACGATCTGAGATGTCCTCTACGCCTCTCGGCGCAAGGACAAACCCTAACCGCCTCTGTAACGATTTCTCTCTCAATTGGTGATAAAAAATTGGGGCTTTCTATTCGTACATCTTCTCCTCTTAAAGAAGAGTCCGCAGCATCTTTCGGATCTCAATTTGGAGCTTTGGATCAAAAGTTATGGTCCGTGTAAGATTCAGACCCGAAAAACTCGCGAAAAACGGCCCACAATACGGTACCGTGAATGTTTTACTGTAAAAAATGGCAGTGCCATATTTTTACCCAGAATTCAGAAATTTTCTGTATAAAATTTTCCAAAAATACGGTACCATGATATTTTGTCCCAAAAATACGGTAGTGCCGTATTTTGCCCAAAATCTCTTATTTGAGTCGTCCAAAAATACGGTACCATGGTAGTTTGTCCAGAAAATACGATATTGACGTATTTTTGCAATTTGGCTCCAAATTTCATAAAAATTGATGGGTAGCTTTGTTTCGACGTCTAGAATCCATTGGTGTGCTCAAATCTTCCAAAATCCATCAAAATATGGCACTTTTAACCTGAAAATGATAAAAAAAAAAAAAAGAAATAGTGTAGATTCTGCAATATTTGACAAATAAGGCTTAAAAACAAGCAAAAAAGCATAAATATGACACAAAAAGACATATGAAATGACACAAAATATACTATAAATTTTGGTGTCATCAAACACATAAGGTTCAAATTTTGCTTGTCCTCAAGCAAATAAATAAGAACAATGTTAAATATGGAAAATATGCTCTTTTATGAAAAAATAAATTTCTAAAATATAATCACTCATGAAATACTCCATCAACTTTTTGCACAAAATTTCAAATAAATACATCATCCAATGAATTTAATCTTTAAGATTCACAGCTTTGATCAAATAAAATTTCGCAACTCGCATAATAAAAAGAATCTCAATCTCATGATTTTACCTTTGTTTTAGTTTAAATCTATCATACATTTGTTTACAGGAATAGGATATCCAAAATCTTTTTCCACTCAAAATCTCTTTTTCTCTCTCTTTTTTTTGTGTGTTTATGATGGTATGTACCCACATAGATACACACTTTTTATTTGGACTTCAACTCTTATCTTCGGTACCACTGTCAATTTTACACAGTGCCAAGTAGAGGAGTCATTCTCTCATGCCTACCCAAAATTTTTCTCTCATCAAATTTTTTTATAATTTTTTACTTCAACCCATGTCTTAGGTCCACTATCAATTTTGCATAGTGCCAAGTAGGGGAGTCTCTCACTATTTTTGTGGATCATGGATTCTTCCTTCTCAACAAATAGTAAAATAGACCAAACATCAACTAGGATAATCAATTGACATCACTTCAAAAATTACACTCATATGCTCATTTTATTCAAGAAAGATGCTTCACTCTTAGATTACATTCATCAAACAACATACCTACCCAAAACATATGCATCAATCAATGGATAATTTTAACAAGTAGATATATATTGAAGAAATAAATTCAACATAATAGGTATATCTTCATTCACATGCATTAGCATGAACTTTCATAATCAATGTAGAAAAATCTACCCATCTAAGAAAAACATATCATCAACTTATCAATCTTGCCATGTCCATAAAAAATTTCTAATTCAATGCAAAAGGTGTGAAGCATGAAAACTCATATAATCATAGTCAAAAGTGTAACATGATTGGTCCATATAATCACATAAGGCTCAAACAATGCAAAGGGTGTAAAGTGATAACAAATCAAAGATGCAACCATATGAAATAATCATGAATACAAGAGAGTGTAAACTGTTGGGGTATGCCCTTAAGGCTAATGTTTGAGGCCTTGGGATTGTATCAGTATCATGTAATAAACTCTGATGTTTATAAAGGCATGGTTATTATTCAGGTTGCTACATTGTCTGCTGCAATAATTGTACTTCTGAATAATGTCTCAAAGCTGTTCAGCTGGGCTGACATGCTGTAAAGTCCTTAGTCGATATATCTTGGTGAACATGAGACAGCCTTGATATGATTGAGACTAATATGTGTTTTAATCTTATAGGATGCTTCGAGCATGAAATAAGATGTAGACTCATGGGTACATTGGATGTACTGGACAGACCCTACTAGGTTATTCAATTGCTTGTCACAATGTGAATATTCCTTGATTGCGACAAGTGGCACATTTCCTCTGACTTGAGATCACTTGTGTTTTCTAAATGATGATTGTCATTGTTTTGAGGTAGTTCAATATCATTTGAAACATAATGATTATAGACTATCTTGGATGATGAGCTTGAGTCAGGTTAGGGCACTAGTGATAGATATAGGATTGCCGTCTCCTTAATTGGAGTGTGATGTTCTAAAGGGGCCCCCCTGGATGAGATGATTGAGAAAGTGTATGGCCATACCCAGGTGACTGTGTTCATCTGATCTAATCATGCTCATCATATTGGAGTTACAGGCTTGACACGCTTGTCCAATAAGAACATCTAGTGGCAAAGGAATTATGTATGCCTAGTGAGTTGATTCACACTTGTGCTGTGGTTTGGGTGTAATCTTGGAAGACTCTTTTCTTTATATCGGGAGACAGTGATGTGTTGCTAGATACCCCTCACTGATCATGATAACGTGAGTTATCGTTACCGACATTTAAAGGAAACCCTCAGGGTCGCACAATTTGATGATATGGCTTACTTAAGTCAGATCGTGTGGACTGAATTGTTTGGGTTCAGTTTAAAGGGAATTAATCTCTGATTGTAAGTGAGATCTGGTCTGATCATGTTTGATTGATTAGGGCTTTAGATTGGTAAGCTTCGATCGAGAGAATGGATGCTAGATCGGTGAGATCAGGAGCATCAAAGAGATGAACGGTCAGATCTGGAGCCTTAGGGTTTAATGTGATCTGGACTTATGGCTTGGGGTGTTTGGTCATTGAACCAAACCAAAATGAACCGGCTCATGGATGAGCGCGTGGTTCAAAGGTGAAGTGGAGTTTGCGATTGGGGTAAACCCAAGATCGCATGTGGAGAAGTGGCATGCTATTTTTGGATAGCACTTCTCAACGTGACCACATTTCACGTTTTCCCTCTTCACGCCTTGTCGCCATTTTGGCTTTCGGTCTTGAGGCATTCTTGCGTAAAGGAGAGGAATAGACGACAAGAGAAAAATCGCCAAGCCAAGAAGTTCTCTTCCCTATCACTCGACAAGGACTCCTTGGGACTTTGCTAGCACAAGGATCGCCAAAGGGAGTAGGCGACATCAATTGTGTGCGTCACCTCTGGAGAAGATCCATTTCGATCTTTGTTTCCAAGGCGCCATCTAGAAATGGCTATGGTATGATCCTTCTCTATTTGCAATCGGGTCATTTTTGTTGATCATATAGCATGCAAGATCTAGAAACCCCCTTTCCGCTGCCTTCATTCCCATATGCGCCTATGAGATAGGGTTTCGCCCCCTTATGCAAACCTTCAATTGGTATCAGAGCGAAGGTTAACGCATGATTTATATGATTGCTATATGTTTTCTGATCCATGATTGAAATGATGCTTAAATCTATGACATGCGAAAGTTACATATTGTGTATTCATCTTTGCGCATGTATGAAGGTGGCGCTTAATTCTTATTGTTGTTGTTTTTCTCAACAAAAACTTAATGACTTGCGCGCTTCCATTAGATTTAATTGCGCCTGCTGTAAACCCTTAGACGGGTTATTAGGGTTGAAGTCCTCCCATAGCTTAGATCCAAACAAGTCTAATCAGACTATCTGACAGCCTTGATGGGTCGACCAGATAGCATCTGTGCGCAAGCACAAGATGGCTATAGGTCGACTGCAGACAGGCGTGTAGCGATATCTGATTGAGACAACCAATGAACGCGCATGAGTTAGGCCTGGGGTCACACCCGCTTGCCAGACTTCATTGTGGTTGTTCAGCCCTGGCGCATGCATAGTTGACCACTGGGTCGACTCAAGTCAGTTAGGACTTGGTGCATGCAAGGGCAGTGGATCTGACTAGGTTGGATGAGTGGATCCCTAGTAATGGACCATTGTAAGGTTGTAGGGCAAATAAGGAAATTAAAATTGATACCTATGGGGTTTTTCAAAATTTAATTTTCATGATTGGATCACATGCTGATTGATGCCATTTGCTTGTTTATTTAATCTTATGTGGGACGCCTGTTGGGGTATGCCCTTAAGGCTAATGTTTGAGGCCTTGGGATTGTATAAGTATCATGTAATAAACTCTTATGTTTATAAAAGGCATGGTTATTATTCAGGTTGTTACCTTGTCTGCTGTAATAAGTGTACTTCTGAATAATGTCTCAAAGCTGTTCAGCTGGGCTGACATGCTCTTTGTCCTTAGTCGAGATATCTTGGTGAACTTGAGACAGCCTTGATATGATTGAGACTAATATGAGTGCTAATCTTATAGGATGCTTCGAGCATGGAATAAGATGTAGACTCATGGGTACATTGGATGTACTGGACAGACCCTACTGGGATATTCCATTGCTTGTCACAATGTGAATGATCCTTGTAAGCACTAAGTGGCACATGTCCTTTGACTTGAGATCACTTGTGTTTCTAAATGATGATTGTCATTGTCTTGAGGTAGTTCAATATCATTTGAAACATAATGATTATAGACTATCTTGGATGGTGAGCTTGAGTCAGGTTAGGGCACTTGTGATAGATAAAGGATTGCCGTCTCCTTGTTCAAGGAGTGTGATGTTCTAAAGGGGCCCCCCTTGTATGAGATGATTGAGATAGTGTATGGCCATACCCAGATGACTATGCTCATCTGATCTGATCATGCTCATCGTATTGGAGTTACAGGCTTGACATGCTTGTCCAATAAGAACATCCAGTGGCAAAGGAATCATGCATGCCTTGTGAGTTGATTCACACTTGTGCTATGGTTTGGGAGTAGTCTTGGAAGACTCTTTCCTTTATATCGGGAGACAGTGATGTGTTGCTAGATACCCCTCACTGATCGTGATAACGTAAGTTATCGTTACCGACATTTAAAGGAAACCCTCAGGGTCGCACAATTTGATGATATGGCTTACTTAAGTCAGATCGTATGGACTGGATTCTTTGGTTCAGTTTAAAGGGGATTTAATCTCTGATTGTAAGTGAGATCTGGTCTGATCATGTTTGATTGATTAGGGCTTGAGATCGGTAAGCTTCGATCGAGAGAGGTGATGCTAGATCGGAGAGATCAGGGGCATCAGGAGATGAATGGTTAGATCATGAGCCTTGGGGTTCGATTTGGTCTAGACCAAGTGGCTTGAGCTATTTCGGTTTGGTTTGATGAACCAAATTCGATTGAACGATTTGGATTGAACCGGTTCACAAATGTGAACGCTTGGTTCAATGCCAATATGCGTTCTTGAAGTGGCTTGAACGCTTGGCTTGATTCTCTTCCACTTATGGAAAGTAATCAAAGCCGGTTATGCTTCAACGCCAAAACGCATAAGCGTTGGCTTCTTCACTTCAACGCTCATCATCCTTTTCGTTGGGTGGTTGACGAAGGTGGGAGAGAAGCAAGAGAAGCTCTCGGCCAAGAAAGGGAATCATCTCATCATCCCTTCCATTCGACAAAAAGAAAAGCTTGGGTGTCTTGCTAGCACAAGGGACCGCAAGGAGTAAGCATCTTCATCTTGTGTGTGAACTTGTGGAGGAGATCTAGTTTGTTCTCTTCATCCAAGCCGAATTCCAAGCATATGGCGTTGGTATGAATTTCCATCTCAATCTACTCAATCGGTTATAGTTGAACATATGGCATGCAAATGATCTTAAACCCTTGCTTCCGCTAGCATATTTTTCTTTAGCGCCATGCTTTAGGGTTTTTGTGTTGGGGTATGCCCTTAAGGCTAATGTTTGAGGCCTTTGGGATTGTAAAAGTATCATGTAATAAACTCTTATGTTTATAAAAGGCATGGTTATTATTCAGGTTGTTACCTTGTCTGCTGTAATAAGTGTACTTCTGAATAATGTCTCAAAGCTGTTCAGCTAGGCTGACAGGCTATAAGTCCTTAGTCGAGATATCTTGGTGAACATGAGACAGCCTTGATATGATTGAGACTGATATGAGTGCTAATCTTATAGGATGCTTCGAGCATGGAATAAGATGTAGACTCATGGGTACATTGGATGTACTGGACAGACCCTACTGGGATATTCCATTGCTTGTCACAATGTGAATGATCCTTGTATGCAGCAAGTGGCACATGTCCTCTGACTTGAGATCACTTGTGTTTCTGAATGATGATTGCCATTGTCTTGAGGTAGTTCAATATCATTTGAAACATAATGATTATAGACTATCTTGGATGGTGAGCTTGAATCAGGTTAGGGCACTAGTGATAGATAAAGGATTGCCGTCTCCTTGTTCAAGGAGTGTGATGTTCTAAAGGGCCCCCCTTATATGAGATGATTGAGGAAGTGTATGGCCATACCCAGATGACTATGTGCATCTGATCTAATCATGCTCATCGTATTGGAGTTACAAGCTTGACCCGCTTGTCCAATAAGAACATCCAGTGGCAAAGGACACATGTATGCCTTGTGAATTGAGTCACACTTGTGCCCTGGTTTGGGTGTAGTCTTGGAAGACTTTTTCCTTTATATCGGGAGACAGTGATGTGTTGCTAGATACCCCTCACTGGTCGTGATAACGAAAGTTATCGTTACCGACATTTAAAGGAAACCCTTAGGGTCGCACAATTTGGTGATATGGCTTGCTTAAGTCAGATCGTGTGGACTGAATTGTTTCGGTTCAGTTTAAAGGGATTTAATCTCTGATTGCAAGTGAGATCTGGTCTGATCATGTTTAATTGATTAGGGCTTGGGATCGGTAAGCTTCGATCCAGAGAATTGATGCTAGATCGGTGAGATCAAGAGCATTGTGAGATGAACGGTTAGATTGGAAACCTTAGGGTTTGGTTGATCTAGACCGATTTGGCTTGGGCCGGTTTGGTTTGGCTTTTGGTCCAAACACATTTGCTTTGAACCGGTTCAAGGGCTTGAACGCATGGTTCATTGTTTAAGGCGTTTTGTGGAGTTTAAGATCGGTTTAGAGATCTTGAACGCATGGCTTAATGTTTTTTCCTAATTTGGAAAGTCATAAGCGCATGTCTCCTTGAACGCAAATGACAAGTGAACGCTCCATTCACTCTCGGCCTTCGCTTGCTCTCGTGACGAGACATTGGTGAAGGAGACGACATCTTGGAGAAAGGATCGGCCAAGCAAAGAAGTCTTCATCTCTTTCCTATACTCGATCAAAGACATCTTGGCATTCTTGCTAGCACAAGAGGTGCGCAAGTGAGGAGTCTTCATCACCTTTGTGTGTGAACTTTCGGAGGAGATCAAGTTTGCTCTCTTCTTCCAAGCCGACCTCCAACCTTATGGCTATGGTATAGATCTCAACTCATAGCTTCATGTTGATTATATAGTTCATATGCGATCTACTTGAAGCCCTTTTTCCGCTATGCATGCTAGATGCGCATGTTTAGGGTTTCAACCCCTAATGTTTAGGGTTTCCTTCAATTGGTATCAGAGCCAGGCTCTCCATATGATCTATATGATTGCTAGAAGTGTTATGTGATCCATGCTTGTTGCGCTTACTTGATGCTTTGCTTTCATGATGCATGGTTACATGTACTTGTAGATTGCGCTTGTATCATGCTAACATGCAACTTGCGCTTGTATCATGGGCTATGTATGCGCTCCCCCTTGAAGGGGACCCCCTCAAGTTTGCGCTCCCCCTAGAAGGGGACCCCCTTAGATCTAAGGGTTATCAACTTTGTTTGATGTTAGCGCATGTTCTAAGGTTTTTCTAAAACTTACATCTTGTGCGCTTGATTAGATCTAAGGTGCCACTACATTAAACCCTTAGATGGGTTGATGGGGTTGAAGTCACCACTAGGTTAGATCCAAGTCTGATCAGACCATCTGACAGCTCAGATGGGTTAACCTGATAGCACCTATGCGCAAGCACAAGGTGGCTATAGGTTGACTGCATCTAGGGCGTGTAGCGAGGTCTGGTTGAGACACTACTGAACACACTTGAGTTAGGCCCGGGGTCACACCCGCTTGCCAAAACTCATGGGGGTAGTTCAGCCCTTGGCGCATGCATGGTTGACCATTAGGTCAACTCGGGTCAGTTAGGACTCGGTGCATGCAAGGGCAAAGGATCTAACTAGATGGATGAGTGGATCCCCATCAATGGACCATTGTAAGGTTGTAGGGCTCATAAGGAAATTAAAATTGATGCCATGGGGTTTTCAAAACTTTTAATTTCAAGATGATTGGATCACATGTTGATTGAACCATATGCTTGTTTATTTAGTCTTGTGTGGGTTGCCCAATTGTGTGCTGTGCTGGGGCCTGCGTGCCTGGACTTAAAAATTGTAAATTAATTTGTGATCTGCGAATCACATTGTACTTAATTTATAATATGTTGTTGACCTGCGAGTCAACCTTGTCTAGATAGATCAAATGTACTTTGATTAGACAAGAACAAAGGCACACATCCAAGAGGGGCATTCACCTGGTGGTGCACCTGAGGTGCTCTTGGCGCTAGGGCACTGGGTTGGACCAGATGAGATGCAATGAAGCTCAAGTGAAGACTTAAGTAATCTTAAGGTCTTACTAGGGTTCATGGGCTTTTACCACATAAGATCATGCTTTCTACTTATTGCTAATAATTAGAATTGCATATTTATGTTTATCTTCTGCTATAGCCATAGGACATGCCTGATAGTAAGAAGATAAAAGACCGTTAAAATCCAACGCTAACATATCAAGCTCGTAAGCCTTCTGACGCGAAACCTCACCTTTCTGACTATCGTTGGAGCCGTGTTGAACCCACTCAGTGGGCACGTCCATCTATCTTCAGACGGTGCTGGATTTCACCTGCGTGTTACAGAGTTGGGATTTATCCCCTCTCGTTGCTCAGCATAGCACGTGGTGGTCCAGGGAGTAGGTCGGGTAAGCTTGACCATGTAGGCTACATATGTGGCGCATATGGTAGCACATGGAGGCAGCCATCTCTGGGATCAGAGACTGTGTTGTACCAACTCAGTTGGCACAGTCTGCTGGATTGCCAAGATGAAGGGGAATCGCACGGGTTGGCGATTGGCTGGGACAGCCTACCAGAAACTAGTGCTTGTCATCTCTGTGCATCTTATCTCGCCTGAGCGGGACGCGGAGACCAAGTATGAAATCTGGATCCCATCTCACTAAAAGAGTGTTTACTCTTTCGGACTGTTTACTGGATTTTTCAGTCAGACAAAATAGTGAGAAAAGAATCTTTCTTAAGTCCTGGATTGATTCTGAAACATTGATACTGACCTTGCTGTTCTTGCTTGTTGTAGATTCCTGCAGCAACGAACACCATGAGCTTCAATGTGCGATCCCTACTGGAAAGGGAGAAGTTTGCTGGGCCGAACTTCTCTGACTGGTTTGGACACCTTAAGATCGTTCTTAAGGCAGAGAGGAAACTGTATGTCCTCGAGACGGCGATACCGCCGCAGCCCGCTCCGAACGCCGCAAGGGCGGTTCGGGATGCCTACGAAAAGCACGTCAATGATAGCATTGATGTCGCTTGCCTGATGCTAGCGTCTATGACGCCACCGCTGCAGCGTCAGCATGAGGATATGTCGGCTATAGAAATTATAGCGAACCTCAAGATGCTGTATGCTGCACAGGCGAGGACAGAACGCTATAATCTGACGAAGCTCTTCTTTCAGAGCAAACTGGCTGAAGGGAGCCCAGTGGGAGCTCACGTGCTCAAGATGATTGGGCACAAGGAGGCTCTGGAGAAACTGGGGCATACCGTCAACCAGGAGCTTGCTGTAGATATTATTCTGCAGTCTCTTCCGCCTTCTTTCGATGCGTTCATCATTAACTTTAATATGAACAAAATCGATTGTACGCCGGCAGAGTTGCTGAATATGCTCTTGACAACTGAGGAAACTCTGAAGGGTAAGCCTTCAACCTCTGTCTTAATGGTTCCTTTTAGGAACAAGAAGAAGGGGAAGAAGGGCAAGGCCCCTGTCAAGAATTACAGCAAGGCCCTGAAACAGAAGGTCAAGCGGTCGAAGGACAACAGGTGTTTCCACTGTGGCCAGCTAGGTCACTGGAAAAAGGACTGTAAAGCGCTCCAAGGAGATAAGAGGGGAAGCATCGCTTCTGGCTCAGGTATATATGTGACTGAGGTCATGTTATCTTCTTCTACTATTTCATGGGTGTTAGACACTGCATGTGGAGTTCACATTTGTTCAAATGTACAGGAACTCAAGAGAAGAAGGCAGGTGGGACAGCATGAGGTAGACCTACGAGTTGGAAACGGGGCACGGGTTGCTGCTGTTGCTGTAGGAGACTATTTCATTACTTTACCATCTGGCATTGTATTAGAATTAAACAATTGTTATTTTGTACCCAGTATTACCAAGAATATTATCTCTATTCCTGCTCTTGTCAGGAAAGGATTTGCCTTTGAATGCAAGATTTCAAAGTGTGTTTTATCTCATGATAATATTGTGTATGCAACTGGTTCAATTAACAATGGGTTATACATGTTGGACATGGAAAATTCTATACAAAACATTGATAATAAGAAAGCCAAGTATGCTGATGACAGCACCTTGCTATGGCATAGTCGTTTAGGCCATATAAACGAGAAGCGCATTAAGCGGTTGCATGAACATGGACTGCTGGGATCATTCTCCTATGAGGAGATTGATACATGCAAAGCTTGTTTGATGGGTAAAATGACGAAGTCTCCTTTTCTTAACAAAGGTCAAAGGACTTCAGGTTTACTTGACCTTATACACAGTGATGTGTGTGGGCCTTTTAGTAAACATGCCAGAGGTGGCTATCAGTACTTCATTACCTTTACTGATGATTTCAGTAGGTATGGATATGTCTATTTAATGAGACATAAAAGTGAATCTTTTGACAAGTTCAAAGAGTTCAAAAATGAAGTACAAAATCAGTTAGGCCGAAATATCAAGGCACTTCGTTCTGATCGAGGTGGTGAATACCTGAGTCATGCGTTTACTGACTATCTGAAGGAGTGTGGGATTATCTCACAGCTCACTCCGCCAGGAACACCGCAGTGGAATGGTGTGTCCGAGAGGAGAAATAGAACGTTACTTGATATGGTTCGTTCTATGATGAGTCAGGCTACTCTTCCATACTCCTTTTGGGGTTTTGCACTGGAAACAGCTGCAAAGGTACTAAACCGAGTGCCATCCAAGGCAGTTTTAAAGACGCCATATGAGTTATGGTATGGGAAACAGCCTAGCTTGACATTTATCAGGATCTGGGGTTGCGAGGCTTATGTCAAAAAGCTCGCCTCTGGGAAACTAGAGAGCAGATCTGAGAAATGTATCTTTGTCGGTTACCCTAAGGAAACTAAGGGTTATTATTTCTACGATCCCAAAGAGAACAAGGTTTTTGTTGCTCGGACGGCCATATTTCTTGAGAAGGAGTTTCTTCTGCAAGAGGCCAGTGGGAGAGAAATAAAGCTGGATGAGAATCCAGAGGAAGGACAAAGTAGTCAAGCACAGTTGGATGAGCCTGAGCCGGTAGATCAGGTTATTGAGCAACTTGAGGCTCAAATATCACGGGAACCGCGAAGATCGGGTAGGATCCGTCGTCAGCCTGAGCGCTATGACGGAGTCTACATCATTGATAATGATGAACCCCTCACTTATGCGGATGCGGTCAGTGGACCGGAGTCAGCTAGATGGCTTGAAGCTATGCGAGCCGAAATGGACTCCATGTCAGATAACCAGGTCTGGGATTTGGTTGATCCGCCTCCGGGAGTAATCCCTATAGGCTGTAAATGGATCTTCAAGAAGAAGATTGACATGGATGGTAACGTAGTTACCTATAAAGGCAGGCTAGTAGCGAAAGGTTTCAAACAAATCTACGGGTTAGATTATGATGAAACTTTCTCTCCTGTAGCCATGTTTAAGTCTATTCGGATTCTTTTCGCGATAGCAGCATATTACGACTATGAGATCTGGCAGATGGATGTGAAAACAGCTTTCCTTAATGGAAATCTGGATGAGGATGTGTATATGACACAACCTGAGGGTTTCACTAATCCATCAGATCGTCATAAAATATGCAAGTTAAAGAAGTCCATTTATGGACTGAAACAAGCATCAAAAAGCTGGAACATTCGTTTTGATGAATCAATCTCTGAGTTTGGTTTCATCAAGAACGAGGATGACCCGTGTGTATATAAGAGGTTTAGTGGGAGCGTGATTACATTCCTAATCCTCTACGTCGATGATATCTTAATCATTGGAAATGATATTCCTGAACTGCATGCTGTTAAGGCATGGTTAGGAAAATGTTTCCAGATGAAAGATTTAGGAGAAGCAGCCTATGTACTAGGTGTGAAGATCTACCGGGATAGATCTAAGAGGCTTCTCGGGCTGTGCCAGAGTACTTACATCGATAAAGTCCTGGAGAGATTCCATTTAGAGAATTCTAAACGTGGATATCTTCCAGTCAGACATGGTCTGAATCTTTCGAAGAGTCAGTGTCCACAAACACAGACTGAGAAAGATGAAATGGACAATACGCCTTATGCTTCGGCTATTGGATCCATTATGTATGCGATGTTGTGTACTCGCCCAGACGTCGCTTACGGGTTAAGCGTAACCAGTCGATTCCAAAGTAATCCAGGTTTGGCGCACTGGATTGCGGTCAAGAACATTTTAAAATATCTGCGGAGGACCAAAGATATGTTCTTGATATATGGTGGTCAGGAAGAACTCAGTATAGAGGGATATACTGACGCTTCGTTCCAGTCGGACCAGGATGATTTCCGATCGCAATCAGGCTATGTTTTTAGCTTGAATGGTGGAGCAGTGGTGTGGAAAAGTTTCAAACAGTCAACTGTTGCTGATTCCACAACAGAAGCCGAGTATGTTGCAGCCTCGGAAGCATCCAAGGAGGCAGTGTGGATTCGTAAGTTCGTGAGAGAACTTGGTGTCGTTCCTTCAAGTGCAGATCCTTTGGTTATCTTCTGTGATAACACTGGAGCCATCGCACAAGCAAAGGAACCACGGTCGCACCAGAAGTCCAAGCACATACAGAGACGGTTTCACTTGATCCGGGAGATCATTGATCAAGGCGAGATCAAAATATGCAAGGTTCATACAGATGACAATCTGGCAGACCCACTTACCAAGCCTCTGGCGCAGCAGAAGCATGAGAAGCACTGTAATAATATGGGTTTGAGATTTCTCAACCATTAGATTAAGTGCAAGTGGGAGATTGTTGGGGTATGCCCTTAAGGCTAATGTTTGAGGCCTTTGGGATTGTAAAAGTATCATGTAATAAACTCTTATGTTTATAAAAGGCATGGTTATTATTCAGGTTGTTACCTTGTCTGCTGTAATAAGTGTACTTCTGAATAATGTCTCAAAGCTGTTCAGCTAGGCTGACAGGCTATAAGTCCTTAGTCGAGATATCTTGGTGAACATGAGACAGCCTTGATATGATTGAGACTGATATGAGTGCTAATCTTATAGGATGCTTCGAGCATGGAATAAGATGTAGACTCATGGGTACATTGGATGTACTGGACAGACCCTACTGGGATATTCCATTGCTTGTCACAATGTGAATGATCCTTGTATGCAGCAAGTGGCACATGTCCTCTGACTTGAGATCACTTGTGTTTCTGAATGATGATTGCCATTGTCTTGAGGTAGTTCAATATCATTTGAAACATAATGATTATAGACTATCTTGGATGGTGAGCTTGAATCAGGTTAGGGCACTAGTGATAGATAAAGGATTGCCGTCTCCTTGTTCAAGGAGTGTGATGTTCTAAAGGGCCCCCCTTATATGAGATGATTGAGGAAGTGTATGGCCATACCCAGATGACTATGTGCATCTGATCTAATCATGCTCATCGTATTGGAGTTACAAGCTTGACCCGCTTGTCCAATAAGAACATCCAGTGGCAAAGGACACATGTATGCCTTGTGAATTGAGTCACACTTGTGCCCTGGTTTGGGTGTAGTCTTGGAAGACTTTTTCCTTTATATCGGGAGACAGTGATGTGTTGCTAGATACCCCTCACTGGTCATGATAACGAAAGTTATCGTTACCGACATTTAAAGGAAACCCTTAGGGTCGCACAATTTGGTGATATGGCTTGCTTAAGTCAGATCGTGTGGACTGAATTGTTTCGGTTCAGTTTAAAGGGATTTAATCTCTGATTGCAAGTGAGATCTGGTCTGATCATGTTTAATTGATTAGGGCTTGGGATCGGTAAGCTTCGATCCAGAGAATTGATGCTAGATCGGTGAGATCAAGAGCATTGTGAGATGAACGGTTAGATTGGAAACCTTAGGGTTTGGTTGATCTAGACCGATTTGGCTTGGGCCGGTTTGGTTTGGCTTTTGGTCCAAACACATTTGCTTTGAACCGGTTCAAGGGCTTGAACGCATGGTTCATTGTTTAAGGCGTTTTGTGGAGTTTAAGATCGGTTTAGAGATCTTGAACGCATGGCTTAATGTTTTTTCCTAATTTGGAAAGTCATAAGCGCATGTCTCCTTGAACGCAAATGACAAGTGAACGCTCCATTCACTCTCGGCCTTCGCTTGCTCTCGTGACGAGACATTGGTGAAGGAGACGACATCTTGGAGAAAGGATCGGCCAAGCAAAGAAGTCTTCATCTCTTTCCTATACTCGATCAAAGACATCTTGGCATTCTTGCTAGCACAAGAGGTGCGCAAGTGAGGAGTCTTCATCACCTTTGTGTGTGAACTTTCGGAGGAGATCAAGTTTGCTCTCTTCTTCCAAGCCGACCTCCAACCTTATGGCTATGGTATAGATCTCAACTCATAGCTTCATGTTGATTATATAGTTCATATGCGATCTACTTGAAGCCCTTTTTCCGCTATGCATGCTAGATGCGCATGTTTAGGGTTTCAACCCCTAATGTTTAGGGTTTCCTTCATTTTGCCCCCCCATTTAGGGGTTTCTTCAATTGGTATCAGAGCTAGGCTCTTTGCATGCTATTATGTTTGCTGATGTGATCCATATATGTTGCGCTTACTTGATGATTTTGCGCTTACTTGATGATTTGGTTACATGAACTTTGCGCTTGTGTTTTGGTTACATGAACTTTGCGCTTGTGTCATGGTTACATGAACTTTGCGCTTGTGTCATGGTTACATGAACTTTGCGCTTGTCTCATGGTTACCTAAAGTTTGCGCTCCCCCTTGAAGGGGACCCCCTAAAGTTTGCGCTCCCCCTTGAAGGGGACCCCCTTAGATCTAAGGGTTATCAACATAAGTGAAGCATGTTGTTTGATTGTTTGCGCTTGATCTAGATGTTTATAAAACTTATATCTTGCGCGGCTGATTAGATCTAAGGTGACCCTACAATAATTCCTTAGATGGGTTGATGGGGTTGAAAGCATAATCTAAATAGATCCAAGTCTGATCAGACCATCTGACAGCTCAGATGAGTTGACCTGATAGCACCTATGCGCAAGCACAAGGTGGCTGTAGGTTGACTGCATCTAGGGCGTGTAGCGAGGTCTGGTTGAGACAACTTCTGAACACACTTGAGTCAGGCCCGGGGTCACACCCGCTTGCCAAAACTCATGAGGGTGGTTCAGCCCTTGGCGCATGCATGGTTGACCATTAGGTCAACTCGGGTCAGTTAGGACTCGGTGCATGCAAGGGGAAAGGATCTAACTAGATGGATGAGTGGATCCCCATCAATGGACCATTGTAAGGTTATAGGGCCCATAAGGAAATTAAAATTGATACCATGGGGTTTTTCAAAAATTTTAATTTCATGAATGGATCACATGTTGATTGAACCATATGCTTGTTTATTTAGTCTTATGTGGGTTGCCCATTTGTGTGCTGTGCTGGGGCCTGCGTGCCTGGATTTAAAAAACATTGTAAATTAATTTGTGATATGCGAATCACATTGTACTTAATTTATAATATGTTGTTGACCTGCGAGTCAACCTTGTCTAGATAGATCAAATGTACTTTGATTAGACAAGAGCACAAAAGCACACATCCAAGAGGGGCATTCACCTGGTGGTGCACCTGAGGTGCTCTTGGCGCTTGGGCACTGGGTTGGACCAGATGAGATGCATAAGGAGCTCAAGTGAAGACTTAAGTAAAATTAAGGTCTTACTAGGGTTCTTGGGCTTTTACCACATAAGATCATGCTTTCTATTTATTGCTTAAATAATTAGAATTGCATGTGTTTATCTTCTGCTATAGCCATAGGATATGCCTGATAGTAAGAAGATAAAAGACTGCTAAAATCCAACGCTAACATATCAAGCTCGTAAGCCTTCTGACGCGAAACCTCACTGTTCTGATTATCGTTGGAGCCGTGTTGAACCCACTCAGTGGGCACGTCCATCTATCTTCAGACGGTGCTGGATTTCACCTGCGTGTTACAGAGTTGGGATTTATCCCCTCTCGTTGCTCAGCATAGCACGTGGTGGTCCAGGGAGTAGGTCAGGTCATCTTGACCATGTAGGCTACATATGTGGCGCATATGGTAGCACATGGAGGCAGCCATCTCTGGGATCAGAGACTGTGTTGTACCAACTCAGTTGGCATAGTCTGCTGGATTGCCAAGATGAAGGGGAATCGCACGGGTTGGCGATTGGCTGGGATAGCCTACCAGAAATTAGTGCTTGTCATCTCTGTGCAACTTATCTCGCCTGAGCGGGACGCGGAGACCAAGTATGAAATCTGGATCCCATCTCACTAAAAGAGTGTTACTCTTTCGGACTGTTTACTGGATTTTTCAGTCAGACAAAATAGTGAGAAAAGAATCTTTCTTAAGTCCTGGATTGATTCTGAACATTGATACTGACCTTGCTGTTCTTGCTTGTTGTAGATTCCTGCAGCAACGAACACCATGAGCTTCAATGTGCGATCCCTACTGGAAAGGGAGAAGTTTGCTGGGCCGAACTTCTCTGACTGGTTCGGACACCTTAAGATCGTTCTTAAGGCAGAGAGGAAACTGTATGTCCTCGAGACGGCGATACCGCCGCAGCCCGCTCCGAACGCCGCAAGGGCGGTTCGGGATGCCTATGAAAAGCACGTCAATGATAGCATTGAGGTCGCTTGCCTGATGCTAGCGTCTATGACGCCACCGCTGCAGCGTCAGCATGAGGATATGTCGGCTATAGAAATTATAGCGAACCTCAAGATGCTGTATGCTGCACAGGCGAGGACTGAACGCTATAATCTGACGAAGCTCTTCTTTCAGAGCAAACTGGCTGAGGGGAGCCCAGTGGGAGCTCACGTGCTCAAGATGATTGGGCACAAGGAGGCTCTGGAGAAACTGGGGCATACCATCAACCAGGAGCTTGCTGTGGATATTATTCTGCAGTCTCTCCCGCCTTCTTTCGATGCGTTCATCATTAACTTTAATATGAACAAAATCGATTGTACGCCGGCAGAGCTGCTGAATATGCTCTTGACCACTGAGGAAACTCTGAAGGGTAAGCCTTCAACCTCTGTCTTGATGGTTCCTTCTAGGAACAAGAAGAAGGGGAAGAAGGGCAAGGCCCCTGTCAAGAATTACAGCAAGGCCCTGAAACAGAAGGTGAAGCGGTCGAAGGACAACAGGTGTTTCCACTGTGGCCAGCTGGGTCACTGGAAAAAGGACTGTAAAGCGCTCCAAGGAGATAAGAGGGGAAGCATCGCTTCTGGCTCAGGTATATATGTGACTGAGGTCATGTTATCTTCTTCTACTATATCATGGGTGTTGGACACTGCATGTGGAGTTCACATTTGTTCAAATGTGCAGGAACTCAAGAGAAGAAGGCAGGTGGGACAGCATGAGGTAGACCTACGAGTTGGAAACGGGGCACGGGTTGCTGCTGTTGCTGTAGGAGACTATTTCATTACTTTACCATCTGGCATTGTATTAGAATTAAACAATTGTTATTTTGTACCAAGTATCACAAAGAATATTATCTCTATTCCTGCTCTTGTCAGGAAAGGATTTGCCTTTGAATGCAATATTTCAAAGTGTGTTTTATCTCTAGATAATATTGTGTATGCAACTGGTTCAATTAACAATGGGTTATACATGTTGGACATGGAAAATTCTATACAAAACATTGATAATAAGAAAGCCAAGTATGCTGATGACAGCACCTTGTTATGGCATAGTCGTTTAGGCCATATAAACGAGAAGCGCATTAAGCGGTTGCATGATCATGGACTGCTGGGATCTTTCTCCTATGAGGAGATTGATACATGCAAAGCTTGTTTGATGGGTAAAATGACGAAGTCACCTTTTTCAAACAAAGGTCAAAGGACTTCAGGTTTACTGGACCTTATACACAGTGATGTGTGTGGGCCATTTAGTAAACATGCCAGAGGTGGCTATCAGTACTTCATTACCTTTACTGATGATTTCAGTAGGTATGGGTATGTCTATCTGATGAGACATAAAAGTGAATCTTTTGACAAGTTCAAAGAGTTCAAAAATGAAGTACAAAATCAGCTAGGCCGCAATATCAAGGCACTTCGTTCTGATCGAGGTGGTGAATACCTGAGTCATGCGTTTACTGACTATCTGAAGGAGTGTGGGATTATCTCACAGCTCACTCCGCCAGGAACACCGCAGTGGAATGGTGTGTCCGAGAGGAGAAATAGAACGTTACTTGATATGGTTCGTTCTATGATGAGTCAGGCTACTCTTCCATATTCCTTTTGGGGTTTTGCACTGGAAACAGCTGCAAAGGTACTAAACCGAGTGCCATCCAAGGCAGTTTCAAAGACGCCATATGAGTTATGGTATGGGAAACAGCCGAGCTTGACATTTATCAGGATCTGGGGTTGCGAGGCTTATGTCAAAAAGCTCGCCTCTGGGAAACTAGAGAGCAGATCTGATAAATGCATCTTTGTCGGTTACCCTAAGGAAACTAAGGGTTATTATTTCTACGATCCCAAAGAGAACAAGGTTTTTGTTGCTCGGACGGCCATATTTCTTGAGAAGGAATTTCTTCTGCAAGAGGCCAGTGGGAGAGAAATAAAGCTGGATGAGAATCCAGAGGAAGGACAAAGTAGTCAGGCACAGATGGATGAGCCTGAGCCGGTAGATCAGGTTATTGAACAACCTGAGGCTCAAATATCACGGGAACCGCGAAGATCGGGTAGGATCCGTCGACAGCCTGAGCGCTATGACGGAGTCTACATCATTGATAATGATGAACCCCTAACTTATGCGGATGCGGTCAGTGGACCGGAGTCAGCTAGATGGCTTGAAGCTATGCGAGCCGAGATGGACTCCATGTCAGATAACCAAGTCTGGGATTTGGTTGATCCGCCTCCGGGAGTAATCCCTATAGGCTGTAAATGGATCTTCAAGAAGAAGATTGACATGGATGGTAACGTGGTTACCTATAAAGGCAGGCTAGTTGCGAAAGGTTTCAAACAAATCTACGGGATAGATTATGATGAAACTTTCTCACCTGTAGCCATGTTTAAGTCTATTCGGATTCTTTTCGCGATAGCTGCATATTACGATTATGAGATCTGGCAGATGGATGTGAAGACAGCTTTCCTTAATGGAAATCTGGATGAGGATGTGTATATGACACAACCAGAAGGTTTCACTAATCCATCAGATCGTCATAAAATATGCAAGTTAAAGAAGTCCATTTATGGACTTAAACAAGCATCTAGGAGCTGGAATATTCGTTTTGATGAATCAATCTCTGAGTTTGGTTTCATCAAGAACGAGGATGACCCGTGTGTATATAAGAGGTTTAGTGGGAGCGTGATTACATTCCTAATCCTCTACGTCGATGATATCTTGATCATTGGAAATGATATTCCTGAACTGCATGCTGTTAAGGCATGGCTAGGAAAATGTTTCCAGATGAAAGATTTAGGAGAAGCAGCCTATGTATTAGGTGTGAAGATCTACAGGGATAGATCTAAGAGGCTTCTCGGGCTGTGCCAGAGTACTTACATCGATAAGGTCCTGGAGAGATTCCATTTAGAGAATTCTAAACGTGGATATCTTCCAGTCAGACATGGTCTGAATCTTTCGAAGAGTCAGTGTCCACAAACACAGACTGAGAAAGATGAAATGGACAATACGCCTTATGCTTCGGCTATTGGGTCCATTATGTATGCGATGTTGTGTACTCGCCCAGACGTCGCTTACGGGTTAAGCGTGACCAGTCGATTCCAAAGTAATCCAGGATTGGCGCACTGGATTGCGGTCAAGAACATTTTAAAATATCTGCGGAGGACCAAAGATATGTTCTTGATATATGGTGGTCAGGAAGAACTCAGTATAGAGGGATATACTGACGCTTCGTTCCAGTCGGACCAGGATGATTTCCGATCGCAATCAGGCTATGTTTTTAGCTTGAATGGTGGAGCAGTGGTGTGGAAGAGCTTCAAACAGTCAACTGTTGCTGATTCCACAACAGAAGCCGAGTATGTTGCAGCCTCGGAAGCATCTAAGGAGGCAGTGTGGATTCGTAAGTTCGTGAGAGAACTTGGTGTCGTTCCTTCGAGTGCTGATCCTTTGGTTATCTTCTGTGATAACACTGGAGCAATTGTACAAGCAAAGGAACCGCGGTCGCACCAGAAGTCCAAGCACATACAGAGACGGTTTCACTTGATCCGGGAGATCATTGATCGTGGCGAGATCAAAATATGCAAGGTTCATACAGATGACAATCTGGCAGACCCGCTTACCAAGCCTCTGGCGCAGCAGAAGCATGAGAAGCACTGCAATAATATGGGTTTGAGATTTCTCAACCATTAGATTAAGTGCAAGTGGGAGATTGTTGGGGTATGCCCTTAAGGCTAATGTTTGAGGCCTTGGGATTGTATAAGTATCATGTAATAAACTCTTATGTTTATAAAAGGCATGGTTATTATTCAGGTTGTTACCTTGTCTGCTGTAATAAGTGTACTTCTGAATAATGTCTCAAAGCTGTTCAGCTGGGCTGACATGCTCTTTGTCCTTAGTCGAGATATCTTGGTGAACTTGAGACAGCCTTGATATGATTGAGACTAATATGAGTGCTAATCTTATAGGATGCTTCGAGCATGGAATAAGATGTAGACTCATGGGTACATTGGATGTACTGGACAGACCCTACTGGGATATTCCATTGCTTGTCACAATGTGAATGATCCTTGTAAGCACTAAGTGGCACATGTCCTTTGACTTGAGATCACTTGTGTTTCTAAATGATGATTGTCATTGTCTTGAGGTAGTTCAATATCATTTGAAACATAATGATTATAGACTATCTTGGATGGTGAGCTTGAGTCAGGTTAGGGCACTTGTGATAGATAAAGGATTGCCGTCTCCTTGTTCAAGGAGTGTGATGTTCTAAAGGGGCCCCCCTTGTATGAGATGATTGAGATAGTGTATGGCCATACCCAGATGACTATGCTCATCTGATCTGATCATGCTCATCGTATTGGAGTTACAGGCTTGACATGCTTGTCCAATAAGAACATCCAGTGGCAAAGGAATCATGCATGCCTTGTGAGTTGATTCACACTTGTGCTATGGTTTGGGAGTAGTCTTGGAAGACTCTTTCCTTTATATCGGGAGACAGTGATGTGTTGCTAGATACCCCTCACTGATCGTGATAACGTAAGTTATCGTTACCGACATTTAAAGGAAACCCTCAGGGTCGCACAATTTGATGATATGGCTTACTTAAGTCAGATCGTATGGACTGGATTCTTTGGTTCAGTTTAAAGGGGATTTAATCTCTGATTGTAAGTGAGATCTGGTCTGATCATGTTTGATTGATTAGGGCTTGAGATCGGTAAGCTTCGATCGAGAGAGGTGATGCTAGATCGGAGAGATCAGGGGCATCAGGAGATGAATGGTTAGATCATGAGCCTTGGGGTTCGATTTGGTCTAGACCAAGTGGCTTGAGCTATTTCGGTTTGGTTTGATGAACCAAATTCGATTGAACTATTTGGATTGAACCGGTTCACAAATGTGAACGCTTGGTTCAATGCCAATATGCGTTCTTGAAGTGGCTTGAACGCTTGGCTTGATTCTCTTCCACTTATGGAAAGTAATCAAAGCCGGTTATGCTTCAACGCCAAAACGCATAAGCGTTGGCTTCTTCACTTCAACGCTCATCATCCTTTTCGTTGGGTGGTTGACGAAGGTGGGAGAGAAGCAAGAGAAGCTCTCGGCCAAGAAAGGGAATCATCTCATCATCCCTTCCATTCGACAAAAAGAAAAGCTTGGGTGTCTTGCTAGCACAAGGGACCGCAAGGAGTAAGCATCTTCATCTTGTGTGTGAACTTGTGGAGGAGATCTAGTTTGTTCTCTTCATCCAAGCCGAATTCCAAGCATATGGCGTTGGTATGAATTTCCATCTCAATCTACTCAATCGGTTATAGTTGAACATATGGCATGCAAATGATCTTAAACCCTTGCTTCCGCTAGCATATTTTTCTTTAGCGCCATGCTTTAGGGTTTTTGCCCCCCCATTTAGGGGTTTCTTCAACGCCTACTTAATGTGTGCTGTGCTGGGGCCTGCGTGCCTGGAAATTATTTTGTAAATTAATTTTTAATTGTGATCTGCGCATCACATTGCATTTAATTTATAAAATGTAATTGACCTGCGAGTCAATCTTGTCTAGATAGATTAATTTGTAAATTAATCAGACAAGAGCACAGAGCACACATGGCATTGGCGCATGCAGCAGTGGCTTGACCAGGTGGGAGGTCCAGGGTTCGACTCTGGGACAGGCGCATTTTCCCTGGTAGGCGCACCTGAGCTGCAGATGGCGCTTGGGCCCTAGGTTGGGCCAGATGAGCAGCAAAAGACCCATGAAGAAAAGCAAGTGAAGACTTAAGTTAGGTTAAGGTCTTACTTAGGCTTTATGGGCTTTTACCACATAAGATCCATGCTTTCTTTTATTGTTTAAATAATTAGAACAGCATGATTTATTTATCTTCTGCTATCACCATAGGAATTGTATGATAGTGAAGAAGATAAAAGACCGTTAAAATCCAACGCTAAAATATCAAGCTCGTAAGCCTTCTGACGCGAAACCTCACTGTTCTGATTATCGTTGGAGCCGTGTTGTACCCACTCAGTGGGCACGTCCATCTATCTTCAGACGGTGCGGGATTACACCTGCGTGTTACAGAGAAGGGATTTATCGCTTCTCGTTGCTCAGCATAGCACGTGGTGGTCCAGGGAGTAGGTCGGGTCAGCTTGACCATGTAGCCTACATATGTGGCGCATATGGTAGCGCATGGAGGCAGCCATCTGTGGGGTCAGAGATTGTGTTGTACCAACTCAGTTGGCACAGTCTGATGGATTGCCCAGATGAAGGGGAATCGCACGGGTTGGCGATTGGCAGGGACTGCCTACCAGAGATTAGTGCTTGTACTCTCTGTGCATCTTTTCTCGCCTGAGCGGGACGCGGAGACCAAGTATGAAATCTGGATCCCATCTCACTAAAAGAGTTCTACTCTTTCGGGCTGTTTTGCTGGATTTTTCAGCCAGATAAAATAGTGAGAAAAAGAATCATTCTTAAGTCCTGATTGATTCTTAACATTGATACTGACCTTGCTGTTCTTGCATTGTTGTAGATACCTACAGCAACGAACACCATGAGCTTCAATGTGCGATCCCTACTGGAAAGAGAGAAGTTTGCTGGGCCGAACTTCTCAGACTGGTTTGGACACCTTAAGATTGTTCTTAAGGCAGAGAGGAAACTGTATGTCCTCGAGACGGCGATACCGCCTCAGCCAGCTCCGAACGCCGCAAGGGCGGTTCGGGAAGCTTATGAAAAGCACGTCAATGATAGCATTGATGTCGCTTGCCTGATGCTAGCGTCTATGACGCCACCGCTGCAGCGTCAGCTGTTGGGGTATGCCCTTAAGGCTAATGTTTGAGGCCTGTGGGAATGTATCTGTATCATGTAATAAACTGTTGTGTTTATAAAGGCATGGTTATTATTCGGTTGTTTACATTGTCTGCTGCAATATATGTTCTTCTGAATAATGTCTCAAAGCTGTTCAGCTGGGCTGACATGCTATTATGTCCTTAGTCGATGTATCTTGGTGAACATGAGACAGCCTTGATATGGTTAAGACTAATATGTGTTCTAATCTTATAGGATGCTTCGAGCATGGAATAAGATGTAGACTCATGGGTACATTGGATGTACTGGACAAACCCTACTAGGATGTTCAATTGTTTGTCACAATGTGAATGTTCCTTGATTAAGACAAGTGGCACATTTCCTCTGACTTGAGATCACTTGTGTTTTCTAAATGATGATTGTCATTGTTTTGAGATGGTTCAATATCATTTGAAACATAATGATTATAGACTATCTTGGATGGTGAGCTTGAGTCAGGTTAGAGCACTAGTGATAGACATAGGATTGCCGTCTCCTTGTTGAAGGAGTGTGATGTTCTAAAGGGGCCCCCTGGATGAGATGATTGAGAAAGTGTATGGCCATACCCAGGTGACAGTGTTCATCTGTTCTAATCATGCTCATCATATTGGAGTTACGAGCTTGACAGGCTTGTCCAATAAGAACATCCAGTGGTAAAGGAAATATGCATGCCTTGTGAATTGATTCACACTTGTGCTGTTTTTGGGTGTAGTCTTGGAAGACTCTTTCCTTGATATCGGGAGACAGTGATGTGTTGCTAGATACCCCTCACTGATCGTGATAATGTGAATTATCGTTACCGACATTTTAAGGAAACCCTCAGGGTCGCACAATTGATGATATGGCTTACTTAAGTCAGATCGTGTGGACTGAATTGTTCAGGTTCAGTTTAAAGGGATTTAATCTCTGATTGTAAGTGAGATCTAGTCTGATCATGTTTGATTGATTAGGGCTTGAGATCGGTAAGCTTCGATCGAGAGAATGGATGCTAGATCGGTCAGATCAGGAGCATCAAAGAGATCAACGGTTAGATCTGGAACCTTAGGGTTTTAATGTGATCTAGGCCATGTCGATTGGTTTATTTGGTTATTGAACCAAAATTAAATTGAACCAAAATGGTTCAAGACTAGGCGACAAGTTCACTTAGCGTGAACATGTTGGGCGGTGAGTGGTGCTATTTTTAGCAACCATGACTCTCACGTTCGAACAGAGAGGGTTCTCTATTCTCGCCTCTTGAACGCATATTCCTCTCGTTCTTTTTGGGTGACGGCGCCTTGGAGCTTGAGGAGAATTCGGCAAAGAGAAAAGATCTCCTTCCCTTTCCATTTCGATCAAAGACTTCTTTGGATCTTGCTAGCACAAGAATCGCAAAGAGGAGTAGGCGACATCAACTGTGTGCGTCACCTCTGGAGAAGATCTGCTTTGATCTTTGCTTCCTAGACGCCATCTTGAAATGGCTATGGTATGAGTTTTATCTCTTCTATGCTGTCGAATTTTTATGGTTGATCATATCACATGAAGCCGATCCATGAAACCCTAATCCGCTGCCTAAATGTTTATAATGCGCCATGCTGGGTTTCGCCCCCCTCTAGAAAGGGGTTCTTTCAATTGGTATCAGAGCGTTGTTTCATGCTTGTTTATGATTGCCATGATATGTCATATGATCCATGTATGCGCAAGTTGATAGATCTATAGGTTACATGCGATGTCTTATGCTGATAGTTGTAAGATGGCGAAAGTTATTTTCTCTTTTGCGCATGTTGTTGTTTGCGCATGTTCTTGTAAGTTTTCTTAAAACCTTGATCACATGCGCGATTCACCTAGATCTAATGCGCCTACATTAAACCCTTAGATGGGTTATTAGGGTTGAAGTCATCCCCTAGGTCGGATCCAAACAGTCTGATCAGACCATCTGACAGCCTAGATGGGTTGACCAGATAGCACCTTGGCGCATGCTAAAGGTGGCTATAGGTCGACTGCATCAAAGGCGTGTAGCGATGTCTGATTGAGACAACTTGTGAACACACCTGAGTTAGGCCCGGGGTCACGCCCGTTTGCCAGACCTCAGTGTGGTTGTTCAGCCTTGGCGCATGCATGGTTGACCTTATGGTCAACTCAAGTCAGTTAGGACTTGGTGCATGCAAGGGCAGTGGATCTGACTAGGTTGGATGAGTGGATCCCTAATAATGGACCATTGTAAGGTTGTAGAGCAAATAAGGAAAAATTAAAATTGATCCCAAGGGGTTTTCGAAAATTTTAATTTTTATGGATCACATGGTTCTTGATTGATGCATATGTTTGTTTATTTAGTCTTATGTGGGCTGCCCGTTATTAATGTGTGCTGTGCTGGGGCCTGCGTGCCTGTATTAAAAATTGTAAATTAATTATTGTGATCTGCGTATCACTGTGTTTTAATTTATAAATGTAAGTGACCTGCGTGTCACTCTTGTCTAGATAGTTAAATTTGTAATTTAATTAGACAAGAGCACAGAGCACACTTGGCAAAGGCGCTTGCAGCAGAGGCTTGACCAGGTGGGAGGTCCAGGGTTCGACTCTGGGACCAGGCGCATATTCCCTGGTAGGCGCACCAGAGCTGCAGATGGCGCTTAGGCCCTGGTTTGGGCCAGATGGGCAGCTAAAGACCCATGAAGAGCAAATGAAGACTTAAGTTAGGTTAAGGTCTTCTAGGGCTATGGGCTTTTACCACATAAGATTCATGCTTTCTTTTATTGCTTAATATTAGAATTGCATGATTAAATTATCTTCTGCTATCACCATAGGAATTGCATGATAGGCAAGAAGATAATAGACCGTTAAAATCCAACGCTGAAATATCAAGCTCGTAAGCCTTCTGACGCGAAACCTCACTGTTCTGATTATCGTTGGAGCCGTGTTGTACCCACTCAGTGGGCACGTCCATCTATCTTCAGAGGGTGTGGGATTACACCTGTGTGTTACAGAGTAGGGATTTATCCCTTCTCGTTGCTCAGCATAGCACATGGTGGTCCAGGGAGTAGGTCGGGTCAGCTTGACCGTGTTGGCTACATATGTGGAGCATATGGTAGCACATGGAGGCAGCCATCTGTGGGATCAGAGACTGTGTTGTACCAACTCAGTTGGCACAGTCTGCTGGATTGCCCAGATGAAGGGGAATCGCACGGGTTGGCGATTGGCTGGGATGCCTACCAGAAACTAGTGCTTGTACTCTCTGTGCATCTTATCTCGCCTGAGCGGGACGCGGAGACCAAGTATGAAATCTGGATCCCATCTCACTAAAAGAGTATTACTCTTTCGGGCTGTTTTGCTGGATTTTTCACGCCTGATAAAATAGTGAGAAAAAGAATCTTTCTTAAGTCCTGATCGATTCTTATACATTGATACTGACCTTGCTGTTCTTGCATTGTTGTAGATACCTGCAGCAACGAACACCATGAACTTCAATGTGCGATCCCTACTGGAAAGGGAGAAGTTTGCTGGGCCGAACTTCTCTGACTGGTTTGGACACCTTAAGATCGTTCTTAAGGTAGAGAGGAAACTGTATGTCCTCGAGACGGCGATACCGCCGCAGCCCGCTCCGAACGCCGCAAGGGCGGTTCGGGAAGCCTATGAAAAGCACGTCAATGATAGCATTGATGTCGCTTGCCTGATGCTAGCGTCTATGACGCCACCGCTGCAGCGTCAGCATGAGGATATGTCAGCTATACAGATTATAGCAAACCTCAAGATGCTGTATGCTGCACAGGCGAGGACTGAACGCTATAATTTGACTAAGCTCTTCTTTCAGAGCAAACTGGCTGAAGGGAGCCCAGTGGGAGCTCACGTGCTCAAGATGATTGGGCACAAGGAGGCTCTAGAGAAACTGGGGCATACCATTAACCAGGAGCTTGCTGTGGACATTATTCTGCAGTCTCTCCCGCCATCATTCGACGCGTTCATTATTAATTTTAATATGAACAAAATCGATTGTACTCCGGCAGAGCTGCTGAATATGCTCTTGACCACTAAGGAGACTCTGAAGGGTAAGCCTTCGACCTCTGTCTTGATGGTTCCTTCAAGGAACAAGAAGAAGGGGAAGAAGGGCAAGGCCCCGGTCAAGAATTACAGCAAGGCTCTGAAGCAGAAGGTGAAGCGGTCCAAGGAATACAGGTGTTTCCACTGTGGCCAGCTGGGTCACTGGAAAAAGGACTGTAAAGCGCTCCAAGGAGATAAGAGGGGAAGCTTTGCTTCTGGCTCAGGTATATTCGTGACTGAGGTCATGTTTTCTTCTTCTATATCATGGGTGTTGGACACTGCATGTGGAGTTCACATTTGTTCAAATGTACAGGAACTCAAGAGAAGAAGGCAGGTGGGACAGCATGAGGTGGACCTACGAGTTGGAAACGGGGCACGGGTTGCTGCTGTTGCTGTAGGAGACTATTTCATTTCTTTACCATCTGGACTTGTATTGGAACTAGACAATTGTTACTTTGTTCCCAGTATAACTAAAAATATTATCTCCATTCCTGCTCTTGTCAGGAAGGGATTTTCCTTTGAATGCAATATTTCAAAGTGTATTTTGTCTTTTGATAATATTGTTTATGCAACTGGTTCAATTAACAATGGGTTATACATGTTGGACATGGAATGTTCGATACAGCAAATTGATATTAAGAAAGCCAAGTATGCTGATGACAGCACCTTGCTATGGCATAGTCGTTTAGGCCATATTAACGAGAAACGCATTAAGCGGTTGCATGATCATGGACTGCTGAGATCATTCTCCTATAAGGAGATTGATACATGCAAAGCTTGTTTGATGGGTAAAATGACGAAGTCACCTTTTCCTCACAAAGGTCAAAGGGCTTCAGGTTTACTTGACCTTATACACAGTGATGTGTGTGGGCCATTTGGTAAACATGCCAGAGGTGGCTATCAGTACTTCATTACCTTTACTGATGATTTCAGTAGATACGGGTATGTCTATCTGATGAGACATAAGAGTGAATCTTTTGACAAGTTCAAAGAGTTCAAGAATGAAGTACAGAATCAGCTAGGCCGAAATATCAAGGCACTTCGCTCAGATCGAGGTGGTGAATACCTAAGTCATACGTTTACTGACTATCTGAAGGAGTGTGGGATCATCTCACAGCTCACTCCGCCAGGAACACCGCAATGGAATGGTGTGTCCGAGAGGAGAAATAGAACGCTACTTGATATGGTTCGTTCTATGATGAGTCAGGCTACTCTTCCATACTCCTTTTGGGGTTTTGCGCTGGAAACAGCTGCAAAGGTACTAAACCGAGTGCCATCCAAGGCAGTTTCAAAGACGCCATATGAGTTATGGTATGGGAAACAGCCGAGCTTGACATTTATCAGGATCTGGGGCTGCGAGGCTTATGTCAAAAAGCTCGCCTCTGGGAAACTAGAGAGCAGATCTGACAAATGTATCTTTGTCGGTTACCCTAAGGAAACTAAGGGTTATTATTTCTACGATCCCAAGGAGAACAAGGTTTTTGTTGCTCGGACGGCCATATTTCTTGAGAAGGAGTTTCTTCTGCAAGAGGCCAGTGGGAGAGAAATAAAGCTGGATGAGAATCCAGAAGAAGGACAAAGTGACCAAGCACAGTTGGATGAGCCTGAGCCGGTAGAACAGGTTATTGAACAACCTGAGGCTCAGATATCACGGGAACCGCGAAGATCGGGTAGGATCCGTCGACAGCCTGAGCGCTATGACGGAGTCTACATCATTGATAATGATGAACCCCTCACTTATGCGGATGCGGTCAGTGGACCGGAGTCAGCAAGATGGCTTGAGGCTATGCGCGCCGAGATGGACTCCATGTCAGATAACCAAGTCTGGGATTTGGTTGATCCGCCTTCGGGAGTTATCCCTATAGGCTGTAAATGGATCTTCAAGAAGAAGATTGACATGGATGGTAACGTGGTTACCTATAAAGGCAGGCTAGTTGCGAAAGGTTTCAAACAAATCTACGGGATAGATTATGATGAAACTTTCTCACCTGTAGCCATGTTTAAGTCTATTCGGATTCTTTTCGCGATAGCTGCATATTATGATTATGAGATTTGGCAGATGGATGTGAAAACAGCTTTCCTTAATGGAAATCTGGATGAGGATGTGTACATGACACAACCAGAGGGTTTCACTAATCCATCAGATCGTCATAAGATATGCAAGTTAAAGAAGTCCATTTATGGACTTAAACAAGCATCGAGAAGCTGGAATATTCGTTTTGATGAATCAGTCACTGAATTTGGTTTCATCAAGAACGAGGATGACCCGTGTGTATATAAGAGGTTTAGTGGGAGCGTGATTACTTTCCTAGTCCTCTACGTCGATGACATCTTGATCATTGGAAATGACATTCCTGAAATGCATGCTGTTAAAGCATGGCTGAGGAAGTGTTTCCAGATGAAAGATTTAGGAGAAGCAGCCTATGTGTTAGGTGTGAAGATCTACAGGGATAGATCTAAGAGGCTTCTCGGGCTGTGCCAGAGTACTTACATCGATAAGGTCCTGGAGAGATTTCATTTAGAGAATTCTAAACGTGGATATCTTCCAGTCAGACATGGTCTGAATCTTTCGAAGAGTCAGTGTCCACAAACACAGACTGAGAAAGATGAAATGGACAATACACCTTATGCTTCGGCTATTGGTTCCATTATGTATGCGATGTTGTGTACTCGCCCAGACGTCGCTTACGGGTTAAGCGTAACCAGTCGTTACCAGAGTAATCCAGGTATGGCGCACTGGATTGCAGTCAAGAACATCTTAAAATATCTGCGGAGGACCAAAGATATGTTCTTGATATATGGTGGTCAGGAAGAACTCAGTATTGAAGGATATACTGACGCTTCGTTCCAGTCTGACCAGGATGATTTCCGATCGCAATCAGGCTATGTTTTTAGCTTGAATGGAGGAGCAGTGGTGTGGAAAAGTTTCAAACAGTCAACTGTTGCTGATTCCACAACAGAAGCCGAGTATGTTGCAGCCTCGGAAGCATCCAAGGAGGCAGTGTGGATTCGTAAGTTCGTGAGAGAACTTGGTGTTGTTCCTTCGAGTGCAGATCCTTTGGTTATCTTTTGTGATAACACTGGAGCAATCGCACAAGCAAAGGAACCGCGGTCGCACCAGAAGTCCAAGCACATACAGAGACGGTTTCATTTGATCAAGGAGATCATAGATCGTGGCGAGATCAAAGTATGCAAGGTTCATACAGATGACAATCTGGCAGACCCGCTTACCAAGCCTCTGGCGCAGCAGAAGCATGAGAAGCACTGTAATAATATGGGTTTGAGATTTCTCAACCATTAGATTAAGTGCAAGTGGGAGATTGTTGGGGTATGCCCTTAAGGCTAATGTTTGAGGCCTGTGGGAATGTATCTGTATCATGTAATAAACTGTTGTGTTTATAAAGGCATGGTTATTATTCGGTTGTTTACATTGTCTGCTGCAATATATGTTCTTCTGAATAATGTCTCAAAGCTGTTCAGCTGGGCTGACATGCTATTATGTCCTTAGTCGATGTATCTTGGTGAACATGAGACAGCCTTGATATGGTTAAGACTAATATGTGTTCTAATCTTATAGGATGCTTCGAGCATGGAATAAGATGTAGACTCATGGGTACATTGGATGTACTGGACAAACCCTACTAGGATGTTCAATTGTTTGTCACAATGTGAATGTTCCTTGATTAAGACAAGTGGCACATTTCCTCTGACTTGAGATCACTTGTGTTTTCTAAATGATGATTGTCATTGTTTTGAGATGGTTCAATATCATTTGAAACATAATGATTATAGACTATCTTGGATGGTGAGCTTGAGTCAGGTTAGAGCACTAGTGATAGACATAGGATTGCCGTCTCCTTGTTGAAGGAGTGTGATGTTCTAAAGGGGCCCCCTGGATGAGATGATTGAGAAAGTGTATGGCCATACCCAGGTGACAGTGTTCATCTGTTCTAATCATGCTCATCATATTGGAGTTACGAGCTTGACAGGCTTGTCCAATAAGAACATCCAGTGGTAAAGGAAATATGCATGCCTTGTGAATTGATTCACACTTGTGCTGTTTTTGGGTGTAGTCTTGGAAGACTCTTTCCTTGATATCGGGAGACAGTGATGTGTTGCTAGATACCCCTCACTGATCGTGATAATGTGAATTATCGTTACCGACATTTTAAGGAAACCCTCAGGGTCGCACAATTGATGATATGGCTTACTTAAGTCAGATCGTGTGGACTGAATTGTTCAGGTTCAGTTTAAAGGGATTTAATCTCTGATTGTAAGTGAGATCTAGTCTGATCATGTTTGATTGATTAGGGCTTGAGATCGGTAAGCTTCGATCGAGAGAATGGATGCTAGATCGGTCAGATCAGGAGCATCAAAGAGATCAACGGTTAGATCTGGAACCTTAGGGTTTTAATGTGATCTAGGCCATGTCGATTGGTTTATTTGGTTATTGAACCAAAATTAAATTGAACCAAAATGGTTCAAGACTAGGCGACAAGTTCACTTAGCGTGAACATGTTGGGCGGTGAGTGGTGCTATTTTTAGCAACCATGACTCTCACGTTCGAACAGAGAGGGTTCTCTATTCTCGCCTCTTGAACGCATATTCCTCTCGTTCTTTTTGGGTGACGGCGCCTTGGAGCTTGAGGAGAATTCGGCAAAGAGAAAAGATCTCCTTCCCTTTCCATTTCGATCAAAGACTTCTTTGGATCTTGCTAGCACAAGAATCGCAAAGAGGAGTAGGCGACATCAACTGTGTGCGTCACCTCTGGAGAAGATCTGCTTTGATCTTTGCTTCCTAGACGCCATCTTGAAATGGCTATGGTATGAGTTTTATCTCTTCTATGCTGTCGAATTTTTATGGTTGATCATATCACATGAAGCCGATCCATGAAACCCTAATCCGCTGCCTAAATGTTTATAATGCGCCATGCTGGGTTTCGCCCCCCTCTAGAAAGGGGTTCTTTCATCAGCATGAGGATATGTCCGCTATAGACATGATAGCAAACCTCAAGATGCTGTATGCTGCACAGGCAAGGACTGAGCGCTACAATCTGACAAAGCTTTTCTTTCAGAGCAAACTGGCTGAAGGGAGCCCAGTGGGAGCTCACGTGCTCAAGATGATTGGGCACAAGGAGGCTCTAGAGAAACTGGGGCATACCATCAATCAGGAGCTTGCTGTAGACATTATTCTGCAGTCTCTCCCGCCCTCTTTCGATGCGTTCATTATTAACTTTAATATGAACAAAATCGATTGTACTCCGGCAGAGCTGCTGAATATGCTCTTGACTACTGAGGAAACTCTGAAGGGAAAGCCTTCGACCTCTGTCTTAATGGTTCCTTCTAGGAACAAGAAGAAGGGGAAGAAGGGCAAGACCCCTGTCAAGAGTTACAGCAAGGCTCTGAAGCAGAAGGTTAAGAGGTCCAAGGAATACAGGTGTTTCCACTGTGGCCAGCTGGGTCACTGGAAAAAGGACTGTAAAGCGCTCCAAGGAGATAAGAGGGGAAGCATCGCTTCTGGCTCAGGTATATTCGTGACGGAAGTCATGGTTTCATCTTCTTCTATATCATGGGTGTTGGACACTGCATGTGGAGTTCACATTTGTTCAAATGTACAGGAACTCAAGAGAAGAAGACAGGTGGGACAGCATGAGGTGGACCTACGAGTAGGAAACGGGGCACGGGTTGCTGCTGTTGCTGTAGGAGACTATTTCATTTCTTTACCATCTGGACTTGTATTGGAACTAGACAATTGTTACTTTGTTCCCAGTATTACTAAAAATATTATCTCCATTCCTGCTCTTGTCAGGAAGGGATTTTCCTTTGAATGCAATATTTCAAAGTGTGTTTTATCTTTAGATAATATTGTTTATGCAACTGGTTCAATTAACAATGGGTTATTCATGTTGGACATGGAATGTTCTATACAAAATATTGATATTAAGAAAGCCAAGTATGCTGATGACAGCACCTTGCTATGGCATAGTCGTTTGGGCCATATTAACGAGAAACGCATTAAGCGGTTGCATGATCATGGACTGCTGGGATCATTCTCCTACAAGGAGATTGATACATGCAAGGCTTGTTTAATGGGCAAAATGACGAAGTCACCTTTTCTTAACAAAGGTCAAAGGGCTTCAGGTTTACTTGACCTTATACACAGTGATGTGTGTGGGCCATTTAGTAAACATGCCAGAGGTGGCTATCAGTACTTCATAACCTTTACTGATGATTTCAGTAGATATGGGTATGTCTATCTGATGAGACATAAAAGTGAATCTTTTGACAAGTTCAAAGAGTTCAAAAATGAAGTACAGAATCAGCTAGGCCGAAATATCAAGGCACTTCGTTCTGATCGAGGTGGAGAATACTTGAGTCATGCGTTTACTGACTATCTGAAGGAGTGTGGGATTATCTCACAGCTCACTCCGCCAGGAACACCGCAATGGAATGGTGTGTCCGAGAGGAGAAATAGAACGTTACTTGATATGGTTCGTTCTATGATGAGTCAGGCCACTCTACCTTACTCCTTTTGGGGTTTTGCACTGGAGACAGCTGCAAAGGTACTAAACCGAGTGCCATCCAAGGCCATTTCTAAGACTCCATATGAGTTATGGTATGGGAAACAGCCGAGCTTGACATTTATCAGGATCTGGGGTTGCGAGGCTTATGTCAAAAAGCTCGCCTCTGGGAAACTAGAGAGCAGATCTGAGAAATGTATCTTTGTCGGTTACCCTAAGGAAACTAAGGGTTATTATTTCTACGATCCCAAAGAGAACAAGGTGTTTGTTGCTCGGACGGCAATTTTTCTTGAGAAGGAGTTTCTTCTGCAAGAGGCCAGTGGGAGAGAAATAAAGCTGGATGAGAATCCAGAAGAAGGACAAAGTAGTCAAGCACAGTTGGATGAGCCTGAGCCGGTAGAACAGGTTATTGAACAACCTGAGGCTCAGATCTCACGGGAACCGCGAAGATCGGGAAGGATCCGTCGACAGCCTGAGCGCTATGACGGAGTCTACATCATTGATAATGATGAACCCCTCACTTATGCGGATGCGGTCAGTGGACCGGAGTCAGCAAGATGGCTTGAAGCTATGCGAGCCGAGATGGACTCCATGTCAGATAACCAAGTCTGGGATTTGGTTGATCCGCCTTCGGGAGTTATCCCTATAGGCTGTAAATGGATCTTCAAGAAGAAGATTGACATGGATGGTAACGTGGTTACCTATAAAGGCAGGCTAGTTGCGAAAGGTTTCAAACAAATCTACGGGATAGATTATGATGAAACTTTCTCACCTGTAGCCATGTTTAAGTCTATTCGGATTCTTTTCGAGATAGCTGCATATTATGATTATGAGATCTGGCAGATGGATGTGAAGACCGCTTTCCTGAATGGAAATCTGGATGAGGATGTGTATATGACACAACCAGAAGGTTTCACTAATCCATCAGATCGTCATAAAATATGCAAGTTAAAGAAGTCCATTTATGGACTTAAACAAGCATCGAGAAGCTGGAATATTCGTTTTGATGAATCAGTCAGTGAATTTGGTTTCATCAAGAACGAAGATGACCCGTGTGTATATAAGAGGTTTAGTGGGAGCGTAATTACTTTCCTAGTCCTCTACGTCGATGATATCTTAATCATTGGAAACGACATTCCTGAAATGCATGCGGTTAAGGCATGGTTAAGGAAATGTTTCCAGATGAAAGATCTTGGAGAAGCAGCCTATGTGTTAGGTGTGAAGATCTACAGGGATAGATCTAAGAGGCTTCTCGGGCTGTGCCAGAGTACTTACATCGATAAAGTCCTGGAGAGATTTCATTTAGAGAATTCTAAAAGAGGATATCTTCCAGTCAGACATGGTCTGAATCTTTCGAAGAGTCAGTGTCCACAAACACAGACTGAGAAAGATGAAATGGACAATACGCCTTATGCTTCGGCTATTGGATCCATTATGTATGCGATGTTGTGTACTCGCCCAGACGTCGCTTACGGGTTAAGCGTGACCAGTCGGTTCCAAAGTAATCCAGGACAGGCACACTGGATTGCGGTCAAGAACATTTTAAAATATCTGCGAGGACCAAAGATATGTTCTTGATATATGGTGGTCAGGAAGAACTCAGTATTGAGGGATATACTGACGCTTCATTCCAGTCTGACCAGGATGATTTCCGATCGCAATCAGGCTATGTTTTTAGCTTGAATGGAGGAGCGGTGGTGTGGAAGAGTTTCAAACAGTCAACTGTTGCTGATTCCACAACAGAAGCCGAGTATGTTGCAGCCTCGGAAGCATCCAAGGAGGCAGTGTGGATTCGTAAGTTCGTGAGAGAACTTGGTGTTGTTCCTTCGAGTGCAGATCCTTTGGTTATCTTCTGTGATAACACTGGAGCAATCGCACAAGCAAAGGAACCACGGTCGCACCAGAAGTCCAAGCACATACAGAGACAGTTTCATTTGATCAGGGAGATCATTGATCGTGGCGAGATCAAAGTCTGCAAGGTTCATACAGATGACAATCTGGCAGACCCGCTTACTAAGCCTCTGGCGCAGCAGAAGCATGAGAAGCACTGTAATAATATGGGTTTGAGATTTCTCAACCATTAGATTAAGTGCAAGTGGGAGATTGTTGGGGTATGCCCTTAAGGCTAATGTTTGAGGCCTTGGGATTGTATCAGTATCATGTAATAAACTCTTATGTTTATAAAGGCATGGTTATTATTCAGGTTGCTACATTGTCTGCTGCAATAATTGTACTTCTGAATAATGTCTCAAAGCTGTTCAGCTGGGCTGACATGCTGTAAAGTCCTTAGTCGATATATCTTGGTGAACATGAGACAGCCTTGATATGATTGAGACTAATATGTGTTCTAATCTTATAGGATGCTTCGAGCATGGAATAAGATGTAGACTCATGGGTACATTGGATGTACTGGACAGACCCTACTAGGTTATTCAATTGCTTGTCACAATGTGAATATTCCTTGATTGCGACAAGTGGCACATGTCCTCTGACTTGAGATCACTTGTGTTTTCTAAATGATGATTGTCATTGTTTTGAGGTAGTTCAATATCATTTGAAACATAATGATTATAGACTATCTTGGATGATGAGCTTGAGTCAGGTTAGGGCACTAGTGATAGATATAGGATTGCCGTCTCCTTAATTGGAGTGTGATGTTCTAAAGGGGCCCCCCTGGATGAGATGATTGAGAAAGTGTATGGCCATACCCAGGTGACTGTGTTCATCTGATCTAATCATGCTCATCCTATTGGAGTTACAGGCTTGACACGCTTGTCCAATAAGAACATCCAGTGGCAAAGGAATTATGTATGCCTAGTGAGTTGATTCACACTTGTGCTGTGGTTTGGGTGTAGTCTTGGAAGACTCTTTTCTTTATATCGGGAGACAGTGATGTGTTGCTAGATACCCCTCACTGATCGTGATAACGTGAGTTATCGTTACCGACATTTAAAGGAAACCCTCAGGGTCGCACAATTTGATGATATGGCTTACTTAAGTCAGATCGTGTGGACTGAATTGTTTGGGTTCAGTTTAAAGGGAATTAATCTCTGATTGTAAGTGAGATCTAGTCTGATCATGTTTGATTGATTAGGGCTTTAGATTGGTAAGCTTCGATCGAGAGAATGGATGCTAGATCGGTGAGATCAGGAGCATCAAAGAGATGAACGGTCAGATCTGGAGCCTTAGGGTTTAATGTGATCTGGACTTATGGCTTGGGGTGTTTGGTCATTGAACCAAACCAAAATGAACTGGCTCATGGATGAGCGCGTGGTTCAAAGGTGAAGTGGAGTTTGCGATTGGGGTAAACCCAAGATCACATGTGGAGAAGTGGCATGCTATTTTTGGATAGCACTTCTCAACGTGACCACGTTTCACGTTTTCCCTCTTCACGCCTTGTCGCCATTTTGGCTTTCGGTCTTGAGGCATTCTTGCGTAAAGGAGAGGAATAGACGACAAGAGAAAAATCGCCAAGCCAAGAAGTTCTCTTCCCTATCACTCGACAAGGACTCCTTGGGACTTTGCTAGCACAAGGATCGCCAAAGGGAGTAGGCGACATCAATTGTGTGCGTCACCTCTGGAGAAGATTGTTGGGGTATGCCCTTAAGGCTAATGTTTGAGGCCTTGGGATTGTATAAGTATCATGTAATAAACTCTTATGTTTATAAAGGCATGGTTATTATTCAGGTTGCTACCTTGTCTGCTGTAATAAGTGTACTTCTGAATAATGTCTCAAAGCTGTTCAGCTAGGCTGACATGCATATGTCCTTAGTCGAGATATCTTGGTGAACATGAGACAGCCTTGATATGATTGAGACTAATATGTGTGCTAATCTTATAGGATGCTTCGAGCATGAAATAAGATGTAGACTCATGGGTACATTGGATGTACTGGACAGACCCTACTAGGATATTCAATTGTTTGTCACAATGTGAATAATCCTTGAATGCAACAAGTGGCACATGTCCTCTGACTTGAGATCACTTGTGTTTCTAAATGATGAATGTCATTATTTTGAGGTAGTTCAATATCATTTGAAACATAATGATTATAGACTATCTTGGATAATGATCATGAGTCAGGTTAGGACACTAGTGATAGATAAAGGATTGTCGTCTCCTTGTTCAAGGAGTGTGATGTTCTAAAGGGGCCCCCCTGTATGAGATGATTGAGATAGTGTATGGCCATACCCAGATGACTATGTTCATCTGATCTAATCATGCTCATTGTATTGGAGTTACAGGCTTGACATGCTTTTCCAATAAGAACATCCAGTGGCAAAGGAAACATGTATGCCTTGTGAAGTGGATTCACACTTGTGCTGTGGTTTGGGTGTAGTCTTGGAAGACTCTTTCCTTTATATCGGGAGACAGTGATGTGTTGCTAGATACCCCTCACTGATTGTGATGACGTGAGTTATCGTTACCGACATTTAAAGGAAACCCTTAGGGTCGCACAATTTGGTGATATGACTTACTTGAGTCAGATCGGGTGGACTGGATTGTTTTGATTCAGTTTAAAGGAGATTAAACTCTGATTGTAAGTGAGATCCAGTCTGATCATGTTTGATTGATTAGGGCTTGAGATCGGTAAGCTTTGATCGAGAGTGTGGATGCTAGATCTAGGAGATCAAGAGCATCAAAGGATGAACGGTCAGATCTTGAACCTTAGGGTTTATTTTGGTCTGGACCAATACTTGGGCTGATTTGGTTTGGTCATTGGACCAACTACATTGAACCGGCTCATATGTGAGCGCTTGGTTCATTTGTGAGATGAGATATGCGTTTGGTTCACTTCATGTGAACGCATAACGCATGTGTTGAAGACTTACCATTTATGGCATTTCGGTTTTGCCATAGTGATGAATGTCTCCACATTCGATCACAAGCTTGGAAAAACGCTCATCTCCCCTTTGGCTCTCGACGACACTCGAACTCTCGGGTGGTAGAGGTTGACGAGAAGAAGGATCGGCCAAGAAAGCTTTCATCATCTCCTTCCATTCGACAAGGAACCTTGGGTGCCTTGCTAGCACAAGTGACGCCAAGGAAGTAAGAGATCTTCACCTTGTGTGTGAACTTTTGGAGGAGATCAAAGTTGCTCTCTTCTTCCAAGCCGACATCCAACTTCATGGCGTTGGTATGATCCCTTTAAAGATCCTTTCGCTTATACATAAGTTAACCATATGATCTACATGCGATCATGAGGGTGACACCCCTAAAATTACATTTGCGCCCCCCTCTAGAAAGGGGCTTTATCCGCTTGCGCTCCCCCTTGAAGGGGACCTAACAAAGATCCATTTCGATCTTTGTTTCCAAGGCGCCATCTAGAAATGGCTATGGTATGATCCTTCTCTATTTGCAATTGGGTCATTTTTGTTGATCATATAGCATGCAAGATCTAGAAACCCCCTTTCCGCTGCCTTCATTCCCATATGCGCCTATGAGATAGGGTTTCGCCCCCTTATGCAAACCTTCATAAACAATACTCATAAAACTATATAGCAAGCTCTGACCCAAAGTACATAAGGCTCAGATCAAAAACAGTGTCGGGGCATATGCTGCTAGGTTCAAAGATGTGCCTTTTGAAAATTTTACCTGCAAAATTTAAGGTACATAAGGCTCAGTCTAAAAATAGTCTCTAAAAATAATAATGATAAAAATAATTTTCTAAAAGAAGAATCAAATATATCATCGATGGTCCAAAAGAGGATGCAAGTAGAAAGAATCGAGCAGAGGTGGAACAGAGGCTAGCTGAAAAGCTGCTAGCAATGATGGTCATGGTGCCGACAGTAGAGTGAGTAATCTCTAGTGGCCTGCTAGAGAATACAGTCATAGAGGTGAGATCGTCGGCCGGTGCAAAAGATAATACTGCATAAAAAAAATCAGAGTAAATAATAAAGAACTGCTGCAAAAATAAATAAAATCATGGAATAAGAGGCAGCAAAAGAAATAAGAATCTGCTGGTGGTATGATCCAGTGTCGACGGCTGGAGACAGTGATGTCAAAGGCAGATGTAGTGGTGGCTAGAGGTGCTGCAAATCTGGAGAAGAAGGCGCAGGTGTCCAAGGAGAGCAGTGCAACCGTAAAGAATTTTATTTTCCTGCAAAAAAAAATTAATTCTAAAAATAAACTAAAATAAAAGAAACTAAACTAAGGCAAAAGTGCTTGGGTTGCCTCCCAAGAAGAGCTAATTTTTGGTCCATAGCTTGACCTAAACTCAGTTATCATGGTGAAGCAGGTGAATTAGTATCAAAGTAAAGAGCAAACAATTTTCTGCATTTTCGCTGTCCAAAAAGTTTAGCCACTAAATCAAACATCCAAAATTTCATGTAAATCACAATTGAAGTGGCTTTTTTAAATTTGCAGAAATTAAAATCAAAATTTTTAAATCCACTGAAAGAAATCTTTATGATCTTCCTATGTTTGTCAAAAAGCAAAGTCATTTGTCCTTTCTTCAAATTAATGTTTTCAATAGCAATAAGAAAAGGACTTTGATCAAAAGATTCAAATATTGGATCATCAAAATAAGTTTCATGTCTTTCATTAGATTCCTCAATAAAGCATGAATTTTCAAATAAATCAAAAGATTCAACAAAAGATATGGGCAAAACATCAGAGTGAGATTCATCAATGTTTGTATTTTTCAAATCCTTTTCAATTTCCTCATGTTCATCATCAAACAATTTTTTAATATCAAAATTATCAACAAAATCAAGATGAGACTCTTTAAAATCAATTTCCTCATGCCTCCCCACAAATAATTCATCATTAGAAGAGTCAAAATCAGAATCATATGAAAAATCATGAGATTTATCAATGTTAGCAAAAGAATTAATAGAACCAGAGTTAGCCACAAAAGATTTATCATTAATCTCAACAATATCATCAAAAATAAAATTGAGGCACATGAATATCACAATTTGCAAACTCATCAGATTTAACCATAAATGATATATCATCAAAAGCATCAATTTCATCAAAAGAGGGTTTTTCAATTTCAATTTCCTCAACCTTTTCCAATAATACTTTATCAAAGGAATCAATTTCAGAATTATCAAAATCAGAGTGAGATGCATTAATGTCCACATAAGGCTCAATCTCAAAACAATCATAATCAGTGGGGGAATTTTCTAAATCAGTCTTTTCAGCTTCCAAATCAAACTCAAATAAACATGCTTGTTGTGCTAATTGGGTTTCTAAAATTTCATTGTGTGCAACCATGTCATCCAACTTAGAATTGATTTGTTTGAGGGTCTCACTCACATCTTGTTTCATGAACTTTTCAAACATAATCTCTAGGCTAGATTTTTCAGTTTTCTCAAAGCATGGTTCATAAGTATAGTTTGAGCAATCATCATAAAAAGAATTAGAATCGTATTGATTATCTTGATACCATGGTGAATTGAAATTTAAAAATAGAGAATTAGAGGAACAATGATCAAAATATCCACAAATTTCACATCTAACAGGAGAATAAGATGTCCTAGAAGATTGCATAAAAGAGTTAAACGTATCTACAAGAGACTTACTTGGTGGCATGTATACCTCACCTCTTTCAGTTGCCCAGGAGTTGTGATTAAAAGACATATTTTCAAATCTATCAATAACAGAAAGATTATCCAACACCAATCAATAAGATTTTTTTTTCAAAATATCTAAAAATTTTAAAAAGAATAAAACACAAGCAATTCATAAATTTAAGAATTCACAGTTCTGTCACAACTATAAAAATCCAAAACCTGCAAAAATAAAAAACAAAGTTAAATCTAAAATAAATAAAACTTAGTCTAGTAATACTAACAACTATTTTGATATTAACAAAACTAAGGTCTCCGGCAACGGCGCCAAAAACTTGTTGTGTCCGCAAGTGCACGGATACTTCGAAGTAATAAAAATATCGAACCACAGACACCTACGTGTTAAGTACCAAATAGATGTTTTCTCACTAGCTAAGCAAACTGAATATGATGAAAAGCAATGATGGAGAACACACGAAAAAGATAATCAGAGAGAAACTGGGACTAGGGTTTCATCCACCTTAATTCTAATGACTAGAAGGAAATAAAGGTTGTCAATTTAATTCTATTATGATAAAGACCTAATTCACTTCATAAAGGTATTGTCTTACTCTCGTGCAGACAATCATGCAGATAACCGATCCTCACTCTCGTGCAAGATCTATTCTCAATGCTAAAGATAAGTGAATCATTGAATAAAGAACTTCAGGATCACTCTCGTGCATCCGAATTCTAAGTCAATCATCTCAAGTGGAATCTCAAGGATCACTCTCGTGCATCCCGAAACTCAACACAGGTTTTACTTATGGTTTTTCGACGACTCGATCCTCACTCTCGTGCAAGATCAAATCAAGTCTAACACAATAACTCAATCCAAAGTATCAGAAATTCAACATGGCAATAAAATCACTAAAGATCAGAATTTGAAAAACTACCTAATCTCTCACGATAGTTCCAAACTCAACGATTCCTAGGGTTCCGAATTTCAAACGATCAACCTCTCGATCTATTTCGCAAAACTCTAAAACATGCTGATATTTATAAAACTAAAGAGAATTAAAGAACAATCAATCACAAAAGTAAAATTATCATATTAAAATTAAAATTGACAAAAATCAATGTTTTCTAGTCATTAACAAACTAAGGGGATTACACCCCATGTCCCAAAAGAAGATCTAAGCTTTCATGATGAAAGTATTACAACAAACCATAATTTTAGAGGATTAGAAAGCGAAAAAAGGGGAAGAAAAGTTACAAAACAGGGTTGTAATTGAAATACAACCCGTAATTTCGCTTGTGAACAGTGTTATCACCACTATTTTGATGATTTCTCCCTTGATCGGACTCCAAACGCTCTGAAACTTCTGGGGCGTGCTCTCCTACTCCAAAAGAAGCTTCGGTGTAAAAATCATGATCTGATATGTCCTCTACGCCTCTCAGCGCGAGGACAAACCCTAACCGCCTCTCTGACGATTGCTCTCTCAATTGGTGATAAAATTGGGGCTTTCTGTTTGTACGTCTTCTCCTCTTAAAGACGAGTCCACATCATCTTTCGGATCTCAATTTGGAGCTCTTGATCAAAAGCTATAGTCTGCGCAAGATTTGGACCCGAAAAACTCGCGAAAAATGGCCCAGAATACGGTATTGTGAAAGTTTTACTGTAAAAAATGGCAGTGCCGTATTTTTACCAAGAATTCTAAAATTTTATATATAAAATCCTCCAAAAATACGGTACCGTGAGATTTTGTCCCAAAAATACGGTAGTGCCATATTTTGCCCAAAATCTCTGATTTGAGTCGTCCAAAAATACGGTACCGTGGTAGTTTGTCCAGAAAATACGGTAGTGCCGTATTTTTACAATTTGGCTCCAAATTTTATGAAAATTGATGGGTAGTTTTGTTTCGACGTCTGGAATCCATTGGTGTGCTCAAATCTTCCAAAATCCGTCAAAATATGGCATTTTTAAACTGAAAATGACAAAGAAAAGAAATAGTGTAGATTCTGCAATATTTGACAAATAAGGCTTAAAAACAAGCAAAAGGGTATAAATATGACATAAAAAGACACATGAAATGACACAAAATCTACTATGAATTTTGGTGTCATTAGCTGACTATCCCAGGCTTCACCGAGACGTTCACGGGCATGGCCGTGCATCCATGCACGGCCATGAAGAGTAAGTTTTCCAGCCACTGAGCCGTACACGGGCATGGCCGTGCATCCATGCACCGTCATGCATCGTCCCGTGCAGCTTCAACAGGCGCTCAATTTTTTGCCCTTAACTTTCTATTTTGGAAGCGGATTTTGCTAAAATATGGAGGAGACCTTCTTAACTTTGCTACGCACGTTTTGGGACCAGAATCATCGGATTTGATTAAGCAGTTGGGGAGAACGAAGCAAAACGGTGACAACCTAGGGTTTTGGGGTAATTTTTTGGGCAACAACATTGTTACGACGTGATTCTTCCTTTGTTCCGACGTGGATCTTCATGCTGGGCCTTCTTCCATCAAGGATCTACCCTTCCCTTTGGTTTGATTTCATTTGCTTGTCTTAGATGCTGTGGGAAGGAGTGAGAGGTGAACCACAGTCATCGAAATCCCTTAGACTGGACTGGTGATTTCGTTTGGCGAGAGCACTCGAAATCACCCGAGGAACCCTAATCCTTCACAGAACCCATTGGATCCACTTAACTCGGTAAGCCACGAGAGTAGGAGACTTGGGTTAAGTCGGATACAGGACCATGTTCTGAGAGGGAACGCGTCTATACCCTAGGAAGGATTACCTTTATAACTTAGATAAAACTCGATTAGAACATCAAGCCTTAATATTTATTCATGTTTCAGTGTGGTGAAACTCGATACCCTGATTCTCTCTCATAGACTTAAAAACCCCGATTGTTCTGTTCTCTACTCTGTTTGATTTCATTTGCTTTAGTTTAATTACTTGCACTAGGATTTTAGACATTTCTCCATTAATTGTTAACATAGTTACTAGTCAACTGATCAGTTAGTAATTGACCCCTAGTCCTCGTGGGATCAATACTTATTGTATTACGAGATAGACCATGCACTTGTGGTAGCAGCCGTCGAGGCCCTATCAGTCCCCTTCCTCGGACACTGATGGTGGCCTTGCTCCACCTCGCTTCACCATCGGTGTATAGGTGGAGCAGAATCTTGTTTCCTTCCACGTCTTCGCCTTCGCCTCCTTCCCCTTCTCCAACCCGGTGGTGCTCTGCCTCAAGTAGGTTGTGGTGCACCTTGTCAGCCCCCTGCCCGGCCACGGCGCCCACACGACGCTAGTGAACAAGGTGCTACTGTGCATAGAGATTTTTGCGTCGGCGGTAGGGTCGGTGTTCGGGTGTGATGTGTTGAATGTACATCATGTTTTTGCCTATATTTTAGATCATATTTTGAGCTTAATTGAATGATTTTGTGCTATTTTTAGTATTTTTGCTTTACTTTGCACGGAATCTTCACTTTTCTTGATTTTAATGAAAATATAGGTAAAATGGCGTAAAAACAAAGGATTTTGAGGGGTTTGAAGCTATATTATGATTCCCGAGGAGATTACGAGCTCGCACATCAAATTTGGAGTGAAACAGAGGCAAGACTCAATATTTACGGTTGCACCCATGAATATCACTAAAAATGATGGATTTTATGAGTTTTGATGCCACGGGGTGATTGGTGATGAAAAGACGAGGCCGTACGTCAAATTTGAGCCAATTGGAGGTCAAACATAACTTTTATGGCCGTGGCCGTAAATATATTCATGGGCTGTGAATAAATTATATGCAGTAAATAGAAACTTTCACACCCTAGGCGTAAATAGATCACCACTCGTGAAAACGTCCGCCCCTTCACGTTTTTCACTCGATTTGAACCCGAATCGAGCCGGAATTGAACCAAACTTTGCAGAAACCTTCCTAGATGGGTTCTAAACTGATTAAACTATAAAAGGAAGGATTTTGGAGGGTTTAAGGGGGCTTATACGTATGAACATGAACAGAGGCGGAGGCTAGGGCGAAAATCACTTTCTGGGCAGAATTCCGGCGATATTTCATGCAAAAACGACGATTGATCATCTCCTCTTCATCTCCAGATCTTGGGGAAGCTTTTCTAATTGTCTTCTTAGTGAAATTCTTGTAGTATTGAGAGGATTATATGCTTATTCATCAATATACATGCTGTTTTTGAAGAACATGTTCTCTTAAACCTATTTTGGGATTAGGGATGTAGCCCACTGACTTCTATGAATTAAATTTCATATTTTTTATCTTTGTCATGATTGTTATAGCGTTGATTTGAGTAGAATTATGTTTATTTACGTGAATTACCCTGATCAAGTATGTTTACATCTTAGACGTTGCGATACGGACCGAGAGGTGAATCGCAACGTCGGAACTATTCTTTTCAAACCTACGAATCCAATCACGAGAGTAGTTTGGATTCGTTTGAAGGATTTACATGGTTTTTCATATAACTTAATGGGTCTAGTTATGTTAACTGTCACGAGAGTAGGGAGTTAACATAGTTAGATACCGGATTATGCTTTGAGAGGAGGTAATATGTACCATAGGAAAAGTCCCTTTCAACATTATAATTTTTTGTTCAAAGAATTTATTTGCTATAATTCATAATTGTCAATGTGGTGAAACCCCGAGTCCCAATCTTTCGCATATTGATTTAAACCCCCAAAACTACCTTTTTGTTTTCTTGTATTAGAAGTTTCGAAACAAAACAAAAACCACGATTTGATTCGTCTAGATATAGATCGACCGTGTAATCGGTACTTGACCACCTGATCCTCGTTGGGAACGATAATCTTTTTATTACTTTGATAAATCCGTGCACTTGCGGATCGCTATCAAGTTTTTGGCGCTGTTGCCGAGGATCAGGCCAGTCAATATTGATTTAATCGTGAGATTTATAGACTAGACATTTTATTTATTTATTTATTTATTATTTATTTATTTTATTTGTTTTTGTTTTTGTTTTTCTTATTTTATTTGTTTTGCACATTTTTTTATATAGGTAGTTTATTTTTTTTTCTCTTTTTGGATTAACACGTTGTATGAACAGGAGAATTGAAAAATCACTTGACTAGATATTCTAAGCTTATTTTGCAATTCCTGTTTTATATTTCAGAATTTTATTAAAAAAATTAATGTTTAATCAATGTCAATGGTCAGGTCAGACATGCATTGTGAATTTTATCTTTCTTGGATTGTAACCTCTTGAGAATTTGTCTCTATTATGATTTTTCTTGAATTACTTGAGTTAGAAAGATTGATTGCTTAATTTGTGGACTAAAGATATTATTAGGGGCATAAACAAATGAGTGTTCCTTATCTTTACATTCTCCATACAGATCACAGTATTGCTTGAGGACAAGCAAAATTCTAAGTCTAGGGTATTCTGATGCGTTGAATTTACATCATGTTTTTGCCTATATTTTAGATCATATTTTGAGCTTAATTGAATGATTTTGTGCTATTTTTAGTATTTTTGTTTTACTTTGCACGGAATCTTCACTTTTCTTGGTTTTAATGAAAATGCAGGTAAAATGGCGTAAAAACGAAGGATTTTGAGGGGTTTGAAGCTATATTATGATTCTTAAGGAGATTATGAGCTCGTACGTCAAATTTGGAGTGAAACGGAGGCCAGACTCAATATTTACGGTAGCACCTGTGAATCTTTCATGGGCCATGAATATCACCAAAAATGATGGATTTTATTAGTTTTGATGCCATGGGGTGATTGGTGATGAAAAGACGAGGTCGTACGTCAATTTGAGCCAAATCGGAGGTCAAATGCAACTTTTATGGCCGTGGCCGTAAATATATTCGTGGGCTGTGAATAAATTATATGCAGTAAACAGAAACTTTCATACCCTAGGCCGTAAACAGATCACCACTCGTGAAAACCTCTGCCCCTTCACGTTTTTCACTCGATTTGAACCCTAATCGAGCCGGAATTGAACCAAACTTTACAGAAACCTTCCTAGATGGGTTCTAAACTGATTAAACTATAGAAGGAAGGATTTTGGAGGGTTTAAGGGTCTTCTACGCATGAACACGAACAGAGGCGGCGGCTAGGGCGAAAATCACTTTCTGAGCAGAATTCCGGCGATATTTCATGCAAAAATGACGATTGATCATCTCCTCTTCATCTCCAGATCTAGGGGAAGCTTTTCTAATTGTCTTCTTAGTGAAATTCTTGTAGTATCGAGAGGATTATATGCTTATTCATCAATATACATGCTGTTTTTGAAGAACATGTTCTCTTAAACCTATTTTGGGATTAGGGATGTAGCCCACTGACTTCTATGAATTAAATTTTGTATTTTTTATCTTTGTCATGATTGTTATAGCATTGATTTGATTAGAATTGTGTTTATTTACGTGAATTACCCTGATCAAGTATGTTTACGTCTTAGATGTTGCAAGAAGGACCGAGAGGTGAATCGCAAAGTCGGAACTATTCTTTTCAAACCTACGAATCCAATCACGAGAGTAGTTTGGATTCGTTTGAAGGATTTACATGGTTTTTCATATAACTTAATGGGTTTAGCTATGTTAACTGTCATGAGAGTAGGGAGTTAACATAGTTAGATATCGGATTACGCTTCGAGAGGAGGTAATCTGTACCATAGGAAAAGTCCTTTTCAACATTATAATTTTCTGTTCAAAAAATTTATTTGCTATAATTCATAATTGCCAGTGTGGTGAAACCCCGAGTCCCAATCTTTTGCATATTGATTTAAACCCCAAAAACTACCTTTTTGTTTTCTTGTATTAGAAGTTTCCAAACAAAACAAAAACCACGATTTGATTCGTCTAGATATAGATCGATCGTGTAATCGGTACTTGACCACCTGGTCCTCGTTGAGAACGATAATATTTTTATTACTTTGATAAATCTGTGCACTTACGGATCGCTATCAGGGTGCGGATTCGCTGGCGCTTGATGATACCAAAATAAGTATATTTTGTATCATTTTATATATCTTTTCATGCTCAATTGAAGATCTTTTGCTTATTTTTATGCCAAAATTATCAAATATTGTAAAATCTACTTCTATTTTGGTTTTTCATGATTTTCAAGTAAAAAGGCACTATTTAAAGGTATTTTCGAGCAAAATCAAATACATGGAAGAGTTACCATCATCAAGAGGATGTCACATGACAAATTTCATGCAAAACGAAGCAACAAACCAAAATACGGCAGTGCCGTATTCTATTTTACGATACCGTATTTCTGTATGATACCGTAAAATCAGAGCACTACTGTAATTTGGGGAGTTTTCAGACCAGAAGATTTTTCTGATTTTATGACACCACCGTAAAGAATTACACGGGCCGTATTTTGGAGTGTTTCAAACCAGAGACTTTTGCTGATTTTACGGCATGGTCGTAAACCATTTCACGGTGCCGTATTTATTAGAGATTTCAGACCAGAGAACTCGTCAGATTTTATGGCACTACCACAATAACTTTTACGGGCCATAATTTTACACAGGGTTCACAGAACCAAAATATGACACTGCCGTAAAATATTTTACGGCCGTAATTTCCATTCAAAAACGTAATTTTTACGGGCCCGAAACTTGCGCAGACCATATCTTTTGATCCAGACCTCCAAATTGTGATCCGAAAGATGCTGCGGACGCGTATTTAAGAGAAGAAGATACACGAAGTGAAAGGTAGAATTTTTATCCAGTATTGAGAGAGAAATTGACAGAGAGACGCTTAGGGTTTGGCCTCACGCCGAGAGGCATGGAGGCCACCTCAGGCCGTGATTTTCACGCAGAAGCTTCGCCTAAAGGAGAAGACAACATCCCATAAGTTTCAGAGGAAAATGTTTTCAATCGGAGGAGTAATCAATGAAAGAAGGGGCGTGGCACTGTTCACAACGTGTTTTGGAGGAAAATTACGGCTGTAATTTCTATTACAGCCGTGTTGTAACGTTGTTTCTTCTTCTTCTTTGATTTCTGAACACTTTGATACTATGGCTTATTGTATTTCTCCTTCCATGTAAGCTTAAACATATTTTGGGACATGGGGTGTAATCCCTTTGATTTTTAATGATTAGACAATCTTTTCTTTCGTCAGAATATTCTTTGTTATGATAATTCTACATATGTGATTGATTGTACTTTGATTCTCCATAGACTGATGTTATTATTTATATTTTAGAGTTCTTGCAATAAGGACCGAAAGGTGATTTGCTTGAGAACTTAGTGTTGGGGTATGCCTTTAAGGCTAATGTTTGAGGCCTTGGGATTGTATCAGTATCATGTATATAAACTTTTATGTTTATAAAGGCAATGGTTGTTATTCAGTTTGTTACATTGTCTGCTGTAATAAGTGTACTTCTGAATAATGTCTCAATGCTGTTCAGCTAGGCTGACATGCTGTATTGTCCTTAGTCGAGATATCTTGGTAAACATGAGACAGCCTTGATATGATTGAGACTAATATGTGTTCTAATCTTATAGGATGCTTCGAGCATGGAATAAGATGTAGACTCATGGGTACATTGGATGTACTGGACAGACCCTACTAGGATATTCAATTGCTTGTCACAATGTGAATAATCCTTGGATGCAACAAGTGGCACATGTCCTCTGACTTGAGATCACTTGTGTTTCTAAATGATGATTGTCATTGTTTTGAGGTAGTTCAATATCATTTGAAACATAATGGTTATAGACTATCTTGGATAATGATCATGAGTCAGGTTAGGACACTAGTGATAGATATAGGATTGCCGTCTCCTTAATTGGAGTGTGATGTTCTAAAGGGGCCCCCTTAAATGAGATGATTGAGAAAGTGTATGGCCATACCCAGGTGACGATGTCATCTGGTCTAATCATGCTCATCATATTGGAGCTACAGGCTTGACACGCTTGTCCAATAAGAACATCCAGTGGCAAAGGAAACATGTATGCCTAGTGATGTGGATTCACACTTGTGCTGTGGTTTGGGTGTAGTCTTGGAAGACTCTTTCCTTTATATCGGGAGACAGTGATGTGTTGCTAGATACCCCTCACTGATCGTGATAATGTAAGTTATCGTTACCGACATTTAGAGGAAATCCTTAGGGTCGCACAATTCGATGATATGGCTTGCTTAAGTCAGATCGTGTGGACTGAATTGTTTAGGTTCAGTTTAAAGGAGTTTAAACTCTGATTGTAAGTGAGATCTGGTCTGATCATGTTTGATTGATTAGGGCTTGAGATCGGTAAGCTTCGATCGAGAGATTTGATGCTAGATCGGTGAGATCAAAAGCATCAAAGAGATGAACGGTTAGATCTGAAACCTTAGGGTTTACTATGGTCTAGACCAAATGGCTTGAGCTATTTTGATTTGGTTTATGAACCAAATTTGATTGGGACATTTTGGCTTGAACCGGTTCACAAAGGTGAACGCTTGGTTCAATGCTAGTAAGCGTTTTTGGGTTGGCATGAGCGCATGGCTTAATGATGTTCCATTTATGGAAAGTCATCAAGGCCGATTCCTCTCAACGCCAAAACGCATATACGTTCCCCTCTTCTCTTGTGGTTTTGCTTGCACTCTCGCAAGTGGTGGATTGACGAGAAGAAGGGAAGGTTTTCGTCCAAGGTGAAGCTTGCTCTCGCATCTCAAACTTCCTCCACGCAAAGGACCCCTTGAAGCTTTGCTAGCACAAAGACGACAAGGAGAAGCCATTCCTCATCTTGTGTGCTTCATCTTTGGAGAAGATCCCTTTCGATCTTTGCTTCCAAGACACCATCCAAATAGATGGCTTTGGTATGATCTTCTTTCGATCTCCACATTCCTTAAGGTTGATCATTTGAACATATATTACATGCGATCTCATGTTGAAATCCCTTGGAAATTACATGCGCCCCCTTTAGGGTTTCAACCCCTTGCGCTCCCCCTTGAAGGGGACTCTTCAATTGGTATCAGAGGTGGTTCTATGTATGTTCATTTGATTGCCTACATGTGATCCTTGTTTGCGTTTGCTAAGCATAGATCTAATAACATGCCGAATAACTACATGCTAGTTTAAGAACTTATATGTATGTTTAGTTATGGATGGCGCATGTTTGTTGGCGCTTCTTTCATGTTGTTTTTGTCAAAACAAAAGATCATGCGCGCCTCATCTAGATCTAAGGCCCTACTTTAAACCCTTAGATGGGTTGATGGGGTTGAAGTCATCTTCTAGGAAGTATCCAAATAGTCTGATCAGACCATCTGACAGCCTAGATGGGTTGACCAGATAGCACCTGTGCGCAAGCACGAGGTGGCTATAGGTCGACTGCATCAAGGGCGTGTAGCGAGGTCTGATTGAGACGGCTACTGAACACACATGAGTTAGGCCCGGGGTCACACCCGCTTGCCGAAACTCATGAGGGTTGTTCAGCCCTTTGCGCATGCATGGTTGACCATTAGGTCAACTCAAGTCAGTTAGGACTTGGTGCATGCAAGGGCAGTGGATCTGACTAGATGGATGAGTGGATCCCTATCAATGGACCATTGTAAGGTTGTAGGGGCACATAAGAAAATTAAAATGATGCCAATGGGTTTTCAAAATTTTATTTTCTTGTTAAATGGATCACATGTTGATTGGATGCCATGTGCTTGTCTATTTTATCTTATGTGGGTTGCCCTTTTAATGTGTGCTGTGCTGGGGACTGCGAGCCTGGCTTAAATTGTAAATTATATATTTGTGATCTGCGCATCACATTTTAATTAATTTATTGTATAATTGACCTGCGTGTCAAACTTGTCTAGATAGATTAAAATGTACTTTTAATCTGACAAGAGCTCAAAGCACACATAGCAAGGCGCAAGCAGCTGGTGGGCGCACCTGAGCTGCAGAGGGCGCTTGGGCCCTGGTCTGGGCCAGATGAGAGGCAAAAGACCCAAGAAGCAAGTGAAGACTTAAGATAACTTAAGGTCTTACTTAGGGTTAATGGGCTTTTACCACATAAGATCAGCATGCTTTCTACTTACCGTTTATAATTAGAATTGCATGATTTATTTATCTTCTGCTATCACCATAGGGTTTGCATGATAGTTAAGAAGATAAAAGACCGTTAAAATCCAACGCTGAAATATCAAGCTCGTAAGCCTTCTGACGCGAAACCTCGCTGTTCTGACTATCGTTGGAGCCGTGTTGTACCCACTCAGTGGGCACGTCCTTCTATCTTCAGACGGTGTGTGATTTCACCTGCGTGTTACAGAGAAGGGATTTATCGCTTCTCGTTGCTCAGCATAGCACGTGGTGGTCCAGGGAGTAGGTCGGGTTAGCTTGACCATGTAGGCTACATATGGGGCATATGTGAGCTATATGGAGGCAGCCATCTGAGGGATCAGAGACTGTGTTGTACCAACTCAGTTGGCACAGTCTGCTGGATTGCCCAGATCAGAGACTGGGTTGAGAATTTCAGTATGTCGGATGATGGTCTCCTCAGATTCCGTGGAAGGGTCTGTGTCCCTGAGGACCCTGAGTTGAGAAATGAAATTCTTAAGGAAAGCCATTGCACTAAGTATACCGTTCATCCTGGTAGTACCAAGATGTATCAGGATCTGAAAAAGACTTTCTGGTGGCATGGTATGAAGAAGGATGTGCATTTGTTTGTGTCCAGATGTTTGACTTGCCAAACCGTGAAGGCTGAGCATCAGAGGCCGGGCGGTTTGATGCAGTCTCTCCCTATTCCTCAGTGGAAGTGGGAGCATATCAGTATGGACTTTGTGTGTGGGCTGCCCAATACCAGAAGGAATCATGATGCCGTATGGGTGATTGTGGACAGACTCACGAAGTCGGCTCACTTCTTACCGATCAAAATGACTTACAGTTTGGATCGGTTAGCAAAACTGTACATCGATGAGATTGTCAGATTACATGGAGTTCCCTTGGACATTGTCTCTGATCGTGATCCCTCGATTTCTATCCAGGTTTTGGAAGAAATTACAGGAAGATTTGGGAACTAATCTGAGTTTCAGCACTGCATATCATCCTCAATCTGATGGTCAGACAGAGAGAACTATTCAGACACTTGAGGATCTTCTGAGATCTTATGTGATTGACTGGTCTGTTGAGTGGGATCTGGACTTATCACTGATAGAGTTCACCTACAACAATAGCTTCCACTCTAGCATACAGATGGCTCCGTATGAGGCCCTATATGGGAGGAAATGCAGAACACCTATATGCTGGGAGGAAACTGGGGACAGAACAGTGCTAAAGTCTGATGCTGTTCAGGAAGCCACTGAGAAGATCAGAGAAATTCAGAAAAAGATGAAGATTGCTCAGGATAGACAGAGGAGTTATGCTGATGTGAGGCGGCGTCCTCTTGAGTTTTTGGTCGGAGAGCATGTTTTCCTAAAGGTCTCGCCTATGAAAGGGGTGATGATATTTGGGAAGAGAGGAAAATTGAGTCCCAGGTACATTGGTCCCTTTGATATCATTGAGAGGATTGGACCTGTGGCATATCGACTTGCTTTGCCCCCATCACTGGAACACCTCCATAATGTGTTCCATGTTTCTGCACTCAGAAAATATTGTTCTGATCCTTCTCATGTTCTGGAGTTGGAACCTCTCCAGCTTGAAGAGAACATGACTTTTGTGGTGAAACCTCTCAGAATTGAAGATAGAAAAGAGAAAGTGCTGAGGAATAAGGTTATTCCACTTGTGAAAGTCATCTGGGGAAATCAGTCTGTTGAAGAAGCCTCTTGGGAGGTTGAAGCAGAGATGAGAAAGGAGCATCCTCACCTGTTCAGTGACGGGCTTGGTCAGCTTTAGAGGACTAAAGCTCTATAAGGGGGGGGAGGATGTAACGCCCTTGATTTTCTGAATTATGATTTAAGGTGAGAAATTCAGTTTCTGTATTTTTATCGGCTAAAATTTTGGGATTTTTGCCTAATTGTAGGACTTTTTCCTACAGGGCAAAAATAATTATTTTCGTTGGGGCTTCGAACCCTCAACCTTGACTATTTGCTCCTGGAATTCTTCCACCATGGTGGCGCATATTTCTGTGTTATTGGAGTGGCGCATGGTGGTTAAGCCCAGGTAAGCCCATTAAAGCCGATTTCCACTTAAGTTAATTGGGTTATTGGATCTTGGATCCGTTTGGGGTGGAAAAAAAAAATAAAAAAAGGGGGAAAATTCGTGAGAGCTCCTCTCCCTCACGATTTTTGGTTTGTTTCTTGCCCTAGCCGCCTGTGTTGTCGCCCCTCACTGTGCTTGGCGCCTCCTGCAAACTTCTGACGCTGGTGGTGGCAGACTGGTGGTGGACGAACTTTCTGGAGATCCCTGACCCTCTGTTTTGGCGTTTTCTCTGTGGGCGATTTTTCTGGTGAGTAATTCGATCCTAAGGAGTCTAATCCGAATTAAAATTCGTTATTTGCCATGATTATTCGTATGGGGTTGAATTCAAATAATTATAGGGTTTTAAAATCCTGTTCTGCTGAAATCTGCATTCGTTAATCTGACCTTTGTGTACTATAACCCCAATATCTCATGGTATATAGATCCAAATCGCACGAAATAAATTTTGTATGAAACTAGATACATTCGGCTTTAATTTGAATCTGATATCGACCATATCCGAGCTGTATTCGTATTTCAATCTGTATTGCAATCTAGCTGTACAAAATCAGTTTTCTGGAAATCTGGATTTCGACCTTTATGTGTTCGAACCATCATATCTCCCTAGGTATAGCTCGAAATCTTGTCAAATCAGTTTTATTAGACCGTAGGCTCGAAGAGCTTTATTTTGACTCCCATAACGCCTATTTTAGATTAGTTATTGGATCTGAAATAAATGTCGCAAGTCTGATATATGAATCTGTTTTCTTGAAATCTGAAATTCTGACCTTCCTATGTTCGAACCCTTATATCTTCCTGTCTAAAATTCGAAATCTTGTGAAACCAGTTTTATTGGAAACTAGATTCAGAGAGCTTCATTTTTAATACAATATTGACTAGCTTTGGTTCGAAATTGGACTAAAAATATATTTTGCAAACTGACAATATAAATCTGCTATGTTTTGGTTAGACGAATATTCCTTTGTGAGAAAAATTTACATGGTATGGTTTAACCTCTTAAATTGTGGTCTGTAGTTCTTCTAAAATTTATTTGTTTGATGAGAAATTTTAGAGAAAACAAAATTGGGGATTTAACTAAGAACTTAGGAATTTTCGAAAATATAGTTCGAGCCAATTTTGGGGCTTTTGTCAATTTTCTTCACAAACGTGTAATTAAAATTATCTGTAGTGGGGGACTGAAATTAATTACATGAAATTTGTACGTTCTGTTAAGGTTCTGAAAGTGGCGCCCCTTACAGTAATTTTATAGCTCACGGTTTTAGGAATTTTGAGGAGATTATTTCATGAATAATTTCTGTTCTGTATTTAAATGTTTGTTATATGAATAATTTCTGTTCTGTATTTAATTGTTTGTTATGTGGATATTTCCTGTTCTGTTTATATGTTGTGAAGTTTCTGAAAACCTTGAATGTGTTAAAACATTTGTGAGAACATAGAATGGTTTGACATGAATTAAGGTTAGTTGTAAGGAATTCACTCATATAATTTCTGTTCTGTGTTTAAGGACTGGATATTGGGGTGTGTCATTTTCTGGTTTGTTAGACTTTGGGCATAATGTAAGAATTAAGTAGTGGTTGATCCTACTTCTCTGTTTCAGTATAATCTGTTCTGTAAAATTATGCCCTAGTGTAGCACTCTTCCGTGTCCTTACCCTCCTTCTGTGGCGCTGTAATGGTGCTGATAGTCTACTACGACCCTTGAGACACTATTTCTGTTCTGGGTATTGGAGGCCAGAGTGCCACGTCCTAACAAGACGGGGGCCACCCACTGATACCTCCTCTACCATTCAGTTCTGGGTTTTGGAGGCCAGAGTGCCACGTCCTAACAAGACGGGGGCCACCCACTGATACCTCCTCTACCATTCAGTTCTGGGTTTTGGAGGCCAGAGTGCCACGTCCTAACAAGACGGGGGCCACCCACTGATACCTCCTCTACCATTCAGTTCTGGGTTTTGGAGGCCAGAGTGCCACGTCCTAACAAGACGGGGGCCACCCACTGATACCTCCTCTACCATTCAGTTCTGGGTTTTGGAGGCCAGAGTGCCACGTCCTAACAAGACGGGGGCCACCCACTGATACCTCCTCTACCATTCTGTTCTGGGTATTGGAGACCAGAGTGCCACGTCCTGACAAGACGGGGGCCACCCACTGATATCTCCTCTACCATTCTGTTTCTGATATGCATGCATTGTCTCGTCCTCGGCAGAGGTGGGGTCAGACCTTCTATGGTCATCAGGCCTTCTGTGGCCTTTCTGTTTCCGATGTAGACTATCCGTTTGGACTCTGAAAATTCTGATTTTCTGTCTGTCAGTTCTGATTTCTGTAGTTCTGTTTCGATCTGTATTTAGATGTATTAGGCGGTATGGTTAGTTGGTATGGGTTGGTATATTCATATCCTACCTGTTTGATGCCTATTGTTACAAGTATCTGTATTTGATTGTGTTTGTTTCTGATATGAGCATGCATGTTAAGTTGATTTATCTTATCTGTTAAATAAAAAGAATTTCAACTTAAGTATGATATTTTTGATGTGTACTATGGATGACTTTTAGTGTCTTTTACTCACTGAGCTTTTTAGCTCACCTCCGTTGTTTAAATGTTTTCAGGTGAGACATCAAGACAGTAATTGCTACAGCTAATATGACGCTAATGTTTGATGTCATTTCTAAGAATAGTCTTCTAAAGATTTATCAGGCCTGCGTGCCTAATTTATTATGACCTATATGACATGTTTTATCTCCTGAGGGCTTATGCCTGTTTTCAGGATATTATATTATAGTTGTTTCGTTTAAATTATTGGATACAAGTCTTGGATTCTTTTATTGAATTGGTTCTTATTTTGAAATGTCCGATTTGAGATGTGTAACCGAATTTGTGTTGTTTATTTTAGTATCTGAATAATCAGTTCTGTATATTTCTGAAATTCCACATATGTGTAGTGTGGACGTTTGTTGTTGTTACAAGATATGTGTGTCTGTGCAGCAGTAGTTTAGAATACTTGCTGCCGGATTTTTTTCTGGATTTCCGGATTTCTATTTCCTAGTAATCGATCCTATTCAGTTCTGTGCGGTTTTCAGTTCCGTAGTAATGTCCTTCGATGCCGCTTTCTTCTTGTGTTTTAATGGAAGAGTAAAAATTTTTTTAGCCCCGTATTTTACTTGTATGCGTGTGGGGTGTGTTCTGAGGGATGTTACAGGGATTATCTCACAGCTCACTCCGCCAGGAACACCACAATGGAATGGTGTGTCCGAGAGGAGAAATAGAACGTTACTTGATATGGTTCGTTCTATGATGAGTCAGGCTACTCTTCCTTACTCCTTTTGGGGATTTGCATTGGAAACAGCTGCAAAGGTACTAAACCGAGTGCCATCCAAGGCAGTTTCAAAGACTCCATATGAATTATGGTATGGGAAACAGCCGTGCTTGACATTTATTAAGATCTGGGGTTGCGAGGCTTATGTCAAAAAGCTCGCTTCTGGGAAACTAGAGAGCAGATCTGAGAAATGCATCTTTGTCGGTTACCCTAAGGAAACTAAGGGTTATTATTTCTTCGATCCCAAAGAGAACAAAGTATTTGTTGCTCGGACGGCAGTTTTTCTTGAGAAGGAGTTTCTTCTGCAAGAAGCCAGTGGGAGAGAAATAAAGCTGGATGAGAATCCAGAGGAAGGACAAAGTAGTCAAGCACAGTTGGATGAGCCTGAGCTAGTGGATCAGGTTACTGAACAACCTGAGGCTCAGATATCACGGGAACCGCGAAGATCGGGAAGGATCCGTCGACAGCCTGAGCGCTATGACGGAGTCTACATCATTGATAATGATGAACCCCTTACTTATGCGGATGCGGTCAGTGGACCGGAGTCAGCGAGATGGCTTGAAGCTATGCGAGCCGAGATGGACTCCATGTCAGATAACCAAGTCTGGGATTTGGTTGATCCGCCTCCGGGAGTAATCCCTATAGGCTGCAAATGGATCTTCAAGAAGAAGATTGACATGGATGGTAACGTGGTTACCTATAAAGGCAGGCTAGTAGCGAAAGGTTTCAAACAAATCTACGGGATAGATTATGATGAAACTTTCTCTCCTGTAGCCATGTTTAAGTCTATTCGGATTCTTTTCGCGATAGCTGCATATTACGATTATGAGATCTGGCAGATGGATGTGAAGACGGCTTTCCTTAATGGAAAACTGGATGAGGATGTGTATATGACACAACCTGAAGGTTTCACTAATCCATCAGATCGTCATAAAATATGCAAGTTAAAGAAGTCCATTTATGGACTTAAACAAGCATCTAGAAGCTGGAATATTCGTTTTGATGAATCAATCTCTGAGTTTGGTTTCATCAAGAACGAAGATGACCCGTGTGTATATAAGAGGTTTAGTGGGAGCGTGATTACTTTCCTAGTCCTCTACGTCGATGATATCTTAATCATTGGAAACGATATTCCTGAACTGCATGCTGTTAAGGCATGGTTAGGAAAATGTTTTCAGATGAAAGATCTAGGAGAAGCAGCCTATGTATTAGGTGTGAAGATCTACAGGGATAGATCTAAGAGGCTTCTCGGGCTGTGCCAGAGTACTTACATCGATAAGGTCCTGGAGAGATTCCATTTAGAGAATTCTAAAAGAGGATATCTTCCAGTCAGACATGGTCTGAATCTTTCAAAGAGTCAGTGTCCACAAACACAGACTGAGAAAGATGAAATGGACAATACGCCTTATGCTTCGGCTATTGGGTCCATTATGTATGCGATGTTGTGTACTCGCCCAGACGTCGCTTACGGGTTAAGCGTGACCAGTCGATTCCAAAGTAATCCAGGTCAGGCACACTGGATTGCGGTCAAGAACATTTTAAAATATCTTCGGAGGACCAAAGATATGTTCTTGATATATGGTGGTCAGGAAGAACTCAGTATTGATGGATATACTGACGCTTCGTTCCAGTCGGACCAGGATGATTTCCGATCGCAATCAGGCTATGTTTTTAGCTTGAATGGTGGAGCAGTGGTGTGGAAGAGTTTCAAACAGTCAACTGTTGCTGATTCCACAACAGAAGCCGAGTATGTTGCAGCCTCGGAAGCATCCAAGGAGGCAGTGTGGATTCGTAAGTTCATTCAGGAACTTGGTGTTGTTCCTTCGAGTGCAGATCCTTTGGTTATCTTTTGTGATAACACTGGAGCAATCGCACAAGCAAAGGAACCACGGTCGCACCAGAAGTCCAAGCACATACAGAGACGGTTTCACTTGATCCGGGAGATCATTGATCGTGGCGAGATCAAAATCTGCAAGGTTCATACAGATGACAATCTGGCTGACCCGCTTACCAAGCCTCTGGCGCAGCAGAAGCATGAGAAGCACTGTAATAATATGGGTTTGAGATTTCTCAACCATTAGATTAAGTGCAAGTGGGAGATTGTTGGGGTATGCCCTTAAGGCTAATGTTTGAGGCCTTGGGATTGTATCAGTATCATGTATATAAACTTTTATGTTTATAAAGGCAATGGTTGTTATTCAGTTTGTTACATTGTCTGCTGTAATAAGTGTACTTCTGAATAATGTCTCAATGCTGTTCAGCTAGGCTGACATGCTGTATTGTCCTTAGTCGAGATATCTTGGTAAACATGAGACAACCTTGATATGATTGAGACTAATATGTGTTCTAATCTTATAGGATGCTTCGAGCATGGAATAAGATGTAGACTCATGGGTACATTGGATGTACTGGACAGACCCTACTAGGATATTCAATTGCTTGTCACAATGTGAATAATCCTTGGATGCAACAAGTGGCACATGTCCTCTGACTTGAGATCACTTGTGTTTCTAAATGATGATTGTCATTGTTTTGAGGTAGTTCAATATCATTTGAAACATAATGGTTATAGACTATCTTGGATAATGATCATGAGTCAGGTTAGGACACTAGTGATAGATATAGGATTGCCGTCTCCTTAATTGGAGTGTGATGTTCTAAAGGGGCCCCCTTAAATGAGATGATTGAGAAAGTGTATGGCCATACCCAGGTGACGATGTCATCTGGTCTAATCATGCTCATCATATTGGAGCTACAGGCTTGACACGCTTGTCCAATAAGAACATCCAGTGGCAAAGGAAACATGTATGCCTAGTGATGTGGATTCACACTTGTGCTGTGGTTTGGGTGTAGTCTTGGAAGACTCTTTCCTTTATATCGGGAGACAGTGATGTGTTGCTAGATACCCCTCACTGATCGTGATAATGTAAGTTATCGTTACCGACATTTAGAGGAAACCCTTAGGGTCGCACAATTCGATGATATGGCTTGCTTAAGTCAGATCGTGTGGACTGAATTGTTTAGGTTCAGTTTAAAGGAGTTTAAACTCTGATTGTAAGTGAGATCTGGTCTGATCATGTTTGATTGATTAGGGCTTGAGATCGGTAAGCTTCGATCGAGAGATTTGATGCTAGATCGGTGAGATCAAAAGCATCAAAGAGATGAACGGTTAGATCTGAAACCTTAGGGTTTACTATGGTCTAGACCAAATGGCTTGAGCTATTTTGATTTGGTTTATGAACCAAATTCGATTGGGACATTTTGGCTTGAACCGGTTCACAAAGGTGAACGCTTGGTTCAATGCTAGTAAGCGTTTTTGGGTTGGCATGAGCGCATGGCTTAATGATGTTCCATTTATGGAAAGTCATCAAGGCCGATTCCTCTCAACGCCAAAACGCATATACGTTCCCCTCTTCTCTTGTGGTTTTGCTTGCACTCTCGCAAGTGGTGGATTGACGAGAAGAAGGGAAGGTTTTCGTCCAAGGTGAAGCTTGCTCTCGCATCTCAAACTTCCTCCACGCAAAGGACCCCTTGAAGCTTTGCTAGCACAAAGACGACAAGGAGAAGCCATTCCTCATCTTGTGTGCTTCATCTTTGGAGAAGATCCCTTTCGATCTTTGCTTCCAAGACACCATCCAAATAGATGGCTTTGGTATGATCTTCTTTCGATCTCCACATTCCTTAAGGTTGATCATTTGAACATATATTACATGCGATCTCATGTTGAAATCCCTTGGAAATTACATGCTCCCCCTTTAGGGTTTCAACCCCTTGCGCTCCCCCTTGAAGGGGACTCTTCACTTAGAACCCTAGAATTGCATGTTAGGAACTCTCTTAGGCTAGTTCTTATTATTTGATTTTAGTGATTTAATTGTCATGATAATAACATGAATTTAGGGTCGAGTTATTGTATTAGACTTGATTTGATCTTGCATGAAAGTGAGGATCGAGTCGTCAGAAAATCATAAGTAGAACTTGTGTTGAGTCTTGGATGCATGAAAGTGATCCTTAAGATTCCACTCGAGTCAATCAACTTAGAATTCGGATGCATGAAAGTGATCTCGAGTTCTTTGATTGATGATTTACTTATCTTTAGCGTTGGGATAGATCTTGCGCGAAAGCGAGGATTGATCCCTGCATGATTGTCTACACGAAAGTGAGATGATCCCTTTATGAAGTAAATTAAGTCTTTATCATGATAAAATTAGTCTGATGACCTTTTATTTAAATCTAGTCATTAGAATTAAGGAGGATGAAACCCTAGTCCCAATGTTTCTCTCTGATTATCTGATTTCGTGTGTTTTCCATCATTGCTTTGCTATTATTCGTTTGCTTAGCTAGTAAAAACATAACTATTTGGTACTTAACAATAAGGTCTCTGTGGTTCGATATCTTTTTTTATTACTTCGAGTATCCGTGCACTTGCGGAGTACAACAAGTTTTTGGCGCCATTGCCGGGGACCTTAGTTTTGTTAATATCAAAATAGTTCTTAGTATTGCTAGACTAAGTTTTATTTGTTTTTTATTTAACTTTGTTTTTTTTGTTTTTGCAGATTTTGGATTTTCAAAGGTTGTGACAGAACTGAGATCTTCTAAAATTTATAAATTTGCTTGTGTTTTATATTTTCTATTTTTTTATATATTCTGAAAAAAAGAAAAAAAGTTTTATCTGATTGATTGGTGTTGGATTATCTCTCTGTTCTTGATAGATTTGAATATATGTATTTTAGTTTCAACTCGTGGGCAACTGAAAGAGAAGAAGTATACATGCCATATATAGATAATTCATTGAGCACACTCCAAGATACGTTTAACTCTTTTATGCACTCTGTTAAGAAATCTTCTTCTTCTATTAGATGTGATATTTGTAGATATTTTGATCATTATGCCTCTGATTGCCAATTTCTAAATCCCAATTTATCATGGAAAGAATCTTATCAATTGTATTCTAGATGGGAAAATCACCAAACTTTTTTTTTATGATAATTGTTCAAATCATGTTTCTGAACCATACTTTGAGGACACTGGAAAATCTAGCTTAGAGTTGATGCTTGAGAAATTGAAGATCATAACAAACAGAAGTAAAGAAATTGAGGATTTAAAAGGGATAGTTAGTCAGCTTGCTTCTCAAGTAGAATCTTTAACTGCTAATTCTGAATTTTTGGAAACCCAGTTAGCACAACAAGCATGGTTATTTGAGTTTGAAACTAAAGAACTTGATTTAGAAAAATCCCCCTCTGATCATGATTGTTTTGAGATTGAGCCTTCTGTGGATATTAATGCATCTCACTATGATTTTGATAATTGTGAAATTGATTCCTTTGATAATTTATTTGTGGAAAAATTTGAGGAAATTAAAATTTAAAAACCCTTTTGATGATATGTTATTTGTGGTTAATTCTGATGAAGGATATGAGGGGACTAATTTAGAAATGTCTTACTCTGATTTTGTTTATTTGATGATGAGTATGAGAAATATGAAAAGGATTTGAATGTTACAAACACTGATGAATCTCACTCTGATGTTTTGCCCATATCTTTTGTTGAATTTTTTGATGTATCTGAAAAATTGAGTTTTATTGAGAAACCTAATGAAAGACATAAAACTTATTTTGATGATCCAATGCTTATATCTTTTGATCAAAGTCCTATGGAAATTGAAGATTTAAATTTGAAGAAAGGACTAATGATTTTACTCTCTGATAAATTTAGGAAGATAATTGAATATCCTTTATATGAAGTTGAAAATTTTGATTTTGATTTCTGCATATTTAAGATAGCCACTTTGATTGTGATTTACATGCAATTCTGGATTTTTGGATTAGTGGCCAAAATTTTTGGACAGCGGAAAACAAAGAAATTACATGCTATTTATTTTGGTACTGATTCACCTGCTTCACCATGATATTTGATTTTTGGTCAAGCTATGGACCTAAAATTAGCGCTTCTTGGGAGGCAACCCAAGCACTTTTACCTTAGTTTAGTTTCTTTTATTTTAGTTTATTTTTAGAACTAATTTTTCTTCTCTTTTTGTAGGTGAAAACAAGTTTTGGCGCATAATACGGCACTGCCATAATTAGTCTTACGGTACCGTATTTTCAGTCCGTCTACGACAGAAAGTTTTGTAATTTTTACGGCAGGGTCGTAATGTCTTTCACGTGCCGTAATTTTCAGTGATTTCTTCCCCGAGAGTCTTTTGAAAAATGCGGCAGTACCGTAAGGGATAATACGAGCCATCTCTCGCACTCACCGACCGACGATCTCACCTCCAGGACTGTGGTCTCTAGCAGGCCACTAGAGATTACTCACTCTACTGTCGGCACGACACCGTCATTACTAGCAGCTTTTCAGATAGCCTCTATTCACCTCTGCTTCTTGCCTGCTCGACTTTTTCCACCGGCATCCTCTTCAGACCTCCGGGGACATCTATGATTCTTCTTTGAGAAAATTATTTTTATCATTAATTTTTTTAGAGACTATTTTTAGACTGAGCCTTATATATCTTAAATTATGCAGGTAAAATTTTCAAAAGGCACATCCTTGGACCTTGCAGCATCTACCCCGACACTATTTTTGGTATGAGCCTTATGTATTTTCGGTCAGAGCTTGCTATATTGTCTTGTGAGTATTGTTTGCACCTTCTTGTGATTATTTGATTTGATTATCTACACTTTTCTTCTCCACAAAATTCTATCACTTTATACGGATATATCACTTTACATCTCATGATTGTTGAGTTTGATGCTTCTACACCTCTACGACCACCGACACTGCTATTCTGTTTCACATGCTTATCTTTCTTTTCGATGTGGTTGTATGATGATTATGATGATACTGATTTCTATTATTTCGATAGGGTTGTATTATGATATTTTGATATTCTGATGAGCTATCTTCGATATGGTTGTAGTATACATGATGACATATTTAGTGTTTACGATGATATTTTTTTATTGTGATATTTTGTGATGATGATGAGTATATTCTTGTTTTATATTGTTGATGACTTGTTTGATTGATAATGAATGGATTCAAATTCATGATTAAAGAAAAACCCTATCATGTTAGATTTATTTCTTCAATGCATATCTATCTTTGAAATTTGACATTGGTTGATGCATGAAATTTTGGGTAGATGTATTATTTGAGGAATAAGATCTAAGGTGAACCTACTTTTTAAATAAAATGCATATGAGTATGATTTATAAATTGATATCAATTGATCAACCTAGTAGATGTTTAGTCTATTTTTGCTATTTGTTGGGAAATAAGAATCCAAGATCCATAAAAATAGTGAGAGACTCCCCTACTTGGCACTATGTAAAATTGATAGTGGCACCTAAGACATGGGTTGAAGTCTATGCATGAAAAATAATGAGAGATAAAAAGAATAAGACTCCTCTACTTGGCACTATGCAAAATTGATAGTGGTACCGAAGATAAGAGTTGAAGTCAAAAATAAAAAGTGTGTATCTAAGTGGGTACATGCCATCATTACAAAAACAAACAAAATGCATAAAAAAAGGGAAAAAATTGTGTGGAAAAAGATCTTGGAAACCTAATTCCTATAAACAAAAGCATGATAGATTTGAACCGAAAACTGGGTGAAATCATGAGATTGAAAATTCTATTTATTATACAAGTTGCAAAGTTTTATTTGATTGAGTTGTGGATCTAGAGGATTGAATTCTAAGAATGATATGTTTGCTTGAAGTTTTATAAAGCAATTGATGGAATTTTTCATTGATGATTGTATTTTAGAAATTTATTAAGCATGAAAAGGTTTATCTTTTAATCAACTTTTGATTTTTGTTTGAGGACAAGCAAAGTTTGAGCCTTATGTATTTGATGACACCAAAATATATAGTATATTTTGTATCATTTTATATATCTTTTCATGCTCAGTTGAAGATCTTTTGCTTATTTTTATGCCAAAATTATCAAATATTGCAAAATCTACTTCTATTTTGGTTTTTCATGATTTTCAGGTAAAAAAGCACTATTTTAAGGCATTTTCAAGCAAAATCAAATACATGGAAGAGTTACCATCATCAAGAGGAGATCACATGACAAATTTCACGTAAAACGGAGCAACGAACCAAAATATGGCAGTGCCGTATTCTATTTTATGGTACCGTATTTCCGTACGGTACCGTAAAATCAGAGCACTACCGTAATTTGGGGAGTTTTCAGACTAGAAGATTTTCCTGATTTTACGGCACCACCGTAAAGAATTACACGGGCCGTATTTTGGAGCTTTTCAAACTAGAGACTTTTGCTGATTTTACGGCACGGCCGTAAACCATTTCACGATGCCGTATTTATCAGAGATTTCAGACCAGAGAACTCGTCAGATTTTATGGCACTGCCACAATAACTTTTACGGGCCGTAATTTTGACACAGGGTTCACAGAACCAAAATACGGCACTACCGTTGGGACATGGGGTGCAATCCCTTTGATTTTTAATGATTAGATAATCTTTTCTTTCGTCAGAATAATCTTTGTTATGATAATTCTACATATGTGATTGATTGTACTTTAATTCTCCATAGATTGATGTTATTATTCATGTTTTAGAGTTCTTGCAATAAGGACCGAAAGGTGATTTGCTTGAGAACTTGAAACCCTAGAATTGCATGTTAGGAACTCTCTTAGGCTAGTTCTTATTATTTGATTTTAGTGATTTAATTGCCATGATAATAACATGAATTTAGGGTCGAGTTATTGTATTAGACTTGATTTGATCTTGCACGAAAGTGAGGATCGAGTCGTTGGAAAACCATAAGTAGAACTTGTGTTGAGTCTTGGAGCACGAAAGTGATCCTTAAAATTCCACTCGAGACAATCAACTTAGAATTTGGATGCACGAAAGTGATCTCGAGTTCTTTAATTAATGATTTACTTATCTTTAGCGTTGGGATAGATCTTGCGCGAAAGCGAGGATTGATCCCTGCATGATTGTCTGCACGAAAGTGAGATGATCCCTTTATGAAGTAAATTAAGTCTTTATCATGATAAAATTAGTCTGATGACTTTTTATTTAAATCTAGTCATTAGAATTAAGGAGGATGAAACCCTAGTCCCAATGTTTCTCTCTGATTATCTGATTTCGTGTGTTTTCCATCATTGCTTTGCTATTATTCGGTTGCTTAGCTAATAAAAACATAACTATTTGGTACTTAACAATAAGGTCTCTATGGTTCGATATCTTTCTCTATTACTTCGAGTATCCGTGTACTTGCGGAGTACAACAGCGCTCGTCAACGTGGTTCAGGTCGCTCCCCTCACCTAGCCTCATCGCTCTGCTCACCTCGCCGCTCCTAGCATCGCTCCCCTCGCCCAGCTTCACCTCGCAGTCCCCCTTGCCCAACCTTGCCACTCCCTAGCCCAACGTCACCTCGCCCATCCTCACCGGCACCTCGTCGCTGGTACTTGCCACCGCCCTTGCTCCGTTAAACACAACCCTTGCTTTCCTTTCGCTCAAATGTTTTTTCTTGTGTTGCACGTGATACTTTTTTCTCCCCTCACATTTTTCTTTCCTCTTAAATATTTCTTTCTCCTCACTTTTCTAGCTCTCGAAAAAAACAAGCCCTTAGTGTAACAAGCCAATCAATAATGTCTATGTACTAGAGTGTACGAACTTATGGATGTCATGAGAGTAGAGGATGAGTGTCACCAAAAGGGGGCAAAAACAAGGTATGATGCTCCCATAACTTAATTAAGTTCCAAGGCACACCGAGCTCGACAGGTGGCAGTGGTCTCCGGTCACTTGGGTGTAGACAGCTCGGGATGTTGGTGTCACTGAGGTTGACACGAGTCTACAAGGCAAGCGGGTGTGACCCCGGGCCTAACTCAAGAGTGCTCACTGGTTGTCTCAACCAGACCTCGCTACACGCCTGTCTGCAGTCGACCTATAGCCACCTCGTGCTTGCGCACAGGTGCCATCTGGTCGACCCATCTAGGCTGTCAGATGGTCTGATCAGACTGGTTGGATCTTACCTAGAAGATGACTTCAACCCCATCAACCCGTCTAAGGGTTTATAGTAGGCGCTTAGATCTAATATGGGGCGCGCAAGTGATCAAGTTTTTTAGAAAAACTACAACAAGCGCATACATGATACATGCGCCAAGATACATCAAATTCACAACAATAAGCATGTAGTTAGGCATGTAATTTACCATTAGATCTATTCATAAGCGCATTCATGGATCAAACATGAAGATCAAGCAATCATATGAACAAGCAATAACCGCATGCTCTGATACCAATTGCAAGTCCCCTTCAAGAGGGAGCGAAACCCTAATAGGCGCATAACAAAATTCGAAGAGGAAGCAAGGGTTTCTAGATCGCATGCATGTCATATGATCAACTTGTTAAACAACTTGCAAAGATCGACAAGTGATCTTACCATAGCCATTGCTTTGGATGGCGGCTTGGAAATGAGAGAACGAAATGGTTCTCCTCCAAAGATGACGCACACAAGACGATGGATCGGCTACTTCTTGTTGCTCCTTGTGCTAGCAAGGATCTCCAAGTCTCCTGATCGCGTTGAGGGGATTTAGATGATCTCCTTTCTTGGCTAAAACTCTCTCCAAAGCGTGAAGAAGTTCTCCCACGAGAGAAGAGGCGACGAGACGTGAAGAGACGAGAGAGGGCGTAACTCTCTCGAACGTGTAGTGCGTTACCTTATTTTGGAAAACCAAAAATAGTAACCGCCTAACGTTCATGCGTTCATGCGTTCATGGGTTTACCCCAACGCATTTTGCTCTCTCCCTTGAACCATGCGCTCACTCAATGAGCTGGTTCAATGTCGGTTTGGTTCAAAGACCAATTAACCCAAGCCATATGGTCTAGATCACAATAAACCCTAAAGGTTCAAGATCTAACCGTTCATCCCTTGATGCTCCTGATCTCACCGATCTAGCATCCAATCTCTCGATCGAAGCTTACCGATCTCAAGCCCTAATCAATCAAACATGATCAGACCAGATCTCACTTACAATCAGAGTTTAAATCCCTTTAAACTGAACCCAAACAATTCAGTCCACACGATCTGACTTAAGTAAGCCATAACATCAAATTGTGCGACCCTAAGGGTTTCCTTTAAATGTCGGTAACGATAACTTACGTTATCACGATCAGTGAGGGGTATCTAGCAACACATCACTGTCTCCCGATATAAAGGAAAGAGTCTTCCAAGACTACACCCAAACCACAGCACAAGTGTGAATCCACTTCACTAGGCATACATGTTTCCTTTGCCACTGGATGTTCTTATTGGACAAGCGTGTCAAGCCTGTAGCTCCAATATGATGAGCATGATTAGATCAGATGAACATAGTCACCTGGGTATGGCCATACACTTTCTCAATCATCTCATTCAGGGGGGCCCCTTTAGAACATCACACTCCTTAAACAAGGAGACGGCAATCCTATATCTATCACTAGTGCCCTAACATGACTCATGATCATTATCCAAGATAGTCTATAACCATTATGTTTCAAATGATATTGAACTACCTCAAAACAATGACAATCATCATTTAGAAACACAAGTGATCTCAAGTCAGAGGACATGTGCCACTTGTTGCAAACAAGGATTATTCACATTGTGACAAGCAATTGAATATCCTAGTAGGGTCTGTCCAGTACATCCAATGTACCCATGAGTCTACATCTTATTCCATGCTCGAAGCATCCTATAAGATTAGAACACATATTAGTCTCAATCATATCAAGGCTGTCTCATGTTCACCAAGATATCTCAACTAAGGACATTACAGCATGTCAGCCTAGCTGAACAGCATTGAGACATTATTCAGAAGCACACTTATTGCAGCAGACAATGTAACAAACTGAATAACAACCATTGCCTTTATAAACATAAGAGTTTATACATGATATTGAAATAATCCCAAGGCCTCAAACATTAGCCTTAAGGGCATACCCAACAATATTTTAGGTTTAATCTATGATTTTATACTAATTTGTAGTGTTTTTTATTTCATTTAGTACGGAATCTTTACTTTTCTTGGTTTTTATGAAAATACAAGTAAAATGGCATGAAAATGATGAATTTTGTGAGTTTTGAAGCCATAGAACCATTCCCGAGGAAATTATGAGGTCGTACGTCAAATTTGGGGCAAAAACAGTGTCAGACGCGACATTCACAACCTTGGCCATGAGTTTTTCAGCCAGCCGTGAGTTTCGCGTTCAAGAGGTGAAATCGTGGCTAAGTAAAAAAGTTCACAGAAACTTTCATGGGCGAGGTCGTGAATCCTTCACGGGCCGTGAATATTTCTATGCACATAAGGCTTTGTTCACAGAAACTTTCATGGCCGCAGCCGTGAACAGTTTACGGGCCGTGAATATTTCTACCCCTTCGTATATTTCACTCGATTCGACCCGAATTGAGTCAGAATTGAACCAAACTCTCTAGAATTCTTCCTTGAATGGTTCCGAATCGATAAGACTATAAAAAGAAGAATTTTTGAGGGAAAAGGAGCCTTTTTTGGGCAAACACAATCAGAGGCAGCGGCTAGGGCAAAACTTGGTTCCAGGGTGAAATTTCGGCAAGAATTCACGCAAAGAGAAGAATTAGGCACTTCAACTTCATCACCAAATCGAGGGGAAGTTTTTTTGATTACTTGTCTAGTGATTTTCTTGTATTTCATTAAGATTCAATGCAAGTTTCATCAATGAACTTGCTGTTTTCTTCAAACATGAGCGAGTAAACTTGTTTTCGGGATTAGGGATGTAGCCACTGACGTTTATGAATTAAATTATGTATTTTTTTACTCTTTGTCATAATTATTATAGCATTGATTTGATTAGAGTTGAGTTATTTACATGATTTACTCTGGCCAAGTATATTTGCGTCTTAGACGTTGCGAGAAGGACCGAGAGGTAAATCACAACGTCAGAACTATTCTTTTCAAACCTATGAGTCCAATCACGGGAGTAGTTTGGATTTGTTTGAAGGATTCCATGGTTTTTCATAGAACTTAATGGGCCTAGTTGTGTTAATTGTCACGAGAGTAGGGAATTAGCGTACCTAGTCACCGGATTACGCTTTGGGAGAAGGTAATCTGTACCTTAAGAAAAACTCCTTTCATTACTATAATATTCTGCTAAAGGATTGATTTTTATCAAATTCATAATTGTCAGTGTGGTGAAACCCCGAGTCCCGACTTTCTAAAACATGATTTTCACTTTAAAATGTTACATTTATTGCATTTTGTACTTAGAGTTCACACAAAATCACAATTTGATTTGTCTAGATATAAACGAGTCATGGACTCCAAGTTGACTTGTCAACTTAGACTTGTTGGGAAACCCCGGGGATATTTTATAATTTTCAGAGGTAGAGATTACACAAATATGTTACACAGCGGAAGAATATCACCGAAATAGGCCAGTCCCAAAAACCTAGTGAAGATCATCTAGCGAGGGAGTCGACACGATGAGATAGAAAAATACCTTAAAGCAAGATGAGGCCGATGTCAAGGTAGGCGCCCAAGCATGCACCCTCTGCAGTCTCACACACACGGATGCCTCGAGTCATCTTCTTCCACGCCGGGTGCTAGCTGAAAGTCCCCTAAGCAAAGGGGGGGGGGGGGGGGCGAAACCCTAAAGTGGTGCATGTAAAATTTTTGGCAGCGGAATTAGGGTTTCATAAGGATCGCATGTGATATATTCATATGATCAACTTTAAAACCTTGTAAAGATCGAAAGATTCATACCAATGCCATTTGATGGATGGCGTCTTGGAAGCAGAGATCGAAAGGGCTCTCCTCCAAAGGTGCCGCACACAAGAAGAGAGATGGCTTCTCCTTGATGTTCTTTGTGCTAGCAAAGACCTTCAAGTCTCCTTGATCGCTTGAAGGGAATTGAGAGATGAACTCTTGCTTGGCTGAATTTTCTCCAAGGCGTTAACCTCCTTTTTTTTACGAGAGTGTCGTCGAAAGGAGAAGAGAACGAGAGCAAGAGGCGTTCCACACAAACGTGGGGCGTTACTCTCAAATTGGAAAATCGAATTTCCAAATATAGAAAGCCCTCAATGCTCATGCGTTCATACGTTCACCCAAGTGAACCGAACGCTCATCTCTTTCATTTGAACCAAGCGCTCACACATGAGCCGGTTCAATGACATTTGGTTCAATGACCAATTAAGCCAAGCCTTTGATCTAGATCTCATTAAACCCAAAGGTTCAAGATCTAACCGTTGATCTCTCGATGCTCTTGATCTCACCAATCTAGCATCACTTCTCTCGATCGAAGCTTACCGATCTCAAGCCCTAATCAATCAAACATGATCAGACCAGATCTCACTTACAATCAGAGTTTAAATCCCTTTAAAATGAACCGAAACAATTCAGTCCACACGATCTGACATGAGTAAGCCATATCATCAAATTGTGCGACCCTAAGGGTTTCCTTTAAATGTCGGTAACGATAACTTAGGTTATCACGATCAGTGAGGGGTATCTAGCAACACATCACTGTCTCCCGATATAAAGGAAAGAGTCTTCCAAGACTACACCCAAACCACAGCACAAGTGTGAATCCACTTCACTAGGCATACATGTTTCCTTTGCCACTGGATGTTCTTATTGGACAAGCGTGTCAAGCCTGTGACTCCAATATGATGAGAATGATTAGATCAGATGAACACAGTCATCTGGGTATGGCCATACACTTTCTCAATCATCTCATCCAGGGGGGCCCCTTTAGAACATCACACTCCAAACTAGGAGACGGCAATCCTTTATCTATCACTAGTGCCCTAACATGACTCATGCTCATTATCCAAGATAGTCTATAACCATTATGTTTCAAATGATATTGAACTACCTCAAAACAATGCCAATCATCATTTAGAAACACAAGTGATCTCAAGTCAGAGGAAATATGCCACTTGTTGCATACAAGGATTATTCACAATGTGACAAGCAATTGAATATCCTAGTAGGGTCTGTCCAGTACATCCAATGTACCCATGAGTCTACATCTTATTCCATGCTCGAAGCATCCTATAAGATTAGAACACATATTAGTCTCAATCATATCAAGGCTGTCTCAAGTTCACCAAGATATCTCGACTAAGGACAATACTGCATGTCAGCCTAGCTGAACAGCATTGAGACATTATTCAGAAGTATACATATTGCTGCAGATGATATAACAACCTGAATAATAACCATTGCCTTTATAAACATAAGAGTTTATACATGATACTGATATAATCCCAAGGCCTCAAACATTAGCCTTAAGGGCATACCCCAACAATCTCCCACTTGCACTTAATCTAATGGTTGAGAAATCTCAAACCCATATTATTACAGTGCTTCTCATGCTTCTGCTGCGCCAGAGGCTTTGTAAGCGGGTCAGCCAGATTGTCATCTGTATGAACCTTGCAGATTTTGATCTCGCCTCGATCAATGATCTCCCGGATCAAGTGAAACCATCTCTGTATGTGCTTGGACTTCTGGTGCGACCGTGGTTCCTTTGCTTGTGCGATTGCTCCAGTGTTATCACAAAAGATAACCAAAGGATCTGCACTCGAAGGAACAACACCAAGTTCCTGAACGAACTTACGAATCCACACTGCCTCCTTGGATGCTTCCGAGGTTGCAACATACTCGGCTTCTGTTGTGGAATCAGCAACGATAGATTGTTTGAAACTTTTCCACACCACTGCTCCTCCATTCAAGCTAAAAACATAGCCTGATTGCGATCGGAAATCTTCCTGGTCAGATTGGAATGAAGCGTCAGTATATCCTTCAATACTGAGTTCTTCCTGACCACCATACACCAAGAACATATCTTTGGTCCTCCGTATATATTTTAAAATGTTCTTGACTGCAATCCAGTGTGCCTGACCTGGATTACTTTGGAATCGACTGGTCACGCTTAACCCGTAAGCGACGTCTGGGCGAGTACACAACATCGCATACATAATGGACCCAATAGCCGAAGCATAAGGCGTATTATCCATTTCATCTTTCTCAGTCTGTGTTTGTGGACACTGACTCTTTGAAAGATTCAGACCATGTCTGACTGGAAGATATCCTCTTTTAGAATTCTCTAAATGAAATCTCTCCAGGACTTTATCGATGTAAGTACTCTGGCACAGCCCGAGAAGCCTCTTAGATCTATCTCTGTAGATCTTCACACCTAATACATAGGCTGCTTCTCCTAGATCTTTCATCTGGAAACATTTTCTTAACCATGCTTTAACCGCATGTAGTTCAGGAATATCGTTTCCAATGATTAAGATATCATCGACGTAGAGGACTAGGAAAGTAATCACGCTCCCACTAAACCTCTTATATACACACGGGTCATCTTCATTCTTGATGAAACCAAATTCACAGATTGATTCATCAAAACGAATATTCCAGCTTCTTGATGCTTGTTTAAGTCCATAAATGGACTTCTTTAACTTGCATATTTTATGACGATCTGATGGATTAGTGAAACCTTCAGGTTGTGTCATATACACATCCTGATCCAGATTTCCATTAAGGAAAGCGGTCTTCACATCCATCTGCCAGATCTCATAATCGTAATATGCTGCTATTGCGAGAATGATCCGAATAGACTTGAACATGGCTACAGGAGAGAAAGTTTCATCGTAATCTATCCCGTAGATTTGTTTGAAATCTTTCGCAACTAGCCTGCCTTTATAGGTAACCACGTTACCATCCATGTCAATCTTCTTCTTGAAGATCCATTTACAGCCTATAGGGATTACTCCCGGAGGCGGATCAACCAAATCCCAGACTTGGTTATCTGACATGGAGTCCATCTCGGCTCGCATAGCTTCAAGCCATCTCGCTGATTCCGGTCCACTGACCGCATCCGCATAAGTGAGGGGTTCATCATGATCAATGATGTAGACTCCGTCATAGCGCTCAGGCTGTCGACGGATCCTTCCCGATCTTCGCGGTTCCCGTGATATCTGAGCCTCAGGTTGTTCAATAACCTGACCAACTGGCTCAGGCTCATCCAATTGTGCTTGACTACTTTGTCCTTCTTCTGGATTCTCATCCAGCTTTATTTCTCTCCCACTGGCCTCTTGCAGAAGAAATTCCTTCTCAAGAAAAATAGCCGTCCGAGCAACAAATACCTTGTTCTCTTTGGGATCGTAGAAATAATAACCCTTAGTTTCCTTAGGGTAACCGACAAAGATGCATTTCTCAGATCTGCTCTCTAGTTTCCCAGAGGCGAGCTTTTTGACATAAGCCTCGCAACCCCAGATCTTGATAAACGTCAAGCTCGGCTGTTTCCCATACCATAACTCATATGGAGTCTTTGAAACTGCCTTGGATGGCACTCGGTTTAGTACCTTTGCAGCTGTTTCCAGTGCAAATCCCCAAAAGGAGTAAGGTAGAGTAGCCTGACTCATCATAGAACGAACCATATCCAATAAGGTTCTGTTCCTCCTTTCGGACACACCATTCCATTGCGGTGTTCCTGGCGGAGTGAGCTGTGTGATAATCCCACACTCCTTCAGATAGTCAGTAAACTCTCGACTTAGGTATTCTCCACCTCGATCTGAGCGAAGTGCCTTGATATTTCAGCCTAGTTGATTCTGTACTTCATTTTTTGAACTCTTTGAACTTGTCAAAAGATTCACTCTTATGTCTCATTAGATAGACATACCCGTATCTACTGAAATCATCAGTAAAGGTAATGAAGTATAGATAGCCACCTCTGGCATGTTTACTAAATGGCCCACACACATCACTGTGTATAAGGTCAAGTAAACCTGAAGCCCTTTGACCTTTATTAGAAAAAGGAGACTTCGTCATTTTACCCATTAAACAAGCTTTGCATGTATCAATCTCCTCATAGGAGAATGATCCCAGCAGTCCATGGTCATGCAACCGCTTAATGCGTTTCTTGTTAATATGGCCTAAACGACTATGCCATAGCAAGGTGCTGTCATCAGCATACTTGGCTTTCTTATTATCAATATTTTGTACAGAACATTCCATGTCCAACATGAATAACCCATTGTTAATTGATCCAGAAGCATAAACAATATTATCATAAGAAATCACACACTTTGAAATATTGCATTCAAAGGAAAACCCTTTCCTGACAAGAGCAGGAATAGAGATAATATTTTTGGTAATGCTTGGTACAAAGTAACAATTGTTTAGTTCTAATACAAGTCCAGATGGTAATGAGATGTAATAAACTCCTACAGCAACAGCAGCAACCCGTGCCCCGTTTCCAACTCGTAGGTCCACCTCATGCTGTCCCACCTGTCTTCTTCTCTTGAGTTCCTGTACATTTGAACAAATGTGAACTCCACATGCAGTGTCCAACACCCATGATATAGAAGAAGAAGATATCATGACTTCAGTCACAAATATACCTGAGCCAGAAGCAATGCTTCCCTTCTTGTCTCCTTGGAGCGCTTTACAGTCCTTTTTCCAGTGACCCAGCTGGCCACAATGGAAACATCTGTATTCCTTCAACCGCTTAACCTTTTGTTTCAGAGCCTTGTTGTAGCTCTTGACAGGGGCTTTGCCCTTCTTCCCCTTCTTCTTGTTCCTAGAAGGAACCATCAAGATAGAGGTTGAAGGCTTTCCTTTTAGAGTCAATTCTGTAGTCAAGAGCATGTTCAGTAACTCTGCCGGGGTACAGTCGATCTTGTTCATATTAAAGTTAATAATGAACGGATCGAAAGAGGCCGGGAGAGACTGAAGAATGATGTCTACAGCAAGCTCCTGATTGACGGTATGTCCCAGTTTCTCTAGAGCCTCTTTGTACCCAATCATCTTGAGTACGTGAGCTCCCACTGGACTCCCTTCAGCCAGTTTGCTCTGAAAGAAAATCTTAGTCAAATTGTAGCGTTCAGTCCTAGCCTGTGCAGCATACAGCATCTTGAGGTTTGCTATAATCTGTATAGCAGATAGATCCTCATGCTGACGCTGCAGCTCTGGCGTCATAGACGCAAGCATCAGGCAAGCGACATCAATGCTATCATTGACATGCTTTTCATAGGCTTCCCGAATCGCCCTTGCGGCGTTCGCAGCGGGTTGAGGCGGTATAGCCGTCTCGAGGACATACAGTTTCCTCTCTGCCTTAAGAACAATCTTAAGGTGTCCGTACCAGTCCGAGAAGTTTGGCCCCGCAAACTTCTCCCTTTCCAGTAGGGATCGCACATTGAAATTCGTGGTGTTCGTTGCTGCAGAAATCTACAACATTGCAAGAACAGCAAGGTCAGTATCAATGTTTAGAATCAATCCAGGACTTAAGAAAGATTCTTTTCTCACTATTTTATCTGACTGAAAAATCCAGTAAAACAGTCCGAAAGAGTAACACTCTTTTAGTGAGATGGGATCCAGATTTCATACTTGGTCTCCGCGTCCCGCTCAGGCGAGATAAGATGCACAGAGAGTACAAGCACTAATTTCTGGTAGGCAATCCGTGCCAATCGCCAACCCGTGCGATTCCCCTTCATCTGGGCAATCCAGCAGACTGTGCCAACTGAGTTGGTACAACACAGTCTCTGATCCCACAGATGGCTGCCTCCATATAGCTAACATATGCCCCATATGTAGCCTACATGGTCAAGCTGACCTGACCTACTCCCTGGACCACCACGTGCTATGCTGAGCAACGAGAAGCGATAAATCCCTTCTCTGTAACACGCAGGTGTAATCACACACCGTCTGAAGATAGATGGGCGTGCCCACTGAGTGGGTACAACACGGCCCCAACGATAGTCAGAACAGTGAGGTTTCGGGTCAGAAGGCTTACGTGCTTGATATTTTAGCGTTGGATTTTAACGGTCTTTTATCTTCTTAACTATCATGCATAACCTATGGCGATAGCAGAAGATTAAATCATGCAATTCTAGTTATATAAACAATAAATAGAAAGCATGCTGATCTTATGTGGTAAAAGCCCATTAACCCTAGGTAAGACCTTAATTTAACTTAAGTCTTCACTTGAGCTCTTCATGGGTCTTTTGCATCTCTTCTGGCCCAACCCAGGGCCCAAGCGCCCACTGCAGCTCAGGTGTGCCCACCAGGTAAATGCGCCTGTCATAGGGTCGAACCCTAGACCTCCCACCTGGTCAAGCCTCTGCTGCATGCGCCTCTGCCAAGTGTGCTCTGTGCTCATGTCTGATTAAAATACAATTTAATCTATCTAGACATGATTGACACGCAGGTCAATTACACAATAAATTAATTAAAATGTGATACGCAGATCACAAAAATATTAATTTACAATTTTAATCCAGGCACGCAGGCCCCAGCACAGCACACATTAAATAGGCAGCCCACATAAGATTAAATAAACACGCATCATGGCATCCAATCAACATGTGATCCATACCAGAAAATAAAATTTTTTGAAAAACCCATTGGCATCAATTTTATTTTCCTTATGTGCCCTACTACCTTACAACGGTCCATTAATAGGGATCCACTCATCAGACCTAGTCAGACCCACTGCCCTTGCGTGCATCAAGTCCTAACTGACTTGAGTCGACCCAGTGGTCAACAATGCATGCAACGGGCTGAACGACCCTCATGAGTTCAGGCAAGCGGGTGTGACCCCGGGCCTAACTCATGCACGTTCACTGGTTGTCTCAACCAGACATCGCTACACGCCTGTCTGCAGTCGACCTATAGCCACCTCGTGCTTGCGCACAGGTGCCATCTGGTCGACCCATCTAGGCTGTCAGATGGTCTGATCAGACTGTTTGGATCTTAACTAGACTATGACTTCAACCCTAATAACCCGTCTAAGGGTTTATAGTAGGCGCTTATTAGATCTAATGAAGGGCACGCAAGTCCTTTTGTTTTGAGAAAAACTAAAGCATGCGCCAACAAACATGCGCCAAGGAGAAAACACACATCTATGATAAGCATGTATTTTCGCCAACTCACATATGTTTACAACAATTTTCGCATGTAACCTTAGATCTAATCAAAAGCGCATACATGGATCAAGCATGAAGATCAAGCAATCATATGAACATATATAAACCATATGCTCTGATACCAATTGAAAGTCCCCTAAGCAAAGGGGGGGGGGGCGAAACCCTAAAGTGGCGCATGTAAAATTTTTGGCAGCGGAATTAGGGTTTCATAAGGATCGCATGTGATATATTCATATGATCAACTTTAAAACCTTGTAAAGATCGAAAGATTCATACCAATGCCATTTGATGGATGGCGTCTTGGAAGCAGAGATCGAAAGGGCTCTCCTCCAAAGGTGCCGCACACAAGAAGAGAGATGGCTTCTCCTTGATGTTCTTTGTGCTAGCAAAGACCTTCAAGTCTCCTTGATCGCTTGAAGGGAATTGAGAGATGAACTCTTGCTTGGCTGAATTTTCTCCAAGGCGTTAACCTCCTTCACCCACGAGAGTGTCGTCGAAAGGAGAAGAGAACGAGAGCAAGAGGCGTTCCACACAAACGTGGGGCGTTACTCTCAAATTGGAAAACCGAATTTCCAAATATAGAAAGCCCTCAATGCTCATGCGTTCATACGTTCACCCAAGTGAACCGAACGCTCATCTCTTTCATTTGAACCAAGCGCTCACACATGAGCCGGTTCAATGACATTTGGTTCAATGACCAATTAAGCCAAGCCTTTGATCTAGATCTCATTAAACCCAAAGGTTCAAGATCGAACCGTTGATCTCTCGATGCTCTTGATCTCACCAATCTAGCATCACTTCTCTCGATCGAAGCTTACCGATCTCAAGCCCTAATCAATCAAACATGATCAGACCAGATCTCACTTACAATCAGAGTTTAAATCCCTTTAAAATGAACCGAAACAATTCAGTCCACACGATCTGACATGAGTAAGCCATATCATCAAATTGTGCGACCCTAAGGGTTTCCTTTAAATGTCGGTAACGATAACTTACGTTATCATGATCAGTGAGGGGTATCTAGCAACACATCACTGTCTCCCGATATAAAGGAAAGAGTCTTCCAAGACTACACCCAAACCACAGCACAAGTGTGAATCCACTTCACTAGGCATACATGTTTCCTTTGCCACTGGATGTTCTTATTGGACAAGCGTGTCAAGCCTGTGACTCCAATATGATGAGAATGATTAGATCAGATGAACACAGTCATCTGGGTATGGCCATACACTTTCTCAATCATCTCATCCAGGGGGCCCCTTTAGAACATCACACTCCAAACTAGGAGACGGCAATCCTTTATCTATCACTAGTGCCCTAACATGACTCATGCTCATTATCCAAGATAGTCTATAACCATTATGTTTCAAATGATATTGAACTACCTCAAAACAATGCCAATCATCATTTAGAAACACAAGTGATCTCAAGTCAGAGGAAATATGCCACTTGTTGCATACAAGGATTATTCACATTGTGACAAGCAATTGAATATCCTAGTAGGGTCTGTCCAGTACATCCAATGTACCCATGAGTCTACATCTTATTCCATGCTCGAAGCATCCTATAAGATTAGAACACATATTAGTCTCAATCATATCAAGGCTGTCTCAAGTTCACCAAGATATCTCGACTAAGGACAATACTGCATGTCAGCCTAGCTGAACAGCATTGAGACATTATTCAGAAGTATACATATTGCTGCAGATGATATAACAACCTGAATAATAACCATTGCCTTTATAAACATAAGAGTTTATACATGATACTGATATAATCCCAAGGCCTCAAACATTAGCCTTAAGGGCATACCCCAACACTAGCCTTGGGAAGAAGATCCAAGCCTTTGTCACCTTCTTCAAACCTTGCGCCACCTCCAAGGATGAAGCGCCAAAGAAGAAGATGAGGAGAAGGAGAAGCCGCCAAGGTGAAGTCCCTCTTGGGCCAAGCGGAGAGGAAGAAGACTTCTTGCGGCTTGATGGAAGAAGGAAGAGGTGTGCCTATATCTCCCCTGCTCTCGCCCTTCTTAGTGTTCTCATGCCTCCAAGGATTCGAACAATAAGAGAGGGGCGGCTAGGGTCCAATAAATAGGGCAAGAGGCGGTTTGGGCAAGGGCTAGGATCATGACAAGTGTGTGGCTAGGATGAGGGGGTTTTAGGCAAGGAAAATCTCTAAGACTTTACCATAAACCTCATTCAACCTATCCATAATTGCCCAAGTACCATATCAGCCCAAGACATGCCTTAAAGGCATTCATACCATCAAAGGGAAACGGGCTAGGCGCATATTACTTCTAAATGATGCAATTTTTGCCACCCAAACCCCATTATGACCCTTAGGCGTCAATGGGGTTGGATTTGTCCCCATTATACCCTTTTAGCCTATTGTCTCTTCATGACAACTTGTTATTGGGCCTCATTGGGTAATGAGCTAGCCCAAACTTCATTACATGGGTTGATTAAGCACTTGGATCCAATCCAATGCAACCCTAATCCAAATGTGACCAACCATGGTCAATTTCGGGTCAACCTGCCATAAATGGAGTTTAGCTCCAATAACATTGTTCCATCTCATCAAGCCCATTGGCGCAGATGAAATCTCCCAAATAGATCCGAGTTATCCAATAACTCAATCATAAGGCTTCCCGATTAATATGAGAACTCGGGTATCAAGGTGTAAGACCCTGTAGGTTCCTCTGACGCTGGCAGTGCTGACCAAAGGTCACCACAAGCAGTGAGTGGAACCTAGCAGTGCATCATTGCTACTCAGGTCATTGGAATGGATATCGACATCGACATCCCCATCATTGCGACTAGGTACAGATGCATTATAGTCTCTTTGCCGAACTGATATCCGATTGGACAAGTGTGTCACCACTTGTTTTCACCCCAATCTCATGGTCATGACTAAATCAGGTTCTCACCTAGGTATGACCATACACTTTCAGTCATAGAGCTATAGAGGAGCTCCATGGATATCAAGCTTCCCTTAGGAAGGTGCAAATCCTTTGTCTGTCCATTGACCTTCTCATATGGGTCGTGACATGCTCAATGACCACCGTTATTACCTCCCAACTACGGTGAGGTGTTAGGTTGTATCAAAGCATGTCCCTAACCATATAGAATAGCCAATGACCTCAAGTCAAGGGATCAATACATCTCCTATCACTTGTGAGGATAACTCATGACACCAAGTCATTGCCTCACAGCGGGTCTGTCCAGTATATCCATCACTGATATACCCATATGTCTGTGTTAGCACTTCATGCCTAACCAGCCCATATACCAGTCTTACAAGTACCAGAGCTATCCCATATCCACTCAGGTACATCGACTGGGGACAATCATTTGAGCACAGATTTGCTGACTGGCTGGCTAGGCTTTCCTTCGTTGGCGACGAGACCGGAAAGAAGTGGATCAACGCTAGTGATAGGAAAACAGGCAATGGCTCTCCTCCTTCCTTGGTTCTTGACCATGACGAGAGCAATCGTGGACTCGCTGATGAGGAGAAAGGGAGAGATCAGTGGCGCCCTGAGGTTTGGAGAAGCTTCCCTTCTCCGGTGCTGATAGGCAAACGCGAGAGAGAGGCGGACATCACCGCCTCCGGTTCCATGCATGACTGCCTTCACTGGGTCTTCAGCTTGGGTTCATTGACGGTGGGTGGTGGGTGACGACAGAGCTTTGATGTTAGCATATATCTCATCTTCGGCGAGTTTCAAACCATGTCCAACTTGTGGCGGCCGCTCTAATTGCACCAAGTGGATCTGCCACGGACGAGCGAAAGTCTCGACAAGAAGGGAATGCGAGCACGCCTGGGTCTCTTGACCTAGGTCTGGTGGGCGTCTCCTCCCTCGGCGACAAGCATCTTCCCTTGGCGATGATCTCTTGGCGACGATGACATAGAGGACAACAGCGAAGGAGAACCAACGAGCACTTCTCCCTGTTCCTTCCGACTTCGGTCATGAGCAAGGATCGGGCGTTAGATGTGTTCAGGGGAAAAAACTCTTCCGCGAGGCATCTGCGGGTGTCCACTTAAGCAAAATACACCATAGCCATCCGATCAGGGAAAAGCACACATCTTGATATAGCCTTAACCCAGCCGTTGGATCCAGTCAACCAGCCGTTGGATCATCAACGCGCTAAACATGCCTCAACGCTTCATTTCCACCTTCAACACTTTGATCTGTCAGCCGCAGCAGCAAGGAACTTCTCTCCTACCATTTTTTGCTCTTCTCCTCTGCCCTCGACGATCCTATCTGTTGTCTTTCATCGGTTGTCGTCGACGATCTTGTCCAGCCAGCACCCCTCGACTATCCTCTCTAGCCAGAATCATTCTACCTGATGACACCACTCAATGACCGATGCCCATCTCCGAGGAACAATACCACCAAGCCACCGTCGACGATCCTCTCCTGCCAGAACCCATTCAAATACTATCATCTCCGACCAGCAGCACCAAAGCTCCTGTTTGGGCAAGAACCATTCCATATCCGACGATCAACGTCAATGAACATCTATGGAGTGTGTGGTATTGATGCATTCATATTTGACCTAAATATTAAGTAGTTGTTAATACATTTTTTTTCTACCAACACATATTTAGGTCAACAATGGATTTGAATAATATTATGGCATCATCAAGTGGGTCTGCACCAATAGAGAAAATACCAGAACCCGAACAAATATGCCTACTTAATATTATAAGGTTTTTGTTTATATGTTGAATGCTTAAATTTGATTATTTGTAATAGGAAAATTTTGAGAGCTCTTCAAATGAGCCAAAAATTGGGATGAAGTTTTTGAATGAAGAGCAAGCATATGCATTTTATAACGAATATGCAAGAAGAATGGGTTTAGCATTAAGAAATATCATGTCGAGCGTAGGAAGGATGAATCTTTAAAGTTTCAAAGTTTTGTTTGTAGTAATCAGGGCACTAAACAAATACATAGTAGACATGTTACTAAGAAGCCTCAATCTAATTACAAAACTAACTGCAAGAATCGTGTTGAGTTCAAAATAGATGTGAATGATGTATGGAAGTTAAATCGCTTAGAGTTGAAGCACAACCATGAAATGACAAGTCCTAATAAAGTTCATTTGCTTATGTCACATAGAAAGATTTTACCATATCGACGTGCCATGATAGAGCAAATGAGTATGTCTGGAATGAAGGCAACACAAATATTTAATTTTTTTCAATCTGCATATAATAATTCTCAGGATGTTGGATTTATTAGAAAAGACAGCAACAATTGGATTAGCAGGAAAAAAAGAGAACGGTTACAAGTGAAAGAAACACAAGGCCTCCTTGAATATTTAAGAAATAGACAAATATCATATCCTACTTTTGTTTATGCTATTCAACTACATGAGACAGGAGAAGTTGCTAATATATTTTGGGCAGATGGTCAAGCCATTGATTATGCTTATTTTGGGGATGTTGTGTCGTTGACACAATATTTCAAACCAATAGCCACGAAATGACATTTGCCCTTATTCTTGGAATTAATCATCACAAGCAGATGATTTTATTTGGAGTTGCCTTACTTTTTGATGAAAGTGCAAATTCATTTATTTGGTTGTTTAACACTTTTTTATCAGTAATGTCGGGAAAAGGACTAGTGACAATGTTTATTGGCCAATCTACTGTTATTTCTAAAGCAATAAAACAAGTTTTCCCTACCACTAGTCATAGATTATGTTTGCGGCATATTTTTATGAATGCCACTACCAATTTGAGCAATTTGATTCATGGTACACCTACTTTATTATCGGACTTAAAAGCTTGTGCATATGAATGGACTAGTGTACAAAAGTTTGAGTTGTTGTGAGAAGAGTTGATGAACAAGTACATCCTACACGAGAATAGTTGGATTCAAAATTTTTATAAAATTCAAGAAAAATGGGCTTCTGTGTACTGTGTAGATTCATTCTATGCTGACTTGACTACCACCCAATGGAGCGAGAGCATGAATTCTAAGTTTAAAAATTTTTTTAAGAAAAAATTAACAATGTTTGAATTCTTAGTATAGTATGATAGAGTTGTTGCATATTTTCGTGAGAAAGAAATATATAAAGATTTTTGGTCCATAAATAGCAGACCAGTTTTGCAAATCAACAAAAAGCATACTAATTTGTTCACTTCACTTCTATCACATGCTTTTGTCGATAAGGAATTATATATTGATATGCTTGCCATTTTCAAATCAATGCTCAGTAAGAACTAATGATCATGACAATTGACGGAACAGTATCAAATTTGAACCAGAAACAGACTCAATAGTCACATGATCTATATAATGCAAGGTCAAATCAGTTAGCCCTCCTATGTACAAATTTTATTACATAAGAAACTTAGGTCAATACAATATGTAACTAGTGTGTAAAAAAATTATGTGTGAAAAGAACATAGAATCATACCAGAAAATTGGGAGAAATGTAGATAAATGGAATATATTTAGATGTGTCCGCTAATGTCCACTAATGCTCTTGCATGAATAAGCATCGCGTATGTGTCGAGAACCTGTAGGCAAATAAAACAAGTTAGATACTGTCGATCCAATTTTTTCTTAATAGACTAAATAGAATATGCTTATATCATCCACAAGCCTCTGGCCAAAAAGAATCCCATATATAAATCGTGTATACAAATTCCATACTACAAACTTGAATTTTTTTCAAGACGACTTGCTAAGAACATCTCTATATCACTACGTTCAGCAACACTTATCAAATATCGGCCAACATAGTCTTGTCTATTTAAATACTGAAATAAAGTTATCACACATTAGCACTTAACCAACTTTGCAACAAAAATTCTGAAGCACCATACCAGATTTTCATTATGACGATCCTCTACTATATCAGTCACTTCAATAACCTACATAGGACAATTACTTCATCATTATCAGCTTACCATTTTAAAAGTACGGTGAACCATCATAAATTACCTACTCCACTTTCTTTTTTTCTTTTTCAACATGTGCCTGCGTATAAGGGATTCTAATTTTTTTTACCGATGACACGTTTTCTACCCCTCCAGCGACTATAAATTTTTTTTTTGGGGGGGGGGGGGTCTCTTTCACCACCTCCTGTGTCTCTCTAAAATTTTGTGGTCCACTATATTGTATAGACAATGTTGGTGTATATGCCCTAGGACCTAGTTTTGGTCAACTTATGTACTACTTGACTTTGATATTTATATATCATTCTGGCATTGTCATTATCTATGTTTGTTTACATTTGCGCATATGTACTAACATGATAATGTCCCTGGAGACAGATTGGATCTGTGCTCGAACTATAATCCCCAGTCAATGTACCTTAGTGGATATGGGACAGCTATGGTACTTGTGAGACTGATATGTGGGCTGGTTAGGACGCAGACACATGGGTATATCATTGGAGGATATACTGGATAGACCCGCTGTGAGGCTATGACTTGGTGTCATGAGTTATCCTCACAAGTGACAGGAGATGCATTGATCCCTTGACTTGAGGTCATTGATCATTCTATATGGTTAGGGACTTGCTTTGATACAACCTAACACCTTGCCGTAGTTGGGAGGTCATAACGGTTGTCATTGAGCATGTCACGACCCATATGAGAAGGTCAATGGACAGACATAGGATTTGCCCCTTCCTTAGGGAAGTATGATATCCATGGAGCTCCTCTATGGTTCTATGACTGAGAGTGTATGGCCATACCCTGGTAAGAACCTGTTTTAGTCATAGCCATGTGATTGGATGAAAACAAGTAGTGACACACTTGTCCAATCGGATATCAGTTCGGCAAAGAGACTGTAATGCATCTGTACCTAGTTGCGATAATGGGGATGTCGATGTCGATATCCATTCCGATGACCTGGTTAGCAGCGATGCACTGCTAGGTGCCACTCACTGCTTGTGATGACCTTTGGTCAGCACTGCCAGCGTCAGAGGAACCTACAGGGTCGCACACCTTGATACTTGAGTTCTCGTATTGATCGGGAAGCCTTATGATCGAGTTATTAGATAACTCGGATCTAATTGGGAGATTTCATCAGCGCCAATGGGCCTGATGAGATGGAAGAATATTATTGGAGCCAAACTTCATTTTTGGTAGGTTGACTCGTATTTGACCATGGTTGGTCACATTTAGATTAGGGTTGCATTGGATTGGATCCAAGTGCTTAATCAACCCATGTAATGGAGTTTGGGCTAGCTCATTATCCAATGAGGCCCAATAATAAGTTGTCATGAAGAGAAGAAGGGCTAGAAAGGTATAATGGGGACAAATCTTCTCCCCTAGGCGCCTATGGGCATAATGGGGAGAAGTGGCGCAATTTGCTTCATAAGGAAGCAATTGGCGCCTCCCCCCTTTATCCCTTATGGTATGAATGCCTATATGGCATTGCTTGGGGCGCAAGGCAAGGCCTTGGCGCACAAAGAAAGGCATGGGCACAAAAGGAATGGTTGAATGAGAATTATGGAAATGTCTTGGAGACTTTCCTTGTCTCAAACCTTCTCATCCTAGCCGCCCACTTGTCTTGATCCTAGCCTTTCATAAACCGCCTCTTGCCCTATAAAAGACCACCTAGCCGACCCCTCTTATGAGTGATTAATGCTTGAAGGCGTGAACATAAGAAGAGGGGTGAGTGCTAGGAGCAAGGGCGCATCTTCTTTCTTCCATAGCCACAAGTCTCTCCCTCCTTTCCTCTTGGTGCAAGGAGCTTTGGTGCTTGGCGGCTTGGGTTGTTTCCTTCTTCTTAGCTCATCCTTTCTCTTGGTGGCACAAGTGAAGTAGAGTATCTCCCTAAGGCTTGGATCTTCTTCCCGAGGCTAGCACCGGGCGTGGAAGAAGAGAACTCAAGAGATCCGTGTGTGTGAGACTGCAGAGGGCGCACACTTGGGCGCCTACATTGGCATCACTCCAAATCGCTCTTAAGGTATTTCTTAACTCATCGTGTTGACTCTCTTGCTTGCGATCTTCACTGGGTTTTTGGGACCGGCCTGTTTCGGGGACATTCTTCCACTGTGCAATGAATGTATGTATGTCTTTAACTCTGAAAAATTGTAAAATGTCCCCAGGGTTTCCCAACAGTGGTATCAGAGCGGCTTGCAAGACTCGAACAATGTTTTATGCTTCTCTTTCATGCTCACATGCCATATCTCTATTTTTGTAAATAGCATGCTGCATGGCGAACGATTTTTCTAAGTAGGAAAAATTAGGGTTTCTTGTTTCTATCATCCTCTCAATCTCTTTTGGATTTTTGGACTATTTTTCTTGTTTGATTTAAAGATCAAAGGCGCACGTAATTTTGTCAAGTAGGACGGGCATTGTGTCTTCGGACTGGCCAAGTCTCTTGATCTAACAAAATTGCCAGCCGAAAGGATCTCTGAAATCATAATGAAAAATAAATCACAATTGACCAAAATATTTGTGAGAAGAAGATGAGTAAAAGAGACTAGTTTTATGAAAAAATAAAATTTTAGATTTTATGTTTTTCATGAGCATGTAGAATTGCATGAGTAAATACCTTGATTGTGCATGATGTTGTGATCATTAGTCAAGCCCCCCCTTTGCATGCCTGTGATGTATCCTCGTGAGGCCTGCGTGCCGCTTTTCTTTTTGCTTTTAACTAAGAAGAAGATTAGGGTGGCGCATGTACTTGGAACTTGGCGCATGCATACCTTGGATAGTGGCGCAACAAGCATCAAAGAAAGAGGCGCAAGCCTGCTTAGTGGCGCAAGTTAGGCATGGCCGAACCCTTGGGTTTGAGAGCTAGCTAATTTGGCTTCTTACATTGTGGCGCATCCTCATTGGAGGAAGACCATGGCATTGGCCGAACCTATGGGGAACTTTTAAAGTGTACCTCTAGGGTTTGAGAGCTAAACCATGAGAGAAGGACCTTGGAGCCAACCTTGAAGTTCAAGCTAGAGGTCGGCTAGGCTAGGTCTAGTTTTTTGGGGCTTGAGTTCTAGGACAAGAGTTGAACCTCTTTCATGGCATGAATTGGTTCAATGTCTTGAATAGGATATGATCACATTATTCTTTACTGCTTTTATTATTATCTGCAGAAGCATGCCTGTAATGTTTTATCGTTATGTTATCACCATAGGATTGCATGCCTGTAATGATAGACATAAGATAAAACTGAGATGATGAGACCTTAAACAAAAACCCTCAATTAAAATATCAAGTCTGGTAGCCTTCTAACGCGTAGCCCTCACTAAGCTATCGATCAGTGGAGTTGTGAATTGTTTCCCACCCTCATGGGACACACCCACTTATCTTTAGAAAGTGCGTGGTGGCAATGGTTTCCCCAGTCCAGTTTTAACCTGGGCGTGCCTTCCCAAGGAAACTCGTTAACCCTGGGCATAACGGTTAGGAATGGACTTGACTAGAAGTTCTCATGTGCTGGGCACATGGTGAAAGTCTAAAGGCATCGTTGAGAGGTAAAGGTTTCATGTTGTATCCAGCCCTCGCTGGACATGAAATGCCCAGACTGTCTCAACAAGGGGAGTTGCTTGGAGCAACCGGCCGGCGTGCCCACCTTAGGAAACATGGGTTACTTTGTGCATCTCATCCCACCCTCGTGGGACGCGAAGCCTCATGTGAAATATGGATCCCATCTCACTAGGAAGTCTTAAACTTCTCGATTGACTTTGTGGGTTGTCAATTCGAATAATGGGAGCAGTAATCATTTAAAACAAGTCCAGTTTAAATGATTCGAAGTAGTACTAATCTGCTATTTCTTGGTTATTGTAGAACAATGGCTGTGAACAATGGCAGATGGTCACTGCGATCTACCCTGGAAAGGGATAAGTTGGTTGGATCCAACTTAAAGGATTGGTATATGAACTTGAGAATTGTGCTCAAGATCGAGAGGAAGCTATATGTCCTTGAGAAGCCAATTCCTTAGCCACTTCCATGCTTGGCATCAACGTCTAAAAAGGATGCTTATGATAAGCATCAAGCTGACACTTTGGAGGTTGCACAATTGATGCTAACTAACATGTCGCCCGAGCTAAGAGGGCAATATGAATCTAAGAGTGCCTCTGAAATTATTTCTAATCTAAGGCAGCTCTTCGATGCATTGGTTGAGCTCAACCCTCCTAAAGTAGACATTCAGTATGTCGAGCCCAAAGGCTTAACTAAGACATTGAAGATAAAGATGGAAAGAGTCAGGAATAACAAATGCTACTCATGTGGAGGACCACCTCACATGATAAAGGACATAGTACGACTTCAGAATGAGGAGAAGAAAGGCTTGGCCTTAACTTCTAGCTCAGGTATCTATGTTACAGAAGTCAATCTTTCTACTTCTATGTCATGGGTATTGGATACCGCATGTGGAGCTCATATTTGTATAAATATGCAGGGGCTCAAGAAAAGTAGATCGGTGCGGCTTGGAGAGATTGACCTACGCGTTGGAAACGGGGCACAGGTTGCTGTTGTTGCTGTAGGCGTTTTGACTCTCTCCTTGCCTTCTGGACTTCAATTAGAACTAGATAATTGCTTTTGTGTACCATCACTTACTAAGAACATTGTATCCATTCCTTGCTTAGCAAAGAAAGGATTTAAATTTGAAATAAATAAGAACTCTTGTTCTTTTTCATTTGCAAATATGTTCTATGGGAAGGGTACTTTGTGCAATGGTCTATATATCTTGGATATGGAAAGTTCTATTTGTAACATAAGTAATAAAAGGACCAAACTAAGTGGTTCAGTTGGTGCTTTCCTATGGCACTGTCGATTAGCCCATATAAACAAGAATCGCATCCAACAACTCCATGCAAATGGATTGTTAGATTCAAGTTCCTTGGAGGAATTTGATACTTGTGAACCTTGTTTATTAGGGAAAATGACAAAGGCGCCCTTCACCAAGATTGGTGAAAGGACAGAAGGTTTATTAGATCTCATACACACTGATGTGTGTGGGCCCTTCAATAAACAAGCCAGAGGAGGGTACAACTACTTCATTACCTTCACTGATGACTTCAGTAGGTATGGCTATGTCTACTTAATGAGACATAAATCTGAGCCCTTTGAGAAATTCAAGGAGTTCAAGAATGAAGTAGAGAACCAGCTTGGAAGATCCATTAAAGCTCTTCGATCAGATCGAGGTGGAGAGTACCTGAGCGGTGAGTTCTTTGACTATCTGAGAGAGTGTGGGATCATATCCCAACTCACTCCTCCTGGAACACCTCAATGGAATGGTGTGTCTGAAAGGAGAAATCGAACTTTATTGGATATGGTTCGATCTATGATGAGTCATGCAACTCTACCTTCATCATTCTGGGGGCATGCACTAGAAATAGCTTCTCTGATACTGAATAATGTTCCATCTAAGAGTGTCTCCAAAATACCATACGAGATGTGGAGTGGGAGACGCCCTAATCTCACTTTTATCAAGATCTGGGGATGTGAGGCTTATGTTAAACGTCAGGATTCTAGCAAGTTAGAACCTAGATCTGATAAATGTGTGTTTATGGGGTATCCTAAGGAAACTAAAGGATACTACTTCTATGTCCCAACCGAGAATAAAGTTTTTGTTGCTCGGGGTGCTGTCTTTCTAGAGAAAGAATTTCTTATGAAAGAAGTTAGTGGGAGGAAGTTTGACTTGGATGAGGTCCAAGTGCAAGCACAAGACAAAGAGATGGAATCTGAGCCACCTGCACCGGTTGCTAGGCAACCTGAGGCTCAGACACAGGTCCCGCGTAGGTCTGGGAGAATTCGTCGTGCACCTGAAAGGTATGGGTCGCTGCCGACCCAACACGATGGGATCTTCATTATTGAGGATGAACCCATAACCTATGATGAGGCGGTCAGTGGACCGGACTCTGAGAGATGGCTTGATGCCATGCGATCCGAGATGGATTCCATGTCGGCTAACCAAGTCTGGGATTTGGTTGAGCTGCCTGATGGGGTAAAACCCATAGGGTGTAAATGGGTCTTCAAGAGGAAGACAGACATGGATGGCAATATAGTTACCTATAAGGGTAGACTAGTGGCTAAAGGAATTAAACAAGTCCACGGGGTGGACTATGATGAAACCTTCTCGCCAGTTGCCATGATTAAATCCATTCGGATTCTGCTTGCTATAGCTGCATATCATGACTATGAGATATGGCAGATGGATGTAAAGACAGCGTTCCTTAACGGGAAGCTGACTGAGGATGTGTATATGTCACAACCTGATGGCTTCATCCATCCTGCAGAGGCTAATAAGGTCTGCAGGCTGAAAAGATCCATTTATGGATTAAAATAAGCATCTCGAAGTTGGAATCTTCGATTTGATGAAGCCGTGAGAGATTATGGCTTTATCAAAAGCGAAGATGACGCCTGTGTATACAGAAAATTCAGTGGGAGCTTGGTGACTTTTCTGGTCATGTATGTCGATGACATACTGCTCATCGGAAACGACATCCCTAGTCTTCAAGCTATGAAGACATGGTTAGGGAAGTGTTTCGAGATGAAAGACTTAGGGGAGGCCGCCTATATTCTAGGCATAAGGATCTACCGGGATAGATCCAAGAGGCTTCTGGCCCTTAGTCAGAGTACCTACATTGATAAGGTACTGGAGAGGTTCAACATGGAGCAATCCAAGAAAGGATACCTTCCAGTGAGACATGGCCTTACTCTCTCAAAGAGCCAGTGTCCTACAACATAGGTTGAGAGGGACGACATGAGTCGAATTCCTTATGCTTCGGCAGTAGGATCGATCATGTATGCAATGTTATGTACTAGACCAGATGTGGCATATGCTGTGAGCATAACCAGCCGATACCAATCCAATCCAGGTCTGCAGCACTGGGTGGCTGTAAAGAACATCCTAAAGTATCTGAGAAGAACTAAGGATCTGTTCTTGGTCTATGGGGGACAGGAAGAGCTCAGTATGCAGGGATATACTGATGCATCGTTCCAGTCTGACCCTGATGACTTTAGATCGCAGGCCGGCTATGTGTTCAAGATAAATGAAGGCGTTGTATGTTGGAAGAGCTTCAAGCAATCCACCATAGCAGATTCTACAACCGAGGCTGAGTATGTGGCTGCTTCTGAGGCAGCCAAGGAAGCCGTTTGGATAAGAAAGTTCTAGTGTGATCTTCAGGTGGTACCTAGTGCAATGGATCCCATTGAACTCTATTGTGACAACAATGGAGCAATTGCACAAGCCAAGGAACCACGGTCTCATCAAAGATCCAAACACATACTCAGAAGATTTCACCTGATCAGAGAGATCATTGACAGAGGTGATGTCAAGATTAGCAGAGTAGACACAGAGAACAATCTGGCAGACCCATTGACCAAGGCTTTGGCGCAGCAGAAGCATGATGGTCACGCTAGAGATATGGGGTTGAGATTCCTCAACTTCTAGGTCTTAGTGCAAGTGGGAGATTATTAGTGTATATGCCCTAGGACCTAGTTTTGGTCAACTTATGTACTACTTGACTTTGATATTTATATATCATTCTGGCATTGTCATTATCTATGTTTGTTTACATCTGCGCATATGTACTAACATGATAATGTCCCTGGAGACAGATTGGATCTGTGCTCGAACTATAATCCCCAGTCGATGTACCTTAGTGGATATGGGACAGCTATGGTACTTGTGAGACTGGTATGTGGGCTGGTTAGGACGCAGACACATGGGTATATCATTGGAGGATATACTGGATAGACCCGCTGTGAGGCTATGACTTGGTGTCATGAGTTATCCTCACAAGTGACAGGAGATGCATTGATCCCTTGACTTGAGGTCATTGATCATTCTATATGGTTAGGGACTTGCTTTGATACAACCTAACACCTTGCCGTAGTTGGGAGGTCATAACGGTTGTCATTGAGCATATCACGACCCATATGAGAAGGTCAATGGACAGACATAGGATTTGCCCCTTTCTTAGGGAAGTATGATATCCATGGAGCTCCTCTATGGTTCTATGACTGAGAGTGTATGGCAATACCCAGGTAAGAACCTGTTTTAGTCATAGCCATGTGATTGGATGAAAACAAGTGGTGACACACTTGTCCAATCGGATATCAGTTCGGCAAAGAGACTGTAATGCATCTGTACCTAGTTGCGATAATGGGGATGTCGATGTCGATATCCATTCCGATGACCTGGTTAGCAGCGATGCACTGCTAGGTGCCACTCACTGCTTGTGATGACCTTTGGTCAGCACTGCCAGCGTCAGAGGAACCTACAGGGTCGCACACCTTGATACTTGAGTTCTTGTATTGATCGGGAAGCCTTATGATCGAGTTATTGGATAACTCGGATCTAATTGGGAGATTTCATCAGCGCCAATGGGCCTGATGAGATGGAAGAATATTATTAGAGCCAAACTTCATTTTTGGCAGGTTGACCCGTATTTGACCATGGTTGGTCACATTTGGATTAGGGTTGCATTGGATTGGATCCAAGTGCTTAATCAACCCATGTAATGGAGTTTGGGCTAGCTCATTATCCAATGAGGCCCAATAATAAGTTGTCATGAAGAGAAGAAGGGCTAGAAGGGTATAATGGGGACAAATCTTCTCCCCTAGGCGCCTATGGGCATAATGGGGAGAAGTGGCGCAATTTGCTTCATAAGGAAGCAATTGGCGCCTCCCACCTTTATCCCTTATGGTATGAATGCCTATATGGCATTGCTTGGGGCGCAAGGCAAGGCCTTGGCGCACAAAGAAAGACATGGGCACAAAAGGAATGGTTGAATGAGAATTATGGAAATGTCTTGGAGACTTTTCTTGTCTCAAACCTTCTCATCCTAGCCGCCCACTTGTCTTGATCCTAGCCTTTCATAAACCGCCTCTTGCCCTATAAAAGAGCACCTAGCCGGCCCCTCTTATAAGTGATTAATGCTTGAAGGTGTGAACACAAGAAGAGGGGCGAGTGCTAGGAGCAAGGGCGCATCTTCCTTCTTCCATAGCCGCAAGTCTCTCCCTCCTTTCCTCTTGGTGCAAGGAGCTTTGGTGCTTGGCGGCTTGGGTTGTTTCCTTCTTCTTGGCGCATCCTTTCTCTTGGTGGCGCAAGTGAAGTGGAGTATCTCCCTAAGGCTTGGATCTTCTTCCCGAGGCTAGCACCGGGCGTGGAAGAAGAGAACTCAAGAGATCCGTGTGTGTGAGACTACAGAGGGCGCACACTTGGGCGCCTACATCGGCATCACTCCAAATCGCTCTTAAGGTATTTCTTAACTCATCGTGTCGACTCTCTTGCTTGCGATCTTCACTGGGTTTTTGGGACCGGCCTGTTTCGGGGACATTCTTCCGCTGTGCAATGAATGTATGTATGTCTATAACTCTGAAAAATTGTAAAATATCCCCGGGGTTTCCCAACAGACAATGCTTCATTATACATTTGAATTTGTTCTTGCAATTTGTTATTTTCAAGTTGGAGAGCATCCAACTGTCGCATCCACTCTTCTTTGTTACTACCATCCTCTTCCTTTGGTTGTATATGTTGTGACTTCACTATATCCTTAAGAACACTAATGTTCTCTTTTAACATTTTATTTTCAACTTTAAGGACATCTATCTTTTCCATCAACTTGTCTTTTTCTGCATCCTATTATAAGAAAAAAAAATATATAGAGTATCTTCGATTATAGGATTTGATAATATAACTTAGCTATATATAGGTTGACAATGTTAAAAGTTTACCTTCTCCTCTTCATTTGATGACATATGTTGTTGTAGCAAAGTATCTTGGAGCAACTTAATCTTCTTTTAAGATTTTATTTTCTGCTTTAAGAGCCACGATCTTTTCCATCAATTTATCAATTGTCTCTTTCACTTCATCCTATTATACATAAAAATAGGACAATTTGGTATTTATTATAGGGGTTAATAGTATAACTTGTATTTTTCAAATATATAATTGAATACTCACCTTTTTACTTGGGGAAACATGGGGTGGAGCATCTAATGTTGAGAAATGTTCTGGGGAGCTAGACATAAGAAACAATTGCTCCTCTTCGGCAACTGGGACCAATTCATTTAGTATCTGCAATTAAGAACCTTAGGTCAATACAATATGTAAAAAAACTTTCTACCTTATTACATAACTATCTCATACCATATGTTCAGCTATTTTTTTTATCGTTTTGCTCAACGTAGAATTTCTTGTAAACTTCACATTGGCCCATCTAAAGAGCCGAGGGTACACATCCAATTGAACAACATTTATATTAGATATTGTATGCTCATAAAACCAAATCTAAAACATCAAGAAATATATTACATCAATATACAAATGTAATACCACTTACAAAATTAAATATAACAAATCATAAATAGAACTTATATTGAGTATAATTGCGCATCCCCTGATACTGCTCATAAAACTATAATTTTTTTCACAAATAAAACATAATAGATATTTAGTCTTCAGCATTTCTATGTAATAAAAATAAGCATTAACAACGTAAACTTACCAAATCCCTCCCGGCTGAAAACGATTGAAGGGCAGGAAAAAACTCCTCTACAGGGGTGTTGCACATGCGTTGCCTACAATGTCGGCCGGCTGGAGAGAAGTGTGGAGACGCCAAGATGCACAGGCCGGCGAGGAATGTAGAGACACGTAGCTAGAGAAGAGGGTTGAGAGGCGTCGGTAACTGAGATGCCGCTGATCAAAGGCGAGGGTCAAGGGCAGAGCTCGACGAATGCCAGCCGAAGATGACTGTGAAGGGGCGAGCACCGGGAGCAAATAGTGGAAGTCAAGTGCCATTGGAAGCGGAGTTCGGGGAAGACAGGAATCACGAAGTGTAGTTGGAAGCTTTCTGTTCGGGAGATTTTTTTTTCCGAGAAGGAAATCAGAAAGGAGCAGTTACAATGATGGTGAGGTTAAATGTTTAGCGCGTTGACGATCCAATGGCTAGTTGACTGGATCCAACGGCTGGGTTAAGGCTACATAAAGATGCGTGCTTTCCCTGATCGGACGGTTGTGGCGTCTTCTGCTTAAGTGGACATCCGTAGATGCCCTGCAAAGGAGTTTCTACTGAGCCTCTCCTCTTAGCTTTGGCTGAGAGGTTGGGTGGTCCCCCACCTTTGCTAAACTCCGGGTTCACCTTTGTCGAAGCCGGACAATGAGTGATGCAGCTCCTATAGATGGGTTGGTCCTTATGTCCGCACTCTAGGGGTTTATGAGACGATGATCGGAAAATGTGAGAGGGTCTTGAGACTAGGGAAGTGAAATGTGTGTCAAAAAATAAGCAACGTGAAAACTAGCGAGAAACAATGCAGAAGATAGCGATGAATATGTTTCGAGGTAACACGGATGACGAAGAAACTAATGACACCCAACTACGCAAATGAAACTCACTAACCTCTCTTAGCGAGCGATTTAAGCACAACACGACAACGAGGGCAGCAGACTTAGCGGTGACTCAGCTCGCACACCTATGAACCTGCGGTCACACCAAAGCCAAGGAACATCCACATCTCTGGTATACGGATGCCCGTGGGTAAGGAAATCAAGCAAGAACTACACAATGAAAATCCGAAAATAGGCAAACCTGATGCATCGACAGTGCGATTTACTTCTTTGAATGGAAAGACGATTACAATTGGTAGGCGAGGAATCGAGACCAAGCTAAGGATCACACACCTTGCTCCACACTCTAACCTCTCCGAAGTGAGCTCCTATCACACAAGAAAGCTAAGGAAGAAACTAAACTCCAGCTCCCTTTTATAGAGTAAGGGAGAGAATATCACACCACAAGCATGACTAGGGAATATCACACCACAAACATGACTAGGAAATAACACACCACAAGCATGACTACCTACTCTAACTAACTAAAAGCAGTCAAGATGCTGCTGATGCAAGCATACTGATGCGAGCATTAACTAACTCATACTAACTACTACCAACTAAAGTAGATGAGAGAATCTGAAGCTGAGCGCATAAGCTGGTCCTTCTGGGCTAGGTGGGCCTTATGGGCTATGATTGGGCTGTCAAACCATCTCGGAGCACGCGGCAATGAAACAATAGAATTTGCTAATGGTGGGCTGATTCATCACTGTGCTAGCTTGTTCTTAGGCCGTGTTGGTCAACAGGTTGCGGTAGCGATCTTGACCGGGTCTTCAGGTGGCCAGGGTGCCAAGCACATGGGCTGTAATACCTTCATGTGGGCTGATAATGGACTGATGATGCCCATGTACCACTCTGGTGGTTGACTTGAATGCTGAGATCGTCTTATCGTGATTGTGTCCGGCCCCTTTGAACTTTTTAGGGGTGGTGGACCTTGTCTAGAGGGAAATCCACAGAATAGTCATGTTTTTCTTGTTCTGGAACTGTCGAGGAAGGTCCTTCTGCATCAACGAGTGGAGTACGACGAATCTTCGGCTAGTGGAGTGAGGCACACATCAAAGGTATACCCCTCCTCGGATTGTCGTACGGATTCTCGTGTGTAGTGGTGGTTAGGCTTTATTGTCGATTGGGCTTTGTTGTGGTTCTCTTGCCCGGATGGTTCTCCCATGCATGCCTAAGTATAGCGTGTTGCTTGTGCCTGCCTGTGTTGAGCTCACCTATGTATAGGGCGTAGCTTTGTGGATTTTTGTTTTGCAGGTGCGCTTGAGTTATGCTGGTACCCTTGAAGGTTTCCGACCCGTACCTCTAGCATAATTACTCCCATACGTGATCCCTTTATGTGGATTAGTTTTCTCTTCCCTGGGGATTATTTTTTTTTATCTCTCTTCTTTTACATCCTTCTAAGGAAACACTACGTAAAAGATTCAAATTCAAATAAAGGAACTATGAAAAAAAAAGTTTCATTGATCAAATCAAGCCTATCACAAATATAGCAAATCATTCAAGAGAACTAATATAAAAGTAAAGAAAATAAATATCATATGCACATGAGGAAAATGTCAACTCGTCATATGTTATTTGCTTTGAAGTAGGTATGCTTGTAGATGCAGGCGCATCTCTCATAAACTCAAAGAATGGTTTTAGATGACGAAACCTTTTCAACTATAGATTCCCCCTAACAAGAATTTGGTGATAAACATTCCCAAAATTGTATACACATAATGAGGATACCATGTCTTTCTTCTACCTCCTCAATTTCTTAGAGGGCTTGATGAGACAGTGAGGAACATGTGGGGTAGGTGAGCATATGATGTCTTGTATTTATATAATATTTTTAGTATAATTTTATTATAAAATATTTTTTCTATCATGTTCATATTTATTTTAACTCAAATTCTTGTAATTGTTTAGAATCTTCAACTATATTCACTTTTGTCATATTTCAAAAAAAAATATGACTAATTTTTGATGAATTTTAAAAGATCCAAGCAAATGGATAGATTCTGAACATCAAAGCGATGTCGCACATAAAATTTTATGTAAATTGGAGATTCATGAAAATTATGGCCCAACTGTAATGATTATCAGGTCTATAATCTTTGAAGGGCCATAGAGTAAATCATGATCCTGTAACAGATATCTTGGCAATGAAATTCTCAGCCTGAAGACCAAAGAAATTTGCACAATGAAAATCATGATCCATCCATAATTTTCATCATGGCAATAATTCTCTCGGTGAGCTTCAATGAAATCTCACCGATAAGATTAAGGCCTGCCTATGATAATTATCATGGCCGTAATTCTTTTGAATATACTGTGCATAATTCTACCAACAAGATTACAACCCCTGTGATAATAATCATAACTGTAATTCCCTGTGTGCCACAATTTCTACTCTGTTTATTACCTGATTTAGCCTATTTTCAAGCAAAATTTTGGAAAAATTACTTTTGGAAGGCCCTGAAGGATATTGGCTGGGTTTTGAAAGGTTTAAAGGATCTTTTTTGGAAACTTTCAAACGAATTTTGGCGAGGAGGCAAAAGCTAGGGCAACTAGGCAGCAATAAGAGCTGTTCTTATTGATTGGGAAGCTTTTGTTCTTCGTTTTCTGCACCGATCTTCATGAGGGAGCCCTAGTTTTGCCGATTTCATCATTTATTTATCAATTATAATCATGAACATAAAGTTTCTTGTGGTGGAACAATAAATATGTTAGCATAAATACTATTTCAGAATAAGGGTGTAGCCCTTTGTGTTATTTATGACTTGAATTATCATTTTAATCTCTTTAAGTAATTTACTTATGTCTGTTTCAATTATTGTTGTCCTTATTATGTGTTGATCCTTGGCTACGATTCGCATGTTGTTAGACGTCGCAAGATAAACTGAGAGATGAATTGCGATGTCGGATCTACGGTATTTGGACATATTGATTGGATCACGCAAGTAGATCTAATTAATTTGAGGGATTATATGATTTCTCAAGAACTTAATGGGTTTACTTCGAGTTAAGGACTACAAAAGTAGAAAATTAACTCAGGTAAACACCGGATTATACCTAAAAGAGGGCAATTCATATACTCGGATAAATCCCTTTCAGCACAATAAAGTCCTTCAATGTAATGAAGTTGCTATTGATGTTATATAACACAAAATAGTGAACTCAAAGTTCTTATTTTTAACAACCTAATTACAATACCTATTGCCCTCTGGTTGCCATTTGATTAGCTTAATTCAGTTGGTATTTTTCCATTAGTTCTTGTGGGACGATATTATTTATTACTTCGATAAGCCGTACACTTGCGGCAAACCCATCGATATGCAATGCTTAATTCTGATAGGTGCAATATCTAAATTCAAAATTAGCTCAAAGATAATTGAGAGTCCCTCCTTGAACGTTGGGTTAGTCTTGTAAGGCCCAATCACTTCTCATTGAAATACCAATCATCGAGCAACTACTTCAGGAGATTGTTTAGCATAGCATGGTTAAATAACAAGGCAAAATATTGATTCAGCTTATCAAACCTTCCTTATACTTTGTGAAGTAAGCCACAACAAATTATTCCAATACTATGTTACTTTCCTTTGAACTATCATCAAGCTCTGTAGCAATTAGGCTACCTAGGCTTTTCATTTCTTTTTTGTTAGTATGGATCTTCTTCATGAGGAATGGTTGATTCTGTGCTATCAACTTCAATCAGAGCTTGCTCATTGATTTTTCGTGAGTAGCTAATCTTTGCTAGTTCTCTTGGAACCTTTGTTGACCTCTTGGTCAACAATTCCTAAACAAATTTATACTAGTAAAAAAACTAGTTGGGCTATTAACAAACAATAAAATTTGATGTCTTATGTTGATAGCATTTACTATAAGAATAGAATCGGGAGATATCTATATAGTTCATTACTAGTGATGACAGTAAAGAAGTAGGAGGCCTCTTCATCCAAGATACTTAAATAAACAAGTCTAAGCTAGTGTCCTAATGAGGATTCTACACTAGCCTTTCTTTGGCCACACTTAACCTTAATAAGGCACTTGGCTAGTGCAATTGAAGAAGGGGGTAATGTTGATAAATGAGAAAGTAAATGAAGTTGATGTTCCATATGAAACTCACTTGGATGATAGGAACCATGACAAACCCTCCTCTATGCTTAGCACCAAATCATGATTCCTATTAAATGAAAATGCCATTAGAAGTGGTTGACAACGGAGGATTTCTACCTCATATGCTCCATGAGGATGGCCTAAGGATGAGGAACACTATCTTGGGCAGTCGCAATGCATATCCATGAATGTCCTCAGGGCAGTCGCAATTCATTATTTGTTTAAAAATATATATTACAAGCAAGGGTGCACACATTAAGGGAGAATAAAAAGGAATAAAATTTTCAACACCATTGATAATTATAAGATGGCTTCAAAGCCACACCTTGATAGCTTCTAGTAATTATTTCTATTTTGACACTAGAATGTCTTGATGCCTTCAAGACATATCTAGTCTAATATAAATAAGTTTAGACCCATTTTCTCTTTGAGGTAAAAGGTATTTTTTTTTTTCATCCTTGCTAAGTTCTAGACAACAATTTATAAACTTAGTATGCCAAATAATATAAAATAAATATTTATTTATTATTTATATTATGTATGTATTATCTTGGTTATGAAAAAAAATAGTTTTTCATTTATTTTTTGCAGCAAAAACAATGTTATGGATATTTTTTTAACCTTGAATTTGAAGTCCAGTCAGAATATTAATGTGACAGAATAAATTAATTGAATTTTATTAAGAGGCCACATTTCCTTAATATTAATGACTACTGGATTTCGATTTAATTAATGAAACATTGCCAAATTTATAGCCAATCATAATTAACTTGTTGTTCTCTCTCCGACTCTCTCGGAAACTTTCGGCCGCATCAAATTGTTTCCGATTTTCTCTCTCCGACCCTCACTTTCGCCTAATAAATTTTGATCCTTGGGGAAAACTGAGATTGATTAGACTTGGTCTCACATAATCTATATATAAAGATGTAATCGCCTCCGCCGCATTCGCTCACAACAACTACTTGCGCCGTAACTTGTCGTGGGTTTTGGAATTCTTGTTTTGCCGGCTCCATCGAGTTCAGATCAATGTCTGAAGAGAAAAGCAGCAGGGAGGAAGAAGCAGGCGCGTTGATTTCCTCGGACCCCGTCCTCCCCGACGAACTCTTGGAGAAGATCTTCTCTTTCCTGCCCACGGCGAGCATCTTCAACTCGACCCTAGTCTGCAAACGGTGGCACGCAGTGGTGCAGCGCCCATGGTGCGTCGTTCCGCCACCACAGGAGGCATGGCTCTTTATGTCCACCCAAGACATGTACCCCATGCACGGCCGTGTCTACAATCCCAGCCTCCGTAGATGGTTCAGCTTTCCCTTCATCGACAAGTGCTTCCATAGCGCCGCCAGCTCCGGCGGGCTGGTCACCCTTTTGCGCAAGGCCGCGCATTCAAAGCTGGAGGTCTTCGTCTACAACCCAATCACCAAAGAAGAGATGCGGCTGCCCCGCGGTCCTCGTCTCGGTTTCATGTTCCGCAGCGAGGTTGCCATGTCCGCCCACCTGCATAGCAAGAGCTACACTGTGGCAATTGTCAACTACAAATACACACGCCGGGTCTTTTCTGTCCATGTCTACGAGTCCAAGACTCGGGCGTGGTTGGCGGTGCTCAAGCATCCGGTGGCTGCGACTTATTATCCGCACAAGATTGTCATCTGCAGTGGAGTGCTCTACTGCTTGTACCATAAATTTTCCGCCAACAAGTTTTGCTTGTTGCGGTTATACGATCTAACGGCGAGGACACAGGGCAGGTCACTCGTTCCAATAGAAGTTGCAATGCCGTCCATGGTGGTGTATCCGTGGGTGATGAACTTGAGAGAGAAGCTAGTGATGGTGGGCGGGATTGAGAGGAAGAGCCGGAGGAAGATTTCAGGGATAGAGATGATGAAGGGTTTGGGAATCTGGGTGCTGGGAGAGGCCGGGTGGAAGGAGGTGGCGCGGATGCCACAGGAGAAGATGCAGGAAAGGATCGGAGACTATTATTTCGACTGTTTTTATTGTTGCGGCGCCGGTGACTTGGTGTTGGTGCATTGCAGCGTTTCGCGGGTTATGCTGATGTTCGACATGGTGCGAATGCAGTGGCAATGGTCCAATTCCCCGTTCTGGAGGAGTCGAGCGTTCACCAATCGCTCCCATGCTTTTTGCTTCGAACCAAATCTAAAGATAAATTGTTGAAACACACACTCGATTCCTCAATATCAGAAGCAAAATCACTCCATTCTATTCATGTGATTTTTTAGTATAAATATACGATTTTGTAGAGGCTTTTCTATCTTAAACAATAAGTGCGACGTTTCATGTCACACTATACATAAATGCAATGTATTTAAGCCTTGGTAGCCTTGATAGTTTAAACTTTTAATTTTAAAATATTGATCTAAACTAGTGTACTATAAATGACTATATCCCCTTGTATTGTATGTCAATTTATGCTCAAACTAGTATCCACTATTGCATAATATGAATTGATATTATAATCCTTGAAATGATCATAACTGAGAAATAAAAATATTTTCATCCAAGAAAAAAGAGTATCTTTTTAATGCAGGATGTTTCATGAAGTTTGACAAGGGCTTAGAGATTCTACCTAGAAGAAATCTTGAGAAAATAACTCATACAATTAGATGACTATATCATAGATATGCCCTCTACCTAGTGGTCACGAACGTGATAGTGTTGAGAGAAAACTAGTTAGATGTTGTCAATATATCCTACAATGCATAACCTAGTGATATGCTAGTATTGAGAAAACTTTAGTTGGATATTATAGGTGAGCATCATCTTTGTGTTATTTGAGATGCTAGAACTGAGATAAAAGAAGTAAATTGGATATTATGTTGGAAAATTTTTTATGATTTTTCTAATTAATATTATATTTTAATGCACAATTTTTATGAGTTATCGAGCATTAATGTGTTGTCATTGATTATGAGATTTTAATTATTTCAGAATTAATTTCAAGCCTTCAGAACTAATTTCTAACCATTGGGTATAAAAAGGCATACAACCCTCGACTAAAGATATATCCTTAACTTTTCCTTTTTATGCTCTTATTCTTTCTCCGTATCTTGGTTTTTACTAAAAGGACATTCGGTCTATGATCGTGCCTATAGTAAAGAATCCTCAATTGAATATTTGGGTATTTAGTTCGGATTTAACTAGCACGAAGTTCAAATTTTTACCTAAAGATAAATTTCAACACATGCCTTCAGAGTTTATTTATCTAATCTCTTCTTTTTATTTATTTGCATCTAGAATAACTTGATATTTATTTTTTATTTAAACAAAAAGTTTATATAAAATTTTAAACTAACATATTATAACTATATCTTGGAGGATATAAGTTAGTGATACGGTGATGTTGAGGAAACACTTGTTGGATATTATAGGTATATCCTGGAAGGCATGAATGTAATAGTATCGAGGAAATTGTAATTGGGAATTGCAGGTATGTCAAGTGTATTCTAAAGGGTATGACTTAGTAATATGTGTATTAGGAGAAGAAGACATTGTAGTTATTCCATAGAGGACTACTTAATGTACTAAAGGTGGATCGACATACCTTAAAATTAATTAATCTTGGAATTTATATTGCTTGAAAGAGAAATGTATTAAAAATATGTTATTTAATTTTTATATTATTACTTAATTTTTTGAAAGTAATGCAAATAGTAACATCTTATTTTTTTTATTCTGTTTGATTCTTACTTTCCCTCGTCTTCTTTTTTCATACATATTTATTATAAAATTATATCGTATTTTTTCTCTAATTGCTTCAAAATTAGTTCAAAATTATTATATATCATAGAAAGTTCTTGTTTCTCTTATTTTTATAAATTTGTAAGTAAAAGCCCCAAAAAATAAGGAAATTTGAATATATTTTATCACAAAGATATTCAAAATATATAAGAGAATCTACCAAAAATTTGGAGTTCAAAGCTAAATAAAAATTTTCATCGGTGATTCCTAGGTGATGAAAGATTTTATAAAATCTAAAGATGAAATAATACTTCCCCTGGAAAAATAAAGCTACATATAAAATTTAAGGAGAACATAATCAACTTGAAAATCACAGCGGTGGTTACAAAAATATGGCTTAATTCCAGTAGACAATAGGTGACTAGTTCTCCTTTGATTTCTCCGCAGATAGGCTATAATAGAACTCTAAAAGATGGGTTTGTGGTATGGGTTAAAATTTGAGTTAAAAGATGGATAGAAGAGATTTGGGCTTATGGGCTAGTATTGTGAGTTGGATAGACCTATATTTAAAATTTATATATGTAAATATATAATATAATCGGGTTAAATTCGTCAACCCATTTACAACCCGATTATTTTCGGATTATAAACGGGTTAACCTGTTTATGAATCGAACACAATTATAGCTAATCCGAACTTATCTAACTTCATATTGAGTTAGGTCGGATCAAGTTTTGCCAGGTTTGTTTCAATATATACAAAATAATCAAAAAAATAATAATGAACGAAAGAGGAATTTATAATATGAATATTCTCTATTGAAGCATTCTTATTAAAATAAAGTTTCTTTTTATATATTTTTCTTTATTGAAATTGCTATGGTAGAAAATCATTTTTGTAAAAGTAAGTTTTCTGCTTTCGAAAGCTTATATGTTTCTAAAATTTAATTTGTGAGCACTTTGATCGAATATTTTTACCTTTTTAATTTTGTGTTTGTCCTTTAGAGTTATGCGACTTAGTCTCCACGCTCACATGATGACCGGTGCTGTTGAAGCAGGAGACGGCGGCAGCGGAGGAGGAGGATAAGGAGGTAACCCGTATTTATTTGTTGATTTCCACCTTATCACCCCCGCCGAAGATTATATGACACAATCTGAGCACTTCTACTTCTACCCACCCTTTTCCTGCATCATGGACAACCGCGCCTAGTCCCAAGAAGTGAATTGGATGATTGCCTCTGTCGTTGCTCGCGTTGGCTCCGCCTATCACAACATTCTCCTTTACGCCTTCTGCAACTACAACGAAGTACCCGCCCACCAATTCCGCTTGCTGTCCGGCCACAGGGCGTTGTTCCTCTACGCTAAGATAGAGATGGCTGATTCTACTCCTCGCCATTCTTCACGCGCAGCGGTGGAAACCCCTGGTGGCTTGAAAATCTTGCTAGTGTCACGTTCCAAGGAAATGAAGAAGAAGGAGAATGTGGCATCTGTTTAATGGATTTCGTGGCAGCTGATGAACTTGACATGATGCCATGCTGCCACCGATTTTATAGCGTTTGCCTGAGAAAATGGCTCCGCCTGCATCACACTTGCCCCATGTGTGTAGGTTCTCGCTGCCGCTTCCACAACATACAAATTAGAATCTACAAATCATTCTATGTATGCACAACAAGACAAATGGCTAATGTAGTTTGTTTGTTAGTTTGGTCCGGTTTGCTCTCAGTTAAATTTGTTTTCTGGTCTGTAATATGAACTTTGATAGTTTTATCAAGTTTTGAGTGTTTGATTCAATGTTTTTGCAGTCGATTTGTGAAGTTAAAGCTATTGTATTCTAGCCTACAACAGTAAATGTGCTACAGGCCCCAAAAGTATGGCTTTTCTAAGCCAACTCTCAGCTGTTGCATTGTTTTATCAAGGGAAAACAATTGCTTGCAAATTCTAGCTTAAGCTGCTTGATATTTGTCGTAAATCCGTAAATTCTTTTTGTTAAAGACTATAATACGGCAAAAAGATAAGAGTTTTGGTTCAATCTATAGTAGTTAGCCAAAGGTTAATCGCTAGTGTTAACCAAAAATTATTCAAAGTTAATCTCAAGCATTGTTTAAATTCTTTAAATATAATTATTAGTGCACTAGTAACTATGCAAATTCTTAGAGAATTTAATTTTTTTACACCAAGGTTCATCTAGAATAGGGCTGGCAAGAAAGCCCATCCCCGACCGGAACCGACCCGAATTCAACGGAAAAACCTAAGTTAACTGGGTCTCGGGTCTGGTTCGAGGAAAACCCAATGGGATAAAGTCTATGTCATCGCTGCCATCTGCGGTAGCATGCTCCAACTTACTGCGGATGTAGCAAAGGCTTCTGTAAATGTGCTCCTTAGGGAGTGGAACGGGAAGCGAGTCCTTTTCGGACTTGTAGAAGTCCTCCATGTCATGCTTGGTCGGAGGAAACCCAGTGCGGCATGGAAATCGACCGTGCCTTGGTGGATGGCGGCATGGGCCTTAGAGACAGAGTCGTTTGACTGCCTCTTGCAGGGAGAGAGGATCTTTTCTATATAGCCTTGGTGATTCTTGTGTTTGTGTATCAACGAAAATTCATTGATATGATACACATATCAATTTTAAAATTTTTTTGTGTGTATTTAGGAGTATTAATGATGGGTAACGAGAGGAAAACAGGAAAATTTATATTAAAATCCATATCCATTAATAAAATAGATCTAACGGGTGATTTAGATACCAACTTAGGCCTTCTTCGCATTTAGAGGCATGGGAATTCGAACAAGCGTTCAGATTGAACAATGTTCAGGAACTTTTTTGAGTTGCTTCTGTTTGAACAACATTCCAGTGTGGTCATTGATTGAGGGTAAAATTTTTTTAAAAAAAAGGCAAACAAACAAAAAAGGGTTAATTTGGAAAATTCCAGGCAGAACTTATTTATAATTTCTTTTTTATATAAAATTATATTTATTTACTTGCCTTTATTTGAAAATAAAATCTAATATAAAAAAAAATCTTAAGCTTATATTTGATAAGCTTGATAATTTGGGCTGAACTTTTGAATCATTAAAAAAATTAAAAATTATATATGTTTATTATTTTCCCTTAAAATCTCCAAATAGGGGAGAGCAAACGGGAGTTCGAGATTAGTACCGGTACCAAACTCCTAGTCCCGAACTTCTAAATTTCAAATCATAGGTACCGATACTAGTACCGAATCCTAATTCGGGAGTTTGGTACCAATACCGAACTCCCGAAAATATTTTTAAAAAATTCTCGAAATCACAAAATTTTATATTTTAAATTTTTTAAAAACATTTAAGTGTTTAAATTAGTAAATAATATATAAATAAATATAAATTATTTTCAAAAAATTCTCAAAATTTTAAAATTTTAAACTCATTTATTCTTTTTCATGTATTTAAGTGTCTAAATAAATAATATATATACATAAATATATTGATTAATTAGTAATATATAATATTTGATACTTCGAGATCATTAAAAAATTCTAAATTTTTTTTCAGGTACCAGTATTAGCATTAAAATCCCAATCTAAAATTCGATACTGGTTCCAAAATCTCAAAATACTAATACCAAGGTACCAGTACTTCGGTACCGATACCTAATGCTCACCCCTAGTTGCAAGTGCACACACAACCATAAGAAAACCATATCGACATTATTGCAAGTGTTGCTCATCACAAGCGGCAAGGAATTGGGAGAGAAAGAGAGAAAAAAAATGAGTGTCTAAGTGAAGAAAATAATGGTTCAGCAATGCACGACAAAAGTTTACACTTTTTTAAAAAATCCCATCAAGTTTTGCTATTTACAAACTATAGTTTAATCAGCTTATTTTTTTAAATTTGTATTTTGCTAACTAGTATTTGCATGGGGAGCTCTGAGATGGTTGCATCCAGCGTAACTATTGGATAATTATGCTCAACATATGGTAGGAGTTGAGCAAATACTTTCTAGGCTTCTATGTATGAAAAATATCATCAACATATACAAGTAAAAGTGGCAATGTGAACCTGTAAACTATATGACGAGTCCGCCAATCCAATGATTGCAACGTGTAACGATATTTTACCATACATTAATATGCAAATTAAACCTTGATGACTACTATATTGCAACTAATATTAATAAATTGAACAATGTTTTTATTTGACTCATGTAGCAATACATCTATTCATCTATACGCATCAATGAATGCAGCCGAAGACCGCGTGTTTTAAAAACTTACACTCGCCCGTATTATGTTAATTTATTTTAGAATTAAAATACAAAAATACAGCAAAATCAATTTAGGCTCACACGTTTGTTTTAATTGAATATGAGGTGCTATTCAATATTAAAATATAAACAAATCTTAATCTGGAAATGGAACTGAATTATGAAAATGTGGTTAAATTTTAAAAATACTTATCAGTGGGAATAAATGGATTTACGAATGTATAAAGTAGAGTAGCGTTCATAAGTTTAGAGCAATGCAAGAATCACGTTCAGTGAGGCCTTCGAGTTTGTCCCTGGCAGATATAAGAACTCGTCGAGGAAGTGACAACCCACATTTATCTGTTGATTTCTGATGGAGGAACAACCCCTACCCCTCATAAGTCACATAGGACTAGGAGGAAGCCCTCCCAAAATGGCTTCTCCTTCTAAGCCATTTTGTTGCATTTTTTTCGCATATTTCCTTATTTGCATTTTCTATATTTGCAATTTGCTTTGGTTGAATAAATTTTATTTCTAGTGCACCATGAAGTTCTCTTTAGGTTATACATTACATGCTAGGATAGTATATTTGCATTTGCAACTAACATGACAGGTTAGGGTCAACTCAAAGAGACACTAAAGAGCTCAAGTCAAGCTACTAATCAAGCGGAGCTCCAATTATGAAAAGAGGCACTTCAACTACTTCAACTAAAGACCTCAACTTGAAGATGCCCACATTCAATGCAACCCCTCCCTTCCAAATCAAGTCCAAGCGTCACCCATTGAGGAGGAGTCGAATGCAAGAAAGGACCAGTCCACATCTTACCATTTGAGACAAGCCATCAATGCGCCATCAATCAAGATTCACAATTTGTGGAAGCCAAGCAAGGCAATCTTCTAGCCGCCCAAGCTTTTGAAGGAAGTAATTCGAAATTCAAAAGGATTCATTGAACCAAGCCACGAATCAATCCAAACCAACAAGGAAAGTTCTAGCCGCCCGAAGATCTTGAAGGAAAGAATTTGAAATTCAAATGCAAACAAGGAAAGCACTCGAAGGATTCGGCTACACAAAGGAAATTCCCAACTAAAATTGAATGTGTATTTTTCTTACTTATCTTGTGAATTCACCTAGGGTGAAATGCCATCATTGTCCCTGGCTCAAACTAGCGTATAAGTTGTAATTCCCTTTCTTTGTCGAGTAGTTGCCTAGTGAAAAAAATATGGTATTTGCAATGGTGCTTGTGTCTCCAAAGACCTCTCCTCTCCCCCTCTTCTAAAGGCCGAGCCCTTTCCCTTCCTCTCTTCCCCTTTCTTCCTTGATCATCCACTCAACTGAAATCTTTGAAGGCCCCCTTACACTCTTGGATGAGACTCTAAGAAAGTTCCATCATCATTTGATCTCTGCAAAGCATAGAAGGAAATTGATAGCTTCATCACTCTCGGCCAACATGAAGGATAGCATCATGAAGACACTTCGGCTAAGTTCGTTCCCCTAATCTTTCTCTATGTTTTAGAACTTAATTTCTACACTGATCTAAGTGTTTGTTGAAGGATTGGCGCAAGAACTTGGGAGCCTAACTCTCCTCTTGGATCTTTGTTGTTGTTGAACACTTTAAATTTTAACACTCACCCACGCATGTGTAGGCATAGATGATTGCATGTGTTTAAGCTTATAGGGCCCTACTTCGTTGCTATCAACCATTGAATCGATGAAGAACGGGAAGGTAACCCTTTCTATTCTCCAGGGGTCCAAGGTGAGCGTTTAATTTCAAGTCTTTATTTTCTTGCAAGTAGATCTAAATTTCGATTTTCTCTACTATTAAAATACCAAAAATATTTTCCAACCATGTTAGAGTAATTCTCAGATTTTATTATAAAATATAAAAATATTTTCTCAAAGCGTTATTTGAATACACCTTTTTCTTGTGTTTGCCCTGTATCAATTTCCACCTTATCACCCATGCCCAAGATCAGACGACGCAATCCGAGCATCTCTATGTCAACCCCACCTTTTTTCCTTGCATCATGCACGGTCATGCATAGGCACACGAGGTGAACTCAATGATTGTCTACGATGTTGCAATAGACACTGTTTTTTTGCTTTTTCACATGAGCACACTATTGTTTCGTAATGGTTGTAAAATCTTAGTTAAGCGCTTCTACAAAGCCAACTCTCAGCTGACTATAATCAAATCCTGTACGATAAACTACCGTGAATACATCTCCCAATATCCTGCACAAGTTTCAGGAGTTCCAAATGTCGCAAACTAAATTATACACCATACGAAATAGCCTAAATATGGGTAGACAAAAAGATACACACCAGAGAGGACTTTGAGGAGGGGGAACATCTAATGCTTAGCCAAAAAACTTTAGATTATATTAACCAAGCATCTAACAAGAAATAACAAGGGCATGCTTAGACAAAAAAAATCTTTCAAACGAAACCTTAGGACGTGGATTCTAAAAATATAGTAAACAGGTAAATCAGTAATATGAAAGAAGAAATTGTAAAATCAGAATTGACAAAAAAATCTTTCACCTATGGAAGAAAATAATTGAGAACTTAATTTATCACATATTGATGATGTTAACTAATGAGAGGGTACAAAAATTGTCATTCCCAACCTTTAAATAAGCATTGTGTGATACTACACCAAAATACGTATATGTTAAATGATGTAGGAGGGGTCACTAAGGATGCAAATATGTTTTTTTTTTTGTAGTTTTGTAATAAGAAAATTGGAACTAAATATACAGTTCTAAGAAAGCGATAAATCTACATATGCAATTCTAGGAAAGCGGTAAATAACAAAATAGTAAAGGACGCTCACCTCGCGGCCCTTGAGAATAGAAGGGCCGAACTTTCCGTTCTTCACCAGTCCATAGTTAGGCAAGTAGGCCCTATGAGCTTACACACAGATTATCAACAATCCCAAACATGCTTGGGTAAAATCTAAGTGTCCAAAGTCCATTTACAACACAACTAAATCAAGGGGAAGGTTAAGTCTTCAAGCTCAAAATCATTTGATCAACTGGATCCTTCAGCTACCTGCAAAAGGGAAACGCGTGCATCAGCTGTTAAGTGGCGAGAGGTCAAAATAGATGGAGACGTGGAGATGGGGAAGACGGAGCGAAGGACGCGTGCAGTTCGCCTGCGCCCCGTTCATCGTCCAGCGGTGTGGAATGGTATGGTGGTGGACGTCGGCTCTGTTGGTGAGTTGGGGCGTCGTCGTTGGGTACGCAAGGAAGGGGAACTCGAAGTCGTGAAGCTCAGTGCTGCGTCAGATCTGAGAGCAGGGGATCTGAAGCAGGTGGTGAAGAACTCGTCGATCCGATGATCCTGCCGGCCGATGATCGGATGCTTCTACGTGGGGCAACAGCATGGAGAGGAGGAGGCGTGGGGCGAGTTTGAGAGGAATCAATCGGCTGGATCGTTGCCAGCGGCTAGCTCGAATGGGCTGAAATAGGGGAGTGGATATAGGAAGCAGGGGGAAAGCCGGGACGACTCGCGGGCAGTCTCGGGCTGCTGCCGTCCGGCGCTGGTAAGCTGGGAAACATCAGAAAAGATGGTGACAATCTAGGAGGGGATGATGGTGGACCGTCGACGACGTCGGAGCGCTAGTGGGGGCGGCGGAGGGGCGAGTTGGTCGGAACAGGGGAAGCTGGCGGAAGGATGCAGAGGCTGCCGGCGATCGTCCGTCATGACACGAAGTTCCGACCTGCTACAGCTGGAGGCTCCTCCGGTCAGGGTGGGCTCGTGGCTGGAGTCTGGGAGCGCTCGGTGGCTGGTCGATGGAGGTCGACGGCGATCAGTGGAGATGGGGCGGAACAGGGGCGGAAGCTGAGGCGTCACCGGAAATCGTTCGATTCCGGCTAACCAGACGTCGGATGGGGCGATCCTGCCGGTTATGGGTTCGACCTGAAAGGGAGGATGTATGGCTGGAGTTTGAGGACGATCCGTCGGCCGGATCGTCGCCGGCGGTGAGGCGAACGGAGAGTTCAGATCTGGACTCGGCAAGCAAGCAGGCGTGGATTGCGACAGCGGCGGAAGAATGTTTAAACGTGGCTAGAGGTGAAAGATGGGTGACGGTAGGAGGAAGAGAGGTGCTCAGCACCTAGAGAAGGAGAGGGAATACAGTGGCGACTCAAGCGCCGGAGGGGAGAAGGAGACATCCGATAGACGGAGAAACTATTTCCATTTTTCATTCAACTTCTTGTCTAAAAACTCTGCTGATTACAAAAGAGGAGAGACCATCTTATAGGTGATGGTTGGAAACATAGCAGGAATTATAGCCGTTGGCTGTAAGCTCCAACGGTGCTTTCCCCTTCAAGCAATGGCATTCTTCTTCTCACAAGCATGCTGTCCTTTTCTTCACGCAAATGGAAACATGCAGCTTGCGAAGCTGTCTTGTTTATCTCCAACAAAAGTAGCAGCTACTTATGCCTTCTTGGTGTCTTCTAATAGATTTGGGGTGCCAAAACTTTGGGTCTCCTTCCTTGTGGGCTGGTTCTTTTCTTTTGGATTGGTCCAAGAGTTTTCTTCATACTTGAACTTGGGTTGAACTCAAGTTGAACTTGGGCTAAAGTTTTGACCTTGATTCGATGTGACCTCATATGACATATGATATGAATTAGTGCCTCATTACAATTAGGATTGCATTCTAATAAAATCAATTAAGATATACGATAATTATGCAAAAATTGACTAAGTCATAAATATGTCAAAATGCTCCTGCATCATTAAAACATGTCAAATCAGTCTTTATTTTACAAATGACATACCAAGCAAAAAAGTGATATTATCATTAATCAGTTCTCATTTCATGGTTGTGTTTTCAATAGAAACGAAAGTTTTGACATAAAAAGGAAGTATTATTGTTTACTTTAGCATGCATTCTACTAGAGAGCGTAGGAAATGTAAGTTTGACATCATAATTCATAGGAAAGATAGATCATGCAACAGTCTGAAAATTCTAGAAAGAGTTCTCAAAATTTGAGCAACCATATTTGACATTGTTACGCAATCACTTCAAATACCAAAAGCATATAGCTATGTTATCAACCAATAAATTTTCTTTGAGGAGTTCAATAAATAAAGGAGTGCAAGACCATTCTTGAAAATATGTAAAGAATCACACCTGCCCTGGTTTAAGCTCAAATGTCTTATCACCAATTGTGAATGAAACACTAGGCATGGAAGCTACAGAAACACAGTCTATAGAGGATTCTCCGGGGACTAGGTAGTCAATCACATAGCAACATGCAGTTCAAGACATGAATAAAATGAAGTAAAACAATGAATATGTGTTTGATAACCTAACCTGATTGATGTAATTCAATATTTGTTCCTGTGCCTTGTTTTGTCTGAGCTGATTCTGCATCCACACAACTGCCATTTCACAAGCAATGTGCATCTTGCCACTATGCAGATCAACTGGGCCATCCCCATTCTCATTGGTCACACTCTCAATACCAATACTACACTAGTAAGAAAAATCACATGAATTACGTAATTGAAACCGAAAATAGAAGATTATTAACCCTGCAAAAGACTATATAATCTATAATGTCTACTTACCTCACACCACGTGTTCCATCCAATGTGCATAAGCCTATCCGTGAGCATATTTGGGTTGGTTGTGTATGGCACATAAACCAGGATTTAACTTTTAGAATAATTTGTCAATGCAGCTAACAGTAAAGTTCTAAAATATTTTTGAGTTGATCAAATGCTTTAGTACCTTTGACATTAATATGTCAAGAATTTGCTGCCCATATTTAGGGTATATTTGGCTCCACTTTTAAACTATTTTTAAGCAGCTTTTAAGCAGAAAGTAGGTAGAAAATTATTTGGCAATGAAAAACAAAAGCAGAAAATATAGTAAAAAAGCAAAAATTGGAAAAGCTACAATTCAATGCTTTTGTGGCTTCTAATTTTTTAAAAAAGTAATACATATGGTTTTGTTTAAAATTTTAAATATTATTATTTTAAATAATTTTAAATTTTAAAACTAAAAAAAATAAAATATATTATTATTTTAAATAATTTAAAATAATATATATTTATTACTTTAAATAATTTAAAATAATATATATTTATTACTTTAAATAATTTAAAATAATATATATATTTATTATTTTAAATTTTGACAACAGTTAAAAGTTATTTATCGAACATCTTATAAATTTTGATGGATAGTAAAACACAATATAATTTAGCACAGTTATAAAGCTTTTCACTCTTAGGAAACAACACGAGAACCTCTAATTGTTTTATTAATTTCTATAATAATTGTCTGCCGATGCATACTTCTTGTCAGTAAAACATTCTATTATATCATGGATTTATAATCAATGAAGAATTATTAACAACACAATTTTATCAGCATTAGAGAAATGGATATTTATTGCATTGTGTTTAACAACTATAATGACTTCATAGTACATTGGCGGCAAAGAAATTTTATGATGTGAGCATCCTCTTATTGTTTTTAATAATTATAGTGTTTATTGTGCAACAATCTAATTACTTAAATTAGCATAAGTAAAGATACTATTGATTCTAACAATTTTGTTTTCTTCAGAAAAGAAAAGAGTGTACTTTATCCAAATTAGAAAAGAAAGTTTGATACACAAAACAATAATTAATGCACTTGATACCTAATGTCAGGCCCTTCATTAGCTAAGACGCGCTAAGCAATCCATGTCAGCATCTTCACGCGTTTCTTCCCTCTCCCACACGACGTACGACGCGAGCCGCACCAACTCACCGCCGCGTGTGTCGCCAGGGAAGAGAAGGGGGTCTGCGGCAGGGGAGGGCAACTCGTGCCCCTCGCCCTCAGCCTCATCGACGCCGCTCCGAGTGCCAGAAGGTTCGCTGGCCGGAGTCCACGCCCACCTAACCTCGTCCTCCACCCGAGGCCTTGTCTCCGAGACCGAGCGCTGACTTATGTCTCCTCGACGCATAGCAGCCAGCGTCTCCTTCCGAGAGACGCACGTTCGTCGTGTCCTCCGACAAGCGTTGCCCTCGCTCCCTCCCTTCCGTCCGACGAGCATCCGAGGCGCACGAGCTCATCGTCCAGCCGAGGCCTCTGCCTCTAGCTCACTGGGAACACACGGAGGGAGGCAGTAAAGAGGAAGAGAAGGAGGACGGACAGTCGGCGTTGCTCCGTTCCACCCACCTGCACCACCGGAGCTCCGACGATCGTGGGATGGCCACACACCCACATCGATGGGTTTGGCGTTGATGTCCATCGTCGAGGGGGAGAGAGAGAGGGAGATAGATGGGCGGGGCAGGGTTCGTTCTCAACCCTGCCAACGGCGTATCCTCTGTTTTGGTCGCCTAATTCTCGCAACCGGTGCCTCCGGCTACTCCCTCGTCCCTGACTGATTTTTCCATCGTTCAGTCATTCGGCCCTTCCGGTTAGACCGGCTGTCCTCCTCGCCTTTTTGAGCTCGCCGGGCTGCCCCCTCGTATAGGCAGTGCAGCATCGGATTCCCATTGCCTCGCCCAGACGTGCGCGAGAAAAGTCTTCACGCACCGTCAGCTCAAGCAGCGCCCATACAGTGCCGGACGCCCGCCCATGCTACACGTCCTCACAGCCGGTTGGCTCCACATCTCGACCCGCCGGACCGAGTATCGTTGTCCCTCTTTTAACCGCTGGTTCAATCGCTACCACCTGACGCCCGTTGTCTCACGCGTTGTGCTTCGCGTCCAGTCGCCATCGCTGTTAGCTCCCGCGCTGGTGGTCCGATCGTCGTGGGGTCGATGCTCGGCGATGTGTCAATGGCTGGTGTCTTCTTCGCCCGTCTTCCCCAGTCCGCCGGCCGACGGCAGGCGTCGCAGTCGTCGCCTACGCCAGAAGCATCGCGTGCTATTTTCCCCAAATCGGGTTTTTTCGATTTCCTCCAGAGTCGGCCGATTTTGACCATTGGTTAACCTTTAATTGGGCTGGGCTGAAAAATCATGGCTGAGCCTAACATTCTCCCCCTCCTAAGTCGTTCATCATCCTCGACGAACTCATAGTGCGGTTCGACTCGCACTCGTAATTCTAACTGATTCACAGGAGAGGGTTCGATGATATCTGCGATCGAATCGGATCGCTTCATTTCCAGGGAGACTCGTCCAACTTGGTTACGCCTAAGTCTCCTCCTTTTCGAAGGTGTCCCATACCACCTCTGTCGAAGAATAACTTAGCTCGTCCCAATTATTTTGCCCCTGAGTCTTCCCTTCATAAAGGCGTCCCTTTATGACGAAAAACTCAGCTCGGGCTGATTTGAAGGATTTTTCCTTGCTGTCCTCCCAAGCTTCCCTCACACAAAAGCGTCCCCTTATGCAAAGTTGGCTCAGTTGAACCAAGAAGAGGGATCTCTTTTGTTTTAGTTGGACACTGTCCACTCTTCTTGTCCCAAATAGCAGTTTTAGAGTCTGTTAACTCTTCCTTATTTCTCCCTAAATAGTAGCTTTAGAGTTCTTCTAATTCTTTTAGTCCACGAATAGCAGTTTTAAAGTCTGCTAACTTGACCGCTTTAAATAGCAGTTTTGAAGTCTGCCAACTTTTCCTCAAATAGCAGTTTTGAAGTCTGCTAACTTTTCCTCAATTAGCAATTTTTAAGGTATATCAACCTTTTCTAAATTTTTCCTCAAAATTTGTCCAACTAGAATTTAATAATAAAGGAAAATTTTATAATATTCGGTGGTGCATAACTGCAACTTACCCAAATTGTCTTTAACCCAACCAGAGTTTTACAAAATATCTCAAAATATTGGACTTCCTCTAAGTCCATTATACCATTTGATTATTAGGGTAACCACGGAATTTACTCAGTTTGCTTGAGTTATTTGAAACTCGGGTTCAAACTTGAAAACCCTTTTGCGGAAATTCAATTTTGGGTCTTTTCCACACTCATCAACCCGTCGCTACGCTCTTATCGGGCCTCGGAATCATGCTCGAGTTCACGTGAGCTCTGGATTTCGGTCTCCGCCCGGAATTACATGCCCCGTCCGAATTTGAGACGCAGCCGAATTCGGCACCCAAACCGCTCACGGGTTCCGGTCCACACCAGGACCCGGTCAACGGTTACGTCCGATGGCGAAACCACACCTCGTTGTTCGCGTCGGAACGCGAGGGAGGTGTCGACGCCACATCCGTGCTCGTGTCCCTCGGCGAGCAGTCCTTCCAAGCGTTCACTTCGTCCGGCGAGCATACGTCACTCCAAATGAGCTCTACGTTCATTCGAAACCTGTATTTGAGCTTAGGCTGGTCGGCGTATGCGTCTGGGCATTCGCAGCCTCCGGGGAGTCATCCCTTTCTTTCATCGAGCTTTGTCACGTGGGTGGAGTGCAATGTCTACCAAAGCAGTCGCCTCCTGTTCGCCGGGGCCACACGACGAGGAAGAAGCAGGAAGATTTAGCGTCAAGGCCGCTCTGCCTCTTTGCGGCTGTGACTGCCTCGACTCCGCCATCTTCCGCTGCTCAAGGGAGAACATCGCCACCACGTGGAGCTAACCTCTTGCTCATGGAGAGGTGCTCTGGTCCCGTCGCAGGGGAAGCCTGCCTCGTCGAAGAGGAAGACGCCCGGAGGAGGGGACGCTGGCTCCCTCTTCTCCTCCACCTCGCGTCACTTGCGGAAGGAACAGCTCGCGTCCCCTGGCTCGTGAAGCAGGGAAGGGGCTGTTCGCCTTCCGTCCAGCCTCGTCGTCATCCCCAACTCGTGGGAAGACGCTCGCCCACTCAGGGCAGTTGCTCCAGTCGTAGTGAGGAGCCGGCCCCGCCGGGGAGGAAAACGCTCGATGGAGGGGACGTTCTCTCCCTCCCCTCTTCCTCCCCGCGTCTCTTGGGGAAGGAGCAGCTCGCGTGGCAGCCCTCGCCCGAGCCTTCGCTCCTTTTCTCCTCTACCTCCACCCGCTTGTGGAGATAATGCTGCCGCCGCGGTTTGCAGCCCTGGAGCAGGGGAAGCACACGGCTTTGCCTGTTGCCGCTGCTTGTTGCCGGAGAGAAGCGCGAGCCTTCGCTTTCTACTCCCAGCTCTTGGAGAAAGGGGAGGCGCTGCCTCGCCTCCCATCCGCTTTTATCGTCATCCCCAACTCCTCTCCCAGGAGTAGTCGCTCCTCAACACTGCTTTGACAATCGTCCGAAGGAGTTCTGTGACTTTGCGTGAGCGACGATAGGAGATGGGTCGAGTCTGGAAGGAGAAGACGTTCATCATCTTCCTCCTTTGCGCCGGCAAGATCGCTGGTACCACTTTGATCGATCGTTCTGATACCACTGTCAGGCCCTTCATTAGTTAAGACGCGCTAAGCAATCCACGTCAGCATCTTCACGCGTTTCTTCCCTCTCCCACACGACGTACGACGTGAGCCGCACCAACTCACCGCTGCGTGTGTCGCCAGGGAAGAGAAGGGGGCCTGCGACAGGGGAGGGCAACTCGCGCCCCTCGCCCTCAGCCTCATCGGCGCCGCTCCGAGCGCCGGAAGGTTCGCTGGCCGGAGTCCACGCCCACCTAACCTCGTCCTCCGCCCGAGGCCTTGTCTCCGAGACCGAGCGCTGACTTATATCTCCTCGACGCATAGCAGCCAGCGTCTCCTTCCGAGAGACGCACGTTCGTCCCTCTTCTCCTCCAGAGCCGGCCGATTTTGACCATTGGTCAACCTTTAATTGGGCTGGGCCGAAAAATCAAGGCTGGGCCTAACACCTAATATCTTTAATCTTAAGAAAACTTTACAAGACAAAACAATCTTCTATGTTATGTTTGTTTTACAAATAAAGTACTAAAATAAATAAGACATACGTATGACCCTTTAACATGAAAATAAAGTTAAGTAGTAATGTATCCACTATCATTGCATGACTCATCTGGATTGGGTATGCGCAAAATAAATGTTTGACGAGAAGTTTTAATTTGAACATGATATGGGCACTCAAACAATGGCTGACTTGAATAGGTAACTCAGATGCACCTTGTGTTGAATCTGAATGTCTCAAACAAATATTTATTTAGGGTAATTTGAGTCTTAAGCTGCTAAACATCAATTTTAGAATTCTAGTTAATTGAAGATAAAATCAATAGTTAGAAAAAGATCATTATATTTCAATTCAAAGAAAGAAATCATTATGTTAAGATTAAATGGATAAATTTTGAAAGCATGTAAAAAAATTTTCTTTTTTACTATTCTCATAGTGTGATACATAATTCCTTTAAGCGAAACTAATAGAAAGAGTAGTGAACCCTATGATATATGTCATTACCATAGGACCTGAAATCAAGGAAGTTCCAGAATCTGCAATTACCATACAACCACTCGCGCAAAAGCCTTACAAATAAGGATATGAGGAAAACTAAATCATGACCTAGAAGAGATACAAAGATAGTCCATGTGAATAGAAAAAACTAGTCCCCATGAAGTACCAGTAGTTTCACCGCCAACAAGAACGTCTTTCATGTTGGACTGGCAAAATTTTGTATAATATATATTAATGATAGTTCAATATTTGAGCAATTTATCATACAAAATTCAGAACATGAACTTGCCATAGCCTTTCAGAGTAACAGGGACATATACATGATTCCCCTTAAAATGATTTGGGTCAAATCCTCCAAAGACAAGTTCACCTCCATTCCCTCCCTCATCATTTCAGTTAAACCATAATGAGAAAATAGGGTCTTTTGATAAGACCTTGCTCCTACTAGTGGAATGAATTAGATGGACCAAACAAATTTAGAACTTTTTTTTTTCTGATAATTATATACTGAATAACAATTAGATATTAGTGTAGAAAGCTAAGTGCTGTGAATCGAATGCCCATCCAGCATTCTTCCACAAGGGAGTTTCAAAAATTTTGATGAAATTAAGAAATTATATTTTCTTATGCTAGTTAGGAAAAAAAATATACATATTTTCTTATGCTAGTAAGGATAAATATACATCTTTTAGTTTATTTTTATAGTATATATACCAAGAACCTTTTAGATAAAATATTGTATCACTTTGAAATACTTTAATTAATTACATTGTGTTCTTCGAGCTTCAAAAATTGTGCCAATCACCATCGAGCCTTTTTTTTTTTTTTTCTTTCTTTCTCCTGCTCTCCTTTGACCTACATTTGTCTTCTGCCCTAGCTCAAGCAAATTATAATGTGCCTCTAATCTCTTGGCTCCCTTCAGCATTGTAGCTTTGACTTCAAATTTCTCCTCATATAAAAGTATTTTTTAGTTAATATTTTATTCTCATATTTGGTTGATAACAATTAATCATTCAAGGATGTCATTGTTAAATGGGATCGTAAAATGTTTTTCCTTGTATCATTTGTACAACTCAATTAAAGTTACTTTTTCTCCTATCATATTGGCTTTGAGTGCACATGGCCTAAAGACTTCAGAGTACATAATTCATTGACACAATAGGAAATTTGAAACCACTTCTCTTAAATTCACAAATAAGACAAGATAATAAAAGTTGCAAGATAAAAAAAAAAAAAAAAAGCTACTAGCGCATGGATTTACCCGATTTCAAATTCGACATGAAAAGACTGATTAAAATACAAATACCGAAAAAGACAATGCAAATATGACACAACCTCCTCCAAAATATGCTATATTAGATGGACAACCATTACTTGCATCTCACACTCTGGTAGTCATATTAGAGGTGGGCAAATGGCATTGACACCGAAGTAACATATTAAAAATTTTAATATTTGGTATTTTAACACTAGTACTTTAATGAAGTCTCGATTACTACAATAGAAGTGCATAGATAATTAATTACAAAATGCATTCTTGATGAACCAATGCTTAGGCAAGCCATTGAAGTTGACAAGGTTCATGACAAGAAGACAATCAACTTTGCTTCTTGAGTAAACTCGCTCCAAATTTGGATGTTTGATGCGTCATTTATACACAGAGCCACAATAGTTTATAAATCCAAGCCTCATCCATATGCAAAAACTCTGATCGATCCTTCTTCCCCTCATCCTTCTCGTGCAAGCCCACCCTTTTCCCTCTGTCATGTTTCTACGGTCCCTTTCTCCCCTCACTCACCCAAACACTTGCTTGATGATTTTCCACTTTTTTCCCTTCTCTCTCACCCAAACATGAGCATACATGAGTGAGAATGGCTTGGTGTGAGCAGCAGAGGAAGAGTCACAGAGTTGACTCACTGATTATGCGCGTAGCAAAAGCATGCGGAAAGCGGGTGAAAAAGCTGATCCATTATAGCTCATTTGCACGCAGCAAAAAGCATGCGGAAAGCGAGTCAACCAGGGAAAAAAAAATTTCTGTGCAGCACTGCTGCCTAGGATTCTTGTGCACAGCCCTCATCTCACCCTTTATCGTGCTTTGGGATTTATGCTTTGCATGAATCTCAAATTGAGTATGATGAGCACAAATCTTAAAGCAACATGAAAGGTGAGATGGGGCTGTGCACAACAAATCCTGGACTGCAGGCTGCACAGCGAATTTTTTCCTTACCTGCGCAGCTAGGTAAGGCTAGGTAAGGCTAAACACAGCCTAAGTCTCGTTGCTTCAGCAGGAAAGAACTAATAACAATGTATGGCTGAGATGAAGCCATAAATTGTGATGGTGCTCGACAAGGTTTTAACTTTCAATGTATCTATATATATACTATAACATACATATAGAAAATTAATCGAACCATCTATTTTCCAATTGTTTCTCTACCTGCTATGTTTTCCCTTTGGCTCTTTCATGGTATCTGGGCGTTCTTCCGCCTCCTTCACAAATCGCTTAGCTTTCTTCTTTTTTTTTGACGAAAGGAGCTCACATAAATAAATCTCTCTGTTCAAATGAGATTTATTTTTCTCATATATGTGTGGTCTCTTCTGAAATCTCCGAGGCACAGACAACTCCTCTAGAAGCTAATTTTTCGGTGGTATTTTCTACCCAGGTTTTTCCCTTATCGATATGCCTAAAGTTAATTCATCTAGATCAAATATAATGTCTTCAAATAATGCCTTTAGCATATCACAATCTTCACTTAATCCTAGGGGCGTTTCTTTTCACCCTATTAAACTTACTCATGATAATTATTTATTATGGAAAACTCAATTGATGCCTTTTTTATGTGTACATGATTGTCTTGATATACTTGATGGAACTTTTCCTTGTCCTAGTCCATCAAATCCAAATTATCATGATTGCAACAAGAAAGATCAGGTGATATTAACATGGATTAGATCAACACTATCAGAACATGTTCTTCCTCTAGTGGTTAGCCTTATGTTGTATCCCAACAAGTAGGTAAATTAAACTTATTTCTAAAGTCGCAGCCAACGCCTAAGTGATGGCGCATAGGGACTTGTCACCCCCTGATACGGCTATAAAAACTTGTTTAATTACCACACTTGTTGTTATCTCCACAAGTGCACGGATACTCGAAGTAATAAAAGATATCGAACCCACAGAGACCTATGTTGTTAAATACTGATCAATTGATTTTTCACTATCTAGGTAATCGAATGAAAGTCAGGTAAATATCGCAAACACACGGAAAGACACTATCAGAGAGAGAAAACTGGGACTAGAGTTTCATTCACTTAGATTTTCATGACTAGATGTACAAAGATATTCATCAATCAAATTCTATTTTGATAAAGACATAATTTACCTAAAAATGGATTATCTCACTTTCGTGCATCCAAATTCTAAGTTGATCGTCTCAAGCGGAAACTCAATGATCACCGTCGTGCATTCGAGTCTCAACACAAGTTTTGCCTATGGTTCTCCAACGTTCTGATCCTCACTTTCATGCAAGATCTCCACGTTTGACACAATAACTCAATCCTAAGTTTGTAATTGTTATCATGGCAATACAAATCACTAAAATTAAATAATAAGAATAATCCTAAGAAAATTCCTATCATATAGTTCTAGGGTTCCAAGTTCTCAAGCAAATCACCTTTCGGTCCTTATTGCGAGAACTCTAAATCATGATGACGAAAATAAACTAAAGAGAATCTTAGAGCAATAATCACATAGGCAAAATTATCAAAGTAGAACAATCATGATGAAAGTAAAAATAATCTAGTCATTAAGAAAATCAAAGGGAATTACTCCCCCATGTCCCAAAAGTAGTTTAAGCTAGCATCGTGAAGGAATTACAATAAGTCATGGTTTCAGAAAATCAAAAATCAAGGAAAAAGAAGAGTTTAAGAAAATACAGCACGACTGTGAAATAAAACACAGCCGTAATTTGCAATTTGAGGCGATGAACAGTGTCGGCGCCTCTTCTTTCTTCGATTCCTCTTCCAATTGATCTCCTTTCAATCTAAAACTTCTGGCGTGTCCTCTCCTCCTTCAGACGAAGCTTCAGTATGAAAATCACGGCCGGAGGTGGTCTGGATTGATCGCGGTGGTGGCGTGAATCCTGATTTCTCTCTCGATAGTTGATGAAAATTTGGGCTTTCGGTGTGTGTGTAATCCTCCTGTCAAAGGCTCCCCGATTGCTTCTTACGGCTTCGAGTATAAAGCTCTGGTTTGCTCGCAATCATCTCCGCAAGAATCGGACTTCAGAATTGACCTGGAAATCGCGTTTAACAACAGAAATACAGCAATGTAATAGTTTACGGCACTGCCGTAAAATCGGTCGAGTTTTCTGTTCTGATGTCGTCTGGGAAATACGGCACCGTAATCTGGTTTACGGTACTGCTGTAATATTGGCTGAACTCTCTATTCGAAAGTGACCGGAAAATACGGCCCGTGTAATCCTTTACGGTGGTGCCGTAAAATCAAGCAAAGTTTCTGTTCTGAATCGCTTTGAAATACGGTACTGTAATCTGGTTTACGGTACTGCCATAAAATCCAAAAAACCTTATGTTCGGAAACTCCTCAAAATACGGCAGTGGCTCGGATTTTACGGTAGCGTATGAAAATACGGTACCGTAAAATAGGTTACGACACTGCTGTAATTTGTTGACTTGCTCCGTTTTCCGTGAAATTTCTTGGGTGATTTCCTCTTAATGATGATAACTCTTCTATGTGTTTGATTTTGCTTGAAAACTCCTTGAAATAATGCATTTTTACCTGAAAATCATGAAAAACCAAAATAGAAGTAGACTTTGCAATATTCGATGAATTTAGCATGAAAACAAGCAAAAGATCCTCAATTTAGTATGAAAAGATATCCAAAATGATACAAAATATACTACATATTTTGGTGTCATCACCTTAACTCATCATTAAAAACACAATTACAAAGGATGAAACAAAGAGACAAATCTATTGATGAGTATATGCAAAATGTCAAAAATATTGCCAACAACTTTGCAGTAATAGGACATCCAATATCAGGTTCTGATCTTCTAATATACATATTAACAAGTTTAGGCATCTTATGATAATGTTATTGTAGCCATATCTATACGTGTTGAAAATTTTAGTCTTGAAGAGGTTCATGGTAAGCTCTCCTAGCATGAATGTCTATTACAGTCACAATCTATGCGGAATTCTGAACACTCGCTTCTAGCTATTCATGTAACAAAAGTCAATGATTATATGGGCTCTAATCCTGAACGTGGTGGTTGCAACAATGGAGGCAAATTTGGTAGAGGCAGAGGACATCATCACGTAAAATGTTAGATATGTCTTGCTTTTGGACATTATGCTCATGAATGTTATAAACAATTTGACAACACTTATTCTAAGGCGGATATTCACAAGGCAGAGATTCACATGGTGGTAAACAACCATATGCACATCATACCACTCTTTCTCCTACTTCCTTTGCAATTAACTGGTACTTAGATTGCCATGCCCCGATGGCTACTAGACCCCAACCAATGGCCCACCAACAAAGCATGACAATTTGGGCTTGCTAATTTTGCCCGACCCAACACTGTTAACATGAAATCAATAGTAGAAAACCCAAAGTACATAAATATATCAACATCTAACAACACTGACGGGTACAACAACTCAGCCACATGACCAAACATCAACATATAAATACAACTATTATTGGGAAGTCATCTACAACTATCTATCTATGACTGATCCGCCCGCGACCGACGCGCACTAAGACCTAAAATAAAATAACAAAAACAGGGGTTGTTAGCTAGAAGGTGATGTAGCTACTGTAGGAGAGATGGTCCTTAGTTCCGTACTCTAGGGTGTTTAGATGATACTCGGAAAACGTAAGAGAGTCTTGAGATGAGGGAAGTAAAAAATGCGTGGAAAGTGCAGTAGAAACACGAGGAAAACATAGATGAATATGTTTCGGGGCAACACAAATGCAAGAGGAACTAAACGACACCCAAATCTACAAACTTGAACTCACTAACCTCTTAGCGAGCAACTTTAAGCGCAACATGTTCTTAGGGGACAACGGATTAGTGGAGCTCAGCTCGCGCACCTATGATCCTGCAAACACACCAAGAAATAGAAAATCGTTCCACGCCTCTAATGTACGGATGCTCGTGGGGGTGAAGGGAAGTGCTAACCACAGCGAAAAGAACATACGAATTTCTGAAAACAGGCAAACCTGACCCACCAGAGGTGGTGAAGTTTACTTCTTTGCAAATAGGAAGGAGTACACGTAGGGAGTCAAGGCCGGCCCAAGGATCCAACACCTAGATCGGAACTCGATTGCCGCCACAAACACTAGAGTCGAGGCACCAACCTCCACTCTTACACACTCTGAAGTTGAGGCACCAACCACAACTTCTACAGCACACTATGAGCACTCTATCACTACTAGAGAACTAAGGAAGATGTTATCCCAGCCCTCTCTTTTATAGAACAAAAGCAGAGGGAACAAGACAAGGATAACATCTCAACAACTACCTACTCAAACCATCAAAAAGTAGTCAAACTGCTACATAAGACAAAAGGGAATAAAATCCTACCAACTATAACTAAAGCTTCTGCGCCTGTCCTTGATTCCGAGGGTGTACGGCAGTCGTCCATCAAACGAACTCGAAGCAAGCGGCGATAAAGTAGCACAATTTCGAAATTGTGGGCTGGTTCATTACGGTCGAAGTTTGCTCTTGGGTCGTGTTGTTGAGATGGTTGTCGTATCCGTCTTGGGCCTGGCCGTCGGTTGGCCGAGTTGGGAGGCCCATGGGCTGGAGGATCTCGGTGTGGACCAAGAGTGGGCTAATGACCCCCATGTATTGATCTGGTAGTTGGCTTGAGCATTGGGATCGCCGGATTATCACATTGTTGAGCTCTTTTGGGTCCTCTTGAGATGGATGAATGTGGTATGGAGTGTGATATACGTCGAAACGGGGTTGTCAGGGTGAATCGGCGTCTTAAGGGGGGATCACGGCCTGGCTATAATGGCTTTCACGGCCATGACTGTGTGGTTCGGAGGTCGCCAAGGCGTTCAAGGCCTCGTCGTGAATAGGTTCACGCCCGTGCTTTATTTTGCGTCTGGGATCCGCGATGTTGTAGTTTTTTGCCGAGGAGATCATGACCTGCCCGTGATCGTGTTCACAGCCATGACCGCGTTTGCGTCCAGAATCACCGATTTTCTCAATTTTTTGCTGACGAGATCATGGCCTGCCTGTGATCATGCTCACAGCTGTGATCTTGCGCGCCGGAATCCGCCAAGGAGTTTGCAACTTGGCCGTGATAGTGTTCATGGTCGTGCTTCTGTCCGCGGCTGGAGCTCACATTTTTCATCGAGGCCATCACGCCCGTGATGGTCTTCACGGCCTGCCCGTTATTACCTTACAGAAAATTTTGGGAGCGTGTTTTCTCATCCAGATCTGCCCCCTCTTCAGTGATAGCTTCTCTTGCATCAACCCCCCCCCCCCCATTTGAAGAGTTCTCCTTCGGAGAGGTAGGGGAAAGGGCTCATCGGTGCCTAAGGGCTCCTCCAAAGGGCCATGGAAGGGAAGAACGTTTGCCATGTTGAAGCCAGGATTGATCCCCATGCTCTTGGGCAGATCCAGGACATAGGCGTTGGAGCCAATCCGTCGCACCACCGCATATGACCCCATGTACCGTGGCTAGAGCTTAAAGTGTGCCCAGTTGGATACATGCTCAGGGTGGATTCACACTCTTACCAATTCACCTATAGAAAAGTGCTATGGCCTACAGTATTCGTTGGCTCTCAAAGCATTGTGAGTGTTGCCCAAAAAGATTCGATTTTGAGCTTCCTCATGCAAATTAGAAACATGATGAGCAAAGGTGTATAAATTATGAATGTTCAGAGAGGTGGGACTCCATGGGGAGATCATACAAGTCAATGGGTTTATGGGGCTGTTGAACAAGGATCATTTGGAAGGGACTTAGACCGGTAGACCGATTGACCAAATTATTGTAAGCGAACTCAGCTATGGGGAGCACAACGTCCCAAGTTCTAGGGTAATCGCCCACAAGACAATGGAGCAAATTGCCTAATCTCCGGCTGACGACCTCAGTTTGCCCATCAGTTTGCGGGTGATAGGCTGTGGAAAATTTCAGTGTGGTGTCCAAGAGGGCCCACTGTGAACGCCAGAAGTGGCTCACAAAACGGGTGTCACGATCGGACACGATGGTTACTAGTAAGCCATGAAGGCACACAATCTCCTTGATAAAGAGATGGGCCACACGTGGGAGGCGTCCGATGTCCAATAGCAAGGGATGCCATTTTGGAGAATCGGTCCACGACAATGTAGGCTGAATCGAAACGTGATGTGGTCTAGGGCAACCCAAGGACAAAGTCCATGCTAAGGTTGCGCCACGGGCTTCTAGAGACAGGCAACGGGGTGTACAGACCCATATTCGGCGGACTGGGTTTAGCCATTTGGCAGGTGCCACAATGGTAGACAATACGCTCCGCGTCTTTATGCCATATCTACATGCTTCATTCCTATCTCCAATGATAGTTTACTCAAGACATTAGCTTTCTAGCACTCTTCAACATATTGAATAAAATAAGGAATCTTGAACATAGTAGCAACACTCTTCATTCTCTTGCATTTTCTCATCCTCCTTTACGGACTCGTAGAAGTCCTCCATGTCACGCTTGGTCGGAGGAAACCCGGTGCGATCCCAGAAATCGACGGCACCTTGGAGGATGGTGGCATGGGCCTCGGAGACAGAGTCGTCTGACTGACTCTTGCGGGGAGAGGGGATCTTTTCTGTATCGCCTTGGTGATTCTTGAGCTTGTGATTCCAGTGGGCCTTCAAGGGGGAGGCGTTGCCGGCCATCAGCTGAGCGTGGGGGATTAGGGTTAGGGCTGGGAGAAGCGTGGGAGGGAGGGAGCGGGTTGGGGATTTAAACAGGCATGGGGATGGGAAGTCGTACAGGCGTTCAGACTTCGGAGGGAGGTACGGAATTTGAACAACGTTCAAAGAAAATGTCCTAGGCACTGCCCATGCATAAAATGGCCTAGGCACGGGTTCATCTACTGTTCAGTGAGCATCATTGAGTGCGCATCTCAATGCCGCTCACGACGTTTGATATCTGTGAACTTTAGTTAAGGTACAAAAAATTCAACAATAATGGGCAAAATTCGACAATAAGTATAAATATAAAAATTAACAAAAATAATAAAGAAAAAAAATAATGTAAAGTTTGACAATAACCAGGTTTGATAATAAACAAAAAAATTTGACAAATAGTTATAAAACAACAAAGTTCGACAATAACCCAATATCGTCGAACTTATTTAAAACTTATAATTTTATCATCGAACTTTGTCTTATATCGTCGAACTTATTTAAAATTTAAAATTTTATCGTCGAACTTTGTCATATATCGTCGAACTTATTTAAAACTTATAATTTCATTGTCGAACTTTGTCATAGATCGTCGAACTTATTTAAAAATTATAAATTTATCGTCAAATATCGTCGACAATAAAATCATAAGTTTGAGAAAAGTTCAACGATATCTGACAAAGTTCGACGATAAATTTATAAATTTTAAATAAGTACAATGATATATGACAAAGTTTGACGATAAAATTATAAGTTTTAAATAAGTTCGACGATATATGACAAAGTTCGACGATAAAATTATAAGTTTTAAATAAGTTCGATGATATATGACAAAGTTCGATGATAAAATTATAAATTTTAAATAAGTTCGACGTTGTAAGACAAAGTTTGACGATAAAATTATAAGTTTTAAAAAAAGTTCGACGATATTGGGTTATTGTCGAACTTTGTTATTTTATAAGTTTTTGTCGAACTTTGTTGTTTATTGTCGAACCTGGTTATTGTCAAACTTTATATTTATTGTCAAATTTAATAGAAAAGTATACCGAACTAACTCCGTGAGCGGCAGTGAAATGCATGCTCATTGAATGGTGGATGAAACCCATGCCTAGGCCATTTTAGGCACGGGCCATGCCTAGGATAATTTCTAGGGCGTTCAGGATTCGGAACTCTGTGTTGCTTCCACTTTTGAACAACATTCTGTGTTGTTATTTGACTCATGTATCAATAAATAGATACATTCATCTATAATCATCAATGAATGTTTTAAAAAGTTACACTCACCCATTAATTCATTTTATAATTAAAATACAAAAAATAAAGCAAAATCAACCTAGGCTCACACGTTTGTTCTAATTGAATCTGAGGTGCTATTCGTATTTGATAAGATCTAGATCGTCGATGAATCTGCATGAGATTCGAGCCATCAAATGAACCTTAGAGAGAACCTTATCTATTAAAGTATTCTTATTAAAATAAAGTTTTACTTTTCTTCTTCTTTGTTAAACTTGCTAGAAGTCAATTTTGTAATAATGAGTGTATTGCTTTCAAAAATTAAAACTTATTTATGAAGTATGAGTTGAAATGGATAAATTTTAATTTATGAAATATAGTAAATTGAATTGATTTATGTATATTTCCAGAATTTGATTTGTGAGCACTTTTATAAAATGTATTTATGTTTATAATTTTATACAAATTGAATAAATGGATTTACGAATGAATAAAGTAGAGTTGTGTTCATAAGTTTAGAGCAAAGCAAGAATCACATTCCGTGAGGCCTTTGAGGTTGTCCCTATCAGATATAAGAACTCGTCAAGGAGATGACAACCCACATTTATCAACCCCCAGATCAGACGATGCAGTCCGAGCACCTCTACTTCAACCAACCCTTTTTACGCCATACCTAGGCCCAAGAGGTGAACTCAATCATTGTCTCCGACGTTGCAATAGACAGTATTTCATTGCTTTTTACGTGAGCACACTATTGCTTCGTAATGGTTGTAAAATCTTGCTTAAGCTATTGATACAATTAATATGAGTCATATATTATTAGAATTAATTATATATAGCTATTTTTAATTTTAACCTTACTAAAGTAATTAATTAAAAAATTAATTATTATGACTAAAATTATTTTAATTATATGGAATATTATTTTGTGCAGGGACTTAGGAATTTTTTATATTTTCGTGATGAGTTAAAAATAGAAACAATAATAAATTATGTCGTAGTCTATATAGATGTGTTTCTTTTAACTAATTAACAAAGAGTTTTCTCTTTTAAGAAAACTTCTTCCCCCATACATATATGTGTAAGCCTCATCAGCTAGACTATAATGATTTTGCTCTGAATCTGAAAAATACAAAGTTTGTGGAAATTCAGGACTAATGCGTTCTTAACTCCAAAAATATTATGAATTCTTTATGTTGGGGAAAAATGGTTCAATTTCAATTTCATGAAAATATGATACGACCATTTCAAATTCACCTTATGGACATAAGACTTTTATTTAAGTGGGTTATGGCTTCCAATGAAGTCAAGCATTCATTGTTAATTACCCCTAAATAGCTTAGGGCACCTTTGATTAAGAGATCTAAACATATAAAATCAAAATAAAGACAAATATTCAGAAGAACAATATCATTCATTCATAACATCTGCCATAAAGGCTTACAATTTCAACATAATTTCATTTTCATTCATTCACATTCTTTATGTTAGAATAATTTTTGCATATTCATAAAATAGGATCTTTGTATAGACTTAGAAAAACATGAAGAACAAATATTAAACACATACCTGATTGCGCCATTATTCCTTTTGTGTTGTAATATCACTGTGGCTAGAGATCTTCCACTGCTTTCCTTCTTTTAGACGGCTCTTAATGGGAAGAGACCAAGGAAATGATCGAAGGATGCAAGTGGGGACCTAGCCCATATTTATAATGGAAAAACCCCAGCTCCCCCCATGAAGGAGTTTTGGGTTTCGGGTGCGAAATCTATAATCCAATAAAGATTAACTATTAAGGATTTCTCTCAAACCCAGGGTGCAGAATCCGATATCCAATAGTGATTCTTCTTATAACCCGCGGTCTACACAGGCCGTCTTTCGCATTCAATAATGAGATGTTATGGGCCAATAAATTAATTAACAAATGCTCCCACAAATCAATAATGTTAGACCAAAATTCCAACATTCTCCCACTTGGTCAACATTAATTGATTTATAATCTAAAATTTTATAAATAATAATCATTTGTAATATATATTAAAAACAATTTTGAAAGGGAGATGCATTTGTTAATCATGATAACACCTCATTCAATCCGCTCTAATGCAATTACCAATATTGAATCATGACGAAACATTGTATTAATATGCAATACAAGTCCTCCATGGTCACAAATATTAGTAGATTACATCAACATGGATCGCAATGTGACTGTGTAGTAAAATGATAAAAAAAATTAGTATCATTTTCTTATCGGTCCTCTTTATGATTTCTCGAGCCGAATGAGAAATCTACTTTATGGTTTCTCTTAATATGTATGAGAAAACCGACACCAATGTGTCCATATATGTCTCATAAATTTCTCTAAATTGTATGAGAGAATTTCTTTATGATTTCTCTAAACCATGTGAGAAATCATTAATTTTAAACTGAGACATATGTCACTCGGCAAAACCGCCATGCTTAAGGTTATATTATCCTTAAGACTTTAAAATTATTTAGCAAACCGCCATGCTTAAGGTTATATTATCCTTAAGACTTTAAAATTATTTAGCAAACCGCCATGCTTAAGGTTATATTATCCTTAAGACTTTAAACTTACTTGGCAAACCGCCATGCTTAAGGTTACCTTAAGACTTTGAATTGTACAATTGCAAATGTTATGCACATAATTAGTACAATGCAAAAAAACCAATCACATGAACTCAACATCACATAACATGTATCAATTCAAACAATATATGTGCACTCTAATTGATACAAATAAAAATGTGAATCAAATAATTGAATTCAACATTATATTGCATGAAACTCCCACTAACCAAATACATTAAGAGATTCCACAATATCCCATGTGTATAACATGATTCTCAAATAGTAGATATTGAGCTCTTGATTAATGGATATGCAATAAAAATGTTAAAATTGATATATTCAATCACTATGTTTCCTTTCTTAATTAGATCCATGACTGTGGGACACTTAGCCTCATGATGTATATTGCACTTGGCCTTTAATGATCTAGGTCAAACCAATGCAAGGCAATTGTCAGATAAAACTTTATGAGACTTAGAATTGGAATCAACTATCAACAAATCTTGTGATAAAATCCTTAAGCCATATAACTTAAAATAATTGCTTATCTTGCATCTTTTAAGACCAAAAGATATACAACTAATTTGAAGATTATAAGAGCCATAAACTGAAATCCTATTTACCATGATTTAAACACAAACTTTATAGATTATCAACGAGAATGGAATCATTAACCGTCTTGAGAAAAGAATTAACTTTGCTATTAATCAAAATCATCTTCTATTAATATTAAAAATCAAGTTCTCTAGAAAGAAAAATGTAAACTGTTGGTTGAAACAAAATATGAGATTACACTGATAGACTCAATAAATAAAAATTACTACAATCCATATCAATTCTCAATTTATGATTTATCATCTATCTTCTTAGTATCAATTTGTCCCTGAGCTTCTTGACCTTTCTTCTTTTCTAACCATGTCTTAAATTTGAGAAAATTCTGTTTCACATGACCTTTTTTTTCTACAAAAGAAACATTTCAATCCTCTTTTCATGGTTGAAGAAGAACCTCTAATATTCTCAGCTTGTTGTTTATAAGGCTTGACTTTTGGAGTATACTTAAGCCTACTATGCATCCTTTTCTTGCCATCAAATTTTTCTTCCAATTGTGAAGACTTGGAGTGAGAAACAAGTAGAGCGGTCTCATGAAGTTCCCTTTGAAACTTAGCTTATTCATTAACACATTTAGATATCGAATCATTAATAGTGCATGACCCATCTAGTGCATTGTAAGTGGTCTTAATCTAGCTAAACTGTGAAGGAAGAGAATTTAAGGCGTGATGCACAAAAAATTTATCAGCTAGCTCAATATCATGAGCTTTTAATTTATCTTGAATATGCACCATCCTCATGACAAAATGGTTACACTAGGAATGTAATATGACCATTCTCAAATTCACCTTAAATTAATAAGGTTTTTATTTAATGGGTTCTGGCTTCCAACGAGCGCAAAGCGCTCATTGTTAATTACCCCTAGAATTAGGGAACCTTTGATTAAGAGATCTATAATACGCAACAAAATAAGAGGAACAGAGTCAAACGATATCATTCATGAATTTAATTTGACATGGTACATAAGATGATAAAGGAAAAGAGCTTCCATCAACATGGACAATTCGTGTTCGTCAAGCTCTGGTCTTGTGACGGCGTATTGGGTAATATTCGGCCTAGGCAGTACAACGTCATATTGAGGAGCTACGCCCCGATGGTAAACATCGACGTACGCACCTCCCAAACAATATTCCATTGTAATGCATTAAGACACGTTGGGTATTAGAGTTGGAAGATCACCCGGCCTTAAAGGCGTATTGGATGTTTTGAATTTGAGAGAAATTACCCAGCCTTATAGTGTGGTGGATAATTTGATTTGGAATTTATCCGGCCTTGCGGCATGGTGGATGATTTGATTTGGAAATTTATCTGGCCTCGCGGCGTATTGGATAATTTGATTTGGAATTTATCCGGCCTTGTGGCGTATTGGATAATTTGATTTTGAAGGAAAATTACCCGGCCTTGACGGCATGTTGGATAATTTGATTTGGAATTTATCCAGCCTTGCGGCGTGTTGGTTAATTTGATTGAGAATTTATCCGGCCTTGCGGCATGTTGGATAATTTGATTGAGAATTTATCTAGCCTTATGGGGTGAGGAGTAATTTTGATTTAAGAATTTATTTTTTATTTGGCCATGATGAGCGCGACGCCATATTGAGGAGATACGCCCCGATGATAAACAACGACGTACGCATCTCCCAAACAATATTTCGTGGCATGGGCCTAAGGCTTATTAATTTTGCTTAAACCTATCATTCAATTTTGGAGGAGTGCAGGTTATTCGTGAAAGGCGAACCTAGGTCACAAGCATTATTCAATAACAAAACTTGTTGCAGCGGAAATTCTAGGATCGCATGACATGAGCACATGATCAACCTTCTATTGTATGTATAGGACAAGCTAGAGTATTACTTGAGCCATGGTGTGAGAGACGACTTGAAAGATGAAAGGGGCGAGTGCCGCTTCTCCAAAGATGTCACACACAAGATGAGAAAGGCTTTCTTCCTTGTGTTCCTTGTGCTAGCAAAGACACTAAGGAGTCTTGATCGTTTCTTGGAAAGGGTGATGCGTGTTCCCTTGTCGCCGGTCGAGCTTCTCTTCCTTGCGTGAAGATGATCCACACGAGAGCACGAGAGCGACGAGAGGAGGAGGAGGCGAGAGGGCTTTCGAAAACGTGGGGTGCACTAAAGGAAAATTCGGCCACCACTTATGGTAAGAACCGAATTAGTAACTCCCTCCATAACTTCCCTTTAAGCGATCGAAAACTCCTCATTGATTGAACCATGCGTTCACAAGTGAACCGGTTCAATCTCAATTTGGTTCAAGCACCAAATCAAACCAGCCCTGGTTATAATCTTCTTTGAACCAAATGGCTCAAGATCTAACCACACATCACATTGAACCCCTGATCTTTACGATCAAGCTTCAATCCTCCGATCAAAGCTTACCGATCACATGTCCTAATCAATCAAACATGATTAGACTAGATCTCACTTTTAATCAGAGCTTAAATTCCTTTAAACTGAACTAGAATAATTCCAGTCCACACGATTTGACATAAGTAAGCCATATCATCAAATTGTGCGACCCTAAGGGTTTCCTTCAATGTCGGTAACGATAACTTACATTATCACGACCAGAGAGAGGTATCTAGCAACACATCACTGTCTTCCAATATGAAGGAAAGAGTCTTCCAAGACTACTCCCAAACCACAGCACAAGTGTGAATCTCATTCACTTGACATACATGTTTCCCTTTGCCACTGGATGTTCTCGTCGGACAAGCGTGTCAAGCCTGTGATTCCAACATGATGAAAATGGTTAGATCAGATGAACATAGTCATCTGGGTATGGCCATACACATTCTCAACCATTTCATCCATAGGGCCCCTTTAGAACATCACACTCTAACCAGGAGAGGCAATCCTATATCTATCACAAGTACCCTAACGTGACTCATGCTCACTATCCAAGATAACCCTTAATCATTATCTTTCAAACGATATGGAACTATCTCAAGATAATGCCAATCATCACTTAGAAACACAAGTGATCTCAAGTCAGAGGGAATATGCCACTTGCTTGCATACAAGGATTATTCACATTGTGACAAACAATTGAATATCCTGAGAAGGGTCAGTCCAGTACATCCAATGCACCTATGTGTCTAAATCTTATTCCATGCTCGAAGCATCCTATAAGATTAGAACACATATTAGTCTCAATCATACCAAGGCTGTCTCATGTTCACCAAGATATCTCGACTAAGGACAATACTGAATGTCAGCTAAACTGAACATCATTGAGACATTACTCAGAAGTATACATATAACAGCAGACAATGTAACAATCTGAATAACAACAATTGCCTTTACAAACAAATATTTAGTTTATACATGATACTGACAATAACCCAAGGCCTCAAACATTAGCCTTAAGGGCATACCCTAACAATCTCCCACTTGCACTTAAACTAATGGTTGAGAAATCTCAAGCCCATATTTTTACAGTGCTCGTCATGCTTCTGCTGCGTCAGAGGCTTTGTAAGCGGGTCAGCTAGATTGTCATCTGTATGAATCTTGCAGATCTTGATGTCTCCTCGATCAATGATTTCACGGATCAAGTGAAACCTTCTCTGTATGTGCTTGGACTTCTGGTGTGACCGTGGTTCCTTCGCTTGTGCAATCGCTCCGGTGTTATCACAGAAGATAACCAATGGATCTGCACTTGAAGGAACAACACCAAGTTCCTGAATGAACTTACGAATCCATACTGCCTCCTTTGATGCTTCTGAGGCTGCAACATACTCGGCTTCTGTTGTGGAATCAGCAACAATTGATTGTTTGAAACTTTTCCATACCACTGCTCCTCCATTCAAGCTAAATACATAGCCTGATTGCGATCGGAAATCGTCTTGGTCAGATTGGAACGAAGCATCAGTATATCCTTCAATATTGAGTTCTTCCTGACCTCCATAAATCAAGAACATATCTTTGGTTCTCCGAAGATATTTCAAACGTTCTTGACTGCAATCTAGTGTGCCTTCCCTGGATTACCTTGGAACCGACTGGTCACGCTTAACCCGTAAGCGACGTCTGGGCGAGTACATAACATCGCATACATGATGGACCCAATAGCCGAAGCATAAGGCGTATTGTCCATCTCATCTTTCTCAGACTGTGTTTGAGGACACTGGCTCTTTGAAAGATTCAGACCATGTCTGACTGGAAGATATCCTCTATTAGAGTTTTCTAAATGGAATCTCTCCAGGACCTTATCGATGTAAGTACTTTGGCATAGCCCGAGAAGCCTATTAGATCTATCTCTAGAGATCTTCACACCTAGTATATAGGTGGCTTCTCCTAAATCTTTCATCTGGAAACATTTTCTTAACCATGCTTTGACTGCATGCAGTTCAGGAATATCGTTTCCAATGATTAATATATCATCGACGTAGAGAACTAGGAAAGTAATCACGCTCCCACTAAACCTTTTATATACACACGGGTTATCTTCATTTTTGATGAAACCAAATTCAGAAACTGATTCATCAAAACGAATATTCCAGCTTCTCGATGCTTGTTTTAGTCCATAAATGGACTTCTTTAATTTGCATATTTTATGACATTCTGATGGGTTAATGATACCTTCAGGTTGTGTCATGTACACATCCTCTTCTAATTTTCCGTTAAGGAAAGCGGTTTTCACATCCATTTGCCAGATCTCATAATCATAATATGCTGCTATCGCGAGAATAATTCGAATGGACTTGAACATGGCTACAGGAGAGAAAGTTTCATCATAATCTATCCCGTAGATTTGTTTGAAACCTTTCGCAACTAGCCTGCCCTTATAGGTAACTACGTTACCATCCATGTCTTTCTTCTTTCTGAAGATCCACTTACAGCCTATAGGGTTTATTCCCGGAGGCGGATCAACCAAATCCCAGACTTGGTTGTCTGACATGGAGTCCATCTCGGCTCGCATAGCTTCAAGCCATCTTGCTGACTCCGGTCCACTGACCGCATCCGCATAAGTTAGGGGTTCATCATTAATGATGTAGACTCCGTCATAGCGCTCAGGCTGACGATGAATCCTTCCCGATCTACGCGGTTCCCGTGATGCCTGAGCCTCAGGTTGAACATTAACCTGATCTATTGGTTCAGGCTCATCCAACTTTGCTTGACAACTTTGTCCCTCTTCTGGAATTTCATCCAGCTTTATTTCTCTCCCACTGGCTCAGGTTGAACATTAACCTGATCTATTGGAATTTCATCCAGCTTTAACCCTGTCATTCATCAAGCTGAAATACAAAGGAACGGGATTTGCAATGCTGCGTGCGCCTTTGGTCTCACGTCTTCTAGTCAAAGGGTAAAGTTCCTTGCATTGACTACTCAAACGACGGACAGATTTCTTCCGTCACTCAGACGATGGACGAAGCCTGAGCAATCCGTTTAGGCGACAGCGATGTCGGGCGAGAAGGCGCCAGCGGATTTGGCGATCATACTCTTCGAGGGAACAGAGGCGAAGGACGTTCGCCTATTTTTGAAAGTAGCGACAATCAATGGTCTGTCGCTACCAGCGGAGTCTTTCGGGCACAGAGGTTGGCGGCCAACCGCGGTGGTGACTCCTATGAGAATAGACGGGAAGTATTCGTCCGAGGCAGAAACGGGGAGGCAATGAAGCCCGGCGAGGCCGTGAAGCAAAAAGGTCGACAGCGTTTGAGGGAGCCACTTGGACTAGAGCTCAAAACTTAGCATGGGATCGGCGACTGAGCTTTGTCATCTGAGGGTAACTCAGGTTTTGGAGTGTGGATCAAGGTAATATGGAAGCTTTTTGCCTCTAATTCATCTCTCTTTTTTTATTCTGACTCCTTTTCTCACTGAGATCGATTTCATTCTTCGACTAGTTGATCGAATGGATCTTCGGGCTTATAATTGGTTTCGCTGACGGAGAATCACTTCACGCCATCCCGGGTCCGTGGCAGAGGAGGCGATAATGGGGTGAAGGTTATGAACTCTGATTTTTTGTCACTCTTTCACTGTTTCGACATGGTGTAATTCTGTCATTCACTTACTTCAGAAGGAAAGGGATCCCCAGAATTCAGGATAATGGCAGAATAATTGTTGGAGTAGCAAGGTTGGTAGAGATTTCAAATGGCCTCTGGAACCTTCAACAAGATTAACGGGGGAGGCGAAAAACTCAGGTGTCTCAAATGTATCCTTCAGTTCTTTAGGCTTTGATGGATTTTTAGTGGGCTGGATTCGTTCCGGGTTTCTAGCCCATTAGCAAGATGGGCTTGGGCTAGATTTGTCTGAGCCCAGCCTGCTCATTCCCTTCTTCCCCCTTATTATTATTTTTTTTCTTTTCATTGTTTCTTTAACGGCTCTATTTTCCTTTTGGTCTCGATAGAGGTCCTCCGAGTTCGAGTTTGGGCATATTCGAAGTCTCTGGTGCTCGGCGGCGATCAGCGGTTTCTGTTAGGTAAACAAAAAATATTTTTTTTGTGCAGGCAATTTCATTCCTCCTCCAATAACACCGCTTCTCTGCCATCTTCCTCCTGTAGCCTTACGACAAAGCTAGGCTCTGTTACTTCCCCTTTGCAGTGTTCATTCTCCGGTAACACAGCAAACGGGGTTCAGGGAAATCCGCCAGGCAAGCATCTATGGCGCAGCAATGCTTTGCCCGAATAACTTTGTTTCGTCACCCTCTTCTCTCTTTTTACTTCTCGGCTATCCCTCTTCTCCGTAGGGATTTCCTGCAGAGATTTGGTGTAACAGCGGGCTCCCTTGGGCGACACTTCTTAGCACAATGATATTTAGAGTCAACACTTCTTACCACAGCGAATTTAAGGGGAGGACTGAAGGCTTTAATAGGTACTGCTTCCTTATCTCTTCTCTTTTATGATCTGAGCACAAGCTCCCTTTCCACATCTCACCTTTGTTTTATTATAATTTTTTTACTCGACATTCTCTCGACTCTGAATCATTTTTATCCTGTTACCCTCTTTCGCATGTTTTTTTTAGGCATTCTAGTCTTCCCCCTCTTTTTCTCTTCTCTGTACCCTTCCTTTCTTTTTTGTTATTTCTTTTTCTTCAATCCGTCCCTTCTCCTTCTCATTACCGTGTATTTTCCAAACGGCAGATTGGATACATGGTGCCGGGATGCTTAGCACATCTTAGGCCTAAGAAATAGTAAAAAGAAAATGGTGCGTGTATATGAAGTGGTGTGTGTGTATATTGTGTTGCCAGGATGCTTAATGCATCTTAGGCCTAAGAAGCAGTAAGAAGAAGTGGTGTGTGTATGCGTGAAGTGGTGCGTGTATACCTGAAGTGGTGCATGTGTATATTGTGTCGCCAGGATGCTTAGTGCATCTTAGGCCTAGGTAGTAACAAAAGAAAACTCTCCTCTTTACCTTCCGCGGTCTCCCAAGTGTTTTCTCCTTCTACTTCTCACGCTCCCTTCTTCTTGCTGTTTTTTTTTCCTTCTTGCCCTGTACTCGTCCTGGCCGGGCTTTGTTTATATAGATCATGAGCTCGGTGATTTCCCTCCTCTTTCCTGGTTGTCTTCTTTTGTCTTCTTCTACATTTTTTGCTGACCCGATCACTTTCTGTTTTCCTTCCTGCCAACCCTGATTACTTCCTTTTATTGGTTGTTTTGTCTTTTTGTCTTCCCTCCTTTTTTTTCATTGCCGGCTGTTACGACTCCCCCTCCTCTTCTCTTGGCTTTTGCTAACGCATGAGTCAAAATAGATTTTTACTTCCACAGTCAAAATAAATCTCGACTTCAACTGACCAGATGCATGGGCTCCTCTATCTTCCTCATGCCCTTGAAAGTGGCTATTAGAACTTTATCTCCTTTTTAATTGTTGACCTATCAGTTGTTCCGTTAACTTGTTTTCGCTTAGCCATCAATTGAGTTTTAAGTATTGATGTCTTTTCATGCAGCTCCGTAATCTCTAGACGGACAGCCTTGAGCAGCTGAGCTTCCTTTCCTGTACGACAAAGTCTGGTTTCGGGTTAGAGCTTCAAGCTTATTTTCCTTGGCCATTTGTTTTCTTTTCTATTATCATATTTTCTTTACATCATAGAAAATTAGTTGCTTGATAATCATTTCGAAGGAAGACTGGCTGAATTCATTAGCTTAGCCACGACGGAATTCCAGCTTGTGTACTTGATGTAGATGACTGTTCATGCTCATTGACGCGCTTTGAACTTCGGATTGGCTCATGATAGTCGTTGCTTATAAAATCCTCAACCTTGTTTTCGAGCAAAACGAGTTCATTTTTGGTGAATCTAATTCACGTGTGGTTGAAATTAACCCTGGTGTCGTAGCTCAGTGAGTCCGCATTTCCATTCAGCTTCCAACACTGTACCGAGATTATCTGAATATTACTTTCATTTGTACCTTCATAGTAATTTTTGACTAGTCGAGCGGCCATCAGCCAACCTCCCCCAAATGTTGTAGTATGTATTTACGACCTCACCTGCATTTGAAAACTAGTAATTCGGCAAATCGGATAGACCTTGTCATGAAATTTTATAGCCCAACAAATGCCCCCCAACGGATTTCGTAATAGCGACGAGCGTATACAAATCTGTTGGAAAACATACTCATGTGCTATGCTTCTTTGGTTTTACTACCACCTCAGGCATACTAGTAGTTAACCTCAAATTTACCAATGGGTCTGAGGTTTCAGTTATGTGGTTTACTTGACATTTATGTTTTTTTTTTTGCTTATCCCCTAACAAAAATTCTATTCCTGCCACTCTTTCGTTTTTGCAGTGATGGCCTTCTTATGGTCCCGTCATGCTTCTATGCCGTTGGACGAACCCAACGATGAAGCAATCCTACAGTATATTAAGAAATATGATCCCCCTGGTTATTTTCGGGGAGTATGGCATGAGTGGCACGACACGATGCTAGAGGAGAGAGATACATTCCACAATAAAATACCCCGGCACTTGCCCATCCCTGTATTACCCACTGGCCATAAACCGTCTCCACCTTTCGAATGTAAGAATTGGACACTCTTAGAGCGCAGCGTCACCGGGACGAAGAACTACAAGTCCCATGTCCTTAATCATGGTCCAGATCTATGTTTATGCCTTGAGCCGATCACTAGGACATCCCGTCAGGAATCAAGCTTTGTCCTAGGCTTAAAGATGGCTTCCAATCGTGTGCCTAAATGGGCCTCGCCATTGAATATCCGTGGTAGCATTAGGCACCATCCTGGCTATATAGAATGGGCGCAGTATATTCTGCGCAGCGAAAGAAAGGTTCTCAAGAAGGCGGGGATTAAAGAAGCCATCATATTGTCATTATTCAATTATGAACAGGATGATATTTTACTAAAGAGTATTTTGGAGTATTGGAACCCAATTACGAACACGTGTTATCTGTTTGACGAAGAAATCTTCCCTAGCCTCTGGGACATGCGGAATGTCTGTGGGCTCCCCATACTAGGCGCCCGATATGATGAACATGTGCCCGATGAAAGGACGCTTTTCGGTGAGACCGCTCATGGTGAATTTCGGTATCCATCATCTCTCAAGACAGTGTTCCACCACTTTTATGAACTACTTCGCCGGCATTCTGGGACAATTTCTATCATCCATTGGATCCTGCACTTTGTTGATCTAGCTTCCTCGTACGAGGCCAGCTTTCCTTCACCTTGCAATGCCTTTGGCATCGGCTCCGAGAACATCGTGGTGCAAGATCACGACGCGGCCTCTCGACCTTCCATTGCAGCGAGGGGGATAGATTGGGACACAATCCTCATGCGTTCTTGGCCTGCTGCTGTGCTACTTTGCCATCCCCTACAAATATCCCAACCACATCAGGCCAGAGGTTTTCGTTATGCCCGATATACTGGCATGGGGGTCCGTCTTTCTCTAGCACCGGTGGCGTTATCTAATTTATTTCGGTCTTTGAGGGAGGCGTGCACCGCTGATTTTCCAGGCTCAAGAGACACCTTGATCCCACTTCACTACCTATTCGGGTGGTTTAACTTGCAGTTTCAAGGGTTATACAATACTGTCATCTCCGAAGGTATGAAGCGCAAGTTACCCGCCATGGTTTGCATTGCTGGGGCCTTTCTGGTTCACCTCAGGGATTTAGAAGCGAGCCTGCTCTTTCGCAAGAGTGAGGCCTTCGGGCATCGACGGATTATATTTCCTAACAAAGTAGGGTGCCTAAGTGAGTAGGTTGACATTCAAGATAACCCCGTTGACGTTCTGACAGAGGATGGGTGGCTTGCAACTGAATTCCTCGTGAGCATCCGTGCTAGCTAGCTACCCTTTAGGAGTGGTGATTTTGCATCTTTGGAAGTGTACAATCCCCACAGGTGTGCTCGTCAATTTGGTTTTGATCAAATCATTCCGCAAAACATTCTTGATTTCGGAAGATTGTCTGGCAACCTTACGACAATTGCTTCTTGTTGGCGCTTATTACTCCGGCGAGGGACTCACTCATCATATAGCATGTCGGCTCATAGTCGGGCCCCCAGATGTGGTTATGAATATTTGAGGTGGCGCTCCATGCATTTGAAGGCGTTATTCAGCTATGACGTTGCGATCACGTATAGTTCTACTGTGAAATCCCATCTGCAAAAATTCCTGAAGAGGACGACTAACCGATCGACATATGGCTTCGAATTCGTCCTTTCGCGGTCTTCATCTTCCAAGCGGTCAAAGGTTTTGGACTTAGGGGCGGCATTAGTCAACCCAGCTGAGGTAGCATTTATCTTTTTCCTTCCCTTCTTATGCGCTACGTCAATAATTAATGCCTGCTTTCTTTTCTTCTTTCTGCTTGGGGAGCAGGACACGGGCCATATACGGGGATCAAAATTTATTCTTGGTGTTGAAGGGTCATCGCGCGATGATACAACTCTGCAACAGGCAAACAAAGGTGAGCCGACTATTACAGGCTTTGTTTCCTTCGCTGTATGCTTATTCCTACTGACTCATAATGAGTATTTCTAACACATGTTTTTTTTTTGTATGCTTCTCTCCTTATGCATTCATTTTGTTGGTAGTACATAACGGTTATCTCTTAGCACATCTTCTCCTATGCTTTTTAGGAGTTCGGGTTGCAGCCATGGTTACTGAACAAGCAAATGCCGATATTCTTGATGACATCATGGACGTGGAAGGCCCTTCTGATACCATTGACTTATCGAAGCATGATTCCAGTGATTCGTCAGATGATGTGATAGGGGCCTTGAGGGGGAGTATGTATATTTAAGCTACATAGGTATGATGTTTTCTTTGGTCTATTCATGATTTACGTTTGATGCAGTCATTCACGCGCCGGGGAAACTCACAAGGAAACCCAATCTCTGCGCTGGTTCAATGAACCCTCCACCTGGTCCGGGGACAGGTCTGCAAGCTGTGCACTTCTCCCTTATTGATCCGTCATTGAGTTGCCCCAATGTCATGGCTTTTGATCGTACCGATGGGATTTTTAAACTATGCTGGACCTCTTCATTCTACTCTCCTTTCAACAACCAATTTCTGATGGCTCGTTATTGCTTGAACTAGCAACAACTTTAGGATTCGCACCAGACGCAAAGGGCACACATTCCCCGGACAATGGTATTTTCCTTATCCCTCTGTTGCTCTTCTTTTACCATTTTTAGCTTTCTTTCTTTTGCACCATGCTTTGAGCTGTGCTAATCTTACGCCTCGTGCCAAGTGCTTGGGGGCTGACGGGATTGGATCATCTTAACTTGGTATGTTATAATGATCTCCAGCATTCACGTTGGGAGGGCTACATACTACTATGCACAATGTGGGTCCCGCTGAAAACGGTAATCTTCCACCGCTATCCTTATGACTCAGCTGATTTTCCATCTTCCTTTCACTTCCCAGTTGCATGTTGATCATTGTCATCTCTTAGTTACACACGGTCCTTGTTACTTCTTAGCTATATACGACCCATCATGGCGATAAAAGAGGGATTTTTTTTTGCCAGGCTTTGCACCATGTGTTGAACAAATTGCAGCTGGAGCAACAAATGTGTGTACTGAAGTGTGTTTCCTCTACTTTTCTTTTGGCATGCGATTCAATACACCTGACAATAGCAATCATTCCGAAACTTCTAGTTAACATTCAGTAGATTGACAGAGGGTATACTAGCTCTTCTTGCGGTGATATTCTAGGTTGTTTCAGCATATTTAATGAGACTTCACACATTTGACAATTTGTCCTTGACCTACTTGACTGTACATGATCTATTATAGTGCCAGGGCTTGCACCATGTGTTGCACGAACTGACAATTTGTCCTAGGTTTGTAGCAGGTGCCGAGAAGATGGTTGCTGGGGATGGAGGCTTTATTGACGATGGTGGTTTTCTATGTACCAACCTCCCCAACGATGGTAACTCTTCCTTACTCTTCTTTTATATTGGTATATCCTTCTGAGATTTGGCATAAGTGGAGGTCTTCCAACGGTAGTGATTATCTTTATGCTCTTAATTTGATATATCCCAACATTTTACAGCGTTCGCACCTGGAGTTCATGACACCGGAGTTCAGGACACCAATGTGTCGGATGAGAAGTCACGCAAAAGTGGTAAGTTTCATCCTCTTTCGACCCTCTGCATTAAAATATGCTCAAATTGTAGAGACCTCATATCGTACGCTTGTAGAGGTTAAGCCATTTTTGTGTGTTGACGATTTACTCTGGGTATGCAGCATGAACCCAAAAGACGTCGGTTGGAAACGACTACTCACCCGACAATAGTTGTTCCCAACACGCCGATCCCCCTCGGGGTGGCTGCTCACCTGCTGATGGCAATTTACAACATGATGATCCTCCCGATGGTGGTAATGTTGATCCATCCCAGCATATGATAAAAACGCAATGCACCATCTTACTGAGGAAACGTTGGCTGGAGATGGGCATCCTTTTAATGAAGGTAATTCATTTCATCATTTTTTTATGTATGTTCTATATATATATATAGTTATCCCATGAGTTGTGGACAGGGTCCAGGATATTGTTGAACTACCAACCTTTCGAACAGTCATCCCTCGGGTTCCAGAAGCTATCCATCGCGCGCAGGAGAGAGCAGCCTATTACTTCATTTCTGAATACCTTGGGATTTTTCACACCGAGAGCACACAACCTACGGTAGAAGAATTCCTGGTTTCCTCAGATAGTATCTCGCACACCTTAGCTAGTTTTGGAGCCTTGGGAGCTATTTGGGAGAGGCTAAGCCAGCAAATAGCAGCCATCCTAAAGTAGCTTGAGGCTGAGCAAAGCTTATTGACTAGTTTGGACACTTCGGATCTCGATTCCCAATTGGCCAGAGAAGCGGCCGCATTAGAGGACTTGTGGTCCCTTCAAGACACTTTAATTATCCAGCGAAACGCTGCTATAGTGTCTTGTGATTCTTCTTCGATTGAGAATTCTTTTTCTTTTTCCTTTGATCTTCATTCTTTGGCGGACCAGGTCTCGATGATACGTATTGCGGAGACAAGGGGTATTTCCACAGAACGCCTGGCATCTGCTTTAATTTTTGTAGAAGTCGCAATGTCTTTTTTGACACCATGGTGTTCCACTCTTCGTCTTCTATAGGTGTCGGATCTATATTTCTCGTTTCAATAACATCAACTTCCTCGGTCTGAGTTTCATTTAGTACTTGCTTCGATAAAGTTATCTTCCCTGACTTATATTGCTTCTCTACCCAATCTTTGAAAATGTAACAGTCTTCTATTGTGTGTCCTAGTACGCGATGGTAAGGGCAAAAGTTGGGATCGTCAGTTTTATTGCTTTCTTCTAGGCATTTCGGCTCTGGCAGCTGTAAACCATTTCTTAGGGCATCCCTAAAAATCTTCATTGTCTTCTCTCTTTTGAAAGAATAAATTTTATTTTTTCTTTCTTCAAGGGTCAGTGACATGCCCCGGCTGTTTTCGCCAAGCGTTGGCACCTTTTCAATTCGAGCTATGTTCGCGTTATGGACCTCCACCCTTTTGCCCCCGCTGGCAACGTTTGTATAGGCGATCTTGGGATCATTCCTCTTTGGCTCTTCCCTCTTGAATTTTGGATTCTGTGTATTTACATAGGGCTGATGATTCGTTCGTTCAAGCTTTGCTACATGGGTGATTAATTCCTGAAATGTAGAAATGTTATTAGCACAAAGGAAAGGGGCCATCCAGTTGTCAATATTACGGACCAATAATTCCACGGCTTCGGTTTGGTCTAGTGACTTTTTGCATTTAATACTCAAATTTCTCCACCTCGTGATGTAACTAAGGACAGTCTCATCCTTTTTCCTCTTCGCATCTGCTAGGTCTGCGATCGTAATCTTATCGCTTACCGAAGCGAACTTCATCCTGAAGGCTTCCTCCATGTCGACCCAAGTTCTGATAACTTCATTCTCCAAGGAGTAATACCACTCAAAGGCGACCCCTGAGAGACTTTGTAGAAACTGTCGGAGCAATAAAGCGTCGTTGCCTCCAGTATTTCCACAAGTTACGACAAAATGCGCCAAGTGCTAGTCAGGGTTCCCTATTCCATTAAACATTTTAAAGTGCGGTACAATGTACCCTTTGGGGTAAGGGATATCATTGTACACAGCCGGATAAGGCCTCCCCCGTCTCCTTCGCAGAGCAACTTTGGCTTCTTCCAAATGTTTTAGTTGGTCCATCACCAGTTCTTGTACTTCCCTCCTAGTCAGGGTGACAACCTCATCGTTTGACTGAGCTGGTAAAGAAGATGTTGTTGGAGCGTTATTTTGTTCCTGCGACGATTGCTCTTGACGTAACATCATCTCTTGCGTCTTTGCAAGAGCACTAGTCACCTCCTCAAACTTCGCCATGAGGATGATCATGTCATTATCCCTCTTCTTGAGTTGCCTCTTGAGGTCGGCGATAGCTTCATCCTGATGGTCATGGTTAGTGGTCATGACAGGTTCTTCCTCTTCCTCTTCCTCTTCAAAAATCTCGTGGTGTAAAGAGGTCGCCCCTAGTTCATATCGTTTAACAGGCTCTTGGATTACAATAGAGTCT